>CAKJTW010000024.1:27319166-28757500 GCA_917880005.1 Nanger dama
CCCAGACAGTTTGGTCTACCTATACACACAACACCTGCTACCAAGTCAGTCTAACTTTTATTGTTCCACTAACTTGCTAGACTTGTCTCCACACCTCTCTGTGACTCATTAGCTTTAATGACATGGGAATACTTGTAATGGAGACTCAGGTTTACTACAAATTAGTGGGAAATAGGGAATAATTATACTGAGTACTTATTATCAGGAAGACTGTTTACTTGCTGTTACTCAGAACAATCCTCTAATGTTGGGTACCATTATCCCCAGTTCACAGGAAAGGAAACTGAGGCAAGTAAGTGGCAGTCAGGATTCAAATCCAGATTAGTCCGAGTCCAAAGGCTTTCCGTTCCCAGGTGCCTCTGAAGCATAGTTAAACAGAACTCTTAACAATGGCATGTTTATGGGGCAGTAGTTCCAAATGCATTCCAAAGAACACCGATCAAGTTAAAGGCTCTGCAGCTAAATAAATTGATCTATTACAGTCTCCTTGGAGACTTCACAGTGCATTTTTAGCCCATAAGAGGCACTAAAAAAATCCTACAGCCTAGGAACAAACCTCTTTTTGGTTTAGGATCTATTAAAATGTTTCCGAACTAGTGGTCCATAATCAGATACTCTATATTAATTAAGACCCCACCCAGAGCAGTGATTTTCAAACTCTTCTGGTATAAGGATTCCTTATACATGCTTTAAAAAGTTATTGAGGACTTGCTCAAAGCTTTTGTTTTTGTGGGTTATATTTATTGATATTTACCATGTTAGAACTTAAATTGGGAAATTAAAAAATACATACCTATGAATTTATGTAAACACAAGAATAATCAAATTCATACCTATGAATTTATGTAAACAAGAATATTTATGTAAACACAATAATAAGAATAATAATTTTCTATCATGTAACTTAAAATTTTATGAAAATAACTTTTTCCCCAAATTAAAAAAAAATTAGAAGAGTACATTGTTTTATAAACATATACACAAATTTCCTTAATGTCAAGCTTACAACAATATTAATGTCTGTTTCTGTATTTGACTTACTGCAGTATGTTGATTTGTTGAAAGCAATAAAGACATTCCCACTTCACATAGATATGTGTTGGAAAACAGAGGACAATTTACATAGTCTTTTCAGATAAACCTGATATTTTTGATACTACACCAAAACTCTACAAGTGGTAGTTGCTTAAAGGTTAGCTGCAATACAGAATCCAAAGCCACATTAATAAAGTTTTCTGCATACTCTTACATTAAAAATCCACCAGTGTATCTGGTCTATTGCATCCCATATTGCCCCACATATAACCTATTGGTTCATTGAGTCATGCAGATCTTCCAAATGTTGACATATTTACAAAATATTAAAAGACTACATTTGTTAATACCACCATTGGTCTCATAAGAAAGGTCATTAAACACCGGGAAGCAGTCAAACACATGATTGCAGGTAAATTCTAATATTCTAATTTCTGTAGAAAGTTTGAATTTTATATCATTAGTAACAAATAGTAATAGCTGTTTTCCCTTAAGTGACAATCATACTTTCTTCATTTTCAAGAAAATCTTTGCCCAGTACCCAAGTAAGCTGTTTCTTCAAGAAAAACGATGCTACATTAAAAAAAAAAAACAAGTCAGGATAGGTCACAACTCAAACAGTAAAATAAGTACTTCTCAAGACAATCATCATTTTTCAGTATCCAGCAAATGTGGTTTATGCATACTTTCCATTGCATCAGATAAGATACTAAAAAGATACATACTAAAGATGAAGATTTTTTAAATTAATTTTTTCTACATACAAAACATTTTAAAGTGAGACTGGTGTTTTGCCTTTATGTCAGTAAAGAATACAACACTATTACAGTTGCTAAGTCATGTCCAACTGCGACCCCATGAGCTGCACCATACCAGGCTTCCCTGTCCATCACTGTCTCCCGGAGTTTGCTCAAACTCACATCCACTGAGTCAGTGATGCCATCCAATCATCTCATCCTCTCTTGTCCCCTTCTCCTCTTGCCCTCAATCTTTCCCAGTATCAGGGTCTTTTCCAATGAGTCTGTTATATTGACAACAACTTCTGCATTAAGAATGAAAACATTAGCACAGAAAAAAAAAAAAAAAGAGGTAGAAGGGAGGAATAACACTATTACTATGAAAACATATTTTAATCTCACAGACCAGGGCTGTAACACCAAACTTTGAGAAACGCTATTAGAGAGCACACTCTCTATATGGTCGCGATTGCTTTGATGTCAACGCTATACACTCCACGCCCTAGAGCAGCCACTGAAAACATGTCTACAGGTGCAAGCAAGTATACTATAGTGAAACTGGCCAAGTGAGCCAAGACGGAGACGGCAATGGCACCCCCACTCCAGTACTCTTGCCTGGAAAATCCTATGGACAGAGGAGCCTGGTAGACTGCAGTCAATGGGGTCGCTAAGAGTCGGATACAACTGAGCGACTTCACTTTCACTTTTCACTTTCATGCACTGGAGAAGGAAATGGCAACCCACTCCAGTGTTCTTGCCTGGAGAATCCCAGGGACGGGGGAGCCTGGTGGGCTGCCGTCCCTGGGGTCACACAGAGTCAGACACGACTGAAGTGACTTAGCAGCAGCAGCAGTGAGCTAAGATGAGCAGGTGTGACAGGAGCAGCTGCTATTCAGCTCTAGCTAACTTGTTGCTATAGAGGAACATCTGTCAAATGATGCAATCTTCAGATTTTTCTAAAGCTGGAAGACTAGAATATTCCATGATACTGTTCTCACTTTTAAATGCTAATGTGGATTCAGATTTTTTTAAAATATGCAGATCAACTAAAACACCTGGACTACCTACTACATGTAATGTCTCAGAGAGTATTCTACAGTTACTATTAGAAAAATGCATAAAATAAATGGCAAAAACTGCAGTAATGTCCCTTCAGATCCTCTAGCAAGCAAGGTGGAAAAAGGTGAGAAGGAGTTTCATGAAAGATAATCATATATACAGATGTTATTACATATTATAATCCTACTAATGGTCCTTGAGTGTTTTAGCTCTAGAAATACTAGAATGAGATTCTGAAGCCCCTCCAAATTATTCTCAGGTTATTAATGAATACAATAGCTTAGTATAATATTTCATTATCTAGCAAGAGACTCAAATGACTGAGACAAGTGAAGAGTAACCAAGGGAAATGAATGATCTCATCCATCCCTGACCTGTGTGTGTCAGGTCCAGTCCTTACACACACCCACATTCAAGAATTCTAAAACACCCTTCCTCCTTTCCTTCAATAAGTCAAGACTGCTCATGCTTCGAGGACTTTGCACTTGCTGCATCCTCAGTTTGTCTGCCCCTCAGATCTTTGCTTGGCTACTTTCTGGGTCATTCAGGTCTCAAATTCAGGTCTCAAAGTGCAATTTCAGGGTTTACCACGAATACCCTACTGTTCGCTTATTTATTGCCAACATCTTCCCAACAAGTCAGTCTCCAACAAACAAGGAAGATCTCTTCTATTTCTAGCACTCAGAACAACTCCTGATGCACAGTACCAATATATGTTTTCTGGGTGGATACATAAATGAATGAATGAATGAAATATCTTTGAATCAACTCTGCTGCAGTGTCTTTCCACTTCTACAGACTACAGGATTAAAAATCTTAAAGTACAGTTCCAAACAGTGTATATTATATGTAAAGAACACACTCATTTAAGTCTAGCTCTTAAGACTCTCTGTAAAGTAGTCCCCAACGGTCTTCCCAGTCTTATTTTGGTCAGCCTAGACTGGGCTCACCTATCTTCATACTTTTGCTTTTCTCTTTCACCAGATCACTCTCTAATCTATGTCTGCCTGTTAAAATTATACCCTTCCTTCAGAACCCATAGTAAGAACCTCCTTCTTATAATATTTTCTACTCCATAAACAAGAAAACTAGTGCTTTCTTTGTACTAGCATTCCAGCTTCCATGATACCATTTGAGTGACTTATCTGTGTAATTAGGTTAACACTTCTGGCACTTCCTCCCTCCATTAAACTCCTTGAGGGCAGAGACCATGACTTAGTCACAACTGTGACCCACTGAAAGATACGGCACTGTATTTTGCCAGAGTAGACAGTGCTGAAGGGATCTGCTCTCCCATGGTGCTCACATCCTCCTGACTTATCGAATTCATTGTTAGTCTTCATTTGCATTAAATTTTTCTTACTAGGAAAGATCGTTTTTACCTTTTCTTTAAAAATTAAACATTTTCTAATAATAAACATGCTTGCTTTGTTCAATGTAGTCGGAATTACACATGATCCATGCACATCGCATATCATCTTTGCTGCAGTAAACAGTACACTGTGGCAAGTAGAAAGGTTAAGGAAAAAAAGTTAGTGGCAAAGAAGACAGGGGCACAAGTCAAAGCCCAATCATTCCAACATGACAGTATCTTTCAAATACTTCTGTCAACAGAGTATGTTTTGCTTGTTTACAAGAAATGTAGACACATCAATCTCTAGTACTTTCCTTTGTTACAAGAACAATTTAAATACTTAGCATAGTCCAGCAATATGGGCAACCCACTCGTTACTAAACTCATGAGCATGTATGCATTCTTAAATGACTCTAGCTGTCACTCTGACCAACTCAACTGCCAATTCCCTACTAAACTTAGGTCTAAAGTGAAACGCAATCTTACCAACTCTTTCATGATACTTGTCTTACTGGGGCAAATATCTAATCTCACTTTTACTATATTACTTTCTTATCTAAAACCTTTAACACTTTTTGCTTTACTTATACATCTCAAATGATTTTAGATTACAAGCCTATAGTTCAAGACCACACGGCTTCTTGCTTTCTCCTGCTATGATTTTATCCTAACACTTAGGTAAATAAACAGGCATTCTCTTGATTCTTTTCTTCCTTTCACTCATACCCTCATTCATAACTTTCATTTCACATTTCAACCACTTTTTCATTTCAGTTAAGGATGAGGTCTCCAAGTCTTTCCTCAACAGTTATGTCCTTAGAGAAAATTTTAAGAAAACGTATATTCATTGGTGACAAATAGCACAGATTATTTTACAGACTACTTCAAAAATAAGAAAAACATAAAATCTGTCAAAGTTCAGCTAAACAGAAACATCAAATTTTCCTGAGCCCTTACTATATATCAGGGACTGAAATATCAGATAAGTACTAAATAATAATCCCCTTTCTACAATACATGTATTTGCAAAAGTCATATTTTTTTCAATGTAAAGAACTACCAATGTCTCCTATAATTTGTCAGCAGAAAAAGTTCAAATATATGATCTTTTCCCCTTACTAATATTATCACAGCAATTCATCAACGAGCATACTATTACAATATAGATTACTGCTATAAGACTTAGAAGCTTCTTAATATTAGAAGGCAGATTTCATTCTACCTGCTAAAAAAGAAACCATAAAGAATGTACTGAGTTAAATAATTAACATAAAAGAGGACAGAGACAGACTTTAAAAGTTTATGAAGTTCTTAACTTGAACTTCTGAATAGTATAGGTAATTAAAGAAATTCCTCTTAGCAATATCTAATTCCTAATTCTGTAACTGTAATTTTACTTGCTTTGGGCACTATCAACTCCCTTTGACAGTCAACCATGATAAAAGTAATACACACAGACCAATAAGTATTTTACTGCTTGTAATCAGTATCACAGTCATTAGCTGTCTAAACAAATAAAATACTTCGGACAGCCTTGAATATAAGGACTCTGATATGAAAACTTATATGACTGCTAATAAAGTTTATTGGTAGTTCCTGTCCTCACATTCAATTAATTTTTTTGTACTGCCTACTTAACAACAACTTAAACAACTGTAATACAGACTAAAGGTAAGAAAGGACAAAAACAATAAAAATATGAAAGTGATTTGAAAAACTCCACAAACCATCCAAACCTTAAGCTTAAAATGGTAGTTACTAAGGCATGAAGATAATCTGTAAAGTAAATCTGGCCACTAAACTATACTTAGGGTGACCATATAATTTACAGCCAACCTGAGACATCTGCAGGAGTGAAAGGGAAAACAATTTCTAAGTATGCCTGGACAAGAGGCATAGGTCAGGATTGTTTCAAGCAAACCCAAGCTTATAACTGCCCTTCCAAATCATCGTTAAAGATAAATGATTCCATTTAACCAGTAAGAGGCAAAAGGTGATTGGAAAAGCAACATTTAAAACCTATTCCCTTACAATACACCATATTGAATATCAATCTTAGTTAAAGAATCACTTTTTAGAAACCAGTTACTAGTAGTCGAACCTCTCTGTTTTTCTACATGAAAATTTAACTGACTACTCTAGAGTCTCAGCAACTCTACTCTAGCAAAATTTTAAAAATACTAAGTTAAACATTTAAATACTGTGGGCCAGGCATCATTCTTAGCACTTTACAAATTAAGTCACTTAGTCTTCATATCAGAAGCTTTCATCCCTGAAAGACAGAGACTTTTATCCCATTTTATAGATAAGAGACCTAAAGCACAGAGGTAAAGTCACCCTCCATGGTCAAAGGAGTGGGGGAGCAGAGAATTCCCTACTGCACTAAGTTACCACTATCGCTCCTTAGTGGGAAGACCGGAAATCTGTGACTTTTCATAAGCACACAGAATTGAGTGGAGGTCTAAAGCGTCTACACTCAATGAGCAGAGTCAGTGTGAACAGGGTTAAGCACTGTGATATAACTTTTGCGCATATTCTCTACCACTGGCCAGGTATCAGCAAAACATGGGCCTGGGAAATTTCTGTATCACTTGTGATAAAGAAAAACCCACATCCCATCCTTAGGATAATGTTCTAACCTGTGCTATGGGCTGCTGCAGGTTATTACAGGGCGAGGACGATGAAAGTATGATGATGCTTGTGGTAACACTTAACACTGACGGTGTGTATACAATGTGTCAAGTACTGTTCCAAGCTCAGTAACCTATTAACTAATATAATCATCCTAACAACCTTATAAGGTAGGGACTTTTCTCAAAAGAGAAAACTGATATGCTGGTGAGCTTGCTCAAGGACACACAGAAGCATCCAACAGAACTTGGACTGAAACCATACACTTCACCACAACATTATTTGCTAGGGATCATATTGAATATTTTCCCAGTGGTAAATTCATATAACAAGTTGTACTATACCAGAATTCTATGTTACATTATAAAACAAAGAGCTGTTAGTTTTGGTGATTAGGTCACAGAATCAAGTTTTCATAACTGCTTGCTACATGAACATAGGTAAGCTACATAATATATCTTGTTTCCTCGTAAATAAAAGGAAAAGGTTAGAGTTTACTTCTAAGACTGCATCAAGTGCAAATATTATTTCTCTGAATGAAAATTTCATGTCAAGCCTGTCAATACAAACTACCCTCTGAAAACACTGAATTTTCAAAAATCTATATTTCTGCCAAAGTATCATAGATTATTAGTTATGTGCCCCCTTTAAAGATGATACATATTTAAATAATGTGTTTTTAAATATGAGTTGTTATGATAGCAAAACCACAAGGAATTAAATTCACTGGGGATTTAAGTAGGAATAATTATTAATAAGTCACTTGCTAAACTTTGTCCTGTAAATATAGCTCCGACAATATCTAGTATGAAATTCAAGGATTAGTATTTGTTTTATAAATGAGTGTTTTATCACATTTTTGTATTAAATATTTGATAGTGAAAAACTTTCTGCACTCTAGTTTTTTATTATGCCTTAGAGTTAATTTTCCCCTCTCTAGGAAGAAAACCGATTTAATTACTCAAGAAAAATAGGAACATGATTTGCCTTGCCACATTTGTTTTATAACAGTTAGGAACATAATGCACATAATAAGAAACAAACACTACTTGTCCTGAAACCAGGTGTATCTTACAAAATATATAAAATCTGGAGAATAAAAATAGTATTAAATATAACCATTCAACTATTATGAACCCATATTACACATATACTTTAAAAATACTTACACATATCAATATCAAATGTTCCATGACATTTTACTCCATTAGAAAATACTATACAATACAGAAGTTCATGATGATTCAGCATGAGACCCCTTCAATCCTTCAGGGCATATCAGTCTTCCCTTGAGTTCCTTTCAATGCATGCTGTAGTAACTGCGGGGGTATGAGTAGTGGCTCAGAGCAGTTCTGCAGAAGACCAAGTTCTCCCTTGCTGGTTTACAGTGATCCCAGTACCAAGATGCTCTACACCTAGTAGATGCTCAATGAACATACCAAACATCGCAGAACACCTTCCACCCCCAACTCAGGATGTAAGAACAAAATGGAAAAATGCCTTAGAATCTGCCAGGAAGCTTTCTTTCTAAGGAAAAAATAATAGTAACAGCTAACAGCTATACAGCACACTCCAAATAACTATACAGCACTACTGTAATGCTGTAATATTCTTATTTTACAAATTCATTTAGTCCTCAAAACAACCCTATATGGGTGCTAAATTATTCTCAATATGCAGATGAAAAACTAATGCCCAGAGAATCAAAGGTCCAGGGCAGTGAAATACTTGCTCGAAGGTCAGAAATACTAAGAATTACACTGGATCTTTAAAATTCTATCAAAGATTTCTAGTTGACCAAATGAGGAAATAAATAATAAACAAATTATCAAAATTGATGATAAAGCTACTATTTATTCAGTGGTATACCAGGACTTCCCTGGTGGCACAGATGGTAAAGCATCAGCCTACATGTGGGAGACCCGGGTTCAATACCTGGGTCGGGAAGATCTCCTGGAGGAGGAAATGGCAACCCACTCCAGTATTCTTGCCTGGAAAATACCATGGACAGAGCAGCCTGGTGGGCTACAGTCCATGGGGTCGCAGAGTTGGACACAACTGAGCAACTTCACTTTCATATTAATACTTATTTAAGATCATCCTCAAACAATTTTAAAAGTAGGCATTGTTACATTAATTTTATAAATCAGTGAGACAAAGAGAAAGTCCTCACCCAAGGTCCCAGACTGGAAATCAGCAGGGCCACGACAGGAGCCCAGCTGTGAGAAACGTGAAAGCCTGTCTTTCCCCTTGTTTCCCGCACCTCAGCTCCTGCATGCCACCGTCCCAAGCTTGCCATGCCCACGAGCACGTGTGCTATTACGTTCTTAGTATTCCTTCTTTAAATCAAGACGCTCTTAAAAACTCAACAGATTTATTTTAGAAGGAACTTGTTATCACTATGTAAATGGAAATTAAGTATCACTTGAGATAAACAGAAAATAATAAAACCAGTAACACACTGAATGAAAACAAAACTGTCATTTAATTTCAGCCAAATACTACTGTCCACAACATATGCATGTGGCTACCTCAAGGCCTATCTGTTCTTTATTAAGAGAGTTAACTGTGTTAGAAAGATGTTAAAAACTTACCAGCACTAAACCGAACATTCTCCTTAATCAGATTTAAAAAACAATTCAAAAAGAATAGCTTTCTCACAACTGTGCCTTCCCATTGTTGGGTACGTACCTGACACTCTGGAAAACAAACCCAAAGGCTGCTTCACTGGCCTCCCATAATTCAAGTATGCATGCAAACATGCAGTCGTTCTTGAACTCACAACATTAAAGAGAATGCTCTTACCCAGAAAGGAGGCAGGCTGTTATAATTTGTAGCACTACAGATAGGCCTTGGCAAAATGTTCTCCTCTTAAGTATGCATAATGTTCAAAGTATACAGTGGGCGCTGGGAGGCACTTAAGATTCTCACATGCAACCCCTGTTTTCAAGAAATCTCTAACTTAGTTACAAACATAACATACAAATAAAAAAGCTATCATATAAGGCTATACTCTTATATATTGAAATGTCTGGTGTTTTGTATACAAGCTTTGTTATCTGATAAAGCTGGATCTGAATACTAGCTCATGTTTGACATGTAGCCTCCAGAACCCCAGGTTTCTCTTTTATAAAGTGGAAATAATATATATTCTCTTAAGTTTAATATTAAACACATGTCAAATAGCTCTATGCCTGAACCATAATAGGTACTTTGTAATTAATACTTGTTTCTGTAAGAATTAGAGACAGATTAGAAATATTTGTTGGGGGCGGGGGGAGCATGAGCTGGATCTTAAAGAATGAACAGGTTTTTTGATAAGTCAAAACAAGATGGGCATTGTGACTGGGGGTGCCAACAGATCAAAGTAGAGATCCTAGTGGGGGTTAGATAGTAAATTGGATCAAACTATACAGTGAGGGTTCTAAATGCCAGACTAATTTTTACTGAGCATTTCTGAAGAATATCATATAATTTTTAAGAAATTCACTCATCTGTGCTTCAGCAATTACAGAAAAAAAGCTAGTTAAGACTTAGGAGGCTAATGCAATAGTGCAGCAATGATCTGGTTGAAGCTCAGACAGTAATTAATAAATAGGACAGAAAAGGATGATTGGCTGAAATTTTTCAAAGAACATCTGAAGGATTTTGTAGGCTGAATGTAAGAAAAGGAGTCAAAGCTGACTCTACAGAAGAGAAAAACATAGTAGGAAGATGGGATACTAAAGACAATAACAAGCAAAAAAAGAGCAAAAAAAGAGATAATATCCAAGAAGTAACTCAGTGTCAATTACAAGGGAAGTAAGTGATAAAAGAAAACAAAACCGAAGAAAATATTACTGGAGTTGGTGACTAGGATAAAGGTGAACTTTAAGAATATCTTTCTTTTTTTTCAAGGGGTAGAGTGGGAGGAATAGAAAAGTTAGGTTACTATTACAGACAGCAGAGAAGAAATCTGGGTCATTTGTTATTCAGAAGTAAAAAGAAGAAAAATAGAAAGGCAACTGGATGGGTGTGCAGGGTCAAATGTGTAACACTGGAAGCAAAAAGGAACACTACATAAATAAAAAATAACCATAATACAATTAGTTAATTATGACCATAATGTTTTTGTCTTTTGTTAGGTGTAAGTGAGAAACACTTGTTTGGATTCATTCCAGAAACAAGTCTTAGGGGGAATCTAAGAAAGGTGATAAAGGAAGTAAAGATTTCTCTCCAGGGGTTTTAAATTGTGGGTAATAATAGAAAGGGCTTCCCCGGTGGCTCAGTGGTAAAAATCTGCCTGCCAGTGCAGGAAACATGAGTTCAATCCCTGGGTCGGAAAGATCCCCTGAAGAAGGAAATGGCAACCCACTCTAGTATTCTTGCCTGAGAAACCCCATGGACAGAGGAGCCTGGTGGGCTACAGTCTGGGAGGAGTCGGGGGGTAAGACATGACTTAAGTGACCAAACAACAGTAATAGAAAACCTAACTATAAACTCCCTTCCTCTGGTTATTAAATCCTTAGCTTCCTGAAGGCAGGCACAGAATAAAGTAGCCCCTTAAGATTTCAAAGGTTTAACATCAGCAGTTTCTACTATTCTCGTCCTGTTTACAGTTACGGTGACAAGGACCAGCAGTAAAACCTGTAACTGTGACATGACACAAATCTCAACAGCCTGTGGGGGATGTGCAAGCACCACATGATATCATGTGAGTGTATCCAGCACCCGCCCTCGAAATGGATTTGTGGTTCTTACCTTTCAGCCAGGTACACTGGAACTTAACTGTGTTTTATTAATTTTGTAAAGAAAACATAGGCAATAGTGCCAAGATATCTATCTATATTCCACCATAATTTAACTGCCAATAAATTTCTAGTTTTGCTTCTTTTTAAGTTTCTCACATTCTGCTGTTAAAAAAAAAAAGAAGAAGAAGGGGGAAAAACAGTTCTGGAAAGGGAGAGGGAACTGGCAATGCCGGTCAGCAAAGTGCAAAGTCAAAACTCAAAGAGAATCCTGTGCTATCTGTTCCTGTTCTCGCCGCCTCCTTCTCTTCTCATGCCCAGAATGTTGGCTGGGGTGGGGAGAGCACCCAGAGTGCTGGCAGTGGAGCGTCCAAGGCTGTGCGCTTTACCACCCCCGCTTTTTACCTCCCTGGGTGAGAAGCCCAGAACTGCCTTAATTCATCACCCCAGTCACGTCCCCCGGACGCACAGAAACAGAGGAGCTACGTACCTGTCTTCCTTACTAGTTAGATCTGTTTTCCAAACATTACTATGTGCTTTTGCTACTGAGATAATCATGAGGTCACAAAAGAAAAGAAACCTGAATGTTAAGTGGAGTTTACTTATAATTCTGCTGGGATGTAAATATCCTGGAAAAGTAGTTAAGCAATGACATAACTGAACAAAAAGCACCAACAGCGCAAAACATACACAGGATAGGTAGGAGGCAAATGAGAGCTGCAGAGGGTAAGACTGTTTAAATAGGACCTCTGAAACATACAAAAGCTAAGGAGCCTTTTGAAAAGGGGAGGATGAAGCATGAAAGCTGGGGGAAGGTAAAGAAAGTAACGTTTTTTAAAAAAAGACACAAAACAACTAACAAGCAACTGTGTGAGAAACAGAAAACAGATCTGCTGGGTTAGAACACAAAGTCCCTGTTAGAAAAATCAGAAGCAAGACTGTGCAGCGTGGGAGTGAGCTGGTAGGTAACTTTTAAGGCTGGGTAAGCATGACTGCTCATATCTGATATGCTCTCCGTTACCATGCATTTTACCAGAATGCTATGTTTTCTTCCAAAAGAGTCGAAACTACTGACATATTTCCTTATTTAGATTACTCATCTACCACTATTTGTTCTTTGTCCTGTTAAAGAATTAGAAATTATACCTCTGCAAGGCAGAAAATCTCATGAGTTTACTATTAAAGTGAACTATCTTTAAAAATAAAAAATTAAAAGAACAGCCTTGAGGTACAACAGCTTAAAGGAAAGTTATTAATATGCATGTTTACTATACCTGACTAAAGTCACCCGATCAACTTCAAAAGTACTAGCCAGCTTGAAAGTGAAAGTGAAGTCGCTCTGTCGCGTCCGACTCTTTGCGACCCCATGGACTGTAGCCTATCAGGCTCCTCCGTCCATGGGATTTTCCAGGCAAGAGTGCTGGAGTGGATCAGTCTCCTCCGTCCATGGGATTTTCCAGGCAAGAGTGCTGGAGTGGATTGCCATTTCCTTCTCCAGGGGACCTTCTCGACCCAGGAATCAAACCCGGGTCTCCTGCATTGCAGGCAGACGCTTTACCGTCTGAGCCACCCATATCACTAGCTAGCTTACTCACAGTCTAATTGAAAGATTTATACAATCAAGAACTCAGAGGTTCCATATAGTTCAAAAAGGCTCATTCCCTGTCATTTGGGATTTTCTAAGTTGCATGACAAAATGAAGCGGTGAGGCTAGGACCCAGCAAGGCACTGATGAGGAGTACAACCCTGTAGTACCAATCAGTCCAGTAAGATCTGGGTGCCTATCATATCCAGAGCGATCTAAGGAAAACAAGGATAAGATAACACTTGCCTTCAGATTGCTTGTCACCTATCAAGGATAATACACACACACACCAAGAGGAAGTACAAGTTGTATACAAGTACAAACATATACAACAGTAGGGGGAGAGAACAGAAACGGGGGTTATCTGGTTACAAGGATGAGGGGAAAGTTCAAAGAAGTAGGATGTCAAACTAAAAACATAAGTGGTATTTTTAAATGTTTCTTGAATTATGAAATACTTATATAATTTCATGAAAACAATATAACATTGTCTTTTAAGAACATTAAGATTTTCCTTGATGATTCAGATTTTTGGATAAATGTTACATATGGGATGAAAATTTTCAAGGAAACTAAAGGACTATAAAACATGAGTTAGTTTGTAAATATCTCAGCACAGAGAACTCATCAAAAGAAGGATTTGCTCTGGATACTGAGGGAAAATAAATACAATCCCCAGTAACAGTTAACTGAGTTGCTCCTTTCCTTCTAATGCCTCAGGCAGTTACTACCTCAGGCTTTCTTTTGCTCTCTCCTTTCACTCCACAAATCCATCCTGACTGATCTTATTTATACCTATGGCACAAACCACCACCCCATCCTAAGGGGATCCAAACCACGTTACCAGGAACCTTCTCCTAAGTGCCAGTTCTCTAGAGAAGCAGGTCCTCATAAAAACCGAACAAATTAATGTTACCTAGACTTCCTAGAGAAGACAGTGACTAAGTCAGCCCTAGTAAACCAAAGTATTTTGCTTAGCCATCCTTGAGAATGTTATTTGTGTTTCATATAAAAAGTTTAAAGTTTTATCCCTTGATTTCAATAAAATTGTTAATTTACCTAGCAAATGACTGAAAATAAACAATGGTATCCAAGTAAATGTGGCAGAAGGACCTATTTTTAAGTTTTATTTACAAAACTATTCCAAGACATGCTGTTGAAAGACATGGATGAACAGGACTTGTTACAACTTTTAGAGTCTAACAGGACTCACAACAGGACAAGGAGTCTGCAAGCTGGTATGGGGCCCTCAACATCAGGTAAACTCTAGAGAAGAAATCTGGGGATGTAGGATATATAAGAGACATAGTAGAGGGTAAAGATATGAGCACAGGAAGTGAGATAATAAGTATTTAATCATATAATATTTAGGAAGCAGAGCACAGTGATTTTAAAAAAAGGACTACTTAAATCTCAGCTCTACCACTTAGGAGTTGTATGACCTTGGAGAAGTGAACACTTGTCCTTTCTTTATCTTCATTTTAAAAGCAGGCATAATAAACTATTCATTTCACAATACTGAGAAACCAATCTGTAGAAGAGTGCAAAAGTGTCTGACATAGAGTAGGCACTATACTATTATTTGAATTGGGTGCAATATATATAGTAAAGTTAGTGATAAGCAAAGATATTTGGAGGGGTGGAAAGGATAAATCCATGCTCACCCATTCAACACTCAACAATGTTAACTGACAACAATGTGCCAGAGATAGTGGTGAACCAGATAGGAACACTAATCTCCTGCTATATTCTTGGACGTTAGGAGAAGATTAGTACACCCTGGTGCTTAGATGTTTAATAATAGTATTTGCTGAATTCATGAATGGTGCAAGGAAGATATAATAATAAGACAAGATATTAAATAGAAAAAAAAATTCTGAATATATAGAAAGCAGAATTCAACAGAACCACCCTTGAAGAAATGGTACAGCAACAATACAAGGTGACTCACCCTCAAGGAACTGATCCACAGGTCTACTAATTCTTGAGTATTAAGACAGCATTCAATTTTTTATTAATGAAATAGGAATAACAATATCTGGCAGGCTTATAAAGATTAAAAGAGATCTTGTGTTAAATGAGAAGCACAAAACTGCAATGAAAAGCTGATGGCAAAGGATCAGCTAGACTCTCTTAGCTCTGAGGTTCACTCCTCAGCTGAAAGCAATTCTTTTGCTTTGGAAGTGAAGTCGCTCGGTCATGTCCGACTCTTTGCGACCACATGGACTATAGCCTACTAGGCTCCTCCATCCATGGGATTTTCCAGGCAAGAGTACTGGTGTGGGTTGCCATTTCCTTCTCCAGGGGATCTTCCCAATCCAGGGATTGAACCCGGATCTCCCGCATTGTAGGCAGACGCTTTACTGTCTGAGCCCTCACTTTGGAACTTGCTTGCAAAAAGCTAAGACCTCTTGCTTTAAATGTGCAAACACCTTTTGGGTTTAACATCCAAGGTTCAACTCTTGGAGGCTGGACTAAGTTCAGGTAAAGAGATGTGACTTCCTCATTCACCTTGCCTTCTGCTAACAGTCTCAAGATAGTTTTGGAAAAAAATTTCAAGTCGTTTAAGTGAGAATACCTAAACCTCTACACAGAAGTACAACTTACCAACTACTCTGAAAGGGCATTTCAAAATACAGTAAGTTAAGTTTGCATCTATCATTTCTATTGAATGGCCTTATTCAGGAGACACTACCAAGTCTGCAAAAGCTTCTAAAGCCACCCATTTGCTGCTCTCAAGCTTTCGAATGCCTACTAAACCTTGCTACCCAGATGGACTGGACATGACATGGGTGTGTGTGCTCACTCAGCACATCCAAATTCAGCACATTGCTCTCAACTAAACTAGGTCCCTCCCTCCACTTCTTTATTTTTGTTAATGGTTATCATCACTCAGCAAGTCATGTAGACTCAGGACATCAGAACCATCTTTTATTTTAATCTTTTGGGATAAACTTCACAAGGACAAATCCGCTAATTACAGGGTAAAAGGGAGAAACATAAGGCAATATTGATAGGATCAAAGGACTGGGGGCAGTGTGTTAAGTTCAATGCAACAACAACAACAAAAGGTATAAAGCTAGGTTTGAGAAACAATGTAGAGACTTTTACTACTATTAAAAGCCAAGATCCTACAAATTATGAGTTTTCCTTTACAGAGCAGAGCTTGAGTGAACAAAACTTCTTTGCTCACCCTCTGAAAGCCAGGCACTACACTGGATGTTTACATGTTACTTCACTGTGGTATTATGAAACTTCTGGATTTGGTATCCTCCTCAGTCTACAGATGAGGAAATGGAGTCTGTAAAAGAGGTTAATGCACTTGCTCAGAGCAAGAAAGTCAATGAGCACTGAGGTGGAGATCCAAACCCAGAACCGTCACATTCCTAAGTCTATGCATTCTGACCACATACAATACTTGTTGACATAGAAAATCACAAGGGTGTTATAAGTAAATGCTTTTCTATGAAATTAGGTGCTTTAGAAAAATATGAATTCTTATAAAACAAGTAATAACAACATACAATACCAGTAAACATTCTGTAGTTTAAGGAGTCAAACCTCTGATCTAACCACAAATGAGACTTCAAGAAAATAAAAAATATTCTTGAACAGTTTCTAGACAATAATTCCATTTTTCAAGGACAAAGATACACCTTTTTACATAATCCACAGATAAGAGGCAATAATCACTCTTAGATCAGCACTCTCAGAAACTATTTTTTATCCAAAGGAGCAGATTAATATAATGTGGCCCAAGATCTATCTACTATACCTCAGATTGGATACAGCAATGTAGAGAGACTACACAGACAACAAATTGGTGACTAAGTAACAGAAGTTTGTTTTTTTTTTTTTTGTAAAAAAAAAAAAAAAAGTTACGTGACAGTAAGTATTTATTTCAATAAAAGGAAGCAACCAGAAGTAGTCCTTTAGATTGAAACCACTATTTCATTAAAATTATTACTTATTGGGCACAATTATTTCAAACTTGGATTAATGTTAAAGTATTAATTTCTGTAATTTTCCATAAAGTTAAGATATCTGAATTAAATGTATATAAAGTCAGCATACCACCCAAAGTTAATAGATAGAAGTTAATTTCCATTATTTCACATCACAAGTTTTTCAGCCCCTTCTTAATCTATTAATGTGCTTATTCATACCCAGTTGTAATGAACCTTCATATGGCAATGTTCTTCATACATAATATCTATTGATATGTCATCTTCCATATGATATTCAAAACACAAATGCATAACCAAATGCCACATTACATTAAGTTACACTGAGGTTTTGTTATATAAGTTACACAGACAGCACAAAGGGCCCTTTATTCACTACCACGCACCTGCACATTCTCCAAGATGACAAGTTCATGCCTTCTCCTCACCCTCCAAATTGTTAAAGTTTTAATTCACAGGTTTGAGGTATAATTTATACTTCACAAAAAGTGTGCAGTTCGCTGAGCTTTAAGAAAATTCATCCATTTTAGAGCTTTTCCATCATATCCCCCTCCAAATTCTCCGCTAGTGCTTCCACTTCTGCCCTGGCCTCAGGTATCCATCCTGTTTTCTGTATTTCTAAACATTTCAAATAAATGCAACCACACAATATATACTCTTGAAGGTCTGACTCTGTCGTTTCTCATGTTTTTGATATCCACTTCTGCTGTAGCATTTATCAGCAATTTGTTCCTTATTTTTTACAGGAAAGTACTGCATTGTATGGATATACCATATATTGCTTATCACCATTTGAGGGACATTTGGATTGTTTTCCAATTTTTGGCTATTGTGAATACGGCTAAAATGGACATTTACAATTCTCTGTGGGCACACCTCTATATTTCTGTTCGACAGATTCCTAAGAGTGGAACTGCTGGTTCGTATGGTAAGCATATGTTTAACTTTTAAAGAAACAATCAAACTTTTCCAAAATGGCTGTAGCATTTACATTTCCAAACAGTATGTAAGGATTTCAGTTTCTACACATTAATATTAGAGAATGTCAGTCTTTTAAATTGTAGCCATTTAAGTGGGTGTGTGACAATACACCACTGCAGTTTAATTTGCATTTCCTCAATGACTAATGTTGAACATCATTTCATATGCTTATTTGCCATTCATAACATCTCCTTTGGTGAAATATCTATTCAACTCTTTTGCCTATTTTTAAATTGCTTTTTCCTTTATAATTTGGGTTGTAAGACTTCTTTATATACTCTAGATTAAAGACTTTTACCAAGTTTGCAATATGCAAATATTTTCTTTGAGTCTGTGGCTTGTCTTTTTAACTATCTTCTGAAGTGTAAGTTTTAAAGCTTCATTAAAGAAGTCCAATTTATTACTTTTTCTTTTATGATTCATGCTTTTGGTGTCTTATCTAGGAACACTAACACAAAGTCACAAAGATGTCCTCCTATGTAATCATTTAGAATTTTTATAGTTTTAGTTTTACAATTATAAATTTACAAAGTCTATGATTTAGAAATAATTTCATGTGTGGTGTGAAGTATTAATATATAAAACAGTATATTTAAATCCACTTTTTAAAAACACACAGATATCCAACTGTGCTAGCACTATTTGTTAAAAAGACTATCCTTTCCTCTTTAAATTGTCCTGGCACTTTTTAAAAATACCAAGTGAACGTAACTGTAAGGGGGGCATCGATAATGCTCATCCTCATGCCAATCACACTATCCTGACCACTATAGATTATACGGATTTTACAGTTAGGCAAGGTTAGCCTCCTATTTGGTTTGTTTTCAAAAGTGTTCTGGCTATGCTAGATCCTTTGCATTTCCTTATACATTTTAGGATCAGCTGGGCAATTTCTATAAAAGAGTCTACTGGAATTTTTGCAGGCATTTTATTGAATCTATAGATCAATTTGAGGGAGAATTATCATCTTAACATTCAATCATCCAATCTATGAACACAGATTATCTCCCCATTTATTTAAATCTTATTTAAGAGAATTCCCTGGTCCAGTGGTTAGAACGCCACACACTCTCACTGCTGAGGGCCTGGGTTCAATCCCTGGTTGGGAACTAGCATCCTACAGGCCTTGTAGTGCACCCAAAACAAACAAACAAAAATCTTATTTAAATTCCCTCGGTTAATGTTTTGTAATAAAAACATCCTGGTTTTTTTTGTTGTTGTTAAAGTATTGCTAAGTGTTCCATGCTTTTTGATGCTACTGGGAACACATTTCCCCTTCTCTCTTCCTTTTGGAACTGTGGACATTGTCTGTTTCCTATCAAAGAACTGCTGCACCGTGCAGTCAGGATCCTAGGCCATTCTGGCTTTCTCAAGGACGTCTCTCCTCATCTTCCTTCCTTCCCTTATTAATCCTAACAAACTAGAACCATGCCGTGGCATTTCTCATACATTCAAAACCAAAGACTTCCTGCACACACTCATACCTCAACTCTGGCCCTGTGTCTGTTTCCTTTAACTTCTTTAAGCCCAATTTCTAGTTCCTGGGCCACTGTATGTCCTACAAGTCACTCAAATCTGGCTTCCATCTCTACCAGCCTGTGACACAGCCTCATTATAGTCACTGATGACCTTTAGGTTGGCAAGTCCAAAGGTCATATTTCTGCCCATATCGTCTCACCCTCTCAGCCAAACTCGAGAATTAACTATTCCTTTTTGAAACAGTTGCATTACTTGGCATCCATGACATGATCCAATATATATTCCCAATTTCCACTCGGGCTGTCCTTCTTAGTAGAGGACTTCCAGTTTTCCCAACTTAGAAATGTAGTGTTCCTCAGGGTTCTATTTCTAACCAAATCTTCTTTCCTCTCTATAGTCTCTTCTTCAGGGATTTCACCTATTTTCATGGCTTTGAATATCACTAATCACTGCAGATGGTGACTGCAGCCATGACATTAAAAGACACTTGCTCCTTGGAAGGAAAGCTATGACAAACCTAGACAGCATAGTAAAAAACAAACATCACTTTGCTGACAAAGATCCATACAGTCAAAGCTTTGGTTTTTCCAGTAAGAGCTGGATATAAAGGCGGCTAAGCACCAAAGAATTGATGCTTTCAAACTGTAAAGATGGAGAAGGCTCTTGAAAATCCCTTGGACAGCAAGGAGATCAAACCAGTCAATCCTACAGGAAGCCAACTCTGAATATTCATTGGAAGGACTGATGCTGAAGCTGAAGCTCCAATATATCATTGGATAAAAATATGATGCTGGGAAAGACTGAGGGCAGGAGGAAAAGAGGGCCACAGAAGATGAGACGGTTGGATAGCATCACTGATTCAATGGACATGAGTCTGAATAAACCCTGGAAGACAGTGAAGGACAGGGAAGCCAAGAGAGCTTCAGCTCATGAGGTTGCAAAGTCAGACACAGCTTAGCAACTGAACAACACACTGATGATCTTTAAACTGACATCTCCAAGTCAAGGATTTGTTGATCCTCTCCGATAGAGGTCTACTTAATCTTACAGGCTTCTGAGAATTTAAGATTGACAAAAGAAAACTGCAGAATTCACCATTACCCAAATAAAACCCCCTTTAAAAGCCTATTTCTTTCCCAGCCATTCAGTAATAGTCACTTGCAGCAAGATCCCTGAATTCTTTCCTCCATTACATTCCATATCCAATTCACTATCATGTCCCACTACATCTACCACCTACAAATACCTCAAGCCTGTCCACTCCTCTCCACCCTACCACTACCTCAATAATCTAAGCCATCATGTCTCCTGCCTGAATTACTGCTATCTAGTGGCCAATCTTCTTTACACAGCAGGGTGACCTCTGACAAATATAATTAAGATGCTGTCACTCCCCTGCTGCCCTCAATATGCCAGGAAATTTGAAAAACTCAGCAGTGGTCACAGGACTGGAAAAGGTCAGTTTTCATTCCAATCCCAAAGAAAGGCAATGCCAAAGAATGCTCAAACTACCGCACAATTGCACTCATCTCACACGCTAGTAAAGTAATGCTCAAAATTCTCCAAGCCAGGCTTCAACAGTACGTGAACCATGAACTTCCAGATGTTCAAGCTGGTTTTAGAAAAGGCAGAGGAATCAGAAATCAAATTGCCAACATCCGTTGGATCATGGAAAAAGCAAGAGAGTTCCAGAAACACGTCTACTTCTGCTTTCTTGACTATGCCAAAGCCTTTGACCGTGTTCTGAAAGAGATGGGAATACCAGACCACCTGACCGGCCTCTTGAGAAAGCTGTATGCAGGTCAGGAAGCAAGAGTTAGAACTGGACGTGGAACAACAGGCTGGTTCCAAATGGGAAAAGGAGTACATCAAGGCTGTATATTGTCACCCTATTTATTTAACTTATATGCAGAGTACATCATGAGAAATGTTAGACTGGATGAAACACAAGCTGGGATCAAGATTGTTGGGAGAAATATTAATAACCTCCAATATGCAGATGACACCACTCTTACAGCAGAAAGCGAAGAACTAAAGAACCTCTTGATGAAAGTGAAAGAGGAGAGTGGAAAAAGTTGGCTTAAAGCTCAACATTCAGAAAACTACAATCATGGCATCTGGTCCCATCACTTCATGAAAAAAGATGAGGAAACACTGGAAATAGTGGCTGACTATTTTTCTGGGCTCCAAAATCACTGCAGATGGCAACTGCAGCCATGAAATTAAAAGACGCTTACTCCTTGGAAGGAAAGTTATGACCAACCTAGTCAGCATATTAAAAAGCAGAGACATTACTTTTTTACTTTTACATTACAAAGATCCGTTTAGTCAAGGCTATGGTTTTTCCAGTGGTTATGTATGATGTGAGAGTTGGACTATAAAGAAAGCTGAGCGCCAAAGAATTGATGCTTTTGAACTGTGGTGTTGGAGAAGACTCTTGAGAGTCCCTTGGACTGCAAGGAGATCCAACCAGTCCATTCTGAAGGAGATCAACCCTGGGATTTCTTTGAAAGGAATGATGCTGACGCTGAAACTCCAGTACTTTGGCCACCTGATGTGACTCACTGGAAAAGACCCTGACGCTGGGGAAGATTGAAGGTTGGTGGAGAAGGGGACGACAGAGGATGAGATGGTTGGATGGCATCCCCTACTCAATGGACATGAGTTTGAGTGAACTCCGGGAGATGGTGATGGACCGAGAGGTCTGGTGTGCCGCAGTACATGGGGTTGCAAAGAGTCGGGCACGACTGAGCGACTGAACTGAACTGAACTGCCTCAAACATAAACTTTCAGTCGTTCATAATCCAAATGCTTGATCTCTGTGTATAAGGCCCTGCAGCAGGTGGTCCCTGCCATTCTCCCCTCTTCCCCATACTTCTGCAGCTTTCATCTCCAACAAACACACCAAGTTCTTCATCTATTGTTCCAGCCCTTAGCATGCTCATTCCCTCTATGTGAAACATCTCATTTTTGTTCTCTTGCTATGCCCCCATCTCCTCATAGAGGTCTCTCCTTACACTTAAGTAGGTCCGTATAGCCTCCCACCATTCTGTATTAACACAGTTCTTTTCCTTTTAAACATTACCATAATTTATAATCCATGAAGGCTGGGAAGATTCCTGAGTTTTCACCACTGAATATAAAACCCAAACATAAATAGTAGCCATGAAGTACTTCCTGAAAATATACAAAACTGATTTAAGAAAGACTTCTGGTCAGCTTTTCCAGGTCTGCCAGCTGTTCATTAAAACTGTCTTAATGTAGAGGTCCATGGGACAAGCTTGGCTAGGTTAGGGGAAGGCTGGCAACCCCAAATTATATGCAGACTTTTGTGTAACTAAGTTTTCTAAGCAGACATCCAGCATGTGAACCAGAATCTCAAAGGAATCCACAACCACGAGAGGTTTGAGGGAAATACACAGTTTAATAAATTCTGTCTTCATCATGTAACAAGAGACTCAAATTCAACATAGTCAATTCTTGAAACAAAATGAAATGTAGTTTCTTTTAAGCATTTTAAGTCCTATAATTTATTAAACTGCAACAAAATTTGGAAAAGGAAATGGCAATCCACTCCAGTACTATTGCCTGGAAAATCCCATGGACAGAGGAAGGAGCCTGGTAGGCTACAGACCATGGGGTCGCAAAGAGTAGGACACAACTGAGCAACTTCACTTTCACTTATGAACTTAAAAAAAGATTTCTGAGCCACGTTATTATCAACTCCTGATTTTTGCCATGCCTATACATGCAACTCATCAGCCATAAATTCCTTACACAGAGGTAGAGGGAAAAGACAAATCAAGATGCATCTATCATAGGAAAGACTACAGAAAATGAAATATATTATCAGGGAAAACATAAAAAATGCCAAGTCTTATTACCCATCAAATTCTCATTGGCCAGACACCCCAAAGAACTAAGTATCACAGATGGTACAACCCTTGCATCAGTTCCCTCTTACATACACAGTCACTTCAGCACTCTAGGCAAGATTCACCTCTTCATATTTCCCAAAGTGCGTAAAAGAAATCAATTCCAGCTTCAAAATAGCGTATCAACTAATTTCAAGTCTGAGTGACTACTTTCTTAAGGATGTGGCTGGACAGAGTAGCCATTCCTAGACTGTAACCTCTTCGTTAAAAATCCCAGTCAGGAGCCTCTCTGGCAGTCCAGTGGTTAAGATGCTGAGCTTCCAAAGCAGGGGGCATATGTTCAATCCTTGCTTGAGGAACTAAGATCCCATATGCTGATAGTGTGGCCAAAAAAGTATAACAAATAAATAAAAAACCCAATTCAATCATTTCCATGGTGAGAACTAAAATCCAGGCACTAAGTAATCGCCTCAGGGGCAGGGCTGGAACTTGTCTCCCATGTTTAGTGATCCTTTACACAACTTCTCACATTCTTTTAGAGCTCCGTCAAAATGCCTAGCTTGAATTCTCAAGTTATTAAGACTAACTCCGGACTACTGGCTAAAGAAAAGAAAGATTCAAAGTACCTTATAAGAAAGAAAAAGTATTTAAGTAAATATAATACTACAGAAAGGCAATAAATGTGACTTCTTTCTCAAACAGTGTTTTTCAACTGTGTATAGTAAAGTGTTTAAGGTAAGATCATTTTTATCGTGTGTTATATTCAGAAAACGAAGATCATGGCATCCGGTCCTCCCATCGCTTCATGGGAAATAGATGGGGAAACAGTGGAAACAGTGTCAGACTTTATTTTGGGGGCTCCAAAATCACTGCAGATGGTGACTGCAGCCATGAAATTAAAACACTTAGTCCTTGGAAGAAAAGTTATGACCAACCTAGACAGCATATCGAAAAGCAGAGACATTACTTTGCCAACAAAGGTCCGTCTAGTCAAGGCTATGGTTTTTCCAGTGGTCACGTATGGATGTGAGAGTTGGACTGTGAAGAAGGCTGAGCACCGAAGAATTGATGCTTTTGAACTGTGGTGTTGGAGAAGACGCTTGAGAGTCCCTTGGACTGCAAGGAGATCCAACCAGTCCATTCTGAAGGAGATCAACCCTGGGTGTTCTTTGGAGGGAATGATGCTGAAGCTGAAACTCCAGTACTTTGGCCACCTCATGCGAAGAGCTGACTCATTGGAAAAGACTCTGATGCTGGGAGGGGTTGGGGGCAGGAGGAGAAGGGAATGACAGAGGATGAGATGGCTGGATGGCATCACCGACTCGATGGACGTGAGTCTAAGTGAACTCTGGGAGCTGGTGATGGACAGGGAGGCCTGGCGTGCTGTGATTCATGGGGTCGCAAAGAGTCGGATACGACTGAGCAACTGAACTGAACTGACTGATAATCATTTTAGCAATTACAAATGAAAAAAAAATCACTTCTCCAGAACAAACCTGACATTTATTAAGTCTGCAACTTTCAATGCATAAATGAAGCTCTGCTTCTTTAATCTTATTACTAATGAGTAGATCATATAATTGAACAAATTTCGAAAGAAAAATAAAATGGCTCATGTTTCATTATTATCACTTTTCCTTCACTAAACAAATGTGTTATTCAAATGTTCTACCAAGCTACTGCTCAATACAAATGAACTAAAAGATTTTCTCAGACTCATTAATGGGTACATTGCTTATGATCTTTAATAAAAGAACAATTACTACTAGAACCTTTTATCAAGCTATTGTGCATTCTAAGTCTATATGAAGTTTTAAAACATTTTCCAACGTATAAATTTGAAATAAAAGCTAGAAAAACATACTGATTAATATACTAAATAGCATACCTTCCCTAACATTTAAAAAATAATTCTGAAGATTATTTTTTAAGCCACTGAATATTTTCACGCTCAGCAGACAGCAAAATTCCTCATGATTAAATCCTATGAGCCAGATTTTTCTCTGCCTAGTCTTGTTCCTCTGTGGTGTGCAGCATAATACTATGAAGCTCTAGCTCATTCACTTCATCAATTAACACACTGTCTCCCCAAACAAACCCTTATATTCAGAACAGGTTTTACTCTGGTATTCCCAAACAAGTATAACCAACACTGCTTCTCCTGTTGCAGGGGCCAGTCTCTAGGTATGTGGACTTCAGGAGTTGCAGCACACAGGCTCAGCAGTTATGGTGCATGGGCTTAGTTGCTCCGAGACAAGTGGGATCTTCCCAAATCAGTAATCAAATCCATGTCTCCTGCGTTGGCAGGCAGATTCTTACCCACTGGACCACTAGGGAAGTCTAGGACAGTGTTGCAATGTGAAACTCAGGATACCATATACAAGAATCTTCCTAGTTCTCTGAAGGGACTCTACTTCCAGACATCATCATGGATAAAAATATTTATTTTGCAAAGGAGGAAATCCACGTATCACTCAAAATCAAATCATTTAAAATCTCTACTCTTTGTAAGTACTATGGGCAAACCAAGTACATGAACAGTGAAAAGTAGGAAAGAACTAACAGGTGGCAAGAAATAATGGTAAAGGAGAGGTATTCTATTCACTAGTTATTTAACACTTCTCTGCCTATCAAGTTTCTAGTTAATAAACAAGAATAATACTCTCTTCACAGGATTGTTTTGCAAGGATCAAATGAGTTCCTGCATGAAAATGACCTGCACAGTAAAAGAACACAATAGGCACTCAATAAAGGCCAGTTCCCTTCTCCTTTAGCTCTGGGCCCTCTGTTCTTTGTTCCCTATACTCATTCCTCAGATGACTCAGTCTTCTCATGACTTTTATTAACAAATGCTGAAAACTACTGTATCAATCAAAGCCCTGACGTGTAAAAATGCATGCCTACAGTGTGAGAAGCTGTCTGGTCTCTACCTCCAAGACATGCAGTTGAGAAAGGCAGAGGAGAGATCCCAAACACACAAATTTCACTGTCAGAACCAGCACTCAGAGTGGACATTCACACATCTCCAACTATCTCCTGGAGAACTGCACTGCCATCTTAAAACACCTGAAAACAAACTCATCCATTTCTCTTCAGAAATCAGGCCCTCTTCCTGCCCCTTCTGTGACTGTGAGTGGTGTCCTCCAGAGAATAAACCTTGACCTTCTCTTCTCTTATCAAAATATCACCAGCTAACCCAGGCTCATCAGGTCTACCTCCATCATCCTCTACTGTGTCTTCAACCTCATCTTCTGATCAACTGTTACCACCAGAGTCCGGATCAGTTTTCTAAATCCTGGCACTATTGACATTTTGAGCCAGACGGCTCTCTGTTGTCGGAGCTGTCCTGTGTATTGTGGGCTGTTCAGTAGCACTCTTGCCTCTATCTACTAGACGGCAGTAGAACTGCTCCCTCCCTCTGAGCTCTGATAATCAAATATGTCTCCAAGGGCCTTGTGGGTGGCAAAATCCCCTTCCCCCTAGCTGTCCCCACTCTCACATTTGAGTTCTTCGACCCTGTTCCTCATCATTTCATTTACATACGAAAGAATCAGTCCCCAGTTTCTTCTCCCCTCTACTTTCAGTTGCTCTGGTCTCCTAAAGGCCTCCTAAGTGCATTAGTAGCTCAGTCACGTCTGACTCTTTGTGACCCCATGGACTTGGCCCGCTAGGGCACCTCTGGCCATGGAATTCTTCAGGCAAGAATACTAGAGTGGGTTGCCATTCCCTTCTCCGGTGAATCTTCCCAACCCAGGGGATGGAACTCAGATCTCCTGTATTGCAGGCAGATTCTTTACTGTCTGAGCCACCAGAAATGCCTCCTAAAGCACAGCTTTTATGAGTCAGTTCTCTTAAATCTGTAACTCCCTGCCACCTTCACAATTAGTTCAAAGCTCTCCACCCAGTCTCAAACATTCTCCCACAAAACACCTCACACTGTGGCCACCCAACCGCCCTTCAGTAACACAGACCTGCTCACCCAGCCTCTCCTCTTCTGTTCTGCTGCTGTCACCTGGTTTGGGCGCCCAGTATGTAGCATTCTGAACCACTGCTCGAGCCTCTTTCCCTAGCCTCTGATCTCTTTCTCACTTGAAGTCAAAAACTATCAGTGAGTCTCCACTGCCTCCTGAAATATGAAATTGGCCTGTTCTTCAGAATCTTTCCCAATGTGGTCTCTAAGTGCCAGTATCTCCAAAACATACAGCTTTGGCAAAATCTGACTATCTGCTAGTCCTTGCAAAGGGTCCTTCTCACACTTTCTACCTCTGGCCATGTTTTACCTCTGCCTGGAAATCCTCTTCATCCCTCCACACTACTGTAAGGTCCATCTGAATTAAGTGAAGAGGCCTTTCTTAGTCATACCCTCCTTTATCCATCTCATGACATTCACACTGCTCTGTTACATGTCTATTTCTGGAGCTTACAAGGTTCTTGAGAACTTCTTACTCCTGCTGTGATGCCCTGCAACACCTAGCCCAGTGCTAATTTGTATGTGAGCTGCTCCAAATGTTTTCAACTTAGGAAGCAAGGGAGGACTGTTTTCCGACAATCCTAAGCTTCCATTAGGGAATTAAGTCCACATTCCTCTTTTGGTCCACATTTTATCTCCTAGGCCATTTTTTTTAAGTAAATTGCCTTCAAGATACCCAGAAAGCTGTAAGAATTGTGCTTTAGACAGTTCCTACAGTTTCCAGCTTATTAATATAACTGAATCCTAAATATTTATGCTATTTCTCTTTTAAAAGGCAATAGAAATTTATTTTTGAGTGTAAGTAAAATTGAGCATGACATGAAGATAAGTTGGACTGGAGCAAAGGTTAATTAAGCCTAATTTGTATCCTAAACAATAATATAATGTCCTAAAGTCTTCATGCACCCTTAAAAATATGAATGTCGTCGATTTCTGCTTGCCCTAACCCCAAAGAAAGAAACCAAACAGAAAATGAGAGGTTCTCCCTTAATTTTAGTTTTCTAATGTCTTGAACGTAGTTCTACAAAAAGAGCAAAATCATTAGTGAGTATGTTCCTGTAAGTCTAACTCCAAAGCCATATGGGGAACATACAGTACCCACACAGCAGGGGTCAGCAGTTAGAGGCCCTGTTTTGTATGCCCCTGAGCTAAAAGTGATTTTTACATTTTTAAAAGACTGCAAGAACAAAACAAAGACTACACATACAGAGACTGTATGTGGCCAGTAGAAGCCTAAAATATTTACTTTGTCTCTTCAGCAGAATGAATACGAGACTCCCACCTACTGGTGTGTAAGACGCCCAAATTTCCTCCCAAAATTTTAAAAAGCAACATAAACCAGATTATGCGAAAAGAACTCGTTCAATTTAGTCACAATTAACACACAGATAACTTCTAAAAGAGAGGCCTGTGTGGACATTTTTATATTTCCCAGTAAGTTCATCAGAAGGAACTTGACCCTCATTCTAAGCACACTTAGGCTTGAAGAGTTTAAAGCGCCTGGCCCAAAGTCACACTGAGGGTTAATAGAGTGAGGGTCAAGGGTCCAGGCCCGAAAACTCCTGATTCAGGGCTTTCTGCAATATACTACATCATGCCTATGCACATGGCCATAAGTTTTGGAGATCTGGATAACTGGCTTGGATCATCATAAAGAGGAAAGTTTAAAACCTGTTTCTGATACGCTGTTTAGACAAAATCTTACTAGCAGCTATGACTCATGAGACCCAGAGTAACATCAATGCTCACCACATACATTAGATAAGACGGAGAAAGCTTAAAACTTAACTCTCCTCGCTCCTCTAGGGCATTGAGGCAAATGCGCACCTTTGACTTGCAGTTGCTCAATACTTATCTACCAACCCAATCCACCAGTTCCAACAAATGCTATCGAAGGCCAATAGAAAAACGATCCAGTTTTTCCAGCCACGCATCCTATAGTTAAAGTTCTTTTTATACCTACTTGCAAACTATTACTTAGAAGTTCAAATTTTTAATCTCTTTGAGAATTCAGCTTCCTTAAGAAAAAGAAAAGTAGATCCCAAGACCAAGGATTCAAAAGCATGGTAACAATCCCAGATATTTCATCTGAAGTTGCTCTTCCAGGGTTGAAAAATCCAGATTCTGCGGGGCAGCCGAGAGATACAGGGCTTACGCTCTCCAGAGATAATAGACAGACCACCATCCCTTCCCCAACCCCCACAGTATCTCTGCCTGACTTTTGTCCTCGAAGAGCGACCCCCTCCCCCTCGCGAGCCCCGGCCGCCCGGGCACCTGCGGCCCCGGCCCGCAGCGGAGAGTCCGGGGAACCTGCCCGCCGCTGGCCCTTCGGGAAACGGCGCCCACTCCCACCGCGCGGAAGCAGGCGGCTAGAGGCCCAAGCCGCCGGGAAGCGACCCCCGGCGGCCGGCCGACCCCCGGACGCGGCGGCATTACCTGGAGGACCACCTCGTTGGGCAGCTGCGCGGCCCGAAACAGCTCCAGCACTCGCCCGTTGGCCGACACCTTCTTGGTGCTCTCGATGTCGCAGTAGGAGAAGAGATCCGAGTAGTATTTCTGCTCCGCATCGCTCAGCGTTAAACCTTCCATCTTCGCCTCCGCTCACGGCCACCCCCGCCCCGCATGCAACACCGGGGGCCCGGCCCCGCGACCCCGGGACGGCGGGGACTGCGCGCCGCCCGGCCTCCTTCTCCTCCTCGCCCCCCACCCCCGAAGCGGCGAGGAGCCCCGGCCTCACGCGCGCGGGGGCGTCGGAGCTACAGGGCCCGGAGGTCGCGGGGAGGGAGCCCGGCTGGGCTCGGCGCGCCGCCGCCGACGAGGCCCCGCGCAGCGCGCGGCTCCGGCTCCGCCTCGGCGGCCGCGGGGACAACACGGGGAAGGAGGCGGGGGCCGCGGCGGCGCGAGGCTGGGGCTGACTCCACCACCGCCTCCGCCGCGGGTTCGAGTCTCTCCGGCTCCCCGCCGCTTCCCCCCAAGACTTCCCGCCTCGCCTTCCCCTTCCGTCCACGCCCCCAGAGCGGCAGCACTTCGCGGAAAAGTTGTGGGGCTTCTAAAGTTTCTGGGGCTCAGGGCTGAGCGCGGCCGCCGCTCCGCCTCCCTCCGCCGCCATTTACTGCGCCCCGGCCCGGCCCCCGACGCGACCGCAGCAACACTGACAGCGGCGGCCGCGCTCCAGACCCGGATGTGAGGCCGGGAAGAGAGCGCGAGAAGGAGAGAGAAACACCCACCGGGCTGGCTCGGCCGCTCCCGGGAGAGGGGGCCGCAGCGCCCCCTGGTGGCCGGAGCTCCGCGGCAGAGGGTCGAGCCGCCCTCCGCGTTGGGCAGGCAAAGCTGGGACCCCGGGGAGCAGCGACCAGTGGGGAAAGCACGCAGCTCGTTCCTACCAGGAGAACTCAGATACGGGCTGCGGTTTGGATTATTTCAAAGCTTCTGGCACCGAATGGTTAATAAACATTGAGTGAAAGGGGAACATTGTTCAGGTTCTTACTACTGTATGCGTTGTACTGCTTTGAGGTCAGATCTTACAAAGGATCAATTCAATATTTCTATGTGCTCTGAAGGGCTATGAACATGCAGTCAACCCATCTGAGAACTCTCATCGTATAGACACTCGCCACTGAGATCCAGCTCCCACTCTGGCTCCAAACCGTGTTTACCTGAGAAACCAAATTGCTGAATAGAGGGGAACAGCTGGCAAACTTCATCTCGTTATACAAGGTGGTTCTGGTCACCAGGAGCTTAGTGCCATAAACATACACCATCAGCTCTATAAACCTATTTAGACTCTGAGCCGACCACAGGGGCTCGCTCTGGCGACCCCTAATTTCCTCCTTTATGAAAACGATGTGTTTGCAATGTTGTATCTGGGAGATGCTTCTTGAGGTGTCTTCAAGAATATCATAATAGTTTATCCTTTACGAATAGGAAATAGTTCAAAAACAGCAGCTAGGGTAGAAGTACACTTTTCAGTTTGGGTTTTTATTTCGTCTGCTACGAGTTACTCCGCAGAGTGCTGACCTTACAGATGACCCATGAAAGGAAAGTATTACAGGTTTACAATTCTCTATCTGGAGAAAACCTCAAGGTTGTTGTGTTGTTGGTGGTGCTGGGTTTTTTAAACACTTTGTCTGCAAAACCTGCCTTACCTCATTTGGAGGCAAAAACTCAACTCACATGAGGCTATTTATAGTCTTTATATATGCCACTTAGTGTCAATATTTATCCATTTTACTCCAGGCTTTAATAGAATGTTAAAATACACAAAATTGTAGGCACTGCATTACCTTTCTTTTGAAAACAAACAAAAACCAAAGGGGGATTGTGGGACCATATTGGAACACCAGCACTTTATATACTTACATACATAACATGACATTAACCTCAAGTTTCTCTATTTCTAAAACTTTAAATCTGTCACAGCAATACCTCACATGCCCTTACAGGACACCTACCAGAGGTGATCGGAGACCCACAGATGTCCTGTCTTCCAAAGGTGTAAAAGAGAGGAGCATACGAGAGAGGAATTGACTCAGGATCATCTTCAGCTTCTTTTTCTCCACACCTTTCCTAGACCCTGACGCTCTTTCCTGCCCCAAGGCCTTTGCTCCCGCCACTGCCATAAGCCTTTGGGAGACTTGTTCTCTCACACCTCAGGTCCCTGTACAGGTAACACCTCCTCAGAGAGAGATCTCCCTCAACACCTGATCTGAAATAGCCCCACCACTCCAGTGGTTAAGAATCTGTCTGCCAATGCAGGGGACACGGGTTTGATCCATGGTCAAGGAACATTCCACTTGGTCAAGGAAGATTCCACTTGCCGAGGAGCATCTAAGCCCCTGCACCACAACTGCTGAAGCCTAGAGCCCAGGCCTCTGCAACAAGAAAAGCCCACACACGGCAAGGAAGACCCAGCACCGCCATTAATAAAAATAAAATAGCCCCCCACCACTCTCTACCCCTGTTCCGAATTATTTTTCTTTGTAGCACTTTTCACTGCCTGACATTAACATATATTTTTGTTTCAGTTCAATTCAGCCGCTCAGTCGTGTCCAACTCTTTGCGACCCCATGAATCGCAGCACGCCAGGCCTCCCTGTCCATCACCAGCTCCCAGAGTTCACTCAGACTCACGTCCATCGAGTCGGTGATGCCATCCAGCCATCTCATCCTCTGTCGTCCCCTTCTCCTCCTGCCCCCAATCCTTCCCAGCATCAGAGTCTTTTCCAATGAGTCAACTCTTCGCATGAGGTGGCCAGAGTACTGGAGTTTCAGCTTCAGCATCAGTCCTTCCAAAGAAATCTCAGGGCTGATCTCCTTCAGAATGGACTGGTTGGATCTCCTTGCAGTCCAAGGGACTCTCAAGAGTCTTCTCCAACACAGTTCAAAAGCATCAGTTCTTCGGTGCTCAGCTTTCTTCACAGTCCAACTCTCACATCCATAAATGACTGACAAAACCATAGCCTTGACTAAACGGACCTTTGTTGGCAAAGTAATGTCTCTGCTTTTGAATATGCTGTCTAGGTTGGTCACAACTTTTCTTCCAAAGAGTAAGTGTCTTTTAATTTCATGGCTGCAGTCACCATCTGCAGTGATTTTGGAGCCCCCCAAATAAAAGCTGACACTGTTTCCACCATTTCCCCATCTATTTGCCATGAAGTAATGGGACCAGATGCCATGATCTTTGTTTTCTGAATCACTCTCCACTTTCACTTTCATCAAGAGGCTTTTTAGTTCCTCTTCACTTTCTGCCATATGGGTGGTGTCATCTGCATATTTGTGGTGATTGATATTTCTCCCCGCAATCTGGATGCCAGCTTGTGCTTCTTCCAGCCCAGCGTTTCTCATGATGTACTCTGCATATAAGTTAAATAAGCAGGGTGATAATATACAGCCTTGACGTACTCCTCTTCCTATTTGGAACCAGCCTGTTCCATGTCCAGTTCTAACTGTTGCTTCCTGACCTGCATACAAATTTCTCTAGAGGCAGGTCAGGTGGTCTGGTATTCCCATCTCTTTCAGAATTTTCCACAGTTTATTGTGATCCACACAATCAAAGGCTTTGGCATAGTCAAGAAAGCAGAAGTAGATGTTTTTCTGGAACTCTCTTGCTTTTTTGATGATCCAGTAGATGTTGGCAATTTGATCTCTGGTTCTTCTGCCTTTTCTAAAACAAGCTTGAACATCTGGAAGTTCACGGTTCACATATTGCTGAAACCTGGCTTGGAGAATTTTGAGCATTACTTTACTAGCATGTGAGATGAGTGTAATTGTGCGGTAGTTTAAGCATTCTTTGGCATTGCTTTTCTTTAGGATTGGAATGAAAACTGACCTTTTCCAGTCCTGTGTCCGTTCTGAGAATTGAGATATATCTGACATACAATCTTTTTATGGTGGTGAAGGGAGTCCTGTAAGGAGCACTGTATCTGTGTAAAAGTTCCTCCAAACACACACATACACACTCAAAAAAACAGAAAGCCTTGCACAAAGAGGAGACCTTTACCAGCCCCAACCAGACACTAGGTTGGCCTGGTGTTGGAGGGTTTGGCAGTTTCAGAAATGTAAGGATTTTTCTCTATATCTGTTACTTAAAGTTATATTTTTAAGGTACAAATGGGAAAAAAATTAACATAGAGACACTTTGAGGCCAAGTCTAATTCTTTTCTATACATGTCTAGGTATATCAGTTTTAAAACGGACATCACGAGAATGCTGTTTTAAAACAGCTGGTCTATAGTGTATGGGCTTCCCTGGTGGCTCAGAGGTTAAAGCATCTGCCTGGAATGCGGGAGACCAGGGTTCGATCCCTGGGTTGGGAAGATCCCCTGGAGAAAGAAATGGCAACCCACTCCAGTACTCCTGTCTGGAGAATCCCATGGAGGGAGGAGCCTGGTAGGCTACAGTCCATGGAGTCGCAAAGAGTCAGACATGACTGAGCGACCTTACTACTACTATAGTGTATAGCTGCAAATTTAAAGATACTAGTCTTCAGGTAAGATCAATATATTCTGAGCTAGTGACTCAGAGAATATAGTATGGCCTTTTGAAAGTACAGCTGATTTGTCAGCATGGAGATAATGTTCTGTGAAGATGGGACCCCATACTCTAGGATGCAGTAGCACCCTAAATTAGCCATCTTGTATGTTACTCTGTCTCCAATAGGTAGACTATATGGGACAGAGAACCAAGGGATAGAAGCAAAACTGGCTGCACTTACCTTTACCCTCAGGGACCCACTCGGAGGAGTTTCCCATCCCCTCAACCTTAGATTTTGAGCATGCAAAAATCCTGGTTCTGACACAGGACGGTTTCCACTTGGAGGCCTATTATTAGTCCCATTAAACTGTATGCCACAAACGGTGTCCTGTCACTCGAGGCTCCTTGTGTCAATAGATCAGTAGGGAACAAAAGAAACAACACACTGTAAGGCAACTGAACCAGCTCAACTACCCACACACTTCTGTTCCTGTTAAGTGACTGACAGTGCTTACCAACCTGCTGCACTTAGTACTGTAACTGTTATGATTGGGGCTTCCCTAGTAGCTCTGTTGGTAAAGAATCTGCTTGCAGTGCGAGAGAACCGGGTTCAATCCATCGGTCGGGAATATCCCTCAGAGAAGGAAATGGCAACCCACTCCAGTACTCTTGTGTGGAGAATTCCATGGACAGAAGAGCCTGGCAGGCTACAGTCCATTGGCTCACAGAGTTGGACAGGACTGTGTGACTAACTCTCACTTTTTCATAATTGGATTAAATATTACATAATCTAATTAGGAAAACAGAAAGATAATTTTTCTTTCTATGGAAACTAAGGACATGCTGATGGCAAACTGCTAAGAAAAGTGGCTCTTGAATTAGCTGGTGAACTCATGAGGAAAGACTTAGAGTTGCAAGAAATACCATAATATCTATGGGTTGGACACAGGATATTGATGTGTGCTTCTTGTTCAACTGGTTGATGTAGTGATTGGAATGGAAGATAGTTTCTTTCCTGTAATTAGAAGTTTCTGTTTTTTAATAATTTTTGAAAAGCCAATTATTTTTATAAAAATACACACACGGTAAAAACTCAGGAAAGAACAAAGAAAAATTAATTCCCTGAAATCCTCCCATCAACAGAAAACCTCTGTTAACATTTGGATGAATATCTTTCTTAACATTGTTTATTTAAAATTCACACAAAAAGATAGGCAAACAATATCAAGTAAAAGTATGTATTTTTATAGAATATATAAATACATTATATTTCATATATATTATGCTATATATATACATTACAAATATATAATTTAAAAATCAATGGATGCATTATTTATTACTATATGTTATTACTGCAATATATATTCCATCATATATTTAATATCGTGTGCCTACTTCTTTGTCATACCTTTTGTATGCAACAGGTCTTTTTCACTGAACTATAGATTGTACTTGTAAAGGAGTTGTCTCTTTTCTCCAAACAATATGAATCTTACTGATTTCTTCTTTTGGTGTGCTCAGTTGCTCAGTCATGTCTGACTCTTTTGACCCCATGAACTGTAGCCTGCCAGGCTCCTCTGTCCATTGGATTTTCCAAAGAATACTGGAGTAGGTTGCCATTTCCTTTTTTTTCATTCAGAGTCATCAATATAAATGATATATAATCAGGTCAACTTAAAAAACCACAACTATATCCTCCAGAAACCACATGAGGCAATGTTATACTGTCTTATCAGTGGGATCTATTTTCATTACTTAATAGGAGAGAATCATAAAATGATTAATTTTTTTAGATGTTGCAGTTGAGGTTTAATAATGAGATAGAAAACACCAGATAAATGTAAAATCTCAGATAAGCATCAAATTCACCAGGAACAGAGGCATACAAATCTATACAAAATTGTTGACACAGCAAAACTAACTCAACTCTTTATATAAACAAAATTCTCAGGAGAGATTAATGTAAAATGGGAAAGCAAATACAGATAAAAATAAAAATCCAAATAAAAACCAAACCAATAAATATGTATTACTTACTCAGGCAAGGCAGTTGTCCCCATAAGTATCCTTTGTAAACCTTCTCAATTTAGCGTGTATTCAATATTCTGAATTTTTAGCAAGGGAAGAGTCAGAATGTTTTCCCTCTTCTTTAAAATACTGAAGCAAGGAGAGGTAGTTGCAAAAATACTAAATGTATGGTGCTTGTTATTAGTAGTGTTTTCTAAAGCAAAATCTTAGACTTGGGCAGGGCCATCTCCAAAAACTGCAACTTTTTAAATTAGTAATTTCACAAATATAAAACAATCTGTCCTCAAATCTATATTTACAATCTTCATCAGTATCTGTTAACATCCATCACCCTAGCATGAAAATATGTTACAGTATTATGGATTCCATAACCTTTAATGGGGCCTAAGAGCTAGAGGTTTTCTGCTTTGTGAAGTGTTTTTCCATTTTAACACTTTGCTATTGTCCAAGGATACTTAAAGGTTATCCCTGCACAATCTTAAAAGCTAAAAATGTGAAAGTGAAAGTGAATATAAATCTTGATGGCTACAGTAATAGTAAGGTGCCAAGTAATGAAAACAAATAATACTAGCTTGAGGTCAATAGCTTTGTGAAGTCTGACTCTGCGATTGCTGTTCAGTTGCTCAGTAGTGTCCGACTCATTATGACCATGTGGACTGCACCTTGCCAGGCTTCCCTGTCCTTCACTATTTCCCTGTGTTTATTTTTTAGTCAAGTTGCACAGCACGTGGGATCTTAATTCCTCGATCAGGGATCGAACCCACCACCCCTGCTTTGGAAGAGCGGAGGAGCCTTAACCACTGGATCGCCAGGGAAGTCCCTGGGGCAAGTTTAACATTTGTCAGTCACAGTGTCTTCTATGGAATGGGATGCTTTATTTGGCCAGTATAAGAACAAGAATGAATATAAAAGTTTGTTATCAACTGATGTTTAACTACTGGCAGCCATTATCAAGGACAAACATGGTCAAGATCGGTTTGCTTGTATTTGTTCTTGCTATTTATTCAAATAATTCAAACAACAGGGATAGTCTTTATTAAGATATAATAGTAATTTACAACCTGTGATTATTAGCTGTAAAATACATTTCCTCCTAGAACTTGAGTTTTTACTATACTATAAACCCTCTGGACAAAGAAAGACTGATGTGTCTAGTGCTTTGGATACATACAAGTGCTATAACCAGTAAGCATCTAGTGCTTAAAATCTACTTACCTTTTATTTCAATGATCACATAAGTGTGGTGGGATCACACACTTTAAACACTATATGTGGCTTTTAAATTTTCTCTAGTATGCATAATCTTCCTTAGCAGCAGCATGGGGTTGAACTTAATTTTGTCAGTCAAACCTCAGAATCTCCCTGTTAAAGTGCAATCATTTAAGTCTCTCTTTCATGTAAATGCTCAGCCTTTCGTATTTCTTCCTCTTTTCTCTGTTTTCCTCCCAGATGCCATGGGGTTATATGAGGGCAGAAGATGAGATCAGCTGACACAATTTCTTGACTGTGAGAGAGAAGGGGCCTCAAATCCACAGGCAGGAGTCCTTGTCCCGTCCTCTGGTTCCACTGCAAAGTGGCTGGTGCAGCCTGGTCCCAAAGTCTATGTGAGGTGTCCTCAGAGTTAGTCTGGCCTTTGGGGACACCAGGCTGGTATCATAAAATCACTTGTAAATCTTTAATTTCTAATCATTCAGTCTCAGCACTTGGTAGGTGCTTCATAGAACTGAGAATTGGGCCTAGGCAGGTGGTTTGGTTTTCTACTGCTGCATAACATATTATCCCCAAATTGCGTGCCAGAAAACATGATTTTGTGGGTCAGGGGTTGGGGAAGGGCTCAGGGAGGTAGATATTTTTTGTTGTATCTTATCCTGTGGTCATCTGAAGGCTTGACAGGGCTGGATGTCCAAGATGATTCACTCATGTGGGTAGCAATTAACGCTGACTGTTGTCTGGGAATTCATCTAGGGCTATCTCCTGGAGCGTGTCGTGGCATCTTCATCTGCCTGGACTTCTTACAGCACAGTGGCTGAGTCTTTAGAGAGAGCATTTAAACAGCATGCATTCAAAGAGATCAAGGCAGAAATAATGCAACAGAATTTTATATATTTTATATATATATTGATTATAGGTGAGTCACAAAGCAAACGCAGATTTAATAAAATGAAAATTATATCCCACCTTTTGATAAAATGATCCACTGTTTCTCATTATAATGAATAAGTCACATAAAATGACTTGCCTTTTTAAACCATATGTGTTGTAAATGACAAAAATGAAAACAACTAATCAGGGACTTGACTTTAGATTGGATTTCTCTGTCACTCAACCAATATCACATCTTTCTGTTGCTGGCTTGGTATTATTGCCACTTTCCTATCGAGGTCATGTCTCCAAATTAACTGAATAGTCTTTTCCTATTTACCATGGGAATGATTCACCTATAAAACCATTTGATACTTTGAAGTAGAGGTTCTTTGGCAACTTTATTAGTTTCCCCTAGCTAACTGACCTATTCAGGTTTTCTTTCTCTTGTTGAATAACTTTTTTCCTCGAAAATTTATCCATTGCATTAGGATTTTTAAATTGGCATCCATATTTTTTAATATGCTTTTTGTAACTATTTTAAACACAGAACCTAATTAAGTTTCAAAACAGAAGATAAATTTAATTACTTTCTTGGATTATTTTAAAAATAGATTTATAGTGCCTTAAAGGTTTTACTTTTGTCATTGTGAAAATTTACTGCTTGGATAGTAGCAAAGCTGATTTTACCAAAATAAGTTTATTTCAGGTAAGAACTATAAATTTTAACTGTATGCCACTTTCTATAGCATATAAAAATCTCATAAAGGTTAATCCAACAAGAGGTCAATAAACTCACTGATAGTTAGTCTCGGTGATCTCAGGATTCACAATGCCCATGTTTCCCGGATTAATACTTTAAGATCAGAAAACTGTTTTCCCAAAGTAACTTAATAAGCCAGTTCATTAACTCAAAGAGAATAATTTTCAAAGGGTTATTTATTAGAAAGGCAATCATCAAGATAATCACTATATGTACAAAAAGAAATTTTAAAAATAAATTCCCTGAAGAATCAAAACCAAAAATTTCCCCAAATTGCCTGATAACCAAAGTGAAATTTGCTTTTGTTTGGTTAGTTTGACCTAGTGTTTGTTGTTGATGGTCATATTTTTAGAAACCGGAGACTTTTAAAAAAACAAACAGTTGCTTAAACTGGCCCATCTCTCCACAACTCAAGATATGCTCTCCAATTACCCAGGTCATTTCAAGCGATCAAACTGAGGAGTCATTAGAGTGATTTTGTCATATGAGTGCATAGGAATAATTGGTTTCCACAATTTTAATATCTTATTCTTCTCTTTTATGAATAGAATTCTCCAAGATGAATTTACTAACTTTTTCTCCTTCTTTCCTTTTCCTCTTTTCTGCCATCTTCTCTCTCTCCCCTCACCTTCATTCATCAGTTATTAAATACACATCAGGCACTGTACTAAGTTTGAGGATTTGAAGAAATGTTTTGCCTTTAAAGAGGTAAGAAGCTAGAGAGGGTGACATTCACTATGAGTGAACAAGTAATTTTGTAGGGTGGTGCATGGTCTAAGAGAGAGGAACAGAATACCCTTAGAATATATAGAAAAGTTTCCTATGTAGACTGGGAGTGGTGAGAAGTAAATTGAATGTCATCTTTTACTGTTGACCCTTCCATCAGGGGAGAACTGCAGGGTGGTGATGAATAATTTGATAGGTTAGAAAAGGACACATAGAGTTAACAAGGTAAAAGAAATGTCATGTCCAATTACATCTTTGAAAATGAGAACTGAAGAATGTAACTAGAGGTGATGTTGAAGGCAAAGGTAAGTGAAAGACAGCAGGGCGGGGTGGGGGGCGGCGCGGTGAGGAGAGAAAAATTTAAAAGAGTTACACAGGCAGAATAAATTCCAGTGTTCTGCTGTGCAACAAAGTTTGGACACGTAACAATACTATATCATACACTTGAAAATTTGTTCAGTGGAAAACTCAAGTTAAGGGTTTTACTACAATATAGTTGAAAAACAACAACAATATTCACATAATACAAATCCTTGTGTTGACCAGTTTGAACCTTAGTGGAGAATGATGCCTGGTTCTCTGTTTCAGCCAGATCCCAGAATCTACTTGACATTTCTGTTTTGTAATTTCTGTCCTGTTGCCTTCATCATTTTGAGAAAAAGGTGCTTTATTTTGGAAATAAGACTATTTATGATGTTTTTAAATCTGCTCTAATTAGATCAACTAGCGTTATTTTAAAGACTGTTTCTTGTGATAAGCTTTGGAATAAGAGAACTACCACTTACTTTACATTTGACATCCAGGTACTTTTCTGCCTATTTCCTTTATATTTGTCTTTCTTTTCATTTTCCTAGGGCCTTCACTGACACGCATTCATTGAATGTTCCAATATATCTCTAACCCTCTAAAGGTTCCAGTTGTTCAAGATATGTAAGATTTTTAAGACATCTTGGGGACTTTGCTCACACCTATAAATTCCTGTCATGGAAATAGCTTGATAAATTTAGTTCATTTCAAGCAAATATTTACTGAGCACCTTGTAGGTGTTAGTAATTCTACACCTAAATGCTGAGAACAGAGAGTTGACTACCACAATCATGGCCCTTGAGGAATTTATAGTCCAATGGAGGAGACAAGTGTATACTACCTAACAAATTCTTTTCCATATCTCGTGTTGTATATTATCTCTATGTAACTCCCCACCCCCACCCACCACCTCTGTGTCCCAAGTTGGCCTTGTCTCTAGTTCAAAGATGTCTGGTTCTCCTCTGCTGGCCTTTGATCCCCTTTCATGTGACTATTTTGCAGTAGCTTGTGACATTTCAAGCTGCTGACTAGAAACGCTGTGTTTTCCCCGGCTTGTCTGCACTGGAGAGAAGGAATGCAGAAATCTAACTTCAGTTTCAGAGGATTTGAAGTTAAGCTCTCCTCACTCCCAAGGAAAGCAAAACTGTCAAGTTTCAAGGAGGAAATTACCTTCTAAACTATCAAGGTCTATCTTGTAAGTGCCCCTGGAGAAGAAAACAACATGAAGGGAAATAATGCTTCTGAGAAAAAAGGGAAGTAGGTGAGGAGGGATTTTCCAACAAGAGGGGGATTACCAGAAAGCCCCTTGAGGGGCTGGGGGTTGATCCTGGAGAAGCAGTCTAGAAGGCTTTAGGCCACTGCTCAAGAGAAGCAGGGTGAGCACAAGGGACATTGTCTGAAGGCCCAGCAGTCATAAATCTCAGAGCCCCTGATTTCACTAGAGAAGCCACTTGTCTAAGAACAGGGACCAAACTAGGCTTTCTCTGTGTCCACACTCAGTACTGCCCAGCAGAGCAGAGCCCACTCGGGCTTGCTTCATGTATCATTGCCCAAGTGAACCCACCTCCAGTCTTGTCAAGACCTAGAATAGCCATACCTGCAAGAGAAAGGGGCAAAAGCTCTACTCTTAGTTGGCGAGAGGCGGGAAGGGGAAATTCCCCATACATAATTAAGGGCAGAACCAGCGAAGTTAACAATCAGCCTGCTGCTGCTCCTAAGTCACTTCAGTCGTGTCCAACTCTTGTGCTACCCCATAGATGGCAGCCCACCAGGCTCCTCCGTCCCTGGGATTGTCCAGGCAAGAACACTGGAGCGGGTTGCCATTTCCTTCTCCAATGCATGAAAGTGAAAAGTGAAAGTGAAGTCACTCAGTCGTGTCTGACTCTTAGTGACCCCATGGACTGCAGCGCACCAGGCTCCTCCGTCCATGGGATTTTCCAGGCAAGAGGACTGGAGTGGGGTGCCATCGCCGTCCCTGAACAATCAGCCTAGGATATGATAATAACTGACCCTACTGTTACCTGTCTGCTCTCCTCTAGGCAGTCTAACCTGTGTGCACCCACCCACTCATTTTTTCACCACCAACACTTTTTCAGTCCTCATGGCAAGCCATTACATGAAAACTATCCATGTCATTGGGGCTTCCCAGATGGCTCAACATTTAAAAATCCACCTGCCAAAGCAGGAGTCACAGGAGACTCAGGTTTGATCCCTGGGTCAGGAAGATTCCATACAGGAGGAAATGACAACCCACTCATCGATAGGGGAGCCTGATGGGCTACAGTCCATGGAGGTTGCAGAGTCTGACATGAATGAAGCAACTGAGCACACACACATGCACATCCATGTCAATTAATATTCTAGAAAAATTTTCAGGAAAAAACTATTCATTTCTTTCCCATTATCCAACTCCATACTACATTTGATTCCACCTTGCTTATATTCTGCCTTTCTTTTTGAATTTGACCTTTATATTAGACCCTAGACTAGATGCTACTAATACTTCTGGTTCTTTGGAATTTGGCTATTGTGCATGATTTTTACTTCTTCCTTCCAGGAGAGCTCAATCTTCCTGCTCCTACTTCCTGCTCCTTCCTCCTCCTGCTCCGTCTCCCACCTTACGTGGACCCTAGTCAACTCCTGCCCCTTGGCTGGTGCCCTGATCAGGCTATGTTCTTCCCTCATCTCACCAAACAGAAGGGGAAGCATCAGACCCTGTCCCTGAGCCTTAGAACAAAAACCAGGCTATTGTGTTTCCGGCTAAACTTACCTGTAAGGTCCTCCTGTCAAGTTCCTTTGAGTTACCACATGAATGTGCTTCCTGAACCATAGCACCTTTCTGGCAGTTTCAGAAAAGAGCTTGTACTCTGCTCTAAAGGTGGAAAGAACTTGAAACCAGGCCTTGGGTAAAGTGCTGCATCAGGTAACTGTAAGAGCTCAGACTTGTGGGCAGAAGATACATCCGTACTTGTCCTCTTTGAGCACCTAACAGGGCTTAAAAGGAACCCTTTGCACGTCCTGAAATGTCTTAACCAACTGATGGGAAGTAGACCCAGGGGATTCCCATCACCCACACAAGGTTAAATTGCAGATTAACTTGTTTATAGCTAAATAGAAAATTAAGTTACCATATCTGAGCAAGATCAGAAGTTCCCGCTGGTACTGCCTGGCAGGCAGTTTCCTTCAGCTTCCTGGGTCCCTACGAAATGTAAGTCAGCAAAAGGGACATGGCACCCACTCTGTTATCTGGAAACTAGGCTGTAATACACACAGTCTACTCATCAATTATAGAAGAGACTGGCTGACTTCACCCTAGACAAGGTTCCTCCCACAGCCTGGAAAGATAAGCTCCATCATTTAATCCCACTGTGTCTAGGGATAATAATTACCATTCATTGAATGATTGCTTTGGGCTAGGTAAACCTCACAATTATTCTATAAAGAAAGGTTATTATTCTCATTTTATATATGAAGGATAGAAGTCCTAGAGAGGTGGATCTCAAGCGCACTCATGAAGTAATAGAGGTGGGATTCCAGCCACAGCTTGTTGAGCACCAAAGTTTGTTCTTTCATGTTTTCATCACTATTCAATGAGTGCACCAACTTCACTGAACCCATTTTTTTCCCAGAAAAAAAAGACCTTTATTTTTTTGGCTGCACTGTACAGGATTTTAGCTCCTGGACCAGGGATTGAACCTGTGCTCCCTTCAATGGAAGCACAGAATCCTAACCACTGGACCACCAGGGAATGCCCCAAAACAACTTTTTTCATTAAAAAAAAATTGGAGAGAATAAGAAAGCTACAATAAACATCTAGCTTGAAATATTTAGTGGCACAGTGGTAAAGAGTCTGCCTACCAATGTAGGAGATGCAGGAGACACAAGTTCTCCTGGGTGGGGAAGATCTCCTAGAGTAGGAAATGGCAACCCACTGAAGTATTCTTGCCTGGAAAATTCCATGGACAGAGGATCCTGGCAGGTTCACTGGACACCATACAGTCCATGAGGTCACAAGAGAGTCAGATGTGACTGGGTACTCACAGCTTCAATTGAAGGAATAAAGACAGGTATATAATTTATATATCCTAAAACAATAGTATATAAATCATAAAATAACACAGTAAATTACTACATTTGGCAAATGTGATGAAAGTTTTTAAATAGTGTAGATTCACTGGGTGCGTGGAGTGGAGTGAAAGTTGCTCAGTCTTGTCTGACTCTTTGTGACTCCGTGGACTGTAGCCCACCAGGCTCCTCTGTCCATGAAATTCTCCAGGCCAGAATATGGAGTGGGTGGCTGTTCCCTTCTCCAGGGGATCTTCCCAACTCAGGGACTGAACCCAGGTCTCCTGCATTGCAGGTGTATTCTTTACCAGCTGGGCTACCATATAATGAATTAAATGTTACCGTACAGCAAACTTGGGATATTTTGAGAAGTACATGTCATTTAGCAGTAGGCTTATTAGAAAATTATTAGCCTGAAATAAAGTTGATGCAAATATATAATGATACACATTAATAATGATGTATTTAATTAAAAGTCACTTATAATAAATCATAAACATGCTTAACAATACATTTATGATAATTAAGAAGCAGAATAACAGTAACTGAAAATAAGAATCATCACAAGCCAATTGTTGATGCCTCTCAGTTAAGCAAGTGGCCTTCCTGATACCGCCAAATTGCAGTGTTTTACCTGTGAAAATACAAGTAGGAGCTTTGAAACATAGTTTTGAGACCATTATTATTATTTTTTAAATATTTATTGATTTGGCTCTTCATTGCGGCATGTGGGATCTTTAGTTGCAGCATATCAACTCTTACTTGTGGCATGTGGGATCTTGTTCCCTGATCAAGAAATGAACCTGGGCCCCCTGCATTGGGAGCATGGAGTCTTAGCCACTGGACCACCAGGAAGTCCCTCTGACCATTATTATTAATGATAGGTCTTTTCAATCTCTTATTTTCTCAGTGATGGGTGCTACCCCATGTAAAGTCTGTCTACCTTTAATTAGTTTGAAAATAATAGTTGAATTGATAGCTGAAGATAAAAGCTGAATTTAGCAAGTTATCAGAACCTCTCTAGTTATGGGGTGGGGGGACAGAAAAATAACTACAAATAGAAGCTTCCGATCGTTGCCAAGTACTGAAAAGAGAGTGTTCGATAAGGGACTTGCAAAATCTCAGCTGAGGTATTGTATTGCAGGTATTTCCCCAACAGAAGAAATGATTCTAGAGATCCGATCAAAAACTCTGTTAGGGTAAAGAGCAGCCTATTAATTCATCGTGGTGGTTGAGTCGCTAAGTGGTGACAGACTCTTTGCGACCCCATGGCCTGCAGCATGCCAGGCTATTACATACTTGGGTGCTATTAACCATTCTTCTGGATTTTGTCATAGCTGGAGGAGCACCTGAAGTCCCCTAACTATTTAAAAGAGAAACCCATGTAGAAACATCTGGATGTTTGAATTCCTAAATTAAAATCTAAATATTTGAATGACATTACCTTTCAAACTCAGACTTTGTAAGCCCACAGAACTAATTAGCTATTTTAAGGAAATTTGTGGCAATAAAAACCATGTTTGGAGAAGGAAATGGCAATCCACTCCAGTACTCTTGCCTGGAAAATCCCATGGACAGAGGAGCCTGGTGGGCTACAATCCATGGGGTCGCAAAGAGTTGGACACGACTGAGCGACTTCACATTAATACATTAATACATTAAAAACCATGTACTGAGTTCCTTAGAAATCAGTGAAAAGATTGGAATTAATTCTAGAAAAAAATGCCATTTATCAAAGAATGCTTATGACTTATTTAGAACATTCCATTTTAATTTTAACCAATACTGCTAGATCAAGAAAGAAAAAAATACAGTACATGTACTGTATTTATTTATCCCCTAATTAAACATATAGAACAATTGCCAAAAAGACTTTCAAGATTTACTCTTATAGATATATCTTTTCAATTTATGTTGACTGAACATCAAACTACATTTCTCCTCTCTTTCTCTGAGGAGTTAAAAATATGTATTATGAATAGTAATAACTGATGACTAACAGGTAGTTATTATACATAATTTTATATGCCATTAATAACACTTAAAATTCACATCATGTTAGCCAAAATGTCATGGCAACCTAAGTGTCCATCAATAGGTGAACTGATAAAGAAGATGTAGTATATCTACACAATGGAGTATTACTCAGCCAAAAACGCATGAAATTCTGCCATTTGCAACCTGGATGGACCTAAAGGGTATTATCCTCAGTGAAATAAGTCAAACAGAGAAAGACAAATACTCTACGTTATCACTTACATGTTGAATGTAAAAAGTAAAACCAAATAAAATATACGATGCTGCTGCTGCTAAGTTGCTTCAGTCGTGTCCGACTCTGTGCGACCCCATAGACGGCAGCCCACCAGGCTCCCTCATCCCTGGGATTCTCCAGGCAAGAACACTGGAGTGGGTCGCCATTTCCTTCTCCAGTGCTTGAAAGTGAAAAGTGAAAGTGAAGTCGCTCAGTCATGTCTGACTCTTCGCGACCCCATGGACCGCAGCCTTCCAGGATCCTCCGTCCATGGGATTTTCCAGGCAAGAGTACTGGAGTGGGTTGCCGTTGCCTTCTCCGAACTAAAACATATAACCAACAAGAAACAAGTTCACAGATACAGAGAACAATACCAATGGAGAGAGGGAAGGGAAAAGGGACAAGAGAGGTTTAGGGGATTAAAGGGTACAAACCACTACATATAAGTAAATAAGCAATAAGGGTATACCGTGCTGCACAGGGAAACAGCCCATCATTTTGTAATAACTTAAAGCAGAATATAATATACGAAATACTGAATCACTATGTTGTACACCTGAAACTAATGTAAATCAGCTGTACTACAATAAAAATAAATAATTTTAAAAGTTCACATCATAAGTGACAATATCAATGAAATTTTCATTATTGTGATTGCTTGTACTTTATCTCATTAAAATGCATTCACAGAGCTCTGCTCAGTGTTATGTGGCAGCTTGTGGCAGCCTGGATGGGAGAAGGGTTTAGGGGAGAATGGATGCATGTATGTGTGTGGCGGAGATCCTTCGCTGTTCACCTGTTGTGAAACTGTCACAACATTGTTAATCGGCTGTACCCCAATACAAAACGAAAAGCTAAAAAATGCATTCAGTTCATTTTTGCATGGTTTTGTAGCTTATTTCAATTGAATGTGGTCCAGATGAATTGATACTGAGGGCAGAGGTATGTTAATCTCACATTAAAAATGCCATTTCCTTCTTTGATGAAGAAGGAAATGGCAACCCACTCCGGTTTTCTTGCCTGGAGAATCCCATGGACAGAGGAGCCTGGCAGGCTACAGTCTGTGAGGTCACAAGAGCTGGTCACGACTTAGCAGCTAAACTACCACTGCTGTGAACCTTACTGCATGAGTATCTGTTTAAATACCTATTTTCACGTCTTTTGGGTATGTACCTAGGAACAGAATTGCTGTTTTGGGTGTTTGGTTTATTTTTTAAAAATACATAGCAATATTTTCCCTTCCCTTCCAATAGTAGTCGGACAAGGAAAATTGGAAATATTTTATATTTGAAAGGGGCCTAAATGAATCTGGAGTCCTTAAACTTTGGTTTCCTTTAAACTTTCTGTAAGACTAACTTAAGTGAAATATTTTGTCATTAATCACAGTAATGTATTCATTTTGTAAGTAATGACTACTACTCAATCTTACATTAATCTTCCTTTCAGAGTGGCCAGATTTGCAGTGCCTAGCAAGACACTGTCTAATCAGGGCTGTGTGACCTTTGGTAGGTTACTTAATCTCTTTGAGCCTCATTTTTCTCTTCTGTTGAGTGGGAGCTACCCACCACGTAGGATTACTGTGCATTGCCCTCTCTTTGTTAACATAGAAAGATGTTTTACATTGGAGCTAATCTACCATTTAACAACTTTTTCAAGGGCCATATGATATATTTTGCTTCACAAATTTGTTATCAATCTAGGAGAATAATTTGAAAAGTGAATACTTTGAAAAGTCTACATAACTATAGTTACTAAATGACTTGTAAACTATGTTTATATTCATATATTGCTATATTTAATCTTCTGGTTTTTTAGACCTCTTGGGAGGTCTCAGACTGCAATAACTAATTCTAAGGTAGCTGTTTGACATCTTTGGGTCAAGCTAATATTTTAATGAAAAGAATACCTGCATTTGTCAAATAACTGGGGTTGCCACAGAAATAAATTCCAATGATCAAGTGTCCAACCTGGCTGTTTAAGGAAATATAATTTGAAACAAACAAACAAAAAGTGAAGTGGAAATAGAACATAAATGTTGGTGATGATACTAACTTTTTTGGTATTACCTCTTCCCTAGAAACTTGTTTAAATTTTGGTGAGGGTGAAAAAGATTTAGTCTATAGTGACTAAGGTAAATGGATGGACACGTCTACTCTTTCATTTTAATAGTTCTGAGAGGAGTACAAGCTGTTAGAAAGGCAACCTTCAAGCCCATTCAACTCAACACTTGCTGAGTAACCACTCCCTTCCTGGCATGGGGCTAGGCACTGCAAAGGATACAAAATCAACAAGACACTGTCCACCCCCAAGAATTTTACAGCCTCTAAGAGGAAATGGCTATAGCACAAGTTCAATACAATTTTACATAAATGTATTATTCAGAACAGTAGACCGGAGCAACTTCGCCTTCCTGAGAGCTGTTGTTAACACACATCACTGAGAAAATAAATGGCTGTAAACTTAGAAAGTGGCTGCTAGATTAGAAAGTGGTGGAGAGGGACCAAGAAAAAGGCAAATTCTAAAGTTTCTGCTAGGTCTTCTAAGCTGCTCAAGGGTCAGAGAGGAAGGTTCCTTTTTCAGCAGAGCACATTAATGAGACTTCGGAGTTTGGACCGGAAAGCTAAACTGCTCTGCACAATAAGGAAGGTAACTGCAGATTCTGAAGACTGAGAAGCAGGGCCTCAGGAAGCAGGTGGGGAGACGTGAGGACAGAGCCTGGCAGCAGATGGGGAGGCTGCAGCTGTGAGGAGGGGGGCCAGGGAGCAACTCCGGAGGCAGGGCAGTGAGGAGACTTGTAAAGAGGATGGGCTTCCCTCATAGTTCCATGGGTAAATCATCTGCCTACAGTGCAGGAGGCCCTGGGGTTCGATTCCTGAGCCAGGAAGATCCCCTGGAGAAGGAAATGGCAACCCACTCCCCTATTCTTGCCTGGAGAATCCCATGGACAAGCTGGGCGGGCTACAGTCCATGGGGTCACAAGAACTGGACACGACTAAGGGACTAAACCACCACCACCACAGACTTCTTACTTCTTGAATATAGCTTGCCTTCATCCTTAAAACTTTGATAAAGCCTGATATTCATCACAAATGTTAGTTTCAGGAAGGAAGGGGGAAGGAGTCAGTGTGAAGGGTGGGTAGAGAAATGGAGCTTTTCCACGTCTGTTTTGGGTGGAATATCTGAACATTGACAATATATGAGATGTAAAGGATTGGAGAACTCAGAACCAGTGGAAAGCAGAAGATACATCCTAAGAATCGCAAAAATAAAGGGAAGAGCATTGGACTTCCTAGAGGATCAAAGTAGTAAACTTGAATTAATCTTATTAAATTTCAAAGATGATGGTGAGATTTGCATTTCATAAGATGACATGATATTACTGTCCTGGAAGAGGTCCAAAGTGCTGGAGGACTCCCAAGAGAGGGATATGACATACTGGTGACAGAGGAGAATGGAGTGAAGGAAAAGATGCAGGGCCAGGCACAGTTACTGTATCAATTCATTTCCCAAGGTTTTTTTTGTTTTTGTTTTTTGGTTTTTTTGTGCAAAGAGGTAAGATGCTTCAAAAAGAGATGCAACTTAGTTTAATCATTGCAATAACCCTGTAGGTAGGTTTTAGTATCCCTAATTTTTAGATTAGAAAACTAAGACTTGTAGAGTTTAGTACCTTTCAAAGGACATATACAGATAGGACTAGAGACACATTAGGGGCCTGGGTAGCCTCTGCCCTGTGGGTAACACAGGGAATTTTGTGAAAGAACTGGCATTTGACTTCAGCCTTGAATTTCAGTAGGCAAAGATACAGCAGGAAAGAAGGACTCATCAGGCAGAGGAAAAATCTGAGCAAAGGCAAGACAGTGGGGACTTGGTGGTTTCAGGCTCTGGAGAGAAGAAGGTACAGGTTGCATGTTGAGCGCACAGAAAGTGCTAACTAAACATTTACAGTGATTTCCTCCTCATCCCCGTACCCTGAACCAGATGCAGAAACAGGATGGAGTTCGACTTGACTGACTCATGGTTTTCACAGATGGTTTGCGGGGGAGGGGTGTTCAGGAATCTGGAAGGTAGTAGGGGCCAAGTTGTAGAAGATTTTAAAAAGCATGGCTAAATACACAGACACACACACACACACACACACACACACACACACACACACACACACACTTTATTTAATGGACCATGAGGAAACCCTGAAGATTTTCAGCAGGGCTGTGTGGGAAAAACAACAATAATAACAAAATCAACCAAGTTTTAAAGATCTAATTGGCTTCATCGAATGATTTATTGAGTGATTCATGAATCAGGCAGCATCCTATCTAGCAAGCAGAAAGAACCTCCATGGAGTCATATAAAACAGAAAGCTTTTATAGGCAGAAGGGGAAAAAGCAAGGGTTGTTTCAGGCTTAGGTAATCTACCTACAGGGATAGAAGGAAGTAGATTACCTCACTGGAGCTGACCAGAAAATTCCAGACTGACCAGTTAAGACTATATACTTGGGGGAGGTTGTAACTGCAATTAATTTAAGTATTAAGTCTTGGTTTGCTGATATGGGGCTTAGCACAGGTGACTTCATTTGGGACCTATTTCTTTTTAACAGGTATGATAAAATTAAAGCTCTCAGTTCAGTTCAGTTCAGGTCAGTCGCTCAGTCGGGTCCAGCTCTTTGTGACCCCATGGACTACAGTACACCAGGTCTCCCTGTCCATCACCAGCTCCCAGAGTTTACTCAAACTTATGTCCATTGAGTCAGGGATGCCATCCAACCATCTCATCCTCCGTCATCCCCTTCTCCTCCTGCCTTCAATCTTTCCTAACATCAGGGTCTTTTCAAATGAGTCAGTTCTTCACATCAGGTGGCCAAAGTATTGGGGTTTCAGCTTTAGCATCAGTCCTTCCAATGAATATTCAGGACTGATTTCCTTTAGGATGGACTGGTTGGATCTCCTTGCAGTCCAAGGGACTCTCAAGAGTCGTCTCCAACACCATGGTTCAAAAGCATCAATTCTTCATCATTCAGCTTGATTAAAGCTATACTCTTAGAAAACTAACTTGACCATTAGGTGAAGGATAGCCCAGAGCAGGGCATCTCAGACTTGAATGTAATGGCAACTCTGTTTCAACAACTCTGTGATTCTGTATTTCTAACAAGCTCCCTGCCTTAGAAATCTTGACCCAGTGTGGCTGGAGTAGGCTTAGGAATCTGAAAATTCCATATAGAGAAACTCTGGCAGGATGGACCCGAACAGAAGTGAGAAGTTTCAGGCTGAGGGGACTTCTTTTGTTTAGAGCCTCAAGACAGGAAGAGGAATTAGAGAAGGAAGAAATGGTGATGCGAGAAGCCCGGAGGCAGCTTTTTGTCCACCCCTTGACACAGGACATGGAACAACAGACTGGTTCCAAATAGGAAAAGGAGTGTGTCAAGGCTGTATATTGTCACCCTGCTTGTTTAACTTACATGCAGAGTACATCATGAGAAACGCTGGACTGGAAGAAGCACAAGCTGGAATCAAGATTGCCGGGAGAAGTATCAATAACCTCAGATATGCAGATGACACCACCCTTATGGCAGAAAGTGAAGAGGAACGAAAAAACCTCTTGATGAAAGTGAAAGAGGAGAGTGAAAAAGTTGGCTTAAAGCTCAACATTCAGAAAACGAAGATCATGGCATCTGTCCCATCAGTTCATGGGAAATAGATGGGGAAACAGTGGAAATAGTGTCAGACTTTATTTTTGGGGCTCCAAAATCACTGCAGATAGTGACTGCAGCCATGAAATTAAAAGACGCTTACTCCTTGGAAGAAAAGTTATGACCGACCTAGATAGCATATTCAAAAGCAGAGACATTACTTTGCCGACTAAGGTCCGTCTAGTGAAGGCTATGGTTTTTTTCTGGTCATGTATGGATGTGAGAGTTGGACTGTGAGGAAGGCTGAGCGCAGAAGAATTGATGCTTTTGAACTGTGGTGTTGGAGAAGACTCTTTAGAGTCCCTTGGACTGCAAGGAGATCCAACCAGTCCATTCTGAAGGAGATCAGCCCTGGAATTTCTTTGGAAAGAATGGTGATGAAGCTGAAACTCCAGTACTTTGGCCACTTCATGCGAAGAGTTGACTCATTGGAAAAGACTCTGATGCTGGGAAGGATTGGGGGCAGGAGGAGAAGGGGATGACAGAGGATGAGATGGCTGGATGGCATCACTGACTCGATGGACGTGAATCTGAGTGGACTCCAGGAGCTGGTGATGGACAGGGAGGCCTGGCGTGCTGCGATTCATGGGGTCGCAAAGAGTCGGACACGACTGAGTGACTGAACTGAACTGAACTGACACAGGAAAGGGTCCAGGAAAGGGTGAACTATTCTGTCCTTTCCCAGCCTTTCTATGCACACACATGAGTGTTTTCTGGTCATCTTACTCCTCTCCGACAGTAGATTCAAGGAACTTGAGGCTGTCTGACTCCAGATTCTCCCAGAGTCCCCTCCCCAGGGGAGGGCAACGGCAAAGCAATAATCACCAACATTCTGCTGAGAGCTTTAGGGTGTGCATGTTGAGGGGTCTGACCTCTGATTTCCTCTGCCTGAGCCCTGATTCTGGCTGTAAATTTTCCCCTCCACCCCCAGTCTTGGATCCAATGGCAAGATAATGCTTTTGTTCCTGCATTGGGTCCAGAATAAAATGGGATGGTCAGTTCTGCTCTGTGTCGGGTTATTCGGTGCTTTCTGTGTTGGGCATACAACCTTATATCTTCTCTCTTGGACCGGAAACTTCCAGATCAGAACTTCAACTCTAAACTGCTCTATCTGTGCTTCTTTTGAACTCAGCCTTAGAATATCACTTTTTCCCCAGGAGACTGTAGTTGACCTTGTTGTCTGAATTCCCCTGTCTTCTGTTTGCACTCTCAACTGCACTCTGAGGAGCTCACTTCTTGCTGGTTTCCAGCAGCCTAGAGCCACTTACTCTCCCTCACTGGGATTGGCATCAATGGCAAGCGCTAGGGAGAGCTGCAGGGCAATGAAAACTGGGGACAGGTAATTGTGTCTGCCAACTGAGAGTTACTAGTGACCTTCGACTAAAGAGGCACTTTCAGCCAAAAGGTAAAGGCAAAAGCCATATAATAGGTAGTAAAATAAACAGTGAGTGGTGAGGGCTAGATGTGGCAAATCTAAAGTGTTCTCTGAAAAAAATGTGTCCTGAAAAAGAGAAAACGGAAGTTCAAGCAAGCAGTAGGTTTGAAGGAGGCAGTCGTGAATAAAGCAGAGGATTTATCAGGACTGTAGAAAGACACAAATGCTCTAACAGAGATCTGAGAAAAGTGAAATCCTCCGTTGCTAATTCTAGGGATATTTGCATTTTGGGAAGGGATTTTCCATCCCGCAGACAAGTTTCATTTTGCCTGGTCAGTGTGCTAAAAGCATTTAAAAGAAGTACCTTATTTCTGAAAAATGGGAACTTTTAAATTTTTTAAAATCCAGGTTTCTATCTTCTCTTGAAAAATGGTAAGAGTTAGCAACATCGGGTGAATATTCCCCCAGCTATCATTTATATTATTTATGTTCTTTGTCTTCGCGAAAGGCATTTGAACTTTCAGTATAGATGTTAAAGTCGTCTATATTGATTGGAGGGCTTCCCAGGTGGCGCCCTAGTGGTAAAGAACCTGTCTGCCAATGTAGGAAACATAAGAGATGTGGGTTTGATCCCTGGGTTCAGAAGATCCCCTGGAGGAGGGCATGGCAACCCACTCCAGTATTCTTTGCCTGGAGAATTCCTGTGGACAGAGAAGCCTGGCTGGCTAGGGTCCATAGGGCTGTATAGAGTCAGAGGCAACTGAAGCGACTTAGCAGACACGCACACTAAGGACACTGCTTCTTAAAAGAGTGGCAGGTGATTCTAATGTGCAGCCTGCTGCTGCTGCTGCTGCTGCTAAGCCGCTTCAGTCGTGTCCGACTCTGCGCAACCCCATAGACGGCAGCCCACCAGGCTCCCGCATCCCTGGGATTCTCCAGGCAAGAACACTGGAGTGGGTTGCCATTTCCTTCTCCAATGCATGAAAGTAAACAGTGAAAGTGAAGTCGCTCAGTCTGTCCGACCCTCAGCGACCCTATGGACTGCAGCCTTCCAGGCTCCTCCATCCATGGAATTTTCCAGGCAAGAGTACTGGAGTGGGGTGCCATTGCCTTCTTAGATGTGTAGCCTGAGTAACTCCTTTGTCAAGCTTTGTGGCATTAACTCCTTCCGCTCTAGGCCATGTGTCACCCCTGGACAAGAGCTGGATATTTGGACTAGAAATTGTATTTCTTAGTGCCTACTTTGATACACAGCTCCTCTGTGATCATCACAGCTGCCTGCCTGGCTGCTCTTTGCATGTAGCCTTTAGCTCCTCGTGACTGAGTTCAATGATCTTGAATTTTAACTCTCAGTTGCAATGGTAACCACTTGATCCAGGCTCACTAAAGGATAATACAACCTTCCTTTACTGGAACTGCAACAAAGACTCAGGAAAAGCAAAATGGATGAATTGAAAACCAAATGAAACAAATCTACAAAGGCTAAAAATGAAATACGGGTAGAGTGACTCGCTGTCCTAAATTGACTGGACAGTCCCAGGTTTAACTTTCTTGGTGAATCATTTTGGGTAAGAATTTAGATTTCTTGCCAGAAAAGTAGGGGGCCTAGAAACAGGTGGTTTGTAAATTTTTAGTTTGTGAGTTGGAGGGGGAGAAATGCAAAAACTAAATAGTAGCTATTATCTTATTAAAATTCTTAATAATTTCCAGATTTTGTTGATACTTTCTTAACCTCCTCTAACAACTCTGTCCAAAATAACTTTCTGGGAAAATAGAAATGTTCTGTGCTATCACAGTAGTCATTAACCATTTGCAGCGGTTGTGCATTTGAATTGAGGCTACCTTAACTAAGGATGTGAAGTTTTAATGTTATTTCATTAAAATTAACTTAAATGTAAATGAAAATATCTGTAGTTTAGTAGCTAGTTACTGTACAAGGCTTTATTTTTATTGTACTGCAGTGTTGCTATTATTTATGATAGATATATCATGAGGTGATTCATCTCCTATACTTCCTTTGTAGAGGAAAAGCAACCCTATATATTGGATTTAGCAGATTTAACTGGGCTGGGGGATGTGGGGCGGTGGGGAGAGGAGGACTGTTGGGGGAGAGGGTAGGGGCAGAGAAATAGTAATTGATCCAAACTGGGCCAATTAGATTTTTTCTTTTAAGAGTCTGAAATTGAGATACTGAAATGTGGTATCCATTTGGTAATGGTAAGCTGAACAACAGGGTTGGCACAGACACTGTGCCATGGAGTCTCAACTCCATGTTAGGACTAACCCTAACCTAACATGTGCAATCATAGGTTATGCTTGGGTGGAGACTAGAAACTCTGTAATGCAGGTGGGGTTGAGGGAGGAAAAGGTGGGGATGGAGAAGGGAAAGAGGGAAGAAATCCCTTCAAATGAGTGATGGATGGACATAATACCTGAGCTTTGTTGTACTCCATTGTTTTTAATTTGAATGTTAGAGAAGGGGAGGGGGAGAAATAAAGATGTGGAGGAAGGGGGAATAAAAAATAACAATTTCTTAACGTTAAGTTCTAGAAATAATAGTGACATATATTTTCTAATAAACCAGTTTATAAAAGTCCTGTTCTTCAACTGACAATGATTGTTTTTCACATGGAAGTTTGTTCTCTTTGATGATTCTTTGATGACTCTTTGAGAAAGAGACATATATCTTAGCCCATAATGGTTTTCAATAAATGCTTGTTTAATAAATGAATAAATGAATGAGCAATGGGAAATGCAATATCTTCCCAGTCATATCAACACTTTTGTGCAACAGTTTTGTTTGCTTTTTTCAGCCAAAGCATCTTCATTTGTTCTCTGGTTTGTTTTTTAAAATTTATTTATTTATATTTTTGCTGTGCTGTGTCTTCGTTGCTTTGTGAGGGTTTTCTTTAGTTGCAGAGAGTGGGGCTACTCTCTAGTTGTGGTGGGCAGGCTTTTCGACAAGGTGGTGTCTCCTGTGGAGCTCAGGCGCTAGGGCACAGGATCAAGAGCTGTGGTGCATGGACTTAGTTGCTTCAAGGCGTGTGGGATCCCAGCTGCATCTCCCACATTAGCAGGCAGATTCTTAACCACTGAACCACCAGGGAAGCCCCAGTTTGTTCTTTTATTATTGTTTATTAGTCTTGTCCTTCCATTGTTTCTTTTTAAAAAAGTGAACTATAATTCACCATAAAATCAGTCCTTTCAAAGGGTACAATTCAGTGGTTTTTGGTGTATTCAAACGATCATGTGATCTTCATTAGTATCTAATTCCAGAGTATTTTTCATTTTGAAAAAGGAAACCCATAACTATTAGCCCTATTTTCTTCTTCCCAAAATAACTTCCTTGGATTGTAATTCTTTACAGATTAACATGACGCTTATGTTACACTTAGTATAACACATATACAAAGTATTTTTAAAAGTGAATCCATTTTTATAGTAACAGGGATTTTATTTGCTCACTCTATTTCTGTCTCTTTTCCCCCTATTGGCAGAGTACTGTGAAACACTACTTACTTGTAAAGAAGTAGCACAATACAGATTGATAATTCATTTCACTGGATATTATCTAAATGAAGACTTGCCACAAACCAAAGGAGCCAGGTGCTGCCCTGAGAACTGCTAAATATGCTCTTTTCTTGAATTATACTTTTTGCATTATATAGACTGAAAAATACAAACTATTATTTCTCAGCTTGTTTCAGTAAGGAAAAAATAGTCCTCAAAAGGATTTTGAGTCATCTTAAACTTCATGTGACATGAGAAACCTTGACCAATCAGACCTTTGTTGAGAGTAATCTCTTGGTGGTAGGGAACAGAGACTCATTCAAAGTCACACCCGAAGTGACAGGTGTTTACTCTGACAGGGTAACTAGGCCGCTCTTTAGGAAGTGGCTGGATCCAGTGCAGCCACAGGGACCTGGATACTCATATTATCCTCTGGAGCAGGTCTTTGTTCTTAATATATCACTGGGTCTCAGCTTCCCTTAGAGGCACTTCTACCACTTCCACCCATACTCACCTTCGACTTCATCCTTAGTTTTTGCTTATTCCAGTGTTTTGCTTTGTCAGGCCCATTTTCCCTATTTCTGCCTCAAGCCCTCTCAGCTTCAGCCTTCCGGTCAGATAGCACATTCTCTGTTTTCATTCTCCTTTTCAGTTTCCAAGGGAGAATCTGATTGGCTTATCTAATGATCCAGAGTTCTGGTTTGTGAGGACTGTTTGTTCCAGGTCACCTCCTAGGGTGATGGTCAGTTTATGGACTGTGTCTTTTGGGTCACGTGACCACTCTTAATCCAATCAACTACAGCGGTAAGGGGGGAACTTTGGGGGCAATTATTTGTGCAACCTTTGTCCTAGGGATAGTTCAGGTCAGTTCTCTGGGCAGGGGTTTGGTTTCCTTTTTGAAAGGATACCAGGTGGAGCGCGCGCGCACACACACACACACACACACACACACACACACACACACTCAGATTAAAATAACAGTTACTATAATAATGGATGTATGAATAAAATGATTGAATTATGCAGTTACATGTAGGAAATAATAAAGAGGAGAAGAAATCTACATTGACCCAGGGCCAAGAATTATAATAGCTTTATCCAAGTAAAGTTTTCTTTACAGTAAAGCAGTTTTCAAAACTGGATTTTCTTTCGCAAATCAGACCACCCTGCTGTCATATTTGTATCTTTCCGAAAGCCCCCTGCCCTGGGCTTAAGTTCCGCACAGTGGTAAAGAATCCGCCTGCCAATGCAGGAGTCACAGGAAATACCACTTCTATCCCCTGGGTCTAGAAGGTCTTCTGGATAAGGGCATAGCAACCCACTCCAGTATTCTTGCCTGGCAAATTCCCTGGACAGATCCTGGTGAGGGCAAGGAGTCAGACTGACTAAGCACGCAGGCAAAGGAGATCTCAGCATTCCGCACGTTGGGGGAGCTTTTTTCTTGCATTGGGAGAGAGATCCTGGCAGCAAGTCAATTTCCAGGAAAATATGCGGGGGTTGGAGCTCCTTGGCTCCGAGCGGCGCGGGGCAAAGGTGGCGGTAATTGGAGCTCTGGATGCATTTTCCTAGAAGCCTCCAGCCCTCCGCCACCTGTGCGGAGTCTGCCCCCTTCTTGGCGTCTCCGCTCCAGAGTTTCCTCCTCCTAGGTTAGTCCCCGGGAGTGTGGGCGGCCCCATTCCAGAGCGCTGAAACTCTCCCCCCTCCCCCCGCTAGCCCTCCGCCTGCGGCACACCAACCAGCTTTTCTCTTCGCCTCAGTCACTTCCTTCCTCGGCTTCTTCCTCCCCAGTGCGTTGAAGAAGGCAACCAGCCCGCACCGACGCTGCCGGTTTTCTCGGAAAAGAACAGGAGGTAGAGAGGTGAGTTATCGCCCTGGGAAGTGGCGTCCAGGTAGAAAGGATGGACTGGGGGTAGCGGGGGAAGTCACACAGCTGGAGGAGGGGATCGGGGGCTGAGGTTGGAGAGCCAGGACCGGGGGAAGAGAGGAGGCTAAGGTGCCTGGAGGGTATAACTGGCATTGGGCTGAGCCGGGTGCTGGGGACCGCGTGGGCGCGCCCCCGCGCCCCCCACCTCTCGGGCAGACTTCCGTACTCGGCTCACGTGACATTTTGCCGGGGGCGGACCGGGCAGGGAGATCAGCAGCGTTTATAAAGATTTTTTTTCCTTTTCTTTCTTCTTCTTTTTTTTTAACCGCAGAGCAACTTGCCGGCTTTGCACTTGGAGAGCCAGTTCCGCAGAACGGAGCGGGAACAGACTGGCAGTGAGGGGCCAGGCTCCCCCGAGGGATTCGGTGGCTTCAGGGCAGTGGGCTCTGCGGGCGCGGTGTCGGGTGCGGATCTGAACGCTCCCCGTTCTGTGTACGGGGTTGGGGGTAGTGAGAAGACATTAGCGACTCGGGGAGCCCCAAGCCGGGTCCGTTTGCGTCGCTGGGTTTGGGCGCCGGCTCTCGAGGCGCGCCTGGGGCGCACGGATCGCCGGGGAGCGCGGGCCTCGCGGAGACAAAGGCTTCCGGGATGCGGATGCTGCCCTTCCCCGGGCGTCCGCTCGGACCCCGCCGTGCGCCCCGGAGCGGGCACCGAGCTTTGCGCTCCCTAGCTCTGCAGCGGTGCCGGTGATGACCGTCTGATGGCCTGCGGGGGACAGGGTCTTGGGACCCCTTCCGGGCCAGCTCCCAACTTGGCTCCGGGATGACCAAATATGGAGTGTGTGCGCGCCTGCGAGAGGCGGGAAGGAACCCAGTCATTCTTTGACCTACACCAGCTGCTCGTCGGGGATTGTGAAGGAGGGCTGGGAAAGAGTGGCCAGCCCTGGTGAGGACAGGTGGCTCCCGATTCCCAGATATTCCCACTCAAGTAGGCTATTCCATGACTTTAGAAAATCTCCAGGTATTGCCTCCAAACTTAAGAAAACAACCAAAATAAAAAACCCCAAAAAACTGTTAAGAGGGTCCTTAAATATATCTTCAAGTGCCTACTGAAAGTGGAGCATTTCAGCATATGGCCCAGTCCGCCCACATTCCGCTTTCTTTGTGGTTCCCACGCACAGTGCCTAATTGGCTTCTGTCACAATGAGAGGGCTCGGCTAGCATCTGCCAGCCCCTTCCCCTGAGCCTCCCATTGACCCGGCTCTTTCTTTCCCTTAGACTTGCTTTGCCATGGCCTCTCATTGTTCTTGATCTTGCTGCTTGCACCAGCCCCAGGCTTCTGTCCTCATTAAAAAAATCATGGACCTTCCGAGGTTTGTGCAGCAGAGTATTTTATACTCCTTTGTCCTCATTAAATAATCAAAGAAATAAACCATCCAGGTTATGTAGGCTACCAATAGTTTTTAAGCCTGTCATTTTCCTACTCAAAAGGATCAGTGCAGGGAGCCTTTTTTGCTTTTTAAGGGTTTTGTCTTAGTAAGTACTGAAATATTTCACACAAATACAACTTACCATTACATTTAGTTATATTTGCATAATAACCAGCCCCACCCCAAAGCAGCAGAAGAGACAGAACAATGAAGTAAAAACAGCTTTTAATTGTGGGAATCCCTCTGAGTCAGTTTCATCCATAAAATAGGGATTAAATAATACTTTGCAAGGTTCTTAGAATAAACACAGATAAGGAGCCTCAGGTGTAATTATAAGGAAATTCTGGTTGTCTTCCCTTACAATTATCTGCTTGATGTGATGCACATATTCACACTACTTAAGAGTGGGATTTCCTCTTTGAGTCTCATTATTAAAGGAGAACTATGACTGGTGTGGATGGTGGTGGGTGGAAGGAATGGAAAATGATGTCAAAGGGATGAATATTCTGGGTGGGAGGAAATCAAAGCATTTGACAATTAGAGAAGACTGTAATCCCCTTGGACATTTCCCTTTCCCTTTTGTCCAATGTGGGCTGATTTCATCAACCCTCACAGATCCTACTACTTCTGCAAACCTTATTCACCGTTAGACAGTTTTGATTATTAGAGAAATTTTTTTCTTTTATGGCTTCCAAATCTGCCTTTCTGTTTACCTGTCTATTCTATCCAATATGGTAATGCAAACAAGACTATTCACATGAATACATAATGGAGTTTTATTTTTTTAAAAGCAGCAGGTCGTCTCTAGGCTAACTTTAAAAGTCAAGATTCTTTACAGTGCAGATGACGGAAACTCAAACCAGCATAAGCAAAACCACAGAAGGTTGATTAGTTCTTGTAACAGGAAAATCCGAGGTCATATACAGGCTCAATCATTGATGCATGGTTGAATTTTCCTTTGTGCTGGATTTACTCCTGGTAGGCTCTTTTCACCTGGTAGCTGTTTACATACCGGCTGGCCATAAACTTAGAGCTCGGTGGGAGAGTGTTGTTTTACTAGTAGTCTGGCAAAATTCCTGAACCAACCCCATTGTTCAAGATGGGATCAGCTATCCTATGCTTCAAACCAATTACTCTGACTTTGAACCATTCCTGGAGTCCAGAATGAGGCTCTACCCAAGAACCATGAGATAAGAACAAGGAAGGAATGGCTCTATCAGAAAAAAAAAAAATTGGACTGCTGGTGCCAGAAGGTAGAAAGGGTGCTGAGCAGAGAAAAATGACAGCTATTCACCACACTGACATTAACAGATTTTTTTTCCCTACCACTAATCTCATGGCATGTCTTTCAGTTATGTCCTCCGGTTATATTTTAGCTTTTTAGTGTCTCTCTAAAACTGTATTTTGAATTGAATATAATGTTATAATTTCACCAATAAAGTTCTCACATTTGGACACTAATTTTTGATACTGGGTTTTATGCAGCTGCATTAACCTAAGATGTTGCATTTTGTTGCATTGTTGTTTAGTTGATAACTCCTATCCAACTGTTTTGGGACCCTGTGGACTGTAGCCCTTCAGGCTCCTCTGTCCATAGGATTTCCCAGGCAAGAACGCTGGAGTGGGTTTTGCCATTTCCTACTTCAGGGATCTTCCCCACCCGGGGATCAAACCCGTGTCTCTTGCATCTCCTGCACTGGCAGGCAGATTCTTTACCATTGAGCCACCAGGGAAGCGCATCTTGTTGCAATATAAGCTTCTCAAATTAAAAGATTTACACAGAAGTGTAGCAGATGGTAGTGGTGCTTTTAATTATTAGCTATGAGAAATCTGGGGTCCTGATCAATATCATTTATACATAGATGTCATTCTTGTTTTTTAAAAGCTACCAAGAATTAGTTATGATCTGTCTGAATAAAATTATTTCTTCCAAATCATCACCCCAAAGTAAACCATTCAGGTCATCCTACTCTTTTCATCCCTTATTTAATTTGGAAAACTTAAAACATACTGTGCTGCTGCCTCTTCTGCCCATGCTTTTCACCCTCATATTGCTGTTTCCAGTGTAAAATTATTTCCTTCTTTGGAAACTCATTCTTCCTCCTTTCCTGCTTTACTTTGCTCCAACAGAGCTGGGTTTCTCTCCTTCAGCTCTACCTGTGGCTTCCCTGTTTCTTGCTGGTATCTGTCTCCGCCTACTTTCTGTAGCTGTTTGCCACGCCCCCTTTAGGCTTCCTTTTCTGTCTGAGTCCACTTCCTGTCCTTAGAGCTCCTCTCTGTGCCTCGCTGAAATCAGCAGCTCCCTGTCAATAACTCTCACAGATGTGTTTTCATCCCCTCTCATGCCTTTGCTCATTTTCCTGTTTGCCAGCCAATTATTTGTTAAAGTCCTACTCTTGGTACCAGACGGGGTCCCACAGTAGCAGAACAGTCAGATCCTCGCAGAGAGGAGCTCACTGTCTAGTGATAAAAGACGAGAAGCTGGTCATTCCAGTCAAGGGAAATGGCATGGATGCACACTACTGTGGGGACACACACACGGGGAGCACTCCTACTCCGGGCTTTCAGGGAGGGCTTCCTGGAGGAAGTTGTATCTCAGTTGGGACTGGACAAGTGGAAGTTAACTCCAAGAAAGAGAAATAGTCAGAATTGGGTTGAAGAAGAAGCAGTACCTGTGAAGGCTGGATGTAAGAGAGTAAGGTGATGTTTGAGGAATGAAACTGCAACCTGGCATTCAAGGGCATAGATGTGAGGTGGCTGGAATGATGGGCACAAACCCAGCCAATGGAGGACCTCATGAGCCAAGGGAACTCGCCCAGCTGCTATGCTGACCCTGAACTCCTTCCTCATCTGAAGGTGAATGGTGTTCACCACAGGCTCTCCATTGCAGTCAGATTGCATTACGAACTGTTGGGGGAAGAGCATGAGTATTTGTAAACCAGAAAATTGGCATTTGTAGGGTTCTACCTGGACTGCCTTTTTCACCTTGGGGCTCCTAGAGGGGAGGGATTTGTTGGTTTATCCGGTTTATCCTGGAACAACCAGCTCCTAGTTCGGGCTTGCCCCAGGTGTGCTGCGGTTTCTCCTTGTTTCTGTGCTTTTGCATATTCTCTTCCCGATGCTTTCCCCAACTACTTACCCAGTCCACTCCTCCGCCCAGGAACCTCCCTGAAACCTGTGGCTTTCTCCTTCAAGCTCCCTTAATGCCTTGGACCCTCCACTCAAAGAGAGCTTGTCTCATTGCTAGTCATTCCAGGCCTTTCTCTGCTTCCGGATGATGAATTCCTTGAGGGCAGGTCTTGGGTCACTCACCTTTGTGTTTTTGGCGCCAGGCAGAGCTTAGGTTTGGAGTGTACAGTGGGTGCAAGGAGAATGGCTTCCTTCTCCCCGGTAGACTGCATGGAGTAAGAGCGGGACTGCCCACAAGGGCAGTTATAAAGATGGGGGCAATGGAGGTACTCTACCTGGGGAGATACATCACACAAGTGCTTTTAGGAAGAGGGACATGGTAAATTAATAGTGACAAATGCTACATGAAAAATACCAAGGGGCCCTTGGATTTGGCAGGATATGCGTAATGGAATCTAGAAACTAATAATAACAGATTTTTTTTTCTCCCTCAGGCAGCAATGAATGTGGATCATGAAGTTAAACTCTTAGTGGAGGAAATTCATCGTCTTGGTTCAAAAAGTAAGTATTATATGATAGATACGGTGTTTCTTCTGAGTTTGCTTTAGAGCAAGAAGGACTAACTCTTTACATGCTGTGCTGTGCTGAGTCGCTTCGGTTGTGTCCCACTCTTCGGGACTCCATGGATTGTAGCCCACCAGGCTACTCTTTTCATGGGATTCTTCAGGCAAGAAGAATGGAACTGGGAACCCACTGGAGTGGGTTGCCATTTCCTTCTCAAACTCTTGGTAGAAGCCTACAAGTTTTGGCAGCTGTCAGCTAACTGCTCTCAGCCCTGAAGTAATTTCTGGAGACACAGAGCTATTGGGGTATTGTGATTCTTATACAAAGAATGGTTGAGTTATTTCATTATCCTTTGAGTGGAAAGAAAATCACTGTACATCTGTAACCTAGTTGCTTCGAAATCTTGTAATTGAATCTTGTTCGAATTTTTGTCATAGTATTAACATTCTTTTTTTTTTCTGTTTTACCCTGCCACCATTTTGCAAATTGCCAAATGACTAGGGACTCATTGAAATTGCAATACATTGTCTTTATTTTCTTCAAACTTTTGAATTTTGTATAATCAGGTATTTATGTTATATAACTAAAAGAACCCATCCTTTGGGTAGTTTTTAAAAAAAGTCAGCTTTTCCCTCAGCAGCATCTAAGCAGCTACCATGAAGTTTGAGACATGTAAAATTGGTAGTATCAGTACCCTTTTCCTAAATTGTAATGAAAGCAACTCTTATGCTTATAACTGTAAGTATTAATATTTTATACATCTCAGACCAGACATGTAATAGTTTGGGGAGCATTTTAAAAATTATAAGAGCAATAGATGTATTCAGCAACAACTGGGATAACGGACCCCAAAGTTTTAAAATTATATCATGTAAGTGAAAAACAACTTTAAAAAGTACCTTATAAGAGTTGTCCTGTCATTGTAGCTTTTTTTTTTACATTGGAGGATAATTTCTTTACAATGTTGTATCATCATTATAGTTTGATTTTCTTACATATAGCTGTGATTACTTATGAATCACAAATCATTTGAAATAACAAGAGGTACTTTGAAAATTCCATTGTCATTATTATCAAACATCCCCTGTAGTTTTCTTTTGCTTATGTAACATTACTACCAACATTGTGATATGAAACAACAAATGTAATATTTTTCATTAAAGATATATTGAAGTATAGTTAATTTAAAACATTGTATTAATTTCTGCTATACTGTAAAGTGATTCAGTTATACATATATGTGTATTCTTTTCCATTGTAGTTCATCACAGGATGTTGAGTATAGTTCTCTGTGCTATACAGTAGGACCTTTTGTTTATCCATTCTATATATAATAGTTTGCGACTGAATGAAGTCGCTCAGTCGTGTCCCAACTCTTTGCGACCCCATGGACTGCAGCCTATCAGGCTCCTCTGTCCATGGGATTTTCCAGGCAAGAGTACTGTAGTGGATTGCCGTTTCCTTCTCCAGGGGATCTTCCCAACACAGGAATTGAACCTGGGTCTCCCACATTGTAGGCAGACGCTTTACCATCTGAGCCACCAACCACAAACTCAGACTCTCACACCATCTCTTTCTTGGCAGCCACAAGTCTGTTCTCTTTGTGAGTCTGTTTCTGTTTTGTAAATAAGTTCATTTGTGTCATATTTTAGATTCTACATGTTAGTGATAGCACATGGTATTTGTCTTTCTCTTTCTGACTTACTTCACTTAGTATGATCATCTCTAGGTCCAGCCATGTTGCTGCAAATGGTATTTTTTCATTCCTCTTTGTGGCTGAGTAGTATTCCATTGTGGAGAAGGCAATGGGACCCCACTCCAGTACACTTGCCTGGGAAATCCCATGGACGGAGGAGCCTGGTAGGCTGCGGTCCATGGGGTTGCGAAGAATCGGACAGGACTGAGCGACTTCACTTTCAGTTTTCACTTTCATGCATTGGAGAAGGAAATGGCAACCCACTCCAGTGTTCTTGCCTGGAGAATCCCAGGGACGTGGGAGCCTGGTGGGCTGCCGTCTATGGGGTCGCACAGAGTCGGACACGACTGAAGCTACTTACAGCAGCAGCAGCAGTTTCCATTGTATGTATGTACCACATTTTCTTGTAAATAGTGTTATTGTGATCATAGGGGTGCATGTATCTTTTTGAATTATAGTTTTGTGCACATTTACTATCTTAATGGTTATGTAGGTTGGGAGTCTGTCTCAGTGGGCTACCGTAACAAAATACTCCAGACTGTCTGGCTTATAAACAGCAGAAATTTTATTGCTTATAGTTCTGAAGGCTGGAGGCCCAAGATCAGTGTGCCATCATGGTCAACTTGGAGTCTTCTTCTAGGTCTCAGACTTCTTGTATCTTTTCATGGTGAAAGGGACTAAGAATCTCTTTGTAGCCTTTTTATCTATCATCTGTCTGTCTATCTATTATTGTGGTAACACTGATTTATAAGATCTTGTAAGTTTCATATAGAATAATATTGGGTTGACAAAAAGATCATTCAGGTTTTTCTGTTACATCATATGGAAAAACTCAAATTAACTTACTGGCCACCCCAATACTTAGCAGACTGAACCTGCACTTCAAAATAAGCAGGTTTACAAACTAGATGAGTGTAAGGTAATTATCATAACTTGTATAAGGATGAAAATATTTTGAACATTGCAGCTTCACCAGGCCTCCTTGACCTACCTATTCCTGGTAATAGATAAATTATTGAGTTGGAAAGCATCTATGGAGATACGTTACCTCCCGACAGATTAAGGTTAATTATTTATGTTATATCTGGAATAATGTTGACTAAACCATGAGTTTGATGAATAAATTGATGAATTTAGTTTTATCTGTTTCTTTTAAAATAAAGTTCTTTAAAGCCTTTCATTTTTCATCCCATCACTTCAGTTCAGTTCAGTCGCTCAGTTGTGTCCGACTCTTTGCAACCCCATGGACTGCAGCACACCAGGGTTCCCTGTCCATCACCAACTCCCGGAGGTTGCCCAAACTCACGTCCATTGAGTCGGTGATGCCATCCAACCATCTCATCTTCTGTTGTCCCCTTCTCCTCCCACCTTCAATCTTTCCCAGCATCAGGGTCTTTTCCAATGATCAGTTCTTCGCATTAGGTGGCCAAAGTATTGGAGTTTCAGCTTCAGCATCAGTCCTTCCAATGAATATTCAGGACTGATTTCCTTTAGGATGGACTGGTTGGATCTCCTTGCAGTCCAAGGGACTCTTAAGAGTCTCCTCCAACACCACAGTTCAAATGAATCAATTCTTTGGTCTCAGCTGCTTTATAGTTCAACTCTCATATCCACACTTGACTACCGGAAAAACCATAGCTTTGACTAGACAGACCTTTGTTGGCAAAGTAATGTCTCTGCTTTTTAATATGCTGTCTAGGTTTTTCATAACTTTTTTTCCAAGGAGTAAGTTTCTTTTAATTTCATGGCTGCTGTCACCATCTGCAGTGATTTTGGAGCCCCCAAATAAAGTCTTTCACTGTTTCCATTGTTTCCCCATCTATTTGCCATGAAGTGATGGGACCAGATGTCATGATCTTCATTTTCTGAATGTTGAGCTTTAAGCCAACTTTCTCACTTTCCTCTTTCACTTTCGTCAAGAGGCTCTTTAGTTCTTCTTTGCTTTCTGCCATAAGGGTGGTATCATCTGCATATCTGAGGTTATTGATATTTCTCCCCGCAATCTTAATTCCAGTTTGTGCTTTATCCAGTCCAGTATTTCTCATGATGTACTCTGTATATAATTTAAATAAGCAGGGTGACAATATACAGCCCTGATATACTCCTTTTCCTATTTGGAACCAGTCTGTTGTTCCATGTCCAGTTCCAACTGTTGCTTCTTGACCTGCATACAGATTTCTCAGGAGGAAGGTAAGGTGATCTGGGATTCCCACCTCTTTCAGAATTTTCCACACTTTATTGTGATCCACTCAGTCAAAGGCTTTGGCCTAGTCAATAAAGGAGAAGTAGATGTTTTTCTGGAACTCACTTGCTTTTTAATGATCAAGTGGGTGTTGGCAATCTCTGGTTCCTCTGCCTTTTCTAAAACCAGCTTGAACATCTGGAAGTTAACGGTTCATGTACTGTTGAAGCCTGGCTTGGAGAATTTTGAGCATTACTTTGCTAGTGTGTAAAATGAGTGCAATTGTGCAGTAGTTCTTGCATTCTTTGGCATTGCCTTTCTTTGGGATTGGAATGAAAACTGATCTTTTCCAGTCCTGTGGCCACTGCTGAGTTTTCCAGATTTGCTGTCATATTGAGTGCAGCACTTTCACAGCATCATCTTTTAGAATTTGAAATAGCTCAACTGGAATTCCATCACCTCCACTAGCTTTGTTTGTAGTGATGCTTCCTAAGGCCCACTTGACTTCTCATTCCAGGATGTCTGATTCTAGGTGTGTGATTACACCATTGTGATTATCTCGGTCATGAAAATCTTTTTGTATAGTTCTTCTGTGTATTCTTGCCACTTCTTAATATATATCTTCTGCTCCTGTTAGGTCCATACCAGTTCTGTCCTTTATTGTGCCCATCTTTTGCATGGAATGTTCCCTTGGTATCTCTGATTTTCTTGATTTCTAATTTTTATCCTATAGAAAAGAGTTAAGTGGATAACGATTATTTGAAGATATAAATTCTTTAACAAATGTACCTTGAGTGCCGCCTTTGTGCTCAAGTGCTAGAGATGGGAAAATAAATAAAAGTCCATCTCAGCCCTGTGGGTCTCTTTAGGTAATGAGAATACAGATAAATTGGAAGCATGTTTTGGGACGTGATTAAGAGCATGTGCTCTGGAGTCACTCTGGGAAGGAATTCCAGCTCTTCCACATTCCTGCTGTGTGACCTTGGGCACCTTTCTAAACTTTTCTGTGCCTTGGTTTCCTTATTTGTATAATGATACTACTTTATTTCAGTGAGTGTTGGAGACACATTTTTCACACTTTAAAATCTCTAAAATAAGGATTATTTTATGATACATGGTATGCTATTGTTAAACTGGCAGTTTAATTGGAACATGAAATAATGGTGCTTCTTACAATCAATGGTGTCTTATCTTTGACAAAATGGTTAAGTGAGTTTTAATGACTATAAAATGCATCGAACAGTTCTAAGGAACATACTGAGTACTCAGTAAATGGTAGCTTTCATTACTGTAATTGATGGTGAATGCTTTGATTGATACACATTCCATTTTTTTAAGAAGCGCTGTTAACTCGACTAAAGGAATCATAGAGGACTTCTCAGAGAAGATGACATTTGAGTCCATTTTTGAAGAAAAAAGAATTTAGCTAGAAAAGAGGATCTGGGATGCCAGGTAGATGGCTTGACATGGACAAAGTTACCAGGGGAGGTGATTCTTAACACCCTGGATTACAGCAGGTTGCTCATTTTGACTGAATCACAAGATGCATGGAATGAGGTGGCAGGAGGCCTGGTGAGAGGTGAGGCAAGGGCCACAGGATGAAGAATCTTATTCACTCTATCTTAAAGGTTCTGGGGAGCCATCGAGAGATTAAAGTAAAAGAATATCAATTAAGCTTGTATCATACAACGTTTCTTCCACATTTTAAATTCTGTATGAATGTGGAGGATGTAGTGAGGGTAAAAATGGGGAAGGGGAGACTCGTAAGGAGTCTGGCAGTTAGCCACGTGAGAATCAGTTGGGGTGTGGAATTAATTATCCATGGAGAGGGAAGGCTAGAGCAACAGAAGATACAAAGAAGGTGGCATCGCTCGGACATTTGTCAGATTTAGGGGTTAGCAGGCAGGAGAACTGGAGAAGGCAATGGCACCCCCACTCCAGTACTCTTGCCTGGAGAATCCCATGGACGGAGGAGCCCGGTAGGCTCAGACACGACTGACTGACTTCACTTTCTTGACCTTCTTTCTTTCTTTAAAGTCCAGAACAGGTACCACCAGTCATGAAATCTTCCCTTCCTAGTCTAGCCCAGAGTTATCTTGGTCTTGATAAACAATCATGTACCTCTTTGCCTGTTGATCTACCTACTGTGTGTATGGTTATTTCCTCGTGGGAGGGGAAATCATTTCTTTGATAGCTAGGAAGTGATTCTATACTTTCTTCTCCCTGCCTCTAGTGCCCAGCACTCGCTACACCCACAGTAGGAGTTTATTAAGCCGCATGCTGTAAACTCTAGCAGAGGATCACAGGAACCCAAGAACCCTTCTCGCTGTGATGGCCATCTCCTTTACAGTGGGTACAGCTTTGGGAGGGAAGAACTTGGAGCATTGAAATAGGATGGGTGAAACGTTCAGCCAGGTAGATCGAACGATTTAGCTAACATTGGTGAAGTATCTTTGATTACCCTTATCTTTGAGACTTCCTCTTACTGACTTTTAACCAAAGATCCACCTTTTGTTTTTCCTTAATTAAAAAGACTTTATTTTAGATTTGCAATAAATTGAATGGACGGTACTGAGATTTCCCATATGCCCTCTGCTCCCACACATGCATAGTCTTCCCTGTTATTAACATCTTCCACCAGAGGGTCACCTTCTTTACAGTTGATGCCCCTGCATCGTGTTGTTGTTCAGTTGCTAAGTTGTGTCCGACTCTTTGTGCCCCCATGAATTGCAGCACGCCAGACTTCCCTGTTCTTCACTATCTCCTGGAGTTCATTCAAACTCATGTCCGTTGAGTCAGTGATGCCATCCGACCATCTCATCCTCTATCAACCCCTTCTCCTGTTGTCCTCAATATTTCCCCAAATCAGGGTCTTTTCCAATAAGTCTACCTGTGATAACTCAGTTGGTAAAGAATCCGCCTGCAATGCGGGAGACCCGGTTCAATTCCTGGGTCAGGAAGATCCCCTGGGGAAGGGCTAGACTACCCACTCCAGTATTCTTGGACTTCTCTTGTGGCTCAGCTAGTAAAGAATCCACCTGCAATGTGGGAGACCTTGGTTCCATCCCTGGATTGGGAAGATCCCCTGGAGAAGGGAAAGGCTACTCATTCCAGTATTCTGGCCTGAGAATTCCATGGACTGTGTAGTCCATGGGGTTGCAAAGACTGAGCAACTTTTGCTTTCACTTTCTTTCCCATCAGGTGGCCAAAGTATTGGAGCTTCAGCTTCAGCGTCAGTCCTTACAGTTAATATTTAGGGTTGATTTCCTTTGGGTTTGACTGGTTTGATCTCTCGGATTGATCCTGCATTGACATATAATTATCACCCAGAATCCATAGTTCACATTACATTTCACTCTTGATTTTGTACATTCTGTGGGTTTTAACTGATGTGTAATGAGGTCTCCATCATTATAATATCATGGAGTGTCTTCATTGCTTTAAAAATTCTTTGTGCTCTGCTTATTCACCCCTTCCCTATCCTAACCATTGAAAACCACTGATGTTTTTACTTTGTCTTCTCTTTTCCATAGTTTTGCCTTTTCAGAATATTCCATAGTTGGAGTCATATAGCACATAGCTTTTTCTCAGATTGCTTTCTTTCATTTACTAATATGTATTTAAGGTTCCTCCAGGTTTTTCATGACTTGATAGCTCATTTCTTTTTAGTGTTTATTTTAATTTTTAGCATCTATGTTAAAAACTGGCCTTCAACCTAGATAATGTAGGGATTCTGGTAAATAAAGATTTCTTCATTTTTGAGGTCACCACTCCTTTCCTGGTGTTGCTGAGCATGTTCAGAACACACTTAGAGAAATACTGTTCCTGATCTGGGGTTTCTCTTATATTTGTTATTTTTACTGGTTCAACAACTAACAATTAGGAAATTGAAGTTTAGAGACTTGCCTGGTGGTCCAGTGGTTAAGACTGCCTTCCAGTGCAGGGCATGCAGGATCGATCCCTGATCAGGGAACTAAGATTATACATGCCTTGTGGCCAAAAACCAAAATCATAAAACAGAAGCAATATTGTAACAGATTCAATAAAGATTTAAAAAATGGCCCACACCAAAAAAACCTTTAAAAAAAATCAAAATTTAAACATCGAGGAATGGTCCACCACATGAGCCCTGTAACACATTTACTGTTTGTTAATATTTCTTAGTTCTTACTCCACTCTTTGTACAGATGATACTAAGGCTAGAAGATATACTACACATTGCATTTACTCCATTCCTTTTGAATCTGGCAAGAAGCTACACTGAATTTTTGACTGTTGACTGTTACATTGTGATGTTGGTTAACCTCCAGTTGTTTATGAAAGATGATGTGTATTTGCCATACATGGTGGCAATAAACAGACTTTGCGTTGGCTAACATTGTGTTTTCTCAATTAGATGCTGATGGAAAATTAAGTGTGAAATTTGGGGTCCTCTTCCAAGATGACAAATGTGCCAACCTCTTTGAAGCACTGGTAGGGACTCTCAAAGCGGCAAAACGAAGGAAGATTATTACATACTCAGGAGAGCTACTTTTGCAAGGTGTTCATGATGACGTTGACATTATATTGCTTCAAGATTAATGTGGTTTGCATAGCTCTGTTTATTGTTTTTTGTTTGTTTCTGGTAAACTGGAATATTAAGTCAAAGGACAAACATACGAACCTACTTAATGTATTTTTATAGAACTTTATAAACAAAAGGAGACTCATTTTAGAAGTCTGTCCTTTTTCTATCTTGAAAACAAATTTGTGTATTACACTGTAAAATGAACAAAACCTATTATTTTTCTCAGGAATCTGGTTGGAAAATGTAAACAATGGGGCTTTTTGGTGGGGATACCAGGAATGTTTGTTTCATAAATTATTCGTAGACAATTTCTACAGATATTGGACATTCTGTGAAATCAGGAAACAAACTTGTAAGACTAGCTCCCACAAGGAATATAATGTTTATGTAATAAAAACATATAACTCCCTTAAAATTGTCTTATTGTCTCATTTTGTCATTTGAAATTTATGTACCTCACAGACTTGAGTTTTTGCATCAACATTAGGTAACTGCAGTAAACGTTTTCTTAATTTGGGGAAATATTTTCTTAAAACCATAGCATTTAAAAAGTAGAGATGATTAGTGTTACAACTGGGCCCTGTTAAATATAATGATTTTGATGCCTGTAACGTGCTTAACACTGGTAGGGGACATGCCCCAAAAATGTAACCCCAAAACTCCACTTTCTAACTGGATTAATCAGACCCACCTGAAACAGTACAGGAGTATTTATGATTGCATGTTGCAGCTTGTAGTACAGAACTGAAAATGATACAGAATCTCAAGGAGGACAAGATCCGTGAAAGGCCTTGTGGTTGGAAGAGGTATAGTGAAGTGAAAGTGAAGTTGCTCAGTCGTGTCCGACTCTTTGTGGCCCATGGACTGTAGCCCACCAAGCTCCTTCATCCATGGGCTTCTCAGGCAAGAATACTGGAGCGGGTTGCCATTTCCTTCTCCAGGGAACTTCCCAACCCAGGGATCAAACCCAGGTCTCCCACACTGCAGGTAGACGCTTTAATCTCTGTGCCACCAGGGAAGCTGGATAGCAGAGGCAAAATTTGTAGGATTAGAGCTGATTATATTCAGAGGCGGAAAGATGGGATGGGTGAGGGAGGGACATGGATTATTAGCAAGGCATGATTTTGTGAGAGGATGTCAGAATTCACTGGCACTTCATGGTCACTGAACATTTATTGAGCCTTTATTATGCTAATCCTCATATAACCCTGTGAGGTCGGTATTAACATCACCTCCCATTTCATAGATGAGGTAAGACAGACAGAAAAGTTAAGAGCTTGTTTAGGTTCACCAACCAGAAAGTGGGTAAGTCAGGATTTTGAAATTTGACTCATCTAATTAGCAAGTCCAGGGATGGGATGGACTTCAGGCATGGCTGGCTCCAGGGACTCAACCACTACCTTGTTTAAACACTACCTTGCCATATTGGCTCTGATGCGTTTTTGGTTCTTTCTCATTCTCTTTTTACTGTAAATAGATTTCCTGCATATATTAATAGATGCCTGCAGATTGATACAAATGCATCTACTCCTGGATTAGCAACACTAATAGACAATTATATATTATTAATCATATATAATTATGTACCATTAATTATATATAATTGATTATAAATGTTAATTATGAACTTTAAGACAGGAACTCTTATTGACTCCACTTGCAGCATAAGTTGACCCTTCTGATCAACAGCATTTGCCAGAGGGGTGAGATATCTTGAATGTCCTAGGTCATATGCTTGTTTCTGAGTGAGGATTGGGTAGGACCTGTGCTTCACAGCCTCACCTCAAATAGGAAAGGGATAGTTCCCTAAGAAGGATGCTGAGCACATGGGAACAACATAGGTTGACCATAGATAAAGGACACCTTTGAGGGATGCATCCACAAAACCATGCATATGAGAGAAAACAAAAGATAAATGAGAAATGGTCAAAAGATACTATGGTATGGCCTCAGTAACTGGGAGAAAAATATGTTTGCCGAGACAGGGAAATTGAGTGAAGCAGGAAGGCTGGCTTTAGGCAAAGTACATTTGGACATGGTGGACTTGGAGTGTTTGGACTGGAAACGTGTAATAACCAGGTGAGGATTAGGTTCTGCAACTTAGGTGAAGGTTCGGGAATATCGATAGAGACCTGAGAATTATTTTGATTATGATATGTATCAGTTCAGTTCAGTTCAGTCGCTCAGTCGTGTCCGACTCTTTGTGATCCCATGAACCGATGATCATAATTCTGCCTCTATTATCATCTAAGTTGAGATTTTAATTATTAGGCATTTATAAAAAGAGAAGATATACAATCTACAAACTTTGTAAAAGCCTGGCATGAAAAATTGAAGCAATTTTAAAGGAAAACAATCTGGGTAACTCACCCGTCTGACGAAACATTTTTGAGAGCTTGATCATAGTCAAAAGGCCTCCTTAAAACTTCAGAAGATGAAAAGAGTTATTCAATTTGTTACTTTGTTTAGTGTCTTCTTGGTGAGTATCAAATGCAGTTTCAAACCCATAATGGTTTTAGAATTTGAGAAATATCTTCCAGAAAAATATCCATGGGCTTATCTAGTTATTTTGAGAAAATTAGCAGAGCAGCATTCCTATCTACCACTCACATCCGTAATAATACAGTTTTATATATATTTCCCTTAGATTCAAGATGGTCATATCCTTTGAAATAATATATGTATCATGGTATTAAAATTCAAAATCATATATTTGATTTGATCCAAATTCACAGTTAAAATAATTTCTCTTGGCCATAAACTGCATTTCAGTTAATATCTCAGTAATGAGTGTCACTGACTATAGGCAGATGGAAATTAGAAATGATAAACAATTGTACACAAACATTTCTGTTATGCAACAGAAACATACAGTATCTACTTTATTCACGTCACTGTGCTAGGCATTAGGGGTTATTCTCAAAGAGAAGCAAGTAACTTGCACAATGTATATTAAATACAGAACCTTTGGATAAACGACAGGGATACAGGTACAAAAATGATGCACTGTTTTGGGTTGAACTGAATGAAGACTGCCTTAAAGCAGGAGAATGATCCAGAAGGAAGAAAGAGGAGTATCGGGACTTGAAGCTAGGAGAGGTTAGGACATTACTTTGAACTTAAAGACTGAAGCAATGTTTCTAAGTGTATGTCTTACTACTACTACTACTACGTCGCGTCAGTCGTGTCCGACTCCGCGTGACCCCATAGACGGCAGCCCACCAGGCTCCGCTGTTCCTGGGATTCTCCAGGCAAGAACACTGGAGTGGGTTGCCATTTCCTTCTCCCATGCATGAAAGGAAAAGTGAAAGTGAAGTCGCTCAATCGTGTCTGACTCTTAGCGACCCCACGGGCTGCAGCCCACCAGGTTCCTCCGTCCATGGGATTTTCCAGGCGAGAGTACTGGAGTGGGGGTGCCATTGCCTTCTCCGAGTGTATGTCTCAATAATAGTGAATTACAAAGAACTGTGAAAAAAAAAACTTATAGAAATACTTTGATAAGTCCCACTCATTATGAAGTAACTCTAATTTGTAAGATCCACAACAGTGCTATTTTGCAAACTGAGATTACACCAAGCAGTCTATAATTACAGCTTATTATCCTCAGAGTGGATGACTGTTAATTGTAAAATTGATTAGTGTCACCACGTGTGCTAACTCAAATTTCCCTAAGTTCCCATCATAGAACATCCAAGCACACATTCCTTTGTTTGCTGGAGGAACAATTTAAAAATAAGTTACAGAAATGTTGATTTGAGGAATTTGTCATAATCGAACACTCGCATCCCCAGAATCCCTGGTGTCTGAGCTGCTTCCTATGGTCTCAGACAATGAGGGGGGACAGGCCTGTGTATTGACACAAAACACAAACAAATACGTGATGGCAAGGAACAAGCCTGCTTTTCTGTGTGGCATGCGTATTGACCTCACTAATTTATAGCCTCGTGTATCTAAAAAGTCAAGAGAATGGCACGTACCTTTATTTATTGTCAGATAATCTTGGAGTTTCCTTTTCCTTAACAAAAGCTATAAATAACTCATCAAAGAAAACCACTCTTTGGGAGCCTTGTATGAGTAGAAATCAGAAATGACCGCATGTTTTTTGGAAGACGTTTCTGTATGGAAACCCCTCTCTTGTAGCTTTTGTTTAGCTGACTCAACCAAAGGCTTAATTTTTTTTGACATCTGCACTTCCCCTTTCAGTAGGGAAGTGAGAGACTTTGTAGTAAGAGACTTCTGGTTGGAAGGAATGGAGACTCTGCTGGGAAAGTGGCGGGTAACTATGAGCATGTGAACTGGGCAATTAGGAAGATAAAGTAACTCCCTGAAATTGGCGGCCTGGACATCACCAAAGCTGGACTTCTGGGGAACTCCTAACCAGAGGGCATCAGAGTGACTTTTGCAGATTTTTCAGCATCTACATGTTCTGCAGACTGACTGAATACATCGGGGTGGGGCCCCAAGCATTTCCACTGAAGTATCATCTCCCAGGTTGATTCTGATGGGCAGCTGTGGGAAAGAATTACTCCTCACTGCCTTAGAGTAGAGGCCCCCAACCTCAGGGATCTAATGACTGATGATCTAAGGTGGCACTGATGTAATAATAATGGGGAAAAAGTGTACAATGTGCTTGAATCATCCCCAAACCATCCCCACTGCTGGCCCTGGTCTATGAAAAAAATGTCTTCCATGAAGCCAGTCTCTGGAGCCAAAATGGTTGCAGACCCCTGCCTTAGAGAATCTCTGTCAACAGCACTCAGCTGTGTTCCTGGATCCACTTCTTTCTATTTGCTTCCCCTCCTGCTTCCAATTAGTTAACTCATCCTCTATCTTTTCTCTATTCATAGCTTCTCCTTAAGCGTCAGTTCACTCCCTATTACTCTGATTTATTACTGCCAGTTCTTGCCACTGGCTGTGTCAAATGCTGAATGTATGTCTAAATGAAAATGCTTAATATAAAAGAGAGTAGCACAATTTGTTCTTACTGTGCCAGACCACCCCACAGGTCATTGGCCAGTTTAAGCACTGATTGGGTCAGCTGTGCACCCTCATCCGATCAGTTATGGCTGCCAACGGGGGGCAGGGAAGACTTATAACATGGAGCTGCTGTCATAGGGTTTGAGAGCTGCGCTGCCTCAGAAGTGATTGTGGGTCTGGCAGGCAGTGGGACTGCATTCTAACCATTTTCTCAGAGATCCTCTGTGACTTACAGTAGAATATGAAAACAGTAATGTTCAATTTGGAGAATTTTAAGCATAAAGAATATTTCCTCCATGTGTTAACTGTACTTTCAATATCCATGATTAAGAAAATACATAACACAAAAGCTATAAAATTTTTAAAAAGTACAACTGAAATGAAGATTTTTTTAAAGTTTGCATTTTATTACTTCTAAGAGTAGTACTTATGCTTTAATGATAATAGCACAGTTATTTATGTATACAAGATGCATCATTATCCACAGAAAATCTTTGATGCACATATGGTTTCTTAGACTCTTTGAAGTAACTCTTGGCTCCTTAGGAGTGCTCCTTCCACAGGTTATAAATGAATCTGTGGCACACTAAACATAGGCCCTATATCAAGAAAGGCTGCATTGGGGCCTCCAGGTTTACTACTCACTAACTTCAGTTCTTAGAGTTAGTGGTAGTTCTGTTTGCCTCCTCTGGAATCTAGGCAGGCTTGTGACTACTTCAGCAAATGGAATACAGTGGAAATGATGCTAATGGTTTCTGAGGGTAAGTCATAAACGGCCATAGAGCAGGTACCAGGCAAGTGTTGAGAGGGAAGCAGGGCTTCAGGGATAGTTTGATCAAGCAATTCAGTGATGTCACCAAGATCCTGGGTTGTTTTTTACTCTGCCTTCTGTGATGTAAGTTTCATAGTTTTCATCCTAAGTATGACTTTCTTCTGGATCAAAATAGAGCCGCCAACAACTTCAGTCTCCTGAGAAGAATTCAGCTTTTTTTTTTTTTTTTTGGTCTGGGTGTGTTTCATGACTGCTGTCACTTGGAAATGGGGTAGAGGGAAGAGGCTGATGGGTCCTACTCCTTAACCAGCTAGCTGGACTCCTGTTTTCGCTCTTCCCATCACCCTTCCTCTCTGCCATAACTGGGGTTCTCTGGTATGGAATTACTTCCTTTCCATTTTCCTGTTTGTCTCTGTGTAGTGGGGAGGAGGAGGGTTGTCTGGTTTTATGGGAGGGGAAATGGAACCAGGGAAAATTCTACCAGCTCAGTGAACAGAGGTCAGCCAGTTCTCCACAGGAATCTCATTGCTGCCTTAAGGGTTCCCTGGAAGTGCCAAGTTCTGAGCCTCTCTCTCTGGGGCCCTAGTAGGTGAGAAGGCTCAGTTCCTATCGTAGATGCTCAGGTAGCACCCTTCTCAAGTCTGTTATCATGCTTCCATCTGCTTTCCAACTCCAATAGATTGTTGATGTTGTCCATCAGCTTTGTCTCCTCTTACATTCTCTTTATCCTTATGAATCTGTGACTTTCTTCTTTGTCTGCTGCAGTTTAGAACAGATTCAAGAGTAAAAGAATATTTAAAAGGTGATTGATTCAGCATTATTGTTATTATTGTTTCATCAGTAAGTCGTGTCCAACTCTTGTGACTCCATGGGCTGTAGCCCACGAGGTTCGTCTAAGGGATTTCCCAGGCAAGAATATTGAAGCAGGCTGCCATTTCCTTCTCCAGGGACTGAACCTGCGTCTCCTGCACTGGCGGGCGGATTCTTTACCACCAAGCCACCGGGGAAGCCCTCATTCACCATTATTTGAGTGGAAAAATCTCTCCCTTTCTTTCACTCTTACATTATTTTCTCTAATATTTTTTGCTCTACAACCCCTAGATTGCAAACGAAAGAAATCAAGAGTTCATTTTTAGCTCTACTTTGTCATCAGCGGTGTTGGAGGTCACTTGCTGTGTTGATTTCCCAGTGCTGATTCTGTAACCTTCTCAAGGCAAACTTTGCCTGATTCTTGACCCCTTCAGCCTCGAGGTCATCCAGAGAGAAGACCAGGAAAGTAGGCGTGGTGTCCTAGGAGAAGCACAGAAAGATCTTATTTCAGGGGAACATGGGGTTTAGGCCACTGGGAAACACAATCCAGGTTCATCATATTTTATTTCACATGAGTGTGTTTGGAAGAGATAGAAAAAAGGAAGTGGGAAAAGAAATAGGACATCATATCTGGAAATGGTAGATCCTGCAAAGTTAAAAAATGAAAGTAGAAAATATAGGATAATTATTTGGGGGCAGATTACAAAATTTATTGGAACTGCTTTATGTGATTGCCATAAATTCAATAACAATTATGTGTCTGATGAAACAGGTCAACTTTGTGGAGTGCAATATTTGATTAGAATAGTATTCAGTATTTATTGTGTTGATGTAATCAGCAGAGAAAGAGCTTGCTGACAGCTGGCTGTTGGGAGAGGCAAAGGGCATTAGCACCTACAGCACATGATAAAAGAAAGGTGTTTTTGGATCTGAGTCTACCACTGAGTTCAGGACTCTACCAGTGCAGCTAAGAGAGGTTTGGCAAATCAAAGAACTAGATTCTTGGCTTGTGTTGGTGGGAAAGCGTAATAACCTTTAATTCTCGGTCTTTCTTCGTCTGTAAAATGGGGATGCATGCGTGCTTAGTTGCTAAGTCATATCCGACTCTTTGCAACCCCGTGGTCTGTATCCCACCAGGCTCCTCTGTCCTTGGAATTTCCCATGCAAGAATGCTGGAGTGGGTTGCTATTTCCTTCTCCACTGGATCTTCTCGACCCAGGAATCGAACCTGCACTTCCTGTTTGGCACTTTCCACTGAAACACCAAGGAAGCCCATAAAATGGGAGGAATAACAATAAATATCTAACTGCTAGGACTGCTGTGAGGACTAAGTGTCTGAAGTATAGTACAGATCTTTCTCATCTTATAGGTTACATCCAATAAGCCCACCATAAATTGAAAATATCCTAAGTTGAAATGCATTTAATACACCTAACTGACAACACCATAGCTTAGCCTTGGTCTGGTCTGGTCTGGTGAGTGTGTGCTCAGTTGTGTCCAACTCTTCACGACTCCACAACTGTAATCCTCCAGGATCCTCTGTCCATGGGATTTTCCTGGCAATAATATGGGAGGAGGGGATGAGGCTGGGGTACACATTTGCCTCCTCCAGGGTATCTTCCCAACCCAGGGATCGAACTTGTATCTCTTGCATCTCCTGCATTGCAGGCTGATTCTTTATTGATGAGCTACTGGGGAAACCCAGCCTACCTGAAATGTGCACAGAATATTTGCATTATCCTACAGATGAGCAAAATCATCTAACACAAAGCCTATTTTGTAATCAAGTGTTGAAAATCTCATCTAACTTATTAACTTCTGTATTGAAAAAGAAAAACAGAATGGTTCTAAGTGTATCAGTTGTTAAGCCTCATGGTCACGGACCTAACTGGGAGCCAGGGTTCCCTGCCACTGCCTAGTGATACGAGAGAGGATCCAGATATTGCAATGTATCCGTAATACATACAGCAATACCACATATTGCTAGCCCAGGAAGAGTTTAAAATTCAAAGGATGGCTTCCACTGAATGTGCATCACTTTTACACCATTGCAAAGCCAAATAGTCGAAAATTAAACCATCATAATTGGAGATCATTTGGAATTGCTTAATAGCCTATCTCTTCTCCAGCAGATCTTCCCGACCCAGCAATCAAACTGGGGTCTCCTGCATTGCAGGCATATTCTTTACCAACTGAGCTATGCTGCTGCTACTGCTAAGTCGCTTCAGTTGTGTCCGACTCTGTGTGACCCCATAGACGGCAGCCCACCAGGCTCCCCCGTCCCTGGGATTCTCCAGGCAAGAATACTGGAGTGAGTTGCCATTTCCTTCTCCAATGCATGAAAGTGAAAAGTGAGGGTGAAGTCGCTCAGTTGTGTTGTTGTATCCGACTCTTAGCGACCCCATGGATTGCAGCCTCCCAGGCTCCTCCATCCATGGGATTTTCCAGGCAAGAGTACTGGAGTGGGGGTGCCATTGCCTTCTCCAACTGAGCTATGAGGGAACCTCTAATAAAGGTTAGTTGTTGCTATTGTTGTCTTGGCAGGGACTTTGTTGTGGGGGTATAATTGTATCATCATTTGTTTTATGCAGTATTGAAAATGATCTGAGGATCAAGGGTGACTCTGGCAAGCAGGAAGTGGTCATGGATCAAGGTTTCACTGCATCAGAAATCAAGGGAGAGGAAAAAAGGCTTACTGAGAAACATAGATTAATCCAGAGACTGATTTACACATGATTTTCTTTTGGTGAATTGTTGTCTGAAGGCCAAATCTCCAGCTCTCACCACTCACTATACCTTCATCCATCCTATGGGAGACTGTTTTTTTGTTCACTGGTGAATCTCTAGTACTAGAGCATTGCTAGCCCATAATAGGTTCTTAATAAATAATTGCTAAATGAATGGGTAAATGAAAAAAATTATGGATGGATGGATGAATAAATTTAGCAGATGAGCTTGGTTTTTGTTTTGAGCATCAGAAGCATGCTCATGTATCATGGTCACTTAAGCTTAAAATAATAAGAAAGAATATGAGTTGGCAGTTACAGTTCTTTCATTTGGCGGTATGCTATAGATTTTTAAAGACAGTGTTTTGGCAGTTTTTATTATAGAGTGTTTGGATGATAAATGAGTACTTTCTTACAGAAAGGTAACACATGGCTCCTGTATTTTATGAAATAAGAAACCCTTCATTTCATTGCCAGATTTTTAGAATATGTTTCATAATTAGAGAAATTAAAATGAGCCTTTGCAAGGCTGTGCCAAAACTGAAAAGTTTTGGGATGGATCCAGAGCAATGCAGCCTTAGGACTGTGCATATTTGGGAACTAAAATCTTACATGCACAAGAATAAGGGAGGGGCAGAGAGGGTGGCAGCTGTTTACCCAGAGAGCTGTGGCCGACAGAAGCTTCCACTATAAATAGGCCTGGTTGATGAAGCCGTTATTTCAGATACCATTCCAAAGGTAATCAAAGAACAGGAGTAGGATATGGTAGGTTTGAATAAAGGTTTGGTGAGGCTTTATTTTCAAATGACAATAGGTTTGAAAGTTTGGAGAGGCCTCACACTCTGGGTTGAGAGAGAGGGAATGAAAAAGTTCAGAGTACACAGTAAAATGAGAGAGAAGAGCTTCAGTAGCAGAGATGGGGCAGAGACACGCATAGAGGAGGAATAGGGCAGTGAATGGCCTAAAGAAGCAGTTGTTTGCGTATTCTGGAGCACCCAGCTGTCATTAGTGGTAAAGATCCCTGATGCAGGAGACTTGAAGATGTGATTTCCATCTCTGGGTGGGGAAGATTTCCCTGGAGGAGGGCATGGCAACCTACTCCAGTATTCTTACCGGGCAAATCAGATGAACAGAGGAGTCTGGAAGAGCCATAGGGTCATAAAAGAATCAGACACAACTGAAGTGACTTAACACACACACATGTTTGCATATTCTAGATTAGCATCATGATTTTCAAAGTGGGGTCCCTTGCAGGGTCCACTTGGGATCCCCAGACTGATTTAAATATGCCAAGTATTTCTTTGGTGCTTAGGGACAAATGACTTTCATTTTACAGAGGGATAAGAGAAGCTTCCCCCGTAGCTCAGATGGTAAAAAAATCTGCCTGCAATGCAGGAGAACTGGGTTTGATCCCTGGGTCAGGAAGATGCCCTGGAGAAGGGAATTCCATGGACGGGGTGCCTAGTGGGCTGCACTCCACGAGGTCACAGAGTTAGGCATGACTGAGTGACTAACACATTCACTTTCAAGAGATGCTTACTAGTAACTTACGAAGAAAGCTAAAGGTTCCAGATTTAGTTATTTGGAAGTTAAAATTAGTGTCCTAGCAGAGCTCACACATCACTTAACTGTAGACTACTGATCAGTCTGGTTGGAACTCAGTACCACCCAGTACTGTTATAAAGCTTGTGTTGTATATACATATGATGACAGTTGGAATTCCCATACTTTTTTGAAGGGATTGCTTTGTTTAATATTTATCATCAATGTTTTATTGAGTTAATCATGATTTGCAGTTGCTACCATGCTAGCACATTTATAACTATGAATTTAGCATTATTATTATAAATTTGTTGGTTGTTTGAGTAGTATATTTGCATGTGGTAACACATGTTTGAGGCAATGGCATTTTTGGCCTTAATTTTCCCCGAAATTAACTTTGAGATATAAATAACCCATGTTCAGTTGCTAGGGTATTACATAAAATATATGCTTATAGAGCAAGAGTTTATTTTTATCAGTTCTTTCTCCTAGTAGAAAAAGAGACTATTTGGTGATACTTGGGCTCATTTTTCTTACTTAAAAGGACTATGATCCAAAACTTTGAGCTACAGTATTCAGACAAATAGCTTAATAAAGCTTTAACAAAGCACAGCTACTTATTGAATGTTGGTGGCATTGAAGAAAATAAAATTCCCATTTATTAGGTTATGGTAAAAGTGAAACCGAGGGCAGTCATCAGTTAGGTCCCGTAAACCATAACTTGCTTAATAAATAATATCTTGTAACCTGCCTTCACTGACCAAGCTTGCTTTAACTGTTCTTGCAAATTGTATATCTTCTAAGTTTCATGTGATTTGGGCAATATATTATATTATAAGATTCCTTTAACCACTTTTTCCATGAATTCTCCAAGTAAGAATACTGGAGAGGGTAGCCATTCCCTTCACGATGGGATCTTCCCAATCCAGGGATTGAGCCTGGATCTCTCTCACTGCAGGCAGATTCTTTACCCTCTGAGCCGGCTGCTGCTGCTAAGTTGCTTCAGTTGTGTCCAACTCTGTGCGACCCCATAGACAGCAGCCCATCAGGCTCCACCGTCCCTGGGATTCTACAGGCAAGAACACAAGCGGGTTGCCATTTCCTTCTCCAATGCATGAAAGTGAAAAGTGAAAGTGAAGTTGGTCAGCCGCGTCCGACTCCTAGCAACCCCATGGACTGCAGCCTTCCAGGCTCCCCCCATCCATGCGATTCTCCAGGCAAGAGTACTGGAGTGGGCTGCCATTGCCTTCTCTGTACCTATTATAGGTCTCTATAGTAACAGTTGCTTAAGTTGTTTTTAAGGAACATGGAGCTAGTCTTGCCTAGTTTAAACTGGCCAAGGCCACCAACAATTCAACTGGACCTGCGGGGAGTATCTAATGGGCGACATTTTGACCTCAACAGAATAAGAACTCTACCCTCAGATCATGCGAATCCTGCCATTTTCTGAGCATGCATCCTGTAAAGAAGCATAGAACTCGATACCCCTGCACAGTGCAGTGGTTACTTCACCTTTTCCAGCCTCTAATCACCTTCTCCTGCACCTTTGACCTCCTTATACTCTTCACCCATAAACCCTCGAAGGCCTGGCCTTCAGGCAAGTGGATCTAAGATTTGTTCTCGCACCTCCTCGTCTGGCTGCTCTGTGATTAAATTCTCGGCTGTAAACCTCAGTGTCTCAGCATTTGGCTTGTTTGATGTTGGGCCACTGAACTGAGTTTGGTAACGAGTTTTAATTTCACTTTTACTAATGTATACTTGGAATTCTAGGTGTCATGATTCAGCAAGATTTGATTGCAAAGGAAAACTTACTGGAAAAGTCCTTGATGCTGGGAAAGATTGAGGGCATGAGGAGAAGGGGATGACAGAGGATAGATGGCTGGATGGTATCATTGACTTAATGGACATGAGTTTGAGCCAACTCTGGGAGACAGTGAGGGACAGGGAAGCCTGGCCTGGAGTCACAGAGTTGGACACAACTGAGTGACTGAACCACAACAAAACAACAAAGAAGCAGATACCTCTGTAGCACTGGGTTTCTAAGAAACGGTGCCCGTAACAGGCTATGTGAGAAGCTCCAGATTGACCCAGTTAGGTTGAAGGTACCAATCTCTGTAACTCTGAGATGCTGCGTACTGGGTTTCTTGAATCCAGAATTCTAGTCCAGAATCCTAAATCTTCAACTAGGCAAAACCATAGATGCCTCTTAATTTCAACTGATCCTTTAACAACATGGGAGTTGAGGATGCCAGTGCTCCATGTGGTGGAAAATCCCTGTGTAATTTATCCATGTCAACCTTCTATAGTCTCTGTTCCTCCGTATCTGAGGTTCAACATTTGCCTATTCCACCAGTCATGGATTGTATACAATACTGTAGTATTTCTATTAAAGATATTTGCATGTAAGTGGACTTGTGCAGTTCAAACCCCTGTTGTTCAAGGGTCAACTGTAATTTTATTTCAGGCCTGCCTACTCTCTGCTCTGTTAGAATGTCTTGCAAGACTCAACTCAACCCAACTCTAAATCAGACATGAGAAAGAAGGGACAAGAAGGCTGAGAATGAAGATCTAAGGCCCAGAACGATTCGCTGAATGGGTTCAAGTGTTTTCAGGGACTTTTAGGCAGTGACTCATGAAACAGAAGAGGAGGAGAAAGGGAAAGAATAAAAATAGGCTCCCCAAAGAAACTCACTAATCTCTCTTTTAGGATCTGCCAAAGTCCAAGACAATTCTCCATTTTGGGCTAAATTATGGGTTTCTTTTGGAGAAGGAAATGGCAGCCCACTCCAGTATTCTTGCCTGGAGAATCCCATGGACAGAGGAGCCTGGCAGGTCTATAGTCCATGGGGTTGCAAGAGTTGGTCATGACTTAGTGACTAAATCAGCACCACCATGGGTTTCTTTTAAGTACAATAAGACAAAAACTGAAGAACATCAAGAGGCAAAGAACTGTGAATGGGTTTCTCTTCTATGTATTCATCATCAAATCAAATATTAAATGTTCAGGCATCACCTATACCTGAGGGCTTTCATCCCTCAGCCCAAAGTGAAATGATGAAGGTGATAGTAATAGCTACCATTTATTACATTTTTAGTCTGTATTTTAGCAATGTACTAAGCACTTCACATGCATTATTTAATCTTTACAACATCCATGAAGTAAGTATTAATAAAAGTATTATTATTCTTCACGCTTTATATTCTGAGGGAATCTAGTAACTTCCTCAAGTTACTCAGCCAGGAAGTAACATAACTGGGAGTCTGAGCTCTCTGTCCACTATTCTACATTGTTTTCAAGAAGTTTACAATCTAGTTAGGAAGATAAAATAAATGCACATGAAATAATTAGTCTAGTGGTTGTCTCTGTGTTCCATTCAGGGTATATGAATCACCTGGAGACCCTAGCAAAATGCACATGGTGTTTCAATATGTCTGGAGTAAGGCACAAGAGACTGCAGATCAGGTAAGCTCCCAGGTGATATCAGTACTGCTGGCCCCTGGCTAGGCATTGAGAAACAGGGGTCATCTGTGGAACACTGCAGTGAGTGTGAGTGAGTGTTAAATTTGCTCAGTAGTGTCTGATTCTTTTCAAACCCATGAACTGTAGTCCACCAGGCTCCTCTGTTCATGGGATTCTCCAGGCAAGAATACTGGAGCAGGTTGCCATTTCCTGAGTGAGGGATTGAACCTAGTCTCCCACTTTACAAACAGATTCTTTACCATCTGAGCCACCAGGGAAGTCCTGTGGAATTCTGGATTAATTCAGGATTTTTGATTAAATAGATTCACTTAAAAAAAAGGATATACATTGTTTTAAATTTTATTGATTTTTTTCTAGAATAAGTGATAAAGTGCACAGATCTTATCTGTACAGTGCCATGGATCTTTACACACACATACACACAGATAATTACCACCCATATTAAGATACATAGCTTTTCCAGCCCTAGAAGGCTCCCTCTTGCCCTTTCTCAGTGAATATTATTCCCTCAGGTAATCACTGTTTTGACATCTATCCCCATAAATCAGTTTTGACTATTTTTGGATTCATACAAATGGAATTGTATATCACGCACTCTTTTTTGTCTGCCATCTTTGCTGATCACAGCATCTGAGAGATTCATCCATGTTACTGTATGTAGCAGTAGTTTGTTCTTTTTTATTTTATTAGTGTATGTTGTTGTTGTTCAGTTGCTAAGTCATGTCTGACTCTTTGCGACCCCGTGGACTGCAATTTGCCTGGCTTCCCTGTCCTTCACTATCTGCCAGAATTTGCTCAGATTCATGTCCATTGAGTCAGTGATGCTATCTAATCATTTATCTTCTGCCACTCCTTCTTCTTTAGTGTATAGCATTCCATTATACTAATATTCCATAGTTTATTTATCCATTTTACTGTTGATAGAAATTTAGGCTATTTATATTTTTAATATTAAAAATAAAATGTACTTATATTTTGGTGGGTATATGTATAGTATTATTGGATCATAGAGTTGACAGAAATTTGCTTTTGAACTATATTTATAAAAGGGAACTTTTATTATGGGCTTGAGGTGCTAGCTATTTTTTCTAAATGCACAGTAAATATTTACATTAATAATATTAATAACACAATAAAATACTAATAACTGTTAACAATAACATTACCTATGTACTACTGAAAAATTTTCCACATATGCTGTTTTGGAAAACACTGATAAAGCAGAAAAAAAAGCATGGGCTTTGGAATGGACAGTCTTGAGCTAGACTCCTGGCTCTGCTGCTTTCTATAGCTGTGTGCTTTTGGTCAAATAATTTGCATGATTTAAGCAATAGTTTATAATCTCTGAGTCTCACATTAATGAACTGTACCATTATGTTAATGAGTAAATCTTACAGAGATAAAGGTTGAGGAAATGAGCCCAAAGAGTACACATTTGTATGATTCCATTTATATAGAATATAGTAGTAAGCAAAATGAATCTTTGCTTTTAGAAGTCAGGATAGTGGTTTATTTTGAAAGGAAGTAGTGATTAGAAGAAAGCCAAAGGGAACCTTCTGAGGTACTGGAAATTATTTATATCTTGATCGGATAGTGGTTACACATATTCATCCATATATATTCAAACATATTTATCTAAACATATACAACATAATAGGGGCCTCACTAGTGGCTCAGATGGTAAAGAATCTGCTTTCAATGTGATCCCTGAATCGGGAAGATCCCCTGGAGGAGGAAATGGCAACCTACCCCAGTATTCTTGCCTGGACAATTCCAAGGACAGAGGAGTCTCGCAGGCTACAGTCCATGGGGTCACAAAGAATCAGATGTGACTGAGGGACTAACACTTTCACTTTCATACAACATAATACTTGGGGTGCTTTTGGGGCACTGATCAAGTTGCTTCTTGATCTAGGTGCTGGCTACATAGATGTGCTCAGACTGTGAAAATGTATTAGGCTAAAATTCATATGATGTGCTCTAGAGGTGGTTTCCTTCTCTGTAAAAATGGGGATAATAATAAAAATAGTCTACTTCAGAAATTTGTTGAACAAAGTCTAATAAATGTCTGCTCAGTAAATATTAGTTCCTTTGCTTATATTTCCCCATGGATTGAGAGGTGCGGCCAAAAGAAGAACTAGAACTCATGATGCTCCATGAAAAAACATCCACTTCATCATATTAACATTTTACTTAAAAACGGTTTAGGGTAGAAACAATGAACAGGGATTGACTGGAAGAAGTGCAATTTCCAGATTCATTGATGGGGATCTTATCAGTCAGGGCACTCCAGAAAAACAGAATCGATAGGAGATACATCCATGCATACTGATGCCTTCAAACTGTGGTGCTGGAGAAGATTCCTGAGACTCCCTTGGACAACAAGGAAATCAAACCAGTCAGTCTTAAGGGAAATCAACCCTGAACACTTGTTGGAAGAATGATGCTGAAGCTGAAACTCCAGTATTTTTGGTCACCTGATGTGAATAGCTGACTCACTGGAAAAGTCCCTGATGCTGGGAAAGATTGAGGGAAGAAGAAGAGGACGTCAGCAGATGAGATGGCTGGATGGATGGCATCACCAGTGCAATGGACATGAACTTGGGCAAACTTCGGGAGATGGTGAAGGACAAAGAGGCCTGGTGTGCTGCAGTCCATGGCGTCACAAAGAGTGGGACATGACTGGGTGACTGAACAACAACAATATCCATGCATATATATGGAGATTTATTTTGAGTCAGCTTATGTGATTGTGGGTGCTGGTAAATCTGAAATTTGTAGGGCAGGCCAATAGGCTGGAAACTCAGGCAGGACTTCTAGGTTACAGGCTTAAGACAAAGTTCCTTCTTCTGTGGATAATCAGTTTTTGTTTCAACTGACTAGACAAGGCCCACCCACATCATAAGGGTAATCTCTTTTACTTAAAACCAACTGTTTATAAATATTTATCACCTCTAAAAAATACCTTCACAGCAACAACTACACTAATATTTGGGTATCATAGGGCAGCCATTTTGACACATAAAATTAAAATTAATTTTAAGACAGTCAGTGATGGGCTCTGCTTGAATAGCCCTGATTAAATATTTAATTACAGCACATTAATCTTCTTGTAGATATTTATATCCATTCCAAGAGATACATAATCTTATGCTTTAATGTTGCATGGGCCATAGGCAATGACACTAATCTTGACAGAAGAATCTTCATTATGAAGGAGACTAGATATCTTCCTCACAGCAAGAACATCAGATAGCTAACTAAGTCTTCAGAAATTCTCCAAAATCTTTTCAGATCATATCTCACAGAAAACTATCTCCTACTAAAATACTGGTTACAATGGTATCCTTCCACCAATGAAAGGGTTGAGTTCCACAAGTGTACTGCTTTTTGTTGTTGTAAATTGAAAAATATTTCCCCCAAATAGTCTTATAAATGATAGTTATTATGTTCCCTTCACCAGGGGATCTTTCTGACCCAGGTCTCCTGCACTGCAGGCAGATTCTTCCCTGTATGAGCCACCAAGGAAGTCAATTATGTTCCCAGGCTCACAGAAAACCTAGATAGATAGAGCTATAGATCTATTTTCTATCTATCTATAGGAAAAACTAGTTAGATCCATTCGTATAATTTTAACCATTCCTTTAGGTAATTAGCTTCACAATTCATTTGCAGATTGCCCAGTTCCCTTTCTCAGACCTCTTGAAGGTGCTGGAAATGAGTGATCAGGTGCACCCGCCACAAAGGTCCAAGGAGAAATTCAATGAACAGAAAAAATTGTTTAACTGACACATGGATTTTGAGAGTATGTCTGCCCCACAGAATTATTTCATTTTAATTAATTGCTTAGAAACAAAAGCAGTTATTGACATTTAAGGGCTTCCCTGATGGTTCATACAGTAAAGGATCTGCCTGCAATATGGGAGATGGGTTTGATCGCTGGGTTGGGAAGATCGCCTGGAGAAGGCAACCCTCTCCAGTATTCTTACCTGGGAAATATGGACAGAGGAGCCTGGCGGGCTAACAGTCCAGGAGGCTGAAAAGGGTTGTCACGACCGAGCGACTGAGGACACATTGACATTTAAAAATCAAGAGATTTCTCAGAAAAACACAGATTCCTAAATTTTCTTGAAAATAAAGCAAAACAGAGATCTGGTGAAACTAGACTGAGATTATAAGACAGAAAACATTGGCGGGAACAAAGTAACAGAAGCCCCTGAGTCATGCTCCCCAGGTCAGCAGAGCACTCCCTGGCTGACTTCACTGCTAGTGACGAAAGTGCTCCGGCAGGCAGCTGAGTTGTGTGACCTCTGTCCTAGAGACACTCTGACACCTTGCTGAGGGCTCTGTCGTGGATCCAGTGACTGGCTGGCAGTGGGGCTTTATGGTCTCTATTTTTCTCCTCCTGTCTGCAAAGTAGATACACAGCGCTTAGGGTCCCTGCCCCAAGGGACACTTGCTGCCCAAATCTTTCTCCACAACTGGAGGAAGAGGCTTAAATTCTTTCACCCTTGGGGCTGTGGGGAGGAGGGTCGCTATCTGTCCTTCCGTTTCTTACTAGTCTGCTTGCTTTTCTCTCGTCTCCATTTCTTCTTTCTGCCTTTCTTCGCCCCCTTCTTTCATCCTCCCTTCTCTTCTTTCTGTCTTTCTCTCGGTCTCTCTCTCTCTCCTTACTGTCATCCCAGCAGCGAATTCTTCCCCCAACAACTCTGCAAGTACCTCCCCTCCTCCGTCTCCTGGGGAGAGCCTCAGTGGCCGCAACCAGGGTGAGGAGTGGGTAGCGGAGCAAGGCTGGGGCCAGGGCTGTGGGTCCGCATTTAGAGCAGGGGTCCTCGGGTGCAGGCTGAAGGCTGAGGGTGGAAGAGTTGAGCCAGGACCATTTTCCCCTTCTTTTCCAGCCCTTCTCTTTGGGAGTTCCTTCTCTTCTTAAAGGCTCCCCAATTGGCTCAGACAGTAAAGAATCTGCAGGCAATGCGGGCGACCCAGGTTTGATCCCCTGGGTTGGGGAGATCCCCTGGAGAAGGGAAGGCTACCCACCCAGTTATTCTTGCCCGGTGAATTCCATGGACAGAGGAGCTTGGTGGCCTGCAGTCCATGGGGTCGGAGTCGGACGTGACTGAGCAGCTAACACTTTCACTTTATCTTCTTAAAGGTGAATGGGGAGGAGGCTTTAGCCAGAGAAGTTTCTCTTTGCCTCCTTCCTGATGCCTCCTTCTTATCTAGCCATTCTCTATTCTTCTGCCTGCTCTATCCTTCCTTCCTTCCAAACAGTCCTGCACACCTTGCCCCCTCACCCCAACCTGACTGGGATTCAACACAGGGGTCTTGGCATGTGCACCAGAAGGTAAATAGTGGTGCAGGGTACTCGTGTACCTGTGTCCATCTCTGGAAGGAAGAGGGATGTTCTGAGAAGCCCTGGAAGGGGAGGCCCCTTCCTGAAGCAGCTTCATGAGGTGCAGTATCCCACTGTGTGCTGAGGGGTAAAGGAAGACTCCTTTACTTTACATATTTACCCCACATTCCTGGAGCTTTGTGTCCTGTCCCCTTATGCAGATGTGTTTCAATTAAGTAAATTATATGACCATTAAAAAATGCCTAACAAAGCTAAGGAAATAGGTCCTCAAGTCCAGTCTTCTTTCCTTCTGTGTCTATCACCCCAGAGTTTCTAGCACTATAGAAAGGGCCTTTAAAAATAGTTACTAATCACTGCATAGTACAGGGAAACGAAGACTGGCCAGATGTTTCGAACACAGTGTTTATTTTAATTTAGTCAAAATAAATCTGGGCACCATTATCTTCTCTCAACTCCAAGTGCATAATCAACACATGCGGCAAGATAGTGCCTGTATTACAATGATCAAATGGACAATTTACACTGTTAGTATTCAATTAACATCCCCAAATGTTTATTAAATGCTGACATATTGATGGAGCTATGATTAGACTCTACATAAAACAAATTCATCAGACAGGTAACCACTCAGGCACCATTTACTATTCAAAGTAAATAACACTGATAATAAGACACATGAAACAATGACATTAGTCTGATAAGCATGGAATTTTCAGAAGTGACTGGGCTCATTCCATTTTACCACCAGCTTCTGTGGAAATAGTAACTTCATCAAAGCTATGTGGCTATAACTGGATTGGAGTTTTAACAATATTTGTATAAAATACATATATAAATAAGCATTTTTCTATATTTGCATAGAGACTGTAGCATTTTAATTCCCATTTTTCAGAAAAGAATAAAATAATTGTTAAATCAAGTTTTATGAATCCTCTAATTCTCTTTGTTTCTGTTTTTTTTTTTTTTTTTCAGTAAGAGAGGGGTGGAACCAGGAAAGCCTTTGAGAGGGATATAAGTTGAGTGTTAAAAGAAGAGTATATGCTTGCTATGATGACATGAAGGTATGAAGGTTTTTTTTTTAAAAAAATTTATTGGCATATAGGAATGAAGGTTATTTCAGAGGAAAGAGGAGAGAGAGGAAAGGTCTAAAAACAGTGGACAACTTAGTGTAGCTCAGTTTTCTGGAGTGCAGGATGGGAGAAGCATGTCAGGGATGAGTCTAGCAAGGCAAGCAAGCATCAGATCACATTCTAGGACCTCATGTTTCATTTGAAGATGTTGGGGCTTCATTCTACGGCCAACAGAGTCCACTTAAAGCTCCAGTGTCAAGATGAGACTCCAGTAAGTAAACATTGCTTCCAGAGAGGTGGACAAACCAAAAGGCAAGGGCTCAAACTAAGGCAGTGGCTGTCAGGACAAAGAAACCAGAAATGACAGAAATGTTAGGGAGATAAAATGATTAGGGCTTCGGGTGCTTCCTTGGTGGCCTAGTGGTTAAGAATCTACCTGCCAGCTCAGGGGACACAGGTTTGATCCCTGGTCCAGGAAGATCCCACATGCTGCAGGGCAACTAAGCTCCTGAGCCACAACTACTGAGCCCATGTGACAAGATGCAGGCTGAAACCTGCATGCCAAGAGCCTGTGCTCTGCAACAAGAGAAACTACCTCAAATGAGAAGCCCATGCACAGCAACGAAGAGAACCCCTGCTTGCTGCAACTAGAGAAAGCAGCAACAAAGACTCAGCACAGCCAAAAATAAATAAATAAATCTTAAAAAACAAAACAAAACAAAAAAAAACAATCAGGGTTGGACACCGGGTGGATGTGGGGAGTGAGAGAAAAGGAGACTTCCAGAACAATCCAAGTTTCTGGGTTGATTAAGAAGTCAGGATTGTGCGCAGCTAGGAAAGCTGGCAGCACAGTCCAGCTACAGACTGTGATGTGGGCAGGGCTGTAGCCTCCTCCTAGCTTTCTGTCCAGCTGTCTTTAGTGTGGGCCTTCATCCACATGTTGTCATCTTGTTACTATGAGACGCGTATGCTATCACATCTGTGGTCCAGGCTGGATGCAGAAGAGAGGCCAAGAAGAAAAGGCTGAGTCTGCCCCCATTTAATGACATCCCCAGGAATCTTTGAAGAAATGGCTGATTCTGGGGCTGGTATGTGTGCATGCTAAGTAACTTCCGTCGTCTCTGACTTGTTGCAACTCTGTGGACTGTGGCCTGCCAGGCTCTTCTGTCCATAGGATTTTCCAGGCAAGAATACTGGAGTGGGTTTGGGATATTACCTACCCAGGGATCAAACCTGTGTTTCCTTCAGTTCCTGCATTTCAGGCTGATTCTTTACTGCTGAGCCACCTGGGAATCCCCATTTAAAGGAACTTTCCTGGATGTCCCATCCTGTCACTATAACAATCATTATTATTGATTATATGCCTGGTTCCTTTAGGTGTCAAAGCAGATTGATTCCTAACAGCAATAGTCTTCAAATAGGGAAACTCCTGAATGTAAGAGAATTACCAAAGGGCATCTGAGGATAGTTTTGAGGGCATCAACTTCCACATTCTCAATTCCCATACATATTCTGACTTGAAACTGATTAACTTGAGAAGTGGTAGCTCTGTTTATGAAGGTTCTTCATTATGAATATTCCTTTTCCCAAAGTTCTCTTCCCCCTTGAAAGGGAAAAATACACTTCCACTCAGCTGGAATTTCATACTACGTCACTTAATTACAGATTTGTTATAAGAAATAACATTATTTTCTTGTTTCATGACTTACTGTTAAAAATGAAAAAAAATTAATTGTATTACCTCTGCGTAATTTAGATCTCATCTTTCCTACTCTAGCAACCTGTTTCATAAGATGTTCTTCATAGTTTATTTCTCAATAGTTTCTGTATACATTTTTTAGATGTATATATTAATTGATTTGTTTGAACAGAAACTGAATTCAGAGTTATTCTGAAGAGAGTAATTCTGAAGTGACTATTTTTGCCGAGTTGATTTTCCACAAATTCAGTGACCTAAATCTGCTGTTTTAGCTCATCAAAGTTTTGACAAAATATGGTGCCTCAGTGGTAAAGAATGCACCTGCCACTGCGGGAGACATAAGAGACATGGGTTAGATCCCTGTGTCAGAAAGATCCCCTGGAATAGCAAATGGGTACCCACTCCAGTAATCTTGTCTGGAAAATTCCATGGACAGAGGAGCTTGGTGGGCTACAGTCCATGAGGTCGCAAAGAGTCAGACACCACCAAGCCTCTGAGCAGGCACACACACATACACACAAAATACTTAAAACATATGATGAGATAAAAATAATTTTATTAAAAACTGTGACTGTGCAAAGTTATTTTAAAAATGAAAGATTTTTATTTTATCAACCCATTTTGAATATATCCTATGTTAGAAAGTACCTCTAAGTAGAAAGTAGCATGTATAATTAATAGCCTTTTGATAAGTCTTGGCAAAGCTTTCCTGGTGAAAGACCTAATTACTGGGTAAAAATTCTGTTGCAAGCCAGGTGGTTTCCAATTCTTTTTGTCCAACAAAATTGAAGGCAAGTCTAATCAAGTTGTCATTTGATAGAACATGAAAAAGAATTTTATAACAAATCACTAGGTGCTCTTGACATAGAATGAGTTCAAAGAATTGAGTAACTGTGTTTCAGCAAAATCTTTTCTATCTGCATATATTTATCTCAACAAGATTTCTCAGTCACCACATTTATAAAATTGAAAAATAGAAATAAAAACAATGCCAAATCTTTATCATATTAGTAATAATAATATTCATGAGTGAATATATGAACTAACTTTAGAAACATGCCCTTATTCATCTCATTAAGAGAAGCATTTCCAAAGGAAACTTTCTTCTGGTTTAATGATTATCTAAAGTGTCAGCATTTTGATTTTTTTGATCAACTATGTACTAGTAATTATAATGATAGAAAATTTTAACTTGAGATTTTGAGCACAGAAAGTAAAAAAAATTTCCATTTATATACACATTTCCCTTGCAGACAGTATAATATGGTGATCTAGAAAAGACCTGAGCATAGAGTGATATTCCATTTGGATAAATTCATGGAAGAGGTTGAATGGATTTAGCAAGGGTTAAGGTAAAATGTCTGACTGCTAAATGGAATTACTTGCTCAGATCTTTTAAAAACAGACACGTGTGGGTATCAAATCACTAGTATATTTAGAGTTCATTGGCTGCTTTTAAAAGACTGAGGTAACAGTTGTAAGAATGCATCAATATTTAATGCACAGTGGAAATTATATTCTTTGCAACTATTAAACCTTACCATAGCAAGTACTCCTAGAATCAGGTTGCCAAGAGACTAAGGACAAATTAAGGCTGTTTGGGCCTACTCTGGTGGTGGAAGAGCATCAGGACCAGGACTGATGGTGAAGCTGAAACTCCAGTACTTTGGCCGCATGATGTGAAGAACTGACTCATTGGAAAAGACCCTGATGCTGGGAAAGATTGAAGGTGAGAGGAGAAGGGGATGACAGAGGATGAGACAGTTGCATTGCATCACTGACACGATGGACATGAGTTTGAGTAGGCTCTGGGAGTTGGTGATGGACAGGAAGGCCTGGTGTGCTGCAGTCCACGGGGTCTCAAAGAGTCGGACACGACTGAGTGACTAATCTGAACTGAACTGGTGTGGAACAGGAGTTATTTGAATCTTTCCAGATATATGGCAGGATGAAAAGATAGATTTGCCATGTTCTGGTTTTGTAGCCTTAATAACAGCTTTAATAATCTCCATGTAATAAATATAGTATTAAGATTGCTATTGCTGTTTACCACTGCTAGGATGACTCGCTATTAATGCTATTATTAACATTATAACTCTCTTTACAATGAAATCTGGGTAAAGTGGCTGTCTGTTTGTCACTCTAAAGTGGCAATACACCAAGTGGTAATTTTGTAGGGTGTAAGGTGGAAAAACTGAATTCAACTTTCTGGGTACCTTATCATGAACATGTGATTTGGACTTAAAGGATCATCTAAAAAAAAAAAAAGGTTATCTAGCTCATTTGCTGTTTTGTTTCTCATGGAGCACATTTATTTATTTTTTTAAAATGTATTTATTTTTTAAAAATGTATTTATTTATTTATTGGAGAATAATTGCTTTACAATATTGTGTTGGCCTCTACCACACATCAACACGAATCAGCTACAGGTACATACATACGTATGCACACTCCCTCCTGAATCCCCCTCCCGTCTCCTACCCCATACCACCCCTCTGTTGTCACAGAGCACTGGATTGAGCTCCCTGTATCACACAGCAAATTCCCAATTTTCAAAGGAAAAGACTCTGATGCTGGGAGGGATTGGGGGCAGGAGGAGAAGGGGACGACTGAGGATGAGATGGCTGGATGGCATCATGGACTTGATGGACGTGAGTCTGAGTGAACTCCGGGAGTTGGTGATGGACAGGGAGGCCTGGTGTGCTGTGATTCAGTGTGAATCAGCTGTAAGTGTACATATATCCCCTCCCTCTTGAGTGACTACATTTAAATAATCAAGACAGATCTGATCATTAGTACTGTATCTTAAGGGTTTTTCTTGTACCCTGACAAAACTACATAAATAATAGGCTATAGATAACAAAAAGGCCAGCCTCTTTTTAAGCCTGTGATGTCCCAACAAACAAAATAGCATATATCATGCACATTTTTTAATAGCACATATCATGCACATTTTTTGTATAGTGAGGTTCATCCGTAGATTTGAATCTGAATACATTAGAGATCTGAATATACAGGTTATTGATAAAGGACATTTTGAGGAGATTATTTCATGAAAGAATGAAAGACAAGTCCTCTCCAGTGGTCAGAAAAGAGAAAAGAAAGGTATCCTTTGAAACCGAGCAGGACCGTATGGTCCTTGCCCTGCCCCCCAGCATGTTCTCTGCCTGCCTTTTGCATGTGGAAAACTTTAGTCAAAGAATAGGTTTAATCAGGGAAGTGAGAAATGCTGAAACAAAGGAAAACAGTCAAAGGAGACTAAATAATAATAATGTAGTCATTAAGCATAGTCAAGGACCTTTAGTTCTATCTCAAGGACTATATAATATTCTGAGCCATATCCTGTGAGCTATCTTACAGATACTAAAACACCAGGTGAAGTTAACTACATCGTGACCAGACGGTACCCAGGACTGACCACAATTCTGAGAATTGACTGCAAAGAAATGGCAACAAGTGCACCCTAGAACTGTAGATTTGGTTCAGTTCAGTTCAGTCACTCAGTTGTGTCCAACTTTGCGACCCCATGAATCACAGCATGCCAGGCCTCCTTGTCCATCACCAACTCCCCGGAGTTCACTCAGACTCATGTCCATCGAGTCAGTGATGCCATCCAGCCATCTCATCCTCGGTCATCCCCTTCTCCTCCTACCCTCAATCCCTCCCAGCATCAGAGTCTTTTCCAATGAGTCAACTCTTCACACGAGGTGGCCAAAGTACTGGAGTTTCAGCTTTAGCATCAGTCCTTCCAAAGAAGACCCAGGACTGATCTCCTTTAGAATGGACTGGTTGGATCTCCTTGCAGTCTAAGGGACTCTCGGGAGTCTTCTCCAACTCTACCTAAAACAACCAATATGTTGCTAGTCAGACCACTGATGACCACTTTGAAGATGACTGTTAGACATGACTGTGCTGTTTCTGCATGTTGCCCCCCTCCTCTGACTCTGCCTATAAATGCTCTCACTCCTTGCTTGTTATGGGTCGGGGGCGGCGGGACTGGCCTTGGACAGATGTCCACAACCCTGCCCTCGCAGTTGCTGGCATCTGAAAAAAGCAAACTTTCCTTTCCACCAACCTGGCCTGCTTACTGGATTTTGAGCAGTGAGCAGCTGGACCCCCACACATGCCTTTTGGTAACACTTTCTATATTAAATAAATGAAGTGCTCCAAGTCTTAGCCATAGTCCCACTGTTCACAATGGAGGCTCTATGCAGGGTTAACTGGGGTAGGAGGTTACTGAGATGAAGAAGGACCTTTTCCTTTGCATATTTCTATACTTCTGCCCTCACCCTCTATTTCTGTCTCTTTCTCTCTCACACAAAGACACACACAGACACACTCCACACACATTTTTATCTTTACCCAGTTTTGGGAGACAAAGTCACTCCATAGCTAAATTTGGACTTTGAAGTCAAGCTCCACTGTGGCCTGGTTCTGGGACTCTAACACTATTTAACTCATCTGAGTTTCAGCTAATGCACTGAGAATTATTATGACTCTACCAGCCTCTTAGTGTTGTTGAGGGAGTGAACAAAGTAATATCTATGAGTTATTCAATGCAGAGCATGACACATAGTAAATTCTCACTAAACAGGAGCTGTTTCTTTTATTCTCAGAGAACAATTACAGACCACATTGTGAAACTGTAGGGGACAGAAATTATGTCTAAATTTTTAAAGGGTTCATTTTTGGAGGAAATAACATTATGAATAAGCATATACCGAGGTTATTATCAGAGCATTTGTAAACATCTCATGATAAAATAACAAGAAAATGGTGTTTCCTATCAGTCCTAAAGTTCAAGTCTATATTTGGTAGTTAACCTTAATGCTTAAAAGTAGCATCAGCTCTTTTAGTCCACTGCCATGACATTAAGTATATTAAAAATACATTAACTAATTTATAATGTGATAAAAATGTAGATCTCATATTCAAGGGGGAAAAGCCTGAAGAAGAATTTTTAAGCATTGAAAAGGGCTCTCTGCGGGGATAGCGGTTAGAGGGCTGGTTGCAAGTTCTGCATATTAAGTAAAGATCTTTTTGTTTCTTGCCCTGAAGCTGTGGAAGAAGAGAGATTTTTTCAAAGGAGATTCAAGGAGCAACTATAGAAAAAGGAGTCATCTATTCCTATGGAACTTAATCTTCCCCGCCAAAAGTGACAGGGATGGTTGAAATAGTTCTTTCCAGGAGGATGTGAGCAGGACCCAAGATTCAGGAAAACACAGGGGCATTTGGAGCTGAGAAGCTGAGTAACCCACAGCAGCACCCAGGAAAAGAGCAGGGGCCTACTGAGGCTGGCGGGAAGAATAAACAGAAGGTAAGGCGGGCCAGAAGGAAGTTACTGATCTTGTGGTCTTGCAGCCAAGACACATCTTGGAAGACTGTCTTTGGGGTCTGGTGAGCAAAGAGAAATCACAAGTTTGAGTAGGCAGAGCAAAGGGCAAAGAATCACAGATCAAACCAGGAGTCAGAGCTTTGGGACCTCACCCAGAGGGCCTGGCACTCAAGGATGGGTGTAGTATCGCCTGTGAGTGGACATGAATGCCACAGTGATAGGAGGTATGAGATAAATGGGTAGTCAAAGGTACCAATGAGGTAACAATGGTATCCTGAGAAAAGGCCAAAAACTTAGGGAAATTTGAGGAATTCTTGCAAAGTCATGACTACTTCAAAAGACAGAGTAATCTGGCCAGGTCAATCCTAGAATCCAGGATATGACAAGGCTGAGGTCCATGACTGAGGCTGAGGCTGTGTTGGGCTTCCCTAGTGGTCCAGTAGTTGGGACTCAGAGCTTCCAGTGCAGGGGAGTCAGTTTGATCCCTGGTCAGGGAATTAAGATCCTACATCCCTCACTGGGTGGCCAAAAAAAGAAGACTGAGAGTATCCACACTCACCTGTGTCTGAACACACTGACCAGTCCTTTGATGAGAAAGTATGTGGTGAGCACATGGAAATCATGCCTGTTTATTACTCTTTTTAGGTTTTCAGTTTCAGTTCAGTTGCTCAGTCGTGTCTGACTCTTTGCGACCCCATGAACCACAGCACGCCAGTCTTCCCTGTTCATCACCAACTCCCGGAATTCAACCCAAACTCATGTCCATTGAGTCAGTGATGCCATCCAACCATCTCATCCTCTGTCATCCCCTTCTCCTCCTGCTCTCAATCTTTCCCAGCATCAGGGTCTTTTCAAATGAGTCAACTCTTCGCATGAGGTGGCCAAAGTATTGGAGTTTAGCTTCAGCATCAGTCCTTCCAATGAATATTCAGGACTGATTTCCTTTAGGATGGATTGGTTGGATCTCCTTGCAGTCCAAGGGACTCTCAAGAGTCTTCTCCAACACCACAATTCAAAAGCATCAATTCTTCAGCACTCAGCTTTCTTTATAGTCCAAATCTCATATCCATACATGACCACTGGAAAAACCATAGCCTTGACTAGATGGACCTTTGTTGACTAAGTAATATAGAACACAAATATATGTCCACAGGAAAGGCTTGGCACATCTCTAGTATAGCCTGGATTTCTCTCAATTAATCTCGATGTGTTCTCAATTCTTCAGATGTTTTAATAACATCTGATGTTTCAGTAACATCAATTTCATTCAGAGGAAGCTGAATCAAAGTAAACAACTAAACTTCAATGATGAAGATGACCATCAGCTTGGAAAGTAGCATGGCGCAATTGTAATCATAATAAGAGTACATATTTTGGAGTCAGCCAGATCTAGGTCTGAGACCCATCTTGAGCACTAGTTAGAGCTGTAGGCATATTTTTAACCTGTGCTGGCATTAACTCCTCAGGCACTATAATGACAACCTTGCAGGGCTGTTTGTCTTATAAGATTAAATGAACTTATACATGGAAAGTATCTGGAACAAGGCAAGTGCCCAGTAAACATAAATCCCTTCTGTAATGATTTTAACCTTGTCAAGAAACGCAGACCCAGATACAGGTCTGACAGGCACCCTGACAGCTATGACCCCTATGCCAAGTTTTGCCAAATTGTGCAGGCTTCCAAAAGCTCCTAAGGTCTCTGGAGTCAGACTTACTGGGCTCAGAACCACTCGGTGGTGGTATAAACTTGGAGGAACTGCTTCTCCTCTCTATGACCTGGATTATTTACCTGTTAGTTAAGATGGTCATATGTACCTCACAGGGTTGTTTTGAGTGCTAAATGAAATACTTCACATAAGGCACTTGGAATGATCTAAGAAATGCAGACTTAGGTGAAATCCATACAGATAGATTTTCCAGAATGTCAAGATCTGATGTAGCAGTCTCTAGAGCTCCCTGGGTAAGCCTAAAGGCAGCAGTGGAGAGAAGCGTGTTGATTGCAAGGGCCTTACTAGTCCCTGTGGATGATTATAAACAGGCCACAGTAACCTCCAAGGAGACATGGTAGCATAGGTGCAGAACCTGGAATGGCCTCTCCTGCTCAAATATAATGCCATCCAACTTATTAGAGCTAATCTCTGTGGCACTCCAATGCCCTAGGACCAACTGCGGAAGAGTAGCCTATACTCCAGGTTCTACTCTCTGTTTATCTTCTTACTTACTTATTTTCTCTTCTCCCCACTTAAATGTAAGCCTTCTGAGAACCCAGACACTGAATTATGCACTTTTGTGTCCCCAGTGCCTGGAACAGAACTTGGCACAAAGGAGATGAGCAGATGCTCCATAATATTTACTGAGTGAATGTGTAAGCATCCCTCTGCTGATCACACTAGATCATTTCTTAGACTTTTCAAGGTGCTGTACTTAGACAAGTCTCTTTTGGTCAAAGTGACAGGAACCGCACGATCCAAACAGGTTAAGTTAAAAGGAAATTTATTAACTTATATAACCAAGAAGTCCAAGGGTTGGATCCATGGCCTTGATCATGGTAATCAGGATTCTAGAATATGGATTTCCTCTGTGTTAGTGTTGTACGTTTGAGATAAATGTTTGCATACCATTCACTGGCAAGAACTCTTAGTATCAGGTGTGAGCGGAGTGAAGAGTAGGCTTGGGCAGTGGGAGGCAGCTGATTCTGTGGGGAGTTTGGGAACTGAAGAACCCTTCAGTCATCCATTCAAGTGTCTCTGGCTGGCTGACAGCAACTTATGGAGAGCAACTCAGTTGAGAGCCATCAGCTGCCAATATTCTAAGCCACCAGGAAAATGAGTGCTCCAATGTAATTTTCCTCTTGGTTGACTTCAGATCCCATATTGGCTTAGGAATCTGAATTGTAATGTCTACCTATCTCCAAAGTTATTCTTGGCTATTTGTTTTCTACATGGATCTGTCATTTTGTAAGGGATGACTTCTCTCCCATTTTCTTCCTCTAGAGAAAGACTCCTCCAAACCCCAAGAACTTCTGACATCCTCTGTTGTCCTGATTTGCCAACTGTTATTTTGATGTTTTCTGGCATCACAGAATTCATTTTTAAAAATTATTTTGAGGTGAGGTGAAGTCACTCAGTCGTATCCGAACTCTTTGTGACCCCGTGGACTGTAACCAATTAGGCTTCTCTGTCCATGGGATTCTCCAGGCAAGAATACTGGAGTGGATTGCCATTTCCTTCTCCAGGGGATCTTCCCAACCCAGGTATTGAACCCAGGTCTCCCGCATTGGAGGCAGATGCTTTAACCTCTGAGCCACCAGTTTATACAATTTCATATTTAATTTTTCTTAGCTTAGTCTAAAAATGTTTTCATTAGTAACAATTCTTGGGAATATAATTTCTATGATTTAGTAGCATATGTTCTATAAATGCATGAATAGTTCTTAAAATTATTTCTCCATAATCGGACATTTAAGTTAATTTCTATTTTTTTATGCTTATAAATAAACTATATTAACATTCTGTGCATATCTGTTTATATTTCAGATTACTTCTTAGGATTGATTTCTACCAGTAAAAGAAATGGACTCTAGAATATGGACATGTTTATCTTCATTATGTTTTAAAAATTACAAATACAATGATTGCTTATTATAAAGAATTCATGAAATACAGGAGATTTAGCTAATATATTTCTATTAAGAAGTAATTAATATACATAATCTCACTCCCAAACAAATAAACCAGCTCTTATTGCAATCATCTGAACTTCTGTTTCCTGATGATCATTATTATGCTTCTATTAATTATTATGCTTCTAGAAATTCTTTCTTGGTAATTACATTGATTCTTGAAATCACATAATTGATGATTATTTCAACTGAACTCTAACTTTTACATATTTCTCTGCACCTGGTTTTACTTCTTGCTTTTCTGGGAATATCTCTTCTTTACTTGTTCAGTCCACAAGGTCACAGTGGGAGCAGCCATATTCTTATACACTGTCATTCAAGCTACAGTTGACTGTATTGAGGTGGGCCCCTAACCCAAACTGGAATATAAATTCCATTCCCGGAGAAAGTTAAAGTTAAATTAGGGAGCTCAAGACTCAATTTGGCTTAGCTTCTCTCTTGATTGAAAAGGTTGTAAATTCACTTCTCATCATGTGGAATGTGAAGCCCCTGGTGGCTCAGTGGTAAAGAATCTGCCTGCTAATGCAGAAGACCTAGGTTCTATCCCTGGGTCAGGAATATCCCCTGGAGAAAGGGAATGGCAACGCACTTCAGTATTCTTGCCCAGGAAATCCCATGGACAGAGGAGCCTGGCAGGCTACAGTCCATGGGGTCACAAAGAGTTGGACATGACTTAGTGACTAAACAACAACAACCAATCCTGTATAGTGTATTAAGATAAATAAGATTTTCAATGCTTTCTTCTGTTGAAAAGAAGAATGAGAAACTCCTAAATGCTAAAGACTGAGAGTAGTAAAAACACAAGGTAAAACATAACAATCCCAGGCTGAGGTATCAAATTCAGTATCATCTCTTACTCTACTAGGTATATTATCTATATTGCTTAACTTTTCTATTATCTTTATCAATCTTTTAAATAGATATTAAAAGAGATGGTTCTCAACCTTATCTTCTTTCTCTTATAGTACTTGGGTTTTTCTAGGATAAGCTTTCTGATTGTTCATTTTGACCTATCATTACATGCCTCAAATGTCTGGTGATTTCTATTTATGTTTATAATGAGGAACATGGTTGATCACTCAAGAGTGTCTGCTTATGTTTGCCTAGCAATTGTAAATCTCTTTACACAGCAGACTGTCCCCTGAAGAGAAGGGCTGAATATAAAATAAGTGAGATGATAAAATAAGTAAGTCTGAAAAACAAATAGTAATGTCTATTTATTGAGTTAAAAATAAGGTAAAACTAAATTCTAAAGAAATAGTGGTAAGTGAGATGCGAGGATTTTTTTTTTTTTTTTTTTTTGAGCATTCTAAGTATTAGGGCTTCCTGGGTGGCACAGCAGTAAAGAATCCACCTGCCAGTGCAAGGGATGAGGGTTCAGTCCCTGGGTGAGGAAGATCCCCTGGGGTAGGAAACAGCAACCCACACCGGTATTCTTGCCTGGGGAATCACATGGACAGAGGGGCCTGGTAGGCTACAGACCAAGACTTGGACATGACTTAGCAACTAAACAACAACAACAATATTCTAAGCCTTGGTACTTAGATTATGTTAATTATCCAGGCAGAGTAGCTCTGTAGAAGGATGATTTGAGGTCTTGATGAAAGAGAGTGCTTTGACAAAAAGTGTACCAGGTACATTTTACTGTGATAGTCTCTAAGCATAACAGAGAACATCAGACAGGCAGATATATTTAGTGAGTATGGCTTCTTGAGTCTTCCTAAAGGTTTCAGACAGGCTTGAACTGGGCAATACTGTTCTTCCTGTTTAAGGTAAAGCAATGTTTTCAGGGGTTCCCTGGTGGCTCAGATGGTAAAGAATCTGCCTGCAATGCAAGAGACCTGGGTTTGATTCCTGGGTCAGAAAGATCCCCTGGAGAAGGGAACGGCAACCCACTCCAGTAGTCTTGCCTGGGAAGTCCCATGGACAGAGGAGCCTTGTGGACTACAGTTCATGGCATCAAAGAGTCAGATATGACTGGGTGACTAAGCATGAGCACAAATGTCGATCAAGTTCTCGTACCCTAGTTTCTCAAATTTCAACATAATTAGCTATTATGGTTTCAAAAGCTGCCTTTATATAGTTATGTCTTTGAATATCTGGCTTTATGCATAATGTTGTGTAATAATGTCTAGGCTATGCAATTAGTTACCCTCTGGGTTTCAAAGTTGAAGAGTAATTAATTAGGTACAGCAAGACTGACCAGAACCAGCCATAGCCTGTTAACATTTAAGAAGAAATAACGTGAAACTAGGGGCTTCCCTGTGGCTCAGATGGTAAAGAATCTGCCTGCAATGCAGGAGACCTGGGTTCCATCCCTGAGTCAGGAAGATCTCCTGGAGAAGGGAATGGCAGTCTACTTTAGTATTCTTGCCTAGAGAAGTCCATGGACAGAGGAGCCTGGTGGGTTACAGTCAATGGGGTAGCAAAGAGTCAGACATGACTGAGCAACTAATACTATGACTACTACTAAAGTGAAAGTAGATTAATAGGAATATAGAGGAAGACTTTCAAACTAGTTGAAGTATAAAAGGAAATTTATAAAACTAAATTCACTCAAAATAAAGCAAGGAATGATAAAGACATAGACAGACACACACAGAAAAAGAATTGATAGTTTTTCAAAAAAGAAACAAATAAACAAACCTGACTATAAACCAAAGTAAACATCATAAGGCCAAAATGGTTTTATAAGCAAGTTGACTGACTCTTCAAGCAACAGAACAGATAATTTCCATCTTATACATAATATTCCAAGGAGTAGTTAAGTAGGATCAATCTTCGAATTCATATTATGAGAATAATGTAACCTTGAATCTAAGGACTGAACAAGAAAGGAAAATTATTGGTTAATTTTACCTGGTTCAGTTCAGTTCAGTTGCTCAGTCATGTCCGACTCTTCGCGACCCCATGAATCGAAGCACGCCAGGCCTCCTTGTCCATCATCATCTCCTGGAGTTCATTCAGACTCACGTTCATCGAGTCAGTGATGCCATCCAGCCATCTCATCCTCTGTCGTCCCCTTCTCCTCCTGCCCCCAGTCCTTCCCAGCATCAGAGTCTTTTCCACAGCTTATTGTGATCCACACAGTCAAAGGCTTTGGCATAGTCAATAAAGCAGAAATAGATGTTTTTCTGGAACTCTTCTTGCTTTTTCGATGATCCAGCGGATGTTGGCAATTTGATCTCTGGTTCTTCTGCCTTTTCTAAAACCAGCTTGAACATCAGGGAGTTCACGGTTCACGTATTGCTGAAGCCTGGCTTGGAGAATTTTGAGCATTACTTTACTAGCATGTGAGATGAGTGCAATTGTGCGGTAGTCTGAGCATTCTTTGGCATTGCCTTTCTTTGGAATTGGAATGAAAACTGACCTTTTCCAGTCCTGTGGCCACTGCTGAGTTTTCCAAATTTGCTGGCATATTGAGTGCAACACTTTCACAGCATCATCTTTCAGGATTTGAAATAGCTCAACTCGAATTCCATCACCTCCACTAGCTTTGTTCGTAGTGATGCTTTCTAAGGCCCACTTGACTTTACATTCCAAGATGTCTGGCTCTAGATTAGTGATCACATCATCATGATTATCTGGGTCGTGAAGATCTTTCTGTACAGTTCTTCTGTGTATTCTTGCCACCTCTTCTTAATATCTTCTGCTTCTGTTAGGTCCAGACCATTTCTGTCCTTTATCCAGCCCATCTTTGCATGAAATGTTCCCTTGGTATCTCTAATTTTCTTGAAGAGATCTCTAGTCTTTCCCATTCTGTTCTTTTCCTCTATTTCTTTGCATTGATCGCTGAAGAAGGCTTTCTTATCTCTTCTTGCTATTCTTTGGAACTCTGCATTCAGATGCTTATATCTTTCCTTTTCTCCTTTGCTTTTCGCCTGTCTTCTTTTCACAGCTATTTGTAAGGCCTCCCCAGACAGCCATTTTGCTTTTTGCATTTCTTTTCCATGGGGATGGTCTTGATCCCTGTCTCCTGTACAATGTCACGAACCTCATTCCATAGTTCATCAGGCACTCTGTCTATCAGATCTAGGCCCTTAAATCTATTTCTCATTCAGACTAAATTGAAGAAAGTAGGGAAAACCACTAGATCATTCAGGTATGACCTAAATCAAATCTCTTATGATTATACAGTGAGAAAATTTTACCTGGAGACACAGGTAAAAATGCAGCCAGAGAGCAGTTTGAGTATATCATTGACTCTTCCAGCAGGGGGAGCCCACTGACAGTATCTATCCTCAGGGTAGCGTCTTCCCAGTGGCTGAGTAGGTGAGCCGGTGGGATCATATCCTGATCTGAGAACTTTACTGCTGTTCTTCAGTCTCTCATAGTATGAAGAGTCAGGTTGATACCTGTTAAGAGATGAGTTACATCCTTTCTCTAAAATATGTTGATGTTTTAATCTCCAGTACCTGTGACTATGACCTTATTTGGAAATAGGGTCTTCATAGATGATCAAGCTAAAATGAGGTCATAACCCAAAGTGACTGGTCTTCATATCACAGTTCTTATGACTAGGGGATATTTATACACAGATACAGTCACACAGGGAGAATGCCATGTGAAGAGAGAGGATTGAAGGGACGTATCTACAAGCTTCTTATTACCAGAAGGTAAGAGAACAGAATGGAACAGATTGTCCCTCAGACACCTCCAGAAAGAACCAACTCTGCCAACACCTTGATTTTGGGCTTCTAACCTCCATTCTGAGACAATGTATTTATGTTGTTTTAAGTCAACTAGTTCGTGGTACTTTGTTATGACACCCCCCCTCCCCAAACCAGGAAACTGATACATTACCTAGATGAAATTCACCCCCTATTCCATGACATATTAGGATCGGGGCCAAGATGATATAGAGATCTCCTTGGTTTCCATTCATGGTTTTCCTGGTTCCCATTCCTCTGATAAGCAGGTACTTTCCCAAATACCCATGCCTAAGGGTGAGAATAATTGTCCAGCCTGCTATGTGTGTGTGTGTTTGTGCACACACGTGTGTGCACGCAGGTAGTCTGTCTGACTCTGCGATCCTATAGGCTGTACCTCCCAGGATCTTCTGCATTTGGATTTTCCAGGCGAGAACACTAGAGTGGGTTGCCATTTCCTCCTTTAGGGGATCTTCCCGACCCAGGGACTGAACCTGTGTCTCCTGAATTGGCAGGTGGATTCTTTACCACTGAGCCACTTGGGAGGCCTGTTTCAACCTGCCGCTGCTACTGCTGCTAAGTCACTTCAGTCGTGTCCAACTCTGTGTGACCCCACAGATGGCAGCCCGCCACGCTGCCCCATCCCTGGGATTCTCCAGGCAAGAACACGAGTGGGTTGCCATTTCCTTCTCCAATGCATGAAAGTGAAAAGTGACAGTGAAGTCGCTCAGTCGTGTCCAACTCTTCGCGACCCCATGGACTGCAGCCCACCAGGCTCCTCTGTTCATGGGAGTTTCCAGGCAAGAGTACTGGAGTGGGGTGCCATTGCCTTCTCTGATATGGGCATCATCAGGTAGAGGTTTCAGGGAGGGCATTTTATAGGATTCTAATCTCTCCCCAATACTATATCCTGGTGGAGGTCTCCTCTGGGATTGAGACAAGGTCTGACTGACACCCAAGCCTTCTCTCTCTTCTTCTATATAATTTAGAGAAGCTAGAACAGTGATTCTCAATTGTGCAGTATAAATATGGGATAGGAACTCTCTACCGTGATAAATATAAGAATTTTCAGGGGTGAGTGGGGAATAAGACATATTTTTGAAAAATGTGTCAGCGAATTAGGGAACATTCTGGAAACCTATGTGAAAAGTCAGCTGTGGTTGCTACACCCTTTAACTTTGTTGACATTTTGAACCTTTTTAAATTCAATAGCTACTTTCAATAAACCTATACACAGTCCTACAAGTCTGTTTGAGATTTGAAAATAGTTGGAAAAATAAACTGCTATGAATCTGTAATTACTTAAAACTTAAAAACTGAAAAAATGGAAAATCACGTGTATTAGCTTGCTAGAGCTGCCATAACAAAGTACTACGAACTGGGTGGCTTAAAACAACACAAATTATTTTCTTGCAGTTATAGAGGCTAGAAGGAGAAAGCAATGGAACCCCACTCCAGTACTCTTGCCTGGAAAATCCCATGGATGGAGGAGCCTGGAAGGCTGCAGTCCATGAGGTCGCTGAGGGTCAGACACGACTGAGGACTTCACTTTCACTTTTCACTTTCATGCATTGGAGAAGGAAATGGCAACCCACTCCAGTGTTCTTGCTTGGAGAATCTCACGGACGAGGGAGCCTGGTGGGCTGCCATCTATGGGGTCGCGCAGAGTCGGACACGACTGAAGTGACTTAGCAGCAGTAGCAGCAGAGGCTAGAAGTCCAAGATCAAGTGTCAGCAGGTTTGGCTGCTTCGATGGAGAACCTGTTTCATAGCTCTCTGGACCTGCAGATGCACGACCCTGATTTTGGCCTTCATCTTCACATGGCGTTCACCTTGTGTGACAGTGTTTGTGTCCAAATTTTCCCATTTTATGATGATATGGGCTTCCCAGATGATGCTGGTGGTAAAGAATCCACCTGCAATACAAGAGACACAGGTTTGATTCTTGGGTCAGGAAGATCCCCTGGAGGAGGGCATGGCAACCCATGCCAGTATTCTTGCCTAGAAAGTTCCAGGGACGGAGGAGCCTGGTGGGCTACAGTCCAAAGGGCCGCAAAAGAGTCAGACATGACTGAAGTGACTAAGCATGCATAAGGATATAGTTATATTAGACTAGGGCCCGCTGGGCTTCCCTGATGGCTCCCACGGTGAGCGTCTGCCTGCAATGCTGGAGACCCGGGTTCGATTCCTGGGTGGGGAAGATCCCCTGGAGGAGGAAATGGCAATCCACTCCAGCACTCTTGCCTGGAAAATCCCATGCACAGAGGAGCTTGATAGGCTACAGTCCATGGGGTTGCAAAGAGTCGGACATGACTGAGCGACTTCACTTTCACTTTCACTTTCACCCTAATGACCTCAACTTGATCATTTGCAAGGTGGCTCAGAAGGTAAGGAATCTGCCTGCAATGCAGGAGACCTAGGTTTGATCACGGAGTTGGAAAGATTCCCCTGGAGAAGTGAATGGCTACTCACTCCAGTCTTCTTGCCTGGGAAATCCCATGGACAGAGGAGCCTGGCCGGCTACCGTGCACGGTGTTACACGGAGTTGGACATGACTGAGCCACTAACACTTTTCACTTTTTTTAATATTAAAATAATGTCACTTTTGCAGATACTGAGAATTAGGAGTCCAACATATTTTGGGAGAGGGAGGGGACACAATTCACCCCATAACAGAGTATATGAGCTTTTTATGTTTATCAAAAAAGATACTGGGTTCAAAAGGCTGAGAATGTTAAAAAGCTAAAAAGTGTAGACTTTTTGCACTGACTTTTTACTTTGGTTTCCTTGAGATACTCTCTAACTTGTTGACATATATCACAGCCTTTTAAGCTCTTGCTATATAGAACTCCTATTCCCCACCCCACCTCCAAACACCCCCCAAATTCAGCAAATCAGAGGATTCAGAGGTCTCACTGGGGTAGTTTCCTCACTGTCAGTAACTTTGGGCTACCCAGACGAGCAATAGTCAACAGTAATTTTCCATGTAGTTTTCTTGAAAAACTAAGTTTATATCTGCAGAAAAAAAATAATTTTATTTAAAAACCTGAATTATGCTAGTAACACCCCCATACATACACACAAAACAGACACACACATGTGTGTGTGCATATACACAATTCAAGGCTGAATGTGCTACAGAAGAGTTTTTACAAAGGAGACAGTGAGGCTTGGGATTGGGTCCTGCAGCAGGTGTTATGGAGCAGCAGAGAGGATCTAGGTAAAACAGGAAAAAAGATCCTGTGCAAACAACCTGGATGGAGTTCCTCACCATCCAGCCCCATGTGCCATGCTATGCTAAGTTGCTTCAGTCATGTCCGACTCTTGGTGATCCTGTAGACTTCCCAAGTCTCCTGCATTGCCAGGCAGGTTCTTTACCACTAGCATCACCTGGGAAGCCCCTAGAGTCTTCTCTCTGCTCTAATTTCTTCTCCTGATTGTATGCAGGGCTGGTTTCCTCTCATTAGTCCCTCACATAACCAGCTATTTATTGCCTTCACAATATTTATTTTTCAATTTTTAATTATAATTTTAAACTTGTCTGCCTGTTTATTAATAGTTTTCCCCCATTAAACTCTGGGAGAGCAGAGACTAGCCTGGCCTACTCAGCATCTGGCACTAGAGTAGCCTCAGTATTTGTTGAATGAATGAAAGGGTGAATGAATGAATTTATGATTGAGGGGTTGTGGCCTCAAAGACAAACTATGACTCTTGCAGTATTTTTCAAGTTCAGACATTATGCCATTCCCACAGATCCTATGAATGAGTCCAGCATATCTTATCCCATGTTTTCACTGGAAGATGATAAGGATGATCTGTTTAATCTGGCCATGTCTTGCTATCTATTGATGACAACTGCTGATAAATGGTTGCTATTAGAGCTACAGATACTGACTGCCTGATCCTCAGGGAAAAACCCTGCTACTGGGAAAAACTGAGGGCAGGAGGAGGAGAGGGCAGTAGAGGATGAGATGATTGGATGGCATCACTGACTCAGTGGACATAAGTTTGAACAAACTCCTGGTGGCTCAGAGGTTAAAGCGTCTGCCTCCAATGCGGGAGACCCAGGTTCGATCCCTGGGTCGGGAAGATCCCCTGGAGAAGGAAATGGCAATCCACTCCAGTATTCTTGCCTGGAGAATCCCATGGATGGAGAAGCCTAGTATGTTACAGTCCACGGGATCGCAAAGAGTCGGACACGACTGAGCGACTTCACCTTCCTTCTACTGGGAAAAATTGAGGGCAGGAGGAGAAGAGGGCGGTAGAGGATGAGATGATTGGATGGCATCACTGACTCAGTGGACATAAGTTTGAACAAACTCTTGGAGGTAGTGAAGGACAGGAAAGCCAGTCCAAAATCAAGGTGTTGGCAATCCATGAGACTGCAAAAGTCAGACACGACTTAGTGACTAAACAACAACAGCAACAAGGAAAGATGGTACAGGAAGGTCATGCTTGATTTTCAAGCAAGTATCATTAAAATTTCACTCTCAGTTAATTAGCCAGTGAATAGCTACTTTATATATCTCACAAACTATTGATAGGTGGTCCTACTCTCTCTTGGAAACAAAATTAATATTTAAGACAGAATGATAAATATTTCACAATTTTTAAAAGGGAACTAAGTATAACTCTAATGGTATTATTAGAGTCTCAAGTTTAGTGAAAATATTTTATTGAAATATGATCTTTTTCCCCCATGGTCATAGGACCATCATCATAGAACCCTTAACAGTTACCCACTATGTTTGGGGATATTGGGAAATTTCATATGCTCTCAGAGTTATCTTTCACTCAATGTAATCAGGGTAACATTTGGTCTGCTGAAAATAAGAAATTACTTACATTGCATTTCTATTCAAATAAAGACAGTATGCAGTAGGAAGGGAGAGTGAAGAGCATGATCCTTGGGTCTTAATATTCCTAAATCTCTGAGAGCAGACCCAGGATTAAACAGATACTGTGATAAATATAGAACTTAATCTGAGCCACTTAATGATCTTCCATTCAGGTTATTTCAATTCAATAACAATGAAGTTTAATTACTATTTATTGAGTGCCTAGAAGAAACAAAATTTTGATGATGGGTTTCTTGGTAATCATTAATTGTTCTCAGTTAAAAGCTCCATTTCAGTTCTGAACATAATTCATGCTTACACATCTAACTCCCTGACCTAATCTTGGCTCCTCTGTTCTTATAATAATCAAATTATGCTCCATTCTCTTTCAAAATTCTGCTTAAGCCTCATCTCTTTTAAAAGCCTTCCCAGACTAATGGGGATACCAGTGGATGCCTCTGGTGGCATTTTTTCCCCACAATCTCTTTAATAGAAGCAGAAATATTGACTCTCAAGAAAAGAAAGTATGAACTGTCATCTGCCCAACTTCCATTCTCCAAATTCCCCACAGATAAACCTCAGTACACCCAGACCAGTAGTCCTTATTCCTGAGTGCACATTAGAATGACACAAGGATCTTTAAAGAAGTTCTTTTTAGAAGATTAAAAAAAACCTAATTTGGGAGATCTTGGTCAGGCTAATTAAATCATAGACTCTGGGGTGAGGCTCTCACAGTTTATTTTATTTTTAAAAATTTTCAGATCATTTTAATATTGGTCTAAGGGTGAGACTCTGTACTGCACAAAGCAGGACTCTCAAGTACCCTAATATACCTGGCTATGTTTCTTGCTTTGCTTTGTGTGTGTGTGTGTGTGTGTGTGTGTGTGTGTGTGTAAAATCTCACAGAATTACCATTTTATTTATTTATTGGCCACACCATGTGGCATGCAAGATCTTAGTTCCCTAACCAGGGATGGAACTTGTGCCCCTCAGTGGAATCACTGTCTCAACCACTGGACCACCAGGGACATCCCTAGAATTACTAGTTTTAAAATTGAAACTCACAGGTCATCTCTTCCAATTAATTTTTAATTTTTGGAAATCTCCTATAAAGGACCTGGTATACTCAGTCCATGAAAAAAGCACCATTTGAAAAATTTCAAGATTTACTAAGTAAACGATGTTCGGAATATAATTATCTAGAACGCAAAGGCAAGGGTGTTTTGCATTTGGAGTAGCAGACGAAAGTGAACCCAGAGATCAGTGGAACAGTGATGCTGTGGTGGACACACCTGGCTCTGAGATCTCAAGTTTGGCTCCTGGAATACTGAGTGTGTCTCAGCTCTTCCTCCTTCAGCCTGTTTCCTTATTTGCAAACTTGTGGACAGTAATGCCTCCAGGCTTGTTTTGAAGATTAAATTGGGTAAATAGTTGTGAAAGTAAAGGATACATAGTTTAATTTTTAACAGTTGTACAACTGTGAGAACCTTTTTCACTGACCTTAACAAGGTAAAAAGAAAAAAACTATTTTACATTTAAATAAGTATTTCTTTATTCTGCCAATTCTAATGATTTTTAAACATCTCAAAGTTTCCCAGCATAATCTGGGTTTTTTGGCCTTTTGGCCTTTTGGTTTCAAAATGTGTCCATTTCTAGAAAGTATTCCAGCTTTCTAGAACTCAGTCTTCTCTATTCTTTGAAGCATGTGATAGAAATATACGCTGTTGTTGATCAAAAGGAATTTATCATATTAGTAACCTACGAGAGAACTAATCTACAGTGTTGAAAATATATCCCTTTCAAAATTTGTTTAGAGGAGGAAAAATTAATTATTTGAAGTAAACAAATTTCTTTATGAAGTTATGGTTATAAAAACCCAAAGCAGTTAGAGGACATTGTGATTTATCCATCACAAACAAGGAAGAAGTGTTAGAAACGCAGTAGACTAATGCTGTGTGTGTGCGCGCGTGTGTTTGTGTGTGTGTGCGTTTGTGTGTGTGTGTGTGCATATGTGTGTGTGTGTGTGTGTGTGTGTGTGTGTGTGTGTGTGTGTGACTGTATTTTCCTGATGGTCTTCTTTTAGTTTGAGCCTGGAGCAAAGCAAATATCAAAGCTCTTTTCTCTTATGCCCAGGGCAGCCTATCAGAGGAAGAAAAACAACAGAAGATAAGATCTTAACTAGAGCAATGAGGGCAAGTACTTGCTTTTAACCTCAGATGCAGGGGAAGTGGTAGAGTTTCAGGGTGTTGTTTCTAAAGTTGAAAGTTTTGCCTGAGGCTGAAGTGATGCAGATGTCTCCCAAGGCCTCTCTGATTTTATGTGACAAATTTTAACAAGTTTATTGGGCTAAGAATTAAACAAAAATAAACGCCATTCCCTAATATTTTTTCAAGGGAAAAAATTCTTGGAAAAATTATTTCCCATTGTCTCCTATTCCCAAAGCCTTTCACCTGCTTGGTTTTAAGCTGGGGAGATTACGAAACTGGAACAGTATAAGAAATTGAGTGATGACAGTTGAATCTAGTTAGAGAGAGTGTAGCATTGTACTTGGGGGTAGTGGTGGTGGTTTAGTCACGAAGCTGAGTCTCACTCTTGGAACCACATGGACTGTAGCCCATCAGGCTCCTCTGTCCATAGGATTTTCCAGGCAAGAACACTGGAATGGGTTGCCATTTCCTTCTCCAGGGGATCTTCCCAACCCAGGGATCCATCCCACGTCTCCTACATTGCAGGTAGATTCTTTACCACTGAGTCAACACTTAAATTTTAACTCCATATACCATATGCCTTGAATGTAAGTTGGAATAATGAGTTATGGTATTTACTTTGATTCAAAAGACACTATTGTATATGTACGTATGTATTTTATTTTACCTCTCTTAATTTTCTACTCTTTAGGCCTAGGATATCTTAAATTGTCATTCTAGCTTCTCAGTGCTTTTGAACTGTGGTGTTGGAGAAGACTCTTGAGAGTCCCTTGGACTGCAAGGAGAACCAACCAGTCCATTCTGAAGGAGATCAACCTTGGGATTTCTTTGGAAGGAATGATGCTGAAGCTGAAACTCCAGTACTTTGGCCACCTCATGCAAAGAGTTGACTCATTGGAAAAGACTCTCATGCTGGGAAGGATTCGGGGCAGAAGGAGAAGGGGACGATTGAGGATGAGATGGCTGGATAGCATCACGGACTCGATGGACGTGAGTGTGAGTGAACTGTAGGAGTTTGTGGTGGACAGGGAGGCCTGGCATGCTGCGATTCATGGGGTCGCAAAGAGTCAGACACAACTGAGCGACTAAACTGAACTGAACTGATGGACAGGGAGGCCTGGTGTGCTGCGATTCATGGGGCTGCAAAGAGTTGGACATGACCGAGTGACTGAACTGAACTAGCTTCTCAAAGATTTCTCCACAAATTATAACATTGAATCTTCCAGACAGCAAAACTATGATCAATGGAGAAAATTATAAATATGCAAGATTCACCACAACATACAAAGGAACTTTCTGGGGAACAAAAATGTCCAATAAGGAGTCTGCCTTGGCTCACTGTCCTGGGAAGATTTCAAGTTAAGGCTAAATAATGAAGCAAGTTTGGAGTTGGCCTAAGGCTAAATGATCATCTGCTTCAGGACATAGTGAATCACTAGTGAAATCGCTCAGTCATGTCCAACTCTTTGCGACCCCATGGACTGTAGCCTACGAAGCTCCTCTGTCCATGGGATTTTCCAGGCAATAGTACTGGAGTGGGTTGTAGCCTACGAAGCTCCTCTGTCCATGGGATTTTCCAGGCAATAGTACTGGAGTGGGTTGCCATTTCCTTCTCTAGGGGATCTTCCAGACCCAGGGATTGAACCCTGGTCTCCCGCATTGTAGACAGACGCTTTACCGTCTGAACCACCAGGGAATTCCAGGGCTCAGTAAGAGCTTAGATTGCTATGTCTCCTCCCAATATAAGATTATATGATTTGGGGACTTCCCTGGTGGAGCCGTGGGTAAGACTTACTCTGCCAATGCAGAAGACAAGGGTTTGATCTCTGATTTGGGAAAATTACACATGCCTCCCAGCAACTAAGCCCATGTGCTACAACTACTGAGTCTGCATGCTGCAACTACTGAAGCCAGCATGCCTAGAGCCTGTGCTCTGCAACAAGAGAAGCCACAGCACTGAGAAGCCCCTGAGTTGCTCCTGCTCTCCACAACTAGAGAAAGCCTGCACAAAGCAAAAGACAAATAAACAAATAATTTAAAATATTAATATACATTTTAAAAAGAATATATGACTTTGGATAAAATAAATTTGACACAGACTACTTTGGTTTCTACCACCTTTCTGATTTTAGATGATAATTCATCATGCTTTTATGAATAAGGCATTAACTACAACTGAGAATGGTGAATATGGCCTATTTGCAAGCTGGAGACCCTCTTGCTATATTCTGAGAGCTCCTTAGTTTTAAAAACTGAAGTACTGAAGTATCACTCATATTTATTGTCTCAGATTCCTTTTACACGTATTCCCTTGGTCATCTTATATCTTAGCTGCCAATATATTCTTCTGTTTCATGTTTTACCTATTCACTATGGTCAATTATACCAGAAGATGGGGTACTTTAATGGTGGATTGATTTCCATGGCAGACTAGAGTGAAACTATATACATCATTTCACCAATAACTTTTGCATACTGTGTCCTGTGTCTACTGCAGACATTAGGATGGCCAAAAAGATATATCATTGGTGCTTTGGATGAAAAATATATTGCATAAAACATAATTTATTCCTTTTAACTTATTAGAAGCTATTTAAAAACTGATAACAAAGTTTATTTCTTACCAAAAATGTAAAGGAGGCCGCAGATAAAAATTGAATCTTTCTCCCCAATGCCTGGGCATCCCACATGTTGAGGTAACAGCCGGCATAGCATATTAATAGATAGCCATTGTCCTGGCATCTGGCTGGGGAATCACAGTCTGAGACTATACACAGTGCATCTGCAGGTTCTTGTCAGAGTTTTCTGAGCCACAGAAATGAGAAAAACAATCGTTTTAGAAATATATAACATACTGGCTTTCATGAAATACCTCCAATACTCAGAAAAAAAATAAATGAAGTACATTGTAAAATTATTCTGAGCAGTCTCTAAACTATTTAGTCTATTTTTCTACTGGTGGCTCAGTCCATAAGGAACCTGCCTGCAATTCAGGAGATTCCTTTGGATCCCTGGATCAGGAGGCTCCCCTGGAGAAGGAAACAGCAACCCATTCCAGTATTCTTGCCTGGAAAATTCCATGAACAGAAGAGCCTGGCAGGCTACACACAGTCCATGGGGTCGCAAGAGTCAGACATGACCTAGTGACTAAACCACCCACCCTACTATGTTAAGAATAAAGAATATTGATTGTAAAGAAAATCAAATTAGAAGAGGCATTGGAGTAAGAGGAAAATATGGGGCTAAACACTAATATTTGAATATGTCTAAACGTTGTGTGGTTTACCAGTTCCAAATAAAATAGGGATGCAGTTATGAAAAGAAAAAGTACAAAAACCTTGTTTCGAGAAGAAAGAAAATTAAACTAGTACCAAAGACCTATTATACACCCCAGATAATAAGATGCTACTAAATTTCTTCCACACCCTTCCTTCTCTCTCCTTTCTATTTTATTCCATCCCCTTCCACTGCCCTCTTCATTCCCTTTTCCTTCTCTCTCCTTTGCTTTCACAAAGATCTCCTGAAGTTGTCAAATCTATAAAGTCAAGGAGAAAGTGTAAGACCCGTGGCCCCGGGAACCACGCCCCCAAAGACCACAGGACGCGATGCAATCAGCAAGAGGAAAGGCCGGGCGCACCGGGGCGACCCTAGGAGGAGCGAACCCGACGCCAGCGGAGGGACTAACAAAAAGCACAGGAGGGGGGAGAGGCAGGGTATGGGGTACAATGAAGTAGGGGCCAAGGGAGGGGAAACATTTGATGGTGGGAAAAGTTGCAGGTAATAGTGAAACGGGGGATCACCCGCGGCATTGGTCAATTTTTACCCAGAAAAGCCGAGAGAGAACATCTTGGGGGGGGGTCCCGACCAGGTCATAGTAATCTGTTAAGAATCGGTCAGGAGGCCGGTCACCAGATTAAGGAGTAGCTATTTTCCTGAGGCCAGCCTGCCTCCGGGCTTAAATTTTAACCTAGTCCTTCAAAAGCAGCCCTCATAGAGCTACCAGTGCACTCAGGGAGTCTGCATGTTCGTAAATAATTCAAAAAATAATTTATAACAGATCTAAGGGATAAGTGAATTACAGAAAAGTGTAGCGGGTATTGAGGGCTGGGAGAGACTGCACCCTTCCGGAAGTCGGCGCAGGTCACACAGCGGAAATGGCGGTGGGAATAGAAAGGAAGGGCGTTTACTCACGGGAGACTGGAGACGCGGACTCCACAGCATCTGGACTCTTCGTGGATGAAGTGGGGCGAGTGAGGGGAAGACAAAGATGGCTGCCACTCTTCAGTGATTTTTACTGGTCCGTCACAGAGTTAGGAAATGGATGTGCCTGTCCTCTCAGGGCCACTCTGTTCTTGCCCCATTCCAGCTGTGAAGGAGGATCAAACACGACTGTTGGTGCCCCCAGAGGAAAGCCACCCCAGAAGCCGGGGCTGGTACTCCTGGGTAGTCTTTGGAAGGAATGATGCTGAAGCTGAAACTCCAGTACTTTGGCCACCTCATGCGAAGAGTTGACTCACTGGAAAAGACCCTGATGCTGGGAGGGGTTGGGGGCAGGAGGAGAAGGGGACGACCGAGGATGAGATGGCTGGATGGCATCACGGACTCGATGGACGTGAGTCTGAGTGAACTCCAGGAGTTGGTGACGGACAGGGAGGCCTGGCGTGCTGCAGGTCACGGGGTCGCAGAGAGTCGGACGCGACTGAGTGACTGGACTGAACTGAACGGAACTGTACAGGAGGTTTTATATTGTGTCTTCTGTGTATATGGAGACTGGGGCAGATTGTTATGTGGCAAGTCATTTCCTTATAAGAGGCAAGTCTTCTCCCTCAAATTTTGTTTCTCCCCCAGATTTACTCCCTTCTGTCCCCACAACTGGTGCGTCTCTGGCTCCCTGACTTTCCTCTTCTCTCCCTTGCATAACACTTCCATCTTCCTCCCCTTCTTGGTCTCTCCCCACCCACCTTTCCCCTCCCTCTGCACAGAAATATATCTCATCACCCCGCCTCCTCACCCTCACTTAATACAGTCTCTAAGTGTCTGTAGTACCAAGGATGACTTCGTTTGTGCTCAACAAACCTTAAGCTGAAAGATCCACCCTCTTTACAGGGTGGCAGATGGATTTGAAATACTCAATTTTTATTTCTGTCACATATAAAAATTTGTCAACCTTAGTATCTAAAAGCACTGCTGCATGCAGATCTTAAATATCATTTTGTAATCTTGGCAGCCAATCAAAGGTACTGGGAAATAATATTAATAGAATCAATGCAAATGGTTCCCAGTGCTCTCTGACTGGTGGTGGGCAAGTAGATTTCTCATCTGTGCCAATCTTTATTGTTTTGCTTATTTTTATCTGCAGAGATTTGGGAAAGGCTACCCACTCCAGTATTCTGGCCTGGAGAATTCCATGGGCTGTGTAGTCCATTGGGTCACAAAGTCAGACACAGACTGAGCGATTTTCACTTTCACTTTACTTTTTGTTATGTTAGTCCCAATCACCTTGCTATGAATGTCTTTCTGTCACTCACTTGTCTAGTTCACCCAGGCTGCCCTGTATCGGTTGATGAGGAAGCTGCTGCTGCTGCTAAGTCGCTTCAGTCGTGTCCGACTCTGTGCGACCCCATAGACGGCAGCCCACCAGGCTCCCCCGTCCCTGGGATTCTCCAAGCAAGAACACTGGAGTGGGTTGCCATTTCCTTCTCCAATGCATGAAAGTGAAAAGTGAAAGTGAAGTCACTGAGCTGTGTCCATCTCTCGACCCCATGGACTGCAGCCTACCAGGCTCCTCCATCCGTGGGATCTTCCAGGCAAGAGTACTGGAGTGGGGTGCCATTGCTTTCTCCGGATGAGGAAGCTAGTCATGGTACAAAGAGCTGGAAAATACTACTTTCCCGTCACACAGGTTTGAATACTGAAGATAAATACTATCTTCATAAAGACAACCATAAAAGCTTTTGCAGTCTTTTTGCTTTCCTTTCCCTTCAAGACAAATCTTGTCACCCCTTTTTATTGAATTTGCTTAGAAATTTAAGACTCTTTGATACCAGATGTATTGATTCCTTCTTTCATATTGAAAACTTCCTTTTCTGTTTGCTCTTTCTTTTTCTAGTATCAGGTGGAAATCAAACTCGTGACAGGGTGGCAGATGCATTTTTAAAAAATCCAGGTTAGCATGGAATCAGAACTTGTCTCCCAAACTCCTTTTGCTCTGTGGTCTTGGATTTCTGAAGGAGTCTACTATAAACCTGATATAACTCTAACCTCTCATTGATTCTGTGGGCATCCACATCTCATATTTGTAGACTCTTTTATTCTAAATTTATTATTCATTATATTTAATATTCCAGGGAACTGAGATATGTACACTACAGAGAAAATGAGAATCTTTCAATTGAAGGCATGCTTTGATTTTAAAGAACATTTATTTATTTATTTTTGGCCGTGTCAGGTCTTGGTGTGGTGCATGGACTCAGCAGCCCCATGGCATGTGGGATCTTAGTTTCCCGACCAAGGACTGAACCCGCATCCCCCTGCACCGGAAGGCTCATTCTTAACTACTGGACCACCAGGGAAGTTCCAATGTTTCGGATTTTTTAAATGTGAACTTTACCATAATGAGAATGGCCTTTTAAAACCATATTCCATCCACAATGAAGGTTAAGCAGGTTAAGTATTTGCAAAATACTTGCATATTTCCTTTGGAAATTGAAATTCCCAGAATCTCTCCTCAATGATGATAGTGATTCCTCCTCAAAATAGTGATTCCTGCTCCAATAGTTTGAATAATGAAATTGCAGTTGTGTCCCCTCTGTTCTTCTTTAGCACTTTATGCATATTTCTATCACATTATAATGAATTTTTCTGCTTAAGTGAACCCCTGCAAAATTGCTTTTACTGAACTGGACTTTGAGGATAAGCCATCAACACACACTGAGTAGTGCTGTAAGAAATAGACCTACTCCTTTGCTGTAAGGATATTATTGAGGATGCTCTTCAGGATATCAGTAGTGTTGCATTTGAAGGATCCTTAAGGGTTTTTCTGTTTGACCTTATATCAGGATTAGCTATATTTTTCCTGAGCAGTTGGTTGCTTTTATCTGGTGGAACCTGTGTATTGTGTTTCTTTTTAACAGAGCTTGCCAAAAAACTTAGAGCTAAATTCCTGGTGGATCCTTAGCAAACACTTGTAGGCCTTCATTGTATTATTTTGTGTATTAGTCTACCTCTGTTGTATGATTCCATCATTGCTTTCCCTTTGCATCTTTCTCATTTTCTACTGATATACTTCATTTTCTTTTGTTGCACATCTCTTTGTTCTCCGTAAGAACTTTGGAAGAAAAACACAAGAATGAAGACAGTATCTGTAGATATCTCACCAGGATCTGAGCTCCCTGAGAGTGGACTGGGTTTGTTTCTTCATCACTGTACTTGGATCTGGCACAAACCTTCATTATAAGTTCAGTAAATATTTTTTAAAGTAAAGCAAATTAAGTTGCCATTATAGAAAAGAATCGTCTGGTAATTTGATCCTTGGCTAAACAGCCGTGTGGTAAGATGAAGGGAAAAGACTGTGAATCAAATTATCACCTATAGACAAAAGGCAGAAGATATACTATATATGAATCAAAGATAAATTAGATGCACTAAACCCAAAGTTCCTTCTGTTTTACCTGTTCATATTATGGTGATGACACTTTTGTGACTTATAAATGAATGGTCTTGCTATCCATCTATGACAGGGCTTTGCATAAAATTGGTACCAGGAAAATACACGTTGAGTAGTTAAATCTACTTCTCGGGATACTAGGTTGAGAAACAGAATCACCTAGAAGGCTGAGCAGGAAGTATCTGGCACTTTTTTCATCTCAGACTGAAACCTAAAAATGTTTTGAGAAATTGAAATTATTGGGACTATTGATTTAATCCAGAATTGGTACAAAAGACATCTAGCTCACTGAGCAGCATCTTTTAATGGCAAAATGCCCAACGTTACATAGAACTTTTAAATCTTGATTAGTAATGAAATAATTTTGATCTTTAAAAGCAAACAAAACAATATGGTAATATGGTTCTTTTTATCCTTATGGGATTTCCCAGAGTAGGATATGCTACCAATTTATTAATGAGTATTGGAATTCATGGTATCAATCTAAACCAAATAAGATATTGATAAGATTGCCTTTCTTTAAGATCAAAGACTTTTGTCTTTAGGGTCTATGATTTCTTCCTTCAGAATGTCTGTCATGTATATCCTTTCCTCTGGGTTCCGCTGTTGACCTCCTAATCCCAAACTCTCATGATCTCATCCCCAACATGGTGCAGTAGATTTTCTTCTGGCTTCTGAGCTACCACTTTTCCTATCTTGTCAGTCCTGAATGTTACTGTTAGATTATTATTCCAAAAATACTATTTTCATTGTATTATTTTTTATCTAGTAACTTGTTATAACTTCCTATACCCACACAAATCACTTCAAACTTTTGGGCAAAGAAAGCATTGCTTCTTATAATCTCCCGTTCTGGTTTCCAGCTGTGTACACCAGAGTGCGCTCTGTAGCAATCTTAGCATTCACATGCGTCCCTGGTTTTGACTGTCCCTTTAAAGTACTCTTATTTGCACACAACAGGAAGTAGGGTGTGGTTTGTTCTTGGATGAGACTAAAGTTGTGTGCCGAAAACAGTTTATCCTTGACCTAGAACCAGTGCTGCTTTTAGGAAAAAAAACTTGTTTACAATTGAAGTGAAAAGTTAAATAGCATTTTCAGTTAAAAGGAGGGTGTTTGAGTAGCAACAATGAAAGCAAACTTTAAATGCTTCTGCTAATAAAAATGATGATGGCTATTATGTATTGACGACTTACTATGTGCTAGGCACTACACAAATGTTATCTACCTCAATTCTGAAATAGATACCATTATTATCTCTATTTCACAAATAAGTTGTCCAAGGTCACACAGTAAGCCAGGCCTGAAATCTGGGAAATTTGGCTGCAAGGATAGTTTACTAACCACATAACTATACCAACTCTTGGTGGTGGTGGTTTAGTTGCTAAGTCGTGTCTGACTCTAGCGACCCCAGGCTAGCCTGCCAGGCTTTTCTGGCCATGAAATTTCCCAGGCAAGAATACTGGAGTGGGTTGCCATTTCCTTCTCCAGAAGATCTTCCTGACTCTGGGATCAAACACATGTCTCCTACATTGCATGCATATTCTTTACTGCTGAGCCATTAGGGAAGCCCAATAATAACTCTTTCAGTTCAGTTCAGTTCAGTCACTCAGTTGTGTCTGACTCTTTGTGACCCCATGAATCACAGCACGACAGGGCTCCTTGTCCATCACCAACTCCCGGAGTTCACCCAAACTCATGTCCATTGAGTCGGTGATGCCATCCAGCCATCTCATCCTCTGTCATCCCCTTCTCCTCCTGCCCTCAATCTTTCCCAGCATCAGGGTCTTTTCAAATGAGTCAGCTCTTCGCATCAGGTGGCCAAAGTATTGGAGTTTCAGCTTTAGCATCATTCCTTCCAATGAACACCTAAGACTGATCTCCTTTAGGGTAAGCTGGTTGGATCTCCTTGCAGTCCAAGGGACTCTCAAGAGTCTTCTCCAACACCACAGTTCAAAAGCATCAATTCTTCAGTGTTCAGCTTTCTTCACAGTCCAACTCTCACATCCATCCATGACCACTGGAAAAACCATAGCCTTGACTAGACAGACCTTTGTTGGCAAAGTAATGTCTCTGCTTTTCAATATGCTGTCTAGGTTGGTCATAACTTTCCTTCCAAGGAGTAAGCATCTTTTAATTTCATGGCTGCAATCACCATCTGCAGTGATTCTGGAGCCCCCAAAATAAAGTCTGACACTGTTTCCCCATCTATTTCCCATGAAGTGATAGGATCAGATGCCGTGATCTTCGTTTTATGAATGTTGAGCTTTAAGCCAACTTTTTTTCACTCTCCTTTTTCACTTTCATCAAGAGGCTTTTTAGCTCCTCTTCACTTTCTGCCATAAGGGTGGTGTCATCTGCATATCTGAGGTTCTTGATATTTCTCCTGGCAATCCTGATTCCATCTTGTGCTTCTTCCAGCCCAGCGTTTCTCATGATATACTCTGCATATAAGTTAAATAAGCAGCGTAACAATCTACAGCCTTGACATACTCCTTTTCCTATTTGGAACCAGTCTGTTGTTCCATGTCCAGTTCTAACTGTTTTTCCTGACCTGCATATAGGTTTAGAACCTAAATCCAGTATCCACCCTGAAACTCGAGAAATGGCTGCTCTAAGAAATAATATTTTGGGCTTATGTTGTAGAAGAAATGCCATCTGCAAAAAAAAATTTTTATTTTTAACAAAATCGTGATTTATCATGAGCCCAAAGCCAGCCTAGATGGTCATCTCCCCACCTTGCTTCCATTTTTGTCTGGTTCCTCCAGTTATTGTTCAGCAGACATGTTTCGCATAGAAAACCCACAGTTTAGAGAGCACAGTTTTATTCCAAATCAGACCATTCTCCTCAGTACTACAGATTAGAGTGCAGTGGGATTACTCTGTAGTAAAGTCCATGCTGTGATCCTCTGTGAGAGCCTCTTGATTAAACCCAATTTGACAGTTTTAATGGCGTAAAAAAATGGCTCAAGTCAGAAAGACCGAATCAGTGTCTCTCATTTAAAGACGCTTCCAACAGAAATGTGATCACAGACCATATATGAGCAGAGAGAACTAGACAGTCAACGGGACGTGGGAAAGCCTATGCCGAGAACTCAGATCTAAAGAGACATTGGACATGAGATGTTGCCTCAGTTGCCGATTACAGTGTAATCAAGTCCTAGTGACTCAAAGAGCCAGTTGTCACACTTCTTTCTAGCCTTGTATCCAATGGCTCATGTTGGTAGCCTAAACTCGGCCATGGGAGGGAGCACCCTGGGCAGGTGCAAACACTGCAAGCTGTGACTCCTTCCCTCCCCCTCTTCAGCGGTTTAACAAAAGTACCTCCCCCTAGAGCAGCAGCTGCGGACCACTTCTCACAGTTCTGTGAGTTGGCTGGGCTCATCTGGGCCACCTGCTTTATATGGTGATGCTGTGGTGACTTTTACGGCTGCCTGCAGCTAGGATAGGATTTCTCAAGTTTGACATTACATTTGGAGCTAGATAATGCTTTATGGTGGAGGTTATTCTGTACATTGCAGGATTTTAGCTGCATCTTTGGCCTCTACCTACTCAATGCTAGAAGGGACAACCAAAAATGCAGGGTAAAATTGCTCAGGCTGAGAACCATTTACCCAGGAGCTTGGCTGAGGCTGAAACATCAAAGATTGTTCCTTTTCTTCTAGTTGTCAAGAATCCTTTGTTAAAGGAAAATGTATTCCTGAAACTTGTCTAAGATGGCTATGTTAGTGGCTCAGTCATGTCTGACTCTTTGCATCCCCTTGGACTGTAGACTGCCAGGCTTCTCTGTCCATGAGATTTCCCAGGCAAGAATACTGGAATGGGTAGCTGTTCCCTTCTCCAGGGGATCTTCCCAACCCAGGGATTGAACCCAGGTCTTCTGTATTGCAGGTGGATTCTTTACTGTCTGAGCCACCAGGAAAGCCCTCTAAGATGGCTCAGTTCAGTTTAGTTCAGTTCAGTCGCTCAGTCGTGTCCGACTCTTTGCGACTCCATGAATCGCAGCACGCCAGGCCCCTCTCTGTTCATTACCATCTCTCAGAGTTCACTCAGACTCACGTTCATTGAGTCTGTGATGCCATCCAGCCATCTCATCCTCTGTCGTCCCCTTCTCCTCCTGTCCCCAATCCCTCCCAGCATCAGAGTCTTTTTCAATGAGTCAACTCTTCGCATGAGGTGGCCAAAGTACTGAAGTTTCAGCTTTAGCATCATTCCTTTCAAAGAAATCCCAGGGCTGATCTCCTTCAGAATGGACTGGTTGGATCTCCTTGCAGTCCAAGGAACACTCAAGAGTCTTCTCCAACACCACAGTTCAAAAGCATCAATTCTTCGGCGCTCAGCCTTCTTCACAGTCTAACTCTCACATCCATACATGACCACTGGAAAAACCATAGCCTTGACTAGACGGACCTTAGTCGGCAAAGTAATATCTCTGCTTTTGAATATGCTATCTAGGTTGGTCATAACTTTTCTTCCAAGGAGTAAGCGTCTTTTAATTTCATGGCTGCAGTCACCATCTGCAGTGATTCTGGAGCCCCCAAAATAAAGTCTGACACTGTTTCCACTGTTTCCCTATCTATTGCCCATGAAGTGATGGGACCAGATGCCATGATCTTCGTTTTCTGAATGTTGAGCTTTAAGCCAACTTTTTCACTCTCCTCTTTCAGTTTCAGGGGGACTACTACTTGGGATGAGAGATTGGGCTCAACTCCAAATACAGCAAGAAAAATAGGAATTTATAGCCATAGAGCAGGGTTGTGGGGTCAGTGGATGGAAAGTTACTGAGAGGAAACATCAGGGGTCAAGTCACTGGCTAAACCAACTTGATATGATTCTTGCTGAAGGCAGCCTGGGCAATAAAAGACCAAGCATGGAATATTCTTGATAAACTGACTCAGCATGATTCTTACTAAAACTAAACTAAGCAGACCAAGGACAGAACCGGAGATTAGAGTCCAATCAGCAAGAGGACTCTGAGGAGTCTAACTCAACTTTGGTCAATAAAAGAGTCTTTGTCATCTCAGTGTGGACTCTCATCATTCTGCAGTCTAGTTCAAGCTGCTTCACAGCACAGTGTATAGCTTTAAGACAATAAGAGCAAATGCTAACTGGAGCAACATCACTTTCATTGTATTTTTAATTGGTCAAAGCAAGTCACAAGTCCAGGTCAGACTGGAGAGGAGGGGAAACAGACTCCACGTCTTGAAGAGAGGAGTAGTAAACTGTAGTCATCTTTAATCCATATGGTACCATATTTACATTTACAAGTATACTCTGCAGAAGGAAAGGAAATCTTAAGAGACAACTGTATTCAGGATCAGTCAAAATTAACTCCAGAAATAAGCATAACAGCCCTTTACAAGTGGACAAAAGGTGAACCTGATTACTCATGAGTTGGCAAAGAAAAGAAGTGTTACCATCCTCTGAGGGTACAGGTGTTTATTTTCAGATTCTACTATATCCAAGGTTCTGAACAATTTGGATGCCACTTCTGGCTGTAATATTGGCAAAGACATTTTCCCACTGGAAAAATAAGTAGTTCTTAGTAGGTTGCTGATACTAATTTTTTGTTCTTCAATGGAATAATAATAGCCAAAAAGATGTTCCTGAAAATGGAAGCGGTATTGTGAATTTTTGACTGTTTTATATCATTTAGAATTAATGTTTTATGCATCCTTGTCTTTATCACAGTTAGAGTTTATAGAGTTTTTAAGGATCTTTCCCAAGATGTTTTCTAAAGAACTGGTTGTTTACAAGAGGGATCACTGTCTATTTTCATCTGAATTTTCACATTTGTATCTTTTCACTAGAATGCTAATGCTAGGAGCAAGTGTTCTTTGCTCTAAGGCACTGCTGCTGCTGCTAAGTCGCTTTAGTCGTGTCTGACCCTGTGAGACCCCATAGACAGCAGCCCACCAAGCTCTTCTGTCCATGGTATGTTCCAGGCAAGAGTACTGGAGTGGGTTGCTATTTCTGTCTGCACTCTAAGGCACTGTTTTCCAAGAAAAAGCAGAACTCTAGTTTCACAGAATGTTAATGTGTATTACACAGAAAGGAATTTATAGGTTGTATAAGCTCAGGAAATTCTAAGTTAGGAGTAAGCAGGTTTCTGTACTGCTGGATTTCTCAGGGTGTTTACTATAGTATTGTATATTATAACTCATAAAATATACAGTGTTTCTTAGACTTATTTAACCATAGAAATAGAGGCACATCTTATATAACTCGTGTTCCTCAGGGTACCTCTGGTAGAAATTATATAAGATGAAAATAAAGGAGGAAGAAAAATTTGAGAATCTATTTAAGATCAATCAAAATTTACTCCCCAAACAAGCAGAGCAGTAGCCTTAGCACTTAAAAAAAGCTGTCCTTGAAGCAGGCACTTGAATCCAATAATGTACTATACTGTGTTTGTTCTAAACATTAGCAGTGTTTTGAACACAGAGGACTGAAACAGTTTAAAAATCATTTTGCAAAAGTTATTTTACATTCATGAAATTTAGTCCTCAAAGATTTCATTGAAAGAGTAATTCAGAAAGAAAGAACTGGAACAAGTTTGTACCTTTTCTCACTCTTTTTTGTCACATTGACAAAGAAAAGTTGTTTATGGTGTATAGAGATCAATGTTTGGATATATGGAAGCATGATGAAATGATTACCACACTCCACCCTTCTTACAAACTAAATTTGAAGCATTAGGAGTTAGAATTTGGATGACAAGCAGTATATTAACATACTTGTGGGCAACTTCTCAGATAGTTTTCAATGATGCCCATATCCTGGTATTCATGTCTTGTATGATCTTCTCCTCCTGACTGTAGGCTGAGCTTAGTGAGTTTCTTCTAAGGAACAGAGTGTAGCAAAGGTGATGGGTATTACTTCTGAGATTAGGTTGCAAGTGACTGGCTTCTGTCTTGCTTACTCTTTCCTGCTCTCCTGCACACTCAGATGAGGCTGCTGCCCTCTGTGAGGAGGCTCACATGATAAGGAATTGAGGGAGGCCTCAGGCCAGCAGCTCCGAGGAGCTGAATCCTGCAACAACTTCAGGAGTGAATCTGGAAGCAGATCATCCCCCAGTTAAGCTTTGACTTGACAGGACTGCACCCCTGTTGACACCTGAACCTGGCCTTGTGAGAGACCCTGAGCCCAAGGATCCTGCTAAGCCGTGCCTAGATTCCTGATGCAGAAGCTGTGAAAGAATGTGTTTGTTGTTCTGAGCTACTAAATGGTGGGGCAATTTGGTAGGCAGCAATACAGCTAGAAAACCAGTGCTGTCTTATCTGAGTCAAACCCTGCAGACAGCGGAAGAAAAGACTAAAGCATTGCGGTGAAATCGTGCTTTAGAGTGGCAGTGTAGAAAAATCCTGATTTAATTGGGAGAAACAGAAAGGATCTTGAAGATGAAATCTAGGTGAGAATAGTCTTGAAATTTTCTGTGCCAGTTCAGGAGGAGAAAGAGGGTGTAGAAAGTGATAATAGTGTGGTCACTGCAATTGCTGAAGAAGATATGGTTGTCCTAGGGCTCCTTGTTATACAAAACTAGCCTCCAAGAGGTCACCTTTTGGTTTAACTATTGCACTAGGTATAGGGGAAGGATGTTAGGGCTGCCAAGAACATAGTAATATGGTTCATTCATTTATTTTTGGCTGTGCTGGGTCTTCGTTGCTGCGTGGGCTTTTCTGTAGTTGCAGCAAGCAGGGGCTACTTTTCTTGGTGGTGCATGGTCTTCTCACTGTGGTGACTTCTCTTGCTGTGGAACTCAAAGCAGGTGGGCTTCAGTAGTTGAGGTTCCCGGCGTCCAGAGCACAAGTTCAATAGTGGTGGCTCATGGGCTTATCTGGTTTGCAGCACGTGGGGTCTTCCCGGATCAGGGTTGAACCCATGTCTCCTGCACTGGCAGGCGGATTCTTTACCACTGAGCCACCAGGGAAGCCCCTCATGTGGTTATAGAAGGTTCCTCTCCTTCCTGTCCCCTCACCATGACCTCAGGTTTGGACTGTTCCTTTTAGACGTTCTTCTATACGTTGTTTTATTCCACAAATCTGTATCGAATACTTACTGTCTGCTTGGCACTATTTTAGGCACTGAAGATTCCATGAAGAAATCCTCACCCTCGTGAAATCTACCTTATAGTGAGGAAAGATAGTAAACAAAGTAAATAAACATTGACATATCATATAGGAACAAAAAGAAAAAACATGTAGTTATTCAGTACTACTGGGGAAAAAGAAAGCAAGAAAAGGAGAGAGTGAGGGAGTTCTAGTTTTCTTACCAGTTATCCAGGTCTGGAGTCTAATCAGCTGTGTGTCCCCTGCTACACTGGGCCCATTGTAATCTGATTATATTCCAGTTCAACCTGACAAACCACCAGAGTCTCTAAGGCTTTCTCTCTCCCTTTGGATGCTCCGTTCTTATACTCGACCACATGGCATGCAGGATCTTAGTATCCAACCAGGGTAAAGGAGAAACTATTTCCAGAGGAAAAATCTGGTGCAAAGAGATAATACACATTGTTCAAGGTATCTTTACTTGAAGTGATATTAGCAGATCAGGCTAACTCTGGCCCAAATGAATCAGTTCACTCTGAGAGTTCAGAAAGTGAAAGTGAAAGTTGCTCAGTCACGTCTGACTCTTTGCAACCCCAGGGACTTAGCCTGCCAGGCTCCTCTGTCCATGGAATTTTCCAGGCCAGAATACTGGAGTGGGTAGCTGTTTCCTTCTCCAGGGGATCTTCTCAACCCAGGGATCGAACCGAGGTCTCCGGCATTGTAGGCAAATACTTTACCATCTGAGCCACAAGGAAGCCTCAGAGTTCAGAAGACAAGCGCAAATTTCAAACAGGAAGCCACACAGAACAGCCACACTGAAACAATGATCACTTATTCTCCTCCAGCCATGAACATTAGCTTGTTGCACCTTTTCTCAAGGGTGTAAATGGTTTAGCTTAGTGACCTTGGTTTGTTGCTGTGTTTTATTTAATTGTACAAAGACCTGAGTGATGGAGTGGGTGATGAAGTTTGGGGGAAGGAAATCTTAGGTAGAGGTACAATTTTTTGAAGTTTATTTCAGAGCACATGAGTTGATCAGGGAAATTAAAGAAGCCATGGGTGGATGTGCAGAACATAGTAGCCTTCTTGGTTTCTTAGAGCTCTTCATGGTTCCTCTGGAAGTATCTGAGGACAGGGCTTTGTGTCACCTCTGCCATCTTGTGCTTTTTAGCCTGGTTCTGTCCTTCCTTCCTTTCCTCCCTCCCTCCTTTGTTCCGTCTCTCCCTCTTTTCCTCCCACCTTCAGAAATGATGGAGAAAAGGGAAAGATAAGAGGGCTAGAACAGTAGGAGTTCTGTAAAATTCCACATGTTGTATGGAAGTAAAAAATGGGATCCTTTAACCCTACCTAAGTTTTATTTTTTAACATTTTGATTTTAGCACTTGTTGTTGTTGTTGTTGCGATAAAATCTGAACTATTGCCTGTGTGTCAAATTTGACTAAGGCTAAAAATAGGCTAGCTAGGTTGAGCATGAAAGAAGTGGCCCAGCTTCTCCTTCCTCTCTTTCATTTTGTTTCAGTTTGAATGAGAAGGAGGTGGCTCACACAATGAACAGGAACAGCAACTGGCTGGGTGTCTGTGTTCTTTCAGCCAATTATGATATTTTTGTGGGAAAGTTTCCAATTCTGAAGTCTCAGTTATGTAGAGGTGGGAGGCAGCTGGTGTGAATGTCTGTCTGCAGGGTACATGCATGATTACTCTGATCCAATATGGCATGACAGCAATGCGCTTATTCAAAAAAGTAGTGGTCTCAATTTCCCTGTACTTTAAAGCATCTTTATCCTCACCACTTAAAAATAAAAATCCAAAAAGCCTTAAAGAGAAAAAAAGCTGAAGTCACCAAAATATTTTGAGATCTCTCAGCCACCTTTAGGGAGGGATATCAGTAATGAAATTAATCTAAGTGTAATGACCCACATTAACTACTATCTTCTTCCACTCCAATAGCCTCCCCTTGAAGTCATTTCATTAACTACCATCCTTTTCTCAATTTTCAGAATTTCTTATGTCTCTCCTTCATCCCTCACATCCAAATGGCCACCAAATCCTGCTGCATCTACCTTCAAAGCATCTGTCCATTTACTTACTCATGTATTTATCATGCACTTATGCACTTACTAAATACCTATGGTGTACGATGCACTGTGTTAGGCACCATGGGATACAATGACACCTCAGAGAGATAGCTTCTGCCATCACACAGCTTATCATCTGCACAGGGGAGGGGGTGGGCCCAGGCAAGAGACAAGTAAACAAGCATTTTCCATACTGTGTTTAAGCTCTTGTGAGCAAGGTACAGGAGTACATTGGGATCCCAGAGAAATGATGATTTAGCTGAGACTGAAAGGTTCAGAAGAATGTAGCCAGAAGAAAAATCCTCTACGCATTATCCATTCTACAAAATTTTATCGAACACTAACTGTGGGTCAGGCTTTATGCTAGACTCTGCAGTTAGAAAGACAGACAATTCCTGCCTCTCTGACTGCTTAGGGAGTCAGGATGAAGGAGACATAGACATGAAAATTGTTGTTGTTCAGTTACTAAGTGGTGTCCAACTCTTTGCAACCCCTGGACTGCAGCATGCCATGCTTCCCTGTCCTTCATTGTCTTCCAGAGTTTGCTCAAACTCATGTCCATTGAGTCGGTGATGCTGTCCAACCATCTCATCCTCTGTCACCTGCTTCTCCTCCTACCCTCAATCTTTCCCAGTATCAGAGTCTTTTCCAAAGAGTCAGCTGTTCAGATTAGGTGGCCAAAATACTGGAGCTTCACCTTCAGCATCAGTCCTTCCAATGAATATTCAGGGTTGATTTCCTTATGCAAAGGAAATCAACTCTCCTCTGTCAAAATTAGGGAATTAAAAGATTCATCATTTTCCTACTGAAAAGTCCAACCTGCTCCTGAGTGTGCTTTCTTGCAGCTCCTGGCTCTGTTATAAATGCCCAATATTCCCAGGCAGTTTCCCCATTACGTGAACACAGGGCAAGTACTTCCCTGTCTACCTCTTTGTTTCAGAACACAACTAAAGATTTTTTTAAAAGTTAAAAAAACTAAACCCTTTTTATTTTGTATTAGAGTATAGCCAATTAAAAATGTTGTGGTAGTTTCAGGTGGACAGCAAAGGGACTAAGCCACACATATAGATAAATCCATTCTCCCCTGTACTCCCCTCCAATCCAGACTGCCATATAACACTGAGCAGAGTTCCAACATTCTTTACTGGAAAGCTGGGTTAATTAAAGAAGATCACACTGTATAGTAAGGGAGAACTGTAAATTGTCAGTTAACATAGTTTACCCTCCACAGTTCATGGGAAAAGAACATATATACTCAACAAATACATGCCAGCTGTCCTGCTGAGGTGCCCAAGACAGATAAAATCCTACATGCTGAAATTTCATTTGTGAAGCAGATAGACAGGAAATAAGTAAACATATGTACATTGACAACATAATTAGAGATGGATGAGGTGGTGCTTCTGATAGCCCTTTTGGGGAATGGTGTCAGTTCTATCACTGTGAAGGAAGTGATGTGTTTGAGCTGAGACCTGAAGGGTGGGAAGGAGCTGGTCTTCAAAAAAGCCGAAAAAGAGTTGCAGAAAAAGAGACCACGTGAAACTGTTCCTGGGGTTCCCTGCGCCTCAAGTCACTGCCTTATCACTGGTGTCACCCTCTACTCTCCACCTGCTCACAACAGTGGCCGCCTACCTTTCAGGACAACTCATTCCGCGGGGATTGGGTTTCCCCTCCAGGAAGGGCTTGCTTCTCCGTCCCTGGAGACGTTTAGTATCATCCCTGGACGGTGGGTTCTGTTTGAACCAGCGGTTTCACCACTAGACCGTGACGGCCTTCCATTCACGGACTCTTCTGTCCTGTCTCATTTTCTAGGAACTTGACTCGATTTCTTTAATTAGTGAATCTACAATTGTTTCTGAATGGCAGAGCCTTTTGATGTAGGATTAATTAGAAACCTTCTGTTTTCCAATTCTGTTCTGGTCACCGCCCCCCCCCCCATCCCCCATTTTCTCCCGATCATATTGTTCTAAGCCTCAATTACATGAAGGTCAGAAGGCCTCCGACTAACTCCAGATGCCACTGGATTGGCGTTTAGGGCCATTTCAGGAAGGTAGGTCCGCAGGCACCAAGGTGCAGTGGGAGATCTGGAGTGCGGGCGCCCCGATGACGTCACTCCAAGGCTGCCGGCTCAGAGCGGGGCGTGACGTCACGCGGGCGGGCCAGGCCACCATGAGGTCACTTAGTGGGTGCGGCCAGGCCGAATCCCCAGTGTCGTCACGGGAGGGGGGCGGGGCCAGAGCGTGTCAGCGAAGCCGAATCAAAACAAGCCCGAGACCCGCCTTTTCCCTCCGGCTGGAGAGCGTCTTGCTCGCGCCCCCGAGCCCGCGGCGCCCGCGCGGCTGCGAGCCTCGGGTGACCGCGCGCCGGCTCCAGGAAGCCGGGGAGGGCGCGGCAGCCGGGATGGCGCGGCGCGGGCCGCGCGGCTAGACGGGCGCCAGCGGAGCCGCCGGCCCGCGCCCTCCGTTCTCGGCCTCCCGAACCCGGCGTCGCGCCGCTGGGAGCCGCCTTCACCGACGCGGGGCACCTGGACGCTCGCGAGATGCCCAACCCCAAAAACAGCAAAGGCGGCCGCAAAAACAAGCGCGCCAATAGCAGCGGGGACGAGCAGGAAAATGGAGCCGGGGCCCTGGCAGTGGCGGGCGCGGCGGGCGCGGCGGCCGGGGGCCCTGGCGGCGGCGGCCGGCTGCGGAGCAGCGGCGGCGGGGCGCACCCGGCACCGGGGGCGCGGCGGGCGCGGGAGGCGCGGGGCCGGGCGCCGCCAACGCCGCGGCCGCCGCGGGGGCTGCAGCCGCGGGCGACGCCAAGAACGGTAAGTCGGGTCCGGTCGGGCGAGCGCCAACTTCCTCACCGACGGGGACGGCGCGGCGGCGGCGGGGCCCAGGGTGGCGCGGGCGATGCGTGGACAATGCGAGAGTCAGGAAGTGCTCACCCCGCCCCTCCGCCCCGCCGCGCGGCTGCTCCTTCCCGGTCCCCACGCACGGCGGCGGCGATCGATCGGCGGCCCCTGCTCGGTGTCCGCGCGGCTCTCCGGTCGCGCGCCTCGGGCAGCCTGCGCCCCAAACTCCGGTCGGAGTCCCCGGTCGGGGCGGCGCTCCCCTCGGGCCCAGCCCGTTGTGCTCGCGCTGGCAAAGCCGAGTGTGTGCCCTAGACCAGGGAGGAGGAAGGAAGGAAAGAAAGAGCTGCTCAAGTTGAGAAGAATGGTCCGATTGAAAACTTAGGCACCAGTTCCTTCTTCCCTGTGCTCCCCTCACCCACCCGCCTTCCCCTCCCTTGAGTGAAGGGGAGCCTCAAATCCCGGCCGACCGGGGCTTGTGTGTCGATTGCCATAGGTGAAGAGGCCCCGAGACATTTTTACTGTAGGGTGTGTGTGTGTGAGTGTGTGTGTCGCTGGGCTAAGGGGGCGGGGGTGTGCTCTTTAATTCTGCTCGCTTGAGGAAGGAAGAGAATCTGAACTTGACTTCCGTTCTCAGCCTGGAGTTAAAAAAATCATCATTTAATTCTACTTCACATTTTAGGAGGAAGCTTAATAATCTGAATGCATCTTTTGAGAGAGCATTTAAGGAATAGTGAAGATGCCACAGGATTGCTGTTGTCACTGCAGAGACACGCTATAAAGCGTGCTGGGCAAACACTTTGTCGGACTTGGGCAGTTCCTTGAATTCCTCTGGTCAAGCAGGTTTTCAGGGCAGGGAATATAGGTATATTTTAATGAGATTAGGTTTCTAATATCTGACTTTTAACTTGTAGGTTTCAGCTTCCAAAGCCTTTCTTTATGTAGATTACTTACTTTTTAAACAGGTGAACTGCACTTAGAAGAACCCCCCACGGTTATCAGAGCAGAGGAGGCTGAAGATTAGCCTGTTAGAACCTTAGGCCCCGTTGGCTATATCTCTGCAGTTTTGAAATAGGAAGCTTCCCCCCCCGCCCCCAGGAACAAACATCCCATATGTGAATGTTTGAAAAGTCAAAATTTGGCCAGACTGTCTTTGGCGTGTTCTGTGTTTTTTTTTTTCTCTTCCGTGAAGGAGCATGTAGTCGCTCAGCTTTGCCACCCGATGGACTGCACGCCAGGCTCCTCTGTCAAATTCTCCGGGCAAGAGTACTGAGTGGATTGCCGGTCCCTTCTCCAGGGGATCTTCCAGACCTAGGGATCAAACCCGGGTCTCTGCCTTGCAGGCAGATTCTTTACCTTCTGAGTCACTTTAATGGACCCCCCACCCCCCGCCCTTGTTTTTTTTTTTTTTTTTGTACTAAACTTCATCTTGGTATTGATGTGGCAGAGGAGAAAGAAGAGACTCCTTGCTCAGCCATTCAGTTTTGTCATCTTGGGAAGGATAGCTGTTCTGAGCCTCAATTTCCTACCCTGTAAAATCGGGGATAAAAGAATTATGCTGATTGTATTGGCTCCCTCAGAAAGTTATCCTGAGGCTCAGTGTCCCTTCTCTACCCAGTCCCCAGTACTTGTTGTTTTAGAGGCTGGTTACATTTGTAACAAGCTAAGCTAAGCATTTACCATGTTACAAGTACTGTGTTAAGTATTAAAGGACAGATGGCAGTCAAGAAAGGACCTGCTGGTCCTCACTGGAGCTTGCATTCCTGGGGATGGTTCAGAGGGCTTACCATGCGTCTGCTTGAAAGTTTCAGGTTGACTGTTCCCTTTTTCTTCTTCAAAAGATAAGACCTGGTAAAGGTGGTGTGAGGGAATGTTTTCCTTAGGCTGTGGTTATGGTGCCCCTGTTGCTGCTTTCCGCTGAAGTGGCAATCTCAGGTATATTTAGCAGTTCTGTGTATATCGGTGTGAAGGTATGTATTTGTGATTTGGAGCTTGTTTTATTACATGAATAGAGGAAAAAAGGAATAAATGGGTCAAACATTGCAATAATCACACTTAGAGAAGGTACAAACTTACGTTAGAACAGTGAGTTGCAGTGTTTTTGCTTTTAATGTATGTTTGTTTGTTTATTTGGCTGCTTTGTGTCTCAGTTGGGCTTGTAGGGTCTTTAGTTGCGGCATATGGGATCTAGTTCCCTGGCCAGGGATTGAATCTGGGCCCCCTGCACTGGGAGCAGGGCGGAGTCTTAGCCACTGAACCACCAAGGAGTCCCCAGTGAGTTGAATTTTATGATGCTAAATTCTTGATTCTGACGTGGTGTGAAGTCTCAGTGAGTGATCCACCTTAATGTGAAGAATCTCTCACTGCAGTTGATGATAATTGCACATGGGTGCTGAGGTCTCCTGTGTGCAAAATTGATAAATAAGGAGATTATAAATGCTTTTTTGTTCTCTCTCTCTTTTTTTTAACCATTTAAAGATGTGTTTTTTAATGTGGACGTGGGAGAGGTGGCATTGGTGAATTTTTAAAGGAAGGGGCAGCTGATACATGCAGCCTCTCAATCAACTGATAAAACCGACTTATTTTTAAATTTCAGGATGATGTTATTGAACTTATAGTATTTCTAAGTCAATTTTTAATTTAGCTATGACATGAAATTTCATAATCATGAATATTGCACATAATTTATTTCAAGAGTGTAGTACATTTACATTATTAAACTTTTAAATGATTTGCTCTCACTGTTCAAGTCCGTTGTGATCTACATCTGCAAGCATTCAAACTTTATGACTTCACCTAAAGTTAATAGTATTTATTTGTATTTGTTTGGCGTTCATAGAATGGTTTTATGTCTTGTGCTCCCTGGGCAGTGTGGACACTAGGGCAGGGTAATATTGTTCATAGTTTTTCACTGTTAGTCAGTAGTTATTTATAACTACTGATTCTATAAAAAAAGATTTGATGGTTAGGGAAACCTTGAGGAAGCCGTGGCTGGGTTATAGTTGAAGTTAAACTACTTGAAGTTAGGCTTCTTGGTTAAGTTGAATATTAATTGTAAGGACTTTGTACCCCTAAGAAGAAATTAATTAGTACATTTTCAGATACTGGTTTATGAAGTTTTTGTGGGGATTGGAGTAAACAATGAAGGAGTGCTGTCCTCTTTCTACATAGTAAACATCTGTTTGCACATATTGCAACATTTTGATTGTAGATGGGCAAGATTTTCAGTGATTAGAAGGCAGTGGCACCCCACTCCAGGACAATCCACCCAGCACTCTTGCCTGGAAAATCCCATGGACTGAGGAGCCTGGTAGGCTACAGTCCATGAAGTCGCAAAGGGTCAGACATGACTGAGTGACTTCACTTGGAATCATGCAGTAGATTACACCCATGTATAGTTTCACTCTGGAATTCTGGTTCTGTAAGGCCACTGGTTTTTGCTTGAGGCCTAAAAATATATGAGCCTTGGTCATAGTATCTACTTTTTAATGGGCCTGGATCTTAAATCCTTTTTATAAATTTCTGTTTTATGGATGACCATGGTTCACCATTCCATTCATTCCTGACTACCACCAGAACCTCTGGGCTGCTGAGTTTGCCTTCATTCATTCAACCATTCATTCATTATTCTTTTGTAGTAGATTGGGTTAGTTTACCCAGTGATTGATCTTGCATTTATTATAATATTATGTATATAATATTATACATAATATTAAGCTGATACTTAAGCTCCAATACTTTGGCAAAATATTATACATAATATTAAGCTGATGCTTAAGCTCCAATACTTTGGCAACCTGATACGAAGAGCCAACTCATTGGAAAAGACCCTGATGCTGGGAAAGATGAAGGCAAGAGGAGAAGGGGTTGACAGAGGATGAGTTGGTTAGGTAGCATCACTGACTCAATGGACATGAATTTGAGCAAACTCTGAGAGAGAGTGGAGGACAGAGGAACCTGATGTGCTGAAGTCTATAGGGTCCCAAAGAGTCAGACATGACTTAGCAACTGAACAACAACAACAATACATGATATTATATATATAGTGGCTGACTTGCATGATACGAGCCTACTAAGGGTTAGCCATTCATGCTAGATTCTGGAAATAGTCTTTGAGACAAAGATTTACATGCCAGATGTTTACTGGATGTACTCTTTGCATCATTAGTGGTCAGGGAGTGAGGGAAGCAAGACTGAGCAGAGGGAGGAGCTGAGCTGTGATGCAGAGGGAGCTCTGGAGCTCTGCTGGCCCTCCTGAGTTATCTTACCTTGAGGCATGTGGATGGAGCCTTAACTACCCCGCATCACCCCCACATACACATTGGTTGGTCATTGGACATGGGGTATCCCCAGGAAGAGGGAATGATCTGGGAGGGGGTGACAACTGTTAGCTGTAGAGCTTCTGTGGACATTTCAGCAGAGTAGTAAGTACAGGTACATCACTATTTTTAATGATTGCATATAATATACCATTGTGTGTCTATATCTTGGATAAATTGATAATTCTGCTCTTGTTTGATCTTTAAGTTCTTATTTGTATATCTCTAAGCATTATTCAGTTACTTCTTTAAGATAAACTATTACCTGTAGACTTGCTATGTCCAAGAGTATGCACTTTGTTATGATTTTTAATACATGCCTGGAGATTGCCATATGGAAAGGTTGTACCATTTTAACTTCACTGTGGTCAGAGTGCCCTTTCCGCACAGCCTCTTCAGTTTCTGTCATACTGTTTTAAAGGTGTACAAAACGTATCAACAGTAGGGAGGCCCTGTTTAGATTCAGAGCCTGGAGCAGATGCTGCCATACTTGGGGGTATTTTGCAAGGCTACATTTATTTCTCCTGTGATCTTGTTAGCCACCAGGTCAACAAGGATTCAACAAAATACCTAATAATGGTAAATGGTATCTTACTAACTGGTGATAGTCCATGGGATCACAGAATCAGACATGACTCAGAGATTGAACATGCATGCACGATCGTTAGTGAAGATGCAAGCATAAGCTTTTGAAATTCTTGCTGCACTGTTACTCTAATCTTAAAATATAAGCCCTAGAATTTTTGTAAGTTTTCGTCAAAATGTGGTGTTTGAACAGACCTGGGTATAACCCGAGGTGCCGTAACTTAAGGGCAAAGTAACCTAACCTCTCTCAGCTTTCATCTTCTGAACACAATCCTTTGGAGTGTTTTTGCAGATTAAGAAAAATGGTATATGTGAAAGATCTTGGCATAGGGCCTGGCAGATATGAACACTATTAACAATGTCAAAAGTTTTGTGATTTGTTCAGCCTTATCTAGTTACAAAACTTGTTAAATTATTCTGTTGAGAACAGACACTGAGAGACAATAAGCTGATTTCTTCATGTAGAAAAAGACTGTGGTGTCATACAGATTTTTATTCAGGCATTGATTTGACTATACATGATTTTCTATTCTTCCTTCATCATCTCTCTTTTCCATAATTTACCTGGAAAAATCAGAGGATTTAACCAAAAGAAAAAAGTAAAAAGCAAACTGTGAAAATGGTTTCCTCTTCCTTTCTTCATTCATTCGTTTATCCATCTAGTATGTATTGAGCGCCTACAAGGCGCTGTGTCAGGGCACTGTGTTAGGCTCTGGAATTATAAGGACAAAAGAATCAGGCCCTGGGGGCTTACGGCTTAGTTGGGAGTCCTTATGGAAATGAATGAGAGTAGATTATTGCATGTGCTACACAAAGGCAGCTATGGGTTAAGGAACAGGAGCTTGTGAGGTGGTCATGTATTGGATTAAAGCTGGGGCTTCTGTCTGAGGACATGGGCAAATGAACTGAGCACATAGAAGTAAAGAGTAATTCAGAGGAGGTGAGGCGCTCCGGGTGTTCTTTGGGGATCAGCTGGGGCTTAATATTATTAATTAAAGACCCTCTACTCTCCAGGAAGCAGCTTGAAAGCTCATTCATTAGCTCCTGTGTTTGTTAGTTTGCTCATTCACTATTTTGTTCATCTGTGCGCTCATGCATTTATTTACTAAACATTTATTTTGTGCTTGCTGTCTTCTATGACTGAAAGTATAACACTGAATTATACATGGAGACATCAGAATCTGCATGGCTCATGGAAACTGGGGAGAGAGACATGTACATGTCAGGGGGTAATGATCATAGGCGCCCAGTACAAGAAAGGATTTGTTTTCTGCAAGAGGGGGACCTTTGAGCTGAGTCTTGCGGGAAAAGAAGCATTTAGCTCTGAAAGCAGAGGAAGGATGTTTGGGGGAGGTGGGCAAGAGCTTTGAGTTCTGGTTGCTGCTGTAGAAGTTCATGGCTGGTGTGAGGTTCGGTGGTGGAAAGGAAATGGGTCCAGACAGTCGAATCTGGGTGCTTTGTCACCAGTACTACAGAACCATCCCTGAGATTTATAAGCAAAGACATGATTGGTTGAGCCTGCAAAGGGGAATAATCATCAGTTGGCAAGCTTGTAAAGTTGTTTATTTTAACATCATGGGTATCTTTCGGCAGTCTTTCTTTTATTACAGCTAATCATGGTTTGGTGGTCCAGCCTGCCACTGACCGTTGATTGTGATTTTTTTTTAGTAAAGTAGTGGGCACACAGCACACATTGCTTTTCTGCATAGCAAGATGAAAGTGTGACAGCCCCAAGGAAAAGTCTCTCTTAATTGTGGGCACCAGCATCCTGATGCTCTGTTAACCATGGGAGGTTAGCTAATTGAGGTGAACTTCAGAGAACCTGACGCCAAGGGAGGGCTGGGTACCATATGAGCCGAAGGGCTTCCTCTGGATGGAAGGGTTGTCGCTATGGTTTATTTTTCACATCTTGATAGAAAGTGTCTATCTCTGTGCTAGGTTGGACTAATTATATTTGTAATTTCATTTTTTATCCTCATCGAATCAGTTTTAAAACAATAAAGTCTGGTGAGGGAGATGTCATTATTTTATACAAAGTGACTGTGTTTTTAAGTCTGTGTGTTTCAGAAAGCTTCCATTTCTCAGTGGTTGGTGAAATAGTAGTTTGCTTTATTTAATCAACAGGATGCTTTAGCTCAATTGTACTTGAGAGGCTTTTGTAAACTGGCAAAAAATAAGTAGCATTTCTAATTCTTAATTGTATGTTCTGATTTATCAGAAGTGGATAGAAAAACATTATTTCTGCTAAATTATACTTAGGAGGATAGTACTTGAAACCATTGTAAAGGTTAGAAACAAGAAAGATTTTAAGAGGAAGTTTAAAGAAAAGTGAAGGAGAACTTAAAAAGGAAGTGTTAAATGTTAATCATATCATTGTTTAGAGTAATAAGAACGTTTGCATAGTTCTCATATGTACGCATAGTGCAGTATATTGATACTTTGCTGATTTAAATTGTCAAGGAGGAAAAACTTTTCTTCTCCCTCTTAGGTTCATGATTTTGGGGCTTGCAAATTAACAATTAACAATTAATTAACTGACAGAGTAGCAAGAGAAAAGACAGGTTTACTCACAGACAAAAATGTGACTCAAAGGGTGGTTAGAATTTGTGTCTTATATACTATCTTAATAAGAGATGGGGAGGGGAGAAGGGTTCTTCTAGGAAAGCAAGTGGCTTCTTAGTAAGAGTAGGGGAGAGGGAGAAAGGGCGCCTATAGGAAAAGAAATGAATTTTTGAAGAGCTCAGAGGGCCCTAAAAGAATACATGGGTGATGATCATTTTGTGACAGTGTGTGTTTAGGTGTGGTGTGGAGATTTATTTCTGATGGTAAAAATCAATCTTCTAAGGTTGCTTTTGAAAGGGGATTTATGACAATTGAGTTGTTTTGAGAGGCTCTGTTTTTAGGCAGAGATTTCAGGAACTCAAATGCCTTTAGCTTAGAATAATTTTTTAGGCCACAGTGGCAGACTCTGAACCCCTTCAAAACTTGCTGAAGTTCAGTATCACCCCCCATAATAGCAGTTAGAAAAGATAGTGCTATAATTCTGGATTTCTATTTTTCATTTTATTGGAAATTTATTAGAAATAGATGGCCTTAAGCCATATGCCTTTATAAACTGAGAGGGTAAATTAGGCAAAAGTTAGGAAGATATCAACTTGCTCCTATAAGTAAAGAAGATATACTCGTCAAATTTCAAATAGATGTTTCTCCTAGGGGTTAGTATAGGTTTGATACCTGAGATCGTGTCCCTTTAAATCATAAAAGCATCTCAGGAGTGTTTTGACACTAGTATCGAAACTAAATCACAGACTACTTTAGGTTTCTAAATGAGCACTCCTGAATGTGACAATTACATCAATATAATATTTAGTTGAACTGTAGAATTTATTAAAGTGACACATTACTTGTTGTGCCTGACAGACCTCAGTGTCTGGACAGAAATGGAGGGAACGGGCAATGGAGGGAATCAAGGTCTGGCTATTTTTGATTGGCAGCAGGTGCAGTTTGTAATCTGAGAGGCTGAACCTGGGATGCTTGGTGATGGTTGTTACCAGACACAGCGCTGCCAGAGGCCGTGAGAGAGCCTCGCATTGGAAGACAGGAAGCATTTTTCTGTGATGGAGGCAGAAACGAGCATGTCTGATACACAGGGCAACTTGGAGAATTCTTCCACTTCACTTCCTCAGATCTGTTCTTACTGGGCAGTGCTTACAAGTTGGAGTATTGTTAATCCGATAATGATATGTATTGGGGATTTAGTTTTACAAATGCTGATGATGTGTTGTGGTTTAGTAGCAAATTAAGTAAAATGCCTGGATGGTGGTTATGTTGGGGCTGTAGAACCAAACCTGTGTATGAATAATGAACAAGTTTTTAAGTAGAGGGCTTAAATTTAGTATAAAAACATTAGGGGAAGCAATCATTGTATTGTTGTTTAGTCACTAAGTTGTGTTCAACTCTTTAAGACCCCATGGACTCTAGCCCGCTAGGCTCCTCTGTCTATGGGGTTTCCTAGGCAAAAATACAGGAGAAGGCAATGGCACCCCACTCTAGTACTCTTGCCTGGAAAATCCCATGGATGGAGGGAGCCTGGTGGGCTACAGTCCATGGGGTCGCTGAGAGTCGGACACGACTGAGTGACTTCACTCTCTTTTCACTTTCCTGCATCGGAGAAGGAAATGGCAACCCACTCCAGCATTCTTGCCTGGAGAATCCCAGGGACAGGGGAGCCTGGTGGGCTGCCGTCTACAGGGTTGCAAAGAGTAGGACACGACTGAAGTGACTTAGCAGCAGGCAAAAATACTGGAGTGGGTGGCCATTCTCATCTCCAGGGGATCTTGCTGATCAGAGATCGAACTCCGGCCTCCTGCATTGCAGGCAGATTCTTTACTGCTGAGCCACCAGGGAATCCCAAGAAAGCAATAGGGCCATTTAAATTACTTTTAAAAGATCTCATGCTTATCTTTCTGGTACTTGAACTGAAATTAAATTTGTGAAACAAGAAAACATTTGTCCAAGGAAGCACATTGTACGCTCATGTTAATTTGATCCTTCTTATGATAGAAGGGCTTCCTGGTCTTGGGATGGTGGAAACAGGACACCTGCATGGACACTTCCAGTTCTTAATGGATCACAGTTCATAGCGCGGATGCGATTGTCTTCTTTAGGCGGAAGTTCTAGAAGTGAGATCACTGGTCACCAGGCATGTGATTTTCAAGGCTTTGATGCCTCTTGCCAAACTGCTGTCCAGAAAGGGTTCCCCTTTTTTCCACTGACTGGCACTGCATGGAGTGCTCCATTCTCCACACTCCTCCACCGGGAGTTTGATAACCACTTTCCCCTATGCCAATCAGATCGGTGAAAAATCACATCCCATTGTAATGTTCATTTCCATTTGTTGACTTGCCAGCTGAGTGAATGTCTTTTATGTGTATACTGTTCATTTGTGTTCTTTCCTGTTTGTGTTTTTTGTCCATTTAACTAATGGGCATTGATTTGCACAAGGTCTTTGTATATTCAGGATACTTTTTGACATACATTTCTCCTGGCTTATTGTTTATCTTCTTACCTTGTTTGAAGCATCCTGGCCGGTTAGAAATGTTATAGATTTGTATGATCCCAGAAAATCCACAAACAGATAGAAACTTAAGAGAAAGACAAGACAGAGTGGGGAAAGTTGTCTGTAAAGTTACTTGTAGGAAAAACAGTTCGAGCCTGGCATCAGGGTAGTGACTGAATTCATTTGGGTGTCAGCACATAGTAACACTGTTAGGTTTGTGAGGTTCTGTTTCTTTCTGTTTGTGAGGTTCCTGAGGTTCTGTTTGTATTTAATTTGCAAGGCTTTGTTTCACAGGATTGGTTATAGTTCCCGTCACCCACCTTCACCTCCTCCCTGACCACTCCTGTCCATGGGAGCTGCTCAACACCTGTTGTTTCCTGCACATTCTTAAAGTCCCCTGCAGTTTTTATTCCAGCCAGTTCCAAGGACTTTGAAACTTATAGATAAAAGCTTACTATTTACTTTTCACCTCTGCTACAAACTGAGGCCGCTTATGGCTAAGTTACAGGTAAATTCTCTGTGATCATAAACTTAAATGCTGAATTATAGGAAAGTTCTCACTTTTTTCATTCTGGCACTTGCATTGAAATTACATTTCTGTGTTAAGAAAGTGAGAACACAGAACTCACCTGGACCAAGAGTTTATTTGTGCCCTGTTCATCATGCTGATCCAGTCTGCCCTGTGCTTCTCAAATGTCTGTGACTTGCAGGAGATTCCCAAACTCACTGCTTTTTTAAAAGAATGTGAGATTTGAGAGACCCAGGGCCTAGCTTGAGGTTTGCCATTTTGCAAAGCTGATGGAGCTTTCTGAGGCCAACTATTCTTATCTGTGGAAAGCAGGATAACATGATATTGTGTATGACTAACTCCTTGCAAAAAACTGTATTGCTATTTGAAAAAGCCCATGGTTGTGTCATGCTTTGGGGTTTTGGGTGTTTTCTAGTTGGTGTTTGGTTTTCTGTTTGTCGTGTGGTTGTGTGTCTGCTTCCCCTAGTGGTGAATGCATGCTCTGATTTGTTGGAAGAACTGGGGCCAACCTGGGCTTTGCCCCACAGCTTGCAGTGAATGTTGCTCTTCCAAAATGCTGATTCTGCTTCCTTGGGAGAGCCTTTCATTTCTCTGCAGGTTCAGGTCTGGCAGCTCTTGCTGGGTGGGTTTTCACAAGGAATCTGCCGTGTTTACCTGCTGGTCTCAGGGTGAGCGCCCGCCTTGAGTGGGCTCTTCTAGGGTTTCTGACCCATTGAGGGGAAGACGTATGGAGGCTGAAGCTGTGGGGCTGGTGCTTTCCTCCAGCCTGAGTAGAGCTGACTTGTGGATTGTTTCTTTGTGATCTGTGAATCATCTGTCCCCAGGTTTCATTATAACCACAAACTGTGCTGTGGTTTTAACCATTTGGTTAGCAGAGCCTTGCTTTTGGCCTGGTGTGCCTGTGTCTGTAATCATGCCTTCTTTAGTTTGTGTCCACTCACCTCAGGCCTTTGTGCTCCCTGCTCTTTACCAACCTCTGGGGTTCTGTGGAGTAGGAGTTTGTGTTGAAAAAGCATCTGGGATACTTTCATAACACTTGAGTTGCATGCATGCTAAGTCGCTTCAGTCGTGTCCGACGCTGTGCGACCCTATGGACTGTAGCCTGCCAGGCTCCTCTGTCCATGGGATTCTCCAGGCAAGAATACTGGAGTGGGTTGCCATGCCCTCCTGTAGGTCATAACACTTTGGGTTGTTTCCTTACCTCCCTTTCAGATTTTACATTTTAAGTAAAATTAAAGAATTGTGAGTGTACCAAATTGTATTATGGATTTTAACAAGATAACTTCTATAGGCATATGACACTTGGTATGTATCTATGTTGGTGTGTTTATATAAATGTATGGGTACTTTTTTAAAAATCATTGTTTTTCTTGGGATTTGGTTGATTAAAAACAAGCCTTCTCTTTGAGATATTCAGATGTGAAATTTTTGACTTTGTACCAGTTTTCCTCATAATTTATTTTTAGTGTTCTATGAGGTGTGTGATCTAAAGATGAACTGGAAAAGTTTTTGAAGAATTAATTTGAAATTTTTTCTCTTGACGGATTTGGAAATACTGATTAGAATTTATATGGAGTATAATCATATATACATTTGTATATGTTTATGTATTTTAATAAAATTGTATTTAACTGGACAAATTCTTTTATGACAAAAGAGAAATGTCTAGATATTTTTGCTAACTCTTTTATAAATGATATATTCCCCCTCTAGTTTAGAATGAATAGTTTTGAGCCTTGAAAATAATCATACTATAAAATTATATTTTGTGTTCCACAAAAGTTAGTAACTGGGAAAGGAAGGATTGTTTACTTATTGATATAACGACATCTTTGGCTTAATATATCAGTGGGGTAAAAACTTTTGGGGAAAAACTTTGAGCTTCCTTTGCAGTAGAAAATTTTATGGCATACTCTTCTGAAAATAAGTCATATTATAGCAGCTTTATTGAGTATGTATATGTGGTGAACTACTGAGTTTGGACATAGACATGATTTATTTTTGAGTCTAGTTTTCATTTTCACTGAGGTATGTATAAGGCTTAGACACACCCTCTGCTTTGACAAGTCTTTCCTTGTTACAACAGATTCTATAACTTGCTTGTTGGTTGCTGATGCAGCATTTCAGAAATAGGCCAGTAGTGTGGCCCTCCAGGCTAAAGCTTTGTCTTCTCTCCCTAGCTCACAGCAGAGTGACTGTGGGGGTGGAAGGGAATGCTATAACGCTTTTTCCCAGGTTTATTTTGAAGGGAAGGCAAGGGAGCTGAGAGTGTATTTTTCAGGGAGTTCACAGCAGGATAGGAAAGGAATATGGAAAACAAAGGAGTGTAAGGATTTGATTTAGCTTGGAGTGTGGATAGAGCAGGAAATGAATTTAGCCACGTTGTGCTGGGAATTTATTGATTTAATGACAATAGTAGTCTGAAAATCTTCTTGAGGATTGTTGGCATGTTGACCCAAGCAGGGTTCAGGCAAAGCAGGTTGAGGTTCTGCTTCTCAACGCCAGCACTCTTTCTGCTGCCCCATTCCATAGTGTCTACTGATACAATGCCAAATCTTTATGTTTTTTCCAAGAAAAGCTGCTTTATTCTCGTTGACATGTAAGCTTTTTTTTTTTTTTTTTTTTGAGATTAGCACTTCTGTTAGCTAGAGTAGATTTACCTCACTCTCTTTGTTTTTAAGGAGTGCAAAGATTGGGGTCAGGAAATCTTTATATTGTAATCGGGTTTAAGCACTTGTTTCTTTAATTTGACTTTCCGTAGACCTAGTTTTTAAATAGTTCTGGATTGATGTGGGCATTGGCCATTCTGAATAAACTTGTGTAACCAGATCATAGTAAGTAGTTCGATAATTTTGAATGAGACACTATTTCAAATTCTAGAACTGCTTACTATATCTTGTTACACGAATTATTGGTCACTGCCTCTCCTTATAAGCTGGCTCTGTGCTCTTTATTGATCTCTGTGCAGTATGAGTGGGTATGGAAGAGGGAAGGTGCCTTACTAGCTGAATGACATTGGGCAGAGCAATAAAGGATCCCCTTGTGGGCTTAGGACTTGTTTGTAGAATCTGAACCAAAGGATTGTCTTATTTGTATTGTGTGAAATTTTGGTATTTTTAAGAAACTTTCAGGGAAAATTCTGAAACCGTTATCTTCATCCTGATAGCCTAAAGCAGACGTATTTGGGGTCTGTGTGCTTTTAGGTCTTGATATGATCTCTGGTAGATAACAAAACTGTGAGTTTTCTACTTTAAAGTCATTATTGACACAGATTTCTTACTGGTATCAAGGTTTTTGAGCCAGAATGGAAATTTAAAAATGGGTAAAATAGAAGTCTGTAGCTTTCTATTTAGTTTTAACTTCAGACTGGGTAGGCTTGTGAATTTTAACTGAACCTAAGAAAGAGTGAGTCTAGGAGAATAAACTGAATCTATTGAGACAACGTTAAAAACCCAAGTTGTTAAATATAGTTGAAGAGCAAATTGTTGTTGTTGTTGTTGTTTTTGGTTAGTGGGGAAATATGAGGCTTCCATGTTTATTTGGGTAGAGTGGTTTGAGTAAAAGTCTTGTGTTTAAATCCTATTCAAAGCATGAAAACATGTTTAACTGAATTTAATCTCCATGTACTCAACTTGCTTCCCTCTTTGGAACAGTCTCACACACTAAAATAACATCAGAGAGGATAAACTAAATCAGAGGTTAAGACAGATATGCTTAAGTGAGCTTTGCTATAGCTCCCATACTAATTAAAACAAGTTGACAAAATACTTTGAAAGTATTAGTTTCCCTTCGTTACAGGACTTAGTATCTTTTAAAAAGTTTTAGTAGAGAAAGGTCTCAAATAGTTGAGAAAATTTACTTAAAAACTTTTTAGTTTTCACTTGAGAAAATACTCACCAGTTAGTCAAGAAACGATGTTTAACCCCTGGTGAGTCTGAGGTGTGGTGTGGGCACCGGCCTCCTCCTCTGATCTGCGCTCAGTACTGCCTCGCAGGGAGGGCTGGTGCCCGAAGCAGAGGCTTGGCGCGTGGGTCTCATGGGCGGCCAGGTGGCAGATCCAGGCTTGGACCTAGCTGTGGCACTCTTTGAGTGTAGCCGAGGGACCTGGGGCTTTGGGCTGGGAGTTGCTGAGATTCCTGAATGCATCTGTGATGTCATCGCTGTAATTTTCAGCAGGCTGATTTGAAGGTGTTGATAAAACTTTTTAAAGACAGATATACTTAAGTGAGCTTTACTATAGCTCCTATACTAATTAAAGCAAGTTGACAAAATACTTGAAAAATACTTTTTTGCTTGTGTATCCCCCTAAAGGAATTTGAGAAAGCAAAGTCCATTTTACTTAATATTGTTTCACCCTGGTTTTTTTGGTTGTTGTTGTTTAAGTTTAAATGCAGAGAGTACAGTTTTCAGTTTATTGTAAATCTCGTCATTTTGATGTATTTAAACAGAATCCAAATATCATAGTAACTTGATAGCCATAGTCATTTAAAAGATCGTGGTCAGAAATTTTACATTTTTTTCTATTTTTATCATCTTGTCATTTTTCTATAACAAAATATGTCTTTAAACTTAAATTTATATTAAGACCTACTTCCAGAATGATAGAAGGACTTCTGGATATCTGCCTCTCCTTAAAAACAATGTGAACACTGGAAAAAATGATCAAAATCAGCTTTTCAGAATTCTAGAAATTAACAAAAACTTGCTTTAATCCTTGGAGTTTTTATTCAAGGGAAATGACTGAGTCATAGTAGGAACAATGAATTTTGTTTTCTCTTAACTTGCTCTTTTCCCGTTCCCTCTCCCTGGCTCCATGGTAGCTTTTTTTTTTTTTTTAATATATATATATGTGTGTGTGTGTATTTGAAGTATGGTTGATTTACAGTGTTGTGTTAGTTTCTGGTGTACAGCAAAGTGATTTAGTTTTATGCTATATATATATATATATATATATATATATATATATACTTTTCAGATTCTTTTCCTTTGGTTGTTATAAGATATTGAATATAATTTCCTGTGCTGTACAGTAGGGTCTTATTTATTTATTTTATATATAGTAGTATACATTGTGAAAGTAGTGTCTGACTCTTTGCGACCCCATAGACTATACAGTCCATGCTCTAGGCCAGAATACTGGAGTGGGTAGCTGTTCACTTCTCCAGGGGATTTTCCCAACCCAGGGATCGAACCCAGGTCTCCTACATTGCTGGTGGGTTCTTTACCAGCTCAGCCCCAAGGGATGCCCTGTAATATTCATAGTAGCTTTAAAACAAGCAGCCTAGTAGTCATTGGAGGGATAAGAACAGATTTGAAGCTTCTCCTAAAACTCTAGTCCAGAGAACTACCACCTTTTGACATGTCTGGAAGCTGCCTGGTAAAGCTTCATTCACAGGGCTGGTCTTTATTTGACCTGGCTCAGAGGTTACCCAATGTTAGAAGCCCTCTTACAATGTCTGCTGAACACACTCAGCAGCAGTTGTTTGTCACTGTAATTATGATACTAGCCAGCAGCCAGAGCAAACAAGAAATGGGTCAAAACACTTAAGAAGAATGTCTTGAAAGTGGGAAGTCCATAAAGGGTTTTGAGAAGCTCTGACACATTCCTGGTGCCCTAGAGCAGGGGTCCATACCCTCCAGGATCTAATGCCTGATGATCTGAGGAGGAGTTGATGCAGTAATAATAGAAATAATGTGCACAATAAATGTATTGTACTTGCACCATACCAAAACCATCCCCCAACTCCTGGTCTATGGAAAATTTGTCTTCTGTGAAACCCACCCCTGGTGCCAAAGAAGTTGGGGACCACTGCTCTAGCAGACCATGTATGTGGGCAGGGCTCAGAGCATGCCCAGGCAAGGCTTGAAGAGCCCCTCATTGTTGCTTCTGGCTGATCTGGAGACTCCCAAAAAGCTGAAAGTAAAGGCCAGTAAGGTTGTAAATTGTTGAAGCATTGAAGGCTTACCCAACACACACATAGCCCCTTGGCAAAGGGTGGGACACTTACTGTTCAGGGTATTTAAGGAAGTCTCCGTCCAGTATTAGGTGACCACTAAACTAACTGAGCAGAAACTTCGGTGGCTACATGTGATGGAAAAATAGAGACCTTACAGAATTAGTCCCTAAACAAACAAACAACAGTAACAACAGCAGCAGCATACTGGAAGGAGGGAAAATCTGATTTTCAGAGTTGACACTGTTAGTAAAAGTGTCTGGTTTTCAACAAAAAAGTATAAGATACTCAAAGACACAGCAAAGTGTGGCTAACAAATTTATTCATCATTTGCAGCCCCTATATGAAGCTCTGGACTGGGCACACAACAGGTGTTCAGAAGTGTTATTGAATTGACTTGTAATTAGCTGATTTTCAGAGACCCTGTGTGTTTTTCTTTTGTAATAAGTGTTTAACCCTGAGACAAACCCTGGTATGTTCATTTTGTCCCCTAGAACAGGGTCTTTATTAAATAATAACTATTAATAGAAGCCATACATTTGCCCAAATGAGTGTTTATTAGTATTCTGGAAAATTTGAAAGCTGTTTCTTTAATTAATTAAGAATAATAAATCTGCTAAGAAAACTGCCTCATTCAGAGACCAGATTAGTTTGAAATATTTCTTGTGTAAAGTTTGCCTGTATAGTTTTACAGTATTTTGAGAATATAACTATTGTTCTGTTTTGCAAATGTCCAGATCTCTAGAGACGGGTAATCAAGTGCTCATGTTATCCAGTATTTGACTTCTTTATAGTAGATTCCAAAACTTTAGTGTGTCAGACCTAGTAAACCGGTGTTACATCTACATATCTGGACATGCTTATTAAAAAAAAAAATCTGGAAAACAAATCTGGCCTCAAATCCATAATATTTGCAGATGATAAATAAACCTTTACTGTGTTCATGATCAGTCTTGAGGATGGCAGAAATTCAGGGATGTTATGTGCCATATTGACATTCCCTGATTCATCCCAGGAGCAGAGGAGGAAAGTGGAACTGCTGAAGACATTGCATCAGTGCACAGAGTGTTATCGGTATATCTTGGTTTCAGATACTTACTTGTGTATATTTTCCTATATTTTTCATCATCCTTTTATGCTCCAGTGTCTGTAAAAAAGATGAAACAAACCTACTGGACCTGCAGGCCTCAAAACCCCATGTCAGTGTAAGGAGAAGATGCTCACTGAATTTGCATTGATGCCAGGCAGGAAGGCAAGGGAAGATTAATATCTTGGAGAATGTGGTCAGACTTCCAAAAGCTTTTGACAGATCCCTGCCGAGGCTAATGCTAGGCTGGCAATATTCAAAGAGTGGCATGAGCAGGAGCAAGCTGTAAAACTGATAGTTGTTTACTGGCAATTGTAATTGCCAAAAAATCTGGAGTTTACCGTGGATCTTGAGGCTAAAATTTAACTGTTGAAGAACTTGGTTAGCAAAAGCCAGGGTCTTTTGTTGTTGTTCACTGTGGAAGTAATGTTGCATCTAGAGTAGGTGTGTATGCATGTAAACATGCATGTGTATGAAATCGCACCGTTAGGGTGATATCTGGTTATTCATAGATACACTCATGTACACCTATGTATGACTGTGTGCCTTATTTCAGTTGGCATGTTGTAAACTTGTTTTTTCTTATATTCTTACATGTGAATACATTTATTTATAATTAGTATACCAATGGACATGACTTTTATTATTAAAACAAGTTGTCATTATAATTACTAATGCCATTAATAAAGGCTCGATGGCTATAGTAATCTGCTATTCTTGCTGTTAGTTTTTACACTGGCATTTTTTCCACTTGCCATCCTGTAAGGGCTCAGATGGTAAAGATTGTCTGCAATGTAGGAGACCTGGGTTCGATCCCTGGGTGGGGAATATCCCTTGGAGAAGGGAATGGCTACCCTTTCCATACGGTTGCAAGGAGCCAAACACAACTGAGCAACTAACACGTTCATCCTTAGAAGGTGAAGTTGGTTGGATTCTTGGAGCTGTCAGTGGTGATGTAACCTCGCAGCAGGTTCAGATTGTGTGGCCACATCTGTAATACTTGCCATTTTGCGGTTCATTGCTCTTTTGCCTACCTCCCCTTAGAGCTAATCTCTGCAGTGAACATGGGGTTTGTCAGAAATGAATTCCTGGGTTTGCTAGGTGAGGGAGGAGTGGGAAGAAGGGGAAGTAAAGAGGCTGCTGTTGGCAAGAGCTGAGTGGAGACAAGACTGGGCCCACACGGGGATGATGACAGAGTCTAGCTTTGTGGGTTAGAGCCCTGCAGACAGGATCTCCTCTTCCCAGAAGAAGATTAGGTGGGGCAGGGTTGGCAGGCGCCAGAGCCCACTTCACCATGTCTGGACTTCACCGGTGAAGCTGGGAGCAGGTGACGGAGGAGGCACCTGCCTGGTCCAGGTGGGACAAGGAGGCAGGAGGGGCTGGATTGGCTGGCAGAGCTCTGAGCAGCAGGAGTCAGCCTGGGATGTGTCTGAGAGACACCAGGCTGGTTGGGAACAGGTGGATGGCTGGGCATGAAGAGCAGAGTGGGAAGCTGAAGGGGCTGAGCCCAGGAGAAGGAGTGAGAGTGTGGAGCTGGTGAGCACGGCGGCTCCAGGACTCAGTGCTTATGCCGCAGCCAGCCCTTCCCGAAGGGGCTGTGTTTGTGGGGCCCCTGGGCTCCGTGGGTCAGCACTGGCCTCTTCTCTCAGTTTGCATCCTTTTCTGGCTGACTTTGGAAAATGAGGAGGGAGGAGAGCATCTGCCCTCACCCCAAAGTCCACAGTTTGATATGAATTAGGCAAAGCTGGTTTGAAATTTACAGGAAAAAGTGGGGAATGGATCTTTGTTTTGATCCTTTATAGCCTCCTCCTTCTACAAATAAACTGGCTTTCAATAATACATGTAATACTATAAGAAATAATAAATAAGTGAGAATATTAGTAATAGGGATGATACTGTTAGGAAAAGTGATGGATATCTTGGGGCATTGCAAGAGGTGGGTCACAAATGTGGTTTTCAGATTTCTAGTACATTGAGGGAAGAGGCAAACAGAAGCAGAGGTCTGCACTCCAGAGTCCATCAGATAAGAAAACAGAGCAAAACAAAACCAGTGACTTATAAAATGTTATAAAACACCGAGCAATGTCCATGACAATATCCTTTCATAAATAAAACAGATTTATTAGGCCTGCTCACATCATTAAGGGGCTTCCCAGGTGGCACTAGTGGTAGAGAATTCACCTACCAATGCATGTAATACCTTCATACTGTAGGAGACATGGGTTTGAATCCCTGGGTCAGGAAGACCCCTTGGAGGAGGGCATGGCAACCCACTGCAGTATTCTTGCCTGGAGAATCCCATGGACAGAGGAGCCTGGCGGGCTACAGCCCACAAAGAGTCGGACATGACTGAGCAACTGAGCATGCATGCGTATGCACCATTAAAAGCAGCCTGTCCAGGGAATAAAACAGTGTGGTCCAGGTAACCAGCCCTGTGACATCTGGCTTTACTAAGAGATAGCTTTTACCTGGTGCAAGGCGGACACACTCAGATGCCTCCAGGGTCCTGGCATATGAATAAGTACGTGAACAGGGCGCAATGCATCTAAAAGGCGTTTACACTTCATAACAAGAATCCCTGTACTGGTTTAATAAGACACTGTAGGCTAGACCACCCCTCTGGAGCTCAGATCTAGAAGACTGTGGACATCATCTATGATATCTTTCCTAAAAATTGTTTCTCTCAGTAGAATGTTTGGGCGGTATTAAACCGCAGTGAGTCGTGGGCATATTTTCTGACAGGTGTCTTGTCTGCAGATGACCCCTGTTGCCAGTTGATCACACAGCTGAATGTTTTACCCGTTGGACAGACTGGGGGAGGTGAAGCCATTTGTCTTTTCAGCTGAGGCCTTCGGGAATCCATAGGCAAGGGGAGGGCCCAACTCCACTGTGGCCTTTGGTCTTCAGGCGCCATTCTGGATGCACCAAGAGAGAAGCGCGCCAACATTTTCGGGACACTGTACTTATATAACTTAGGTGGTAAATGGCAATCACATATAAAAACATTATTTTGGAGTTTTGATTATGGTTGTATTTGGAATATTTGTGCACGCAAAGGGAAGGCCATTGATAGGGATAATCAGAATCAGGTTCTTTAGTGTTTCAGGGAAGCAAGGCAAATGCTTTAAAATTGGATTATAGTACTGGAGGATAACATGAAGTCTTTTCTGGAGTCTCAACAGTGGGATGGTTTAATAGCTGTGCAGTCTCTCTGTTGTTATATATGTGCACACGTGCAGACACACGTGCACATACACATGTACTTAACCTGGAGTTCTGTCGGTGTCCTGTGATATCGTGGATTGGTTCCGAGAGCTCATGGACCAGAGTGCATGTGGTACATGAAATGTCAGGGTGCTGTGTAGTTCTCTGTGATTCAGTGCCCTCAAGATCTAAATCTCCAGGCAGGAGAAGAGGCAGTCTGCTAATTTATTTCCTAGTATCACGTGACCCCATTGTATGCAAATTGAATTATGCAGATTTCAACTAATGATACATAAATGATAATAAAAGTTTCACCTTACATGCAAAGTTTTGGCAGGCACATTCCCCCAAATTATGCATCAGGCTATCTCATGTTTTCAAAGCCAGCAGGTCAACTGAATTGTAAAATGCTTTGTTACCCAATGTCACATCCTTTTCTTTTTAAGAGAAATACCTTCTAACCCTTGGCAATATTATGTGAACTCTTGTTGCTTACAGATATTCTTCATGAATTTAAGTGACATTTGTGTTATTATTTTCAAATTAGCTTAGAACTCAAACCTTTATGACAGTATTCAGAGTAACCGAGTTGTGCTAATAATACTCGTGCTGGAAAACATCCTGAAAATCTGTAACTTTGGAACAGAAATAGGATAAAACACTGTGCTATGCCATGCTGTCAAATTTACGAGGTACAACTGAGAAATATTAGAGATAATTCTGATATTAAAAAGTAGCAGTAAAGCAAAAACACAGCACAGCGGCTGAGCTGCAGATTTATGCGTTCTGAGGATGCATTCCCCATACTCCGCCCGCAGACTCTGAGATAATCAGTCTTGAATTATGTAAGTTCTTTAGGAACACATCTCATGAATCAAAGGCAGCCATGCTTTTGTGAATCCCTGTTACCCAGGCTTGGAAAAGATCTTTTTAGGTTGAAAACTACATATAGCAAGGTACTTGGCTGACACTGAATAGATCTTTAAGGAGCTAGGAGAACAGAATTTTCCTTCTACGTCTTTACAACTTGTCAGTACATATTTAGTGACTTATTTTAGGCATGCCACCCTGCCTTGTTTGTAGGGGGGAAAGCACTTAATTTTTGCACTTACTTACAGATGGAGAAAGGAGGATGGTCACTTCCTGGTTGTAGCTTTGCTCTAAATGAGGTCCTTTTGTTTCTACACCAAGTAATATAAAGTGATAGGGCTTTTAATAATAATTGCGTGTATTTAAATGGTGCTCATTATGGGCCGGGCACCATTTAAACTGCCTTAATAACTCCTTTGATATTCACGGCAACCCTTTGAGGTAGGTGCTCACTCTTGTTGCTGCCATTTTACAGGTGAGAAGAAAGAAGCCCAGGGAGGTTGAAGTGACTAGTCAGAGGTCTTAAAACTGCTAAGTTAAGAGCTGCAAGTCAATCCAGGCTGGTTGGCTGGCTCCAGAGTCCATATCCTCAATCACCATGCTCCAGCCCCTCAGGAAGCTTGGAGATAGATGAGCATCCTCAGGTCAGAAGAGTCATCCCCCTCAGGGGAACTTGCTCTTCAGACAAGAGGGTGTGCTCCCACTAAGAGGAATTACTGTATGGAACAGAGCTGTATCATAAAACAGTTGTTCAGAAACCTTAAAGTTTGCATTTGGCACCTGGAAGCTAAAAGAAGGTAGAACAGATCGTGGTAAGTTTGAGGAAGTGAGTGTGAGGGCCAGGCGCTGCCCGATAGGGGCTCCTGGCTGAGTCTCGAAGGCCTGCAGAGACTGCTAGACAGGGGGCTGAGCTCCCTGGGAGCCACCTTCCCTGCCTTCCCTCCTCAAGCACTCCATCACTGCAGACTCCTAAATCTGACTGGACCCTAGTTGCCTTCTCTGAGATATTCATTAGACACGTGACACAGTTTTCACTGTAGTGCGTTTGCAAGGATAAATGTGACCGAGTCCCTACCTTAGGCTTTGTCTAGAAAGCCTCACATGACTTCAGAAGCCTCTCTATCACACCAAACTCCCCACCTGCCTGTGATGCTTGAAATTATTTTAAGAGCTGTGAGAACAGTTAATTTCACAGTTAAGAAGCTGAAAACAGCAGTGTCTGGTTTGGGGGTTCCTGTCAGTGTGAACGAGTTTATCATCAAGAGCTTTGGGTTGGTTGGGCAGGCAGTGTAAATGGCCGCTGTCAGATCCTTCCCTTTCATTAGGTGCCGGGGGTGGAGTTGGGGAGGGGGACACCAAGGCCTGAGGTGGGAGGAAGGATACAGGATGAGATGGAGAGGGACAGATGTTGCCCAAGTGACGTCAGCCTCCTTATCTTATTGTCCAGGCTGGAAACGGCTTGAGATTTTTGCCCAGAATGGGGTGAAAGTAGAAGTGAAAGTTGCTCAGTCGTGTCCGACTCTAGGCCAGAATACTGGAGTGGGTAGCCTTTCCCTTCTCCAGGGGATCTGCCAACCCAGGGATCGAACCTAGGTCTCCTGCATTGGTTGCAGGCTGTTTATTTACCAGCAGAGCCACAAGGGAAGCCCAAGAATAATGGAGTGGGTAACTTATCCCTTCTCCAGGGGATCTACCCGACCCAGGAGTCGAACTGGGGTCTCCTGCATTGCAAGCGACTTCTTTACCAACTGAGCTATCAGGGAGCAGAATGAGGTGAGCCCTGATTATTTTCACTTGGGCAGGGAGAAATAGAGTATGAGATATTTGATGGTGAAGCCATAAAAACATGTATTGGAGAGTTCCTATACGTTTTTAAAACCATACTGTCTTCATATGAAGGAACGTTTTCTCATTTTGCTTGTTAGGCAACACAGCTCAGACTACAGTCCCAAGGGTTGTGTGTAACAGAGGCCCTCACTGAAGTGAGGGTTCCCTTCTCCTCACTTCCCCTCATTTATACCTTTGTGGGACTACTACTCTTAATAGCTGGGAATTTTCTAAATTTAGAAGTAGCTTTCAAGAAACAATCAAATACGTTCTATAATGTGGCAAATTTTGTTATAGGTGTGATATTTGAATGCCGCTAGTGCTGTTTTTTACAGTTAAAAGAACATTTGCTATATGTTTCAATAAATTGCAAAACTTAGGAAACTGAAAAACAGGCATGGCATTATTCATTTATTGACTTACTTTCTAAATGTCTTGGAGCAGCTTGCATTTAGTGGGGGAGCACTACATTTAGAAGAGTTTTTATGGAACTTTACTGTCACGAAGCACTTCCACCTGCATTTGAGGTGAGTGCACGCAAGCATCTGTAGCCTTACTTTACAGATGAGGAAACTACTCCAAGTCAAACAGCTAGTTAGTGTTGGAACTGGCGCCCACACCCCTTTCATTCTTCCCAGCTGCCTTTCCAAACAAATCCTGAAGGAAGTCGTGTCTTTGAGCAGAAAGGCAAGCCCTCCATGGCTTCACTAGAAGCCTGTGTAAGAAAAAGAAAAGGGGGAAGGAAAAGAAGGCTGTGTAGATATACAAGGTTTGTCAGAGGCCCTTTCCCAAGGTTCCCCTGTTCCTCACCCTGTTCCTCAGAGCCTCGCCCTAAGGCTGGAGGTATGTAACAGGGCAAGGTGTCTGTTGCATATGTTTGGTGTTAAACAAGCCCTGGCTTTGTATCTTCGCCGCAGGCATACATGTTAATGCTATATTTAGCGCTTCCCAGGTGGCGCTAGTGGTAATGAACCTGCCTGCCAATGCAAGAGACACAGGATACCTGGGTTCGATCCCTGGGTCGGGAAGATCTCTTGGAGAAGGAAACGGCAACCCCATTCCAGTATTCTTGCCGGAGAATCCCATGGACAGAGGAGCCTAGTGGGCTACAGTCCATAGGGTTGCAGAGAGTTGGACATGACTGAAGTGTCTTAGCATGCGTTCACTTGGCTTTACATATGTTTTTGAGGTCTAACCATAAGGCGCATCAAAGTGGCTGCCATGTGAACCAGCCGAACTGGCAGGTTGGAGTGGAGACACTTTGTTGTGGAGTCCCACCTAGAGAAACAGGTGAGAATGGCTGTGATGAAGACAGACGGTGTTAGAGGCACAGGGACATGGAGCTGTGTTCCCTCCTCTGTGCACACGGTCCAGGCATGAACATCTTTAGAGCTCTTACCATGGCTTGCCAATCTTTCCAAGTCTAAAGACATGATATGTAGGAAGTGCTCAGGATTGACTGAATGATATGCATTTGGAACTTAAAAAAGTTGTAAGAATAATTTTTCTCCTTTTAGTCTACCTTTCTTTAATGTGAAAAATACTTTTAAAAGAAACATCAAGTCAATCTCAACATTTTAAATTTAAAGTTTTGGATATTGTGAATGCAGAGGTACTCCTGGGTCATTCTTAAATCTGATTTCCTTAGTCCTGGGTTAATATCATTTAGGTTTTTGCTGGTACATTTCAGAGTCGCTCCCTTCGAAGCTGTTCCTCTGCAGGATTGACAATAAAAGCCACTGAACTTTGTTTAATTGACTAATTAACATTTTGAAATACTATGTTTTAAAATGTCACCTGGAGCCTAGGTGACGACAGTTAATTTACCCAGTGCACACACTACTATTCTTTTCACTGTGCTTCCCTACCCTAGTCTTTATGCTAGGATCACAGCCTTCTCTCTTCCTTCTGCTCTGCTTATGATGTGTGGGTTTCATGTGCCAGTGTCTTTTTAGTGAGCCTTTATGCAGCACTGGATGTGTGCAAGACCTGAGCCCAGTGGTGCCAGGAAATCAGATAAGTGTAATAGACATCCTCACCTAAGTCATCTCCTGATGAGACCACAGTGTGGACTCAGATAAGGTTCAGATCAGAACCTTCCTGGGAGTGGGGAGATCAGGATGCAAGGGATGAGGGGAGTCCTGGTGTCTAGAGGTGGGCCTTGAAGAATGGAAGGAAGTAGAGGTGGTTTGTTGCATGCCAGGCTCTGCTCTAAGCACCATCTTGTATATCCATATCTTTCATCCTTTTAAGAACCATATAAGGTCCATTCAGTTGACACCTGCATTTTATACAGAGGAAGCTGACACAAAGAGAAGTAGCCTGTCCACGAGCACACAGCTCATCAGTGGTACTGCTGGAGTTCTCACCCAGGCAGTCTGACTGCAGAGTTCATGCTGCAGATTGCTACACTGGGCACTTGGGGTTTGAACAAGTGAAGATGAAGTGTTGTGACTCCCAGGAGGTAGATGGGGAAGCCATGGTAATCACGGAGGTGGATAAGTCAGTTTGGGCCATTTTGCCGAGTTCCTGGAATCCCACACTGAAGGGCATGATAGAGGCCCATGGCTTTTGGGCCCCATCATTGGCATCACTTCGTTTGGTGGCATGTCATACTTGTCATCAGTGGGCAGCGGGGATGCTGGGAAGGTTTAGGGAAACTGCATAGCTTCCAAATGTTCATAAATCTTATTTACTTCTTAAGAAATGGGGTTTACTTGGTGTTACCAAGTTTTACCTCCCTTCTGGGAACCTGCTTGGCCTTTTGTACACCCTGTGGGTAGAGATACCTTGGTGTTCCTGCTTGCTGTCCTCATGGCTTAAGGAGGATTTTTTTTTCTTCATGAACTGGCATGAAGACCAACAATTAGTTTAATCAAACATCCCACCGTTAGGTATCAGACCATTCTAGAGTGCTGGGGATGAGGCAAGTCTGTTTTCAGGATTACCCAGCCCTATGAGAAAAGGTTTGAGAGCCCTTTGGAGCTACCATCTGAACTTGTTGGTTCAAGTTGTTCTTGTTATTTAGTTGCTAAGTCATGTCCAACTCTTTGTGACTTTATGAACTGTAGCCCACTATGAACTGTAGCCCACTAGGCTCCCCTGTCCATGGGATTCTCCAGGCAAGAATACTGCAGTGAGTTGCCATGTCCTCCTCCAGGGGATCTTCCCGACCCAGGGGTGGAACCCACATCTGCTTGGCTGGCAGATTCTTTACGGTTGAGCCACCAGGGAAGCCCTCTTGTTGGTTCCCTAGCTGCATCATATTTTATAGTTCAGCGGAGTGATTCATTTTTAGTAAAACTCTGAAACTGCCTGTCATTACACTCATGTCTCAGGAAGACCTCATACTATACTGTTGCAAGTACTGATGCACAGCTAATTGCACTGTGAAGGATTTGGGCTTTTTGAAGCTTAATGGTTTTTTCAGCTGATAACAAATATCACAGAATAAATTCCTTGGCACAACATCCCACCGAAAGAAAGCGGTGAATGTTTTCTAACCCCGTCTGGTGTTATTCCAGTAGTGGGAATCCCCACACCAGAAGCGTGCTGTACCTTTGGCTTGAATGGGCTCAGGCGGGATGGTGAGTGAGCTTTGATCTCACTCTTGGCATCGGCTGGAATCGCATAGTGCGCCAGCTGAATCTCTCTCTGTGCTTCTCCCCAGAAGCCCCTTGTGCAACGCCCCTGATCTGCAGCTTCGGGAGGCCGGTGGACCTGGAGAAAGACGACTACCAGAAGGTGGTGTGCAACAACGAGCACTGCCCGCACAGCACCTGGATGCACCTGCAGTGCTTCTACGAGTGGGAGAGCAGCATCCTGGTCCAGTTCAACTGCATCGGCCGGGCCCGGAGCTGGAACGAGAAGCAGTGCCGCCAGAACATGTGGACCAAGAAGGGCTACGACCTGGCCTTCCGCTTCTGCTCCTGCCGCTGCGGCCAGGGCCACCTGAAGAAGGACACGGACTGGTACCAGGTGAAGCGGATGCAGGACGAGAAGAAGAAGAAGTCGGGGTCGGAGAAGAACACCGGGAGGCCCCCCGGCGAGGCGGTGGAGGAGGCCAAGAAGTGCCGGCCGCCCTCCAAGCCCCAGAAAGGCCTGAGCCACGACCTGCCCCGCCGGCACTCCATGGACCGGCAGAACTCGCAGGAGAAGGGCGGCGCCGGGGCCGGCGCGGCGGTTCACGGGGCGCGCCGCCCTGCGGCTCCCCGGGCCAGTCCCCGCCCACCGGCTACTCCATCCTCTCCCCCGCCCACTTCAGCGGCCCCCCGCTCCTCCAGGTACCTCGGGGAGTTCCTCAAGAACGCCATCCACCTGGAGCCTCACAAAGAGCCCTGGCCCGGGCCACGTGTTCGAAACGCCCACTTTGACTACAGTCCGGCGGGGTTGTCGGTTCATAGAGGGGGCCACTTTGACGCACCCGTGCAGTTCCTTCGGCGCCTGGACCTGTCCGAGCTCCTGACTCACATCCCCGGCACAAGCTGAACACTTTCCACGTGCGGATGGAGGACGATGCCCAGATGGGCCAGGGCGAGGACCTGCGCAAGTTCATCCTGGCAGCCCTGAGCGCCAGCCACAGGAACGTGGTGAACTGCGCCCTGTGCCACCGGGCGCTCCCGGTGTTCGAGCAGTTCCCGCTGGTGGACGGAACTCTGTTCTTAAGCCCCTCGAGACACGATGAGATCGAATACGATGTTCCCTGTCACCTTCAAGGTACAGGTGTTCACTCACCTTGCCGGTTTTCTGTGTGTGAGAAGTGAAAAGCCAACGAGAAGGGATGGCTGTGTTCGGGCTTCATTTTAACTGCTGGTGTGTTTTTGGTTTAGTCAGGAGCTGGCTAATATTTGAATGTTTCAGCTCTGCCCAGTGAGGTGGTGGAGGCGGTGTCCTTCACTCTGATGTCACACTATACCAAGTATACAGTGGTCCTGGTGGGTAATTTTATGTTTTTGTCTTGCTTTAATTTGAAGAGAGGATTCAGATGTGTAGTGGTTAGTAATTGGGAAGAAAGAGAAGGAATTGCATTAAAATGTTTTACTTGCTGTAAAATAGTTGCCTTTGAAATCTATGTTAATATACTCAGGAAGTTATAGTATATTCTCTTTGATCCTTGTAAACATAACCCAGTGAAGGAAAAGGAGAGTCAGAGAAGTCAGTGAGTTTTTAGATTAGTTGAATTAATCTTAAAATTTGTGAAAGGCAAGACTTTCTTGATCGCAGCAAAAGGAAAAGTCAGATATTATTCTGGTAGTTGAGGGGTGGCTTCCCTGGTAGCTCAGCTGGTAAAGAACCTGCCTGCAGTGCACAAGACCCTGATTTGATTCCTGGGGGTTGGGAAGATCCTCTGGAGAAGGGATAGGCTACCCACTCCAGTATTCTTGGGCTTCCTTGCTGGCTCAGAGGGTAAAGAATCTGCCTGCAATGCTGAAGACCTGGGTTTGATCCCTGGGTTGGGACGATCACCTGGAGGAGGCCATGGCAACCCACTCCAGTATTCTTGCCTGGAGAATCCCTGTGGACAGAGGAGCCTGGCAAGTTGCAGTACATGGGGTCACAAAAGTCAGAGATGACTGGAGCAACTAAGCCCACACATGCGAGAGTAAGAGGTGGGGAGCTTAATAGTGCTTTGGATAACATACAGAGACTGGAGCATTTCAGCCGAGAAATGAATGACGGGGCTGGTCAGTTGGCAGAGAACTCTGTCAATTCATGTAAAACTATTGAACTTATGTAAATATGGGATGTATGACATATAAGCTGTTTATAACTTTAAAACTGTGCTGAGAAAGCCTATAGTAAGGATATATCCCCTCTTAACTTCTTCCTAGCAGCCCCTGCTGTCTCACTTCTCAGAGACACTCTTAAATCTTAACTAACTTGAGATTTTTACCATTGTAATTTTAAAACTGTGAACTTCATTCTCCAATTTTAGGTATTACTTACTGATTTACCTTTAAAAATTAAAAAAAAATATTTTTGGCTGTGTTGGGTCTTCATTGCTGCGCAGGCTTTTCTCTAGTTGCTGTGAGCGGGGCTATTCTGTAGTTGCTGTGGGTGGGCTTCTTGTGGTGGCTTCTCTTAATGTGGAGCCTGGGCTCCAGGGCTCTTCAGTAGTTACATTTGGGCTCAGTAGTTTCAGCTCCCAACTCTAGAGCACAGGCTCAAAAGTTGGGCTCACGGGCTTAGTTGCTCTGCAGTATGTGAGGTCTTCTGGACCAGGGATCAAATCTGTGTCTCCTATATTGGCAGGTGGATTCTTTACCCACCAGAGAAGTAAAATACTGATTTACTTTTAAGGTGGATGATGATTTATGTTTTCTTGTATCTTCTCCTTTCTCTCAGGATAATGCATCAGAATTCTTAGTTGAATATATCACAATTCTTACTTGAATCCTTAATGGTTTTGCTATTATGAGTATGTAAATATTTAATCCTGAGCCAGCAAGTATAGATATATTTCCTGTATAGAGAGTCATATGTTCCAGGACACCTTTTGTTTTTATCAGAGTTAATAATTGCTTAACCTTTATTGAAGCTTTGGTTGGTAGTTCTAACTCTCTAGCGACTCTACAAACTACTTTCAAAAACATTTCCACATACCTGTCAAACATTTTATGAATTTTTCTAGAAATTTTTTTTGTGGACACTTTCACCTTCCTGCTCCTGTCCATCCTGGTGCACTTAAATACTATCTAGCTGTACTACTTAGGTGTCCTAGGAAATTCCATCTCTTTCCTATTTTTTATCTTCTGCTTCCTTGATCTCATGCTTTCTTTTTTATTCTTGGTTAATTTCCTGTTTGTTGAGAAGCATTCTTTAGGAGCTTTCTGAGAAAGGAGGCTTGGGAATAGATGTTTTGAGATGTTGAAAGTCTGATAATATCATGATTCTGTCTTCACACTTGATTGGTAGTTGGCTGGGTATAGTCTTCCAAGTTATAATTATTTTCCCTTTGGAATTTTGAAGGCTTTTCTTCACTGACTCCTGTCTTCCCATGTTGCTACTGAGAAGTCTAATATTATTCTTACTCCTGTTCCTTTATTCCCCCCGACTTCCTATCCTCCAGAGGTTTTTAGATTTTCTCTTTCTAGTATTCTGAAGTTTCATCATAACGTGAGTTTCTTTTTCCATTCATTGTGCAAGATGCTTTCTTAGCTTTAAGATTTTGTAAACTTAGAGTCTTCAGTTTGGGGAAATTTTCTTCTGATTTATTTCTTTGATGATTTACTCCCATTTTCGTTTTCCCCCCCCTTTTTTTTTTTAACTCTAAAACAGTTAATCAGATGTTGGACCTCTTAGACTGATCTTTTTTTTTTTTCCTTTGAGGTGCAGGAGCTGCTTCATTATTTATGTTTTTGGTCGTGTTGTTCATCTTTTTATCATTCTTTTCTCTGGAAGATTTCTGTGATTTTATATTCCAATATTTTTACCGAGTTTAAGGTTTTCTGTTCTGTGTTGTATTTGTAATTTCCTAAAGTTCTTTTAAATAGCATCCTGTTCTTATTTCATGGATGCTATTTCTATTTTATTTTTCTCAGCAGGGAAAGTGAGCTGAATTTGGTCTTGTTTTCAGGAATTTCACCTACTCCTCTGTGTCTTTTTGCCTTTGTTATTGGGCACACCACTCTGAAACTTAGTGGTGTGAGACAGTGATGATTCATAATTTCTCACAGTTCTATGAGTTGGTTGGTTAAGATGGCATCTTACACGTCTCACAGTTGGCAGACTGGTTGGCCTTGGGAGCCTTGGCTAGAATGGCTTATCCCTGTGTATACATCCTTTCATGTGCCAATAGACTAGCCGGGGCTTTTTCACATGCTGTTTTCAGGATGTCAGTAAAGATGGCGAGAATGGAGCTGCATGGCCCTTCTCTCTTGAGACTTAAGTTTAGGACTGAGTAACTCATTTCAGTCACATTCTGTTCTTCAAAATAAGTTGTCAGTCTATCCCAAATGTCTGCTTCTTGATGAAAGTTGTATAGAATGTGTGTTTATTTAGTAATAAATTACTCTTTCTCTTTTAGCACTTCATCTCAGCCTCCCCTGTGCTTTTTGTCCAGTTTCAGAGCTGCACCATTTACTATTTCTCCATCTTGTTTCTGACCTCATATTTTGGTTCACAGTTACAAGTATGTCATTGTTTCATGGAAGATGGAATTTGTATTTTGTTAAATGATCTTTCTACTGGGTGGGGATAATTATAGAGGAAAGAAGATGGAAACATTTCCATCATTTCATGACTGGAAGTATTCTTTATGAAAATGAATGAGAGTACAAGGGTACAGGGTACAAGAGAGGAGAGTTGTCCTTTTTCTGTTCATGATGGACAAATTCCTTTCATTTAATCAGTTCACCAACCAACCAGACTTAGGCATTGCATACTTGTACTGGGTACTGTCAGTTCTTGCTACTCATCAATCTATAATCTTAGGATGTACGATGCATTTATAAAAATGTAACTAAGTTTACCAGGCCTCAGGCCCTAGTCTCACCTATGGAAATGGTATCAGCTGGCTATTATGTACATAAAGCAGGATCTTATCATTTCCAAGGAGGAAAAGGGCACTTCGACCTGGATAGTCAAAGGAGGCAGTGTGAAGACAGATATCAGGAGGTGCGGTGGACTTTTGATAAACTCAGGGTCTAACTACTACATCAGGTGTTTGTTGATAAGGAGTAATGTGAGCAAAGGGATGGTGGTTCATAAAAAGATCAGGAGACAGAGAATTGAGAGAACCATTTGGCTGGAGCAGAGGTTCTCGAGTGGAAAATGAGTAAAGTACATGGAGAACGGATTACAGATGGCCTTTCAAGCCATAACAAAGAGCTTTGACATGTTGATGAATTGAAGAATTCAGCAATTTTGTTTTTTTAAGACAGTGGTTTCTTGGGGAAAAAATTGTTTGCAAGGGGGTGGAAGTGATGTGGAAGTGATGCAGTTGTAACTTAAATCTCCATTCTAGATGCAAGGAGAAAAGGGACCAGCTGAGTGCTGACAGGGGAGAGTGAAAGGTAAGAATAGTTGTGAGAGATTGTGTTAAAGGGAAGATTACAGCTTTGGAGATAGCTTGTCTGTGGAGGGTAAAGATGTGTCCTTGTTGGCTCACTCTTAGACTAGACAAAGTAAATGGTGTTATCATGAACAGGAGTGGAGAAAGTTGGGGGAAGGGACCAGGCCATAGGTGAAGGAAGATGAGGCATTTGTGTGTATTGGGTTTGAAGAGATGCTGGGACTTTTGTGTGGAGATGTCTCTCACAAGTGCTATGAGAAATAAACATCTAAGATGAACACTGAAGCTTATTTATAATGTTAGTGGCTAAAAGAGTGGAAGAGTTCTTGAATGGGGAGAAAAGAGAAGGAAAAGTGGGAGTATATGACCAAGCCCAGGACTAATCGTGGATACCCATCAGAGAGTGGATGAGAAGAGTAAAAATTAGATAGCCTGAAAAATCTGTGTGTGTACACACCTGAAGGACATATACATCCACAGATAATGAATGCATTAGGTGTGTACTACAAAGGTCTTGAGCAATTTGATTGTTGGTAATAAAAATCTGAGAATCTGGGTGTTTTATCAGTACCTGACAAGTCAGTGCCACAAGTGGGGCCTTGGCATGTGTGTGTTTTTATTGCCACATCTAAGAGAAGTCCGTGCAATTTTTTTTTATAACAAGCCAGTGACCATCATTTCTTCCATTCCAGAGTTTCAACCATGTATTCCTTAAAGCATTTTCAGTTCCAGTAGAAAGGCCCATTCTAGGCCATAAGATTCCAGGCTGCAGTTGGTGATACACTCCTGAAATATTGTATTATTTCCAGTGGTGGACTCTGTGGATTGTCACGCCCTTGCCCTGGGGCCCTGTCCCCCTCACTGTCTTCCCCAGCTTCCAGCTCCTCTTCCCTGACTTTTCCAGACAAAGATGCTTTTGCTTGGTTGTGATCATTTATTAAGGTTTAATAATTTATTAATTTACTGAGAGAGATGGAATTAAGAATTTCTTTTGGTGCTTCTTTACCACTTAGAACCACAGAAATCTACTATTTGTTTGAATTCACAATCCTAAAATAGATTTAGAAATTTTAAATTCTCAGTACTTCGGACAACGTGTAAACAGTAATTGAAACAAATCCAGAGACTCAGTCCAGGCCACGAATTCCCATGATGTAGGGTGGAGGTTAAGAGTCAGATAGAAATTTAAGTCTGGACTTCGCTACTTACTATCTTTTGAACCTGAGCAAGCTACTTCAGCTCTAGTAAGTTTTACTTCCTCCTATCTGAAGTGGGAATAACAATAATGCCTACATTATAGGGTTGTCGTGAGGGTTAAGTAAAGTGAGTCACATAGCCTCCAAGCACAGTGCTAGGTCCTGGGTAAGCACTCAGGGAGGTTCGCTGTCAACTTGATCATAGTGGTTATTGCTACCAGCATGTGACTTCTCCATCTGTCCCTGCCCCAGCCAGCCACCTGGGCGTCTTGGAGTGTTGGAGAACTGCAGTGAGTAAGTCGAGGAGGGAGATTGGAAATGAAGCCTTTCCAGTGGCAGCTGGATACTGAACTGACATCCTGAAATGCCCTAGGCCACTCTGAGTGGGGATGGCATGTGAAATCGTTTTATTTTCAGAACACTGCAGAGCAGAGGTGGGCAGTATTGCAAGAAACTGTTGTCACCCATCCCACTTTTGGCAGAGGCCCCCAAGGTTGAAATGTCTTTGGCTGTTAAGATAGTACATCCGTTCACGCAACATGCAATTATGGAGTGCTTTCCATGTTCCAGATACTGTGCTAGACATTGGACCTTCAAGGAAGGCATAGTTCTCACAGAAGTGGAGAGAGTCTTGAAAGCGAATGAAATGAAAGGTTTCCTTATAAGTACTGTATATCCCTTTCCAGTGGGTAAGGAGCAGGTTGACCCTTAACCACTGAAAAGATGGCAGTAGGCAGCACATTCTGAATAAGAAGCCGCGTAGGGAGTATGCGTCCTGCTGATGGCAGTTTTTAGCACAGTGGAACCCTGATCCCCATGTAGAGAGCACATTGTTGCTGCTACCTGTTGCCTGATGCTGGACGTTCTAACTCTTCCTGATTTGAACCTAAACCCTTCCATATAAACTAGGGTGGTGTCTTTCCTTTATAAGCATTAGATATCGATAAATAGTAGAGGGATGAGCTTGTGACTTTCAAGAGCCTAGTAAATAACAAGACATCAAACTCTTTTCGGAAAAAAAACACAAGTAAGATATAATTCTGGTTCCTAAATTGGATGTGGTGATGGCTGAGCAATTTTGGAGGCAAGAACAGTTAACATAGTAATTTTGGTTGTGGCATAATTCTGGGCTGTCGATACTAAGACAGACTCTGGGCTTTTTATGAGGGGACGATGAGAGCCCCTGAGCACAGACCAGCATTGCTGGTTCAGCCTCCATATTCCACAGCAGACCACTGAGCAGAAAGTCCTGCATGATTCCAGGTTGGTTACAAGCCTCTGTGGCTTGGTCACGTGAGTTTGGGTATATGTATTGTAAACCTGGTGGCACTTTGCAGGAAAGTGAATTGAAGCCAGTGTTTAATAAAGTTGAACTTAAAGTATGTGTTTCATTGACAGTAGTTGGTAATCCATCATTATTCTAAAAGGACAACCTGGGGATATATGATATGTATCATCTATTTTGCTTTTTATATTTGTTCAGATGAAAAGTGTTAGCTTGTACCTGATAAATAAGTGATTGTTTTAAGCCCCTTTGGTGACCAAAGGTGGCTTCTTTGCCAGCCGCTCTCAGCCTCGTGTCTTCTGTGCACAGGGGAGGCTCATGCACCTGTATGCGGTGTGCGTGGACTGCCTGGAAGGGGTTCACAAGATCATCTGCATCAAGTGTAAGTCGCGGTGGGACGGCAGCTGGCACCAGCTGGGCACCATGTACACCTACGACATCCTGGCCGCCTCTCCGTGCTGTCAGGTTGGTGTTGACCCCGCAGAGCAAGCAGTGGGGGACGTCAGGCTTCTGTCCCCAAGTAAATATGAGAGAGTCAAGGCCGGCCCTGGGGTGGCGCTGGAGGAGGAGGGAGGGCGTGGAGAGCATGCCGCAGGAAGGAGCGGCCAGGGCCTCCCAGTAGTCCAGTAGTGACGCTTGATTAACGACGGCATCGTGCCGCTGCTCCTAGAATACTTGGCAGTCATTAAGCAGGATCTTGCAGGATACTATATAATTCTGTGGAAATAGTTTCAGTCTTTTAAGTCAAAAAAGCACGTCTTAAATGGCAGAATAGCACACTTTCATTTGTAAAAAGTGAACATGAAAAGGGCTCTGCTAGCCTGTTACCAGAGCTTGTCTCTGGATGGTGGGATGGGATGCTCAATGGTTCCTTTAGTTTTGTTCTTGCTTACTTAGAGTTTTTAAAGCTTTAGATGTAAGAAAAAGTTGTCATTTAAAAGGAAGGAAGAAAGTCTCACTTCCTCTCGTGGACAGGATTTTCTTTTTGTTTGCTTTGTGTGGGACAGTGCAGTTTATACAGGATCTGCCTGCCATGGAATGTGTCTGAGGCTGACTTGAAAGATTTGTAATCCTTAAAGCTCTGCTAAAGGGAGGCATATTCTGATGCTAAGAAAGCATCTGAAATTTAGCTGTCATGAGGAAAAGAGGGAAGTATTAACATGTGAAAGTGTATTAAATAAGTCCATAGAAACAGAAGACAAAACAAAATCCTTGGAAATATCTTGATTTGTTTCCAAGTGCTTTGGAAAAGAAAAGGCTTTTATATAACTCCTTGATATTTACAGGCTGGAGAGATTATTTTCCTTTCCTCTTAAGTGGCTAAGCCTTTAATATAAACACCTGATAAACATTTCAGTAGTTTGTTAATAGTTTTATATCTTTAGCATTATGATTTGATTTTTATAAAAAGAGCATCCTTACCATTAGCAATTTATTCAGAAGATAAGCTGTGTTGGTTGAATGAAGAGGTTGGCAGGGTTGCTATTTCAGCCTTTCTGTGTCTGTACTACTGACCTGAGAAGAGAAATGTAGTCGTGAGAGCCCTGAATGGTCATTCGTAGCCTGTCATTTGATTCTAGATATAATTGATTCCTTTTATGCTATTCTCATATATAGACCACACTTCCATTTTAAAACTTAGTCTTGGAAATGAGATATCATTATCTTTTACTAAGAGTTATTCACTGTAGCATTTTATAATACCCAGTATACCTTGATGCCTGCCCTTGAGATGAGAGAAACAAAGGAAGAGTTCTCTCCCACACACACCAGAGAGATACCTTTTAAAGAAATAGGGAAGTGAAAGAATGTGTGGGCCTATAACCCGTAAGGGTGCTAGCTCTGGAAAGGACTCTTTATTTTTCACATGCTGTGGAGGCCTGAACAATTAGAACTTTTTCCCCAGGTCTACCCACACGTATCAGCATGACCACAAACCTCTCACTCCCAGCCTGCTGCTCTTTCTGCTTCACCACTGACAGGTCCTGGGATTGCTGTTTTATCTTAAGGGAGAAAAGCAGAGTGGTATCATGCCACACCCAGCCTGTTGTTACTCACCATATATTTCTTCCTTAAAACAGTTTAATCCCAGACACTTTTTTTTTCCCTTGCCCCTTACTGAAGTGGACTTAAAAAAAAAAAATCAATTTTTGACTTAAAAAAATCAATTAACTATATTCACTGAGAAAGGTACAAATGTTAGATGCTACAAAGGCATCAAGGAGTGTCTTCAGGAAGATTTTGAGGCCGAAATAAGCAGGAATTCATTATTAGAAACGAGTAACAGGTTAAAGAGAGAGGTGTGCTTAGAATCTCACTTTTATTACTGTTCAGAGAGATTAATCAGTTAAAAGGGAGTTTATCTCAGGGAGACTGTACTGACTAAGAGGGTAGGCTCTGGGAAAGTTACTGGGTTCAGATCTCAGCCTTTCTGCTTCATCACCATGTGCTTCAGTATGATCATCTAAAACTGATATACTACTACCTACCTGTGGGAGCGTTTTGAGGATGAAGTGGTTGTAGAATGCATCTGAATTGAGAGCCTGTTGTACTTTATAATTTCCTATTATTCACTGAAGTCCTTGGACCTGTTGCTGAAAGCTTAGGTCTGACGCTGCTAGAGGGAGGCCAGGGCATGAATGAAGGTACAGTGTTCTTGCAGGTTCCAGAAGCCTCGGCGTAAACATGGCCCTTATTTCCAGATCCTCAATTTTACTAGAGTATTTGAGGGAAATTTTATTTTTACCTCAAAGAAAGCAGAAGTATAGTTAGGAGTAGAATGAAAAATGTATATACATTTAAGAAATAAACTCGAAAACAATCTTCAAAGAAATTTCATGCAGGTTTGGATGAGAGAGGTTGGTTTCAGCCACTTTTTAAAACCCACAGGGAAGAGATTTTTGATTGGTAGGAGTTTCACTGGAGAAGTTTAGGCAGTAGAGGTCGAGAATTTTCTTCCCATCTGTAGAGTAATTACAAGCAGTGCTGCATATCAGGAGAGAAATGAAGAATCGTTTAATCTTTTAGGCTGTTGGGTAAATATTTGCGTGTATAATATCTCATGCTTATCTGATGCTCTGCCCACTCTGTTTGGGGTAATAAAGAGATGCTTTATTAAACTCTTGATCGGTTTCCCAGGTAAGTAGACTTGAGTGTTGGTTGCCAGTGCTGGGGGTCAGAGGGGTAGCGCGGTTCACAGCCTCTTGTGTTCCCCCCGCAGGCCCGCCTGAACTGTAAGCACTGCGGGAAGCCGGTGATCGATGTGCGGATTGGCATGCAGTACTTCTCCGAGTACAGCAACGTCCAGCAGTGTCCACACTGTGGCAACCTGGACTACCATTTCGTGAAGCCATTTTCCTCCTTCAAAGTTCTTGAAGCTTATTGATGAAAGCTTTGCTTTAGTAATAGCTATTTTATTGACATTACTTTGTTACATATCTTTTCTAGGGAAGCCTTCTGTGACATTCATTTCTTTTCTAATTGAAAGGAGAGTTCCTTTGTGTATGTGTGCCACTTAAAGGGGTCCTGCCCCTTGCCCTCTCTTGACCCCCACGTGTTAGTCCGTTGTCATGACCAGCACCCAGCCAGGTACTCCTGTGAGCTTGGGGGAACGGTTCGCTATCATGAAGAGTCTCTCAGGCAGCTTTTAGGGTGGTGGGGAGGATGGGGTGAATTTAGGAAAGAGATTACATGGTCATAAACTGAGAGCATGGAAGGAGTTGGGAAGAAACTCTTACTAAGATGTTAACTGCCTACAGATCCACTTTTAAGTCTTCTCTGGGCCTTGGGCAAAACATGTGACGAGTGAATGTAACCTGTGCCTGGAGAGCTGACGGTGTGTTTGTCCGCTTTGGTTTGGCATTCTGCAGCACACACTGACCTGCCGCTTCCCCTCACTGCCAGATCACTGGGAAGTGGACATGAGCCCTGATTCTATCCGTGTTGTATTCTAGCAGCCAGTTTTCATACTGAAAATAATATCCAAATTGTAAGACATGTGAAAACAATGGGTGTCGCACATATTTTTAGGGTAAAACTGACCCGTAACAAAGAGAATATGCTACAAGAATTTGGAGATGATGCACACTGACTCAGAGGGCAAAAGGCAAGGACCCTGCCATTTGAACTGTATCTTTGAGGTTGGTCAAACACGCTTGTAAGGAGAATTCCATGAATAACATGATTTGGGCGGTACTGATTTATATAGGTTTACACTGTCGAAGTGTCATTTGATGTCAGTTTCTTCTCACAGGTAAATCTCACAGCCACAGAGCCTAACTGGTAAGTTTCACAAGCAGTCATTGCCATACTTACCTTCCCCCAAACTGCTTATGGCTGCATTTTACTGTTAGTGCTGAGTTTCCAAAATCAAAGATTTGACCTTCAGAAGGAATGGAAAAAAATTATTTGTGAAGCTTTGAGGAAAAGAATAATTTTAGTATTTCTTTTTAAAGAGTTTCATTTTGGAAGATCACCAATTATAATGCATAACAATATGTTTGAGGATAGATTATTCTAAAGATCTCCATGATACCTTACCACTGTTGAAAAAGATGGTAATTTATAGAACTTTGTTAGTCAGAGCATTGAGCTTTCTAAAATACAGCCTTTCTTTATTAGAGTTTCCTGATTTAAATAGACTGACACCCCTTATCTTTATAAAACTGGAATTGGAATATGATTTCTCAAAAATGAATTTGGTAATTTCAGCTATAATACACATGTGTTATAAGGATGCTGAGAATATTCTTTTATGGGTTAACTAAATTTGGGGTTATGTGGATATTTTTTATTATTTAGTTTATATCATTTCCCTCTCTCACTCCCCAAGAAAAAACAGTTGTTTTTCCTCTCAGAAGTGTTTAGGCATCATTGCAAGTGAGTTTCAGTTCTGCTACATGGAATATTTGATGTTTTGTTTGAAAGAACACAGCTGACTGTGAGAGTTTGACTAATACTCTTGTCTTTCAGATTGGATGATGATAATTTGGCTGACCACATCTAGTTTGCATCTAGTTTGATATTTGATGATCTGAAGAATATTTCACAGTGGGAGGGAATGCTCAATGCTCATAAGACACAGCAAGTTGTTATTAGCCTGACAGTGTTTGATGCAAGGAAAAGAGGTCTATAGGACATAGCCCTTGCAAATCTGTCTGTGATACACAAAACTGTAACTGAATCAGCTGTTTCCCTATTGATTCTCTGTCATGTACCAGGTATAAAAAAAAATGGAGGAGTTTCTCTTGTCTTCAGTGTACCATTGGATTTTATTTCTGAATTTCAAATGAGTAGTAAAATATTTGTAATGCTGTTCTTTAACCCACCTAAATTTCTAAAGAGAAACCTGCTTGTATTGTTGTTCTGAAGCTTAAAAGCTTACATGTAGATCACCTACATGCCCCTCAGCCTAAAACTATTGCAAGTGTAGATGCATTCAGTATTTTCCCCTTACGTCGTTGTCTCCTCTCAGAGAAATATGTATGAGGAGGTTTCACTGTAGTTGAGTAAAATTTGCTTGTGGCCTTTGTTTTGATGGTTCTGTTAGGATTCTGTGGGTGCTAAATTGATTATGCCTTTACGGCATTGCATTTGTCTAAAATGGAAAATTTGGCAGATTTGAGAATAAAATATAATTGAGTATGCAACCATGTGAAGAATAAATTTTATTTTGGAATCTGCTGACCTTAATATTTTCATCATACTTTCTAGAAGTACTTTGCTCTGAGTACCTTGATAGGAATTGGAATGTACCACAAAAGATGATTATTTTGGTTGAGGTTCAGATGTTAAAGAATATTAGTCATCCAAGAGGTCCATTTTCTGTTTTTCTAATAGTGTTCAAAGACATGAACCCACTTATAGGTAATTTTTATCTACTTTAACTTGTTCTATCATTATTTTTAAGAGTTAAACCTTGAACAGATAAAATTACCTGCTTTAGTTTAGTGGGATGACTATTTCTGATCGTATTGTCATCTTCTCTTCAGGCTAGCTCAGTTCTTCACTCTCTTCTGTTTTCTGGTTGCATTTGAAGCCATTGATACACCTATGGCCATGAAGTTAGGGAGTGGGCTGAATTATCCCATTGTAATTAAGAAAGAGCTTTCTCCAAACAGAATATTCCTAGGTGTTTAAATCCTAAAACTAACAGATAAACTTTTAATGTAACTTGTTAGATCACCCAGACTAACTTGCTGAAATCTTTCGTTTTGTCCTGTAAGATCAGTGCTTAACATGCAGTCTCTACTCCTGTGTTCGGGTCAGCCGCTCCAGTTTGCTCTTTTCTTTAGTCTCATGGTAGCAGCTCTTGGGTCACTGCAGTCAGAGGTTGGGGAGGAGGTGAGGAGAAAGTGCTCTTGTTCAGTGTTTTGGTTCCTGTAAAAGGATGCTGCCTAACTCAACTCATCTCTGTGTCCTGTTGACTTTATTATTATTCCAGATCATTGAAAGAAAACATAATGGACGGGCATCATTAACACCAGCTCAAAAATACATTCTTATCAGTAAAGATTTCTTGTCAAGATGTCTTGGATTGCACTTTTGTTGAGAGAAGACAGTGTAAATAGTTAAAGAATGTTGATAAAGTTGAAACATTTGGAATTGTGTGGTGTTAGAAGGTTTCTGTTTGTGAAATGTATGTATTAAAAATAATAAAATTTCAGAAACTAATATTGTATTCTCTCTTTAGTGTGCCACTTTATTTTCTGTTGGGATTTTAGGTTTTTGAGCATGGGATTGTTTGGTCAGAAAAGATAATAGAGAAGTCTTTCCTATGGTTTGGTCACTATTCATGTAGCTATTTCAAAGTCCCTATTGCAGCTAATAAAGACTCAGAACTTTTTTGCTGTTTAAAAGTGATGCGTCCCATACAAATTCCCTTTACAACAAAATAAGCATTCTGTATAACAGAGTTGGTTCCATGTGGATGATCCACAATTATTGTTCTGGTTATAGGGAATTATATCTGACTAAGTAGATAATCCTTTTCTACAATTTGTTGTTGTTATTTCTAGGCCTGTAACAATTTGCATAATGAAAAGACTAGATTATATCCTTTTTCATTATAAGAAAGTGAGAACTGAGTTGTTAAACTTCTGGCTGACTAGAGGCACTGTGATCTAGTTTAGCTTATGTTTCAAATTTCCTTGTTCCTTTCATTTCACATATTATTCTTAGCCAAAGCATTGAAATCCACAAAATCATTAGAGTACATCATAACATGTGGAAAGGAGGGTGAGGAAAGAGTCTCCGGGGATTCCAAGCTTGTTTCACCATTATTTCCTACAGACATCTGAGATATAAATTTTATTTTATTCAAAGCCTTAATGACTTAGGATATCATGATTGCTACTAGTGTAATTCATTTCAGCAAAATTCCTTTGCAATTGTAAGGAACATATAGTTCTTACTATGGTAGAAAGAAAAAAGTTAAACTGATTATTAAGAATTATGTTTAATGGAGGAAAATTTTATTTGTTCTTAGTAGTTTCCATTTCTTTAAATCTTGCTTATGTAGCTTTGACTTAAATTTAGCAGCAGTTAGCTTGCTAATTTTATAGGCTGTTTCTCTAGTAAAGAGTTAAATTTTGGAAGAAAAAGCTTTGCTTGAGCTTTTATTCTTTTATGTTCTTTCAGTTCTCTATACCTGGGATAAACCTTATCTGATGAATATGAAATATCTTTGAAGATCCTAAAGTATCATACAGATACACTAGAACTAATGTATTTTTAAAGAACACTTTTACTCTGACGACAATCTTTGACCCTGTGGTAATTCATTCATATAAGCTCAGTTTGGTGTTGTCTCAGGGACAGCAAAAATAAACGAAGCGCTTTGTCTCATGGTATTCAGTAAAGACACTGATTACATCTGTCAGGATCCAAGTGGAACCCAAGTGGAATCTGGCCCCATAGCACCATTTCCTGGAGATGGACACCATGCCAGGGGTTCTGATACAGTTGTTTGAAAGTTTAGATCATAACTAAAATCAAGTTTGGAATTGTCTAATTACATTCCCCATAAGCCTAAAAGTAGAAAATTCATAGCTGTAACAGTCATAGAATTAGAGATCCCAGAATTTAGAGTGAAGACTGTGTTTTTGTCCTGTTCACATTATGTGTGTGTGTGTGTGTGTGTGTGTGTGTGTGTACATGGGCTTCCCAGGTGGCTCCATGGTAAAGAATCCGCCTGCCAGTGCAGGGAATGCAAGAGACACAGGTTTGATCTCTGGGTGGGGAAGATCTAGAGGAGGAAATGGCAGCCTGCTCCAGTATTCTTGTCTTGAAAATTCCATAAACAGAAGAGCCTGGCAGGCTAGGGCTGCAAAGAGTTAGACACAACTGAGCATACATACACATACCTTTAATTGAAGTATAGTTGATTTACAATATTATATTAATTTCACATGTGCAACATAGTGATTCAGTGTTTTTATAGATTATAGTCCATTTACAATTGTAAAAGATTGGCTATGTTCCCTGTGCTATATATCCTTAAAGTTTATATATTTTATGCATAGTAATTTATGCCTCTTAATCCCTTCTATCATGCGCTTCCCCACTTCCCTCTCCCTGTTGGTAACCAGTAGTTTTGTTCTCTGTTTTGCTATTTTCATTTGTTTGTTTCAATCTTATTGACTGTTACATTCATCTTAAAGATAAACTGAGGCCCAGAGAACTTGCTGCTGCTGCTGCTGCTAAGTCGCTTCAGTCGTGTTCAACTCTGCAACCCCATAGACGGCAGCCCACCAGGCTCCCCGTCCCTGGGATTCTCCAGGCAAGAACACTGGAGTAGGTTGCCATTTCCTTCTCCAATGCATGAAAGTGAAAAGTGAAAGTGAAGTCACTCAGTCCTATCCGACTCTTCGCGACCCCATGGGCTGCAGCCTACCAGGCTCCTCCGTCCATGGGAGTTTCCAGGCAAGAGTACTGGAGTGGGGTGCCATTGCCTTCTCCGCCAGAGAACTTAAATCTACATAAATAAATAAATAAATAAAGGCTGACTGGGAATTAAGTCTGGATTTCCTCTCCTATTTCTCAAAATGACATCAGTGAGTGTGTAGTTTTCAGTTGAGAGAGAGCTTTGGATTTGTTTTGACAAGGGATGTGTGTGCTTAGTTGCCTCTGACTCTTTACAACCCTGTGGACTATAGCCCTCCAGGCTCCTCTGTCCATGGGATTTTTGAGAGTACTGAAGTGGGTTACCATTTCCTCCTCCAGCCTATCTTCCTGACCCAGGGACCAAACCCCTGTTTCCTGTCTCCTGCATTGCAGGCGGATTCTTCACCCACTGAGCCACAGGGGAGCCCTTTTGACAAGGTGCTGGATTTCAGAGGCACAGTAGCCCTCACTTCAGCAGCAGTGGTGCTAGAATGGAAATAATTCTGAGAGGCTTGCTGAGGCCCCTGTGAGGGTGAGAAGCACATGGGAAAACATCTGTTTTTAGAAAGAAAACAAACGGGAACATTTCTGATTTCTAAAGAGAAGAAGTAATATTTGAAATCAGAATAATTGTGTCTTTTCCCTCATTTTTTTGTGTGCTCATTTGTTGACTGCAGTTCTTTTATTAAAATCAATCATTGCTTGAGGAGAACTGTGTCTGAGTGTTGGGTGACATTGCAACAGTCTACACTAAGAATCCGTCACTTCTTCACTCGGGATCTGACTTTAAGATTAGTTTCTGGATTCAAACATGTCAGGCTGTCAGATTTGATAGCTTTGGTCTCCCCAGCTGGAGCAGGGTTTTCCTTTTGACTAAGTTTTCAAACAGTGGCTCTTGGTGTGTTTCATGTTCAGTTTCTCTTCAGTACTCTTTGTCTGAAGCTCTAGTATTTCAGACTTTTTGAGCTGCTCTACCTGATCACTGTTTATTTGTAGTGCTGAGAGAGAAATTTTTTCATGGTGTAGGGGTTATCTCTTGAGCTAATTATTAGTGTCTTTCCTAATTACTGTAAAACCATGGATTGGCAATCACTGCCTTACAGTTTCTTGTTATTTTTTATCACATCAACGAATCATGTATTTTTCTGAGGCTCTGAAGACACTGCAAGTGGTTGATGGAGAAAGTAAAGCCCGATGAAGCCCCTGGACTGGAGTTTGTCTGAAGCTCCAGAAGAATCCCATGGCTCTCAGAAGAGAGTGGTTTGGGCCAAGAATGAGACAGTGGCAGTCCCAGGGCCTTCTGTCACTATTTCACAAAACTTAATGGGGTTCAAAACATTACCTACTGCAAGACTGCACAGGATATCTAAAAGGTCAGTTTATTTTTGGCACAAGTTACAGCTATCTTGGTTATCCCATACTGCTCAGAAACAATGGTATATGCCTTTGATGAATAATATATGAGAACATAAATGAATTAATATCTAATGCTGTTTATTTTGTAGGCATAACTTTTCAAAACAAGATAAGAGTTCTGTTAGGTGGCGGGTGGTCTTTATTGATGGCAGAGTTGAGAAAAAGCCACTTTTTATTAATGGAAGTGTCAGCTTTTTCTAATCTTTGTCCTATTACCTGTTGTGATTACCTGTGCTTTATCTTTCTTCTGCCTTCCCTTCCCTATCAGTTTTCTTAAGCACTGGAATATAGTAAAGTGAAGGTGGCTCAGTTGTGTCTGACTCTTTGCAACCCCATGGATTGTAGCCCACCAGGCGTCTCTGTTCATGAACGTCTCTAGGCCAGAATACTGGAGTGGGTAGCCATTCCCGTCTCCAGGGGATCTTCCCAATCCGGGGACTGAACCCAGGTTTCCCACATTGCAGGAATACAGTAAAGCCCCCAGGCAAACCTAGACATGAGCTGGTTGGTAAATCAAAGAAGTAGAAAAGATTGCTGCAGTTGGCACAGAAATGGGAAAATGAAAGTGTTGTTGCTTAGTTGTGTCTGACTCTGGGATCCCATGGACTGCAGCCTGCCAGGCTTCTCTGTCCATGGATTTCTCCATGCAAGAATACTAGAGTGGGTTGCCATTTGCTACTCCATGGGGTCTTCCTGATTCAGGGATTGAACCCATGTTTTCTGCTTTGCAGGCTGATTCTTTACCACTTGAGCCACCAGGAAAGCCTGCACAGACGTGGGCAATTTGATCAATGGAAGGATAGAGTTCAAAAGTAAACCACACTTACATAGATGGGCAATGAATTTTTGCCAAAGGCATAAAAAGAATTCAGTGAAGAGAAGATAATGTAATAAATGGAGCTGGAAATTTTTGATATCCATATGGAAAAAACAAACTTGGATCAAGACTCTTATTAAAAAAATTTAACTATTAAGTGGATCATAAATATAAAATTAAAAATGATAAAAGTTGTATTTTACTAAAATTAAGAGCTTCTCAAAAGACATTATTAAGAAAAAGAAGCCACAAACTAGAAGAAAAGGGCTTGGATCCAGAAAATAATTCCAAAATGTAGTAATAAAACAAATGAGCCAATTTTAAAAAGTGCAGAATATTTGAATGCTTTGCCAAAAAAATAAAAATGACAAACACATGATAAGATACTCAACATCATTAGTCACTAGGGATATGCATTTAAAACCATCATGAAATGCCACTACACACCCATTGGAATGACTTTTAAGAAAAGAATAGCAATTGCTGGCAAAAATGTGACATAAAAACACTCACACGCTGCTGGAAAATAGCCGGTAGTTTCTTAAAAAGTTAAACATATACCTATTCTGTATCTTGGCCATTCCACTTCTATGTGTTTACCCAAGAGAAGTGAAAGCATGTCCACAAAAAGACTTGTTTAGAAGTTTCTGGCAGCTTTATTTGTAATAGCGCCTAACAGGAACAACACAAATGTCTATATCAACAGGAGAGTGGATGAACAGAATGGGGGCTAATACTATAGAATAGTACTCCACAATAAAAGGGAACCAACTGCTGATGCATGCAACATGGCTAGTCTCATTTACACTAAAGAGAGGTCAGGAGGAGGAGAGTACATACTATATGACTCCATTTGTGTAGAATTTTAGAAAATGCAAATGAGCCTGTATTGGCAGATCAGTTTTGCCTGGGGATGGAAAGAGGAAATGGGGGAGGGTTTCTCTGGTGGCTCAGATGGTAAAAATCCTGCCTATAATGCGGAGACCTGGGTTCGATCCCTGGGTTGGGAAGATTCCCTGGAGGAGGGCTTGGCAATCCACTCTAGTATTCTTGCCTGGAGACTCCCCATGGACAGAGGAGCCTGGCAGGCTACAGTCCATGGAGTTGCAGAGTTGGACACGACTGAGCGACTAAGCACAGCACAATGAGGGGAAGAGTAGGTAAAATGATTACAAAGAGGCATGAGGACCTTTGGGGGTGATGAGTGAGTGAGTGAGTGAAGTCGCTCAGTCGTGTCCGACTGTGACCCCTGTGTATTATACTCAACAACATTTTAGTGTGTATATGATTTGTCCTGTCACTCCAAAGCATCTTAGTGAGTTACTGAAATGGTGTTTTCTTTATATAATTATATGTCATTGGCTTATGTACTATTTTTATTAAATTACATTTTTGCAGTGCCAAGTATAACTGGCACAGACAAGTTTGGGGACAAACACGACTAACTCTTGGTAAGGACACAGCTTTGCAGGGGTAAACTGTATGGAGACCCTGCCTAAGAGCAGCTACCAGCTACTAATGTCCACAGTACTGAGGTCATCCATCACAGTGTAGATTTACAAAATGAACTGGAGTCATTGCACTTGCTGGATTGGCCAAGGAAAGGTTGGTTGAGGACGATTTTCCTGCTCAAGCACTCATACTGTCTTTCATCAGCTGCAAATAGTAAGAGTGTCTGCCTAGGGGTAACGGTATTATTATTAAGGTTTAAATGAAGTAATGTAAATAAAGTGCTTAATGCAATAAAATGCTTTAGCACATACCCTGGTGGGTAATAAGTGCTAAAAATGCACCTTATTTTGATCATGTATGTTATTTCAGAAAGCGTTTTTATAATAGTAGGGCAGGAAGGGCCTTAGAAATGGACTCAACCCATTTATTTTACAGATGAGGAAAGTGGCCCAACCACACACACATTGGCAAGCATTTTGCCGAAAGTGGATCATGCTAAGGGCGCTTCACGGGAGGCTGCTTCCTAAGGGGCTCCTGAAGATATGGAGAGTTCTCTAATACCAGGGGAGGAATCGCACACCTTGTGTCAGACTCATAAAAGAGCTGCTTTTGAGAGCAGGCTCACTTGTTCAGAAGGCGGATCATCTTCAATAGCTGTGAACCTCTTTTGAAAAATGTTTGCTGAATTCTGCCCGTGAAGTGTCAGTATTCCTCCCCACAGCCTAAAGCAGTGGGTGTGTGAAGTGAGCGAAAACCAGCATCAGTGAGGCAGTAAGGAAAGAAGGGGTGGGACTAACAAACAGAGACATCTGATTTAGTAAGGTGGGTTAGACATTTTGTGAAAGCCATGCTTGATTATGCCTATTTGGGTTTTTAGCTTCAAACTGAGACCTGTGCTTTCTTGGGCTGGGAACTGATCCACTTTTTCCCCCCTTCATGGTGAAAACAGACAGGGGCCTGTCAGTTGTGCTACAGTGATTGTATTTTTCATCTCAAGTATGCCCGTGAAGGCTGGCATCCATACTCCTGACTTAGTGCAGTGAACATCACTTGCGAATGATGAGTGTGGCAGTGACAGATCATGGTCACCCTGTACTGGCCAGGGTGATGGCCTATGCTGCTGGTCTCTGCCTCTACTGGCCCGGGCCAGCTTGAGGGATCAAGGTTGCGATGCACCTGCTGAAACTGCAGGATCTGTAACCCGTAACAGGCATCTGAACTCACTCAGCCAACCAGGGACTCGGAGGCAGGAAACCTGGGTTTAAACTGTGCCTTCTTCACACTTGACCTTTTGAGTCACGCTTTCTGTTACTGCAGGAAAACACAAGTACCAACTTTCTAATATTCTTAGAGTGAGGTTTAATGAGTTAATAGCTTCATGAATTTATAAGCTCTTCACTGAGAAACAGATGTAAGAGGTTATTACAATGAACAAGTTAGTAATGACTCTGTTTCTACTTAAAAAAAAATCTATCCCAGATGCTCTTGATTTCTGATGTTAAACAGCTATGACTATCTCACTAAAATTTGTCTTTCACACGTCATGCTTGACATGCTAAATGCTAGTCAATTTAGTATTTATTGAGCACATATTATGTGTAGGGGTAGGAGCCAAAGGAGTCATGATTGTTCAGAAGACTGGTCACATTTGATAGCTTTGTGCAGCTTTTAAAAACTGCTGAATTCTACTTCTGAAGTGGTGACATTCCATGAGAGGGGACAAGACTCCTCAAGGTATGTACACCTAAAATATTCTTGCTGAGAATTACTGTGTCATCTGTGATCTTCCCTGACACTGAAATGAAATTTTAAATATAGATCCTTCTTAAAATAATGAATTGAAATTCTAACAAAGCATTTGGCATATAAGATTTGTGTTTTTTGATTAAGAAGAATTTTACTAGATTGAAAAAATTCTGAAGGAGAAGTTTCACTCCTCACATGTCTCTCATTTACATTTTTGTCAGGTTTATTAATGCATATGTACCACATTGTGTGCAAGGCAGCAAGGGTTCTTTTTGAAGAATTGTGTTGAAATCACAATCATTTTCCAGATGTCTTTAATCTGTCATCTAGGTAGATGGGATGTAGGTTCTGGTTCTTATTCTTTTGAAATTGGGATTTTAACATTAAATATGATGTTTAATTAGTACCTGTAAAAGGTACTAATATTTTATTATAGCTTTTGGGGGTGAAAAAATTAAAAAGGAGGTAACAGGCAAATTCTGTTTCTGTTGCTAAAAACATTATCATTTCTCTTAAAGCTGATGTGCATATTTGGGTTTGTATTAGTTGAAAGTTTTAAGAAAATATCTCTAGCAAATCATTGAAGCTGTGGAAGAAAGTGTATTCAAAATTGCTGAGTTCTAAAATTCAAAAGAAATGATTTTATCAAAGAAGAATGATATTTAAAATAGTTCAGGAGAAGTTTTTTCTTTTAAAGCTGTCTCTATTTTGAGATTGGAGTGGGTACTTTGGCACTTTCAGTTTTCTTGCTTTGTGCTATGCTCTGCTAAGTCACTTCAGTTGTGTCCAGCTCTTTGCGACCCTGTGGACTGTAGCCTGCTAGGTTCCTCTGTCCATGAGATTCTCCAGGCAAGAATACTGTAGTGGGTTGCCATTCCCTTCTCCAAGGTATTTTTCTGATCCAGAGATTGAACCTGCATTTTTTAGGTATCCTGTACTGGCAGGTGGATCTTTAACCTCTAGCATTACCTGGGTAAGCCCTTTCTTGGTTTAAATATAATTTAAGTTAACAAGATACTAATTATGAGTGCAAAGGTTTCAAAATGTATAATTCAACCCCAAAGGAAGAAAATCAGAAAGGCCTTAAAGTAAACGGTCTGCTTTGGAGCTGTGCTCATTTTGAAAGTATGCATTTCTGGACTAGATTTCCTAATGTGGGCCAAGGAAGTAAGCTTTCAAGGTACTAAGAGAAATTTCTCTCAGCAGCTCACCTAATGGTTAAACTTGAATTTGTAGTAGCTGATAGTTGCTTTAGGTGCCCTCTTTGAACTGAATTGTAGGAATTAAAGAAATCTTACCAGGTCAACAGTTGAATGATTGGCTGGAAACATGTTTTCAAAACTACTTTGCACAGAACCTTGCAAAGAGAAGGGGGCTGGAATGGATGGAAAACATGATGATTGAATCTTTATGGGTAAAACTATGAGCTCACTAATTAAGTTGCCCAATAACTTAATACCTTAAGGTATTGCCCACCTGGACTGTAGTAAAAATAAAATCATAGTAAAATACCAGAAACTTTAGCAGGGCCTTAAATGCAATTCTCACAGTAGTAGCTTAAGAAAGTTTGTGATGTGATGTGAAAGTCGCTCAGTCATGCCCAACCCTTTGTGACCCACAGGACTATACAGTCCATGGAATTCTCCAGGCCAGAATATTGGAGTGGGTAACCTTTCCCTTCTTCAGGGGATCTTCCCAACCAAGGGATCGAACCCAGATCTCCCACATTGCAGGCAGATTCTTTACCAGCTGAGCCACCAGGGAATCCCAAGAATGCTGGAGTGGGTAGCCTATTCCATTTCCAGCGGATCTTCCCAACCCAGGAATTGAACTGGGGTCTCCTGCACTGCAGGTGGATTCTTTACCAACTGAGCTATGCCAGAAAGTTTAGTTTGTGAATAGTTAATTCTCCCTTCAATCTGGGTATCTTGCATCTAACATGGTAACTTCTTTGCCCATTTCCTGTTGTTTGTGTTTACCTGGTCTCTTCCTGGAGAAGGAAGCCCACCTGTGCAGTTCACTGGATTATGCTTGGATGATGGCTGTGGACCGAGGCTGGGCACCAGGATCTCTCTGCAAGAAGGGTCCCCTGGGGTGTTCAGGTTCTGCTGCCCAGCTGCAAAAGTGCGTGACTGTATCACCCAGTTTTGGGTTTTTACTTAATAGGCTGTTTATTTTCTAACTAACCTATTGTTTGTATGTATTGAGGAAGTAAGATTGGGTTGTTAGGTGCTAAAAACATTTGAAATCATGTTTTATTGATCACTGTCAGAAATGCGCTATGAGCACATGTGGAGGAGTTTGTGGATACAGGGAAGGGATTGAATACTTTGAGAGTTTTCCTGGCATTATTTTCAGAAAGCCTGGCCAAGAGGACCGGCTTAGGGCATCTGCAAAGCAGCTATTTTGAGAACAAAATTCCAAACATATCATTTGTCAGTCAGCAACTCAAGAATCAAACCAAAACAGAACAATAAAGAAGTCATCGTGACTTCTTCTCAGCTTAGTGACAGTGGTGATAGAACACAGGGAAAGATGGAAAACCCTTGGAGGTGGACTCTGGGGAGCGAATCGTGGCTGAGTTCAGTGGGCATGTTTCTCAGCTGTGGAATACAGACACAGCTTCACCACCTTTCTGTTGTTGGTCTAGTGTAGATCATTCCTGCTTCCGTCCCTGGTGCCTCACCCACCGCCTGTTTAAGGGTGAGTCCTTAATTGTGTTCTATAAACTCTGCAGTTGCTGGCTTGCCCATGTCTCACTTAAGTGGAATACTGCCTGGATCCTAACTGTAGTTAAGTTTCAGGTTTGTTCAGAGCAAAATTAACTTCCTTGTAACTTTTTTTCAGAGTAACTCTCAAAAACAGTCACTAACCTTGGCAGAAGATGAGCCCTCCTTAATGTCTGTACAAAGGTGGTTTTCAGGCCCGCCTTGGGTGCCATGCCCGTCTTGCTGGCCGCGAAGCCAGCTAGGCCTGCAGTGCTCAGTAGGTGGCGCTCGTGCTCTCTCTGTGCCGCAGCCATCGCGGAGGGTGTGGGTTTGGGCCGCAGGAATGCAGATACATCGTCAACTCAAAGCGGCTTCCTTGGGTCGGCTGCAGCATAAACCCATTATCGGCGCGGTGGCAGCTGCTGCTGACTGTCCTTGCTCGCAGGCAGGTTCAGAGTAAAGGCCTTTGAAATCTGTGAGGTTGGGCACTGCGAGAAGCAAAACCGCTGACTGAAATAAGCAGGTTAGGAGTCTGTTATCTGGTTCCCTGCAGATGGGTCTGGGAGCAGCTTGGAGGCTGAGACCAGAGTCCAGGAAGGCCCTTCTCTCCTGTAACTGTGGTCTGGAAAAATCTCATCAATGTGGCCAGCTCTCTGAAGTCCCATTTTGGAGCCAATTTAGTGAAAATCAAGAATATTTTGAACCAGTGACAGAATTATAATTTTTATACTTATGAGCTGGCTTTTCCTGGTCAGTCTTGATTTCCAGCATTCAATTTTATTACTGATGTAAGAGCAGTAGCCCTCAGTGCCTCCTTCTATTTGGGGTATAGAATATATAGTCACTATAATTACTACTTTGTGACAGCTGCTGCTGCTGCTAAGTCGCTTTAGTTGTGTCTGACTCTGTGCGACCCCATAGATGGCAGCCCACCAGGATCTGCCATCCCAGGATCTTGCCTCCAGGCAAGAACACTGGAGTGGGTTGCCATTTCCTTCTCCAATGCATGAAAGTGAAAAGTGAACATGAAGTCGCTCAGTCGTGTCCGACTCTTTGCAACCCCACGGACTGCACAGCCTTCTAGGCTCCTCCGTCCATGGGATTTTCCAGGAAAGTACTGGAGTGGGTTGCCATTGCCTTCTCCTTCTGACAGCTGAGTCTCAAGCGATGTTATGGACTGAATGTGTTCTTTGAAGTTCCTGTGTTTAAATTGTAATCCCCAATGTGATGAGGTCCCCTGGAGGAGGGCGTGGCAACCCATTCCAATATTCTTGCCTGGAGAATTCCATGGACAGAGGAGCCCAGCAGGCTCATGGGGTGACAAAGAGTTGGACACCAGTGAGCGACTAATGTGATGGTATTAAGATGTGGGGCCGTTGAGAGGTGATTCAGTCATAAGGGTGGAACCCTCATGAATGGAATGAATGCCCTTGGAAAAGAGGTTACAGAGAGCCTTCTCATCCCTCCAGCCGGTGAAGACACAGAAGATGGCCAGCTCTGAACCAGGAAGCAGGCTCTCTCCAGACATTGAATCTGCCTGCACTTTGATTTTGGACTTTCCAGCCTCCAGAACTGTGAGAAATAAATTTACATTGTTTTTAAGCCACTCGATCTGTGATATTTTGGTATAGCAGTATGAAGACTAAGACAATCAACAACATGCCCCCTATTTCTAATTCAAACTTTAGTTCTTATAAACAAAGTGATGGGAAACTGAAACCATGAGTCACTGAGATTTGGTTTTTGCTAGTCTCTGGTAGTTCAGCTGGTAAAGAATCTGCCTGCAATGCAGGAGATCCTGGTTCAGTTCTTGGGTTGGGAAGATCCGCTGGAGAAAGAATAGGCTACCCACTCCAGTATTCTTGGGCTTCCCTGGTGGCTGGTAAAGAAACTGCCTGTCATATGGGAGACCTGGGTTTGATCCCTGGGTTGGGAAGATCCCCTGGAAAAGGGAATGGCTACCCACTCCACTGTTCTGGCCTGCAGAATTCCATGAACTGTACAGTCCATGGAGTTGCAAAGAGTCAGACATGATTGAGTGATTTTCACTTTAGTCTCTTTTAATAAACAATGCAAAGAAGTATAAGAAAACAATAGAGTGAGAAGGACTAAAGATCTCTTTAAGAAAATAGCAGCTATCAAGGGAACATTTCAGGCAAGGATGGGCACGATAAACATCAGAAATGGTAAGGACCTAACAGAGGCAGAAGAGATTAAGAAGAGGTAGCAAGAATACACAGAAGAACTATACAAGAAAGGTCTTAAAGACCTGGATAACCACAATGGTGTGGTTATTCACCTATAGCCAGACATCCTGGAGTGTGAAATGAAGTGGGCCTTAGGATGCATTACTATGAACAAAGCTAGTGGAGGTGATGGAATTCCAGCTGAGCTATTTTAAATCCTAAAAGATGATGCTGTTAAAGTGCTACACTCAATATGTCAGCAATTTGGAAAACTCAGCAGTGGCCACAGGACTGGGAAAGGTCAGTTTTCATTCCAGTTACAAAGAAGGGCAGTGCCAAAGAACGTTCAACTTCTGGACAATTGTGCTTATTTCACAGGCTTATGAGGTAACACTCAAGCTAGGCTTTGGCAGTAGGTGAACCAAGAACTTCCAGATGTACAAACTGGGTTTAGAAAAGGCAAAGGAACCAGAGATCAAATGGCCAACATTCATTGGATCATAGGGAACGCAAAGGAATTCTGGAAAAACATCTACTTCTGCTTCATTGACTATGCTAAAGCCTTTGACTGTGTGGATCTTCACAACAAATTGTGGAAAACTCTTAAAGAAATGGGACTACTCAGACCACCTTACTTGTCTCCTGAGAAACCTGTATGTGGGTCAAGAAACAACAGTTAGAACCTTACATGGAACAAATGACTGGTTCAAAATTGGGAAAGGAGTATAAGGGTGTATATTTTCATCCTGTTTATTTAACTTCTATGGAGAATATATCATGTGAAATGCTGGGCTGGATGAATCCCAAGCTGGAATCAAGATTGCCAGGAGAAATATCAACAACTTACATATGCAGGTGATACTACTGTAATGGCACAAGTTGAAGGGAAACTAAAGAGCCTCTTTAGTTCCTCTTTAGAAAGAGGAGAGTGAAAAAGCTAACTGAAAACAACATTCAAAAACCTAAGATCATGGCATCAGGTCTCAGCACTTCTTGGCAAATAGAAGGGGGAAAAGTAGAAGCAGTGACAGATTTTCTTTTTTGGGCTCCAAAATCACTGTAAATAGTGACTGCAGCCATGTAATTAAAAGACACTTTCTTCTTGGAAGGGAAGATATGATAAACCTAGACAGTGTATTAAAAATAAAAACATCACTTTGTTGACAAAGAGTTATATAGTCAAAGCTATGGTTTTTCCAGTCGTCATGTATAGATGTGAGTTGCACCGTAAAGAAGGCTGAGTGCTGAAGAATTGATGCTTGAACTGTGGTGCTGGAGAAGACTCTTGAGAGTCTCTTGGACAGCAAGGAGATCAAACCAGTCAATCCAGAGGAAATCAATCCTAAATATTCATGGGAAGGACTGATGCTGAAGCTGAATCTCCAATACTTTGGCCACCTGGTGCAAAGAACTGACTCACTGGAAAAGACTTTGATGCTGAGAAGACTGAAGGCAAAAGGAGAAGAGGGTGGCAGAGGGTGAGATGGTTAGATAGCATCATTGACTCAGTGGACATGAGTTTGAGCACACTCCGGGAGATAGTGAAGGACAGGGAAGCCTGGCATGCTGCAGTCCATGGGGTTGCAGAGTCAGACATGACTTAGCGACCGAACAACAACAATCTCTTAGTTTATGGGATGAATATCTGCCATGTTGGCAAACCCTTGCCCACCTTGCAAAGAGAGATATTAGTGGTGTCTTTTAAAAATCTGAATGCATACAAAGTAACTTCTCAGAGAGATGAGTCCACTTGTGAGGCATTTCCTTTGTGTCTGACAAATGCCTGGCAAATATGGGCCACCCCTCCTCTCAAGGGCAGGCACTATTCATTTATCATGGCACTTTCCTGGTGGATCAGTTGTAGCCTAAGAGTCTTTGGCACATGGGAAAAGAACTTCTTTGTCTGGTTTCAACTATGGTTGATCTTTAATATTTTCATTGTATTAGATAATAATAAAGATCAAAATGTTAGCTGAAACAACAAAGCAGATCCCCTAGACTTGGTTCTTTAAAGAAACAGAAACTCTAAGGAGAGCCATAGGGAATAATTTAATTTTAGAGCTCAAAAGAAATGGGATGAATTTCCAGAATATCAAAATGAAATTGATGCTCAGAAGACAAGCTGGGTGGGAATTTTGCTTCTGGTAAACGAGGAGGCACTCATTGCAGCTGTTCTTTGCTCCAAGGACAACTAGAAAAGATGAAGAAAATACATAAAATGCCTTTGTGAAGGCCCTGGAGTGCTACTCAGGCAGCAAAAACTTGAAGGGACAAGGTCCTTAAGAAAAGGAAAAAAATAGAAATGAAGTGACATGGTCCTTAAGAAAAGGGGGAAAAAAAAAATGAAGTCGCATTTGGACTGGTTTTCTCCCTCAAGGAACTTGCAAATATCTGAACTGTGGCTGAGAGGCTGAGAAGCTTGGCAAAGCTTCCAATAGTTTTATGGGGCATCAAGAACAGAATTGGTGTTTAGAGAGTTGATGATCTAGGCTTCCCAGGTGGCACTAGTTGTAAAGAACCCGGTTGCCAATGCAGGAGACCTAAGAGATGTGGGTTCGATCCCTGGGTCAGGAAGATTCCCCTGGAGAAGGAAATGGCAGCCCACTCTCATACTCTTGTCTGGAGAATCCCATGAACAGAGGAGCCTGGCGGGCTGCAGCCCAGGCTCTTGAAGTTACAAAGAGTCAGGCACAACTGAAGTGACTTAGCATGCAGTGATCTAGGTCCTGGCAAAAACTCAGGCTGTGGGATGGGACTGTCTAATGGGACCATATCATAGGAAGTAGAAGATTCTTTAAAAAGTCAGAAGCCCAACTTCAAATCACTTCAATTTATGATTGGGTAAGGCAATCTGCTCCAATTTAAGCGTCTGTTAAATTGCTAATATTTGACATTACCAATATTTAAATTTTTGTCAGTCTAATGAGCAAAAGTGATAGTATTTTTTGTTTGTTTTATACTTTTTGTTGGCCGCCTGATGTATTTCAGTCATTTACATTTCTTCTGTGAATTCCCATCCTGCTCCATGCCAGCAGTGTAAAACTCTTATGAGTTTACATTGCTTTGTAGGATTTCTGTTTGTTTTCTGCATGTTAATGCTTTGTTGTAATTTATTATGACTGACTTCTCCCAATCTGTGCTTGTCTATTTATTTTACTTATGGCTAGTTGTTTTGTTCCCCTTAACTTTGGAAGATCATCAGTTAACTTGTATGACAGGCAGTTCATTTGTTACAAAGAAATCTCACTCTCTTTCCTTTGGCTATTGCTTTGAATTACTCCCCGATGGAACTAGAGGACTTCTGGATCAGTTTTCTAATAATGGACAAGGGAGCAGCCAGATGGTCCAGCTATGACAGCACAGCTCATCAATACTAGGTATTTTTGGGAGATGAACTGTATTAGAGCCAAAAAGCTCTCTGTGCAAAGGATGAGTCATGGGCATGACTGGTGGACTGGTAGCATCTGCAATCAACTCTGGTTCCCTTCTGACTCACTGATTAAGGCATAAATGGATTGGAGGACTACCTCCTTGGCTTTAAGTTCAGAGAAACATTCTTGATATTCAGGGGTTGGTTTCAGCTGGATACTGGTTTAGCAGAGATAGAGAAGATTATAACGCTGCCTCCAGGGATCCTGCCTTTAGAGACAGAGGCCATGTGAGAAACTAAATTTACATACAGAAAGACCAGGCCTTTTGCTGCCACTGCTTATGTTCCTTGCTCACAAGGTCTCATAAGGTCTGTGTAAATTTCCCCAGATATACCCATAGCCTTGCTTGATGAGGGAGTCATGAGTCAGTGGTGGCCGGCACCTTGGGCTGGTGGTGTGTGCAAGTATTTCATGAATAGCAGCCACTTTTGTGGCTTACACATCTGCCTGTTTGTTCAGAGGCAGATTGTCAGCCAAAAAAGAATGAGCCTTGTGACACTGCAAGCAAAAAAATAAAGGATTAGCTGTGTAAACGGAAGTCTGCAATAGGACATGATCCTATGAAGACAAGCTAGCCACATGCCTAAAAGCACATGTATAGCATTTCAGGTTTCAGTTCCCAGACATCATGCACATGCCATAAACCCAGACACAATTACACACACTAATGTAGGCTCATGTCAACTTACTATGCAGTGGTATAGTTACATTCAGCTATAAACATTCACATAGAGATACATTATAGCACACACCTGCACAAAACTGCACACATACACTGGTACATATAACACACAAACCTTGTAAATGCCTTCACACACAAGTATGCACTCAGACACATATACATTCACATATATGTACATATGCATATATATGTATATGTATATATGCATATACTTTCACACACAAATAACCACACACCTTTCATAGAATCTTCCTGCTCTACCAGGAACACACACTTTCCCACCTGGAGATCTGGGTGGCATTTGTAATGAAAATACTTCTAGAAGTTTCCTTCCTGCTGTTTGGCTGCTGAAATTTGTGGGACAAGTAGTGGGAGGGATGCTCAAGTCTGAGTTCTATCTGCTCTGATTGGGAGCAGATAAAGTTAAGGTGTGGGTGGTCCTGAAATCCTTGCTTTAGCCTTGTACCCACTGCCATTCCAGTGGCCACTATGGAACCTCACACATAGAAGGGCTTTTCAAGATTTGTTGAGAAAAATCAACAAACCCCCTTAACGCTTTGTCTTCTAAAATTAAAAACAATTTATTAGAGTAATTTCCTGTCTCTTTCCCCTTGCCTAACTTCAAATAGACGTGCCCAAGGTGATGTGCAGATCTCTTAGACTAAAACCTCCCTGGAGAGCAGAAAACACACATAACTTCTGAAGTCTTTTGAGAATTTAATCAGAGATGCCAAAACCCTCAGAGATCATCTGCTGCTGCTGCTGCTAAGTTGCTTCAGTCGTGTCCTACTCTGTGCGACCCCATAGACGGCAGCCCAACAGGCTCCCCCCGTCCCTTGGATTCTCCAGACAAGAGCACTGGAGTGGGTTGCCATTTCCTTCTCCAATGCATGCAAGTGAAAAGTGAAAGTGAAGTTGCTCAGTTGTGTCTGACGCTACTTCAAATACAACTAAGGAGACAGCAATAAAAACTCAATCTGATCATAAAGTACATTAATATTACGGATAAGTCCAAGGGAATCATTTTATAGTTGAGTGAACTGAAGCCCCACGATGTTAGATGGTTTCTCCAAAGTCACACAGCAAGTGGGCAGCAAAACAGGAACAAGAGACTCAACAGCCTGATTCCTGGATTAGTGCTATCTACATTTTTCACTTTGATTGGATTTGAGTGATTTTATTCCAGGGAATGACTCTTTGATAAGAATGTTAAGAAAACAAAGACTTATTTGTAATATAGACTATATTACAATAGTCTATGAGGAATTACACTGGTTTGGGTAGAGCATTGCTATATTCGATTAAATCTTGCCTATGCTATCACCCTGGTAGTATTCCAACTAATACATGTTTAACCACGTGACTTTAGATGTGATGAAAGGCATCTCTCTCATACTATTTTTATAAATTTGGACTCTGATTTTCTTAGCATATGGGATCCTTGGCTATTCCATGGCTGTTTGCATCTGCCTGGTAGATATTAGAGCAATCTCAGGTTTACAATGGTTTTTAGCCTTGCACAGCTTAACGGATATACTATAGCTAGTGCCGGCAACCATCATTTCATTAGAGCAACAAAACCACTAACGGTCTCATTAACTTTGAAGAAATTAGATTTGCTTTAGAACATTGACCTTTATTTAGCAGTGATTGATGGTATTATCATATGTTTCCTGTCACTTCATCAACTGGAGTTTGACTTTCTCTTGCTTTGTTATTTAAGGCATTTGTATTTCTTTAGAGTAGGTTTCTGATTTTTATATAATTTTTGAGCTGTGTTAGGTTTAGACATCTCACTCTAGCCTATGTCCAGGAGATTTACTTGGAAATGGTAGAATGTTTACGTGAATTGCATTGCATAACTTTTCCAAACAACGTAAAAGTGTGCTGTGTATTTGTCTTTGCATAGTCATGCTTATTCTGTAAGTAATATAATAAACTTCCATGTAAGCATATAACATTTGAATACACAGTGTGAATGCACAAATCTGGTGGCTATTAACAGCTATTACCCTCACTTGAACTACTGCGCCCTCCCAGTGTTAAATAAAAAGATGATTTAAAATACACCATTATATAGTGAATACTGACAGTGGTTGTTAGTGTGATGAAGTCATGAGAAATTTTTGTTTTCTAAATGTTCTATACTCTTTAACACTAAAAAGAACACGTTTATTATTTTAAAAGAAAGGCAAATGAGAAGACAATAAAACATGATGCTGAGAAACACGCTTGTAAAAATTCCCCAAGTTGAAGTTACCATGTGGAGATGTGTGAATGTCATTATGGTACTTGCCCTTTATTGTTGTTTTGCTTTCACAAAGGGGACCACCAATTGATGTGCCACTTCCTTTACTGCTCTTCATAACATTTTATCTTTTTATTTTTTCTTTTAGTTTTCTCTCTCCTTCTTCCTTTCCCCCTCTTAACACATGGCTTCTTGCTTTGCTTCTTATGGTGGTTTTGTGTCATTTGTTGTAAGATGTCATCCACTGGCTATCAGTTCTGAGATAATGAGATAACATACCTTACACTAAGGTATGTTTTAATTATGATATGAGGTAATTTAACATTATGATATATCACCTTTAAAAATTCAAATTAAAATATAAAACATAGCCAATATTTTAACATAACTGTAAATGGAAAGAAACCTCTAAAAATTGTGTAACAGTTTACATTTTTTAAAATGGACTTAATTAAAAAATTAATTTGGTGTTAGAAAAGAATCAGATAAAATTTCAAAATATAATAAACACTTCTTTCATTCACTCAAAAAATATTGTTATATATTGCAGATAAATAAATGAGATGGATGTTGGTGTTAGTGGAAAGTCTGAGGCTCTAATATCCAGCAGGAAGGACTTGCACTTGGATTTTACCAACCTTGATTGTCCTGCTGAAATGATTTCTCTCATTTCTCATCTCCTGATAGAGTGAAACAGCTTCTATGAATAGTTTTTATGCCATGGATCAATGAATTTGTAGGTTTCTTTTGCTAGTTAAATGTTTCTATCAAATACCCTTATTCATGCAGGAAATGATTCCTTTTTATACTTTGTCCAGGAAAAATGATGTTAAGTATCCTTTGAAAATACAGGTGCAAAGACTCACCCATAGTAACAGAATTAAATCTAGGTCAATTTTATACATGTGTGCTGTGTGTGTGTGTATTCACACACATCTGCATCAGTGGATGCAGATGGAACTTCTATCTGTGGAACTTCTATCAGGGGATACCACCAAGGAGACTCAACTTTAGGTACTGAGGATACAACTGAACAGTGCTAAGGAGAACTTTCAATGCTACCATTTGTGAATGTTTCTATTCTCATGGCATGCTCTCATGGATAAGCTAATGATAACTTTTAATTTTAGGGTTCAGAAATGGCAATTATTTAAGCCTTGTGCAAACTTAACCCATATACTCTACTTGCTTACTTACTTCCTAAATCCTACTTGCCAGCTTATGATGGGAACAAATTTTAGAGACCAGAGTTATCATTTTTATTTCACATATTCTTTTACAAAATTCTTTACATTTTAATTACTTTTATCTTTTTTCTAAATACTGGATATAACTACTGGCTAGAGAAGGGGCTAAGGAAGTTTTCCTGAAATGATCTTTCTCCTAATGGTATATCTTAACCTTATTGAAAAGCAACCTCAGTTTTGCAATGAACACATAATACTTTTATCATTTCAGAAAAAGGAGATATTTTAAAAGTGTGTATCTATACAATACAAAAAGGGCAAAGTTTAATCTTTCTTTGCATTCTAGTTAAGCAATCCTCTTCTCCAAGTGTGCTAGCAAATGCTGTGCTCAAGAAGCCCCTCTTGGATCAAAATGGGTTGGGGAGAGGGAATAAGCAAAAGGCAGAACAATGGGCCTCTTCTGGTCTTACTAGAGAAAATGCTTAAGGCAGTTAGAAGAACTGGGTAGAGAAAGGAAAATAAGCTGACACCTTTGTACACTCCCTCCCTCAGGGTATTTCAGAGAGGGCACCTTACAGAGAAACCTGCGGAAACCTAGTCTCAGGGGAGATTGGGACTGAGTGCGATAGGTCTGAGGCAGTGATGGCCATCCACTGGGTTCTTTGCTCTCATTAGATGTGGGTCATGTTCTCTCCATCTCCCTTCCTCCCTCCCTCTTTCCTCTCTCTCACACACAAACCAAGATTTCCAAAGTGTTCATGTACATCCTATTCATAAACTAAAAATTCAACCAAGAGAATATAACTACAATCTGTGTTAGGTAATATTGAAATACAGGAGTAACAAAGGTAAAAATAAATAAAAAATTTAAAAGAAAACCACTACTGGAGTATGTGGGAAGAGAGGTACCTTTTAATAAATACATAAATTATAGTTATTTAATTTAGAAACCACCAATAATTCCAGTGTTTCTGGAAAGCAGACTTATCACCTCTAGAATCGGTTACATGACCTTGATAAGAGAAATTCCTTATTCTTTTGGGTCTTATGAGTTATTGTTATAATTAGTAAGGCCAAAGGGCTATAATAAAACATTCTTTGAACATTAAAATAATTATTTCAAAGCCTATATTAAGCCTTGCAAATTTTAGGCAAGTTATTATATCTGAATTTTTGCCCAAGATATACACTGTCATGAGTAATGTATTGCCATGAAAGCTTTTGGATTAAAAAAATGAACTTTGGGTATTAGATTATTTGATTTACTAGATTTTGGCTCCTCTTCTGCCTGTTCCTCTTGCTGAACATTCAGACTGAGACTTTACTATGATTATCTAATCTTACCCATTCTTGGAAGTTCAGTTGCTGAAAATAAAGAGGAAGGAGACCCTCCTAGATTGTTCTAGTGCATATTTGGCTCTGAGTTAAATGAACATTTAAATCTCTAAGATTTTCAGTTAATGTTGAATTTGGCTGGATACCCTGTGGTTATAACATCTTAAGCCTTTAAAAATACATGGGTTCTCAAATAGCGATATGCTTTTTTCCTGATTTTTCCCCCAACTAGCATTTTGTTATGACTCTCACTGTCTACTTCAAACAAATTTTATGCAGTTTACAATGCTTACAGCATACGGTTGCCACCTACAAGTACTCTGTGTGCCTTAGCAGACAGCCACGTGCAACACTGAAGAATCATTTCTTGGATAAGTAGTAGAGAATCTTGCTTCTATCCATTTTTCTACTTTCAAGGTAGGACTGGGTTAGATGTTTTTCCTCTTCCTTCCTTTCTTTCTTCTTTTTCCTACCTCCCTCTGTTTTCCTATTTCTCTGGTGCAGTCTCTCTTTACTACAGATACAGTAATTCATGCTGTCAGTATTAGAGGTTCTTATAATGCAATGATAATGTAATACTCGTGTAGACAACCCCAGGTGTTTCTAGTTTATGCATCTCCTGAATCGTCACCTATGTTTCAAATCATTTTGAGTAGGAATCCATTTTTCCTTTGCTTTGTACTTCTGGCTGTACAGTATTCATTAAAGCAGAAAATGTGTTAGCTTGTACACCTCATCACTCATATTGAGACCCTGTGTAGGTTTCTGTTTCAGAAGAATAATAGCTTTTACTAAGCCATTATTGAGATGAGGGCTGAGTGTAATTTTCTGCTGCAAGGGAGAGGATTGGAAAGAACAAGCAGAAACTTTGAGAATTTAGACCACGAAAGTAACAGCAGGAGGTAGTGGGGAACCCTCTGGAGAGAGTGGTAGATACTCTCTCAGGGAGACAACCGACGAGTTGGCAAGGCCAGGTGAATATGGTCTTTTGAGACCTCTAGCTGCTGGGGGCCGGGGGTGTGGGGCGGGACGGGGGTGTCAGAGCACAGCCTCTCAGTCTGAGGGCCCTCAATGCCTCCACTCCCTAGTTCCCTTTCCCACTTCCAACTCTTTCCTTGTAGGAAGCTGCCTCACCACATGAGCGGGTTGCAAAGCAATGGGCTGAGTTGTGTAGGAGAAGCAGCTGGAAGAGGTGAGAGTCCACTGCTGTGATTGTTCGCCCCTTTTAGGGCCTCTTTTGGCTATCTTTGTGTCCACACACTCTCTATAGCCTTGCAGTCTAACTCAGCTCTGTTCTGTCACTTAATCCGTTGGCTGAATTTATTGACCTACCATTGGGTTACTTATTTTTACCCAACATTATATGGCCTAATATTTGTGTTCTGAACATATTTCTGATTCACAGAACATTAATCTACTGTAGTCCCAAGTGCAAGTAAGAGATAATTTTTTTGATTAGCATCTAAATATTTTGCATGAAAGCCAAAAAGAGGTAAGAGAAATGTGTATGCAATATTTGTTTGCATACACACATATATAATATGCTTGCATATATGTGTATAGACACATATATGTATATATTCACAGACACATATATGTATATATTCACACATACATGATAAGCATACATACATATGCATATATGTATATAATGTGTAACTGGAAACTGATCATCTATTTAACTTACTGTGGAACTTATTAAACTCTATGGAATAAAGCATTACATTTTCAGTATTTATGCAGTGGAAGTCTTTAAACACCAAATCTTACTGTTGATTAAGAAATTGAATTAAGTACCATCTTAATGGCAAATTACTATAGATTTGCTATGCTGTATGTGTTGTTGTCATCTGGGAAAATTATACTATCAACCAATGTTAAACAGAAAAGCTCCAAACCAATTATAAATTGAGAACAAACAGCAAAGGCTGAAGATACTTTACATAATATTTAAAACTGTATTGATTCTAATTAAGCCTCTTCCATTAGACCTCCCTAGCCCTTAATGTCTCCTTCAGGAGATAATCCCGTTACCACGATGATGGAAAGTCAGGAAGAACAGCCTCCAAAGGCAGAGGAGGCTTAGTCTACTCCTTCCAGATTGGTGTCAGCCACTTTGGGCAGTGGGGGTGCACCTGAGGCCCCCTCCTGGCAGCTCCTCTGCTGCTGGTGGGGGCTGTCTCATGGGCTCACATCCAGACTCCCTAGCTGGCAGGTGTGCTCCCACTGCAGGCGGTGGGGTGGAACATTTGGCGTCCATCACACATAAGGAGGTCTCAGCAGGGGGCTCCAGGGCGAGACCGGAAGTCGCTGCCTCAGGCTTCCGGGGCTGCCCGTTCACTTCCATCACCGGTAGCGAGGCCTCGGCTGCGGGCTCCTGGGCCTGACCTGAAGCTTCCTCTGGCTTCCAGGGCTGCCCATTGGCCTTCACCACCGGTAGGGAGGGCTTGGCTGGGGCCTTCAGGGCCGGACTGGAAGCTGCTGCCTCTGGCTTCCGGTTCTGCTGATCAGCCGGTGCTGCACCAGGAGACCATCGCCTTGGGCCTCGGCTCCTGTCTCTGTTCTGAGGGTAGGTTCTGTCTCACTGACTCCCTTGTCCTCAGCCTGAGGATTTGGGGGAGGGAGGGGGATTTCTGAATGGCGTGCGGGACTCAGAGGAGCTTGTTCCAGCCCGCTGAGGGCCGTGTCGCAGTCCTCCGGGGGACTGCCGACTGCTGGGTGGATTTCTTTGGACTCTGGACAATGCATTATCATGAAGGCCGCCGCGAGATTTTGCACAGCCTTGTGAACGCTGTTGGCGTCCTGTGCGTCAGCCTCTTCATTCACAGAGGTGTTTGGCTCGTCATCAGAGGTGTGCTGACCTTGGTCATCCTTTTCAGGCATCTTTGCTTCTCTGATTTTTTTATAAAGTTCATTTCTCTCTTCTTGTAAAGCTCGACAGAGGTTCTCTAACCTTCCAATTTTCATCACGAAGCACTCATATTCTTTAGCTCTCAATGCTTTCTGTGATTTAAACACACACACACACACACACAAACAAAATGGTGTGAAAAGTAAAACTGCCAGGTTTTACTGGAGTAAAGTAAAATGCTCCCTGGAGACAATCAAAATCCTTAATCCAGGAATTTGTCTGTTAGGCTCTGACCACAGGGTGGTGGCTGAACACTTGGTCAGGGACATCACTTCTATTTTTGCATTATGTTGGAGGTTTTAGTAGAATTTTAATCCACTTTTTTTTTTTAAAGGAAAGAAAGCAAAGTTTCTTTCTGCTTTGGTCTAAGGCTTCTAAAAATCTTAAAATAGATGCATTTTCTGCTTCTAAAACTTGGAATAAGCAGAGGCTTGCGGCAAAATGACTGAGATGGACTGGGATATGGCGGTCAGCAATGCCTTATCTGTCCTATAGATAAACTGCTATATGCTAATCCAGCAACTGTTTGATTTCTGTTTATGAATAATAAGCACATTTCTTTGGAATTGGTTGCAGTTTGGGATGAATTGTTTAAACAGTAATTATATCCAGAGAAAGTAACCACACTCTTTCATGATGCTGCTCAAACTATTCAGTTCTCCTTTTCTCTAGAAATGTTGGTGTGTTGTGGATGGAATCATCTTACTTCCCGCCCCCTCCTTCTGCTTTGTGCTACTCTGTACCTTTTAAGACTTTTTTTTTTCACCTGTAAGCCCTGCCTCTCATGTTAAGGGTCATGTATCTTTGCTTTTTATGATCTCAAAACCTCCAGAGCCTGACGTAATATCAGTATTTAAATGCCTCTTGGAGAAATTAAACAATGTACATGTACATCTGTCTGTAAATTAGCACATATCCTGGGTGCTTGGGCTGGTGTTTTCTCTCAGTATGCTTGAATCAATTAATTTATTCAGCATCTGTTATGTGTCCAACACTGGGGAAATTCAAAGACAGGTAAAACACTTATCCTGCCTTTGAGGAATTCAAAGTCCAGCAGGTATGGTGCTGTCTTGGGCACAGCTTTGGAATCAACAAGTAGGCATGTGACTTAGGGTCACAATGCTCTTTACGAGTCTGGACCCAACTCTAAATTACTTTTGCTCTGATTATTTTTTATTAGAGTATCATATACCATACCCTAGAAAAAAATTCAGCTCTTCAGAGGTCATTATTTGTGCTATTAGGGCATAATTATTTTCTGAGTATAAATGTATTGAAAAAGGAAGATGAGCAAAGGGAAAAACTTCCTCACCTCTTCAATCATGTCCAACAGAGCTTTGTTACAGTTCTCAAACCGAGCTTTCCATGTGGCTGTGTCCTTTTCCAGCTTCTTCATTTTCTTAGTGGTCTGCAGAAATTATAGTGTTTTAATGTTAATTCTGAACAGTTAATATATCAGAGAAACTATCAGTTCCATATGAGACATCAAGAAAAAGTCCCTTCATTACTAGGTGCTGAAGCAAGCAAAATCCAATGTCAAGGAATGAAGATTGAGTGGAAAGAGTCATGATTTATTTCTGAATCATCTAGGTCAGTGGTGAACAAATTTATTTGCACCAGAGCCAGTTCAGGAGAAAGAAAACTACTTAGGTCCTTCTTTTTTTGTCATTGTGTCTTCTTTTGTTTAAAAGTAAAAATAACTTTTTGAGTTCCAAGAATAAGCTTTAAATTTAGATTATTTACTGTATTGAATGCAAGACTGTTAATGAGAAAGTTGGCCCAGCTTTTTGCTATTAAAATGTTGATAATATCTGGGCACATTTGAGAAGTAGCCACAAAAAGGCAACTTTCAGTTTTCTTAGCCTTCGTATTTGTAGAGTGCAGTAGGATTCACAGAATGTGATTACATGCGTTATTCATTTCATCCTTGAGACAGTCCCCCAAGGAAGGTTCTGTTTTTCAGCTCTACTTTATAAATGGGAAAACTAAGGTTCAGAGAGATGGAGTAATGATTCAGGTGAGTTTTCAGAGGAGTAGGGCTGGAGTCATTTCCATTTAATGCAACATATGCAGAGTGCCTTCTGGTGGCTAGGCAGAGACTGGGTGTAGGGTATACAGAAATGAATAAAATGTAGCCTAACTTTTGCAAATCTGAAACTACTCTGCATTCCTGGTTATAGACTCCTCTCTGCTTGGATGATATGAAGGACAGAGCTTGTATTCAGGGACAGTTACCCTGGATTAACTACACGTGGGCACTGGTTGCTTCATGCTAAAAAGCCTAAGGTTGGGTCTGCTTGGAGGCCCAGGCTATTGGCTTCTGGGCTCTGTAGAGAAGCTACATGAGATTCCAGTGCTTTTTTTTTTTTTTTCATCATTTCTTAACTAAATTAACAGTTTATTAACTTTTTAAGATCATCAAACCCTTTAAGAATTTAATGAAATCTATGGAAAGTGGAGGAGAAGGAAATGGCAACCCACTCCAGTATTCTTGCCTGGAGAAGCCCAGGGACAGAGGAGCCTGGTGGGCTGCCATCTATGGGGTTGTGCAGAGTCAGACACAACTGAAGCAACTTAGCAGCAGCAGCAGCAGCGTGGAAAGTGGAAGTGAAAAATAGATTCCAAGGGATTAGATATGATAGATAAGAGTGCCCGAAGAACTATGGATGGAGGTTGGTAACACTGTACAGGAGGCGGTGATCAAAACCATCCCCAAGAAGAAGAAATACAAAAAGTGATGTCTGACAAGGCCTTACAAATAGCTGAGAAAAGAAGAGAGGCTAAAGGCAAAGGAGAAAAGGAAAGATATACCCATCTGAATGCAGAGTTTGAAAGAATAGCAAAGAGAGATGAGAAAACCTTCCTCAGTAATCAGTGCAAAGAAGTAGAGGAAAACAATAAAATGGAAAAGACTAGAGATCTCTTCAAGAAAATTAGAGACACCAAGGGAGCATTTCATATAAAGATGAGCACAATAAAGGACATAAATTGTATGGACCTGACAGAAGCAGAAAATATTAAAAAGAGGTGGCAAGGATACACAGAAGGACTATACAAAAGAGATGACTCAGATAGCTTTGATGGTGTGATCACTCACCTAGAGCTAGACATCCTGGAATGTGAAGTCAAGTGGGCCTTAGGAAGCATCACTACAAACAAAGCTAGTGGAGGTGATGGAATTCCAGTTGAGCTATTTCAAATTCTATGAGATGTTAACGTGCTGCATTCTATGCCTGCAAATCTGGAAGACTCAGTAGTGGCCACAGGACTGGAAGAGGTCAGTTTTCATTCCAATCCCAAAGAAAGGCAATGCCACTACCTCACCATTGCACTCATCTCACACTAGCAAAGTGATGCTCAAAATTCTCTAAGCCAGACTTCAACAGTACATGAACAGAATACTTCCAGATGTTCAAGCTGGATTTAGAAAAGGCAGAGGAACCAGAGATCAAATTGCCAACATCTGTTGGATCATAGAGAAAGCAAGGGAATTCCAGAAGAACATTATTTTTGCTTCATTGACTATGCTAAAGCCTTTGACTGTGTGGATCACAATAAACTGTGGAAAATTCTGAAAGAGATGGGCATAGCAGACCACCTTACCTGCTTCCTGCAAAATCTGTATGCAGGTCAAGAAGCAATAGTTAGAACTGGACATGGAACCACAGACTCCTTCTGAATTGAGGAAGGAGTACATCAAGGCTGTATATTGTCACCTTGCTTATTTAACTTCTGTGCAGAGTACATCATGTGAAATGGCTGGGCTGGATGAAGCACAAGCTGGAATCAAGATTGCTGGGAGACATATCAATAACCTCAGATATGCAGATGACACCCCTTTATGGCAGAAAGTGAAGAGGAACTGAAGAACCTTTTGATGAAAGTGAAGGAGGAGAGTGAAAAAGCTGGCTTAAAACTCAGCATTCAAAAAACCAAGATCATGGCATCCGGTCCTATCACTTCATGACAAATAGATGAGTAAACAATGGAAACAGTGAGAGACTTTATTTTCCTGGGCTCCAGAATCACTGCAGATGGTGAGTACAGCCATGAAATTAAGACACTTGCTCCTTGGAAGAAAAGCTATGACCAACCTAGACAGCATATTAAAAACCAAAGACATTACTTTGTCAACAAAGGTCTGTCTAGTCAAAGCTATGGGTTTTTCCAGTGGTCATGTATGGATGTGAGAGTTGGACCATAAAGAAAGCTAGCACTAAAGAATTGATGCTTTTTAATTATGGTGTTGGAGAAGACTCTTGAGTATCCCTTGGACTGCAAGGAGATCAAACCAGTCAATCCTGAAGGAAATCAGTCTTGAATATTCATTGAAAGGACTAATGCTGAAGCTCCAATACTTTGGTCACCTGATGCAAAGAACTGACTCATTAGCAAAGACCCTGATGGTGGGAAAGATTGAAGGCAGGAATACAACAGAGGATGAGATGGTTTGATGGCATCACTGACTCGATCGACATGAGTTTGAGCATGCTCTGGGAGTTGATGATGGACAGAGAAGCCTGGCATGCTACGGTCTATGCGGTGGCAAAGAGTCAGACATGACTGAATGACGGACCTGAACTGATGGGACTACACCTAAAGAAATGCAGTATGCATATCAATTTTTTTTTGCTAATTCTACTAAAAGTCTAAAATGAACTTCAGATAAAAATTCATGTTCTAATATTTAACTGAATCTTAAAATTATTTAATTTTGAAATAATATTTTTCTACTATAATATTTATTCCAAATTAAAACTCTGTAATTAAAAATATATTTTTAAAATGAATCCTTTCTGGAGTGGGAAAGTTGTAACTTTTAAGAAATGTTGACCTATTAAGTTTGCTTGTGAATGGTGAAATTTATCATATATGTTTGTGAAATTTTTTTAAAGAATATTTTCTACACTTAAAAGAGGTTAATGCTAGTGCTTGTTCAGAAAAAGTTCTGGCGCTGATTTTGTTTTGGGAAAACAATGAATTAAATAAAATTTGAACATTATGTCCAATAATAAAAATAGCAACTTATATTTGTAAAAGTGGACTTCTCTGGTGGCTCAGTCGTAAAGAATCTGCCTACCAATGCAGGAGACATGGGTTTGATCCCTAGGTCAAGAAGATTTCCTGGAGGAGGAAATGACTACCCCCACAGTATTCTTGCCTGGAAAATCTGTGGACAGAGAAGCCTAGTGGGCTACAGAGTTCATGGGGTTGCAAAAGAGTCTGACATGACTTAGCGACTGAAACAACAACAAACAATACAATTTGTAAAAGACTTTTAAGAAGTTTAAAATCCTTAAAAATACATTAACTTACTTGAACTTCACAATCTTGTGACATAGGCAAGAAAAATAACATTTTAATAAAGAAGTTAAGTGAATTGTTTACTGCTACTTGATGATAAGAGCATGCCCAGAATTTGAATTCAGACTTCTCATTAAAGATTGTCTTAGTTATATCATATTACATATATTTTCTTCTGAGAATATTCTATGAAATGGTATTTTCTACTCTAACATTCTGCTCTTACATATTTGTATGAAAAGTTTTCTTTAAATCATTAGAAGATTTGATATTTTTATTTCAGCATAAACAACATAATATTATATTGCTAGCTCTTTTCTTTTTAAACCTCTCCATGGACTAGCAAAAGGAAATATTCTTCCTCAGGGTGAAAATGTATCCTGGTGTTTTTAGATTCTTCCTAAAATTAATCCGCCAGATATTTAACCAATAAAATACAGCCCAGACCTCACTTGCATGTATAAATGTTTCATTACTTCATGAAATGCACTGAAATATCTTAGCGAGAGAAAAATGAACCCAAAGGAAAATTGCCTGTCAAAATAGAAAATGTCAGTATTTCGTGGGAGATAAGCAATACTCACTTTATCCATTTCTTGTTTGAAAGTGGCAAACACCTCATTGCTTTTTGTCAGTGTGCTCTGAAACTCTTCAAACCTTCCAGAGTAGAGAGTAAGCTGTAAACAGGGGAAAGAGTAGATCTGTTTTAGGCCTGCTTTCCTGTTTTAGGAATGCTTCCAAAACAAAACCACCTGTCACTGTTATTTGAAAAGGAAAATGGTTTAAGAGAATTCTCAATACAATGTTAGTGATATGTTCAATTCTTTTTCCTTTGCGATCAGCCTAGGTTAGTGAGTATGACTGAAGTACTTCTGTGAAGAAAAATGACATAATAAAATATATCATCACCATTTCATTGTATCATAACTTTTACCAACAAACATTTATTGAGCTCTGACTGAACATAGCAAGAACTGTTATATACAAAAGCATTTAACTGGTATCTGCTGTTTTTGAGGGAATCCCAAAGACAACTTGATTACAGAACAGTGAACACAGAGTACCAAATTAGTTAAGTACTGATCAGAGAATGAGATGAATGTGGCAGGTGATCATATAAGCCACATTTTTGTAGAGAAGGTGAGCCTTGGGCTTGGTCTTGAGGGAAGGGAGAATGCAGACAAATATGGACCAGATATGGACTAGGGATGCTGCCATTGTGTGGTTGTGCCATTATAAGCACATGTCATTTCCCTTTTGACATTGTGGTTTTGTGTGTTTTTGAATACAGTGTTCTAGCCAATAGCAGTTAAATGTTCCTTTTCAAGGAAATGAGTATATTATACCAATTTTTAATATAAATTATACCAGTTCATTGGAAGGACTGAAGCTGAAGCTCCAATAGTTTGGCCACCCAATCCAAAGAACCAGCTCATTGAAAAGACCCTGACGCTGGGGAAGATTGAAGGCAAAAGGAAAAGGCGGCAGAGAATGACATGGTTAGATAGCATCACCGAGTCAATGGACATGAATTTGAGCAAACTCCTGGAGATAGTGAAGGACAGGGGAGTCTGGCATGCTGCAGTCCATGGGATCACAGAGTTGGACACGACTTAGCAGCTGACCAATGATGACGACGATACCAATTTTAATGGAAATAATAATGAAGTGCGTTTTTCTAATTTGCACCCAAAAAGTATCTTACGGATGCAGGTATTGAGAAAAGCCTCTGTACTTCCGCATTTCAAGGCTTGTATTTGGGGTTCAGTTCAGTCGCTCAGTCGTGTCCGACACTTTGTGACCCCATGAATCGCAGCATGCCAGGCCTCCCTGTTCATCACCAACTCCCGGAGTTCGCTCAGATTCACGTCCATTGAGTCAGTGATGCCATCCAGCCATCTCATCCTGTGTCATTCCCTTCTCCTCCTGCCCCCAATCCCTCCCAGCATCAGAGTCTTTTCCAATGAGTCAACTCTTTGCATGAGGTGGCCAAAGTACTGGAGCTTCAGCTTTAGCATCATTCCTTCCAAAGAAATCCCAGGGCTGATCTCCTTCAGAATGGACTGGTTGGATCTCCTTGCAGTCCAAGGGACTCTCAACAGTCTTCTCCAACACCACAGTTCAAACGCTTCAATTCTTTGGCTCTCAGCCTTCTTCACAGTCTAACTCTCACATCCATACATGACCACAGGAAAAACCATAGCCTTGACTAGACGGACCTTAGTCGTCAAAGTAATATCTCTACTTTTGAATATGCTATCTAGGTTGGTCATAACTTTTCTTCCAAGGAGTAAGTGTCTTTTAATTTCATGGCTGCAATCACCATCTGCAGTGATTTTGGAGCCCCCAAAAATAAACTCAGCCACTGTTTCCCCATCTATTTTCCATGAAGTGATGGGACCAGATGCCATGATCTTCGTTTTCTGAATGTTGAACTTTAGGCCAACCTTTTTGCTCTCCTCTTTCACTTTCATCAAGAGGCTTTCTAGCTCCTCTTCACTTCCTGCCATAAGGGTGGCGTCATCTGCATATCTGAGGTTATTGATATTTCTCCCAGCAATCTTGATTCCAGCTTGTGTATTTGGGGTAAGAGTAGGGCAAGATTGGGAAGGAGATTGTATAAATACTTGATTGTTATTGACAGTGATATAATAATAAAATCTTTTGAAAATAATTTTAGGATAGCATGTTTTGAGTGAGTGGAGATTTAATATGGATGATTCTAGTTTACTGACATGGAACTCTTCCATATTCAAATGAGACTTTGGTACTCTTGAATGTCTGGAATAGCCTGAAGTCCTCAGTTGGGCACCAACTGACTGGTAGGGCCTGTAGGACTGTCTTTTCAAAAGCATATAAGAATGATAGTCACAGCCAATAGGTTGGAGAGTTCCCAGTCTTGGGAATGGGACTTCAGAGGGATTGTGTGGGAAGCAAACAACTCCTAGGACCAGGAAAATTAGCTCATCTAGAATGGTTGATTCTCACATGATTCAGAATAGCAGAGGTTTTACTGCAGCACATGGGCTTCCCTTGTGGTTCAGCTGGTAAAGAATCTGCCTGCAATGCGGGAGACCTGGGTTTGATCCCTGGGTTGGGAAGATCCCTGGAGAAGGGAAAAGGCTACCCACTCCAGTATTCTGGCCTGGAGAATTCCATGGACTGTATAGTCCATGGGGCCGCAAAGAGCTGAGCAACTTTCACTTTATTGCAGTACACAAGAACAGTAAAATAACATAAATCCTTTCATAGGAAACAGATTTTCCGAAGAAACGTCAAAAAAAACAGCTCATCAGCATTTTGGAATCAGTCATTAACAATGTGAATAGGTGATAAATTTGGGGTAACTCTAGAGGCTTAAAAGTTTTTTCATGATTCGTTGCCATACAGACTGAAAAAGACTGGTTACAGTGTCATCAGGGAATTCATGGCCAGGAAAGCTTTTAGACACAGAGTTCAAAGGACAACACAGTTAACTCTTGAACAAAGCAGGGGGTTAGGGGGCATTGACCCTCCATGAAGTGCAAAATCTGTGTATAATATATAGTTAGCCCTCTGTATTCCTAGTTCCTCATCTCTGTAGTTCCCTATCCATAGATTCAACCAATGTCAGATACTGCAGTACTATAGTATTTGCTATTGGAAAAAAAAAAATCCATGCATGATTAGATTTTCACAGTTCAAATGTGTGTTGTTTAAGGGTCAAAAGTAACTCATTATGTGCAATGCACTCTTGACATATTCTGTTTAATTTAATGAATCTGTTTCATTTTTTCCACAGACAAGTGGCTCGGATTCACTGAATTGATTTCAGGATGCATGAATAGGTCAGGTCCCTCAGTTTGAAGATAAGCCCCTGTGGGACTGCCTGCCTGTGGTAACAAACCTCCCAGCTGATCTTCACCTATCACAAAATCCATTCATTTGCATCTTGGACCAAGTCTCCTCTTAACTTCTTTTCCTTACTCTCCTCTTTCTTTTCCCAACTTTTCAGTAATTCCATTAGAATTACAGTGGTTGTATAGATATGGTCTCCTGAGCTGATCCTCCGAAACCCTCTTTTGCAGTCCTATAGCTGCAGGCTGCAGACAAGAGGGGAAGGCAGGGCCATGTGTGTGATCCATTTCACCTGCGCAACCTCGACAGGGGACTTCCCTAGTGGCTCAGCAGTAAGAATCTGCCTGCAATGCAGGAGACGCAGGAGACATAGGTGAGATCCCTGGGTCAGGAAGATCCCCTGGAGAAGGGAATGGCAACCCACTCCAGTATTCTTGCCTGGAAAATTCCATGGACAGAGGAGCCTGGTAGGGTACAGTCCATGGGGTTACAAAGAGTTGGACATGACTGAAGCGACCAAGCATCCATGCATGCATGCAACCTTGACAAGATCAGCAGGAGCAACCACACTCTCCCCTGGCCAGCTATCTTCTTCTTTGGGCTGAGTGTTCTTTTGATATATAAACTGGATGAATTTTGTTTTCCTCCTCAGTGTTTTCTTGTGTCATGGAGAAGACAGATATACCAGAGTTCGAGGGATTAGTGTCTCATTTCATCACCATTTTGGCCTTTTCCTAGTGACCCTCAACTTTCTTATCTTTTAAATTGGGTAAAATACACATAACATTTACTGTCTTAACCATTTTAAGTGTACAGTTCAATACTGTTGGAGAAGGAGATGGCAACCCACTCCAGTATTCTTGCCTGGAGAATCCCATGGACTGAGGAGCCTGGTGGGCTGCAGTCCACGGGGTCGCAAAGAGTCGGACATGACTGAGTGACTTTACTCAATATTGTTAAGAAAATTCACATTGTTTTGCAAATGGATTTCCAGAAATTTTCATCATGCAAAACTGAAACTCTGTAACCCATTAAACGATAGCACTCCATTTCTTCCTTTCCTTCTAGTGATTAAAAAAAAAATATTCTGCTTTTCTTTCTGTTTGACCTTTTTGTCATAGGTGGCAAAATCTGTGTGAACTATACTTTTCTCAGGTAACCAACTCTGACACTCTTTACTTATATACTAACTAAAAATGTACAGTTACTGTTTCCTTTATGGATATTTGTTTGGTCGTATTTTCCTTCTCACTTTTATGTTGACATGATGCGTGTCTGATGTGTCATATTTCCTCTTTCACTTTGGTATATCAGAGAAGCATGGAAAGAACATCCAGAGGTCATCCTAAGGATTCTTATGAGAGGCAGAAATAGAAACAAACTACTCTAGGGTTAGTAACAACAACTTCTGCTCCAATATTTTACTTCTAAGTGTGCTAGGTGACACATGCATTCTTTTAACTGAGCACAAATTTTGATTCCAACAGCACAAGAGAAGACTCTACACATGGACATCACCAAATTCAGTACTGAAATCAGATTGATTATATCTTGCAGCCAAAGATGGAGAAGTTCTATACAGTCAGCAAAAACAAGACTGGGAGCTGACTGTGGCTCAGATCATGCACTCCTTACTGCCAAATTCAGACTTAAATTGAAGAAAGTAGGGAAAACCACTAGACCATTCAGATATGACCTAAATCAAATCCCTTATGATTATACAGTGAAAGTGAGAAATAGATTCAAGGGGTTACATTGGATAGACAGAGTGCCTGAAGCACTATGGATGGAGGTTCATGAGATTGTACAGGAGGCAGTGATCAAGACCGTCAACAAGAAAAAAGAAATGCAAAAAGACAAAATGGCTGTCTGAGAAGGCCATACAAAGAGCTGAGAAGAGAGGAGAAACTAAAGGCAAAGGAGAAAAGGAAAGATATAACCAGCTGAATGCAGAGTTTGAAAGAATAGTAAGGAGAGATAAGAAAGCCTTCCTCAGTAATCAGTGCAAAGAAATAGAGGAAAACAGTAGAATTGGAAAGGCTAGAGATCTCAAGAAAATTAGAGACATTTCATGTAAAGATGTGCACAGTAAAGGACAGAAATGGTACGGACCTAACAGAAGCAGAAGATATTAAGAAGAGGTGGCAAGGATACACAGAAGAGCTATACAAAAGAGATGTTAATGACTCAGAAAGCCATGATGGTGTGATCACTCACCTAGAGCCAGACATCCTGGAATGCGAAGTCAACTGGGCTTTAGGAAGCATCAATACAAACAAAGCTAGTGGAGGTGATGGAATTCAAGTTGAGCTATTTGAAATCCTAAAAGATGATGCTATGAAAGTGCTGCACTCAATATGCCAGCAAATTTGGAAAACTCAGCAATGGCCACAGGACTGGAAAAGGTCAGTTTTCATTCCAATCCCAAAGAAAGGCAATGCCAAAGAATGTTCAAACTACTGCCACAATTGCATTCATCTCACACACTAGCCAAGTAATGCTCAGAATTCTTCAAGCCAGGCTTCAACAGTATATGAACTGTGAACTTCCAGATGTTCAAGCTGGTTTTCGAAAAGGCAGAGGAACCAGAGATCAAATTGCCAACATCCGCTGGATCATGGAAAAAGCAAGAGAGTTCCAGAAAAACATCTACTTCTGCTTTATTGACGATGCCAAAGCCTTTGACTGTGTGGATCACAATAAACTGTGGAAAATTCTTAAAGAGATGGGGAATCCCAGACCACCTGACTTGCCTCTTGAGAAATCTGTATGCAGGTGAAGAAGCAACAGTTAGAACTGGACATGGAACAACAGACTGGTTCCAAATAGGAAAAGGAGTATGTCAAGGCTATATATTGTCACCCTGCTTATTTAACTTCTATGCAGAGTCCTGTATATTGTCATTTTCTTCTTTGACTTCTATGCAGAGTACTCATGTGAAATGCTGGGCTGAATGAAGCACAAGCTGGAATCAAGATTGCCAGGAGAAATATCAATAACCTCAGATATGCAGATGACACCATCCTTATGGCAGAAAGTGAAGAACTAAAGAGCCTCTTAGTGAAAGAGGAGAGTGAAAAAGTTGGCTTAAAACTCAACATTCAGAAAACTAAGATTATGGCATCCAGTCCTGTCACTTCATGGCACATAGATGGGGAGACAATGGAAGCAGTGAGAGGCTTTATTTTTTGGAGCTCCAAAATCACTGCAGATGGTAAGTGCAGCCATGAAATTAAAAGACATTTGCTCCTTGGAAGAAAAGCTATGACAAACCTAGACAGCATATTAAAAGCAGACATTACCAACAAAGATCCATCTAGTCAAGGCTGTGGTTTTTCCAGTAGTCATGTATGGATGTGAGCATTGGAGTATAAAGAAAGCTGAATGCCGAAGAATTGATGCTTTTGAACTGTGGTGTTGGAGAAGACTCTTGAGAGTCCCTTGGACAGCAAGGAGATCAAACCAGTCAATCCTAAAGAAAATCAGTCCTGAATATTCATTGGAAGGACTGATGCTGAAGCTGAAGCACAATATTTTGGCCATTTAATGCCAATGACTCAATAGAAAAGACCCTGATGCTCGGAAAGATTGAAGGTGGGAGGAGAAGGGGACAACAGAGGATGAGATGGTTGGATGGCATCACCGACTTGATGGACATGACTTTGAGTAGGCTCTGGGAGTTGGTGATGGACAGGGAAGTCTGGTGTTCTGTAGTCCATGAGGTCACAGAGTCAGACGTGACTGAATGACTGAACTAAACTGAAATTTTAATTACAAACATGCATAGCATATATGAATCATAAAGTTGTCTAGGAATTGTCTTAGCCAACTTAGGTGATTTGGCTTGGGAAGTAATCCAATTATTATTATAGTTGCAGAGAAATCGCTCTCATCTTAAAACAGATACAGTGAGGTCTTCTGAGATTAAACACTGTGATTACCTGTCTTTAAGAGCTGACTCACTGATCTTTCCCCTTGGGTAGTATTTTGTGTCTGCAATTCTGTGTTGTGTTGATATTGCTGACTTTCCACATCTACCACCATCTTCAGCCTTATTGATCCAATGAGCACTCTATTTGTAGCCACAGTTGTATTCCATTGATCATCTCTGACATTTACTCTATTGCCTTGGTTTGTATAATTGAAAGCCAGACGTCTCTTCCCTAAGTGAGAATCATGCCCCAGACTGGCAAGCTATTGTTTAGGTCTGAAAGTGACTTCCAGCTAGGAAAACACACTCTGTCCTTTACACTGTCTTTGCTCAGACCATAGAAATGGGGACTAAGATGTTTCCTCCTACTAACCCACTCTTTTAATTGTCAAACCAAAGGAAGTATTTGAGTGCTTTGCTAAATCATCTGTGATACACTTTGTTTAAGCTGGCTTAACACTCAACATTCCAAAAACTAAGATCATAGCATCCAATCCCATCACTTCATAGCACAGAGAAGGGGAAAAAGTGGAATCAGTGGTAGATTTTATTTTCTTGGCTCCAAAATCGCTGCAGATGGTGACTCCAGGCATGAAAGTAGAGGATGCTTGCTCCTTGGAAGAAAAGCTATGACCAACCTAGACAGCATATTAAAAAGCAGAGACATCACTTTGCTGACAAAGGTCCATCTAGTCAAAGCTATTGTTTTTCCAGTAGTCATGTATGGATGTGAGAGTTGGACCATAAAGAAGGCTGCATGCATGCATGCATGTATGTGAGCTCCATCATGTCCAATTTTTTGTGACCCCATAGGCTGTAGCCCGCGAGGCTCCTCTATCCATGGACTTTTCCAGGCAAGAATACTGGAATGGGTTGCCATTTTCTCTTCCAGGGGATCTTCCCGACCCAGGGATGGAACCCGTGTCTCTTACATTTCTACATTAGCAGGTAATTCCACTGTGCCACCGGGGAAGCCCATAGAAGAGTGCTGAAGAATTGATGCTTTCGAACTGTGGTTCTGGAGCAGACTCTTCAGAGTTCCTTGGACAGGAAGAAGAGCAAACCAGTTAATCCTAAAGGAAATCAGTCCTGCATATTCACTGGGATGACTGATGCTGAAGCTGGAGCTCTAGTACTTTGGCTACCTGATGTGAAGAGCCAACTTACTGGAAAAGACCCTGATGCTGGCAAAGATTGAGGACAAGAGGAGAAGGGGATGACAGAGGATGGGATGGTTGTATGGCATCACAGACTCAATGGACATGAGTTTGAGCAAACTCCAGGAGATTGTGAATGACAGGGAAGCTTGGGGTACTGCAGTTCATGAGGTTGCAAAGAATTGGACATGACTTAGTGGCTGAACAACAACAGACTTTGTTTTTCAGGGTTTAAACTTTTAAAAATATAGTGCTGATACTTTTCAATAGAAGCTTGTTTAAGCATTATTACATGTAGGAATTCAGAGCCTCCATATTCTTCTTGATGTTTAAATAATTATTGAAATTTTGAAAATACCTTGAAGACAAAAGAGATAGAAAAGAGAGGGTCAAAAAAAAAAAAAAAGAAAAGAAAAGAAAAGAGAGGGTCCTTGCAGAGAGAACCAAGCACCATGGAAAGCAAAGTGATAGAGGAGGCAGGGTTAACTCAAGTTTAGTACCACTCTTCTATAGCCCTGAAAATTCTCTATGTTCGTGAATTAGAGCTGATCAGGGTCCTGAGATTATCTTTTCCAGTAGTTCTGAAGCTTTTTGGCAACTACAGAACTTCTTTGTCTCACCTATCAATATGTATGTCCTTACCCATGAGATAAGAAAGCCTTCAATGCAAAGAAATAGAGGAAAACAACAGAATAGGAAAGACTCAAGATCTCTTCAAGAAAATTAGAGATACCAAGGGAACATTTCATGCAAAGATGGGCTCAGTAAAGGACAGAAATGGTATAGACCTAACAGAAGCAGAAGATATTAAGAAGAGGTGGCAAGAATACACAGAAGAACTGTACAAAAAGATCTTCTCAACCAGATAGTCATGATGGTGTGATTACTCACCTAGAGCCAGACATCCTGGATTGTGAAGTCAAGTAAGCCTTAGAAAGCATCACTATGAACAAAGCTAGTGGAGGTGATGGAATTCCAGTTGAGCTATTTCAAATCCTGAAAGATGATGCTGTGAAAGTGCTGCATTCAATATGCCAGCAAATTTGGAAACTCAGCAGTGGCCACAGGACTGGGAAAGGTCAGTTTTCATTCCAATCCCAAAGAAAGGCAATGCCAAAGAATGCTCAGATTACCTCACAGTTACACTCATCTCACATGCTAGTAAAGCTTAAAATTCTCCAAGCCTGGCTTTAGGAATATGTGAACTCTGAACTTCCAGATGTTCAAGCTGGTTTTAGAAAAGGCAGAGGAACCAGAGATCAAATTGCCAACATCCGCTGGATCATGGAAAAAGCAAGAGAGTTCCAGAAAAACATCTACTTCTGCTTTATTGACGATGCTAAAGCCTTTGACTGTGTGGATCACAATAAACTGTGGAAAATTCTTAAAGAGATGGGAATAGCAGACCACCTGACCTGCCTCTTGAGAAACTTATATGCAGGTCAGGAAGCAGCAGTTAGAACTGGACATGGAGCAACAGACTAGTTCCAAATAGGAAAAGAAGTATGTCAAGGCTATATATTGTCACTCTGCTTATTTAACTTATATGCAGAGCATCATGAGAAATGCTGGGCTGAAAGAAGCACAAGCTGGAATCAAGATTGCTGGGAGAAATATCAATAACTTCAGATATGCAGAGGACACCACCCTTATGGCAGAAAGTGAAGAGGAACTAAAAAGTCTCTTGATGAAAGTGAAAGAGGAGAGTGAAAAAGGTGGCTTAAAGTTCAACGTTCAGAAAACGAAGATCATGGTATCCAGTCCCATCACTTCATGGGAAACGTTGTCTGACTTTATGTTTTTTGGGCTCCAAAATCACTGCTGATGGTGATTGCAGCCATGAAATTAGAAGGCGCTTACTCCGTGGCAGGAAAGTTATGACCAACCTAGATGGCATATTGAAAAGCAGAGACATTACTTTGTCAACAAAGGTCCCTCTAGTCAAGGCTATGGTTTTTCCAGTGGTCACGTATGGATGTGAGAGTTGGACTATGAAGAAAGCTCAGTGCTGAAGAATTGATGCTTTTGAACTGTGATGTTGGAGAAGACTGTTGAGAGTCCCTTGGACTGCAAGGAGATCCAACCAGTCCATCTTAAAGGAGATCAGTCCTGGGTGTTCATTGGAAGGACTGATGCTGAGGCTGAAACTCCAGTACTTTTGCCACCTCATGAGCAGAGTTGATTAATCAGAAAAGACCCTGATGCTGGGAGGAATTGGGGGCAGGAGGAGAAGGGGACAACAGAGATGGCTGGATGGCATTACCGACTTGATGAACATGAGTTTGGGTGAACTCCGGGAGTTGGTGATGGACAGAGAGGTCTGGCGTCCTGTAATTCATGGGTTCCCAAAGAATCGGACATGACTGAGCAACTGAACTGAACTTGACTGAACCCATGAGATAACACTAGTATTAACTCATACATTAATGAGTCATTAGCATTTTAATTAAGCTGCCCTGGTGGCTCAGAGGTTAAAGTGTCTGCCTGCAATGCAGGAGACCTGGGTTTGATCTCTGGGTCCAGAAGATCCCCTGGATAAGGAAATGGCAACCCACTCCAGTATTCTTGCCTGGAGAATCCCATGGACAGAAGAGCCTGGTGGGCTACAGACCTCGAGGTCGCAAAGACACGACTGAGTGACTTCATTTTCACTAGCATTTTAATTAATATCATTGTTATCAATAGTTTGTGAGTTTAGTTACGCAGGCATTTTTGGTTCTTTTATTGAGTAGTATATCTCTAACATATAGAGCCATGCGAAGCCCTTAGATGCTCAGTAAATATTAGTTGAATTAATTATGCTTATTATGGGACAGGCACTTAAGTGCTTTGGATGCATAACTTGAAAACAAACTGCATATATTACACAGACTCATTTTCCTTTTATAAAGTGAATCAACTATACGAATAGCTACCATCCATGCTGCTAAGTGAAGATGTTATAATGTCAGAAACAACTACATTTTAGATAGCAGCTGCTTTCTCATATGCTGTTATGGTTTGGAAATACTGAAAAGTAATAGGCTTCCAAGAGGTCAAAGGACTCCAGCTTGGCATCTTAGATACATTGCTGCATCCTTGTTTTACAGACCAGGAAGTTTAGGTCCAGGGAGGTTTAGGTGAATTGTAAAGAATCAGACAGCTTCTCAGCAGAAGAGCCATATGGTCCCTGGACTTCGCCCAGTTTTGAGGATGGAACAAGAAACACTGGCAAGTCTAGACCCTGGTTTCTTCTTTTTCAAACTTGAGGGAGTATAGGTGGGAAATTAAATCATACATTTCAGGTTATTAAAGGCCTGTTTTCTGATACCAGCTGAATGAACTACTCTAGCCCAGAGTCTCATGGTATTAATGTATTCTTCATTTAGCATAGAAGAGTAGAGATTGCTTATAACAGATGGTGTGAACAGTGAATAGCTTCAAGTACTGTCTGTTGTATACCTCAAGGCTTTGTGCTGTGAATGGGACAGAGATAGAGCCAGAAGCCCTGACTTAATGCTCTGGATTCTCCCCTCTTACCAAACCCTGCCCTCCTACAGTCAGGTCACACCTCCTTCCCCCTGCCTACTTCTGGCTCTGGAACTGCTGCTGCCTGCCACCCACCCCACACCATGAAATGATGTGCTCTGTGACTGCCTAAAGGATGATCTTGAGTTTGTAACTTTATAGTTTAATCTTTTAATACTGAGTCCTTTGAATCTATTAATAGTGAAAAAATACATTGTTCACATTTCTGTGTAATTAATATTTTAAAACTGTTTTGGTATATTAGTGGGGAAAGAAGTCATCATTGTGTTTGGTAAATACATTGGAAAAGTGTTCTTTAGGAAGGTTAGAAATCAAAATGTTATCTTTGTTTTTGTCTATGCAGTGATGTAATTTGTGATTTTGCTTCTTTTAAATTTTCTTTTAAAAAAGTTACAAATATTCATTGAACTTGTTCATTCATACAATGAATAATTTTTTAATATTAAGTATTCAGCAGTCAGCACATAAACATTTATAAGTGAAACATTCAAATCTTAAATTAATGCTGCCCAATTTTGGAAGGCTTCTCATTTTCTCGCTTTTGGTGAATTTTCACTGTGTGAAAGCTGGTGTGTAAAGCTGTCCCTTTATCATATGGGCATTTCTCCTGGCTGGGGAACTAGGACTCTTGGCCCAGCCTGTGGCACGATGAGCAGAGCCCCAAGGGCCCCAGAAAGATGAGGGAAGTCTGGCTTTCCTCCAGAGCCAGCTGATGCATAAACCTTTATTTTTGAGCCTGCAATACGAATTCCTATAGTCTAATCAAAATACACTCATAACAACATGAAACCAAATAAAAATGGTTTCTAACTTGTCCACCATTTTTAATCATTCAGCACTGGCAAGGCCAGCACAACACTATTATGCTGACTCTGTTTTTCTAATTTCCTTTTATTGTGAATAATATCAAACAAAAGGACATTTTCAGTATTGGGAATTATAGATGGTGCATTTGAACAGGTCCCATCAGTCCTTACCTTGATAGGTTAATGGGGGAGGAGGGAGAGAGGACCTGTGAACAGATGGGCAAGGACCTGGCCACCAGCCTATTCTGGTTGACCCTCATTTGTATGTCAGCAGACCTTTTGACAGAAGTTGTTGGTGGAGCATTTATTTTTCTTAGATATAACATTGTGCCTTTATTTTTACTTAAAATATTAAATATGAAGTTATTCTTCATTTCTAACTCCTGCCCCCACTTCCCCTCCCACGTAGAAGGCCTTGTGTAGACCACCTTTGGTTCACAGCAAGGAAGACACACTGCATGCACTGTTGTACCCCTACTTCACCTGAGCCTGCAGGACTGTCTCTTGTTCCTTCAGCACTTTAGCCTGAAGTTTCCACTCTGCTGCCTGGTTCAGCAGCTGTAAGGAGAGAGAACGCATAGAAAGACTGTCAAATTGTGTTTTAAATTACCTTATTGTAACTCGTGTGTAAACTTAATTGCTTGCTAAATAGTCTTCTTAAGTAATTTTTGGGGAACTTTATAAAGAATCTCAGAAAACTAACAAAACAACTAGTTTTAAAGGTCTTATTCTCAGCTAAAAGTTAGTGATTCTAATGGGGAAAAAAAAGGAAGTCTCCAACTCAAGCGTGAATCACACAAAATTCAACCTCCCACCAAATTCTGGACCCCTCTGTAGCAATTCTGCCCAGCTATCATCAGCCTCTGCTTGAACAAATATTTTCAGATTATCCCTACCTGGGGCATTGTTGTGAGCAACTGTTCCTTTGTATTAAACCTAACTGTTCCTTTATATTAGACCACTATTTCCCATCATTGTATGCATCATAAGCTCCTCAGGGGCATGTTGCAATGCAGATCCTTCTCAGAGAACATGATGGGAAGTGTAGAGTGTGATTAGAATCTGCACAGGGAGGAAATACCCAAGATGGTTTGGATATTGTTAGTCCATGGATTTTATTTTGAGAAACACTAGGTTAGAAATTTGACCTATTGGTCAAAATTCTGTATAAAGTTTACAAAAGAAGTCTCGTGTCTCTTCTGTAAGGCAGCCCTTCAAATACAACCATGTCAAACATGATCAGAACTGGAACTCATGAGTTAAATTGAAAAAGTTGTTTTGGCATAAAAATGACACACATATATGTAAGACATGTTATTTTAACTTAAGATGTATATGCATTTATCAATTTTGATGTAGGGCTACAATCTTTGTTTTAGATATGGATCTCCCAATTGGAATTCAGAGGGTTTTTGTTTTTTACGAAAATTATATCCATAATATGCCATATAAGAGTTATAGTTTTAAAAAAATAGTGCTAGAACTGGAAGACCTAAGATATTTAATTTGTAAAGCAGCTTGATTGGATAATCCTCTTGAGTTTTACAACTTTCTTCCAGTCTTTGATATCTGCTTGCATCCAACTTGACAATCTTTTTTTTTTTCTATATGCCTATATCTAGGCTTTTGAAGCATTAAAGCATAGTTTTCATAGAAACAACGTTTTGAAATTTATTTCATGAGTTTATATATTATTCTATTGATTTACATAATGCAAAACCAAGGATAACTGGGAAAAGAGTTGGGAGCAAAGATCTGACTCCTGGTCTTACTTAGCTTGGGCAACCATGTTCAGATACTGCAGAGTGGCTAACTTGCCCCAGGATCCAGCATGCTGTGGGCCTCATCAGTATGCTTACAGAGAATGGTGAATGTCATGGATAACCCAGTCAGTCAGTCAGGTGGCTGTCAGTTAAGAAGTTTCTATTTTATTTCAAGATAGGCTGATAGAAATTTTTTTCCTTTTTGTTAATCTATATATTTTAAACAATGTCGATTTTTGTTATTGGAACCAAAAATAATAAAATCATTTTTTTTTAAACTTGGAGCCATCTTTTTCCTTATCCAAGTTAGTCTAGACCTCTCCATTTATAAAAGGAGGTTATATGTGTTTCTCCGTGCCTCTTAGTGAGCAGTGAAGATTAGTCTAGAAGGGCACTGTAAGAGATGACTGAGGCAGATGCAGTGCAGAAGCCCTGCAGCACCCCCTCTGGTCATCTGAGCTGTGTGGCAGCCACGCACATGGTGGGCCGCTGCTTGACCCACAGGGGCCCTGTTACGATGAGTTATGATGAAGAGGGAGGAAGGAGGCTGCCTGCTCTTGGGATGAAGAACCCCACACCCCAGCTCTGACATGTTGTTTCAGCACTTTCAAAATATTGGAACCCAGGAATGACCAGCGTGGAAGAACTGAGGGGGACTACCTTTCTTTTTTAACAGAAGCAGAAGATATTAAGAAGAGGTGGCAAGAATACACAGAAGAACTGCACAAAAAGATCTTCATGACCCAGATGATCACAATGGTATGATCACTCACCTAGAGCTAGACATCCTGGAATGTGAAGTCAATTGGGCCTTAGAAAGCAACACTACAAACAAAGCTAGTGGAATTCCAGTTGAGCTAGTTCAGATCCTAAAAGATGATGCTGTGAAAATGCTGCACTCAACATGCCAGCAAATTTGGAAAACCCAGCAGTGGCCACAGGACTGGAAAAGGTCAGTTTTCATTCTAATCCCAAAGAAAGGCAATGCCAAAGAATGCTCAAACTACTGCACAATTGCACTCATCTCACTCACTAGTAAAGTAATGCTCAAAATTCTCCAAGCCAGGCTTCAGCAATACATGAACCGTGAACTTCCAAATGTTCAAGCTGGTTTTTGAAAAGGCAGAGGAACCAGAGATCAAATTGCCAACATCTGCTGGATCATGGAGAAAGCAAGAGAGTTCTGGAAAAACATCTATTTCTGCTTTATTGACGATGCCAAAGCCTTTGACTGTGTGGATCACAATAAACTGTGGAAAATTCTGAAAGAGATGGGAATCCTAGACCACCTGACCTACCTCTTGAGAAACCTGTATGCAGGTCAGGAAGCAACAGTTAGAACTGGAAATGGAACAAGAGACTAGTTCTAAATAGGAAAAGGAGTATGTCAAGGCTGTATATTGTCACCCTGCTTATTTAACTTATATACAGAGTACATCATGAGAAATGCTGGGCTGGAAGAAGCACAAGCTGGAATCAAGATTGCTTGGAGAAATATCAATAACCTCAGATCTGCAGATGACACCACCCTTATGGCAGAAAGTGAAGATGAACTAATGAGCTTCTTGATGAAAATGAAAGAGGAGAGTGAAAAAGTTGGCTTAAAGCTCAACATTCAGAAAACGAAGATCATGGCATCTGGTTCCATCACTTCATGGGAAATAGATGGGGAAACAGTGGAAACAGTGTCAGACTTTATTTGTTTCGGCTCCAAAGTCACTGCAGATGATGACTGCAGCCGTGAAACTAAAAGACACTCCTTGGGAGCAAAGTTATGACCAACCTAGATAGAATATTGAAATGCAGAGATATTACTTTGCCAACAAAGGTCCGTCTAGTCAAGGCTATGGTTTTTCCAGTAGTCATGTATGGATGTGAGAGTTGGACCATAAAGAAAGCTAAGTGCCGAAGAATTGATGCTTTGAACTGTGGTGTTGGAGAAGACTCTTGAGTCTTTTGGACTGCAGGGAGATCCAACCAGTCTATCCTAAGGGAGATCAGTCCTAGGTGTTCATTGGAAGGACTGATGTTGAAGCTGAAACTCCAACAGTTTGGCCACCAGATGCAAAGTATTGACTCATTTGAAAAGATCCTGTTGCTGGGAAAGATTGAGGGCAGGAGGAGAAGGGGACGACAGAGGATGAGATGTTTGGATGGCATCACTGACTCAATGGACATGAGTTTGGGTAAACTCCAGGAGTTGGTGACAGGAGGCCTGCCATGCTGCAGTTCATGGGGTCGCAAAGTGTTGGACACGACTGAACGACTGAACTGAACTGAACCTTTCTTTGACTTATATCTGCTGTTCTGCTAAATCACTGAAGGAAAAGAGGGTATAATTTTAGTTTCTTGCTAAGATTGTTTTACTCCATGTCTGTCCCCTAGTCTCTCTCACAAGAATTTTTGCCTGGTTGTTCCTCTTGTGCCTCATATATTAAATCCAAAGGTATTGATATTCTATAGGAAGCATAGTTTACCTGAGGATAATTACATCTAAATAATAAGTAAATGCTTTATTTCTTACTTTGAGAGCTAGGTTGTAAATGGATTTAATAAATTAATCTTTAAGAGCACATGGACAATCTGATTGAAATTATGCAGTGTCCACCAGATTATGTTTTCCAAAATTCATTCTTTTGTTGTTATGTTTGAAAATCAAAGTTAAAAAAAAATTACTATTTTGATAAACTCAAGTGATTCCAGTCTGATTTTAGGTAAATGCAAAGCTTGTGATTAGTTGTTTAATGGCCAAATCTGAATGACTGGTCTGTTGTCTGTCCCCAGCAGCAGGCATGTGCTTTAACCCATGCCTCTGAAACACAGCTCTGAGTGTGATATACTATCACAGAGCTTGGGATCTGGGGACAGATGTGCTGGAGATGTAGCCAGCATACCCCAGTCACTTAGCAGTGTGTGACCTTAAGCAAGTCACATATCCTTTTATGGGCCTCATTTCTCTCATCTGTTTTGGAGTGTTTAGGGTTAATAAGATATCAGTAAAAGATACCAATTGGTTTCTTAAACCAAAACTCAGGAGTCATCCTTGATTCTGTTTCTTCTCTGTCACCCATCTTCCAGTTCAAAGCATGGCTTGTTGGTTTTATGTTAAAAACTTAACTTTTATCCATGTCCAGCTCTCCTTCTCCACTGCCACCTCCCCAGTCAAAGCCATCATCAGATCTTGCCCAGATTGCTGCCTAGGTCTTTCGCCCCTCTCTAGTTCACTTTCTACCTATCGGCCAAAGTCACCTTTTACAGATGCAAAGCAGACCCTGTCACTTCCTTTGCTAAAACTACCCAGTACTTTCCCATTATATTTAGAATAAAATTCAAACTATATTTCAAGCTTACAAAGCAATACAGTTTGCCCCTTGCTTACCTCTGTAGTTTCATTTTGAAATTTTCTCCCACTGGGGCACCTACTCTTGCTACCTTGACCTTCTCCTATTTCTGGAGGATGTCAAGCTGGTTCCAGCATTAGGACCTTTGTCTCTGCCTCAGACACTGCTGCTGGGGGCCTCCTCTCTGACTCCCTGATCATCAGGAAGGGAGCAGCTCAAGCATCCTCTGCTCCAGGAGGCCCACAAAGTCACCCAGTCTAAAGGAGGCCTCCCTCCTTCTGCCCCTTTGAGGTTCTTCCTTATTTCCCTAGTAGCACTTATTATCTGAAATTATCCTTCTTTGTTTGCTTGCTTATTTATTGCCCTTTTCTTCCAAGTTAGACTCCAGTTTCCATGCTGGGATGTGGACTTCTCCATCTTGTTCACCACTACATGCCAGCACCTAGAATGGGGCATAGCTCATGAAATGTGCTTGCCAAAGGTTTGGTGAATGGATGCATGATACAGTGATAGGTACAGTGTTTCCTCCTGGGCTGGCCAGTGTCATTCTCCAGGGAAGCTTAGGCTCTTCCTCCATCAGCCTAGTGCTCTATGACCGTTAACAAAAACATTCTCAGGGGTTCTCTGACCCCAAGACAGACCAGACAAGCACATAGATGCATATGATAAATACATATTCCTTCTCGCGTTTGTGTCGCTCCTCTGCTTCCTTCATCATTTCTTGTGCCTGCTCAAGTTTTGCATCCACTAGCTTCTGCTGCAGTTCTCTGTGTTTAAATATTTTGTCGAGGTGCTGAGGAAAAGTAAAGTGCATATATCAGGTTGAGTTATTGTGCTGAAAAACATATGTATAAAAAAGTAATATTGATATAAACATGCGTTCTCTAGGTTTTAAGAGTTTAAGAGGGGGAATAAAGGCATTGGTGTCACTTATGGTTTTATACAAAAGTCATACATTGGTGGAGTCTCCTGCATTTTGCATTGCATGAAAGTGGCTACAAAAGGTGGAGGTGCCAGAGTTCAGCAATGCAACACCAAAAGGTCCCAACAGTATTTTTCTAAATATGACAGCTATTAGATATGGCACTAGTTTACCCTAGGCTCCAAAGACAGTGATGTATATCACAAGGGCTGTAGCACTATCACTTGGTATTTTGGCTCTTTCTATGAATATAAAATCACATCTAACCACAATGTTAATTCAGTTTATCATGGTGAATTTACTCTGCACGCTTCCCTCAAGGGTGTGGGGAAGCCTTGAGGTAATAGCCTGTGGCCCTTTGTCTGGAACTGAGGCAGTAGCCCCCTGACATCAACTCTGTTGCTCTGGTGGGCAAGCAAGGCTCGGGTTTGCAGATGAATTGATATGCAAATGTGCTACTTCCTCCTCCACACCTTTTGACCTGTTGACTACTTTGGTCAAATTAAGCTTCCAACTCCACCTCAGTGTGGAGAATTTCTTGGTCATTAGGGGTCTCATTGGCAAGACATGTAAAATTATATCTTTGGGCCTTACCTAGAACCAATCCTAGGAATATACAACTGGTCTACCAGGTCATTCCCATACGTGATCTCTCTGCAGAGTATGGGCACTTTTTTTTTTTTTTTTTTTAAGCTCCTTCCCTTTTGTTTTTCTTGAACCTCCACTTTGGAGCAGGATTGATCTTTGTAACAAGATAAAATGTTAGCATGGAATTATGGCCTACTGCGAGAAGTTGCTTGATTTACCGAACTGCTATATCATTTTTCTTTTCTTGATTAAAGCTTAGCATGTTGCCAGCAGAGCTCCTTTGACTATGTTATATTACATTTTAAGGCAGAGGTTTAAAATTTTAAGTGAGATGGAAAAAGGGATATGACATATCAAAATCCAGAGGGGGCATTTGGAATCTTCAAAACATATTAAATATTAAAATATAATCTTGGAATAATGAAAGATCTTTATAGTCCCCCAATGTAAACTATGGATAACAAACTCTTTTGGCTTTTGTGATTGTGGATATGTGATTTAATCTTGTAGCTTCTGCTTCACGTCTATAAAATGTGGATAATCCGTTATTATCTAGAGACAGTTAAATGACATACTGTATGTAAAGTATAATACTTAGCATATTGCTTGGCACAAACTAAGTATAAATAATAATACCATTATTACTATAATTATATATATATACTATATAATAATAGTATATATATTATTATTTGTGGGGTATATACAGTGCAGACTTAATTTTGATGACATGGTAATTCTTAAGAGAGCATGCATGAAGTATTTCTTGATTCTGTAGAGAGAGTTTAAAAAGGCTGAGAAATAATATTTTTTATTTTCAAGGATAAATCCATTCATGTCCTACCCCTTCTTTATTGCCTCTGCTTTGCAGTGATTCTAGTTTTGAAGAAATTCTCTATGACTTTCAGCCAGGTATTTTGAAATATCATATGTTTTTATTTTGGCTAGTAAAAGAAGTCCAAACCTAAATATTAATCAGTTGAGAAGGCTGGTCATAACTTTGTTATTAACTGACCTCCCAACCTTCACAAACCAGACCCAGACCTATATGGAGTGTTTGTAAGTTGTCTGATGTGGTTCTCACCTCCTCTCTGAGCTCATACTGATCAATGATGTTTTTAATTTCTCTGCGAGCTCTGTGTTCTCCTGACAGAGCTTCATGTTTCGCTCACTCTGCTGCTCAATCTGGGCCTGGATATCTGTCAGGGTGTTCTGGAAATGACTTGTGATCTCCTTCCTTTTCTCTTCTTCCTCACGTGCCCGCTGAAGGGTTTCCTCCTGTAGAGAGAATGCACGCTCTTGTTACGCTGTTTTATAAACCCCTAGGTTTACAGAACTCAGAGTTTGGTCGATGAAGGGAGAATAGTGTGCAAGGTAAGCAGGATATATTTCCTCAGTTCTCAGCAATGGTAACATTGCTCAGCCCCAACATAAATGTTTGAGCAGAGGTTTCAACTGTGAATACACGGTCACTCAGAGCAGGTGCAGCAGGGGCCTTGAATTTGGTAGCTGGTGATAAATAGACTTGTTTTAAAGACAACGGGTCCCCTGCTGAGTAAATAAACTGCAGTGTTTCCTAACAGACATGCAGCCTGGAAGGTTCTATCTCTTGGTTGTGGCCTAGAAAAAAGGATACTCAGTCTTATTGATTGATGGGATAGATCACGTGTTCCCTTAGTTTGGTACAGAAAAAGGAACAGCAGATCTTATGTTCCTCTGTAAAGATGATGGCAAATTGATCATGTAATTGTATTCCCCAAGTTTTGTAACTATAAGTGATTACAATATATAAATATATATATATTTCTTATTAAAAATAAATGTCATCCAAAAGCTTGAAAAGAAAACTAAGATAGCCGTATGTGAATTACAGCAATTCAAAAGTATCAAAAATTTTAGAAAATATGCTGGGTATTTTTTGAAGGAACAATCATCCCATGAGTCACACAGAGTAATTGAAATATTCAGTGTAAATTTTACATCTGAAAGCAATGTGACGTTTCAAATCTTCTTTAACTCTAAAATGAAACATCTAATTTTCCCCTCTTCCACTTTGTTAACATTGAAGAATTGAAAATTAACTTTTATATCATTTCTGTTCTCTTTTCTCCTAAATCAAAATTCCCCTTTCATTGCTATCTACTTACAATGTACCCAAATTTCCCCCATATCTATATTGAGAATTATTTGCTTTGTGCTTATTCCTGTCATTCTTTTAGAATAAAAGGGTTTAATCTTCTACATACACCAAAGATAGAGACTCTGCTGACAAGTGATACAGACATTTTAGGATCCCTTTAGTTCTGATTAATTTTATTATGAAAGCTTTCTTCATTGTTGGCAAGTAAAATTATACTGCATTTAGTTGCCTATCATGATCAAATTATGTAACAGGATTTTTAAAAAGAAATACTGATTGAAACAAGTAATTGTGCAAGTCTTTATTATGATAGTAGAATAATGTGATCAAAATAAAAGCTGATGCTGGAAATATATGCTCTGGAAATATTTTAATTTATCATTAGATATCCCCTTTCATCTACAATATTGATATATTTTCTAACTCTGACTCCTGATATCAGAATCACAATTTATTCATGGTATAAACATTTATTGAGTGGATATTTCTTCAGTTCAGTTCAGTTCAGTCACTCAGTCGTGTCCGACTCTTTGAGATTCCATGGACTGCAGCATGCCAGGCTTCTCTGTCCATCTCCAACTCCTGGAGCTTGCTCAAACTCACGTCCGTTGAGTCAGTGATGCCATCCAACCATCTCATCCCTTGTCATCCCCTTCTCCTCCTGCCCTCAATTTTTCCCAGCATCGGGGTCTTTTCAAATGAGTCAGCTCTTCACATCAGGTGGCCAAAATATTGTGCTTCAGCTTCAGCATCAGTCCTTCCAATGAATATTCAGGACTGATTTTCTTTAGGATTGACTGGTTTGACCTCCTTGAAGTCCAAGGGACTCTCAAGAGTCTTCTCCAACACCACAGTTTAAAAGCATCAATTCTTTGGTGCTCAGCTTTCTTATGGTCCACTCTCACATCCATACATGACTACTGGAAAAACTGTACCTTTGACTAGACAGACCTTTGTTGACAAAGTAATGTCTCTGCTTATTAATATGCTATCTAGGTTTGTTAGAGCTTTTCTTCCAAGGAGCAAGTGTCTTTTGATTTCATGGCTGCAGTCACCATCTGTGGTGATTTTGAAGCCCAAGAAAATAAAATCTGTCACTGTTTCCACTGTTTTCCCATCTATTTGCCATAAGTCATGGGACCAGATGCCATGATCTTAGTTTTTTGAGTGTTGGGTTTTACGCCAACTTTTTCACTCTCCTCTTTCACTTTCATCAAGAGGCTCTTTAGTGCTTCTTCGCTTTCTGAGGTATATTTCTTAGGAAATTTCTTAGGGATACTTAGAAGAAATCTACACTTGCTAATCTGGAGAAATTAAGTATCAGAGATGTTATTTCCTTGAACTCTGAATGCTAACACTTACTATGTGTATTTCACTAAAAGTGATTATAGCCATCTGTTAAAGAGTTGGTGAATATACATATGATAGTGATTCTCTCCTTATTGTTCCTGATTAACTTAGAAGTCAACAACCTCCTAGTTAGAATTATAGTCCATGATTTGGATATTATTTGCATTTATAACTATTCCATCCATGAATGAATGAGTAAATGAAAGGACCATCCCATGCTACCCAGCAAGTCTGAGTTTTTCACCGGCCACTGATTAGAAAAAACAGGGTATAGCTGTTAACATTGCATTAAACACATGTCAAACCATCATAGCACCCAATCCTGGCCCATAGACTGGCATCTTGCATTTTATATTACACCGTTTTTCAGTGAGAGAAAAATAAGTCTACTGAAATCATAAAATTTGATTCCACCAATAAAGAAAACAATCATTTGGGCAATGTCTGAGATAGAATTTTCTTTACCATGCACAAAATTCAAAGTGAAAATTAATAATGCAAAAGAAAATTGAAGGACAAAATCTGAAATAACTAAGAAAACGACTTTTCAGGAATCACTGTGCATCTTAAAACCAGAGCTGTGCCTGGCACACAATTCACAGGTATTCTGTAAATGTTTATTTAATGAGTCAACAAATTTCATTACTTTACATATAGACATATGAATAGCTCGGACTAGATGATTTCTGTAGTCTTTTCTACATTAAAATTCAGTGATATTCTGATAACAAACCCTGCTTATTTCTTTACTAAAATCATATTGCCTGAGACACTAATTTCTTACAAGGTTGGTCTTTTGGTATAATTTGAGGCTCAAAATACTATGTTCGTTGATAAAAAGGAAAATATTCCAATAAAAAGATAGGTGCTGTCAAGAGAAAAATAATCTATAAGAAAGAACAAAGTGGAAATTCTAGAGTTAAAGTTTATAAAATATGAAATGTAAAAACCACTGGGTGGGCTTATAGTAGAATAGAGATAATAGAGGACAGAGTCAGTGAATATGAAGTTAGGTCAGTCAGTGTGAAGTATCTAATTTAAAGATGAAGAAGAAAAAAGATTGATGAAGAACATGAAGTGAGACTCAAGGACCTGTGGGACAATATCAAAAGATCTAACCCATATGGAATTAAAATCTTAGAAGGGGAATGGGAGAAAGAGAGAGAATGGAGCAGAAAAAATATTTGAAGAAATAGTACTGAAACTTCCTGAAATTTGGTGAAAGACATAAATTACAGATATAAAGTGAAAGTTGCTCAGTCACATCCGACTCTTTGTGACCCCATGGACTATACAGTCCATAGAATTCTCCAGGCCAGAATACTGGAGTAGCTTATTCCTTTTCCAGTGGCTCTTACCAAGCCAGGAATTGAATCGGGGTCTCTGGCATTGCAGGCGGATTCTTTACCAACCGAGCTATCAGGGATACAGTTAGGTATAAGAAGCTCAACAAATTTTAGGTAGGATAAATATGAAGAAAGCCACACTTGGGCATAAAACAAAATTCCAAAAGCCAAAAATCCATAGAAAAATCTTAAAAGTAGTCAGAGATAAATGACATATCACATCAGGAGAACAGTAATTCAAATTATTGTTGATTTTCATCAGAAATTGTGGAGCCCAGACTACAGAATCTATAAAAGACTGAGTAAGAGAAAGAAAAAGAAAAAAATTCCTGTCAAGCCAGAATTCTTTATCCAATGAATATAGCCTTAAATCACAAAGCAAAATAAAGACATTTTAAAGATAAAAAGCAAATAAGAGAATTGACCTATACTATAAGAAATACTAAAGGAAGTTCTTCAGGCTGAAGGGAGTGACACCAAACAGAAATGTAAAGCTTTAGAAGAAATAAAAAGCATCAGAAATGGTAAAATCTGGGTTTGAAAAAGACAATTTTGCTTGAATTTTTAAAGGACTATATGAAATTGTTTAAAAATTATAGCATTGCCTCAAGAGTTTTATAAATTATATAAATATAAAGATAGGGAGCAATAAAGGGACCTTCTATTTGTAATGTTTCTATGTATTATATGAAGTGATACAGTTTCAACTCCAGATAGACTGTGACAAGTTAAGAATATCTATAGCAATCACAGAACAACCACTAAAAATGGAAAGAGATATAATTAAAAATCCAAGAGATGAGATAAAAAATTTCCAGTAATCCAGATAAGGCAGGATAAAAGCAGAGGAAGAAAAAACAGATGTGACAAACAGTAAATAATAAAATGGAAGACATATCCAACCACTCCAGTAATTACATTATATTAATGGACTACTACTCCAGTTAAGGGGCTTCCCTGGTGGCTCAGTGATAATGAATCCACCTGCCAATGCAGGAGTCCCAGATTCCATTCCTGGGTCGGGAAGATCCCCTGGAGAAGGAACTGGCAACCAACTCCAGTATTCTTGCCTGGGAAATCCCTTGGACAGAGGAGCCTGGTGGGCTACAGTCCATAAGGTTGCAAAAGAGTCAGATATGATTTAGCAACTAAATAACAACAGTAATCACTCCAGTTAAGTGGCAGATATTGTAAGAATGAAAAGAAAGAAGGCCCAACTATAAGAGATGCACTTTAGATAGAAAAACATAGAAAAACCCAGGTTGAAAATAAGTGGATGGAAAAAGATATACCACGCAAGCAATGAGTAAGAAAGCTACAGTGGTTAGATTGATATCAGATAATGTAGACATTCATATTGATGAAAATCACTTTATCAAGGAGACTTAGAAATCACAATAGTATACACATGTACTAATGCTTCAAAATATTAAGACATGAATCAAAAATTGACATGATTGAAAGAAGTAAGCAATTTCACAATTATAGTTGGAGATTTTTACACCCATCCCTCAGCAACTGATAGAGGAACAAGGCAAAAATTCAGTAAAGACATAAATACTCTAGAGTTAATTATTACTTATGTAGCATTACACCTAACTTCTGAAAAACAGACATTCTTTCCAAGTGCATTTCGTATGTTCATCAAGATAGACCATATAAAGGGGCCATAAAAATTAACGCTTCTAAATAACCCATGGTTCAAAGAAACAATCAGGAGGGAAATCAGAAAATGTTTTGAATTTGAGTTCTGATTTTGACAAAATATTCATGACCTTAACTGATTTTGATCGCTCAGTCTCAGTTCCTTCAATAAAATGGAGATACTAGCTCAAGGTTTTTGTGAAGATTGGACAAAATAACATATGTAAAACACTCAGCACAAGTCCTGGCATAGTAATGCCACTTAATTCCATTGTCCACAACTGGAATTGTGTGTAGATATATGTACAGGGTCTCCTGGCACTTCCATCATTCTGTCTTTGAATGCTATCCAAAGAAACTACACCACATCATTCCATCCACATCATCAAAGGAGGTTTAACTTTTATCTCCTTATGCTACAATACTACTGAAAGCTGGAAGATTTATGTAGGTACAGAGTGCTATTATTTGATTACATATCTGAAGTTGAGGATAATGCCTCCATTCCCATCGAACCTGGGTTTTGATGGTCCCAGAGCAATGGTTAAAGAGATGCCAGAAGTCCATCTTCTACAACTTGTAATTTGAGAGTTAAAGTTCATCACCCTAGCATTTCATTTCCCAAATATCAAAAACTGACTGTGGGGGTGGGAAGAGGCTCAAGGAGGGGATATATATATGTGTGTGTGTGTATGTGTGTGTTCAATTCCTAAGTCATGTCCAACTCTTTGCAACCGCATGGACTGTAGCACATCACGCTTCCCTGTCCTTCACTATCTCCTGGAGTTTGCTCAAATTCATGACCACTGAGTTGGTTTTGTCAGAACTCTCCACTGTGACCCGTCCATCTTGGGTGGCCCTGCATGGCATGGCTCATAGCTTCATTGAGTTACACAAGCCCGTTTATCATGATGAGGCTGTGATCAGTTATGACTGATTCATGATGTCGTATGACAGAAACCAACACAACATTGTAAAGCAGTTATCCTCCCATTAAAAAAATGTGAGAGATTAACAGACTATGTCAAGAACTGTTTGAAATTTTAGTGACCTAAGCTTTTAGTGACCAGAGCAGGGAAAGCAGTGGAGATGGTAAGAGCTAAAGTCAGAGAGGTAATCAAGGGCCATGTAGGACCTCATACACCACATTAAGGATAATGAAGAGCCACTGAAATGTTTAATGTTTACGCAGGAAGATGGCTAGATTGGCATTTTAGAAGGATCATTGTGGCAGATGGATTAGAGAAAGCAAGACTGGAGGTAGGGAGACCGCACCTCTGAAAACTGATATCAAAATGAATAATTTTCTTTTTCTACTCAAAAGCCCCCAGTTTTGGAATATGAGGGGCCATTCATTATCTAATTCTATTTTTCTTCCTAATTCCATTGCACAAACTCAGCAATGATATTAATCTCTGTTTCTTAAAGTATCTCCTTTTAAACACAGGTAATAATAACTATATCACAGGAATATTGCTGTCTAATTCCCATTTGTCAAAAGCTTTAGGATCTTCAGCTGGAAAGGGGATTGTGGCTGCATGCAGTACTAGCTTGGAGAACTCTGCATCTTGCTTCATTGAATGGAGCTAGTCTCCGTGTATAATCAAATTAACCACACTGCTAGAGGCTTACGCTGTGATTATTGAAGCCCATGCAAACTGACTGAAGTGATCAGTCTATTATTTTTAGATTGAAAAATAAGCTTAGAGAGCTTCAGTGTTTTTTCAAGTAACTTCTTTTTCAGGTGACTGTTGACATTTTAGCGCTCAGTCTTCCCTTTTTCTGTCAGTTAGCTTTGTGTCAACTTGTTTCATGTCACGCAGATTTCATTTTCAGAAAAAAATGTTGAATTTTTATAAATTTGTATTTTAAAGAGTGGAACTAAGGCCTACCTTAAAAAACAGAACAAACTCAGCATAAAGAGGAATAACACATATTTTACCAAAGTTCTACTATTCACTGAGTACTACATGAGCACCTTACGTGTGTGGTCTCATTTAATTTTTTCCTGACCACACAGTGACATTGGTATAATCCCCATTTTATGGATGAGGCAACAGGGTTGGTGGTAAAATAATTTATTGCAGGTCACAAGTGAGCAAGTGGCAGGACTAATATTTGAACCCAAATCTCTCTGTTTCTAAAACTCACACCACGAATGGCAGAAGCCTGTGCCTACAAAGTATGCAAGAAAGTGTGTTATTTGGGACCTTGGTGACACATACCTTCAGTGTTTTGTTGTGTCTCTGCAGCTCCCGGCACAGACTCTCCAGTTTGCTTCTCGCGAGGATAGCTCTGCTGTGTTCACCTTGTAGCTGGTCCTTTTCTTTTGGATCTGTGCCTGTTTCTTTTGTAGGAATTTTAACTTCCTTTGCTCAGTGCGATGTTCATCCAGCTAGATGTGGGGGTGCAAATGTGAAAGAAAATGGCAGGAATCTCTGTTGAGTTGATAGGAGCAGAAGAGGAAATGCCTAAAGACCACCCTCTGGATGTTTGGAAAATTTGCTGCTATCATCAGTGTGCCCTCTGGAGTCAAATGAACTTGAAGAGTGTTACCATGGCAATACTTGTAGATATGATTTAAAAGCATAACATTTATAGGTTTTTCCTTTATCATTATTACTATTGATCTCTTTTACTTTGATCTTCTTTTCAGTAGTCTAGAAATAGTTTTATCTGTCTTGAGTCTAATGAAGCCAGTCAGTATAGAAAGGCATGTTTCAGAATTCATGATAATGCCTTGCCTTAGGAAAATGGTCTGTGGTGTGTCTGCTTGGTTTACATTTAAATTTTCACAATTCTTTCTCAAAACAAGCTTTAGCAACTATTTTTAAAAGTAGGAAAGTGAAAAGCAGCTAGTAAACAGAAGGTGAAGTGTGTGGGTTATGAGAAAGGGGGAGAGGAGCACATACTCCTCGACTATTTCAGGATTGATGATCTGTCACCAAAGTTTCCGAAATAGCCACTGCACAACTCAACAGCACACAAGGGAAGTATCTGTAACAAGCCTTGCTCTCTGCCCATCCCCCACACCCTCCATGCTTCTGGTGAATAAATCATGACACTTGTTTCTGCTGAGCACAGGTGGGGCCTCCTCTCACAGCAGCCACAGCTGAAGTATCGAGGGCAACATGGAAAATGAAACCAATGGACCCCTGGATTTTCTGTCTCAGGATGCTAAAGTTCTGAGCTAGGGATTGCCAGATAAAATGTAGGACACCCAGCTGAATTTCAATTTCAAATAAATAGGGAACAAGTTTTTAGTAAAAGTAATTCAAAGTATTGCCATTTGCTGTTGGTTTACTTGAAATGCAAAGGTAACTGGGCATTCTATACTTTTGTTTGGTAAATTTGGCAACAAGTATTTATGGAATTCTAGTTGGAATGGAGGAGTGTGGGTTCAGCCTCCCCCATTCCAACTAGAATCCCATAAATATTTGTTGATATAAATTAAGCTTCCAGAGACTGCATACTAGGAGTAGGACTGGGGTCTGACAGTGTGACCATGAGCAAGCTGGAGCCTTTTTTCTCAGAGCCGTTTCCTCCACCGGACTGAGTTCCCTTAGAATCTGAATGGTGCGTAAGCCAGGTGGGTACTCACTGTGATAGTTATCTTGTTGGCTAATGAGGAGGAAAAGGCCTGGAAGCTCGTGGGTTCTTTGGACTGCAGGTGCCCTTGGTGCCTCTCAGAGCCAGATATAAATGGGTACACACACACAGACTGTAAGCCCTGATATGCGTCTTAGTTAGTTATCTTAATTTCTTATCTTGAAAAAGCATTTGTTCTTTCTGAGCTAGATGAACTCTATTGTCACACTTTCGTCAGTTCACATCTTATTTTAAGCCTTTCCTCCCTCCCTCCCTCCCTCTCATTACACTGAAATGTCCATGATAAACCTTTGCCAGATTAAGCTGGGGATATTCATTCATGATATTCTATATTCATACTTATGTATGTTTTTACTTATTAGTGAGTGTTAGCATCAGGAAAAACTAGGTCCATATTATCCATATTACTATAAATATTAACTGAAATTGGTATCTTTCTTGAGGTTCAATTGGAAAATCAGTGATATTTTATTATATATTTATCATGCTAACTTCATTTTGCACCATAGTTATTAGATATGGATGAAACTTCTTGTCCTTGTGTGTGGACTTTAAATGAACTATTGTCCTTTATTGAAATTTATATGTTAGTATTACTGCTATTGCCATTTTAGTTTAGACTTTTCCTTTGGAAGATTAAACAATTTGTCAGGGTTTCTCAGCCTTAGCACCATTGACATTTGGTAACAGTTCTTTGTTGTGGGGGTTGTCCTGTGCATTGTAGGCTATTTAGCAGATGACTCCTACCAACTAGAGACCAGTAACATCCCCAACTGTGATATCCAAAATATCTCCAGAGACACTGCATGTTGTCCCATGGTTGGCAAGACTTTCCCTCCTTGGGGGAACACTGCCCTATGTAGATTTATCTGAGCATTGGGAGAAGGATACTTTGCTGATGTTTCATAAGTTGGAAGAGATGATTTGTGTTTGCTCACTGACCATTTAAATATTTTAGTTTTACTGAAGTATCATACACACTTGACATATAGCTAGGTCTATCTTGCTTTGCTCTAAATAAAACCCTTTAACTTTCTGACAGTTTTTTTAAAGAGTGTGACTAATTTTGCTCAACTACTTCAAGTTTATGTGATTGCACATGGTGTTTCTTAATGGATGAAAGCAAATATTACACCTGAGTTAACTTCAGTCAAATGCTGGCTCTGTGATTTAATAATACATTTAGATGTATGCCTTCTGTCCAGTTCTAACAGGCATATAGGATTTTCATCTGCAATTTCTCTTGTTCTCTCTTTTTTTAATTACTAAGTTAAAAAGTGAAATTAATGCCAAGTAACTTGTGATGTTGTAACTACTTATAAATTGAGGAAATTTGCAAAAATATTTCTTCCAGGTCATTTCTTAATTTAGTCATGAGGTGTCCTTATTTATTTATGAACTTATTTATTAATAAAATACAGTTGTTGATATTACAGGATTTAGAATCTGTAAGAGTGAGTGAACTTGATTAGCAATGTGATTCACAGCTTTTGAATTTAATAATTTATTCTATGTTAACACTTAAATTCCAGACACTATCTATATTAATTTCTGAATCAGTGAGTAGGAAATAGCTTTTAGTCTCCAAGTAAAAGATTGAAATTCTTCATACTTTTTACTGTCTTAAAAGGATATATAATAGGGTCTTGAGGTCCATTTTCTCCTATTTATTTTTTCTAGAATGATCTTTTGAGTTTAAAAGTTTATTATGGGATATGATACAAATGCAAAAATATAGTAAGACTGAGCTGAGTAGAATTTCTGGAAAAAATAACCTCTGTGGGATTGACTGCTTGGCTAGTAGGGTGAGTGGGTTTGGGAATTCTTGGAGACCAGGGTGAACAGCCCTGGCTCATAAGAAAGATCTTGGGCAGACTGGATAAGTGATTCTTTTCTGATGCACTGCTGTGGGGCTACAGCAACATAAAGAGTAGTAGTCTGGAAGACGCCCAGTTCATCTAAGTATGGGACATGATACTAGAAACTAAATATGAAAAGCCTTGGTGTCAATTAGTAAACTGAGGCATAAATTAAAGGGAAATCAATGTAGTAATTATTGAAAAGAGCAAGGATGGACCAGTGAGGATGGGGTCAGATTTGGGGGAAAATATTATTTTTGACACCTATTGTTTTATGGTGCTGAAATTGTTCATGGGTGGTTAACAGGCAATATTAAACAAGTTGCAATAAAATTGATAACACTAATACTTGCTTTAGAAATTTATACCATTCTTTTGGAAAACAATATGGCCATTAAAAACATTTATTACTGTTTGATTTAGTAATCCCAATTCTGGAACTTTTCCCAAGGATCATAAAAGAGAAGGAACAAAGCTCAGGCATGATGATGTTCACTGCACCAATATTTGGTAAAACAAACAGTGGAAGGAATAGAAATGTCCCCAAACTAGAGAACCGGTAGAATAAAGTCAATTAATGGAACATTTCATAGCTTTGACAAAATATAATTATGAAGAACACATGTGAAAATGATTGTCACATGAGCCAAAAAAACTCCAACAAACAGATACTAAATTCTATGCACCTAACGATGGTAGCTATAGAAAAGGTATCTTTGAATAGTAGAACTGAAAAGGAAGACAGATAAGTCAGCGTTCATGTTTTAGACTGTAGGATTAGAGATATTTTTACTTGTGTATTCAGCATTTTCTTTATTGTGATGTGGTTTATGTGATTAAAAATAATTTAAAAGCATTGTTGGCAGGGTGAAACAGTCACTAGTCATTCAGGGTCTCAGGATTTCTTTGAGGATGTGCTGTGCTGTGCTGTGGCCTCAGTGTGACTCTGTGGCGCTATGGACTGTAGCCCGCCAGGCTCTTCTGTCCATTGGGTTCTCCAGGCAAGAATACTGAAGTGGATTGCTGTGCCCTGCTCTGGGGATCTTGCTGACCCAAGGACTGAACCTGAGTCTCTTATGTCTTCTGCATTGGCAGGTGGGTTCTTTACCAGTAATGCCACCTGGAAAGCCCCTTCTTTGGGTCTGTTGTATGACAATTCAGCCTAACGGTGTACATGAATGTACAAGGAAGAGAGCAAAGACTATGCAGGGTTCACAGGACTAAAATCAGAGTGAAAAAGAAGGCAAACAAGCCACTCATAAACTCTACTCCATCAGTATGGATAAGATGCAACCAGTGACCTGAGTGGTTTGTGGGTCTCAGTTTTAGAGACCTTCTTTAAAAAAAGAAGATGAAAAGAAAAAAAAAAAAAGAATTATCTTCAGGGCTTCACAGGGGCCTATGCAAGTGAGAGGCCCTGACTCAAGCTTTTTGATGTGGGGTAAATCTGCCTTCAGGGGCAGTCCAACCTACTGCCAGGAGGAATTGTTTTGTTGGTTGGGCAGGGGCTGTCACTGCTCTGAAAGAAATAAGTAAGTGAAAAAAAAATGAGGAAAGAAGCAGAAATGAGAGCAAGGTGGCATATTGCCCACCCTCACTTGAGAGGATGCCACATCTCCACAGTGGGTCTTGTACACCTCAGGGCTGGTACATGGGCCTCAGGTGCAACTCCTTTAGTCAGTTTTTGTGAGGCCTCACTGAAACTAGTGGTGCTGGCTTTGCTGAGCCCTTTTCTTTCTTCCAAGTGGACTATTGTAAGAGTACTGGTGAGGAGACCGTCCACTTCACGGATTCTCTGAAGTCTGGGAGTGGCTTCTCTTCCTGCCACTGGCCCTAGCTTGTTGAGAGGGAGACTGCATGTGGAGGATCTATAACTGGAAACAAAATCCATGTCAAGTGCTTTGCCATTGTGTGGGACAGGAGAAGAATGTAGATCATGGAGAATAAATGAATGAATGAATGAATGCATTCCTCAGGAATAAATGAGAATGTTTCACAAACTGAGGGGTGGAATTAAGTCAACCTCTGCCTTACTTGAGAAGACCATTCCCTCAAAAACCTGTGCTTAAGAACCGGTTGAAATTTTACTTTTTTTTTTTCTAGTATACTTCTGTTTCATTGCAAAGCTAAAAAGAATTTTTAAATTTTCACAACTTTTCACAAATTATGTCTGATTTGCTGTTCCATCTCTCAAATTACGCACATAATTGAAGGTGAAGTGATTCCAACTCTGTTCTCTTTCTTCCTTTTGCTTTTATTCCTCAGTTTTTCTGCTACTTTCTTTCCTTTTTAAAAATTTGTGAATTCTGATTTTGACTTGCCTGAGGTAACCAGCCATAGTCTATAATGATGTACCTGAAAAGCTAACAACCTCCTTTTCTCAGCTCTAACCAGAGCTTAAATCTTTCTGGCAAAAGGGCTTATCAAAGATCTTACCAATTCAGCATATTTCTTGAATAAAAAATCAAACTTTTCCTCAGGAGTTTGCAACTTGTTCAGATTTTGCATTAGCAGGTTGGCTTCTTTGCCTTAAAAGAAAAAAAAAAATGACATTTAAAAATTAAGAGTTGAACTTGAAGTCAGATGATAAGGGCTGGAATCTCAGGTGGTCTACTTGTTGTGCTAAGTTGCTTTGGTCATGTCCGACTCTTTGTGACCCTATGGACTATAGACTGCCAGGCTCCTCTATCTATCCATGGGGTTCTTATGGCAAGAATAGCGGAGTGGGTTGCTATGCCCTTCTTCATGGGATATTTCCAACCTAGGGATTGAACCCACATTTACTTGTTAGCTGCTATCCAGCCTTGGGCAAGTCACTTAACCTGTCTGAGATGCAGATGTAATTTTTTTCCCCCTTTGAAAAGGAGTGACACCTACTTTGCAAAATAAGTAATTAATTGAGAAGTTTATAAAAATGCATGGTACAGTGTCAGGCTCATGGTAGATTCTCAACAAATGTTGTCTATGAGAGTGGTCCCCAAATTTCCATCCCAAGAATTCGTTCTTAGTTACTTTCTTTTATATTCTAAATATTCCAGGGAATTGTGAACATTCTGAAAATATTCCGAAGAATAAAAAACCACTGACTTTATGGAAGAGTAAATCATCCACTTCCCCATGTTAATTATTTAAACAAAAAAAAAAGAAGAAGAAGCAAACCAGCCTATATCTGACTACTATGAAACAGCCGGCATTAATACCTGGAACTGTAAAAATTCCAGCCCAAAGCAGAGAAACTTGACAGTTTAGTCTGCCCATGTTTTTGGTTTTGTTTTAGTGCCTCTTTCTTTTTGGGAGGAAAACCCAATTGTCTTGTTTCTGTGTGTGAGCCCATTTTATGCAGTTTGTGTGGGAATGACTCTGTCGTATTTCCTATCAGAGAATAAAGTCAATATATAGAGAAAATGGACCCAAGACACTTTTCCCCAGGCCTTTTGTGTCTCTTTGGTTACAAGTTTAGCTTCCCGGGTCTTCCCTTCTCCCACTGAGGCCTTAATCTCTGTTGGCAGTTTCGTTTTCTGTTCTCAGTTGGAGTTTGTCTTATGTTTAAAAACTCATCTGTTCATGATTATTTGATAGTGAGCCTTAGATTCTTTCTTTTCTTTCCCCATTGTTCTTCCTTTGGTATTTTGAGCTCAACCTCCCAGTTAGCCTTCCTGAGATGACTGGATCTTTGGTATCCACAGAGATACCTGTAGATCTTTCCGTATCCACAGGGTTGAGGGTTGCAGGCAGAAGCTAGACCCTGAGGCTTACACACATGTAACACTGAACGTATCTTTGCCAACAGTAGGGTCAAGGTGGAGCAGCTTCCTCATCCTCACCTACCTGTTATAGCTGCCTTGTCTAATCTGAATAGAGAGGTCAAACCACCCAGTGGAGCCTACATTTCCTTCTATAAATCTACTTGAGACTGTTAACAATTTTGACAGCCTCTCCCACAAGAACAGGCGTTTCTCTTTTGCTGGAATTTTTGCTTTCATCTTGGAGAGGCAAATATATCATGGAATTAGGGTTTCCAGGTGAAATATAGGACATGGAACACTCTTATACTAAAAATTAATGGTGTCTCTGAAATTTAATGTTTCTTGGGTGGCTTGTATTTTCACACTTGCTAAATCTGGTAACTCTAATGCCATCAAAGAATTTTAGGTTTAGAAGGAACTTCAAAGAGCAGCCAGACAACTGGTTAATTTTATAGATTAAGAATAGAAAGCCCCAAGAAGCCCAAAGTTATGTAATTAGCACTGGCAGAGCCAAGGCTTGGATCCAGGGTTTGTCTACTTGTTCTAAATCACTCCACTCCCATGTGGAATTTTGATGCCAGGGAAACCTAGAGAAATAAAAAGAAACTTCTTTGAAAAAAAGAAAAAAATGACCTCATTCCTAACAGCTGGTTTCATCTATCTTTGCCCAGTGAGTCAGTTCAGATTAGAGACATGGTCTGAGACGGGGGGAGAGGGTGGGGGTGAGTGGTGCCCAACCAGCAACCCAATTATGGCCTATGGCATAACATTACCTTTAAAATGATAAACTCTGCTGTCCCACCCCAACCAGGCCTGGCTTTGAGTGATTTCTGTAGTAGCAGGGATGGCTTGTGTTGGTCTGGCCATCCCTTCACCCTGGTCTTCAGTTTGTGGAAGGCACTCATGTGATGACTGCTGTCCTGGGTTAGAGGATTATCCATTAAAGGCAGGAGGCTGTACTGTTGATCATGTCTAGCCTAGAACCCCATACAGTGTTTGGTCCATGGCAAGTGCTTAGTGAATCTTGGTAATAATGGAACTAAACAGAGTCAACCTGTGCACACTAATATCATGTAAATCAAATAAACACTGTCCAGAAAACAACTTTGTGATCAACTGGAGGAAAGACAGGTCTTACTCTCACCTGTGACCTTTAATGTATGCTTAGCATAGCTCTCAATGTGAGTATCAACCAGAAAACTATATCGTGTTTCTTTTGGGAAAGATAGAAACACTTGAGTGAGGCCAGTGGATCTCTTTTTCTATGTTCAGTATCTTCTTCCCCTTTAGTTTTTCTAACAATGAGAACAGTTTTTTTTTTTAATTGTCACACTTGCTGAGGTCTTTTCTGCTCTCATATTCTCTTATTTTGTATAGAATTTTAACATTCAGATGCATCAATCCACCCTTCAAAAATGATTTCTTAAAAAAAAAAATCCAACAAGTCAGAGACAAACATGTACATAATCCATAACTTTGTAACATGAGAGAGCTTAGTTTTTACACGTTCATTAAAATTTTGCTGGGCTAAAGTGCTGTGTGCAATTGTGTGGAGGAGAGATTAGACCAATCATCTCATAAGAAAGGCTGTCATTATAATTTTAGGAAATGGGGTCGTTAGGTGCCAGTGTCAGACACAAGAAGAAAAATCAGTTTTATGTGTTTAAACTACTAGCAGTTTGTTAGCTATAACTATAAAGAAAGTTTTCCTAAAAAAAAAAAAAAAACTGAGCCTAATGATGAGATTAGCAAGAAGAGATAAGAAAGTCTTCCTCAGTGATCAGTGCAAATAGGGGAAAACAATAGAATGGGAAAGGCTAGAGATCTCTTCAAGAAAATTAGGGACACCAAGGGAACATTTCATTCAAACATGGGCACAGTAAAGGAAGAAACGGTATGGACTCAATGGAAGCAGAAGATAATAAGAGGTGGCAAGAATACACAGAAGAACTATACAGGATCCTCTATGATCCACCTCCCAGTATACTGGAAATAAAAGCAAAAATAAACAAATGGGATCTAATTAAAATTAAAAGCTTCTGCACAACAAAGGAAACTATAAGCAAGGTGAAAAGACAGCCTTCTGAATGGGAGAAAACAATAGCAAATGAAACAACTGACAAACAACTAATCTCAAAGATATACAAGCAACTTATGCAGCTCAACTCCAGAAAAATAAACGAACCAATCAAAAAATGGGCCAAAGAACTAAATAGGCATTTCTCTAAAGAAGACATACGGATGGCTAACAAACACATGAAAAGATGCTCAACATCACTTATTATCAGAGAAATGCAAATCAAGACCACAATGAGGTACCATTTCACACCAGTCAGAATGGCTGCGATCCAAAAGTCTACAAGCAATAAATGCTGGAGAGGATGTGGAGAAAAGGGAACCCTCTTACACTGCTGGTGGGAATGCAAACTAGTACAGCCACTATGGAAAACAGTGTGGAGATTCCTTAAAAATTGCAAATAGGACTGCCTTATGATCCAGCAATCCCACTGCTGGGCATACACACCGAGGAAACCAGAATTGAAAGAGACACATGTACCCCAATGTTCATTGCAGCACTGTTTATAATAGCCAGGACATGGAAGCAACCTAGATGTCCATCAGCAGATGAATGGATAAGAAACCTGTGGTACATATACACAATGGAGTATTAGCCCTTAAAAGAATAAATTTGACTCAGTTCTAATGAGATGGATGAAATTGGAGCCGATTATACAGAGTGAAGTAAGCCAGAAAGAAAAACACCAATACAGTATACTGACACATATATATAGAATTTAGAAGGATAGTAATGATGACCCTCTATGTGAGACAACAAAAGAGACTCAGAGGTATAGAACGGACTTTTGGACTCTGAGGGAGAGGGAGAGGGTGGGATGATTTGGGAGAATGGCATTGAAACATGTATACTATCTTGTAAGAACGAACCACCAGTCTATGTTCAATGCAAGATGTAGGATGCATGGGGCTGGTGAGCGGGATGATTCGGGAGATGGTGTGGGGTGGGAGGTGGGAGGGGGCTTCGGCATTGGGAGATCGTGGACACCTGTGGCTGGTTCATGTCAATGTATGGCAGAACAAATACAGTATTGTAATGTAGAATAAAGTATTAAAAAATAATAAAATAAATAAAATTGTTAATTTTGGAAAAAAAACTATACAAAAAAGATCTTCATGACCCAGATAATCACGATGGTATGATCACTCACCTAGAGCCAGACATCCTGGAATGCGAAGTCAGTTGGGTCTTAGGAAGCATCACTACAAACAAAGCTTGTGGAGGTGATGGAATTCCAGTTGAGCTATTTCAAATCCTGAAATCTGATGCTATGAAAGTGCTGAACTCAACATGGCAGAAAATTTGGAAAACTCAGCAGTGGCCACAGGACTGGAAAAGGTCAGTTTTCATTCCAGTCCCAAAGAAAGGCAATGCCAAAGACTGTTCAAACTATCACACAATTGCACTCATCTCACATGCTAGCAAAGTAATGCTCAAAATTCTCCAAGCCAGGTTTCAACAGTACATGAACCGTGAACTTCCAGATGTTCAAACTGGACTTAGAAAAGGTAGAGGAACCAGAGATCAAATTGCCAACATCTGTAGGATCATTGAAAAAGCAAGAGAGTCCCAGAAAAACATCTACTTCTGCTTTATTGACTATGCCAAAGCCTTTGACTTGTATGGATCGTGGATCACAAGAAACTGTGGAAAATTCTGAAAGAGATGGGCATACCAGACCACCTGACCTGCCTCTTGGAGAAATCTGTATGCAGGTCAAGAAGCAAGAGTTAGAACTGAACATGGTACAACAGACTGGTTCCAAATCAGAAAAGGAGTACATCAAGGCTATATATTGTCTCCCTCCTTATTTAACTTATATGCAGAGTGTGCAAAATGTTGGGCTAGGTGAAGCACAAGTTGGAATCAAGATTGCTGGGAGAAATATCAATAACCTCAGATATGGAGATGACACCACCTTATGGCAGAAAGCGAAGAGTAACTGAGGACCCTTTTGATGAAAGTGGAAGAGAAGAGTTAAAAAGCTGGCTTACAGCTCAACATCAGGACTCCCCTAGTGGTCTGGTGGCTAAGACTCTGAGCTCTCAGTTCTGGGGCCCTGGGTTTGATCCCTGGTTGGGGAACTAGACCCCACATGCCACAACCAAGACCCTGAGCAGCCCAATAAATAAAAATAAGTATTAAAAAAAAACCCTCAACATTCAAAAACTAAGATCATGGCATCCCATCACTTCATGGCAAATAGATAGGGAAACAGTGGACACAGTGATAGACTTTATTTTCTTGGACTCTAAAATCACTTTAGATGGTGACTGCAGCCATGAAATTAAAAGACGCTTGCTCCTTGGAAGAAAAGCTATGACCAATCTAGATTAGCATATTAAAAAGCAGAGGCCTTACTCTGCTGACAAAGGTCCATCTAGTCAAAGCTATGGTTTTTCCAGTAGTTATATGTTGATGTGAGAGTTGGACCATAAAGAAAGCTGAGCACTGAAGAACTATGCTTTTGAACTGTGGTGTTGGAGAAGACTCTTGAGAGTCCTTTTGACTGCAAGGAGATACAACCAATCCATCCTAAAGGAAATCTGTCCTAAATATTTATTGGTGGGACTGATGCTGAAGCTGAAGCTCCAGTAGTTTGGCCACCTGATGTGAAGAACTGACTCATTGGAAAAGACCCTGATGCTGGGAAAGGTTGAAGGCAGGAGGACATGGGGATGACAGAGGATGTGAGGATAGCATCACCGACTCAATGGACATGAGTTTGAGAAATCTCTGGGAGTTGGTGATGGACAGGGAAGCCTGGTGTTCTGCAGTCCATGGGGTTGCAAAGATTTGAACACAACTGAGTGACTGAACTGAACTGAATAATGAGATTATTCCAGGGAAAACAAAACAAAACCTTACAGTAAAAAAAAATCAGAAAAAGCAGTAAGAAATAAATATATCCATTTCCAACTTGGCTCAGAAGAAAGCACTAATCATTTTACCACAAACAATTATTTTTCCTTTACTTCACTTACTCCTCTAAACCCTCCTCTCTTTTCAGGATCTGACCTAAGTTTGAGCATCCCTATGCATCTATTCATGAACCCTTCAGTCTCTGTGGATTCCTCTCTCCCCTAAATTCCTCTGGTCTTCTACCATTTCTTCCAGAAATTTTAGCATTTGTTTCAAAGCTACAGTTTGTTTCCTTCTCAGAGTGAAACTAGAAATCAAGCTAAAATCTTATAAAATAGACCACCTGGGAAGGTGACCGTTCTAAGGCAGAGTAAGTCAATAGCTGAAGAGACTTTAGAAAACCAGTGTCCTAGTCATGATGCTACCGAGAAGGTAGAACTGAAACTCCCCTGTAACTGGAAAGATGAAACCCATTAAACTGAACTATAGCTCAGCTAAATGCTTCTCAACCGACATACCAACTAGTCTATCTTTGGTCCTGAACATTAGTGACTTTAGGTCAGCACTTTGCTTTCTTTATGACTAGTCGCAGAATCACATCAATTAGTTGAATAACTTTTGGGGGCAGACTTTAAAACTCTCTAGGCTTTAATTTTCCTATCTAGAAATTGAGACATTGACTAGATAAATTCTGAGCTCATAATAGACCTGTGGATCAGCTTTGTTTTTTTCCCAGACTTATGCTTCAGACCCATGATTTCCTACTCAATCGGTTATCAACCTGAATATCAAAAGGGATATTACATTTATCATTGTTTTGTGCTTCTTACTATGTGGTACTTGTGCCACTCACATAATGTTGATAGAGAAGAGATGAATAAGACACCTGTGAGCTGGAGGATAGGGTGAGGAGAGGAAGGGACATACTTAGACGTTAATAGGACAGGTCATAGTGCTGTCTAGCGGGGAATCTGTTTTTATTTTGTTCAGTGCCAAGGAGAAAGTGACTCCACCAACTAAAGAGATTTTAGTGTTCCCTCAACTGCTCTGGTGCACAGTGTGTTACTAGTGGGAGGATATGCAGCCTGTAAAGGAAAAACAAGTCCTGGGTGCTTGGATTGTAGAGACATTTCCCAGATATTAATCAGTGTTCTATGAAAGATGGATGTTTTTGGTCCAATAAATTTAGGAAATATTGTAAATTATGCCCATCACTTTTGGAGATTTTCACTGTTGTATATGTTAAAGGTCAGAGAATTCTGGCAGTTGGAAAACTATCTTGGTCTGAAATTTCAAATATCCCAAAGCATATACTTTGGAAAATTTTGGGTTAGAGAATCAGAACATTTCAGTATCTCAAAAATATCAATAAAGCAAATGTTATCTGACAAACATACAATAATTAAAGATTGGCCTTTGATCAAATATGTAAGCAAAGACTTAAGGATATGTCTTAGATATGGATTGAATGACATACTCAACTCTGTAAAAGTTCTGAATAGTTTCTAAAAGAAGACCACAACTGGCACTTTATATTTTTTTCCAGAAAGGTAGACGAAGCATTTTCTGAAGCATAAAACCATCGCTTCCACAATCTGTTTGTGTCAAAATTATGCAGAGTGCCTTGGCCCCAATCCAGACCTACCAATTCTGAATCTCTTTGCTCAGGAATGGCATTTTTGACAAATTCTGTATTTGATTCCAATGCGCAGTTAAGTTTGAAGTCATTGGTCTAGACCATAGTTTAAATGACATAATAATGTCATTTAATTGATAAAGAGCCAAGCAGTTTGTTGAAGCCACTTGCAGGTGATTGAAATGATGTTTAAAACAATGGTTACGTATATAAATTAGCCTAAAAATATTGTTTAACTCATAATGTGGCTGAAATAGTACAATGTTTAGAGAATATACAGACAATCTTCAGAGGAACAGCTTGAAAGTATCAGCGGCTTATACACATGTAATTAGTGTGCACCCATGTGGGCACTCTGATCACAAACATTGGTCCTGATAAACACATTCAGTAGTTGAACTTTTTAAATTTATATATAATGACAGAATTAGTTGTGACATTTTTTTCTTTCTCTAAATTGTTTTGATTATTTGGTAAAGGAAAGTGTGAAGTCACTCAGTTGTATCTGACTCTTTGTGACCCCATGGACTGTATAGCCTGCCGGGCTTCTCAGTGCATGGGATTTTCCAGGTCAGAATACTGGAGTGGGTTGCCCTTTCCTTCTCCAGGAGATCTTCCCAACCCAGGGATTGAACCTGGGTCTTCCGCATTGCAGGCAGATGCTTCACCGTCTGAGCCACCAAGGAAGTAAGTATGTGGTTAATACGCTTCCCAGGTGCATCTGTGCAGTATAGAATCAGGTAAAGAATCCTGCTAGTACAGGAAACCCAGGTTCAATGCCTGGGTCGGAAAGATCCCCGAGAGTAGGAAACGGCAACCCACTCCAGTATTCTTGCCTGGAAAATGCCATGGACAGAGGAGTCTGGCAGGGCTACAGTCCATGGGGTTGCAGAGTTGGACATGACTGGGCTACTGAACACAGCAGCACATGAGGTTAATACAGATTTTGAAATAACTCATGGAAGACAGAGTAGAAACCAAAATTGGTCATCTTTAACTTTACCCCTCCTTTCTTCATACCTATCCCTCATTATAACACATACAAATTCCTATGTAGAAGTAGTTTTAGAGTGATAAAGCCAAAGATCTTTCCTGGTTAGAAACACTTGAAATCATTCACCTTTGCAATGTGATTATGGTGGCTCAGAGGTTAAAGCGTCTGCCTGCAATGCAGGAGACCTGAGTTTGATCCCTAGGTGGGGAAGATCCCCTGGAGAAGGAAATGGCAACCCACTCCAGTATTCTTGCCTGGAGTATCCCATGGACAGAGGAGCCTGGTGGGCTACAGTCCATGGGGTTGCAAAGAGTAGGATACGACTAAGCGACTTAACTTTCAACAGTGGAAAGTTTAAAAATGACTAATGCAAAAGCTTATTTCTGACATGCTTTGGATAGAGAACAGAAAATACCTCTATAACACAGAGCAACTTTATTCTCTTTCCCAAAGTTCCAAAACACTAGAGTGATTCCAACCTTGCACTTTGGAACTTGGTATTATCTGAGTTAATCTTTATGCTGAGTAGGTAAAGTAGCTGTTTGTGTCTTTTAGCCCTTCTTGAAAGCATTACCAGCAGTGGTTTTAAGCCTCATAGTGAGGTCCTATGCCAGCACAGACATACTTTGGGGTTTTCACATAAACTATTCACTGAAGGCTGAACCCAGTTCTGACTCCAGTGCCCATGATCTTTCACTCCGCCACACCAGCTTCCAGAAATTAGCAAGATGTGACCACTATCTCAATAGATTCTCCCTCCAGCTTGGGATACAGGTATATAAACAGATGATTGCTGCAGAAAATTTAATGGAGAACTACAGAAGATAATGCTAACTCTACCTGGGCATGTCAGGGAATGTATCACATAGGAGGTGGTGATTGTAGTGAGTATTTCAGTGAAATTTCACCAAGGAAGACAGGCAGAAGACACTCACATGTGTAGTAACACGCCCTCACTCATAGCTAAAAAAATTAACTCTCTCACCCTTCTTGTATAGACATTTTTGGTGTTTCCACCCCCCTACTCCATGCTCTCCTAATAATTTCCTGTGCCTGTTCTAGCGCTTATCCTATATAGCAGTTAGTGTACGTGTCTACTTTCTCTCTAGAGTTAGAGTCCTTAACCAAAGATCTTTTTTTAATCTTTGTGTACCTCATAAAGACTAGGCATTAGTAAATATTTGCTGAACCAGTGAACTAATGAAAGTGAGAGTATTTTCTGCAATTTTCAACATTCTATAATTAATATGGAGAAGGCAATGACACCCCCACTCCAGTGCTCTTGCCTGAAGAATCCCATGGATGGAGGAGCCTGGTGGGCTGTAGTCCATGAGGTTGCGAAGAGTCGGACATGACTGAGCGACTTCACTTTCACTTTTCACTTTCATGCACTGGAGAAGGAAATGGCAACCCACTCCAGCGTTCTTGCGTGGAGAATCCCAGGGACAGGGGAGCCTGGTGGGCTGTGGTCTGTGGGGTCACGCAGAGTCGGACATGACTGAAGCAACTTAGCAGTAGCATAATTAATATATTTCTGAAGTTTTATTAAAATAAATATTTTATATATGTAGTAATGGAAATACTCAAATGATCCAGTGACAATCATTTTATATACAAAACCATCCCTATATTTAGATTTTGTTTAAATCTAGATTCTACTAGCTTTGCTTTGAACAATTTCCTTTTCATTCATTCACTCCCTTCATCCTTATAACAGATATTCAGCAAATATTCATTGAGCACCTAGCACATGTCAACCACTGTTCTAGGTGCTAGACATCCAATGATGTCCAAATACACACATTGCCCCTGCTCTTGAGATAGAAGAGCTAGTGGGGATGAGATGTATTAATCAAATAATCACAAAAATAAATGTATACTCTCAAATGTAAATGTCAGGAAGGAAAGATACATAGTAACACTGAAATGGAAAACAAGACTTCAGGGTGAGACTAAGAAAATGCCATTTCAGTTATGAGCTACGTGATGAATTAAGTGCTGAGAAGGCCGAACTGGGAAGAGGGGAGGGATTTCTAGGTAGAGAAAATAGAATGGACATGGGCCCTGTCGGGGAGTGGAGCATGGCCTGTTGAAAGAACTGAAAGAAAAGGTGAGAATGACCAGCTACTAGATGGTGGTGATGATAGTAATGGTGTAATCAGAGCAGGGTGTTCAGAAAAGAGGCTTTGGGGGTAACTTGAGAGAACGCTGGTTGGGGTTAGATATTAAGGCCTGAAAGACAATGTTAAGAAGTCTGGTCTTTGTTCTATGAGCAGGGGGAAAGCACAGGGGACAGAGAATAGATGGGTAACATACTGAAAAGTTCATTTTAGTTCTGTTGAGGGGAGGGGGCTGGGGACAAGTATAGTAAGAGAAGATGTAGGGCGATCCCGAAGGAAGCTATTGTGCTAAAATCCAAGTATGAGGTATGGCTTTTAGCAAAGGTTGGAAGTGCCCCATTTTAGGAATAATTTAAAGAAAAATCATACATTAGAATGTAACTACTTGCCTAATCCTTTTAGAATTTTCTTCTCCAGTTTTTGCTCTTTGTTGCTGACAGGCTCTTTGGCTGTGGATGGCTCTCCAGTGGCTGTGGGTTCTCTCTCCACCTCTTCAGGGGCCTCCTCGCAGTCTCCATCCTCATTGTCAGGTGGGTCTGTGTTCTCCTTGAGCATGGTGGTTTCCTCCTTCCCTGCCGCGCCGGCAGCGGACCCGTACGTGTTAATGATGTCTTCCAGTTGTCGGTTCAACTCTTCAGAGATATCGTGGGTTCCCTGTTCCAGCTGTATACCTGCCGCCTGCTCTGGTGCTGGGAGTGGGGTTGAGCGGTCCTGATCATTTTGCTTCTCCAGGCCATTTTGACTGGACAGTGCTGAACTGTCCCTCGCAGGTGTTGATGATGGCTCCTCTGATAGCTGCCCAGGCTGATTGCTCTCCATACTGGGAGTGGTATCTGGTGGTAAGCACAGCCAGGGTTGATATAGTTAACCCTGTTACAGGCATATGGTAAGGCTATCCCCATACTAGTACCTACTGATTACAGTTTCTAACACAGAATGAATATACTTCCACAAATCATTGATATTGCAATTAGTTGGGTAGGAACAGTGAGAAGCATTTCCAAATTAAGTCATACTGTTAGCATATGTTTTGATTTTGGTCTTTAATTTCCAATAGTATCTCCTATTATTGACATTAACAGATTAATTCAAGGTATTATTTTTCATGGTCATATCTGTCATTTTGCTTAGAATAGCCAATTTGTGTTACCATTCTCATCTATAATTATACATAGATTTATAATAATTGGAAATACATTAATGTTTAATCTATATTTAATGCATAAATTTAAATGGATACTTTTCCATTGAGTATAAGAGCCACTGACCTTACTAAAATCACTCATAACAGTAACAGTCTAAACTCTATTTCAGTGCATATTGATTAGTATCAGCCCATTGTGTGTTAGTCACTCAGTCGTGTCTGACTGTTTGTAGTCCAGTGGACTGTAGCCCACCAGGCTCCTCTGTCCATGGAATTCTCCAGGCAAAAATACTGGAGTGGGTTGCCATTTCCTTTTCCGGGGATCTTTTAAACCCAGGTATTGAACCCAGCAGCACTGGGGGCAGATTCTTTACCATCTGAACTACCAGGGAAACCCATGAGCCCATTAATATAGATTAATTATTATACTGGATACAGGAAATAATTGCTTTTCTGGTATTTTCCTTTTCCCAGATGAGCAACATGTACTAATTAATCAGAAAAAACACTTTTTTGAGATTCAAACTAGCATCATTTTTGAAATAAGACTACATGAGGAAAGATGTAGATTAACTAAAGAACGTGTATGGAAATATGGTGATACTCATAATGACATTTCCTTGAATTTCTATACCATTTTGTTCCAATGAGGGCTTCCCGGGTAGCTCAGTTGGTAAAGAATCTGCCCTCAATGCAGGAGACCTGGGTTTGATCCCCTGGAGAGGGAAATGGCAACCCATTCCAGTATTCTTGCCTGGGAAATCCCATGGACTGAGAAGCCTGGCAGGCTACAGTCCATGGGATTACAAAGAGTCAGATGCAACTGAGCAAACTTTCTGTCTTTTGTTCCAATATAAAACGGACTTTCTTTTAGGGGTGAAAAAACACCCTAATATATTATGACTTTCTCATTTCAGTCAAGAAGCTCTAGGATAACAATAATTTTTAAGAAGTAGAAATGTCTTAAAAACAGGGAGGGAATGAACCAGGGGAATAATCCAAGTATAATGTAATAATCCCAAGTAATCCCTTTGGAAATAGGGAGTGAGGGATGGGCTGAATCAGGCTTTCTAGAGTGGCTGGCTATCACCATTTCTAGAGTTGCAATATGTTTGGCTTCTGCCTTTAAGTTATGGTGCATTTTACTTGTGAATAATAATTAATGGTGGTGCTGCTAATTGGCAGCATGAAATTATGACAGGGTCCTAATAATCCACAGGTTTTGCTGTTGTGTTGGCATGAAAGTGAAAAAACACACTGCTCCATGCACTATACAGCTTCCTCCTCCCCTTCTCAGGGCAGGTGAAGTCAAATGCTCAAATGCAATAAGAACAGAAAATTCAGTGTCCAGACATTGCCACCCACCTGCGGCCCTCACCAAGTACTCACTAACTTTGAAGGAAGAACTGTTTTCTCTCATTTATTTTAATTCACCATCTTTCTTATCAAATGATGCAATAAACAGCTTCATTGTCTTCATCACTGGAATTCTTTATCCTGACCCCTGTTTGTTGGGTGCACTCATCTATATATAACTTATGCTTCCTCTGAACTTGGAGAAAGATCCATGGCACCTGCTGTCCAGCCAGTAGTTATTTTAAGCTCTTCTAAAAGAAGCCCTGGCCTTTAACACCTCATCTTTAGAGCTAAAAGGAAGAGAATACCTTTTAAATCAAATTGAAAACAGTAAACATTGATTGGTTTAAACCTGTATGTGGGTTTTAAAGTGTTAGGGGGCTTCTGAAGATGGATAAAATCTGAAGAAAACCAGACTTCAGAGCAATGAGTTTAACACCCGCTGTCCACAGGAGTTTTAGTGTGGTTAGTTTGAATACAAATGTTTTGTTTGTATTTGATTTATTCTTCATTCATCAGAGGCCATAATCATTGATGTTTTTTATATTAAGTGCATGATCTCCTTTAAACTCATGCTCCACATTTACTTTAAAACAGAATAACTGAGTCATTGTAAACCACAGGACAACTCAATTCCTAAAAGTAGCCTCAATAAGTCCCCAAGAGGACAAAAGCAAAAAAATAAAAAACTCTTGTTATTTGTAAATTGTCTCTTTCTTTATCAATTAGTTTTACAGCAAGAACTTATTTCTAAGTTTTATCTTCTACAAACTTTATTGCCCATCTTTTGCCTCCTCTGAGAGAGAATTTTATTTTTCACTTGTCCTGGCAGTCCCGTTAGATGACCACACTCGCACACACATCCCTTCCTGAGCAACACATTTTACTTATAAATAAAACAATGGAAAGTTCTTCAGCAGTTCACTGGCAGTCTCAAAGTTGCAAGTTTCGAACACCACAAACCGCACCCTACATCTCACAGGGCTCGGGGGAGTGTTTGTCATACTTACCAGAATGCAAGGCGCTAAGCAGAAAGAAAGGAGAGGCAAAAGGCAGCAAAAGCTAGTCAGAGCAGCAGCAGCAGCAGCAGGAGACCGGCGGGCAGCTGCGCTCCTATGGGGAGAGAGAAACCAAACACACACGTACACACACATGCAGCGGGAGAGCAGAGCGGGGGTGGCGGGGGGATGGGGGGAAGAACATCCTGTGACACAGCAAGAGAGAAATACACCAGGCTTCAGTAGCTGTCTCCTGGGCAAATGTCCTAGGAAAAGAAGCGGCTGATAGATCTCAGCAGACTCCTAGTTTTGTTGTCCTTTAAAAAGTTTAAACTCTCAGTACACATGCCCATTGCTAGTGCAGTTTTTCACTATGGTTGTTCTTTGGGGCAGAGATCAAGTTTTCTTATTTCTTGGTTTATTTCCAGTGTGGCCTGTGATTCATCTTTTTCCCCCCGCTCCTTCATATGCTAGCTTAATTAGTGTCAAGTTTCTAATAGGAATCAAGGAAAAAGAGGAACAATGGCATAACAGAAAGAGGTAGGAGAAGCACTTTAATTCTGATGTCATTATTTGGTTTCATTGTAAAATTTGAATATAAATTTAGATGGCTCTTTTGGCAGTAGGTTTAGTGCCATCTTCATGTACATGCTAATTGGTGTGACCTCCAACCCTGCGTCTTACTCAGGTAACTGCCTTTATTCAAATAAGCCTCAGGGAAGCAGTTGCTTTTTCTTCTTTAGTTGCAGATTTTCTCATCTCCAACAGTGATGTTTCCAAGTCTTTCCTCCCTTCTCAAATCCTGAACCTGTTCCTTAATCCTCAGAAAAAAGAACTTCCTCTTCATTGACCATATAATGGTTCTTTTTCTTAACCTACATCCATGCCCCTTTTCTCCTGTTTCTGGAGAATGTGTTCCCACACTTTTTCAAATCGGATTCCTCCATCAGAGCTTCTCCTCTTGAGACTGGCTGGCATACTGATACCCACTGTGTTAGGCAGGATCTTGCCGCCAGAAAGGCTTCCACACCCTAATCTCAGGAACATGTGAATTTGCTGCTTTACGTGGTGAAGGAGACTTTGCAGATGTGATCCACTTAAGGATCTTGAGATAGAGAGATTATCCACAATTACTGGATGGTTCCCATGTAATCACAAGGGTCCTTAAAAATGAAAGAAGGTCAGGTCAGAAAAGTAGACTTGGTGATCTAAGCAGAAGTCAGAGTGATGGAGGGACACAAGCCAAGGAATGTGAGGAGTCTTGAGAGACTGGGAAAGACAGGGAGCAGATTCTTCTCACAGTCCTGCAGAAGGGATGCAATTCTGCTGACACCTGGTTTCAGCCCAGTGAAACTCATTTTGGATTTCTGACCTCCAGAACTATAAAAGAAGAAATTTGTGTTGTTAATAAGCCACTAGATTTGTGGTAACTTGTTTATGGCGGCAAAGGAAACTAAAATATCCTACTCCCAAACTTTCTCACCCCTTTCTCTGAGTTCAGGGAGGCATAGATTAGGTATAGATGGGTACCTAGTAAGTGGAGGTCAGGATAAAGAAATCCCAGAGAGGAAGACAATGATGCTGTTTACTGTATCATTTGATAATAAAATTGATGAATTAAAATGAGCGAGAGAAAAAAGTACTTCCTTTGAAGTTAATGAGTGCTTGGTGAGGGCCCGAGTGAGTGATACTTCATATTGGATTGTAGCAAACCATTCCAGAGCAGTCTCTCGGTAAATACAAACAATATTTCATCAGTGCTTCTCAAGTTTAAGTAATGTACATATTCTCTTAACAGAATAACTTAATGTTGAAATTAAAGGAAGAAAGAAAACTCACCGTGACTGAAACAAGTTATTGCGTTATTACTTCTACCAATATATACCAATATAAAAATTAGTATATCCTTCTGATATTTAATTATTATATGATAGAATTAAAAAATTACTTTGAAAACCATATGAAAACAATAAATACAATTCATACTAACAACATTACTTTCATGTGACAGATAATATTTTGCTGAACCCGAACTGTTACTTGCAACATGAATACTGGTCCTTTTGAGTTCATGGTATTCTTCTACAATGTGCTTTGTAAAATGACTCCACTTCATCAACTCTTGGTCTATTCAGATTACTACATAAGTTTCATTCGTATGACCTGCCATAATTTCAATCGGACTTCCTTTGATACAAATACATCATTTACTGCTCTTTCTCATGTTCCTGCAATTATTAAAATAGTGCTGTTTTGAGCTGATTTAACTAGATATGCACATGATACTGAAGATACAAACTGATATTGTGTTAACATGGACATGACAGCTACCCAGATGACCCAGAATTGGCTTATACAGGCATACCTTGGAGATATTGCAGTTTGGTTCTAGACCACCAAAATAAAGGTAATATTGCTATAATCAAGTCACATGAACTTTATAACTTCCCGGTGTATATAAATTATATTTGCATTGTTCTATACTCTATTAAGTGTGCAAAAGCATTATCTTAAAAACTGTACATACCTTAATTTAAAAATACTATTTTGCTAAAAATGCTCACCATCATATGAGCCTTCAGTGAGTTGTAATATTTTTGCTGAGATAGAGTCTTGCCTCAGGGTTGGCTGGTGACTTATCAGAATTGTGGTTGCTCAAGGATGGGTGGCTGTGGTAATTTCTTAAAATAAGACAACAGTGAAGTTTGCCACATTGATTAGCTCTTCCTTTGACAGGTGATTTCTCTGTAGCATGCAGTCCTATTTGATAGCATCTGGTGGCTCAGATGGTAAAGCGTCTGTCTACAATGCGGGAGATGTGGGTTCGATCCCTGGGTCGGGAAGATCCCCTGCAGAAGGAAATGGCAATCCACTCCAATACTATTGCCTGGAAAATCCCATGGACAGAGGAGCAAGGTAGGTTACAGTCCATGGGGTTGCAAAGAGTCGGACACGACTGAGCAACTTCACTACACTACCCACAGTAGAGCTCTTTTCAAAATTAGTCTTTCCTTCCAAGCCTGCTGCTGTTTTATGAAATAAATTTATGTAAAATTCTAAATTATTTGCTGTTATTTCAACAGTTTTCACAGAATTTTCATCAGCAGTAGATTCCATCCTGAGACCACTTTTCTTTGCTCATGCATAAGAAGAAATTCTTTGTTAAGGGTTTTGCCATGAGTTTGCAGCAGTTTAGTCACATCTTTAGGCTTCATTTTTAATTCTGTTTCACCTCTGCAGCTACTTCCTCCATGGAAGTCTTGAATCCCTCAAAGTCATCCATGAGGGCTGGAATCAATTTTTTCCAAACTCCCAAGAATATTGATATTTTGACCTCTTCTCATGTTCTTAGGACTTCCCTGGTGGCTCAGATGGTAAAGGATCTGTCTACAGTGCGGGAGACCCAGGTTCCATCCCTGGGTTGGGAAGATCCCCTGGAGAAGGAAATGGCAATCCACTCCAGTACTATTGCCTGGAAAATCCCATGGACAGAGGAGCCTGGTAGGCTACAGTCCATGGGGTCGCAAAGAGTCAGGCACGACCGAGTGACTTCACTTCACTTCTTCACTTCACTTCATGTTCTTAAAGGCATCTAGAATAGTGAATCCTTTCCAGAATGTTTTCAATTTACTTTGCCCAGATCCATCAGAGGAATCACCATCTATAGCAACTATTGCCTTAAAAATGTATTTCTTGAATGATAAGACTTAAAAGTTGAAATTATTCCTTCATCTGTAGGCTAAAGAATGAAATTGTGTTAGCTGGCATGATAATAACACTAATCTCATAGTACATGTCCATCAGAACACTTGGATGACCAGGTGCTTTGTCAATAAACAACAATCTTCTGAAAGGAATCTGTTTTTCTGGGCAGTAGGTCTCAACAGTTGGCTTAAAATATTCAGTAAATGCTGGGCTGGAAGAAGCGCAAGCTGGAATCAAGATTGCCGGGAGAAATATCAATAATCTCAGATATGCAGATGACACCACCCTTATGGCAGAAAGTGAAGAGGAATAAAAAGCCTCTTGATGAAAGTGAAGAGGAGAGTGAAAAAGTTGGCTTAAAGCTCAACATTCAGAAAACTAAGATCATGGCATCTAGTCCCATCACTTCATGGAAAATAGATGGGGAAACAGTGGAAACAGTGTCAGACTTTATTTTTTGGGGCTCCAAAATCACTGCAGATGGTGATGGCAGCCATGAAATTAAAAGATACGTACTCCTTGGAAGGAAAGTTATGACCAACCTAGATAGCATATTCAAAAGCAGAGACATTACTTTGCCAACAAAGGTCCGTCTAGTCAAGGCTATGGTTTTTCCTGTGGTCATGTATGGATGTGAGAGTTGGATTGTGAAGAAGGTTGAGCACTGAAGAATTGATGCTTTTGAACTGTGGTGTTGGAGAAGATGCTTGAGAGTCCCTTGGACTTCAAGGAGATCCAACCAGTCCATTCTGGAAGGAGATCAGCCCTGGGTGTTCTTTGGAAGGGATGCCGCCTCATGTGAAGAGTTGACTCATTGGAAAAGACTGTGATGCTGGGAGGGATTGGGGGCAGGAGGAGAAGGGGACGACAGAGGATGAGATGGCTGGATGGCATCACAGACTTGATGGACGTGAGTCTGAGTGAACTCTGGGAGTTGGTGATGGACAGGGAGGCTTGGCATGCTGCGATTCGTGGTGTCACAAAGAATCGGACACAACTGAGTGACTGAACTGAACTGATGTTGTAAGTAAATGTGCTGTCATCCAATATTTGTTGCTTTACTGGTAGAGCATAGGCAGAGTAGATTTAGCATAATTTTTAAGACCCCTAGGATTTTTGAAATGCTGAATGAACACTTGTTTCAACTTCTCTTTCTAACAAGAGAGTCAGCCTGTCCTTTGAAGCTTTGAAGCCAAGCATTGACGCTTTAGCTATGAAAATCTTAGATGGCATCTTCTTCCAAAATAAGACTGTTTTGTCTACACTGAAAAACTGTTTAGTGTTGCCACCTTCATGAATTACATTTGGTAAGTCTTCTGGATAACTTGCTGTAGCTTCTACATCAAGCACTTGCTGCTTCACCTTGTACTTTTATACAACGGAGATGGCTTCTTTCCTTAAACCTCATGAACCAATCTGTGCTAGATTCATGCTTTTCCTCTTCAGCTTCCTCACCTCACTCACCCTTCATAGAACTGAATAGGGTTGAGGCCTTGTTCTGGATTAGACTTTGGCTTAAGGGGATATTGAGGCTGGTTTGATCTTCTGTCCAGACCACTTAAACTTTCTCCTTATCGGCCAGAAGGCTGTTTTGTTTATCACTCGTATGTTCATTGGAATAGCACTTTTAATTTCCTTCAGGAACATTTACATTCATAACTGTTTGTTGCATCAGTTCAGTTCAGTCGCTCAGTCGTGTCCGACTCTTTGCGACCCCATGAATCACAGCACGCCAGGCCTCCCTGTCCATCACCAACTTCCGGAGTTCACTCAGACTCACGTCCACCGAGTCAGTGATGCCATCCAGCCATCTCACCCTCTGTTGTCCCCTTCTCCTCCTGCCCCCAATCCTTCCCAGCATCAGAGTCTTTTCCAATGAGTCATTTCTTCGCATGAGGTGGCCAAAGTACTGGAGTTTCAGCTTCAGCATCAGTCCTTCCAATGAACACCAAGGACTGGTCTCCTTTAGGATGGATTAGTTGGATCTCCTTGCAGTCCAAGGGACTCTCAAGAGTCTTCTCCAACACCACAGTTCAAAAGCATCAATTCTTCAGCGCTCAGCCTTCTTCACAGTCCAACTCTCACATCCATACATGACCACTGGAAAAACCACAGCCCTGACTTGACTTGTTGCATAAGACTTGACTTTTGCCCTGTTCTGGCTTTCAACAGGCCTTCCTCACTAAGTGTAGTCATTTCTAGCTTTTGATTTAAAGTGAAAAATATATGACTCTTCCTTTCACTTAGAAGCCATTGTAGGGTTATTATTTGGCCTAATTTTAATATTATCATGTGTCAGGGTATAGGGAGGCCTGAGGAGAAAGAGAGAGACAGGGAAACAGCTGGTTGGTGGAGCAGTCAGAACATCAGCCACACTTAATCCATTAAGTTTCCCATCTTATATGGGTGTGGTTTGTGGTGTTCCAACAAGGTACAATAATAACACCAGAGAATACGAATCATAGATCACCATAAGAAACATAATAATAATGGAAAACTTTGAAATTTTTGGAGAATTACCTAAATAAAGTGACACAGAAACATGAAGTAAGCAGATGCTATTAGGAAAAAATGGCACCAGTAGACTTGCTAGATGTAGGGTTGCCATTGACTTGTAATTTGTAAAAATGCAGTATCTGTGAAGCAGAATAAAGCAAAAGTCAGTAGAATGAAGTATGCCTATATATATTAATTACAATTAAAATGAATACAAACACACTAACCAAGGACTCCCAAGAATATATCTGTAACCTGATAGAGGCCCAAAGAACTGGAGTAGGTAACTAAAAAGACAAATTAATAGAGCTTAGTGCTGTATTATAAAATCAATCTTTGAAGAATAAAAATTAAATATAAGGAATAAATTAATTTTTTGAAACTAACATTGTTCTGTAAGTGTAGCAAGAAAATAGTTGAAAGTCAAATGATACTAGAAAGCTTATCACAAGAAACAATATTCTTTGCTCTCCCCATTACCCCTTCCTCTAATTTTGCCATGCTTCTCAAAGCTCCCCAGGTAAAAGGATTGAACTATTACAGATATTGCTTCTGTGATTTACTTTCTCATTTGTGAATAAGATGGCTATATTGCTGTCATATGCCTATATTAATGTCCATACATCAGTTTTTGACATTACTTATTTTCCCATAATGATATATGAAGAATTAAATTATTTACACTACTTTCCTTTTCCTTATTTCTTGAGAAAATTACATATCAATTTTTAATTCATATTCTATTTTTAATTATTGAAATAAAATTCATTGCTAAATCAGATAGAACACTATGATTATAGTTCCATTCTTTTGCAGCTTTCTGTTTTTCTTGGAGTTAATCATAGCCTTTTCTTTTTATTTTTAAGTATTAAGAACACTCAGTCTTCCCAACCTGTACAAGAACTCTGTAAAATACCTGTGTATGCAATGTCATCCAAGATCAAATCTATCAGTAATCTATATTAATACCTTCTAACATTTTCTTGGGAGATAGCACTTCCACATACAAGTACCCTGAGAGTCTTGGCTTCTTGCTCTGTTCTGGTTTGGTGACTTTCTTGGTCTGCTGCGCAGCTGTGGTCCCAGCACTTCCTTTGCTGTCATCCTGGGAATTCCCTTTACCTCTCTCATGTTTCCTGATTTCCATTCTTCCTCTTTCTTGGTTTACTTCCTCATTTAGTGAAACACATTGTCTGTTGGCTTCCTGAGAAGGCATTTATGGGAAATTTTTATGTCTCAAATGTCTTTTGCTACTCTCGTACTTAATAGTTTGGTTAATTATAAATCTTTTTACAAAACGAAAAAAAAAATTGGATAAACCTTTTTTACATCTCTATAAGAGTATTTAAGGCATTATTCCCTTGTCTTTTCATTCTCAACCATTGTTCTTACACTTTTATTCCTGGGTCTTTGTGAGATCTAGTTTTGTTTTTCTCTCTGGAACCTCTTAGGATCTTCTCTTTAACTCTGATATTCTGAAGTTTCACAGTAGTAAAATTTGATGTGAGCCCTTTTTCATTTATTGTGATGGGTACTTAATGGGTTTTTTTAATCTGAAGACTCATGTCTTTAACCTCCTTCCCCCTATGTAATTTGTTCCTCAGCTTGTTCTCCTCTGGGCCTCATATCCCTGAATCCAGAATCTTTTAGTTAAGTTTCTCACAGAACAATCCTCAGGTATCTCAAAAGGGTGGAGAGAGGTTGTTTGACTTAGTGATTTGTAGTTGGGGACCCTTGGGTTTAAGTAAGTGTTCTCCTAATTAAAAACCTAATAAAAAACCTAACCAAACAAAAAACTAGCCATCAAATGATTCCATTATAGTCCTGTGCCTTCCTACTACTTTTGATATAGTATCACCACTTTAGTGACTGAGTGAAAGTCGCTCAGTTGTGTCTGACTCTTTATGACCCCATGGGCTATACAGTCCATGGAATTCTAGAATACTGGAGTGGAAAGCCATTCCCTTCTCAAGGGTATCTTCCCAACCAAGAGATAGAACCCAGGACCCCCACATTAAAGGTGGATTCTTTACCAGCTGAGCCACAAGGGAAGCCCTCACCACTTGCCCAGTATCAACCTGAAATTCTTTAGTCTTTCCAGAGTCTGCCAGGGCAATTAGCTTGCCTTTCAGTTTCTCACTGCCTTCCCCATGACCACCTCTGTGGGATCCTTTACCATTATATCTTGTATTCTAGTCTTCATTCATTGCAGTTTGGGGTTTATGGATTCAATTTTTCTGATTTTATTGATGTTAGAATTTTTGTTTCTGTTTGTTGTTCTTGTTTGCTAGTAAATTTTAGAAGAGAAAAGAGGTCAGAAAAAAATCTTTGTACTGTCATTCAGGAAGATCTATTTAACCATCATGGTGATCCAGCAGTGAAATGAACTATCTTGAAAGAAAGAAGCTCTAGTTTTGGAAATATTCAATAGAGCTGGTTCTTTCTTTTAAAGACACTGAAGAAGTTTCTGCATGGTGGGTTTGGGAGGGGAGAAGGATTAGATTAAATGATTCACTTAAGTTCTCTTTCAAACATAAAAGTTTATGAATTCTGTATTTTTTTTTACCATGGGCTTAAGGGAAACAGAAATCAAATAATAATTACAAGCCTGAAAATTAGGCTGCCTCCATATGAATTCCAGTTCTGTCTTTTACTTAGGCTATATATGAATTTCTTCAGCTTTAAATTTCCTACTCTGTAAAATGAGACTACCTATTTTGTATGGTGAGTATGAGACTAACACAATATGATCTATAGAATAAGCACCAATATATGTTAGCTAATTCCAATAATGATGTGTTTAAGTAAACTCTGTGAAATGAGAATTAATATTTTCTAAACTAATAGCATTTTGCAGTTATTGCTGTTTAGAACCAAGTTTAAGTGTGAGAATCTGTTGTATCGTTTCTTGGTCATGGTGTGTATACACTTAATCTGGGTTAGATTTGTGTTGGGATAAGAAACCATGAAATTAAAAGATTCTTACTCCTTGGAAGGAAAGTCATGACCAACCTAGATAGCATATTCAAAAGCAGAGACATTACTTTGCCAACAAAGGTCCGTCTAGTCAAGGCTATTGTTTTTCCTGTGGTCATGTATGGATCTGAGAGTTGAACGATGAAGAAAGCTGAGTGCAAAAGAATTGATGCTTTTGAACTGTGGTGTTGGAAAAGACTCTTGAGAGTCCCTTGGACTGCTAGGAGATCCAATCAGTCCATTCTAAAGGAGATCAGTCCTGGGTGTTCTTTGGAAGGAATGATACTAAAGCTGAAACTCCAGTACTTTGGCCACCTCATGCGAAGAATTGACTCATTGGAAAAGACTGTGATGCTGGGAGGGATTGGGGGCAGGAGGAGAAGGGAACAACAGAGGGTGAGATGGCTGGATGGCATCACTGATTCGATGGACGTGAGTCTGAGTGAACTCCGGAAGTTGGTGATGAACAGGGAGGCCTGGTGTGCTGCAAATCATGGGGTTGCAAAGAGTCAGACACAACTGAGCGACTGAACTGAACTGAAGAAGCAAGTCTTGTATATTCTGTTTGTACTCATCTTTGTGTTTCTAGAATAGGGCTTATGGCCAAGCAGAGATTATTTTCAACTCGTCTAAATACAAAATCATGCAGAAATTTATAATATTTTATTCCTATGGTGATACCTTTTCAGTTTGTACTAGTTGTGTTCAGATGGTCTCCAAAGTGAAATTTATGATTCATATCCTATGGAAAGAATTTAATTTTATTACTTTTAAGTGAGAATTAGTTAAAAAAGGATTTTCTTTAGTAAAGGGCAATGTGAACTAGCTTTCATCGATAAAATAAATTATTTGAAATCTGTATAAATACTGGTTGCTGGGCTTCCTGGTGGTTCAGATGGTAAAGAATCTGCCTACAGTGAGGAGGCCTGGATTCAATCCCTGCATTGGAAAGATCCCCTGGAGAAGGGAATGGCTACTCACTCCAGTATTCTTGCCTGGAGAATGCCATGGACAGAGGAGCCTGGCGGGCTATAGTCCATGGGGTCGCCCGAGAGTCAAACATGACTGAGTGACTAACAGAAAAACTGGGTGCTACACTTAGAAAGAAGAGCTCTACTTCTTAAGTGGCCTTATTTAGTTACTTAAATATATTTTAAGGTAACAGTTTAATCATGAATTTTTTTCTTATGAATAGTGCAGGTACATTTTAGGGTATGCTCCTTTACTCAGATTTTCTGTTTAATCTCAATTAAAAGATTTTGCTGCATGCATTCTACAAGGGAGATTTGGATCATGTCAAGGTAGATTAGAATAAAGTCTGCATATTGCAATAACACTGAGTTCATCTCTGCAAAGTCCCTCCCTATTGCACTGCTGAATGTACCAGTGAACCAGGAGCATGGAAGTTGTGTACTGCCTTGTTCATACAAAATGTCTCCACTGAGGATAGGGTTGAGTTTTCATGGCCACCAAGGGCTGCAGCAGTGACATTCCCTGGAACAGGCTTCACTGTTCTAACCTGCTGGCAAGGGGGCTGGAAGGCCATATGCTGAAGCATGGCAGTGTTTCTCTGCTTCCTCCTATTGATGCCCATTTCACCAGCACTTTATTAAGCACAGTTTAGGATACTGTTTTGGATAGCAGTCTACTTGCTGCTGCAGATCTACAGGAAAAGCCTGCTGGCCTTTGAATACTCTAACATAACCCTGAGGGGAGAATTGCTGAACTCCAGGGTTACAGTCACTTCATGGTGTCCCACTTCCTCTGGCTCATGTTCCTCACAGGAGAGTTGGGAAATATATCCCTTTTGAAAGAACTCTAGTCACAAGATACCCAAATTAATGACAAGAAGGTAATGATGTAGAGTGACTGAAATGTCAGTTGCTGATGGTCCCAACTTTGAGGCTGCCAAGCCACCTGTGGTTTTACACTGGGCCCTTCCTGTCAGGTGTATTTCTTTCCTGCATCCCCCTTTCCCATTCCTCCTTGTTCTGGGTTTGACGGCTATCGTGGCACCTGCAGAATCTTAGCAGGGGAAGAGATCTCACAGATCATCTTCTCTTCTCCCTTGAACTCAGAGGTTCTGTCCAGAGCCACCCTGACCCATCCTCAGATAGATGACATTTGATGAAAAACAATCAGTTCAGTTCATTTCAGTTGCTCAGTTGTGTCCAACTCTTTGTGACCCCATGGACTGCAGCAGGGCAGGCTTCCCTGTCCATCAGCAATTCCTGGAGCTTGCTCAAACCCATGTCCATTGAGTCGGTGATGCCATCCAACCATCTCATCCTCTGTCATCCTCTTCTCCCCCTGCCTTCAATCTTTCCCAGCATCAGGGTCTTTCCCAGTGAGTCAGTTCTTCGTAAGCATCAGGGTCTTTTCCAGTGAGTCACTTCTTTGCCTCAGGTGGCCAAAGTATTGGAGCTTCAGCTTCAGCATTAGTCCTTCCAGTGAATATTCAGGACTGATCTCCTTTAGAATGGACTGGTTTGATCTCCTTGCAGTCGAAGGAACTCTCAAGAGTCTTCTCCAACACCACAGTTCAAAAGCATCAATTCTTTGGTGCTCAGCTTTCAAAGAGTCCAACTCTCACATCCATACATGACTGCTGGAGAAACCATAGCTTTGACTAGACACACCTTTGTGGGCAAAGCAAGGTCTCTGCTTTTGAATATGCTCTCTAGGTTGGTCATAGCTTTTCTTCCAAGGAGCAAGTGTCTTTTAATTTCATGGCTGCAGTCACCATCTGCGGTGATTTTGGAGCCTAAGAAAATAAAGTCTGTCACTGTTTACTTCGTTTCTCCATCTATCTGCCATGAAGTGATGGGACTGGCTACCATGATCTTAGTTTTTTGAATGTTGAGGGGTTTTAAAAAATATTCTTATTTATTTATTTGGCTGCACATGGTCTTAGTTGTGGCATGTGGGATCTAGTTCCCCAACCAGGGATCAAACCCAGGGCCCCAGCACTGAGAGCTCAGAGTCTTAGCCACTGGACCACCAGAGGAGTCCTGAAAGTTGAGTTTTAAGCCAACTTTTTCACTGTCCTCTTTCACTTTCATCAAGAGGCCAGTTCGTCTTCACTTTCTGCCATAAGGGTGTTGTCATCTGTATATCTGAGGTTATTGATATTTCTCCTGGAAACTGATCCTTGTGCTTCATCCAGCCTGGCTTTTCTCATGATGTACTCTGCATATAAATTAAATAAGCAGGGTGACGATATATGACCTTGAGGTACTCCTTGAAAAAAACTTGACATACTCCTTGAAAAACTTGAGGTACTGACTGAAAAACAATCGGTCCTTCCTAATAAGATAGCACTGCTTGGCAAGAGGAGATAAAGGAATCAAGTCTCCAAAAATGATAGATCCATGGTGTTTTACCACTTGAGCACTGTGCCTCCTTTCAAAGGTTTACCAAAGGCATGTATCTCTCTCTCAAAAAGCTTTTTTTTTTTTTAGGTTTTTAGTAACTTGACATTATATATCAGTTTTTTAAATTTTCTTCCCTAAGGGTCATGAGTTCTCCTTTCCCCTACCTGAGTGTCACGAGGTCTGACTTTAGCTGCTATTCACAAAGCCATTCTCAGAAGGGGTCTAAAATTGAAATTATGTTTTAAGTAAAGCTTGTCTTTTTTTTTTTGGAAAGAGGTAACTACTGTACATTTATTGCATCCTAAGCATCTTTAGCTCTTTTTTTTTTTAATTACAATACTGTATTTGTTTTGCCATACATTGACATGAATCAGCCACAGGTGTCCACGATCTCTCAATGCCAAAGCCCCCTCCCACCTCCCACCCCACATCCTCTCCGTGAATCATCCCGTGCACCAGCCCCATGCGTCCTGCATCCTGTATTGAACATAGACTGGCGCTTCATTCTTACAAGATAATATACATGTTTCAATGCCGTTCTCCCAAATCATCCCCCCTCTCCCTCTCCCTCAGAGTCCAAAAGTCAAATCATCCCCCCTCTCCCTCTCCCTCAGAGTCCAAAAGTCCGTTCTATACCTCTGAGTCTCTTTTGTTGTCTCACATAGAGGGTCTTCATTAGTATCCTTCTAAATTCCATATATATGTGTCAGTATACTGTATTGGTGTTTTTCTTTCTGGCTTACTTCACTCTGTATAATCGGCTCAGCAGATGAATGGATAAGAAAGCTGTGGTACATATACACAATGGAGTACTACTCAGCCCTTAAAAAGAATAAATTCGACTCAGTTCTAATGAGATGTATGAAATTGAAGCTTGTCATTTTGATGTGTTAAAAAACAGGAGTGTGGTGGTCACCTCGTTACAATCCAGTAAGTACTCTTTTCTTTCCTTCTTGCAATGCAGTTCTCAACAAAGAGTATGGACCTATTTTTAAATTCTAAGTGTGTCATTTTTTCTCAAGAGAAGAACTATACAAAAAGATCTTCACGACCAAGATAATCACGATGGTGTCATCACTCACCTAGAGCCAGACATCCTAGAATGTGAAGTCAAGTGGGCCTTTCAAAGCATCACTACGAACCAAACTAGTGGAGGTGATAGAATTCCAGTTGAGCTATTTCAAATCCTGAAAGATGATGCTGTGAAAGTGCTGCACTCAATATGCCAGCAAATTTGGAAAACTCAGCAGTGGCCGCAGGACTGGAAGAGGTCAGTTTTCATTCCAATCTCAAAGAAAGGCAATGCCAAAGAATGTTCAAACTACCACACAACTGCACTCATCTCACATGCTAGCAAAGTAATGCTCAAAATTCTCCAAGCCAGGCTTCAGCAATACGTGAACTGTGAACTTCCAGATGTTCAAGCTGGTTTTAGAAAAGGCAGAGGAACCAGAGATCAAATTGCCAACATCTGCTGGATCATCGAAAAAGCAAGAGAGTTCCAGAAAAACATCTACTTCTGCTTTATTGACTATGCCAAAGTCTTTGACCATGTGGATCACAATAAACTCTGGAAAATTCTGAAAGAGATGGCAATACCAGACCACCTGACCTGCCTCTTGACAAACCTATATGCAGGTCAGGAAGCAACAGTTAGAACTGAACATGGAACAACAGACTGGTTCTAAATAGGAAAAGGAGTATGTCAAGGCTGTATATTGTCACCCTGCTTATTTAACTTATATGCAGAGTACATCATGAGAAATGCTGGACTGGAAGAAGCACAAGCTGGAATCAAGATTGTTGGGAGAAATATCAATAACCTCAGATATGCAGATGACACCACCCTTATGGCAGAAAGTGAAGAGGAGCTAAAAGTCTCTTGATGAAAGTGAAAGAGGAGAGTGAAAGAGTTGGCTTAAAGCTCAACTTTCAGAAAACTAAGATCATGGCATCCAGTCCCATCACTTCATGGGAAATAGATGGGGAAACAGTAGAAACAGTGTCAGACTTTATTTTGGGGGCTCCAAAATCACTGCACATGGTGATTGCAGCCATGAAATTAAAAGACGCTTACTCCTTGGAAGAAAAGTTATGACCAACTTAGATAGTATATTCAAAAGTAGAGACATTACTTTGCCGACTAAGGTCCATCTAGTCAAGGCTATGGTTTTTCCAGTGGTCATTTATGGATGTGAGAGTTGGACTGTGAAGAAAGCTGAGGCCGAAGAATTGATGCTTTTGAACTGTGGTGTTGGAGAAGACTCTTGAGAGTCCTGGGACTGCAAGGAGATCAAACCAGTCCATTCTGAAGGAGATCAGCCCTAGGATTTCTTTGGAGGTAATGATGCTGAAGCTGAAACTCCAGTACTTTGGCCACCTCATGTGAAGAGTTGACTCATTGGAAAAGACTCTGATGCTGGGAGGGATTGGGGGCAGGAGGAGAAGGGGACGACTGAGGATGAGATTGCTGAATGGCATCACTGACTCGATGGACATGAATCTGAGTGAACTCCAGGAAGTGATGGACAGGGAGGCCTGGCGTACTGTGATTCATGGGTTCGCAAAGAGTCGGACACGACTGAGCGACTGAACTGAACTGAACTGATTGTGTCTCCTGTTACTGGAATGGGTTGCTGTTTCCTCCTCCAGGGGCTCTTCCCAACCCATGGATCAAACCTGCATCTCTTGCATCTCCTGCATTGGCAGGTGGATTCTTTACTGTTATGTTACCTGGGTTTTCCCTAAATTAGATTAATTTACCATGTATGGATCTTGATTCAAGTTTAAGAACTGGAAAGGAAACACCTCAACTCCTCCATATGTCTTTAAACCATTTTGCTATCCATTCTGTATCAATTTGAACTGTACCAAATTAATCTTGTCGATCAGTTGATCTTGCTAATCACTTATGATCCCAAATTGTAGCAGAGTCCTGACAGGGCTGCCTTGTTGCTTAACTTTATGGGTCACCCTTTGAACAAAATAAATGTGGGACCCACTGGTTTTTCGAGACATGATGGTCTTAGACTCAGCATGAAACTCTTGCCAGATGGAGTCATGGTTTTCTTGGGAAGGACAAATTCCCAATTGCCATCCCCTCAGATACCCGAAAGAGATCACAAAATCATTAAAAGCATGAAGGAAAAGTTCAGAAGAATCCTCTCAGGTATCTGTATGGTGCAAACAGGTGCAAATACAACTTCTTCAAAGACTTTCCTGTGGGAAAATGGAACTGTTATTAAAAAGTAATGAAAGCCCAGCTGTAAACCTTCACTCTTAGCCCCAAATCTGCCTTCCTATGAGGTTCCCATTGGTGAAAAGAAATATTTTGTAGATTGTCTGGAAATAAAATTAAGTCCCTGAGATGTGATCACTACCTCCCTGTGGATTAGAAGACCTCAGCCTAGAAGCAATGGGCGCTGACCCTCCCCGAGGAAGTGCAGTCCTACAGTGTCCCACCAGAACTGGACAAGGGCCTCCCCAGAAGTCTCTTCAGAGGAGTCAGTACTTCCAAGCCTGAACCTTACTTTTAAAGTCATGGGATGTAGGTAAAAATGGACTAATATATTTAAATATGTATGATCATCAACAAGAGTGTGCGCATTAGCAAAACAGAAAAATACAAGAAATGGAAAAGCAAGACAAACAACACTTGGCAGACTACTAATGTATTTTTTTAAAATTCAGAATGTGAAATTCAGAGATCTTAGAATCTAGAGAGTGAGTAAATGGGCTTCCCAGATGGCACGGTGGCTACAGAATCAGCCTCCCAGTGCAGGAGATGTGGGTTTGATCCATAGGTTGGGAAGATCCCTTGGAGTAGGAAATGGCAAACCACTCCAGTATTCTTGCCTGGGCTACAGTCAATGGGGTTGTGAGGAGTCAGATACGACTGAATGATTGAGCATATACACACAAAGATTGAGCATCTTTTGTGGGGGTAGGAAGGCAACAATAAGCAATTAACTTAAAAAAATCCATACACTTATTGAAACTATGAAACTTTATTGGTTAGAAGCACATATAAAGAATGTGAACATTTTGGTTAAGTGTATTTTGTATATTTAGCTAAAAAAATAGAATGGTGATATAAATTTATGTATATAAAGTTAAGTATTATATGAATTAAGCTGTTTTAAATGATTAGCTTTTTATATCAAAGACTTAAACTCAAGAAGAGAAATTTAACTTTGTACTAATAAGAAAAAAATAAGGTCATGGAAAAGATAGACATCTTGGCCCTGAGTCTAAGAGGGGAAAAAAGTGAAAGGTTTAAATCTGTCCTAAATATTAATAATAAAAGTCCCAGTTCTAGAAAGCAGGGATTAAAAATAGCAACAACAAAAATTAATGGGGTGGGTTTTTAAATATTCCAAAATTTGATGATTATTTGTATTTAAAAACCTGTTAGATTTCAAAGGTAACCACTCCTATATTGTATAATGGAACTGGGAAATTAAATGTGATTTTGTGTTTTTTTCTCTGTAAGGATAAATGACATAAAAATTGAAGTGAAAATATGCAATTAAGTTATGTAAATATACATAAAGTAACATAAAGAAAAATAACATTTCTGTTGCACTGTCTCATTTTGATAGTCTGCTTATTTTCTGATATTCTGAAGTAGTTTTTGGAAGACTGAATTTATAAGATAGTAAGGAATAGATAATTTTATTTATCCAAAGACCCATGAAAAACTGGGGTTCTACATCAGTGTCATCTCTAATTAAATTTAAGATAAATATGTTTTGATAAATGAAAATTTATCAGATGATATACTCAGAATAAATGAATCTTGGATCATGAACCAAGGGGAAGTCTTTCAGTTGAAACATCAAAATTGAGTTTACATGTAATTTTCAGTTCAGTTCAGTTCAGTTGCTCAGTTGTGTCCAACTCTTTGCAACCCCATGGACTGCAGCACACCAGGTTTCCCTGTCCAGCATCAGCTCCCAAAGCTTGTTCAAACTCATGTCCATTGAGTCGGTGATGCCATCCAACCATCTCATCTTTTGTTGTCCCCTTCTCCTCCCACCTTCAATTTTTCCCAGCATCAAGGTCTTTTCAATTGAGTCAGTTCTTTGCATCAGTTGGCCAAAGTATTGCTGCCTACATACAATCCCAGATGGCTCAGTGGTAAAGAGCCCACCTGCCAATGCAGGAGATGCAGGAGACGTGCATTTGATTCCTGGTTGGGATGATCTTCTGGAGGAGAAAATGGCAACCCACTCCAGTATTCTTGCCTGGAAAATCCTGTGGATGTAGGAGCCTGCCAGGCTACAGTCCATGGCGTTACAAAGAGCTGGACAGAACTGAGCATGAGCATGCAAAAAAAAAAAAAAGGAAAACAGAAAATTAAATGCTTTAAACTTGTCTTATGCTAAATGTAAGTGGTACTCACTGGGACAATCACTGGATCATAAAATGCAAATAAAACATTCCATGATATATATATCAGGTTGCTAAGGGAATGAGAAAATGTGTGGTATACACTAGGAGGTGCTTTTAGCTTAGGAAAGAGATTCAGATATATTTAAAGAGTTTTATGATAGGGCAAAATTTAGGAGAGGTAAGTTTTAATTACTTACTAGAAATGAAAGAGAAGTGGGAATCACTTTGCCCAGAAATCCCTTGGATAAATGAATTCATATTGTTGATGACACAGGGAAACTTTCCATCCTCAAAGAGTGAACTGAACTAGCTGTGGGACTACCTTCCAAAACTGTGTATTAGAACTAAGAAGAGTAGTGACACAAAGCTTGCACTTCTGAGAATGCTGAGCTGGCAGTGATGAGGATGCCAAAGACCTAGACTCAAAACCAGTTGAAAAAGTGAAGCAAACCACCTGTCAAACAAACACCATTACATAGCTATGGAGAATAAAGGCTGAAGAATGAATCTAGAACCGAGTAGCTGGAATGCACATCCTTTCTGGGCTCCCTGCTCAAAACAAATGTGACTAACCAGAAAATACTGGGCTTTACTCAGTATTTTATTGTTCATATTGACCTTGAGGTGGATATCTTAGAACTCATAGTTCAATAATGAAAATAAAAATTAGTCTTGCTTGTGTCAGAGAAAAAAGTGCTACAATAATAGAATTACTCAAATTAAATAGGATCATTGTACCTCTAGAACAGAATTAGAAATATCAATGTAAACTTTAAAAGAAAACTTTTGTACCTTTGACAATGCAATAACCTAGAAACAATGGTACCCCACGTTGTACTCTATCACCTTGTTCTTGCTCTCTGTATTTTTTCACTAAGGAAAATTAGGGATCCTTAGAGAAACATTTCAGTCTAGGCTTGGTGTAGAAATATACCAGGTAGCTTGGATCATCCTCTACCAGAAAGCAAGAAAGCTCTCAAAGATTAATAAAGTCATATGAAAAAGACACAGTTCAGTTCAGTTGCTCAGTTGTGTCCGACTCTTTGTGACCCCATGGACTGCAGCACACCAGGCTTCCCTGTCCATCACCAACTCCAGGAGCTTACTCAAACTCATGTCCGTCCATCAGTGATGCCATCCAACCATCTCATCCTCTGTTGACCCCTTCTCCTCCTGTCTTCAATCTTTTCCAACATCAGGGTCTTTTCAAATGAGTCAGTTCTTCACATCAGGGGGCCAAAGTATTGGAGTTTCAGCTTCAGCATTAGTCCTTCCAATGAATATTCAGGACTGATTTCCTTTAAGATTGACTGGTTGAATCTCCTTGCAGTCCAAGGGACTCTCAAGAGTCTTCTCCAGCACCACAGTTCAAAAGCATCAATTCTCTAGTGCTCAGCTTTCTTTAGAGTCCAACTCTGACATTCATACATGACCACTGGAAACAAGACTACTCTCACCATACTTGAAGTCAACTCAAGTCCTCTTGTTTTGTTTTGGTTGTTTTTATGTGATATATTTTAAATATGATTTTCTGATTCTATATTTGTATATCTTGAATTTGACTGCTATTTTGAACCTAGAAATTTTACTTATTATCTCTATTAAACTGATAGTTTTGGCTCATTATTCCAACTTATTTTGATGTTTTGGAATGGTAGTTTTAAATGTTCTGTATTCCAAGATTTTCTCATCTGTACTACTGCCACCTCTTCTTTCCTTTCTATGACACTGTTATGTATGGAATATATTGGTGACTTGTTTTACAAGTTACTCCATAGTTACACTATAGAAGGGTAAGATTATATCATCACTAGAGGAAGAATAAATACCATCAAGAGATCTTTGTATTGGAGCTGAATGAAACAACTATTGATGCTGAATCATTTCCTTTGGGAAAATGAAGACTTTGCTACTCTGAACAGCACTGGTAATGGTAGTCACTGTTTTCTATTAGGCAGGAGGATTTATTTTGATATAGAAATGTTTGTTTTAACGTAAAGGATAAGTGGTACATATAGATATTAGGATTCCAAAGTGGTAGACAGCAGTGAACACTTGCTATTCTGATGGCAGCCCAACATCCAAATCTCTCCATTTCAAACCTCATTCACCAATGCTTCGGTCTTGTTTGAGGGCAGGGTTCTGCCTTCCTTCCTGTAGTAAGGTAGAGAGGACCATTTCCTTCCCGACTGTTAGAAATGAGTACAAGACCCAAACTTGTCCAAACACACTATCACCTGGAACTTTGAACAGACAGAGTGATGCCGGGAACAAAGGTTACTTTCTGGGGGCAGTGATAAGTGTCCAGTGGACTGAAGAGTTTCCAACAGTCCCAGTATTACAGCAAGAGGTTTTAGCAGTATAACCTTAATCAGAATATTTAGTCAGGGCCAAATCTCTCCTGCTTAGATTTCCTTGATTCCTTATTATTTTTGAGCCTGGTTCCCCATTATTTCTTAGATTTGGTAGGCTAACTATAAATTTCCTTTCTGTTTAAATGTTATAGGGTCAGTTTCTATCACTTGCAAGAGGATCTCAGAGTAGTATGGTACACAAAGTACATATCACAGGGAAGCCCATCACAGGGCTTTGCAGATGCTCATTAATGGTGATTTCTTTTCCGCCTTTTCCTTCTTTGTTCCCCTCCAGTTGAATTATAAGCTCTTTAAAGGTCTATTTCTCTTCACTAACCCCTCTAAGAAGGTGCTTATTTTATTGCCTTGTACAAAGAAAGCAGTCAATACTGCTTCTTGCCCAAATTACACACTGAGTGAATTGGAATTTATCACTGATTTCTCCAAGGTTGCAAACAGCATGGGTGACAATAGAAAAATGCTCTGGCAAGCAAACTGAAAACAGAAGTGGTGCTCTAGTTCTGGCTAGCTTCTTTGGTTACAACATTTATAATGCTTAGGAGGTGGGACGACTTAAATGCGTCTTGTTTGTTTGGTTTGTTTTTGAGCTAACAAACAGTATGGAAATTTCTTCTTGAAATTTTACTTGGCACCATACATTTCTATACAGTCAGCAAAACCAAGATTGGGAACTGACTGTGGCTCAGATCATGAACTCCTTACTGCCAAATTCAGACTTAAATTGAAGAAAGTAGGGAAAACCACTAGACCATTCAGGTATGACCTAAATCAAATCCCTTACGATTATACAGTGGAAGTGACAAATAGATTCCAGAGATTAGATCTGATAGACAGAGTGCCTGAAGCACCATGGATGGAGCTTCATGACATTGTATAGGAGGCAGTGATCAAGACCATCCCCAAGAGTTCAGTTCAGTTGTTCAGTCATGTCTGACTCTGTGCAACTCCATGGACTGCAGTGTGCCAGGCCTCCCTGTCCATCACCAACTCCTGGAGTGCAGCCAAACTCAGGTCCATTGAGTTGGTGATGCCATAGAACCATCTCATCCTCATCCCTTCTACTCCCGCCTTCAATCTTTCCCAGCATCAGGGTCTTTTCAAATGAGTCGGTACTTCAAATCAGATGGCCAAAGTATTGGAGCTTCAGCTTCAGCATCAGTCCTTCCAATGGATATTCAGGACAGATTTCCTTTAGGATGGACTGGTTTGATCTCCTTGCAGGCCAAGGGACTCTCAAGAGTCTTCTCCAACACCACAGTTCAAAAGCATCATTTTTTTGTGCTCAGCTTTCTTTATAGTCCAACTCTCACATCCATACATGATTACTGAAAAAACCATAACTTTGACTAGATTGACCTTTGTTGGTAAAGAAATGTCTCTGCTTCTTTTATGCTGTCTAGGTTGGTCATACCTTTTCTTCCAAGGAGCAAGAGTCTTTTAATTTCATGGCTGCAGTAACCATCTTCAGTGATTTTGCCCCCAAATAAAATCTTTCACTGTTTCCATTGTTTCCTCATCTATTTGCCATGAAGTGATGGGACCGGATGCCATAATCTTAGTTTTTAATGTTGAGTTGTAAGCCAACTTTTCCCCTCTATTCTTTCACTTTCATCAAGAAGCTCTTTAGTTCTTCTGCACTTTCTGCCATAAAGGTGGTGTCATTTGCAGATCTAAGGTTATTGATATTTATACCTGCAAACTTGATTCCAGCTTGTGCCTAATCCAGCCCAGAGTTTCTCATGATGTACTCTGCATATAAGTTAAATAAGCAGGGTGACAATATACAGCCTTGATACACTCCTTTCCCTTATTTGGAACCAGTCTGTTGTTCCATGTCCAGTTCTAACTATTGGTTCCTGACCTGCATACAGATTTCTCAAGAGGCAGGTCAGGTGGTCTGATCCTGACCATTAACTCTCTGGAATGCCAGAGAGGTATTCCCCACTCTCTAAGAATTTTCCAAAGTTTGTTGTGATCTACACAGTCAAAGGCTTTGGCATAGTCAATAAAGCAGATGTTTTTCTGGAACTCTCTTGCTTTTCGATGATCCAGTGGATGTTGGCAATTTGATCTCTGGTTTTTCTGCCTTTTCTAAGTCCACTTTGAACCTCTGGAAGTTCACAGTTTACGTACTGTTGAAGCCTGGCTTGGAGAATTTTGAGCATGACTTTGCTAGTGTGTGAGATGAGTAGAATTGTGCGGTAGTTTGAGTATTCTTTGGCATTGTCTTTCTTTGGGATTGGAATGAAAACTGACCTTTTCCAGTCCTGTGGCCACTGCTGAGTTTTCCAAATTTGCTGGCATATTGAGTGCAGCACTTTCACAGCATCATCTTTTAGTATTTGAAATAACTCAACTGGAATTCCATCACTCCCCAAGAAGACGAAATGCAGAAAGGCAAAATGGTTGTCTGCAGAGGCCTTACAAAGAGCTGAGGAAAGAAGAGAAGCTAAAGGCAAAGAAGAAAAGGTAAACCCATCTGAATTCAGAGCTTCAAAGAATAGCGAGGAGAGATAAGAAAGCCTTCCTTAGCGATCAATGCAAAGAAATAGATGAAAACAATAGAATAGAAAAGACTAGAGATCATTTCAAGAAAATTAGAGATACGCAGGGAACATTTCATGCAAAGATGAGTACAATAAAGGACAGAAATGGGATGGACCTAACAGAAGCAGAAGATATTAAGAAGAGGTGGCAAGAATACACAGAAGAACTGTACAGAAAAGATCTTCATGACCCAGATAATCACGACGGTATGATCACTCACCTAGAGCCAGACATCCTGGAATGCGAAGTCAAGTGGGGCTTGGGAAGCATCACTATGAACAAAGCTAGTGGAGGTGATGGAATTCAGTCGATCTATTTCAAATCCTAAAAGATGATGCTGTGAAAGTGCTGCACTCAATATGCCAGCAAATCTGGAAAACTCAGCAGTGGCCACAGGACTTTTGGAAAAGGTCAGTTTCCATTCCAATGCCCAAAAGGCAATGCCAAAGAATGCTCAAATACTGCATAATTGCACTCATCTCACACACTAGCAAAGTCATGCTCAAAATTCTCCAAGCCAGGCTTCAACAGTACGTGAACTGTGAACTTCCAGATGTTCAAGCTGGATTTAGAAAAGGCAGAAGAACTGGAGATCAAATTGCCACATCTATTAGATCATCGAAAATGCAAAAGAGTTTCAGAAAAAGATCTGCTTTATTGACTATGCCAAAGCCTTTGACTGTATGGATCACAACAAACTGTAGAAAATTCTTAAAGAATCGGGCATACCAGACCACCTGACCTGCCTCCTTAGAAATTTGTATGCAGGTGAAGAAGGAACAGTTAGAACTGGACATGGAACAACAGACTGGTTCCAAATAGGAAAAGGAGTATGTCAAGACTATATATTGTCACCCTGCTTATTTAACTTATATGCAGAGTATATCATGCAAAATCCTGGGCTGGATGAGGCACAAGCTGGAATCAAGATTGCTGGGGGAAATTATTGATAACCTTAGATACACAGATGATACCACCCTTATGGCAGAAAGTGAAGAAAAACTAAAGAGTCTCTTGATGACAGTGAAAGAATAGAGGGGAAAAGTTGGCTTAAAGCTCAACATTCAAAAAATTAAGATCATGGCGTCTGGTCCCATCACTTCATGGCAAATAGATAGGGAAACAATGGAAATAATGAAAGACTGTTTTGAGGGGCTCAAAATCACTGCAGATGGTGACTGCAGCCATGAAATTAAAAGACGCTTGTTCCTTGGAAGAAAGGTATGACCAACCTAGACAGCATATTAAAAAGCAGAGACATTACTAACAAAGGTCTGTCTAGTCAAACATATGTTTTTTTCAGTAATCATGTATGAATGTGAGAGTTGGACTCTAGTCCAAAGCTGAGCATTGAAAAATTGATGCTTTTTGAACTGTGGTTTTGGGGAAGACTTTTTTTTTAAAGACCCACATAGAATAATATATTTCATTTTTATTTATTTTTTATTAGATTTTTATTTTTACTTTATTTTACTTTACAATACTGTTTTGGTTTTGCCATACATTGACATGAATCCACCACAGGTTTACATGAGTTCCCAATCCTGAATCCCTCTCACACTTACCACCCCATATCATCTCTCTGGATCGTCCCCGTGTACTAGCCCCACGCATCCTCTATCCTGTATTGAACATAGACTGGTGATTCATTTCTTACATGATAGTATACATGTTTCAATGCCATTCTCCAATATCATCGCACCCTCTCCCTCTCCCTCAGAGTCCAAAAGTCCTTTCTATACATCTGTGTCCCTTTTGCTGTCTTGCATACAGGGTTATCATTGCCATCTTTCTAAATTCCATATATATGTGTCAGTATACTGTATTGGTGTTTTTCTTTCTGGCTTAATTCATTCTGTATAATCGGCTCCAGTTTCATCCATCTCATTAGAACTGATTAAAATGTATTCTTTTTAATGGCTGAGTAATACTCCATTGTGTATATGTACCACAGCTTTCTTATCCATTCATCTGCTGATGGACATCTAGGTTGCTTCCATGTCCTGGCTATTATAACAGTGCTGTGATGAACATTGGGGTACATGTGTCTCTTTCAATTCTGGTTTCCTCGGTGTGTATGCCCAGCAGTAGGATTGCTGGGTCATAAGGCAGTTCTATTTCCAGTTTTTAAGGAATCTCCACACTGTTCTCCATAGTGGCTGTACTAGTTTCCATTCCCACCAATAGTGTAAGAGGGTTCCTTTTTCTCCACACCCTCTCCAGAATTTATTGCTTGTAGACTTTTGGATCGCAGCCATTCTGACTGGTGTGAAGTGGTACCTCATTGTGGTCTTGATTTGCATTTCTCTGATAATAAGTGATGTTGAGCATCTTTTCATGTGTTTGTTAGCTATCCGTATGTCTTCTTTGGAGAGATGTCTATTTAGTTCTTTAGCGCATTTTTGATTGGGTCATTTATTTTTCTGGAATTGAGCTGTATAAGTTGCTGTAATCATGATTTTGATGAAGTCTCTGTGTCCTGGGGCACAGGGAGATATCAATGGTGATACCATGCTTACATTCAGCTTTCAGTTTGTCCAAGACCCAGGCATATTTGCCCTTTCCCATCTCGGCAGCCTTCTTCTCGAACTTTTCAATTGTTCTCTTATCGATCCCGCCACATTTGTAGATCAGATGGCCAGTCGTGGTAGACTTCCCTGAATCTACGTGCCCAGTGACAACGCTGTTGATGTGGGTCTTCTTCTTTCCCAGTTTGGCTTAGGTTTAATGGTGGTTAACAGGTTTAGGTTGAATGGGTGTCCTGGTGGCAAACTCGTTGTGAAAAAGCTGGAGAAGACTCTTGAGAGTCTGTTGGATTGCAAGGAGATGAAACCAACTCATCCTAAAGGAAATCTGTCCTGAATATTCATTAGAAGGACTGACGCTGAAACTGAAACTCCAATACTTTGGCCACCCGATGTGAAGAACCAACTCATTTGAAAAGACCCTGATGCTGGGAAAGATTGAAGGCGGAACGAGAAGCGGATGACAGAGGATGAGATGGCTGGATGGGATCACCAACGCAATGGACATGAGTTTGCATGAGCTCCAGGGGTTGGTGATGGACAGGGAGTTCTTCTGTGCTGCAGTCCATTGGGTCGCAAAGAGTCAGGCAAGACTGAGTGATGAACTGAACTGAACTGATACATTTCTGGGGCTTCCCAGGTGGCTCTGGGGTAAATAATCCACCTTCCAAGCAGGAGAGATGGGTTCAGTTCCTAGGTTAGGAAGATCCCCTGGAGAAGGAAATGGTAACCCACTTCAGTATTCTTGCCTGGGAAATCTCAAGGACAGAGGAGCCTGGCCAGCTACAGTCAAGTTCAATGTCTTAAAGAGTCAGACACGACTTAGTAACTAGACCACCACCATACATTTCGTACAATGACTGAAAAAAAAATGATGTCCCTTCATACAAGATAAGGGGGACATTTTGAAGGTATGGTAAATTTTTTCATTAGTGATATTTTTAAAAATGATTTCCTTTCCTTCCTTGAAGGCCCAAACAGTGAGAAGCCATAATTAGAAGCTGCCATGCATGGGACAGTTCAAGAAGTCCTTCTTTTGGAGGTGGCATCTGAGCTGAGACTCAAATGACCAGACAGAACTAGGTGTTCCCAGCTCCACGGCAGAGAGTGTAGGTGGAGGAAGGGCAGATGCCCCTCTGGTATCTCTCTGCTGCGCTCAGTCTTCTCCTTCACCTTCCTCACCCAGGCACTGAACTCCCTCATCTTGTTTCTTGTCGAACAGGGACACAGACAGTCAATTTGGAGTAAAAAACCCTTCATTAGAGACGTGCTACTTCCCATGCGACAACGTTTAACACTATTAAACAAAATAGCACCATCTCAGGCTAAACCACTAGTATCTGAATTCTTCTAGCCATAATCAGAGATATCTGAAGGGAAATGATTAGGTTCTTGACTTTGAAATGATCATCAGAGTAATACCTCCCCAAACGGAAGGTGTCCATCCCAACTACAAATTCCTTCCCCGGCCATTCAGTCTCTCTCATATAAATTTATGGCAGTTTAAGAATGGCCATTCTATCTCGCCTAATTATGAAGCCTTCAGACCAAGATCTGACCAGATAGCTATATAATGAGGAAGATTTTAATTATTAAAAGGGACATTTATGTGTCCTTTTGGATAAATTTTAATATCATTGCATTGGAAACTAAAATGTCATTCTGTTTTACTTCTAGACATCCTCAAGTCCTATTTCCTCTGTTTATTAGTATCACCAGCAAGCCCATTAACATTCCTTGGAAATAAAAATAGAAATCTGTGTAATACTAATAAGATAAAGCCTAAGCTTTTTCCTTTTCCTTTGTGCTTAGTCTAGTTTCACTCACTCATAGGGTGCTGTGGGCAGAGGTCTTGCACCTGCCACTTCAGGCCAGTCCCTAGTGGCAAATGGCTGTGCAGACCTATCACGTGGGTGGGCCATCTGCAGAAGCCCGCCCGCTAATGATACTTCAGTTAAAGATGGCTGTGGTGGGCTATGCACAGAGATGCTGCAAATGATGGTGTGATCTGGAATGTGAACAACACGCTTGGGCCAACCCCATGAGAACTCTACCCCCTACCCACTGAGGAGAACCCTATAAAGCAACCCCACCCATGGCCTGTCCTGGGGAACATATATCCCAGAACACTCTCATCTCATCTTTGCTCAAAGAAGAAAGCTTTCCTTTGGTTCTGAATCAAGCTTGGTCTCTTTCTGTTGTCTCCAGCAACACTGTGCAGGAAGACCCTTAATTGAGATCTGACTGGAAAAGGTTGGTAACATAAGTACTGATACATGATAACTGATGGAATTGTGACTTAAACAAGTCTGTCCAGAACTAAGCCAGGGGCACAAGTTTTCCAGTCTTCGGAGGAGTCAAGCAAGCCCTGTACTCTACTTACCCTGTATCTTGTGTCTTGGAGAATCTGGGTTGATGAGGTGGCCCTCTGGGATTTGAAACTTTGAACTGTAGAAGCTGAAGAAATTTTAAGTAGCTTGCTGAAATAGAGGTGAAGCTTATCTCTGAGCCATACCATTTCTTTATTTTGCATGAAGCCTCTGGAATGGATAATTGAGTTATGCAAATAAAAATCAAGCACCTATGGGTGGATCTGCCTGTAGAGGACGTTGATGCTGAATGCTCTGGTGATACAAGTGCTAGAGTTTTCAAGCCCAGGCCATGCCTCTGAGACCCTGAGTTTTCATGGCATGTCTTAGGGGAATGAATTTACAGTCTGCTGCTGACAAACCTCTTGCATGACCTTATGAAACTGCAAATGCTCTTCCACAAATAATCTGTAGCAGTTAGTTTTGTTTTTGCATGGGATGCACTGACCTGAAGAAAACCCAAGGAAGGGCCTCCAGAAAGAATCTTGATTTCATGCTGGAGGAAAAGCAGTCCAAGAGAAGAGGACCAGGTTTGCTGCAGCTCCACCTGGACTGGACTGTTTGTGTCCTATATGTCACATGAGTTAAGACAGAATCTGGAATGAGTATCACTGCACTATTACCTTTCAGTGTCATTGTTCTGTTGAAGTTGCAATGCAAGACCACACTCCCATGGTTGAAGACTAGACTTTCTAGAGAAGGAGACATTTCTTCAGTCATCCTTGAGCAAGAAGAAAGAGCTAATGTTAGGACCTTAAACTTGAGAACAGTTTAAAAATTCTTTCTCACCTGAAGTGATTTTTGACCCTTCGGCACAGTTACCCGCAGAGCATTCCTGGGGTTAGAATAGCCTGACCCTTACTGTGTTCAGGCTGCCGGGGGGCTCCTTGAGGACCATGAAGGCAAGTCAAGACTACACTGTGAGAATAGCCATCTCAAGAAGCCTTTATAAGATACCCTTCCATTTGGTACCTTGTATCAGAGAAACTACGGTAGTTTTGTTAAATGCTGCAGTCTGAACTTAGCTGTATCATGAAGAGTGAGGGAAGGGCCTGTCTCCTAGGTCAGTTGGGTGTTAGCCAAGGCCATCATCCAAGGAGTGTAACTGCTCCTGTATCATACTCATCTCAGAACATGGGTCAGGAGAGAAGAAAGGGAAAGCATGCCTTGACCAGGGCTTTGGGGCCAAAGAACCACATGCAGGATCAGCTGTGGAGCACATGTGAGAAGGAGCTCAGCCATGGCTTTCAGAAACAACCAAGTAGAGTTTGACATGGGGAAGTTTCATGCTGGGAAGGTAAATTTCTGATAGAAACAGAACTGCAAACTTATTTTTAAGACATCTGTGTGGCAGGCAGGCATAGTAATCATTTATAAGAATTTTTTCCCTTCAAAATGGGTCTTAAAGCTTTTCAACTTTTCTGGAACAATACAAAGTAGGGTTTTTTGTTTGTTTAGGTTTTTGTTTTCTTTGCATTTTTTAATGAAGTCTGCATCCATGTAATTATGTGTTTGTCATACCTCTTACTAAGACTGTTACTCACATGAATGAAGTAATAAACAATTACATATTTGAATACTAATATCATACAAATAGAATATTTACAGCATACTAGAAAAATTCAAGTATAAATTGTCTTTAAGTAGAATATATAACAGAAAGCTGTGAAATACAAGAATGGATATCCAGGCAAGAAAGTTTGAAATTCTTTATGAAAATAAGCAATAGAAGAGGGAATTTATACTGACATAAAATATATGTGGGCCAATTAAAAAAAAAAATCACAATACCTATCTTGTGACTTTATAAGCCATTTACTCATAAGAATAATAATGGGTACTATTTTAGACACAGAAAATTTACAGAGAATTTGGATTCTGAGATTAAGTTTACAGATTAAAACAGTGTATAGGTTAAATAAATGGAAATAAAAAGTTACATTATATAATAAATGATAATAGTAAAATCTCTTTCAGCTGAAAAAGTGAAAAATGACGGAGAAAATATTCTCAGTAAGAATATATTGAAATGTTGTTAGAAAATTTATACTTCTATCTATGACAGAGTAGTTTATATCAGATCAATTCCCTCCCCCAACAAGAACAATAAAAAATATAATAAAATTTATTTTATTTTATTATTTTTTCTTTTAAAAAAATTCATTTGTTTTAATTAGAGGCTAATTACTTTACAATATTGTATTGGTTTTGCATACATCAACATGAATCCACCACGGGTGTCCGTGTTCCCCATCCTGAACCCCCATCCCACCTCCCTCCCCGTACCATCCCTCTGGGTCATCCCAGTGCACCAGCCCCAAGCATCCTGTATCCTGCATCGAACCTGGACTGGCGATTAGTTTCTTATATGATATTATACATATGTCAACACCATTCTCCCAAATCATCCCATCCTCTCCCTCTCCCACAGAGTCCAAACGACTGTTCTATACATCTGTGTCTCTTTTGCTGTCTTGCATACAGGGTTATTGTTACCATCTTTCTAAATTCCATATATATGTGTTAGTATAGTGTATTGGTGTTTTTCTTTCTGACTTACTTCATTCTGTATAATCGGCTCCAGTTTCATCCATCTCATTAGAACTGATTCAAATGTATTCTTTTTAATGGCTGAGTAATACTCCATTGTGTATATGTACCACAGCTTTCTTATCCATTCATCTGCTGATGGACATCTAGGTTGCTTCCATGTCCTGGTTATTATAAACAGTGCTGCAATGAACATTGGGGTACATGTGTCTCTTTCAATTCTGGCTTCCTCGGTGTGTATGCCCAGCAGTGGGATTGCTGGATCATAAGGCAGTTCTATTTCCAGTTTTTAAGGAATCTCCACACTGTTCTCCATAGTGGCTGTACTAGTTTGCATTCCCACCAACAGTGTAAGAGGGTTCCCTTTTCTCCACACCCTCTCCAGAATTTATTGCTTGTAGACTTTTGGATTGCAGCCATTCTGAATGGTGTGAAATGGTACCTCATTGTGGTTTTGATTTGCATTTCTCTGATAATGAGTGATGTTGGAACATCTTTTCATGTGTTTGTTAGCCATCTGTATGTCTTCTTTGGAGAAATGTCTATTTAGTTCTTTGGCCCATTTTTTGATTGGGTCATTTATTTTTCTGGAATTGAGCTGCAGGAGTTGCTTGTCTATTTTTGAGATTAGTTGTTTGTCAGTTGCTTCATTTGCTATTATTTTCTCCCATTCCTAAGGCTGTTTTTTCACCTTGCTTATAGTTTCCTTTGTTGTGCAGAAGCTTTTAATTTTAATTAGGTCCCATTTGTTTATTTTTGCTTTTATTTCCAGTATTCTGGGAAGTGGGTCATAGAAGATCCTGCTGTGATTTATGTCAGAGAGTGTTTTGCCTATGTTCTCCTCTAGGAGTTTTATAGTTTCTGGTCTTATGTTTAGATCTTTGATCCATTTTGAGTTTATTTTTGTGTATGCTGTGAAAATCTTAATAGACCCATCACAAGCATGGAAATTGAAACTGTAATCAGAAATCTTCCAGCAAACAAAAGCCCAGGTCCAGACGGCTTCACAGCTGAATTCTACCAAAAATTTCGAGAAGAGCTAACACCTATCCTACTCAAACTCTTCCAGAAAATTGCAGAGGAAGGTAAACTTCCAAACTCATTTTATGAGGCGAGCATCACCCTAATACCAAAACCTGACAAAGACGCCACAAAAAAAGAAAACTACAGGCCAATATCACTGATAAACATAGATGCAAAAATCCTTAACAAAATTCTAACAATCAGAATCCAACAACCCATTAAAAAGATCATACACCATGGCCAAGTGGGCTTTATCCCAGGGATGCAAGGATTCTTCAATATCTGCAAATCAATTAATGTAATACACCACATTAACAAATTGAAAAATAAAAGCCATATGATTATCTCAATAGATACAGAGAAAGCCTTTGACAAAATTCAACATCCATTTATGATAAAAACTCTCCAGAAAGCAGGAATAGAAGGAACATACCTCAACATAATAAAAGCTATATATGAAAAACCCACAGCAAACGTTATCCTTAATGGTGAAAAATTGAAAGCATTTCCCCTAAAGTCAGGAACAAGACACTTTCACCACTACTATTCAACATAGTTTTGGAAGTTTTGGGCACAGCAGTCAGAGCAGAAAAAGAAATAAAAGGAATCCAAATTGGAAAAGAAGAAGTAAAACTCTCACTGTTTGCAGATGACATGATCCTCTACATAGAAAACCCTAAAGACTCCACCAGAAAATTACTAGAGTTAATCAGTGAATATAGTAAAGTTGCAGAATATAAAATCAGTACACAGAAATCCCTTGCATTCCTATACACTGCTAAGTCTCTTCAGTCGTGTCCGACTCTGTGTGACCCCATAGATGGCAGCCCACCAGGCTCCCCTGTCCTTGGGATTCTCCAGGCAAGAACACTGGAGTGGGTTGCCATTTCCTTCTCCAATGCATGAAAGTGAAAAGTGAAAGTGAAGTCGCTTAGTCATGTCCAACTCTTTATGACCCCATGGACTGCAGCCTACCAGGCTCCTCTGTCCATGGGATTTTCCAGGCAAGAGTACTGGAGTGGGTTGACATTGCCTTAGAAAATAGAAAGAGAAATTAAGGAAACAATTCCATTCACCATTGCAATGAAAAGAATAAAATACTTAGGAATATATCTACCTAAAGAAACTAAAGACCTATATATAGACCTAAATATAGAAATATACCATGTTCATGGATTGGAAGAATCAATATAGTGAAAATGAGTATACTACCCAAAGAAATCGATAGATTCAATGCAAGCCCTACAAGCTACCGAGGGTATTTTTCACAGAGCTAGAACAAATAATTTCACAATATGTATGGAAATACAAAAAACCTCGAATAACCAAACCAATCTTGAGGAAGAAGAATGGAACTGGAGGAATCAACCTGCCTGACTTCAGGCTCTACTACAAAGGCACAGTCATCAAGACAGTATGGTACTGGCAGAAAGACAGAAATATATATCAGTGGAACAAAATACAAAGCCCAGAGATAAATCCACGCACCTATGGACACCTTATCTTTGACAAAGGAGGCAAGAATATACAATGGATTAAAGACAATCTCGTTAACAAGTGGTGCTGGGAAAACTGGTCAATCACTTGTAAAAGAATGAAACTAGAACACTTTCTAACATCATACACACAAAAAAAATTTTAAAAAGCCACAACCAAATAGCATTGGAGGCATCAGAGCGCAACTGACAACCTGTTAGGGTGAGCAGGATGAAACCCAGGAAGCAAGCAATGCATTGATGTAAACCTGATGTTCTTTATTGATTATCCTCTGAAGTTGTTTTTCCAATAAGAGAGTGACACAGGTGTGAAGATAATTAGAATAGTCTCAGAACTTTTGGTTGACTCACAAAGTTGGGTGGGCAAAGATGGAGGTCATTATGACCAAAGTAGCTAAGACCTTGGAGAAAAGGGAATTGCAGGTAAGTATGTTTGATGTTCTACAGTTCTTTTCCCCATAAGGGTATTTAATAAGATACAGAGTGAGAATATAAGCAACAAATCAGAAAGTGGAAGTTAAGATGCTAACTAGAACTTTAGGCAGTTTCACAACATTTAAGAAATAGAAAAACTGAATTCAAAGATTTTCAAAGACCTCTTGGATTTAAATCATCTTATTTCTTATTGGATCAGTGTGATCAATAGCTCGTCTGTTTTCCAGGAAAAAATCAAGCAGCAAAAACAAACAGACAGTCTCTCTAAAGAAAGATATCATTCAGAGCCCTAATAATTCATCACTCATACCTGGCATTCAATTAAAAATTATCAGGCAACCCCAGAGACAGGACAGTATGGCCAAAAATGAAAGAAAAAAAGCAATAAAAACAGACCCTGAGTGGTCTATGTGTTGAATTATTTGGTACTTTTAATGTTTGTGGTTAATAGATTTAAGAAAATACATAAAAGAACTTTGAAAGATAACTGGAACCTATAAATGTGGTCCATGGAAATTCAAGTGTTAATAAGTGCAAGTATCAGAAGATTTCATCAAATTAGTTTGACATAAAATTAGAGCAGAGTATTACTGAACTGCTAAATAGAAAGTACAAAATTAAAAAGGTGATAAGTACAAAAGAGAACAAGATTTTATATATATATATAAATAAAATGTATATATGTATGTATATATATGGCAAATGGTGAGAGAAGTTCTTACGTATGTATAATTGGAGCCCCAGAAGGAGAAGGGGGAGATAAGTGGGGGCTAGGCAATAACTGAAGATATATTATCTGATAATTTTCCAAAACTGATGTAAGACATTGCCAAAGATTCAAGAATTTCTATAAAATCCAAGATTATATAAGCACTACTTAAAGTCAAAGAGAAAATTATAAAAGCATCCAGAAGATAAAACACATCACCTCTGAGGAGAAACAGTTAAAATGATGAAAGCTGGAAGACAATGGAGTGATATTTTTAACACTCTCTAAGAAAAACTGCCAACTCAAAATCCTTCAAGCAGTGAAAATACCTTTCAAAAATCAAGGTTCAATGAAGACATTTTTTCAAACAAAATTTGAGAGTGTTTGTTGCCAATAAATGGACATAAAATTGATTGATTTAGGAATACTCTCAAATATTACTTTATATAAACGAGTGGACTAAAATGATGAATTCACAAAAGGTAGTTAATTTTGGGGGTTTAAAAAGTGTAGCTTTGTTTAGGATTTATTAGGTTATTTTTCTCCTTTATTAAAAAATAATATGAGAAAAGGGGGCTGTGCTTGCAGCAGCGGATATAACTGGGAGGCTATGAGTTCTCATCTGGGAAGGGATCCGGGAGAACTAGGTAATTAGAAGCACTTAGGAAGAAATTTAAAGGGGGAATTTCCCAAATCACACCCCAAGCAAGAATGTCTCTTTAACTCTTAAAGAAGTTAAAGGAACCATCTCTGGTCACTAGAAACACCACCTGACTTGCCTCTTGAGAAACCTGTATTCAGGTCAGGAAGCAGCAGTTAGAACTGGACATGGGACAACAGACTGGTTCCAAATAGGAAAAAGGGTATGTCAAGGCTGTATATTGTCACCCTGCTTATTTAACTTATATGCAGAGTACATAATAAGAAATACTGGGCTGGAGGAAGCACAAGCTGGAACCAAGATTGCCGGGAGAAATATCAGTAACCTCAGATATGCAGATGACACCACTATTTTGTCAGAAAGCAAAGAACTAAAGAGCCTTTTGATGAAAGTGAAAGAGGAGAGTGAAAAAAGTTGGCTTAAACATCAACATTCAGAAAACTAAGATCATGGCATCCAGCCCCATTACTTCATGGCAAATAGATGGGGAAACAGTGGCAACAGTGGCTGAGTTTATTTTGGGGGCTCCAAAGTCACTGCAGATGGTGACTGCAGCCATGAAATTAAAAGATGCTTGCTCCTTGGAAGGAAAGTTATAAACAACCTAGACAGCATATTAAAAAGCAGGGACATTACTTTGCCAACAAAAGTCCGTCTAGTCAAGGCTATGGTTTTTCCAGTGGTCATGTATGGATGTAAGAGTTGGACTATAAAGAAAGCTGAGTGCCAAAGAATTGATGCTTTTAAACTGTGGTGTTAGAGAAGACTCTTGAGAGTCCCTTGGACTGCAAGAAGGTCTAACCAGTCCATCCTAAAGCAGATCAGTCCTGGGTGTTCCTTGGAAGGACTAATGTTGAAGCTGAAACTCCAATACTTTGGCCACCTGATGTGAAGAGCTGACTCATTTGAAAAGACCTTGATGCTGGGAAAGGTTAAGGGCAGGAGGAGAAGGGGACAACAGACAATGAGATGGTTGGATGGCATCACTGACTCAATGGACATGGGTTTGGGTAGACTCTAGCAGTTGGTGATGGACAGGGAGGCCTGGTGCACTGCGGTTCATGGGGTCACAAAGAGTTGGACACAACTGAGAGACTGAACTGTAGTGAACCCATTTTTCAGTTGGGTTTTTTGTTGTTGAGTTGTATGAGCTGTTTGTGTATTTTGAAGATTAAGCCTTTGTTGTTTACATAATTTGAAAATATTTTCTCCCATTTCATAAGTTGTCTTTCTGTTTTTCCTTTCTGTACAAAAGCTTGTAAGTCTGATTATGTCCCATTTGCTTCTTTAGCTTTTATTTCTATTGCCTTGGGAGACTGACCTTAAAAAACGTTAAAATATAGCCAGCTATCTATCTCTCTGTCTCCATAGAATATTCATCTGTAAGTACATAGATATTTAAGCATGAAAAAAAAATAATATGAGAAGAAATAAATCCTTTGGAAGAATAGTTCATATTAACTGATGAATGACAATATGGGCCATTTGTAGAATGTGACAATTTTAACAGGAAATAAGCAAATTATGAAGGGCTCAGCAAAATGCAACATGCTAAAATGGCAATTCAGTAAGTCAAAAGATTATTAATTAAGAAATATACTTTATGAATATGACTATAATAAGAACTGAAGCATAATATGATTTGTGGTGATTATTAAATGCAGTGCTTTATGTCTTATGTTTTTTTTTAATTTTGAAAATCTAATGTGGTCTTCTCTACTTATGTACTCTTCCTTTAGGATTCTAATTTCTGGAAACCATGAAGAATATTTACTAATGAATGAGATAATCCCCTTTATTGCTAGCTTGTTGTGACCTGCCAGTTTCAGTCCTAGAGAAATATAGTTGTTGTCAGTGAACTCAATTTCTTTCTATAACTTTCTCTGTCACCTAAAATCCAAATTCTTGGACCTGGTTTGGAGATAAAGCACTGGAAATCTGAGGAAATTTTTTTCTCATATTTTAGTTTTAGTAAGAATGCAAAAGAAACTTAGTTCCAATGTTTCCACTTCTGAAAATCATATACAGGAATAAGGAAAGTGCAAAAATGCTACATCTGACCATATGGTATTAAACTATAAACAGAAATTATAATACCTACAGATGTAACACTGGGAAGAACCTCCACATACATATATTTAACAGTTTTGATGAAATGAATTAATTCTTTGAGATTCAAAAGCTGCTAAAGCTCACCCAAGATGAAATAGATAACCTGAATAGTTCTATAACTGTTAAAAAATATTGAACTTAATGTTTAAAACCTTCAGAGAAATAAATCTATGGTCTTATATTATTTCACTGGCAAATTTCACTGAATATTTAAGGGAATAGAATGAATGCTACGTAATCTCAAAAAAAAATCAACAAGGAAAAAACACCTCCCAGTACATTTTATAAGATTATCATTACCCTGATACCAACACACAAAAAGGGAAATGGAGAGAAATACAGACCAGTATCCCACATGAATAGAGATTTTAAAAGTTCTCCAAAAAATATTAGCAAGTCAATCGAATTAAATATAAAAAAAATAAAATACTATAGCCAGTGAGGCCTGGGAATGCAAGTCTGGCTTTTTTGGAAACCAGTCAGTGTAATCCACAATATTAATAGTCTAAAGAAAAAAACATATTATTGTATCAATGATAAAAATAACCTTATGACTAAATATAGTACCCATTTAAAATAAAAATCTGAACATAAATGTTTATAGAATTCTTCATAATGAAAAATACTGGAAACAACTCAAATGTCTTTCAGTGTATAAATGGATAAACAACCTCTGGTATATCTGTATAATGGAATATTACTCAGCAATAAAAATGAACCAACTGTTTAATACACAATAACTTAAATGAATCTCAAAGATGTTATGCTGCATGAAGTAATTCAGTCTCAAAGTTTATGTATTATGTGATTACAGTTATATGACAGTCTCTAAATGACAAAATTATGACAGAGAACAGACTAGAAGTTAAGGATTGGGAGAGTGTGGCTTTAAAAGATAGCACAGAGGAAATTTGGGGGTGATGGAATTTTTCTGTATCTTTATTGTGGTGGTGGTTACATAACTATTTGTGAACATGGAATTTTACATACCCTCCAAGTTCAATTTAACTGTAAAATATGAACAGAGGAGCTTGGCAGGCTACAATCCATGGGGTCGCAAAGAGTTGGAAATGACTGAGAATACACGCACACATGCTATCTTTAAATAATAATTTAAAAGCACACTATAGCTATATACCCAGCAAGGAAAATGAATCTTTAAGAAACAAAGAAATGCTGTAAACTCCATAGTATATGAAAGTACGGTCAAAAGCAATTGAGATCAGCAAAATCTTCATGGGAATCCTTGATGAAGTATTGAGTTTATAGGGAAAAATAAGTAGTGTAAAGAAGGCCAGTTGTGGAAAATATTAGAAATTGCTATCAACATCCACTTCTAAAGAAGAAAGCACTACTCTGAGTGAGTAGGACTGAGAATAAATAGGAATAATTACTGAGGGAGATGGTGAATATGCATGGAACAAACAGATGGGTGACAAAAGTGGTGGGTCTCAGTACCTCTTTCTGAAAAGGAAGACACGAGTTTGTTTCTCTGGGTGACTGTAGCCAGTGAAGCAACCATCACTTCTACCCACATTTCATTGACCAAAACCAATCATATGAGCTTAACTTCCAGGGGAAGCACAAAACTACCGCAGGCACAAATAGTCACTGTAGTCTACCTCGTGCTTCTGTGAGTGCTCAGTAGCTCGATTGTGTCTGATTCTTTGTGACCCTGTAGGCCGTAACCCACCAGGCTCCTCTGTCCTTGGAGGCAGGAATACTGGAGTAGGGTGTCATCTGTTTCTCCAGGGGATCTTTCTGATCCAGGGATGGAACCTGCATCTCCTGTGTCTCCTGCATTGGCAGGTGGATTCTTTACCCCTGAGCCACCCAGGAAGGCCCTATAGTCCACCTCTCTGGTAATTAAGGCCACTTTCCTTCCTGCATGCCAAATAACACCCAGCTTCTTTCCAAGGGTAACATCCCCAAAGTCCTACTAGTCAGTGATGTCAAATTCAAACTCCAGTATGTCTGGGTGGTATAGGATTGTCTCTTCATTAGGGTATGGGTCACAGGGCTCTCTATGTCATTTCTAAGCATGGCTGCTCGTAATCTGGAAACCTAGGAACTAAATGACAAGATATCTGCCTCCTGCTCAAAGGACAGTGATTGATTAAGGACAGGGTAATACAGAAGCACTCCTAGTAAGAATGGGAAATGGAGGAGAGATACTGTAAAGATAGTGGCCCAAAGCTGCTTCCCTGGTGGCTCAGATGGTAAAGAATCTGCCTGCAATGCCGGAGACCCAGGTTCAATCCCTGGGTTGGGAAGATCCCGTGGAGAAGGGAATGGCAACCCACTTCACTATTTTTGCCTGGAGAATTCATGGACAGAGGAGTCTGGTGGGCTCCAATTCATGGTGTTGTAGAGTCAGGCACAACAGAGTGGCTAACACACACTCTGTCTGAGCCATATATACTCTATACAAGCTATATATTGAGTGGAATATGGTTGTCTTCATAAAATGTCCATTATTAAATTTATTAATAATGGATTCCTAATGCATTAAGGAATAATTGATCAAGATTTCTGAAGGCCAATATGGCAAAATGAAGCAAAGCCTTTAGAAATATTTATTCCTCAGTACTTAGTATTTTTGTTTTTATACTTTATTGTGAGTAAATAATCAGAGGATGCAGATATTTACACCTAATGTTCATTGCAGACTTATTGTAATACAAAAATTGAAAACAACTGAAATACCCACAGGATAAAAATAAAATTTTTACATATTTATGAATTGGAATATTTTGAAGTTCATAAAGATGATTTAATGGCATGGGGACATGTTCATAATATAAGGTCATGAGGAAAGAAAAGTGGAAAAAATTTGTATATATGTGGGTGCTTATGTATATATAGATATGCAAAGGAAAAAATTTGAGGATATATGTCACTATACAACTAGTAGTCATTTCTTTGTGGCTGGTGGATTACAAATAAGTTTTATTATTTTCTGCACATAACTTCTGTATATCAGTGTCTCCCATGCCCAGCTTTTATCTCCATTGTTTGCTTTGGTTTACTCTTTAGAACTCATCTAACATAATGTATGTCTTACTTAATTTGCTTTTTCTGCATCTTGTCTTGTCTGTGTGCTCTGTGGAGGCAGGAATTTTTGTCAGGTGTTCCCCTGCTGAATCCTTCATAAATATTTGCTCTTTGAACAGTGAGTGTCCCAGGATAGAGACTCAGGGCAATCAATATTTTTTTTTCATGTTCATCTCTTTAAGTCCCTTTATCTCCTCTAGACCTTTCCTCATTTTCAAATACTAAGCCAAGGTTTCAGTGAGAGATTGGCAGCAATTTCAATTGTCTTTTCTGTACGAAGCTTCATTTTGGGTCAGTGACTATGATTTTCCTTCACTTAAACACACAGAAAATAATTTCTTAGTGTTGACCTTTTTGGTCATCACAAGATGAAGTAGAGATTTGGGCTGGTGTGTGATCGGAGCCTCTTTGTTTGCAAGAAACTCCTAGAGATTATTATAGTGATCCCAGGAAAAGGTGTTTGTTTACCTTTTAACTCCTTGTACAATAATAAAGACACGTGTACACTTGAGCAGGGGATGAACAGGAAAGTCAGAATCATCAGGCACATAGTTCGTTTTTAGCATCCTCTCTCTGCAGGTCGGCTCTGTCTTCCTCTCTTGGCTTACTTACCAACTTCCGCTGCTTACTGATAACTTCTGTTTCCTCTTCAGTTTGCAGGGGCCTTAGTCTACCTCAGGCCTTCCTTTGTCTCCTCCCATCCCCCACTTCTAACTGACTCAGCCTCTGGTTCTCAAAACTGATCTGCCTCTGGTTTTCAGCAAGGGACAAAGCATAGATTGCTCTGGCCTGTGCCTACCCCGTATCCAATCTGGTGCTTTTGGGGTTTGGAAAGGATCCCATAAACCAAAATAGGCCCCCAGGAGCACCTTACTTCCTCTTGAAGCCCCAGACCCTTGCCTCCTTCTCTGTAGTCTAGAATATATATAATATACCTCACCTTGCTTTGCTGTCTTTGGAATTCTTCATACTTACATGGATATATAATAGATTTGGTTTTCTCCTGTCAATCTGCTTCATATCATTTTAGTTGCCAGCTAAAAGAAGTAAGAGGGTAAAGAGGGGAAATTTCCCTTCCCCTGACAGTTGTTTCTGAAAAGAAAATTTCTGTAAAAATTGTTCAAATTTCAATATAAAATTTAAAAAATGATTAGGGCTCTTTTTTTGGGAAAAAAAAATCCTCAGTTCATTTCAAGTGTGTGCCCATACCTTCCAGAGTCAAGAAACATTAAGAGTTGTTCTTGATAAGATGACACAGAGAAAATTCTGGAAATTTCTGAAATATTAATATTCCCATCGTGTCGATGAGCCATTGCTGGAGTCTTGTCTCCTGCTGAAATAAAGAAAACAGATATGGAGAGATATGTGGTTAAGAGAAGAGCCTTCAAAATTTGATATCTGAGTGTTAGTCACATGTCATTTTGATTCTGAACATCATTTGAGATTGGAAGATAAAAATAGTTCCTCTTTTGTTTCTATGTTTTTATGTTACTGTGTTTGATTCCTGATGTTCTGAAAAACACTAATTTGTGTTTTTCACGGTGCAAACTAAAATATATTTCCTTTAAGAAAACAACAGCAGGCTGAACCCAACTGTAGAAATTATATTTACTTTAATTTGTAAATCAGATTTGTTTCTAGCTTCTGCCTCTGTGGTCAGAGACCGAAACAGTGTACTGACTTCAGTAGTTACTTCCTCATTCTTTTAGGGGTGTTAATTTTTATGCCTGCTTATAACCACAATTTCCCTCAAATACAAACACACAGAGTCAAACAATTTGACAAATAATTGTTAATTATTTTATATTATAGTTAACATAAAGATTTTTCTTAAAAAAATCCTAAGCTATATGATTCTCTAAGATAGTAGTATTTCCATCTGATAAAGGAAATAAAATGAAGCCGCATGGATAATCAAGACCTAGGAGAGATTTGCTCTTGGCATTGCTGACCTGGTAATACCAAAACAGTCCCTCCCCCACACCAGTCAGTCCAAGTTTGTTGGCTGGGGAATGTTTCTTTTGCCCATGGGAGCCTTGACCTCCTGTCTGATCTTCACAACTGCTTCATCCACATGATTGAGAAGATGGTCACCACTGCTTACTTACTCCTCTCCCTGCTTCAAGGAATGGCCATCTCTACCACTGCTGATCTATGAAAAAGTCCCAGGTGTTTGCTTGCTGGTTTTTTTCTATGTTTCCTAGACTATAGGCTGCCTGAGGGCAAGAGAGGTATCCATTACTTTCACCTTTTTACCTTCCCTCACAAGACCTCCCTCATAGCTCAGTTAGTAGAGAATCTGCCTGCAGTGCAGGAGACCCAGGTTCAATTCCTGGGTTGAGAAGATCCCATGGAGAAGGAAATGGCAATCCACTCCAGTATTCCTGCCTGGAGAAACCCATGGTCAGAGAAGCCTGGCAGGCTACAGTCCATGGGATTGCAAGAGTCGGATACAACTTAACGACTACACCACCACTACAGTGTTAACAACTGTACCCAGTCCTAGTGTGATAAATATTTGTTGACTGATGAGAGAACATCTCAGCATCAGTCATGTACTTCATTACCATATGCACATGTATTAATCTCTAATTTAGTTGGAGAGAGAGAGTCCAAGGGCAATTTGTCCACTGTATCTATTGCTCTCTGTCCCATTGTTAGATTTGTTTGATTGAGCTAACAGTTTAAACAGATATTCATTTCCATACCATGTTTCTGCCACTTTCCCCCTCACTCTTCAAGCAGAAGTCATACTGGTCTTTCAGTTCCTCAAATGTGCTGGGCATTTTTTTTGTCTCTGGTGCTATTAGAGCACTTTTTCCTCTGTTAGGAATGTTTTTACTCTTACCCTCCTTGACTTGGCTCTCTTAGAGTTCTTTCAGCATCCAGCATGAGTGTCATTTCATATGGGTTGTTTTCCCAAATCTCCTGATTTCCCTTTTGCTTTTTCTCGTCACACTTTGTTTTTATTTCTGCATAGCATTTAGCATTTTATTATGATATATTTAGCTAACAATTTTGTCTGTTTAATGTCTGTCTCCTCTTTTGATTGTAGGTACAAAAGAATAGGATTGAAAATGTAATGCTTTGTACATAGTGGGTGCTCAGTAAATATTTGTTGAAAGAATGGATAAATGACTGAATCGTTACAGTAACCTCTTCCTTTCTTGCAGTTCTATGTGTACTAAAAGAATTGAACTTCTCTGATAGAGAGAGGGGGAAACCATTTTTTTCAGATGACAGTGTATATGCAATATAAATCAAGCAATGAATAAATTAGAACAAAATTTAGATATCAAAGATGCGGCATTTTGTTTGAGGTTACATCACTTGCTGTTAATCAACACTTATTTGAAAATTGTGTTTCCTTTTTTTTTTTAGAGAAAAGTTTAAACCAGTGTTTTTTTATGGTTTATGAATCTTCATAGCAGTCTCCATCTCCACAGTGCTTTTGGTTTTAGTTTCAAAAGTCCTTACACAGAACTTTCTTTCAACTTTAATTTCAGTTTAGTCAGTTCAGTTCAGTTGCTCAGTCGTGTCCAACTCTTGGCGACCCCATGAATTGCAGCACTCCAGACTTCCCTGTCCATCACCAACTCCTGGAGTTCACTCAGACTCACGTCCATCGAGTCAGTGATGCCATCCAGCCATCTCATCCTCTGTCATCCCCTTCTCCTCCTGCCCCCAATCCCTCCCAGCATCAGAGTCTTTTCCAGTGAGTCAGCTCTTCACATGAGGTGGCCAAAGTACTGGCATTTCAGCTTTAGCATCATTCCTTCCAAAGAACACCCAGGGCTGATCTCCTTCAGAATGGACTGATTGGATCTCCTTGCAGTCCAAGGGACTCTCAAGAGTCTTCTCCAACACCACAGTTCAAAAGCATCAATTCTTCGGTGCTCAGCTTTCTTCACTGGAGAAGGCAATGGCACCCCCACTCCAGTACTCTTGCCTGGAGAACCCCATGGATGGAGGAGCCTAGTGGGCTGCAGTCCATGGGGTCGCTAAGAGTCAGACACGACTGAGCGACTTCACTTTCACTTTTACTGTCATGCATTGGAGGAGGAAATGGCAACCCACTCCAGTGTGCTTGCCTGGAGAATCCCAGGGACAGAAGAGCCTATTGGGCTTCTGTCTATGGGGTCGCACAGAGTCGGACACGACTGATGCGACTTAGCAGCAGCAGCAGCTTTCTTCACAGTCCAACTCTCACATTCATCCATGACCATTGGAAAAACCATAGCCTTGACTAGATGGACCTTTGTTGGCAAAGTAATGTCTCTGCTTTTGAATATGCTCTCTAGGTTGGTCATAACTTTTCTTCCAAGGAGTAAGTGTCTTTTAATTTTATGGCTGCAATCACCATCTGCAGTGATTCTGGAGCCCCCCAAAATAAAGTCTGACACTGTTTCCACTTTTGCCATCTATTTCTGGGAAGGTAACATATATTTTAAATACGATGTTTTACTCTTACTTCCAAATAGGAATTGTGGTCACTTTCATATTATTAAGACGTTTTCCAGACATCAGGCAAAGCAATTATTATGAAGATGAAAATAGACAAAATTTTTTAAGGAGAGAAAACTTTTCCACAGAAATCTAACACTGTGTCGTTAGTATACAGATAAAATTTAACATAAATTTAGCAATATAGTTTAAAAATTTCTTGATAGACAAAACTAGAAAGGAAGCACAATAGCTTCTAAAGTTCCCTTTAGATAGTATAAAAGAAATATCTGTATTCAGTTAAGAAAAAACAAAACAGTATTCCCAACATTGTGTTCCAGACAGGAATTAGGTTCTAAGAGGAATTCCTTGCATAGATCCATACAGAGGAGTAATTAATAACACAGTGGGCAATATCTTTAGATATTATTTTGTAGAAGATGCAAAGTTCAGTTCAGTTCAGCCACTGAGTCATGTCTGACTCTTTGCGACCCCATGAACCGCAGCACGCCAGGCCTCCTTGTCCATCACCAACTGCTGGAATCTACCCAAACTCATGTCTATTGAATTGGTGATGCCATCCAACCATCTCATCCTCTGTCGTCCCCTTCTCCTGCCCTCAATCTTGCCCAGCATCAGGGTCTTTCAAATGAGTCAGCTCTTCACATCAGGTAGCCAAAATATTGGAGTTTCAGTTTCAACATCAGTCCTTCCAGTGAGCACTCAGGACTGATCTCCTGTAGGATGGACTGGTTGGATCTCCTTGTTGTCCAAGGGACTCTCAAGAGTCTTCTCCAGCACCACAGTTCAAAAGCATCAATTCTTCAGCACTCAGATTTCTTTATAGTCCAACTCTCACATTCATACATGACTACTGGAAAAACCATAGCCTTGACTAGATGGACCTTGTTGACAAAGTAATGTCTCTGCTTTTGAATATGCTATCTATGTTGGTCATAACTTTCCTTCCAAGGAGCAAACGATGGCTGCAGTCACCATCTGCCGTGATTTTGGAACCCCCAAAATAAAGTCAGCCGCTTTTTCCACTGTTCCCCTGGTCATAGCAAAGAACCTCTTCCAACAACACAAGAGGAGACTGTACACATGGACATCACCAGATGGCCAACTCTGAAATCGGATTGATTATATTCTTTGCAGCCAAAGATGGAGAAGCTCTATACAGTCAGCAAAAACAAGACTGGGAGCTGACTGTGGCTCAGATCATGAACTCTTTATTGCCAAATTCAGACATAAATTGAAGAAAGTGGGGAAAACCACTAGACCATTCAGGTATGTCCTAAATCAAATCCCTTATGACTATACAGTGGAAGTGAGAAATAGATTTAAGGGACTAGATCTGATAGAGTGCCTGATGAACTATGGAATGAGGTTTGTGACATTGTACAGGAGACAGAGATCAAGACTATCCCCAAGAAAAAGAAATGCAAAAAAGCAAAATGGCTGCCTGAGGAGGCCTTACAAATAGCTGTGAAAAGAAGAGATGCCAAAAGCAAAGGAGAAAAGAAAGATATACTCGTTTGAATGCAGAGTTCCAAAGAATAGCAAAGAGAGATAAGAAAGCCTTCCTCAGCGATCAATGCAAAAATATAGAGGAAAACAATAGAATGGGAAAGACTAGAGATCTCTTCAAGAAAATTAGAGATACCAAGGGAACATTTCATGCAAAGATGAGCTCAGTAAAGGACAGAAATGATATGGACCTAACAGAAGCAGAATATATTAAGAAGAGGTGGCAAGAATACACAGAAGAACTATACAATAAAGATCTTCATGACCCAGATAATCACAATGGTGTGATCACTCACACTCACCTAGAGCCAGGTGATGCAAAAGGGTCTAAGGATGACCATTTTTTATACCAAGCTTTGCTAGATACTGAGCTGATAATATTAAACTTTTAAAAGGCTTTTCAGTAAGGAGTTAAGTTAATGTTTGTTGGGTTTTGATTAACTACTCTAAAAGAAAAAGTTTATTTAGAAAAGAGACAATACATCCTTAAATATCACTTAGGATAATAGAACCCTAAAATACAGCAGAAAAAAATTATTCCCCTTTATGGCTTTTACCCAGGTTTCCACCTGAGTTCCTGGTTAGGGCATTATTCTAATGTTATTTTGGTTAGAATTACATTCTGAGAATGGTTTGCAAAACACATCATTACCTGCAGGATAAACTGACTTGTTATGTGGAATTTCCTTCTCATAGTCTATGCAGGTTTGAAAATGTTCCAGAGTATTTTAGTATAGTTTATCCTAAGTTGAATCTTCTGACCATAATTAGATAATAGATTTAATTGTGAACTATCCTCATAGGTTTTTATAGAACTATTCCAAAATGAAATATAATTTTTATCTTCTATAATGAACATTTCATGGTAACAGGAATTTGTGAAGCTAATCTGAACATTACATTTTGTGATTGATTCAGAGATTGCCCAGCCACCCAGTTGGAATTAAGCAAGTGTAATGACATTTGCTGGTTCCTGGAAGAGAATCTTCTCCCCAGCAGGAGGAGAAGCCTCATGGGATGAAAGTCCAATAGCTACTTCCTCTGTCTTGCTACAATGAACAGCCAAGACATATTGTAAAGCTGGATAGAGAATTGCCTGGATGTTAGCTTTTAAGTCCTAAATCCAGCCAAGTTTGGAGAAATGCCTTTTTGTTTAGCTCAACTTGAGTCCAATTTTCTGTTGTTTGCAGCTGAGAACATCTAACTAAATCTTCCTATTCAGAAGGTTAGAAAACTTATGTTTAAGATCTAACTAATATCCTTTACACACACACACATACACACACACACACACACAAAGGGCTAAAATATATTCATTAAAAATTATTGAAGTATAGTTGATATACAATGTTGCATTAATTTCTATTTTACGGTAAAGTGATTCCATTATATATTCCTCATTTTCATGTTCTTTTTCATTATGGTTAATCACAGGATATTAAATATAGTTCCCTGTGCTTACAGTAGGACTTTGTTGTTTGTCTAGTCTATATATAAGAGTTTACATCTGTTAATTCCAAATACTAATCCATTCCTCTCCCTGCTTGCCCCCTTTTCAATCACAAGCTTGTTGTCTGTGTCTGTAAATCTGTGTATGTTTCACGGATAAGTTCAGTTGTGTCCCATTTTAGTTTTCACATACAAGTGATATCATGGAATTTGTCTTTCTGACTTCACTTATAATAACATATAATTTTATTATATATATAATATTATTATATATATAGAATCTCTAGGTCCATCCATGTTACTGCAAATAGCATTATTTCATTCTCTTCTATGACTGAGTAGTATCTACTGTATATATGTATCACATCTTTTTATCCATTCATCTGTTGGTAGACATTTAGTTGTTATCCATGTCTTGGCTATTGTGAATAGTGCTGCTATGAACATAGGAGTGCATGTTATCTTTTTGAATTATACTTTTGTCCAGATATATACTGGGTCATATGGTACCTCTGTTTTTAGATTTTTGAGGAATTCCATACCATCTTCTGTAGTGGTTGCACCAATTTACTTACCAACCAACAGTGTAAGAGGATTCCCTTTACACCTCCCTCCAGCATTTGTTATTTGTAGATTTTTAAAAATGATGGCCATTCTGATTGGTATGAGGTAGAACCTCATTATAGTTTTGATTTGCATTTCTCTAACAATTAGTGATGTTGAACATTTTTTCATGTGGCTGTTGGTTATCTGTATGTGTTCTCTGGAGAAATGTCTGTTTAGGTATGCCCATTTTTTAATTGGATTGCTTGCTTTTTGTCATTGAGTTGTATGAACTGTTTGTATATTTTGGAAATTAAGCCACTGTTGGTTGTGTCATTTGCAAATATTTTTTCCCATTCTGTGTGTTTTCATTTCATTTTGTTCCTGGTTTCCTTTGCTGTAAAAAAGCTTGTAAATTTGATTAGGTTCCATTTGTTTATTTTTGCTTTTATTTCTATTGCAAAGGGCTAAAATAGACTCAAATTTGAAAACATTAAAATTAAAACTCTGTCTTTCAGGATGTTACTCTTATCCATTTTCGTTCTGCCAGAATGTTATGATACTGGCTAAAAAAAAAAAAAAAAATTCAAAACCTGGTTTCTTCCCCAAGATCAGTCATTTGCATGGAACGGAATCCAGTTAAAATTGTGAATGAATGCCAACCTGATTCTGACAGTAATTTGACTATTTCATGAAACTGGCAGGAAGGAACAAAAAGCAGTATTCTGTGGTCATATGGTCATTTTCCCCCTTGCAAAAAAACTAAGAAACCCAGACTTGACAACTGAAATCTGTCCTACACTTTCAGAGGAAGAGAATTCTCTGAGGAATTTGTAAATTGAAATGACAACAGAATTATCTTCTGAATAGAGGTTGATGCCACACAAAGTCCATTCTGAGGAAACTACACCTGAGATATTAATGAGAACAAAGAATTGACAAAGAGTGAGTCTTGTCACTCAGGATAGTTTCTAAAGGATTCTATAAACAAAAGATTGTCTTTTGAGTCTCCATTCTTTTGAGGTGACTGAGTAGATCTCATCATCCAGCTGTAAATGTTTGTTCAAATAAATTATTGACTGAGAAAGGTTTTGGGAGATATAGAATGAGGAGAGGTTGTTAGAAGCCTATAAATGTGAGTGAAATAGCTCAGGTGGTAAGAATTAGAATTTGTTCTTTCAAGATGCTCTTGTGAAAGCCATAGCAAGGGTAACTATGACCCTCCATCTACACTTATTGATCCTATTGGCTGTGTCCAGGACCCTTCATTAGAGTTGTTTTAAAGGACAGTGTAGAGTAAATATTTGAATTTAATACATTCCAAGTTAACAATAATTACACATATAGTTGTGTACTTTTTAAGGTTTTGTTTTCCCTTAGATTAGAAAGTTCCTTTTGAAAAGTTGTTTCAGATAATGATTTAATAAGATGGAAAATAAACATGTTTTTTTTCCTGACCAGTGGAGAAGCTCAAATGCCAGTTAGGATTCTTATTGCAAATATTTGAAGATTGAACTCTGAGTTAATATTTGATGTTCCTTTTGATGAAATGGAGCTAATTTTAGGTACTGCTAGATTTTGTGCTCAAATAATGCCATTAGGGTCCATTTCTAGGCTCTGTTCTGTGGCTCATGACAGATTGAAATTTATATTATTCTACTTTTAAATTCTATGCAGAGATAATTGCTTCTTGTACCTTCCTCATAATTTTAAGGATTCACATACATACTCTCTCTGGCCCAAACTGGGTTGCTATGCACACCCCATCCTTTAGCTGATCACTGTTGATTAGGGGTGGTGAGGGGGTGGGGTGGGGGGATGATAGCTAAATAAGCAAATTGGCTTAGGCCCCACTCCAGAAGTAAACTGGAGTGACTTTTCCCCACATACATAGAGATGGGATGAGATTGTTCACTCAAAGGAAAATTGTGATACTGTCGCTATCATAAGAGGGAGTGGATGCTCTGGGCAAAAGAACAACCACTCAAGTTAGAATATGGGTGTTCCAGTGGCAAAGCTGGTCAGAGTTTGAGGTCAGTGACCTGGAAAGCCTCTTTATGAACCCCTTCTTCTGATCTATGTCTTTAGGAATGAAGGGCATAAATATTTATTGAGATATGAAATATTGTTTTATCAATTTCAGGAAATGAATGAGTCAAAGAACTTCTCTTAACAGCTCAAATATTCTTGTGGAGTACAGTTATCTTGGAAAAGATAAACCGGTGTTTCTATGGTGAAAACTTTCAATGTTTTAACATACTTTTCACATAGCATCTGACAATGGTATTGTGCAACCCAATATGTAACTTGTGGACAAACCACAAAGCATCTTGATTTAGAAATATATACACCACATATTTACACTGACAACACTATTTAATCCATTTAGAAGTGTATCTTATGAGAAACTGAAGGTCTCACATTTTGGCCAACAGTCTGTATCTGAAGCAGTTCACTTATGGGGAGAGAGATTTATTTTTCAGTTTCAAGTTTATGACATGAAGTATTTGTTTCATAGACAGTATTTACCTGGTTCTTTTTTTTTTTTTTTTTTCCCTGTCTTTAATTCCTGGATCCCAGATACCAAGAACAAAGTGAATAACACAGTTAAATCAGCTGTTTTGCATAAGACCAGAAAGAAGAGTTCTATTTTTGAAAAATTATTGAATTCTAAATCTGTGTCTGAAGAAATGTCGTGTAGGTTTTAGCTGTGAAACTCGTCTAAGAATATAGCGGTATTCTCTATGGTTTTGATTGTGTTTGTCCTGAAAAGTTTCAATTTAGTCTTAGAAAGGTTTGAACAGTAAGAAAATCAACTATCGGGGTTTCAATTTTCTCTGGGCAATTTTTACCATTTCAGCATGCCCAAAGAGGGAAACGGCCTATAATTTTGTTATGCTGAAGAATTTGGCAAGCTGGCTAATGGTCTTACAAAAAGTAAAGAAATCCCTTCGGTGGCATATGCAGGAAGTTATGTCTGAATCATTTGGAACTACTATAGAGAAGCTTTTTGTTCCTGAGGTCTGTGGGGGATTTTCTTGGGAAGAAAAGGTGTCTGAATATTCTTAAATCTTGGACAGATTTATCAAACTCACTGTTTCACTTAAACCTTTGCCAAATGTGACTTATCTTCCATCAAACAGACCTCTCCACAGGCATCTTCATCTTCAAAAAAATCAACACCCAACACCATCCTATGTTATGTTTCAGTGATGCAATGATGAAGTCTGTCTCAAAAGACACATATTTGTATTGATTTTATAATCTTAGAGGTTATAACATTTGAGTGAGGCTGTTATTTAGAAGCATACTCCAAAAAAGTGTTTTTGAAGAGGTTTTTTGTTGTTGTTTGTTTGTTTTGACTGTGGGGACTGAGGGTAGGGAAACTGAATGATAAGTGAAATGGCCTGAAACCATGAGTCAAGGTTAAAAAAAAAGAATAAATCAAAGGAAAGTCATTGAACATTGGTGAATATGAAAAAGAAATTAAATCAGACTACAGAGCAAACTGCATAAATTTAGTATCCAGAGGTACTCTTCATGGGAGGTTCTATTTGTCTTCTAACAGAGGTCGGTGAAGTAATAGTCTCCAAAAGGTGGGGGCCATTAACTCTGCAGGCATTTAGAACCGGTCTGAACAAAGCACCTGCAAGCTTTAGGTGGGGAATAATATTGTAGACAAGCTGAATAAGCAAGTGTAAAGACTCTTTGACTCCCTCTGACTTCCAGCTCATCATGTATAGGCAGTTCAAAAATCCTGCTGCCTCATTCTTGCCAACTTGGATGCAAATTCTCCTTGGCCAGAAAACTGATCATTAGATATGAAAGCCTCTTTTTTTTGTTGTTGTTGTTGGCTCCCCAAGTTCCTCACATATCACCTGGCCTTCTGCTCAACGAATAGTTACAACTTTAAATGCAATGTGTAATGTCAGAGGTTTACAGACACTATCTCATACTTCAAGATCACTACAGTCTCCTGTCTTACATAGGAGGCAAACGGTGCTCAGACACCAGGCTGGTGAGTTGGATTTCTAACCCTGGGATACCTCCTGAGAAAGAGAAAGAGAGCCTGGGTTTAGATGCAAATAAACTTAGGTGTGATATCAGGCTTAAATCCCCTTTATACTACCAAAGCCTCCACAAGTTTGTACCATAACCTCCCTTTATCCTTGCAGTGGAATTATATGAAATTCTTATTTGCAACTCTGTCTAGCAGTTTGCACTGTTCACTCCATCACTGACTGAATGAGACCGTCCAGAATGTGGTTCCTATTCCTAGGAGGAACTGAGGCTTTTTAGTGGATGTAATCCTCATGACCCAGATAATCACGATGGTGTGATCACTCACCTAGAGCCAGATATCCTGGAATGCGAAGTCAAGTGGGCTTTAGGAAGCATCACTATGAACAAAGATAGTGGGAGTGATGGAATTCCAGTTGAGCTATTTCAAATCCTGAAAGATGATGCTGTGAAAGTGCCGCACTCAATATGCCAGAAAATTTGGAAGACTCAACAGTGGCTGCAGAACTGGAAAAGGTCAGTTTTCATTCCAATCCCAAAGAAAGGCAATGGCAAATAATGCTCAAATACTGCACAATTGCGCTCATTTCACACATTAGCAAAGTAATGCTCAAAATTCTCCAAGCCAGGCTTCAACAGTATGTGAACTGTGAACTTCCAGATGTTCAAGCTGGATTTAGAAAATGCAGAGGAACCAGAGATCAAGTTGCCAACATCTGCTGGAACATTGAGAATGCAAGAGAGTTTCAGAAAAACATCTACTGCTTTATTGACTATGCCAAAGCCTTTGACTGTGTGGATCATAACAAAGTGTGGAAAATTCTTAAAGAGATGGGCATACCAGACCACCTGACCTGCCTCTTGAGAAATCAGTATGCAAATCAAGAAGCAAGAGTTAGAACTGGACATGGAACAATAGATTGGTTCCAAATAGGTAAAGGAGTACATCAAGGCTGTATATTTTCACCCTGCTTATTTAACTTATATGCAAAGTACATCACGAGAAACATTGGGCTGGATGAAGTATTAGCTGGAATCAAGACTGCTGGGAGAAATATCAATACCTTAGATATGCAGATGACACCATCCTTATAGCAGAAAGTGAAGAACTTAAGAACCCTCTTGATGAAAGTGAAAGAGGAGAGTGAAAAAGTTGGCTTAAAGCTCAACATTCAGAAAACTAAGATCATGGCATCTAGTCCATCACTTCATGGCAAATAGATGGGAAAACAGTGGAAACAGTGGCTGAGTTTATTTTGGGGGGCTCCAAAATTACTGCACATGGTGATTGCAGCCATGAAATTAAAAGACGCTTGCTCCTTGGAAGGAAAGTTATGACCAACTTAGACAGCGTATTCAAAAGCAGAGACATTACTTTGCCAATAAAGGTCCATCTAGTCAAGGCTATGGTTTTTCCAGTAGTCATGAATGAGTGTGAGAGTTGGACTCTAAAGAAAGCTGAGTGCCCAAAAATTGATGCTTTTAAACTGTGGTGTTGAAAGAGACTCTTGAGAGTCCCTTGGACTGCAAAGAGATCCAACCAGTCCATCCTAAAGGAGATCAGCCCTGAATAGTCAATAGAAGGACTGATGCTGAAGCTGAAACTCCAGTACTTTGGCTACCTGATGCGAAGAGCTCATTCATTTGAAAAGACCCTGCTGTATGGCAAAACAAATACAGTATTGTAATGTAGAATAAAGTATTAAAAAAAAATAAAAAAAAATGAAAAGACCCTGGTGCTGGGAAAGATTGAAGGCGGGAGGAGAAGGGGACGACAGAGGATGAGATGGTTGGATGGCATCACCAACTCAGTGGCCATGAGTCTGAGTAGGCTCCGGGAGTTGGTGATGGACAGGGAAGCCTCAAGTGTTGTATGCATGTTTTCTTCATCAGAGAAAGGGAACAGCAAGGTATAAAGTTTTAGAACAATAGCTAGTAATTTACAAAGTAAATTACTAATAGTTTTACTCTCTTACAGGATGTAAACCAGCTTGTCCTGAAATGTTGTGCATTTTCAGTTAGGTGCCAAAACTGTATTGAGAAAGACCCTGACACAGTGCCAACAGAAGGCACTGTGAATTTGGCAGTGACTGCTATAACTGTGAGGCAAAGGAGGTCTTTGACACTAGATCAAAAGAGGGACTGTAATAAGCTGTAGGTTTTTGGTGCTTTCCTTATAATTAAAGCCATTGTAGAATCAGAATTTTGCTTAGAAGCTTCTCTATACCAATCAAAAAGATAGTACATTTGACACTGGTAAATTGATTGCTTATTTGTTCTAAGATGGACAATTCTGAAAATTTTCAAAAATTTTTGAGTGCATCTAAAGTGGCCACTGTGACTCCAAATTATCCTGGGTGAAATAGTGCCATTTCACCCACACATCTGTGAGATGTGTGTAAGAATTTGAGTAACAATGATATACATAAAAATAGATGTCTGGCTTCTCAGAAGTGCAGACTTTGAATGAATAGACTACTTCTGGAGAAATGATCATGGTTAGCATAATGTGTTGATTCTATAACTCATATCTTGAGCCCCTAGACAGTGGTTGGCTATTTTTGACAACAGACTTGATAATTTGTGACCCTCGCAGATAGAATTTATGGAGATTTGTTTCCCAAATTAAACTCTCAGGGCTGTAAACACAGAAAAATTTAAAATAGACCTTTTAAGACTAGACAGCATATTAAAAAGCAGAGACATTACTTTGCCAACAAAGGTCCGTCTAGTCAAAGCTATGGTTTTTCCAGTAGTCATGAACGGATGTGAGAGTTGGACTATAAAGAAATCTGAGTGGCGAAGAATTGATGCTTTTGAACTGTGGTGTTGGAGAAGACTCTTGAGGGTCCCTTGGACTACAAGGCGATCCAGTCAGTCCATCCTAAAGGAAATCAGTCCTGAATATTCATTGGAAGGACTGATGGTGAAGCTGAAACTCCAATATTTTGGCCACCTGATGTGAAGAACTGACTCATTTGAAAAGACCCTGATGCTGGGAAAGATTGAAGGCAGAAGGGGAAGACAGAGGATGAGATGGTTGGATGGTATCACCGACTCAGTGGACATGAGTCTGAGTAAACTCTGGGAGTTGGCGATGGACAGGGAGGTCTGGTGTGCTGCAGTCCGTGGGGTTGCAAAGAGTCAGACACGACTGAGTGACTGAACTGAACTGCAGATTTTCTGATGATGACCCAAAGTAAATTTCATACAGTGGAGAACATTAGCTTGTAAAATTTTTTGAGGTATAACTGATTAATATAATAAAATGTGCATAATTAAAGTATAAAATTTGATAAGTTTTGACATTTGTATACACTCATAAACCAATCCCCAATCAAGATAATGAGAACATCCATCATTTCCGTAAAGTTCCACATGCCGCTTGGTAATACCTTCTTTCTGCTTTTTTCTGGTTTCTCTTTACTCGTCCATCTGTGGGCAACTTCTGATATGTGTCTTCTAACTATAGATTACTTGAAGTTTTCTAGAACTTAGTATAAATGAAATATGTATTCTTTTCTTCCTGGATTATTTCATTTGATGTAAATATTTTGAGATTCATCTGTGTTGTGTATATAACTCTTCCTTTGTTTCTGATCATTGATGTGTATACTGCTGTGGGTATACTATCAGTTGTTTATCCACTCACCTATGCTTTGACATTGAAGTGTTTTCCAGGTTTTTGTTATTAAAAACACAGCTGCTGTGCCCATTCATATACAAGTCTTTATTGCAGACATATGCTTTGTTTTCTGCTGAATAAATATCTAAGTGTGGAATAGCTGCATTGACGGTTAGGTATATATTCAGCTTTCTTAAAAACTGCTAAATTGTTATCTAAAGTGTTTGTATCACTCCATGCTGCTGTAAGAGAATTCTGATACCTCTGTATACTCACCAGTACTAGTATGGTCAATGTTTTTAGTTTTAGCCACTATACTAGATGTGTGGTGGTATTGCATTGTGGTTTTAATTTGCATTTTCCTAATGACTAATGATATTTAACATCTTTTGTGCTTACATCTTCGTATGTTTTGGGTTTTTAAATATTTTTAATTTTTGTTTTTTTGGTGGTGTGCGTGTTCAATCAAGTCTTTTGTCCCTTTTAAAATTGGGTTGTTATGAGAGTTCTTTACATAACCTGAATGCCTATTTTTTTCAGATATGTGATTTGCAAATATTTTTACTTGGTCTGTGGCTTCTCATTTTCTTAGTATCTTTCAAGGAGCAGAATTTTTAACTATTATAAAAAAATACTATAGTTTTATGGCTATGTCTAAGAAATGTTTGCCTAAACCTAAGCTTGCAAATATTTTGCCCTATTTTTTTCTAGAAGTCACACTGTTGTTAAGGTTTACATTTAGATCTATGATCCCGTTGGAGTTAATTTTTGTATATGAAGAGATATATAGACAGAGTTCATATTTTTACATATGAGTATCCAAGTATTTCAGCATATTTGTTGAAAAGATTATACTTTCTGCTTTGTATCTATGTTGAAATCAGTTTTCTATATATTTTTAGGTCTATACTCTTCATTCTGTTCCATTAATGTAGTTGGTTATCTTTATATCAAATACATACAATCTTGATTACTGTAGCTTTATGCTAGGTCTTAAAATATGGTAAGTTCTCCAACTTCATGCTTTTTTTCAAACTTGTTTGGGCTATTCAGGTTCCTTTATATTTCCTTTAAACTTTGCACTTAAACTTTAAGATAAACTTGTCAATTTCCACAAAAAATGCCTGCTGGGATTTTTATAGTAATTATGTTGACTCTGTAGATCATTGGCATCTTGGCAATATTGAGTCTTTCAACCCAAGAATGTGATATTATTGCTTCATGTATTTAGGAGTTCTATTATTTATCCCTCAGCATTGTTTTATACCTTTCATTGTGTAAGTCTTTAATATGTTTTACTAGACTTAGGCCTATATCACATTTTTGAAGCTATTGTAAGTAGTATTGCTTTTTAAATTTTCTGATTACTGCTACTAGGAAATATAACTTCAGTTGATTTTTGTATATTGATTATGTGTCCTGAACCTTGCTAAACTCATTTGTTTGTTCTAGCTTTTTAATCATTTGTTGTAGCTTTTTAATCAATTCCATAGGCGTTTCTGTATAGATAATCACATTATCTTCACATAAGAGTTTTATTTCTTCCTCTCTAATCTGGGTATTTTTATTTATTTTCCTCTTTACCTTTTGCACTATTTACAGCCTCCAGTAAAGTGGTGGATAAAAATGGTGAGGGTGAATACCCTTGTCTTGTTTCTGATGTCAGGGCAAAAGTGTCTGTTTTTCATTATTAAGAATGATGTTAGGCATACAGAAACCAACACAATTTTTTAAAGCAATTTTTTAAAGCAATTATCCTTCATTTAAAAATAAATAAATTTAAAATAAAAAATAGAATGATGTTGGCCATAGATTTTCATAGATGAACTTTTTCCCTTTCTCAGAGTGAGAAAGTGACCTTGCTGAGAATTTTTCTCAGGAATGAAAATTGGATTTTTGTTAAGTGATTTTTCTGCATTTGTTTAGATTATTGTGTTTTTTTCTTTTAGTTTATTGATATGATGAATTACATTACTTGATTTTTTAGAAGATTTATTTGTTTATTTTTGGCTGTGGGGGGTGGGGGTCTTGGTTGCTGTGCACAGGCTTTCTCTGGCTGCGGAGAGCAGGGGCTACCCTTCATTGTGGTGCACAGGCTTTCTCATTGCACTGGCTTCTCGTTGCAGAGCATGGATTCTAGGTGCAAGGGCTTCAGTAGTTGCAGCATGTTGACTCAGCAGTCGGCAGCTCACAGGCTCTAGAGCACTGGCTCAGTAGTTGCAACACACAGGCTTAGTTGCTCCATGGCGTGTGGGATCTTCCTGGACCAGGGGTCAAACTGATGTCCCCTGCATTGCCAGGCGTACTCTTCAACCATTGGACCACCAAGGAGGCCCCACTGATTGATTTTTGAATGTTAAGCCATTGTTTCATTCACGGGATACACCTCCTGTTGGTCATGATGGCATTTTAATATATTTTGGATTCAATTTACTACAATTTAACAGTTAACATTTAAGTGATTATTGATATAGTTAGGTTTAAGTCTGTCACTTTGCCATTTGTTTTCTATTTGTTCCTTCTTTCTCCCCTTTCCCCCTTTTCCTCATGTTTGCCTGAAAAACTTCCTTAAAAATATTTCTTATAAAACAGGTGTGTTGGTGATGATTTTTTCCCCCAGCCTCTGCACATCTGAAAGATTCTTTATTTTACCCTACCTCTTAAAAGGCATTTTTTGCTTAGTATAGAATTCTAGATTGGCAGATTTTGGGGAGTTTAAGATATTGTTTCACTGTTTTCTCACTTGCATTGTTTCTTACAAGAAATTGGCCATCATCTTTATCTTTGCTCTCCGTACTTAATATGATGTTTTTGTCTGGCTAGTGGTAACAGGCACTGTTCCCAGTCCCGAGTGAGTACCAACTATTGTTAGATCTAGTCATTTTGAGTGGTTCTTTGCCAGCAGCAGTCTCCAATGCTCTGTCCTGTGAACTCTAGCCTACTTATTTTCCTCAGACTCTTAGCTCCTCTTCTCAACCCCTCAAGTCAGCCAGGCTCCTCCAGGACTCCTTTTCTAAGTTGTCTGTGGCCTGAAAACTCTCAAAGCTGTAAGCTGAGGCAGTCATAGGATTCACTTTGTTTCCCGTTTCTCAGTGATCAGTGTTCTTCATTTCCCAGAGCTCAGGATCTTGAAATCTGTTGTTTCATATATTTTGTTCCTTTGTTTTGGTTGTTCAGACAAGAGGGTAAATCTAGCCCCTGTTATCCCATCTTTGTCATAAACAGAAGTTCTCAGAGTTGGTTTCTGTCATGGACTTGGACTTACTGGAACTGTGTTGATCATCCTATGTTGTTTTCTCTCTTATTGTCATGTTTATAAGATGACAAGGTAAGGTAAAGTTGAGGTTAAATAGAAAACACAATACTACCAGAATTTTTAGTAAAACAAGTTTAATCAGAAAGTTCAGTACATAAATAAGTAAAATATAATTTTCTCAGGAAAGAAAAAAAGAAACTCAGTGTTAAAAATTTCAATAAAATAATTTCTTAGACCCAGTATAACTTTTCCACCACATACCAGAAGAGATACACAGGACCTTGAGGAATGCACACAGGAGTTGTCGGGCTCAAGAGTCCTGGTCCATGGCAGGAAGGTCAGAGCTGAATCTTAGTAGGTCCTCCAAACTGTGGAGAGCCTCCTCTTCAAATAAAGAAACCTATTACAATATAAAGAAATATACTTTATAAACTTAGGGAAACAAGGGAGAAAATGTCAATTCTGAAATGGCATCTCATTAGGGAAAATGACTGCACAGTTTTTATTGCTCATTATTGGGTTTGGGGATATTACAAGTAGGAAAAATCTGTGGATCTCTGATTTCTTAAACTGAGGGTTGATGCAAGTGACATGAAGTTCTGAATGAAGAAAGAAATGTTATGCAAGTCCTACGACATTGTAAAGTTGAAATTGGAGGTAGTTCTTCCAGATCTCAATTTTGTGTGAGTGGTGGAGGTGGTTGTTCTGGTTCTAACCTGTTAACGCAGGCAAACCCTGTGTAAAGTTACCTATTATTATATATTTAGACAGTGATGACTAGCTCAGCAGGCTGTACTCTGCACTTAGGGCAGTACACATTTGTGTGGCATGCCCCGTATGCTCCCCAGAGTACCGTTCTGAGTTGAATTGTCCATGTATTACAACATGGTGGTTTTCTTTTCTGACTTCCCTTTATGTTGTTTATTTTGTACTTGAAAAATAGATCTGGATTTGAGAAAAGGGAAGCAAAGGAACGTCATGCTGGCTATTAAAATGTGAGTTTTACATTGACTAAGGCATCTTCAGAGAAAGAGCTGTGGAACCAGTCAGTTACAGATTGGTGGCAGTCTACTATAAGGTACACTTCAAACATAACCTCAACTGACCAGAAATTAAACAAACTGGGCTGGGAAAAAACATATTCCAGACATAGGTCATGGGGAGATTTGAGAACTGGAGAGTGAGCACCAACTTACAACACAGTAGTAAGTGCATCCCCATGGGGGCCACAGTGATGTCAGCCACAGTGGATGTAATGAGCACTCATTTCTAGATACACATCCCTTCTGCTAAACAAAGTGTATTTACTTGATTCAATCATCAGTTACTTTAAACTCAGTTTAAAGTTTAAACTTTATCATTGTCAAAAATCAGTTACTTTAAACTCCCTGTTTAAGACAGGAGAGGTTGACTTATTCTAGAAGTAAACCCATATTCTCTGCAGTTGAATACAATAAAGATTAATTTCTTATTGATGCAAAATCTGCTGTGTGCCTAGGTGACTCTCCATGGGCACTGCTATCCATGTGTTGACTCAGTGATTGAGGCATGATCCTGGAACCTGTCACCCTAAAACACATGGCCTCCTCAGTTAAAAGGCAGGGAAGGAGAACCTGCTTTAGCCTGGAAGTGCTGATGTCACTCCTGCTCACCTTTTAATGGACAGAGTTAGTTACATGACTCTGCCCAATTACTAGGGTACTGATTCAGCCCTCAGCTTGGTTTCACCAACACCCACTAATCTTTCTGGCTTCAGGTTAACTAATTATTTGTTTCACACTTGTCTCTCCCGTTATCTCACCAGGGCTTCCCTGGTGGCTCAGACAGTAAAGAATCTGCCTGCAGTACAGCAGACTCAGGTTCATTCACTGGGTCAGGAAGATCCTCTGGAGAAGGGAATGGCTACCCACTCCACTATTCTTGCCTGGAGGATTCTATGGACAGAGAAGCCTGATGGGCTGAAATCCATGGGGTCACAAAGAGTCCTACATGACTGATTGACTTCAACACCTTCACACTTTCTCTCTCCCATTGGACTGTAAATTTGACATTACTTATTTCTCTCTCATTTTCCTAGCTTCTGACACACTCAGTATCTAGTATTTAGTTGGTGTGTGTGTGTGCTCAGCTGTGTCTGACTCTTTGCAACCCCATGAACTGTAGTCTGCCAGGCTCCTCTGTCCATAGAATTTCCCAGGCAAGAATACTGGAGTGGGTAGCCATTACCTCCTCCAGAGGATCTTCCTGACCCAGCGCTCAAACCTACGCCTCTTGAAGCTCTTGAATTAGCAGGCAGATTCTTTACCATTGCACCACCTGGAAAGCCTAGTATTTAATAGTCAGATATTTATAAATAAATAACTACTTTGGATAATAATAGGCATCTGGAATTTTTCTTGATATTGTCAGTAATTTCTGTTTTATTGGCTATAGAAGCATTCAAAAGTTAAAGACAGTCTGATTTCATAAGTGGCAGGCAGGAAGCTGAGAGACATTTACAAATCTGTAGACTGTCAATGACTATTTTAGTTCTTGACTTTGGAATAGCGTTTCCTTTATTCATGACACACCATTCCTGCAGATGATATTGTTAATTTTTAGAAAGATAGATGTTAGATTTTTCTGATTTTCCCCTAACTATGTATGTGTTCTTGCCTGGAGAATCCCAGGACGGGGGAGCCTGGTGGGCTGCGGTCTATGGAGTCACACAGAGTCGGACGTGACTGAAGCGACTCAGCAGCAGCAGCAGCAGACATGTAAGGGCTTCCTGTGTAGCTCAGTCGGTAAAGCATCTGCCTGCAATGTGGGAGACCTGGGTTCAGTTCCTGGGTCGAAAAGTTCCCCCGGAGAAGGAAATGGGAACATGCTCCAGTATTCTTGCTTGGAGAATCCCATGGACAGAGGAGCTTGGCAGGCTACAGTTCATGGGGTCACAAGAGTCAGATACAACTTAGTGCTATCTTTCTTCTATACATATAAGATGACAGAGAATGAGATGGTTGAATGGCATCCCTGACTCAATGGATGAGTTTGAGCAAGCCCCAGGAGATGGTGAAGGACAGGAAAGCCTGGAGTGTTACATTCTATGGGGTTTCAAAGAGTTGGACATGACTGAGTATCTGAACAACAACAAATACATGTAAGATATGTAAATTATAGAAAAACTGAAAAGTACATCAAATATAAAGAACTCATAATTCCAGTGCTTAAAAACCACTGTACTTTGGCTTTTAGTTATATTCAGACTTTTATCAACACACATCTTCACAAGGTTAAGCTCAAACAGTAAAATAGATTCTTCCGAATTTCTTAAATTTTGTCACAGCGTTTTTACTTTTCATTGAAGTCTGTTAATACATCATTTTCAGTGACTACATAATATTCCTTTCATGTCTCTACTATGATTTACTGAACCATCCCCTTAGAAGTGGATTATTTCTGGAAATTTTTCTGTGGATAAAACATTGCAACAAATATTGTAATGCCTGTGTTTCGCCATATTTTGCGCTGCTTTCTTAGAGTAGATTCATAGAAGGAAAACAGATAAATTAAAGGTAGGGGCATTTATACTTTAGGGACACCTTTGGTCTTCCTGGGTGGCTCAGTGGTAAAGAATCTGCCTGTGATACAGAAGACGCAGGAGGTGCTATGGGTTCAATCCCTGGGTCAGGAAGATCCCCTGAGGGCATGGCAATCCACTCCAGTATTCCTGCCTGGAGAATCCCATGGACAGAGAAGCCTGGCAGGCTACAGTCCATGGTGTTGCACAAAGTCAGATACAACCGACATGACTGAGCACACACGCACACAGGGACACCTTTAAAGTAGTCAGTAGTTTTAAGCAAATACAGGCAACATCTAACCTGCTTAATATTCTCCTATGAGTTCTTAGGGTTTTAAAATGCTTAGTCTTAAGGACCTACTGTATAGCAGAGTGAACTCTACTCAATACTCTATAAATACTCTACTCAATACTCTGTAATGGCCTACATGGGGAAAAAATGTAAAAAGATTAGATACATGCATAACAGACTCAATTTACTATACACCTGAAACTCATACAACTTTGTAAATCACCTATACCTCAGTAAAAAACTTTTTTAAAAGTAAATTTTAAAAATTCTTAGTTTTTTTATGTAGAAGTCAAAAAGCATTTGAAACTTTTATGTGATCAGCACTCATTGCATGGAACAATATCTCATTAGGTGAGACAATAGTAACATGCCCAGCATTTCCACATTTCCTTTTTCCCCCACACCTCCTTTTATAGCAGGTTCTTAACATTTGAGAGATACATCTGAACTCATCTGGAATCCTTCAAGTTACAAAACTATGTTAACATGTAGTTTTTTCCCCCAGAAATTTTCATATTTGCATTGGCTAAAGCATTTTACCGAACTAGTTTCTTTAATCACTTTTTCTTCCCTCCACAATGCGTAAATATGGCAGAATCATTTGCAAAACAGCGTCACTAGTCACTGCTGAATTCCACATTCCACTCTATATTCAAAACTTAATTTTTCTCACTAGTAATTATCACTTTCTTAGCTCTCTTTACATTCTTTTCAATTTTTCCAACAACACTTGCAGATGGCTTGCTTTGCGGGGTGGGGGGTGGGGGTCCTTGATTAACAAAAAGTGAGATTTTATTGCTCAGTGTGAATTTTCGCTGATGAGAAGGGAACCAGAAAGCCTGAAGAAGATACAGTTATTGGACAGTCTGGGAGCTCAAGCACCAGCTGAATGACTGTCTCAGATGCTGTCCTTAAAAATCCACTAATTCAAAATGACAATCTACTGTTTGTGTCAGGGACTTTCAGGTTTAATGCATAACCACGAACATTAAATCCATACATTCCAGGGATCTCCTGTGGTATTTCCAAACACATTAATAAGCAGAATAGTTATAATTATCTCTTTTGTCTAAGGGAGGAAGCTAAAGCCAGCAAGGACATAATTGTCTTGGCCAAGGTCATATAGTCCATTAACCAAGCTGCCGGGATGAGGCTGAGATTCAGGAACAGAACACTTTAGAAACTGAATCTTCATTACGTACATGAGCAGATGGAATGGATCTAAGATGTTATTCCTGAGAATCAATGAGATGTAAATATAGTTGGAAATAGGCGTGGACAAGAGAATAGGAAATCAAATCATCCTACAGAGTAATCCTTACAGAATAATGACTGCACAAGAGATGACTTCAATTCACTCATGAAGGGAAGAGAAAGTGAATTGATACTTTTGCCGTATGCTGGTTGAAAACATGTGGAGAAAACAGCAAGCTGATATTAGTTGAAGGTACATTGCAGGAGCTGGCAGCACGATTTCTTTTCCCATCAGTTTTCACCCCACCGTAAGTTCTACTCCACAAGAGATCTTCAAAAGTAGACATTCAAAATAAGTATATCTCAGTTAAGAATAGAATGTTATGTGGTACAGCTAAGTGGAAAAGGAAAAAGATTTCTGGTAGAACCTAGTTTTTATCACTAGATGAAATTGTAAATAGGAATTGTGTAATTGTAAACAGTATCCTAGATAGACGTTAAAGATATTTATTGTCTAGAATGTAATACACATTTATCTGCTCAAACACGACTATAATTAATTGGAAAAACTTCTCTCTGGTTTTCTAATTCAAGGCTTATATTCAAATACATTATTTCTGAGTAATATATGCCATGATACAAATTCTGCTTGATTAAGCTTGACTGACTTTTACTGAGTTCAAAGCTAATTGTGCTGCTAGAACTGAAAGTATAAATTCTCTTATTACTAACATAAATCATAGGTCTCATTTAGCAATCTTGAGATAAGAGACAGAGCCCCATGAATAGTCTATGTAAAACTGAAGACTTGGTAGAGCTGCTATGGGAGTCAGAGGATTTCATTTTAATCCCACCTGTAACATTTAGGACTTCTGGACTTCAGTTTCTCCATCTATGAAATAGAGACACAATGATATTTACCCTTCCAACCTTCTAAGATGACCTGAGGATCAAATAAGGTAAGGTAGGGTTGATGTCTGTAGAAAACTATAGTGACGTGAAATTGTCAATGTTGAGATGATTGTTACTGACTGTAGAAGAGCTCTCTTTCTTCATATATAATATTTGTGAGATGAGAGTATGTTTGGTCCACCTCAGCTATTCAGAGTGTTTGATAGATTAGATTCTAGCACATGGGAAAAGGACAATTTTTTTCCCTAAGAACTTCTCCAAACCAAAGCAGATTTGTTCTAAGATCTTATATTTTTGTTTTAGTCAATTAGTCTATATTTTGATATGAAAAGTGGCAAATGGTAAAATGGGTTAATGAATAAAAGAAAAATGACAGTGATTAGTGTGGCTTGGCCTCAAATAAATTTCATGGCTTATCACAACTCATATATATCTCTTTCTATTCATTCATTCACTCATTTATTCATTCAGTTAGTATTTATAAATCATACCCTATATGCCAGTTTTGTGTTCATTTGAGCATATTGCTGTGCCAAATGAAGATGATTGCTTAAATTGCATGTCTCCAGTGAGACTGTGAGTTTCTTAAAGGTAGGAGATATGCCTTTATACTTTTATCCTGCTCTCAGTTATAATGTTTAGAAGAGTACTAGGAAATTTTAAGAAACCATTAGTTACTGTGTTTTTCTTGCTGTTGTTTAGTTGCTAAAATGTGTCTGACTTTTTGTGACCCCATGGACTATAGCCAGCCAGGCTCCTCTGTCCATGGGATTTCCCAGTCAGGAATACTGAAGTGGGTTGCCATTTCCTTCTCCAGGGGATCTTCCCAATCCAGGGGCTTATCTTCTCATTGGCAGGTATTATTTACCACCAAGTCACCAGGGAAGCTCAAATATTATTTAGTTTTTCTTGTTGTTCATTTACTCAGTCATGTCTGACTTTTTGTGACCCCATGGACTGAAGCACGCCAGGCTTCTCTGTCCTTCACCATCTCTTGGAGCCTGCTCAAGCTCATGTCCATTGAGTTGATGATGCCATCCAACCATCTCATCCTCTGGCGTCCCCTTCTCTTCCTGCCTCAATTTTCCCCATCATCAGGGTCTTTTCTAATGAGTCAGCTCTTTGCATCAGGTGGCCAAAGTATTAGAGCTTCAGCATTAGTCCTACCAATGAATATTCAGGATTGATTTCCTTTAGGATTGACTGGTTGGATCTCCTTGAAGTCCAAGGGACTCTCAAGTCTTCTCCAAAACCACAGTTCAAAAGTGCTCAGTCTTCTTTATGGTCCAACTCTCACATCCATACATGACCACTGTAAAAACCATAGCCTTGGCTAGACAGACCTTTGTTAGCAAAGTAGTGTCTCTGCTTTGTAATATGCTGTTTAGGTTTGTCATAGCTTTTCTTCCAAGGAACAAGCGTCTTTTATTTTCATGGCTGCAGTCACCATCTGCAGTGATTTTGGAGCCCAAGAAAATAAAGTCTGTTACTGTTTGCATTATTTCCCCATCTATTTTTCATGAAGTGGTGGGACTGGATGACATGATCTACATTTTTTGAATGTTGGGTTTTAAACCAACTTTTTCACTCTACTCTTTCACTTTCATCAAGAGGTTCTTTAGTTCCTCTTTGTTTTCTGCCATAAGGGTGGTGTCATCTGTATATCCGAGGCTATTGATGTTTCTCCTGGCAATCTTGATTCCAGCTAATGCTCCATCCAGCCCAGCATTTCTCATGATGTACTCTGCATAGAAGTTAAGTAAGCAGGGTGACAATATACAGCCTTGACGTACTCCTTTCCCAATTTGGAACCAGTCTGTTGTTCCACGTCCAGTTCTAACTGTGGCTTCCTGACCTGCATACAGATTTCTCAGGAAGCAGGTCAGGTGGTCTGGTATTCCCCTCTTTGAAGAATCTTCCACAGTTTGTTGTGATCCACACAGTCAAAGGCTTTCACATAGTCAATGAAGCAATAGTCGTGTTTTTCTGGAATTCTCTTGCTTTTCTATGATCCAGCGGATGTTGTCAATTTGATCTCTGGTTCCGTCTTTTGTAAATCGAGCTTGAACATCTGGAAGTTCTCAGTTCACATACTTTTGAAGCCTAGCTTGGAGAATTTTCTTAAAACCACGCAATATTTGATAATTTTTGAAAAGTACTGTCTTGCAGTTGGGTTTCTTGGTTGGTGGCCTCTGAGATGGATTTTATCATCTCCTACTGGGAAGTGGGTGGGCCGGGGTGGGGGGGTTACTGCTGGAAGCATTGCTTATGGAAGGAAGGGGCAGGAAGCAGATTGGGCAGATGATGGGGTACGTTGCAGCCTGGATAAAGTCCTCAACTCACCCCCTGGAATCTCTGAAGCTAGGATGGCCTTTCAGAGCTGTTCTGAGTTTCGGTGAAGGAACCAGACCTTTATCCCAGTCATTGGGGGCAGGCTACCTGAGGAATCTCCGACTCAGTGGACATGAGTTTGAGTAAGCACTAGCAGTTGGTGATGGATAGGAAAGCCTGGTGTGCTGCAGTCCATGGGGTCACAAAGAGTCAGACACAACTGAGTGACTGAACTGAATTGAACCTGAGGAAAAGGAATGGTCTTGGGCAGCGTGACCAGGAATTCTGAAGGGTTGTGGGCTGTCTGTGGGCTGCATTCCCAGCAACTGAGGGAAAAAGTCCTTCAGTCCTGAAGGGAAATTTGCACAACACATCACAGTGTCCATTGCTCACTGTAATATCAGTGCAAGAGTATGTTGGAAGCTTTAACTGAGGAGGAAAATTTAAATTTCCTCTGATACTTTATTTTATTTTATTTTTTTTGAGTTTAATAAGGTATTTTTATTTTTTTATTTTTTAATTTTTTCTTATTTTTTTTATTTTTAATACTTTATTCTACATTACAATACTATATTTGTTTTGCCATACATTGACATGAATCAGCCACAAGTGTCCACGATCTCCCAATGCCGAAGCCCCCCTCCCACCTCCCACCCCATATCATCTCCCTGAATCATCCCGTGCACCAGCCCCATGCATCCTGCATCCTGTATTGAACATAGACTGACGCTTCGTTCTTACAAGATAGTATACATGTTTCAATGCCATTCTCCCAAATCATCCCCCCCTCAGAGGCCAATAGTCCGTTCTATACCTCTGAGTCTCTTTTGTTGTCTCACATAGAGGGTCATCATTACTATCTTTCTAAATTCCATATGTATGTGTCAGTATACTGTATTGGTGTTTTTCTTTCTGGCTTACTTCACTCTGTATAATCGGCTCCAGTTTCATCCATCTCATTAGAACTGAGTCGAATTTATTCTTTTAAGGGCCGAGTAGTACTCCATTGATCAATGGAACAAAATAGAAAGCCCTGAGATAAACCCACACACCTATGGACACCTTATCTTCGACAAAGGAGGCAAGAATATACAATGGAGTAAAGACAGTCTCTTTAACAGGTGGTGCTGGGGAAAACTGGTCAACCACTTGTAAAAGAATGAAACTAGACCTCTATCTAACACCATACACAAAAATAAACTCAAAATGGATTAAAGATCTAAATGTAAGGCCAGAAACTATAAAACTCCTAGAGGAAAACATAGGCAAAACACTCTCCGACATAAATCACAGCGGGATCCTCTATGATCCAACTCCCAGTATACTGGAAATCAAAGCAAAGATAAACAAATGGGATCTAATTAAAATTAAAAGCTCCTGCACAACAAAGGAAACTATAAGCAAGGTGAAAAGACAGCCTTCTGAATGGGAGAAAACAATAGCAAATGAAACAACTGACAAACAACTAATCTCAAAGATATACAAGCAACTTATGCAGCTCAACTCCAGAAAAATAAACGAACCAATTAAAAAAATGGGCCAAAGAACTAAATAGGCATTTCTCCAAAGAAGACATACGGATGGCTAACAAACACATGAAAAGATACTCAACATCACTTATTATCAGAGAAACGCAAATCAAGACCACAATGAGGTACCATTTCACACCAGTCAGAATGGCTGCGATCCAAAAGTCTACAAGCAATAAATGCTGGAGAGGATGTGGAGAAAAGGGAACCCTCTTACACTGCTGGTGGGAATGCAAACTAGTACAGCCACTATGGAAAACAATGTGGAGATTCCTTAAAAAATTGTAAATAGAACTGCCTTATGATCCAGCAATCCCACTGCTGGGCATACACACCGAGGAAACCAGAATTGAAAGAGACACATGTACCCCAATGTTCATTGCAGCACTGTTGTTAATAGCCAGGACATGGAAACAACCTAGATGTCCATCAGCAGATGAATGGATAAGAAAGCTGTGGTACATAAATTTCCTCTGATACTTTAAAACAGGCACTTTACATACCTCATTTTTTGTGGAAAAGATCATTTTTACTTCACTCACTAGTGTAGGCATAAGATAACGCCCCAATATGTATTTCAATGAAACATTAAAAAAATTTTGTGTCAGTATGTGTTAGGGTGATTTTGTGTCATGTGACAGATTCTAACTCAGATTAGTTCAGGGACAGGAAAGTATATTGTTTCATGTAGCTAAACTTCAGGAAAGACAGAGTTGGAACGAGACTTCAGGGACTCAGATTTTTGTCTCTGCTTCTCTCCTCATGTTGTCTTGACTCTCAGACTGGCTCCTTCAGTACACTTGGCAGTGTGGCTAACAGCAGTTTCAAACTTATAATTTTATCACTAGTGAAAAAAAAAACTTGACCTCTTTATTGTTAAACTGACTGGGAAAGGTTTCTATTGGGTCAGGTTTTATCCATGGACCAGTCAGCTGCAGCCAGGTGGATAAATTACGATGATTAGACCAGTTCAGTCTATCTGGGCAAACATAACCAAGCATAGTCATCAAGTAAAATCATGTGTATTCTTATGTGGATACATTATTGGGATGGAGAAAGGTATTTTGTGGAAGGCTAGAGCAAGCAATGAGTAGACAGAATAAAAGATATCCTGTGGTAGACTTCTTTTATGCTCCCCACCCCTTTTCAGTCTTAGCAGACTAATTCTGTATTCTTTTTGGCTTTGGCATAGGAACCAATGAATTTTATCATGGAAATACCACATAGCTGTCAATAATTTGTTCCTAAATATTAGGTTCTCTTCATTTTGTACAAAGATTAATCACCTGCCAACATGTACATGATTTTCTTGGTTGAACGAAATTGTAGATTAATCATATTAACAAGAGAATTTTCGAAGGGCCAGAAATGAAGACATAATGAGTATATATTTCTTTTTAAGAGGATATTTATTTATATTAGCAAATGTCACTTTATAGAAGACATTTCAACCTTTATCAAATAAACCTGCTCTGAGTGATTTATAATATAATTTTGTTAGCAATACATCTTTATTATATAAAGAAGACTCATTTGAAAATATAAAGGCTTTAAAAATAGTTCTTTTAAGTTCCAGCAAAAAAATCCAGGCCTTAAAACAAGAATTTTGGGAAAGAGTTCACTTAACTTTTGAATCTTCTAGTGATGGAGTTGTTGGCCTCCATCTGCCTACCCTAATTGTGTTAATTCCAGTCTGTGGTAAAACCTATCCCAGTGCTGGTTCAGAAAAGGGAATGTGACACAGTACATGGAGGGAAGGAATTCTTCTGGGAAGTTTTCTTTTCTCTTGAAGGAAAAAAAAAGCCACAGAGAGAGCTAGCCATTCTTTTGGACCTTGTTGGTCCACACATCATGTAAGCGCTTCTAATGTCGCTTGTCACCAGTCTGAGGTAAAAAGAAAAAAACAAGTCCTGGTTGACATTATTAAATTAGTGAATTAACCAGTCTGCCACAATGTAGGGAGGTCTCTCAGAGAGGAAGATACTTGAGATGGATTTTGAAGGACACTTCATCAAGGGGAAAATGGAAAGGACCTTCCAGGCAGAGGGAGCAACATATGCCAAAGCATAGAGTCGTTAAATAGGTGTTTGAGTCACTCAAGCTAGAGCAGGTGAAGACTTGTCTGGGGATATTTCACAGGAACTATGCCCAGCTGATGGCTGGGTTCTGGGTGCTGAATCAGGGAATTAAAAGCTGCCAATGACAGATGCACCTTCTCTCTCCATCTGTATTTGGGATCATGTGGTCTCTTCGTATTGCTTTGTTCTGACCGGGTGTTCCATTCCTCTGGATTCATGGAATTCGCTAGTGCAGTGAGGTGAGAGGCCAGTGAACACCAATTCTCCTTCTGACTTCTGCAAGCTAGTTTCACTCATCTTCAGTGTAAGTATATGGCCCCCAAAGGACAGCTCAGGCTCAAATCCAGAGAATTTCAGTTTAAGCACCACTGTAATCTGACTATAGTTTCTGTTTTTTCGGTTGGAATTTTCCTGGTCAGCTAATGTGCTAGATAGCTTTCAGGCAGCTGTTTGAGCCACAGTCCAGTCCACCAACATTTAAAGTAAGAGCAAAGGGCCACTGAAAGGCATTGACCTGGATGGGCTTGACAGGCAGGAGGAGAGACAGGAGAGAGCAACGGGTCAGAGGAAGGATTAACAACCTAAAAATAGCTTTCTTACTGAGGCACTCAGTCTTATCATTCAAAACATTCCTGTAGTTTAAATGCTGTACTCTCTCTAGAGTTTCTCTCTTAAGATATAAATGTTCTTAGTGGGGCAGAAAACAGAGCCCCTGGTACCTGAGTAAGTGGAAGACCGGATGAGAGCAGTTCAGAAAGGGTAGGGGAAAATTAGAGCAAAAAGTGGAGGCTTGCTCAAAGACACCTTTTGTCAATTTGCAGTTTTTATTAGAGTGTAATGAGTAATGTTGCCTGGGTAGAGAGTTATAGAAATGTCTTTGGCTTGTCCTTAATGTTGAAGGTTATAATAGGTCATGTGGTATAGTGTATGTTTCAGTAAAATCAGCAGTGGTGGAGGGCAATTTCTTTAGGTATGTGACACTCCAGTCTTGGTTGCTCAGGAGAAAAATGCAATTATGGGCTTACAGGCCTTCAGCTACACCTAGTGGCCAAGGAGTGAAAGGAGCAAGTATGTTACTGTAATAATATTTTGTTGCAGTTCTTTAGCTACATTACTTTTACAGTCAGTTAAACGAACTGTTTCTTGGGTAGTTACAAATTATGCTCTGTGATTCCCTTTATATGTTATTTTTGACTAGTCTGTTAGCTTGTCATCTAGCTAAACAACTGATTCTCCAAATTGGAGGAATGTTGTGGTGTGAAGCAAAGAGACTATGTGTGTTGGGAAGTTGAGGGGAGGGAAATAAAATGTCAGCCATGTGCCTCCTGCTCCTTGACAACCCTTAAGAACCTACTTAAAATGTTTGACACTGTCCAGCTTCCTCTACTTTATCATTATGTAAAGGATTGTCTCCGAGAAAATAAACAAAAACAGTGATGATGTTAATAATGATGATTGTGGTTCAGGAAGAGTCATTTGAAGGAAAGAGAGTGTAAATATTTGAGAGTGTTATTTATGATGGTGGAAGAATGAACTTACAGAACCTGATCAAATTATTTTCAAGAATGTTACATAGTCACCTATGTCTTTACAACTGCATGTACTAGAAATATGTTGTGGGTGGTCATTTTTTTATGTTTGCTTACAGATAGGGAAATCTCAGCAGCCAACACTTACGTGCATTTTGACATTGAAGTGGAACACTGACTGACATGATCACAGCCCTTGGAGGATTGACTCAACTGGCTTAGGTCTAAGCACACCCCCAGACTCACAGTTAGATTAGAGAAAGAACAGTAAGAAATGATATTTTGAAGGAGTTTTATATAATATTTTACTCCAATATTTTACTTTCCAAAGGGAGAAAATGATAGGAATGGGTTTATGTTTCCTTCATGAGGATTTGAATACAGGATATATTAATTAAACATACACCTTCATTTCACTGATGGAGAAACTTGAGAGAATAGTGATTGAATTACCCAGCTCTTTGGTTGCAGAGCTAAGGCTACAACTCAATGGTTTCTACTCCTGACCTGTTACTTTTTTAAAATTCTAACTATTAATGGAAGAGTTCTCCATTTCAGTAGAAGACCAAAGCAGAAGGAATTGGGCTTATACCTATATCAAAAAAAGGTTTAGATAGATTGAGGGAGATTAACTGTACAGTAACTAAATACTGTATTTTCTTTATTCTGAGATGGTCAGTTTTTTAACATATTAATATTCTAAAATCAGTGTGAATCCTATAATCACTGTTAAATCATAGTTGCTTCCAGACAATGTGTCAAGTTGTGATGTGGTGTCTTTACATGGAAGAATTTAGCCAATGAGATTTTCATTTAATAGATTACAGAATTGACAAAGCTAAGGTGCTGGCTTAATTTCTGAAAGAAACTATTTACTGTCTAACTATATACTATTTATTAGTATATGTAATTCAATTAAGAAGAAAAGCAAAATTACAGTTTAAATCACTGATATTCTTTCAACTTCAGGGCCCACGTGGTGAAAGTGTTAGGAAGGATTCGGCAGACTTATCACAAATGCTATCCTTGCGCTGTCGGGGGCCACACTTAAGCTGGAGGAATCTTTAGAATGGGTTTGAAAAAGTATAGACTGAAATCTTGTGAATTCTAGAAGGAAGTCGTATGTAATTGTATAAATAGATACATGTCATAGCTGTGTTAGTATAGCTTACAATTTGTGTACATATAATGAAGTGGGTTTTCCCTGAAGCACTCTTATTAAGTTGTCTGATCAGCTTGCAATCAGTGACATGTAAGAATAGGAGTAATTTGGTTTAGAACAGCCTTGTTACAGAACACTGTCTTGGAAGCTAGATCTGTAAAACCACTCAGCCTCCTACTGGCTGTTTCGCCCTTGAGCAATTTACTTCCTCTCTAAATATCAGTTTCCTTATCTAAAATTGAAATAATGACTTGTACTTTGCAAGCATATTATAAAGATTAATAAGATTATGTATGTAAAGAGACTACCACAATACCCACTACATCGCAGGTACTCAGCAAAGTCAGCCCAACCACAGGAAACTTGACTCAACAAAATGATTTAAGTAATGCTGGCTGAAGGGTGCATTTCTCTGATTTGGTCCCATATAGTCTAAAGAGTGTTTATCAGCATTGTTAAAATCCATGCACCATTAGTTAAGAAGAGTTTTCAAAGTCTTCTACATTATATTTTACTGGAAGTATAATGCATTTAAGCATTTTCCCCAATATATAATAGTATGGAATGTGCTCTTTTTTCCAAATTACTGCCTTCTTTTACCCTCTTCCATTCTGATCTGCCTGCTAGAGAGGGGGCCCTATCCAGCTGAGAGTCATTACTCTAAAATATGTTATCAGATAGAGGAACCTAAGAAAGATTTGTATATTTATTTTACCTAAAATATTAGGAGTACAGCAATTCAGTCACTTTTTACCTCCTGGCCTCATCATCCATATATTTGCTAAACACATTGCGTAAAGAGAAGAAATATGGAACTAGCCATCATCCTGCTTAACTTTCTTCAAAGAGTCATTCCAAATAAATGTAATGGGACAATATTTACAAGGTGACCTATGGATTTTCACGCACAATTTTAGCACTATGTGTTTTGTCAACATGGAGATATTAAGCATCAGAAAGCCAAGGGAAAAAAATTATTTTAAGAGGTTGCTTACTAGAAATTTAAAAAAATCTCCGTGGGGCAAGCTGCATAGAGGAACACAGGGCCATATTTTTATGCTAGTCCTGCTAGGGAGATATGGGCTTCCCAGGTGACTCAGTGGTTAAGAATCCACCTGCAATGCAGGAGATCCAGGAGATTCATGTTCAATCCCTGGGTCAGGAAGATCCCCTGGAGGAGGGCTGTATTCTTGCCTGGAGAATCCCATGGACAGAAGAACCTGGAGGGCTGTACAGTTCATGGGGTCCCAAAGAGTCAGACCCAACTGAAGCAACTGAGCATGCAACATTCATGGTGCTGCTGCTGCTGAGTCACTTCAGTCATGTCCGACTCTGTGCGACCCCATAGACAGCAACCCACCAGCCTCTCCCGTCCCTGAGATTATCCAGGCAAGCACACTGGAGTGGGTTGCCATTTCCTTCTCCAATCCATGAAAGTGAAAAGTGAAAGGGAAGTCGCTCAGTCAGGTCCGACCCTCAGCGACCGGGAGATAGAAAGAGAAAAGGCTTCAACAGCCTTGATTACATTTCCTTTGCTCTGCGTACTGTCTCCTAAAAGTGTTCACAATCTAATATCACAATCTGGAGTTGGCCGTCCTTTGACAACTTTTTCTGATTTTATGCTAGTTTGACTTTAACTCGGGCTGAAAGCTGGCTTCCCAACCAGCCTTCAGAATGGATTGACAGGATTCTTTTAGCACTATTAACTTTTTTTCTTTTGTATTGGTTTTGCCATACATTGACATGAACCAGCCACTTGTGTCCACGATCTCCCAAAGCCGAAGACCCCTCCCACCTCCCACCCCACACAGTCTCCCCGATCATCCCGTACACCAGCCCCAAGCCACTCACCTATTTGCATATCTCCTGCAAGGCGCAGTTTACCAACCTGGTCTTGCCACAGGCTACTTTGGAGCCAGAATTCCTTGTCTGCTTTGTTCAGCAACTCAAAATGTAATCAAGGAACCCCTCTACTTGAGAGGGAAGGAAAGGAAGGATTTCAGGGTGGAGTGCAGTGGTGAAGCCATGGGAAGATTCCAGGAATCCTCTGAGGCACCGTCCTCACCCCAAGTCCTGCCCTGTCTCACTAACCTTTCAGATTAGTTCAATGTAATGGTGGCTCAGACAGTGAAAGCATCTGTCTACAATGCGGGAAACCTGGGTTTGATCACTGGGTCAGGAAGATCCCCTGGAGAAGGAAATGGCAACCCACTCCAGTATTCTTGCCTGGAAAATCCCATGGATGGAGAAGCCTGGTAGGCTACGGTCTGTGGGGTCACAAAGAGTCAGACACAACTGAGTGACTTCACTTTTACTTTAATGAAAATCAACAACATATAAAGCCAGTAATGGTACTCATAATTTGTCTTTCACCTGCTTTGTTTCATTCTGCATGCCTTGGTTTACCCAAGCAGAACTCTCCAGAAGCCCTCCCAAACCAACCCCTTGGGACTGACAACTTTCATGCTCATCTTAGGAAAAGAAGTAATTGATAAGGATTCAGCCTCCAAAAGTCAATATCTTTTCATCGAAAATATGAGAATGGTTGGTTGAAAATTCTTCTTTTCTGGGGATCATGGATTCAGTTCTTCAACACTGTAGAACCCTACTTCTCCTAACTTCTCTTTATTATGTTCACAAATAGCAAAACACTATAGAAATTCACACCCTCAACTCCTAGAACATTTTCAGTTCATTATTTAGCATTACTTATGAATTTAAGTGCCTGGAGAATCTCAGGGACAGGGGAGCCTGGTGGGCTGCCGTCTATGGGGTTGCACAGAGTCGGACACTACTGAAGCAACTTAGCAGCAGCAGCAATGAAGGGAAAAATTTCTTTACTTCAGGTGTCAAATTTTTTCAAAAATATAGGTGGGTCTTATTGGCAAACTAAAGCTGTTTATGAACAATATACTATTTAATAGAAAATGTCCTTATATTTCTTTTTCTAATTTAAGTGATAAGAATGGCTACCAGGAAAAAAACAAACAAACAAACAAAAACATCATTTTTCTCCTTGCTGGATAAAAATAGGTCAGGTAATTTAAGCCAGTCCATTGCTATTAAAATTCTGACATTGCTATGCTTCCTTCTACTCTAAGGGGAAAAGACAAACAGGACACATGAAAACAGGGGTTCACTAGCTAAGTTACTTGATGTACTACCTATGGGTCTCTTGCTTCCAACCTGCCTAGGAGTTTTCATTTAGATGATAGTGGTATAAGTACCAAAATGATGAATACCATCTCTGAGGCTGTGTGTGCCATCACTCTTGTGCTAGTAAAACAACAGAGGAGAGGAGAAAATTGCCAATGTCTTGAGCCCTAAATTCCTTGAATTCTACATTTATTTATTTTGGAGAGACAATGTTATCTGCCAAGTTTATTTTAAAGTAAATTTTACTGAATCAATTAGGCAGCAACTCTCAGTCTCATTAAATATCCTGTGGCCCTTTTGACAAGATTACAGCCCATGACTTGATCACATTCCAATGTAGATAATTGCATTGTGCATTCCTGGAGATTCTCCTCTACCTTTCCAACTCTGTACATCAAGTGCATTATTATTTGCACTGATTCCAAATCAGCAGTTCTGTTTTGAGGGTAAAGAGTGTGTGAGCTTTAATTGACAGGCTAAAGCATTGCTCATTACCTTTCAGTAAGAAAATCTCTTAGCCAATGTCCATTTTGAAACATGAGGCACATTTCAAGTATGTACATTTAATCGTAAGTTAAGGTCTTTGGTAAGTAAAATACTTTTCATAAAGGGTGTTTATTTTGGAATCTTCTTCGATGGAAAATTGGTTTTCTGAAATATATGCTGTTTGCTTCAAGAAAGAAAATGAAGTCTTCAGAAATGGTAAAACAACAACAATAAAACAAATAAAACCCTCTTGAGCTCTTAGCTTTTCTTTGACCTTCTAAGTAAATTCCACAAGGGGGCGAAAACACCTAATGGTCCAGGACTGCAAAGTTTATATTTCAAACCCGGCCACCCATAATAGATTAGTGGATTAATATTTTGCTCTAAAGGATCTGGCCTTTAATGTTGACATCAATTTATAGTTATCCCAGTTTACAGTAGTAAAAGTCACGGAGACCATATACTTCACAATAGATGTCAGCCTTCTGGTACTAGTGTGTTAGACTAGCTCCCTATAAACAGTGATGATTAGGTAACTGTTCTTCAAAGACCCATCCATAGTTGTAACATCTTTATCAGCTCCAGCAAAGATACTGCTACCAGGATTTTTAGCAGCCACAACAGAGATACAAGCTTTTTATTAACATGTTCTTATTTTTCTGATGTGTTTCTGTGATATTTTGCTGTGGCTTATCAACGATCTCTTCTTGAAAATCAAAGGTGTATTTGTGGGCAAAACTTAAAGAACAGAAACTTTTGTATCATATTAGAACTTTTGAAAAACAGCCAAGATACAGAGGTCAAATTTCCCCATATGCTATAAGCAACTTAGTAGATAGGAAGCAAGACCACAAAAGGTTTTGCAAATGTCTGCCAGTAGCCCGGTGATCTAGGTCACTGTACAGGTTTCATGAATCAGGTTGTTAAAACGAGGAGTTATTTTGCTTTGCTTAAGAGACCTGCAGAAATCCCATAGAATCTACTCAGTTGTTGATCATAAAAGAGTTTTAATGAAATAGAGATCATTCAAATGAAGGGGTCAGGGGGTAGTTTGTGTTTGTACTGAAGAGAAATTGAGCTTTTCATCCAGCGCTTTTGGGTTGAGTCCTCTGTTCTGGCAGAGATAGGCTACGGATCTAATAATAGTTCCTTGGGCTCTGCATCTTCACATATGTGTTCCGGCCTTAGAGCAGCAGGAGGAATTTAGTGACAGAGCAGGTGTTGTGGCTTATTCCCTGGCAGAATAAATGGTGAAGGGTGGTAGCAAGACAATTCTCTTGCTTCTTTATGTAAAAAACAACAATGCCTCCAATAGCCTTCCCTTTTGTCTTTTTTTCCTGGCACAAGTGAAAAACAACTACAATTGCTGTATTAATATGTATGCAAACATTTTTTTTCACTTGAGCCTCTGGAAAATAAAAAGGAAAAAGAAAAACTTACTGTGAAAATGCTTAGCCAGGAAGATTTACTGCTGATCACAGATTTAGTATTGACATGTCTGCACTGAAGTAAACTTCAGCTTTAACTATTAATGTGGGAAATCTGGATTAGCCTTTAAATGGAGTGAAGAGTTTTGAATGATGGTATATTTTCAGTGAAATTATTTACTTACAAAATAATTTTTAATAAGCAATGGTCAATTATAGAGGTATAAAAAACCCAGTGGTGTGTGCATCTTAATGGCCTGCCTTGGAAACAGAATTATAGGTGATCTGAATTTTACTGAAATCAGCCTTTACGTCAGACTCACTGTAATTTAACATTTCTCTATATCCTCGTCTCCTGATTTTTATTATGAAATATGGGATTTAAGATTAGAATCTGAGTTTAAATGAAATGCTCTTTTAAAGGGGATTGTGAGATTTTCCACAACCTACATTTCTGTACTCCTCCACTAGGTTATGTATAACTTTTTTTCCCCATAAATATAGATAGGTTGATTTATGAAGGTAAACATAAAAGGGAAAACAAAATTCATTCTCCTGCCAATTGGGATTGTTTGAAATTTTAACAATATTACTTTTTCCTTTGCTTGATTATACAAGGCAAAACTTGACACCTACTTCACTGTAGTTATGTCTTCTTGATAACACATGCAGGTAGAATTCTAAAGGATCTTACCGTTAATGTCCTTTGCACCCAAAGCGTGTAATAGTAAAAGCTCAGAATTCTGGAAAATGGCATGCTTGAGAGGGAACATCTTGTGAAGACTCTTAATTTGACCTTTGCATCAACCTTGCTGAGTAAATTTTAAATATTGTAAGAGAAAAAAATAGAAAACCTCAAGGTGGAATTCCACCCCCTCAAGCCAGAAAATGTGTACCTGTCTTTAGTACTTTTGCTGAGAAATAAAATTCGTCACTAGAGATAAAGGTAGATTTATATTTTAATGCCATCCTTATCAATCTCCCAGTATTTTATTCGTCTACCTCCATTTAAGTAGTTGAATCAGGTATAACCAGAAACACTTGGATTTCCCCCTCCCACCCTGTGAAATAGTATTTGTAACGTTTAGTATTACAAACCTTTCTAACTCTGGAGTACACTTGAAAATGATGGCAATTAAGAAAAAAAAATTGCTCTTTGACAACTTTGCAGCTTTTGATTAAACCACACCAAGAGGCATGTTACAGTGATAACAATGAAGCATTATGCCAATTATGTTAAATCCTGCTCTCCACTTTAAGCTCATCATGACCTGTTTTAGTGTCCTGTAATTTATCCTTTGGAATGCTGACTCTCCTCAGTAGTGTTCAAGAGGAAAAACAAAGCCACCAAAGGGAATAACCACCCCCAAATGACTTCTAGAAAACAAGTATTTCTTAACTTTTTATTGACATTGGCAAATTAAAATAGAATAAATTAACAAGTATTTTTTCAAAAAAATGTTTTGTACAAAAATACTGTCAAAATTTCCTAAAAGCTTTCAACACAGTAGTATCTTTTCATGTACTGAATATAACTATTAGCACAGTGTCAAAAATGTTGAAGACAGAAACAAAATAAAAATCTGTGAAATGTTTGCCACTGACGACATTCCACACCCTATTATTGTCTGTACATACGGGGGAGGGGGACAGCCACCTTGAAAGTGAACAGTATGACTTTTCCTGATCCAGAATGGTTTGGCCCACATCTGTTTAATCTTCCAGTTAAGCATATTTTAAAAATTAGTCTGTACTCAAATGCATAGTTAAAAATATGAAGCGAGATGGCAGAGTTTGTGCAGTAATATCTGCCCTTCAAAGTTCATGCAACCAACTAATGCAATTTTTCCTTTTCCTCATAAATCTGAATGCAGTTCAGTCATTTGAAACCATCTACAAAATCCACAAGATTAAGCAGTTTGCCAAGATTAATATCTAACAGTTGAGCACTGGAGAAAGTGAGGAAATAAGGAGTAAAAACAAACAACAAAAAAGACCAAGTTAGCTAGGTATTTCAACTACATAAGGGAGGTGAATGTCCAGGCTACAAAAACGAAACAAAAACAGAAAAAAAAAAAAAGTGGCAGCAATTTTTTTAAACCAATTTGTACAAGTTTATAGTTTACTTTGTTTCCAAGTTCTCAAACCTTTCACGCTCTGAAAAGTGAGATACTGTGTCTAAAGGGAATGTTTTTTTTAATTCACACCGAAGAAGTTGGGGGATTTGACTTTTTTTTTCGCCAGGGTTTCGATCGAGTCAACAGCTTACTCTGCTGGGCTGTTGTTTGCACACGAAGTCCGTCATAAAATCAAACTCGTTTTGCCCCAGCCAGAGTTCGGGCAGCTCCTTGATGCGGTCCAAACCCATTTCTATCACTAAGGACATGAGCACTTCCTCGTCGATGAAATCAGTGTCTATGACATTGGGCGGCAGCACTGCAGCAGGGACGTGGGCCACGGAGGCGGGCATGTTGCTGCTGCTGCCGCCGCCGCTGCCGCCGCCGCTACTGCTGCTGCCCGCGCCGCCGCCCGAAGTGCCCGCGGAGCCGCCGGGGGTGCTGCTGCCGCCCGAGCCGCCGGGGGTGCTGCTGTTGCCGCTGTGCTTGGGGTTGCAATCTCGGAAGTGCTGGTTTGTCCCGTTCATCTGGTGGCCCGCAGCAGGGTGCAAATCCGGCATGTAGTGGTTGTGGGGGTAGGGGTGATGGTTGAAATACTGGTTGTTGAGCTTCTGCAGCTGCATGCTGGCTGGCAGGGAGCCTCCCTGGCTGGCCACTGGGGGCCCATGAACTGGGAGTTGTTAAACCTGGCCGCGGGGGCCAGCGCGCTCGGGGGGTGCCCTCCGTTTACAGTCCCCGGCCCCATCGCGTGCCTGATGCCGCTCGAGGCATTCATGTTGCTCGCGCCGTAGTGTATGTGCTCGCCCATCAGGGCGTTGAAGGCGTGTTGCGGCTGCTGCTGCTGGTGATGGTGGGGGCTAGGGAACTGCCCCATGCCCATGCGGTGGGCAGGGTGGTGGTGCAGCCCGTTGGTGCCGTCGGGGAAGCGCCCGTGGTTCATGGCCATCATATGGTCTGCCATTTCCAGTCCTGCAAGTGAAAAGGGCAGACGCTAAGACCCGCGCCACACGTGTCGCCCACCACAGCGCACCCCACTTTTCCTCGCCCCTGGCTCCCAGGTTCATCCGACGCACTTCAGCTGCGAATCCTCACCCCGACAATCCCACTAGGAGCCTGTGCACCCGGGCTACCCACCAAGGAAGACCTGCCATCCACAACAGAAGATCTGCGCGCTGCACAAACAGCTCTTTCCCCTGCGATCCGGCGGGGGACCCAAGCCCACACCCCTCTGGCTCCCCGAAGTCGCCTAATAAAGGAAGTGCCCCATAGGCCAGCCGCGAACTTCAGGCATTAAATCAGCCCTCCTCATCCTGTTGTTGCACATCCTGTTGTTATTCCCCAGCTCCGCCTCGCGCTCTTCCTCCGGGCAAACCCAGCCCTCGGAGGACTGGCCTGGCAGGAGCCCCAGCCAGCTTCGCCCGCCGCACTTACCTTCCGTCCTTGCAATTTCTGCTCCGAAGACCGAGGGCGGGATCGTCGGGTCCAGGACTGGCTCAGCAGCACATAGAGGGGGCCTTCCTGGCGTGCAAGGCGCTCGCAGTCGCGAAGTCGGCGCCGAAGTCTTGCAGCAGCCGCTGGGGCAGGATCGGAGCCGTTCCCTTTTATTTCCCCTCTGCTGCACTCACAGCTCGGCAAGACCGCCCGGCAGCTGCCAACAATGAGCTGTGTTTCTTAGGGCTTTGGCCACAGTTAATATAAGGGATTTCAGGAAGGGCGGAGCGAGAGCCTCCCCGGCGGGCGGCGGGCAAACGCGGATTCCGGAACACCAGGCACACGGGACCGGGCTGGGCAGCCGCGTCCCCGCGGCCAGAGGCACGTGCGCAGAGCCCGAGGGCCCAGGCGCCGCCCCGCTGCCCCCGATTCTGGTTTCTTCCCGGAGCACAAACACCAGGCCAGACCGCCCCCGGCGCAGAAAGTCCTCCCTGGACGCTTAGCCCGAAGGTAGCGCCCGCCGCGAGAGAAACTAGGAAAACTCACCGCCCTCCTCTGGCCGAATCCCCACCTCGAGCTCACCTAGAGACCTGGGCTGCTTTCTGTGGGAAAATAGGGTTCACACAGTGCCCCCTGTTTACTGCCTCTCTGCCTCCGCGGCTTTGCAAAAGCCTACCCAGGTTGCAAAGAATGGCTGTGTTTACCCGAGTGGGTTTTAAGCCCCGGGCAAATAATGCCCCCTCCCCTGTGCGCACTTTCCTGGACTGTGCCTTTGTGTTTTTATAGGGGCAGTAGGTAAACCTGATCTAGACATTTTGCGTGTAGATGCATTTCCTCCACTCCTTTCAAGGACAGGAGCTGGGGGCGGGGGAGCGGCAGCGGCAGCCGCTGCAGGTGGACCGAGCGCGTTCGCGGGCTCGGCCGCCTCCGCTCCAGCGCCTGGAAGTCCGGTCCGCGGTTTCGCGGCTACTTGCCGCTCCCGGGGTACGTGTGCTTCTGCTAAGTTTGCGTTTGCAGCTCTTGGTAGCTTTGGCATCCGAGCTGAGGCGTCTCTGCTCTGTAAACAAACTCAGCGATCCTCGTCCCCAGATCCACCTTTTTGCACATACACAGCTTCTTGCTTCTGCCCTTGATCCGGGAGGTGGGGGTGTGTGCAAACTTGCACAGCCTCCCTCCGGGCTCTGCCTGACGGTTTGGGGTTGATTTAGAAGCGAACGGGTTTGTAATTAAGAAATTCGAGGGCTGTGTAAGGCTGCTGAAGCTGGAAAAGGAAAACAAATAGATAACATGGTAATCGCTTTGTAAATAAAGTCGTTCTGGAGGTGGGCACGTAGCTGCACGTCCCGTATGGCACCGCGCGCGCACACACACTGCTGGGACTCTTCCTTTTCAGTGAAATTGCTCAGTGGGCCAATAGGCGATAATAATAACCTTGCTTCCCAGAACGCGGCACAACTAGCCTGGTCGTCCATTTGGCTCATTGACTTGCAAATAAAAGCCCTAACGCGGGCCTGGGCCACTACCCAGTCGGAGCTCTCTTGCTTTCTCAAATGGGGAAGCCGAATTGTTTCCCCAACACGGTGATGAGGTTGCTCGGAGCTTTTAAATTGCTCTTTATGTGGTAAAAGTGAGTTTAGCGCTCCGAATAAGGACTTCTGTTCAGAGTTGTTTCTTCATAAGTAGATATCCATTGACGACTTCCTGCTGTGAAGAGCAAGTCGTCCCCCCCCCGCCCCGCCTTTTTTTTCTCCCATCTTGCTCACAGGACTTTTAAAGGCCCTTTTTGAAGACTGGAAATTCTGATACATTTCCCCTTTCAGGAATTTGCAGAAGAGAGCAAATCCTGATTATTTGAATCTATTACCCCTCTGTCTTCCTTTAGTTATATATGTGTAGAATAGTTAATATATGGATTTAAACACTGTTACTATCTTCCTCTCTTTCGTTTTCCACACCCTCCATCATTTATAACCGTGCGTGCAATAATTTTTAAACCTCAAAATATGTTTGCTTTTTGGAGACTTGTGCACAGGAGCACATTGCAGTTTGGGTTGCTAGAATCCCCTGATCTCTTGTCTACCTACGACTTATACCTGTAGGTCATGGGCTTGCAGTTACAGAATCAGAGACTTGAGAAAACAACAACAAACTTGATACTTCCTATAAAAAAAAATAGACTCAAAAATATGGTCAACTCTCCACCCCCGCCCCACCCCCAATTCAAAAATTGCCAGATAGGTTGTTTACTTCCCTTCCTTGTACTGCAGTGTCTTGCGACACAAGGACTGGCTCTTGAATCTCTAATCTAAATTCCCCTTGAAACCATTAAGGAAAGGTGCACCTCCATCCTGCTCCAGTGGTTCCACATACTATTGAGAAATCCCTTGAAAGGTCACCTCCCCATCCCCCACCCCTTAGAGGGAAAAGAAATTCCTTCTGGGACCAGCTGGTGAGAACATGGTGTGCTTTGTTCATTTATTCATCCGTCCAGCGAATATTTACCAAGTGCCGGGCACTTTTCCTAGCTCTTGGAGAGACAACCAGGACAAGAACTCACGGTCAAAAGTGGAGATGGACAAACAAACCTTAGACACACTTTGATAAGTGTCACAGCAGCACTAAGAACAGGGTTCTGGAGCACATAGGAGGGACAACCTGGACTTCTAGCCTTGGGAAGGCTTCCCAGTGGGAGTGGTGATAAGTGGAGGCTTGACAATGAGTAGAAGTTAGGCCATCCCAGGAGGGGGACAAAGGTGAGAGAAACAAGGTTGGAGAGGTGAACAGGCTGGATGGTCCCCAAGGGAGAACAGGCACTGGTCCCCAAGCTGAGAAATGAAGATTGTGTCTTGAAGGTAAAGAGAAGTGAGTGAAGGCTTGTGAACCAGTGAGATGATCAAGTTTTCATTTTAAAGAGATCAGGACAATACTATGGAGAATGGATTGAGAAAGCAAGACTGGGAGTGGGGAATCCAGTTAGTGGGCTATTACAGTTATCCAGGGGTATGCAAAACCCAGTGTAAGCTGGGGCTTATCCTGTGAACTGGAGTGAGGCAGTAGAGCTGTATGTGGCCCTGAAGGTGCTATATGGTTGTATTTCTTTTGGTTGTATTTCTTTCCTAAGGCGCTTGGGCTTAAACAACAGAAAATTATTGTCTCACAGTTCTGGAGTCTAGAAGTCCAAGATCAAGGTGTTGGCAAAGTTGGTTTGGAGCACCCGTGAGGGAAAATCTGTTCCATGCCCCTCTTCTAGATATGGTGATTTGCTGGCCATCTTTGATGTTTCTTGGCTTATGTGTATATCACCCCAATCTCTGTCTTAATCCTCACATGGCATTTCTTCCCTGTGTGTATGTCCAAATTTCCCCATTTTATAAGGACTCCAGTCATATTGGACTGAGACCTATCCTAATGACCTCCTTTTAACTTGATTATCTCCATAAAGACCCTATCTCTAAATAAAGTTCTTCCTAAGGTCCTGGGAGTTAAGAGTCCAACATTTTTGGAGAGCCATAATTCAACCCATAATAGTGGTAGAGAAACTGAGTAACATGGGATCCTACCATCATGGAAGAAAGATGTAGGCTGGAACTCTCTTCTCAGCTCTCCTGCTGGTCTGCACTTACATTCCTTCATGTGAATGCTCAGCCTGAGGTCTTCCTAACTGTCTTCCACAACTAGCAACATCCCTCTTTGTTTGCCTACACTGTTTTGTTTTTCCTCTTGGTATTTATCCATACTTGACTTGTTGCATATTCACTGTCTTCCCCTCCTGCAATGAAAGCTCCAGGAGAGAGCAGGGACTTCGCCTGTTTATTCTGTGTCTAAAACAAGTCTTTTGCTGGTTAGATTCATGAGGGAATGGATGGATGGAATGACTATAGCAGAAGTACCAAGGGAACCCAAATAAAGGGCTTAAGGAGGGGGTGGTCAGGGAAGACTTCTCTGGAGAAGGTTACTTTCCAGGTTAGCAGCAGAGGAGTCTAGCAGAAAGCAGAACAGCAGCTTACCACTGTCTGTATTGTGGCCTGTCATGGACTTGAGGAAAACTCACCTGTTTGCGAGGATCACTGATTGCTGAGTGGGGGGGAGGTCCCTGTTGGTGTGAACTTTTGATTGAAACAGCTTTTAGAGGTAAGCCTTGGGCTTCAGCTAAACTGAATTGAGGCAAGGCTGACAGAAGGGCCCAGCTTCAGAACAGTTTATACTTGTACGGTGGAGCCAGGGTGAGGCTGGGGGGCAGCGTGGGTTCTAATATTGGGTTTTATTATACTTTCTAAAGGATCTCACCTAATCCTCACCTGAACAAGTACGGATTACTTTCATCACTTCAGGAAGGAGGATATTGAGAGTTAAAAAAACAAACACCACCCCCACACACACCACCCCCCGCCACCCAACACCTATCTTTTCAGAGGGATTAGGGAAAAGAGGAGAGAAGGACTCAGTCAGAGACAGACACTGATACACTGGTTTCCCTTCAGATCATATAAATCTTTTGCCTTTTACTAAAGATTTCTGTGGACAGAGACAGACAGTGGTTGGGCCCGTTCTCCTCTTCCTCTCCTCCCAAGACCTAACTCCAGTCTTAACTGAAGAGAAGAACACTGCTGCTGCTTTGTCCCGCTGTCCACTTGGCCACCATGAGGCAGGAGCCTCTATTTGAGCATAAAGCGTGACAACAATCCCTATTTCTGCCTTTCTCCTTCTTTCTCCTATTCTCCCTCATTCGCAGGATGGAAAATTCTATTTTGCTGGTCTGTGGAGTAACTGGGGGTAGGAAGAAGCCCTGTATGCAGCCTTGCATTATCTGCCTTACACATATGTGTCTATGTCAAAATAAGATCTTCATATAATTTTTAAACCTGTGAATTTTGTTCTAATTAATAAAGTACAAATTACTGGAAATAAAGTTCAAATTACATGACTAAACTTGGAAGAATTTTTTCTGCCTTCATGTATTTTCACATTTGATAGAAAGTTATTTTACCATGGAAGCAGGGGACAATGAAATGTTTTTATTAAACAGGGGTCTTAAAACTTGACGGAGTTGATGCTATCTCACCTGAGAAGATGGTTGAACATCACCTCTGATTCAGTAGATTGGGAGTGGGGCCTGAGGATCTACATGTTTTTAAAAAGCTTTTAAATTAGTTCTTATGTTTAGTCCAGTTTGAGAACTACCAATCTTGTCCACAGGTGGGTGATGACTGGGGTTGTTCTGAAAGTGATCATGGGTATAGAGTAAGCCTGGTTTATGTTCCTGAAGTCCTGTTCCCTTGAACTGCTGCCTTCTCCCCCAACCCGCCTTGATTGGAATTTTGCCCATCTTTGAAGGTCTAGTTCAGATAACATCTCTTTCAAACCTTCCCTGATTTCCAGATGGAAAAAATTCTGGTGCCCTTGGTGCCTCCCAGGGCATTTTGCTCAGCTTTTCCTCTATGACTTATTCAGGCTTGAGTTTTGTGTATTTGTGCCCCCTCCTGTAGCCTTCTGTGTAATGGCAAAGGTTCCTTGGTGAGCCCCCAAGGACTGCACAGTGTCATGCGTAGAGTAGCTTGCTTTAGTCTGTCTGGCATGTCTTAACAAAATACCACAGACTAGGTGGCTTAAAAAATAGACTTTATTTTCTCACAAGTTTGGAGGCTAGAGGTCCAATATCAAGGTGTCAGCAGGGGTGGTTCTTTTGAGGCCTCTCTCCTTGCCTTGCAGATGGCTGATTTCTAGCTGTGTCCTTACCTGGTCGTTTCTTTGTTGCCTCTGTGCTGAAGTCCTGGGTGTCTCTTTGCCTGTCACCAGTCAGATTGGATTGGGACTCACCCATTATGGCCTCATTTTAATTTAATCACCTCTTTGAAGACCTTATAACCAAATACTGTTACATTCTGAGATGCTGGGAGTTAAAGCATCAGTGTATGACTTTTAGAGGACACAATTTAGTCCATACCATGCCTCAAGTATGTTTGGATAATTGACATTTTATTACTCAACAACTTTAACAATAAATTCAGACTTCCTAGGTGAGTTGGTGGTAAAGAATTCACCTGCTGATACAGGAGACACAGTAGACGTGGCTGCAATCCCTGGGTTGGGAAGATCCCCTGGAGGAGGAAATGGCAGCCCACTCCAATATTCTTGCGTGGAGAATCTCATGGACAGAGGAGCCTGGTGGGCTGCAGTCTGCAGGTCACAAAGAGTCAGACACAGCTGAACAGGCACACACTCTCTTAACAATAAACTAGACAAGACTCACATGGGTTATGAAGTTGGATGAGATATGTTGGAAAGCAAAAGAAAACGGAGTGACCTTAACTAGATAAATATGCTATTGAAAACAGGATTACATCCAATAGGAAAAACTTCGAAGGCTCCAGTAACAAATTGAATGGGTATTGGACAGGAAATTATTGACTAGGTATAGCATATTCAGCCACACACACACACACACACACATTGTGAGTCAAACTGAGCTATTGGTTTGGAGGCAGCAATGGAATTCTGTTATTAAAAGAAAACAATCGGAATGTGTTAGAAGTGAGAATATCAAATGATAGAACTGGAAGTAATTCTTTGCTGCACTTGGCTCTTTTCAGAGACTGTGGTTGGTTTTTAACTTTACATTTTAATAAAGAGTTACAGAAACTAAAGACGGTTCATTTTAAAAAAAGGAAATATATTTTAAAGGATGGGAAATGGGACTTATAATGGCTGTTTAGCTGGAGAAGAAAAAAGCTGACAGGTGACTTAATCCATATGTTCTGGTGTACGCACAGGGAAATGAATATGGTGGATCCTTTCCAGATGTTTTCCTTTTCCACTGAGACAAAGAAAAAAGGAAAGCATTTTTAAAAGAAAACTTTAGATCAGTGGTTTTTGAATTGAATTCTATAGACCTTGAGTGTTCTTAGCTTCACTTTTATGTGCATTATATATTAAGGAGTTCTTGTTCAAATTTGTTTTAAAACATTGTTCTGATGTTAAACTGTTATGAAAACTAATGCTTTGGACAATACAAAAATCACAGAATTCTAATTCGGGGTGAGACTTAAAAAAATCTTATCCAAACTCCCTGATTTTCTAGATGAGAAATCTGAGGTCCTGAGAGGTTAAGTGACTTATTAATAAAGGACTTCCTAAACATCAGGATTTTAAAACACCAGATCAGATTATCAGAGGGAACTAAGTCTTTATGAAGATTTCAGTGAAATAGGATAGAGAGGTGTTGAATGGTTTAGATCAGCTTTTCCCAACTGGCCTTCTGTGTTATAGGTGGGAGGGTTGTAAAAGGCAGTAACAGAATCTGTGTCAATTTCTACTTCTTAGAAAGTAAGAAGTACAATCATTTAGAACTATTTTTGCTGTTCAAAATGGAAGTTTGAGAGTCTCTGAGAGTGTGCTGAGTGAGCCTACTAAGCCGCTAATAGACATTGAACATCCAGCCAGCAGGCACTTAACTCAGTTTCTCTCTTGCTAAATATGCCTGTCAGAGGGGAGGTTTGTACCATTTTGCTACTTGAATTTGTTTTGATTCTCATTCACATATAATCTTTTTGAGGTAGAAAGCAAATAGTCCTGAATGAAATAAATCAATGAGAAATGTCACTGTATAATCATTTTAATAATCATTTTGCAAATGACTTATGACGATGCTTACCCCAAGGAAGGGTTACCTTCATATAATGAAAATTCTAATATAGCACAAATACCTAACTCTGGAACTCAAAACTCAGTGCTAGAAAGAGAAAATATATGATGACTACATCCAAGTTGACTTTCAACTTGTTAGAAATAAAAGATTCAATCAACTGCCTCATGAAATAATAGTGGAGTTATGTTTATAAACATAGTTTCAGGCTTTTATAAAGATACAAAAACATAACAACATCCTTTTATCTAATTAGTTATAAATAACACAGAATTATTTTTTTTTTAACCTAGTTGGTTTTTAAGTACAAAATACAAAAACTAAAAGCGTGGAGAAATGAAAGTATTTTGTGTCAATTTCTGATATTAATACCATTGTATGTAGTTATATTTCAGTATAGTTTAAATTACATATTTAGTAGAAAATCCAAAATTGCCTGTTTTAAATTTGTCAACAAATTGTGCTTTTCCTTAATAATTGATTCAAAAGAAATCATACAATAGAAGACTATTACAAAGAAGAAAAGAATTTGTTTTTACATTTTTTGTTTAATAAATGTTATTAAAAATCAGGTTAAAATAAATTCCAGTAATACATTTATCTAAAAATAATATATTTATCTAACTTAGCTGAGTTAAGCTACTGGAAAGATTGAATGTTAACCTATTTATTTTTTAAAATATAGGCTTCTTTCTAATATTAAATAAATATATGACTCCAAAATTGTCTGTGAGTTCAGTCGTCTTTCACTCATTGATTCATTAATTCCATCTTCGTTTTATTCATATGCCTGTGCAATAGCTAGATAAGAATAATTTCTATGAGTGTGTGAATTATTTGTATTTTAATTAGTATTTTCTGAAGTGCTTGTAGTGCTTTAGTTCTTTTCAGTAATTTAAACAATCTTATTTACGCCATCAATTTGTAGTAAGCAAGGGATTTCCAAACTAATGTAACGTGCAGCCTAGCTTCTGGAATGGGTATGTAGGGGTATCTGAGAAGCACCCTCAGAATAACTTTGAGATAAGATTATCTTCTAGGAGTGAAAGAAGGGAGCATAAATGTGTTCAAGATAAGATTGGCATTCTTCGCAGGAAAGTGAAGCTTCTAAGGCCTCCTGGGTCCCTTGAGAGTTAGAAGCCACCAGAATTCCAGGCACCGGAAGGGCATACCTCCTGTTGTAAGTTAACAAACTGCTATTCATCCATCTCTTTTGGTTTGGTGAGTGAGCCAGTTCATCTTTGGATGGATGATCAGCTAAGCTGAAGATGCTTAACAGGTCTTGGTCTGTGGTGTCTTCAGTAAAGGAGAGACAGAGGTACAATGACTGATCCTTTGACATCCCTCCCTTCGTGTTATCTCTGAGCTATACATACAGTGGTCTGTGGAAATAATTTGTAGTACTGAAAAATCAGAATGCTACTTACTGCTGTCTTATAATGCCTTGCCCTCCTATGAAGTTTTACTGTGATTTTGCTCCAGCTGGTTAGAATCTCCATTCTTGTCCCTCTCATATATGCCTTGTGATTTTCCTTCATCGTCCTTCTTGAGATGTGTAGTTACACATTTATTCTGTGACTCTCTAATTACTGTCCCCACAATGGCAGGGACCACACTTCAGTCTCATCCCAGTGTCACAGCATTGTATCCCCAGTGCAAAAACAGGATCCAGCTCAGAGGCAGTGATTAAGACGCTATAATAAAAATTCTCATTCTTCTGACCCTTACTGTTAAGCAATTGAGGTCTAATTTAAAATCTTCTTTTAAAAGAATTAAAATGTTTTCCAGTATTCTAGTTTGCGTGAGTCTGAGTGAACTCCGGGAGTTGGTGATAGACAGAGGCGCCTGGCGTGCTGCGATTCATGGGGTCGCAAAGAGTCGGACATGACTGAGCGACTGAACTGAGACTGTATAAAAGTTTTCTCCATAAGTGCTAATCTATGCTAGATAATTTAGAAAAAGCATTTATTAATATAAAATTAATTTTTGTTCATGTCTTCAAAACTTCTTTAGTTCTTCTTGCATTTCCCACCTTCTCAAGATTCGAAATGCTCCCTGGCAATTAAGCTCTTCTGGTCACTGTATTTTCTAAAATCAACTTTGTGTATCCTTCATAATGTATTATGAGGGAGAAGAGATTTTGAGAATCAGTTCTCTGCCTGGAGGTAGGGACTCCTCATCTCTGTTTCTTTCTACATTTAAGAGGATATTATTGAAGTGGATTGAGCAGAAGATGAGCCTGTATGCAATGCGTTTATGTGTTTCTATATTTTCTGGTACAATAGTGGAGCATAAGGATGATTTTATGGAATATTAATTTAGATATAAGTTCCAGAGCATTATAACACCCACATGGAGTCCTTTCAGTGGTCTTTGTTCCTTTGTTCCCAACCCAGGGATCAAACCCAGGTCTCTCGCATTGCAGGCAGATTCTTTACCACCTGAGCCACCAGGGAAGCCCAAGAATACTGGAGTGGGTAGTCTCTCCCTTCTCTAGGGGATCTTCCTGACCCAGGAATCCAACTGGGGTCTCCTGCATTGCAAGCAGATTCTTTACCAGCTGAGGTACCAAGGAAACCCTTTGTTGATTAACAGGTACCAACAAGAGAAAAGGAGATAGGAAAAGTTAATGCAGATATAAAGCAACAAGTCCAGAGTTCATGAGGCAAGAGGACTCTGCTGTCTGAGATCTTAGGTGATTAGATAAAAGGTGCAAGACTGGAACCTGCAAAGTGAAACTCATTCAGTTAGCTCTAACACAGCATGGTTTTCCTATATGTCAGCCGTCTTTCTCTCATTGCCACTACAAAAAACTCTTCCAAGCTGGGGACTGTAAGTTATATTTTTGTGTTCCCTAATACCTAGTACAGTGTGAATTCATGACTTGGTTTGTGTAGAACTGTAACCCAGTCCCTTTTCATTTTACTTTGCCGATAGAGAGTTATTAAATCAGGGGAAGAGATTTTGATAAGGAAAGTTATTCTCAGGAAATAAAAACAGGCTCAAAATAGATCTCCCTTGGTGGCTCAGATGGTAAAAGCGTCTGCCTACAATGCAGGAGAGCCGGGCTTGATCCCTGGGTCAGGAAGATCCTCTGGAGAAGGAAATGGTACCCCACTCCAGTACTCTTGCCTGGAAAATCCCATGGACAGAGGAGCCTGGTAGGCTACAGTCCATGGGGTTGCAAAGTCAGACACAACTGAGCGACTTCACTTTCAAAATAGATCAGGAACTGTTTTATCTATTTAAATATGCACTTAAATGGAGAACAGAAACTATATTCTGATATATATTAATTTGGTAAACAACAAACTGGATTAATTGGCTTTACAAAACTCTTAAAGAATTTTATTTTTTGGAGGAGGTAACTAAGTTACAGTTAGTAAGTATGCTTAGAAAGTGAAAAGTGAAAGTGAAGTCACTCAGTCGCGTCTGACTGTTCGCCACTCTACGGACTGTAGCCTACCAGGCTCGTCCGTCCATTCTCCTGCATTGCAGGCAGCCGCTTTACCATCTGAGCCACTGGGGAGTCAGACACTACAGAGATTCACTGAGGTTTGAGTCTGTGTTTTGAGCATTTGTTCTCTGATCATCAGTACTTGTGGTTCTCTTTTGAATGCCCCTCTTTGTCAGCAAGAGTGTACAACTGTCACGATAGCAGTCATTTAGCTTGATGTAGCTGTGCTCCCGTAGTCATGCATGGATGTGAGAGTTGGACCATAAAGAAAACTGAGCCCTGAAAAGTTGATGCTTTTGAACTGTGGTGTTGTAGAAGACTCTTGAGAGTTCCTTGGACTGCAAGGAGCTCAAACCAGTCAATCCTAAAGGAAATCAGTCCTGAACATTCACTGGAAGGACTGACGCTGAAGCTGAAGCTACAATACTTTGGCCACCTGGTGTGAAGAACTGACTCATTGGAAAAGACCCTGATGCTGGGAAAGATTGAGGGCAGGAGGAGAAGGGGATGGTTGGATGGCATCACTGACTTGATGGACATGAGTTTGAGCAAGCTCTGGGGGATGATGAAGGACAGGGAAGCTGGAGTCGCAGAGCTGGACACAACTGAATGACTGAATGACTGAACTGAACTGAGCTGTGCTCCTAAAAATGAAAGGTCCTGGGTAGCTAGAGCTAGAAAGTTTCAGTGTTCTTTAAATGTGTCAAATCACTAACATCATCAAAATCTTTACCAGAGTGTCCACTGATGGATGAATGGATACAAAAGAAGGAAATTTTATCATCTGTGACATCATGGATGGACCATGAGGATATCATACTAAGTGAAATAAGTCAGATAGAGAAAGACAAATACTGTATTATCTTACTTGTATGTGGACCTAAAAACTCAAAACAAAACAAACTCTAATTCACTGATACAGAGAACAGATTAGTGGTTGGCAGAGGTGGGGGTGTGGTGGTAATTGTGGTTGTGGTAGTGAAAATGGGTGAAGGTGATCAAAAGGTACACACTTCCAATTATAAAATAAAATAAGTCCTGGGGATGCTATGTGCAGCATGGTAACTCCAGTTAATAATGTGTGTGTGTGCTGAGTCACTTGGTTATGTCTGACTCCACATGACCACATGGGCTGTAGCCCACCAGGCTCCTCTCTCCATGGAATTTCCCAGGCAAGAATATTGGAGTGGGTTGCCATTTCCTACTCCAGGGGATCTTCCTGACCTAGGGATTGAACCTGCCTCTCTTGCCTCTCCTGCATTAGTGGACAGATTCTTTACCACTATACCACCTGGGAAGTCCTAGTTAATAATACTGTGTTACATATTTAAAAGTTGTTAAAGAAAGGAAGAAAGAAGGAAAGTTGCTAATAGAGTAAATCTTAAAGGTTCTCATCACAAAGAAAAAAATTTGTAACTATGTGTTGATGGATGTTATGGTGATCATTTCCCAATATACACAAATATTGAATCCTTATCTTGTATATCTGAAACTAATGTAATGTTATATGTCAAGTAGTTCTCAATAAAAAAAAAAATCTGGTTGGTGTACAAACTGTGACTATAAAATAGTAGGGAAGATTTCATAAGCCATATGCAAGAATATGCCTGATTGTAACCACATCTTGAATGAAAATAGAGTTTTTGAAGTAAACTCATAAGAATCATGGAATCATTGTAAGTTACAGATAGGGCTCTTAAGGTCATCTAGTCCAACCTACTGTATTTGGAGATTAGAGAGATGCAGGCTAAAGGAGGTGAAATGACTTGCCCGAGGAAATGGAGGGAATCAAGAGCACATCAGAAAGAGATGAACTGTTCTATGCAGGTCATGCTCATTTGCCTGTGCGAAACTTTCTGACAAACTTGAGGGGATCGCCTGCACATGAGCTGGCACTACAGAGAAGCTACTGGGAGCTGAATGCTCCTCGCACAGTATAGGCCAAAGACTGTCATCATGAGGTTGCCAGAGTTGTTATTAGCTTCTAGAATCTCTCGAAGGGCAAGTCCCTATCAGAACTCTTGCTGGAGAGTATGTGTAGGTTGTGCTGGAGGTCAGGCGTTTGCTCTGAAGCAGGTGAAAGATAAAGGACCCCTGTTCAGACAAAGATGTAGAACCAATTCACTGATAACATCTTGATGTTCTGTTTTCAGATTATTTCTTGAGAACCTTTTGGGCAAATATGATAGAAATCAGCACTATTAACTAGAATTCTGGAACACCTGCAGGCCATGGTATAGTTCTGACTTGCGTAAAGACTGCTCAGTGGACAGAAAGAATCTGAAAAGGAAAAGTGTCTAATATGGTTTTACTGACAAGTTCAGTGTGTCCCTTTATCAGTGCCAGCGAGACCACTTGATCACCTTTCTTTCCAAGCACCCTTGTTTATTACGTTTCTTTTAATTTTTAGAACACAAAGATGAGATGATATAACTGGACTTTTGAGATATAAATAGACTTGAAGTTTGCCCTTTGAAAGTAAGTGAAACTAGAAAGGACCACACATAATGGGTGAGACTAGCCATACTCAGTGAGATTGTCTCTATGGGTTTGGTTGGGGAGAACAGGGATAAACTATCTAACCAAGATAACCAGGCTATGAGTCTCAGAGAGGCACTCTCATGACAGTTGAACAATGAAACCGCTTTGGAAAAGCCCCAAAGCAACAAAAGTGATTAGTATCAACTATGAAAGCCAAGATCTGATAGACAAGTACCTGAAGAACGACAGACATGGTACAATAGGCAGGGATCAAGGCCATCCCCCGAAAAAGTGTAAAAGGCAAAATGGTTGTCTGAGGAGGCCTTACAAATAGGTGAGAAAAAAAAGAAGCTAAAGGCAAAGGAGAAAAAGAAAGATATACCCATTTGAATGCAGAGTTCCAAAGAATAGCAAGGAGAGTTAAGAAAGCCTTCCTCAGTGATCAGTGCAAAGGAATAGAGGGAAACAAACATGTCCATGACTGAGCGACTAAACTGAACTGATGAAAGCCAAAATCTAATGAGTTGTCTGAAGGAAGAGGTGTTAACTGAAGGCAGCTGGTCAGGAACATTTAGATGAAATGGAGGCTAAAAAGGGAGATTTGGCTGTGTTCATCTGCCTTGGACAAAAACGATACAGGTTTGGGTTCCCTGAAAAGTGTCCTCTTCTATATGGCAGCGTTAGCTCACTGGTTTTTACCATGACCTTTGTCACCATGATCATTTTTCTTGCTCTAATTCCATGTCCACCAAGGAAATTTCTGAAAAATCAATTCAACTTGTCAGAACCAGAGGAAGATATAGGGAATACTGTTAAGATATTATGGTAGGGGAAAACTTTTTAAGGAATATACAAAAAGCAGAAATTATTTGTGAAAAGACTGCTTCTTTTGGCAAATGAGATAATGATGTTAAAAGACAAATAGGAGACTAGAATAATATATTTATAACACATATGATAGGAAAAGGATTATTACCCAAAAAGTGTAAAACATGTTCAGTTCAGTTCAGTTCAATTCAGTTGCTCAATCACATCCATCTCTTTGTTGACCCCATGGACTGTAGCACACCAGGCTTCCCTGTCCATTACTAACTCCCAGAGTTTGCTCAGACTCATGTCCATCGAGTCAGTGATGCCATCCAACCATCTCATCCTCTGTCACCCTCTTCTCCTCCTGCCTTCAAACTTTCCCAGCAACAGGGTCTTTTCCAGTGAGTTAGTTCTTCACATCAGGTGGCCAAAGTATTGGAGCTTCAGCTTTAGCATCAGTCCTTCCACTGAATATTCAGGACAGATTTCTTTTAGGATGGACTGGTTTGATCTCCTTGCAGTCCAAGGAATTCTCAAGAGTCCTCTCCAACACCACAGTTCAAAAGCATCAATTATTTAGCACTCAGCTTTCTTTATGGTCCAACTCTCACATCCATGCATGACTACTGGAAATACCATAGCCTTGACTAGATAGGCGTTTGTTGGCAAAGTAATGTCTCTGCTTTTTAATATGCTGTCTAGATTGGTCATAGCTTTTCTTCCAAGGACCAAGCCATCTTTTTAATTTCATGGTGGCAGTCACCATCTGCAGTGATTTTGAAGCCTAAGAAAATAAAGTCTGTCAATGTTTGCATTGCTTCCCCATCTATTTGCCATGACATGATGGGACTGGATATCATGATCTTAGTTTTTTGAATGTTGAGTTTTAACACATGTTAATTATGTAAAAATACATTTAAAAATGCTATCAAGCTAATTAAAAAAAAAAGACAAAACTATCCAATAGGAACCTCTTGGTGGTCCCGTGTTTGAGAATCCCCTGCCAATGCAGGGGACATGGGTTTGATTCCTGGTCTAGGAAGATCCCCCATGCCAAAGAGCAGTTAAGCCTGTGTGCCACAACTATGGAGCTTGTACACTAGAGCCCGTGCTCTGTAATAAGAGAAGCCACTCCAGTGAGGATCTCCTGCACAGCAGCTGGAGAGTAGCCCCTGCTCATCACAACTAGAGAAAGCCAGTGCACGGCAACAGATAAATAAATAAGAATTAAAAAAACCATCACACAATAGGAAAGTGGACACAAAAATGAACAAGTAACTCAATAGCAAACCATAGGGAACCAAGTGATTAATGAATGTATGAGATGATGCTCATATATTTGACAATAATCTGGGGAGCTAAAATGAGATGCCAGTGGGATTTAATTTTAGTTTCTTCAATTTGGAAAAATTAGAGCATCTAGTAGTACTATTTGTAGTTCAGAACATGGGGAAGCAAACCAGTATGGCTTCTGGAGTATGAACTGGTGTAATCATATTGGAAGGCCCATGGCCTATAAATCAGCATTTCTACCTCCAGGTGTATACTTACAGAATCTCTTGTACACATGTATGAGAAGGCAATGGGTAAAATATACTCTAGTCATACTATAGAATACTGTAGAGCAGTTGCAAGAAGTAAGCTAGCTAGGTCTGTGTAACTCTACATAAATGGCTCTCAAAAAGTCTTTTTTCTTTCAGTTTTATTTAGGATCATTGAGAAATAAGATGGTGAGATATTAAAAAGAAAAGAATCAGGATAGGATGATACATGCAAGAAGATATTCTACTTGGTGGACCTAAGTATTTCAGCCACCGAGAAAGCATATTCGTTTCCCATTAAAACATAATAAGTCTGGGAATGAGAATATATTTTATTTTAATTTTGGTTAGGACATGTCAGACTATTGAGTCTGCTAAGCAGTTAAAAAATTGAGTTTCTTGAATCGCCAGTCCAGGTCTGATGCATGATACAGGATGCTTAGGGCTGGTGCACTGGGATGACCCAGAGATATGGTAAAGGGAGGGAGGTGGGAGGGGGTTCAGGATAGGGAACACGTGTACACCCATGGCAGATTCATGTTGATGTATGGCAAAACCAATACAATATTGTAAAGTAAATAACCTACAATTAAATAAATTTAAAAAAGATTAAAGATAAAAGATTTTTGCAAACAAATTAAAAAAATAAATTGGGTTTCTGCACCTGAAAGCTAAGAATCACATTCTGCAATATAGTGACCCCTCCAACCAAGTTTTGTCACCTAGTGGCTAACTGGACCCCCTTTAGGGCATGGAGAGACAGTTCATTCTCTATGAAGACCACGTCTTTTGGTTCTGATGTCCTGTGGTGTGTGTATATTTCATGCCTGGCAGATTTCACCAGAAATAGCTGCCCCATCAGCCACCATACTAGTGATGCCCCACTGGAAGCTTCCAGACTCCTACAAGTCAACCAGGCAGTAAAATAAGCACTCTAGTGCCTTTCAATACTTCTGAAATCTGCAGACCTTTAAGTTGCTTCAGACTGTTTAAAATGTTAAGTGGGTTTTGCTTTTGACTTGAATTATTTAAAATAATATCAGGAACAATAAGAACCTCAAGTTGATCAGAAACTCTAATTGACAATTATATATTATTATATGTACAAAATAAGAAAGTTAGTAATTAACTGATTCAGTTGGCTAAGGATCCCTCTTACCCGTCCTCTGCCGAAAGTGAAAGTCGTTCAGTCCTGTCTGACTCTTTGCAACCCCACAGACTATACAGTCCATGGAATTCTCCAGGCCAGAATACTGGAGTGGGTAGCTAGGGGATTTTCCCAACACAGGGATTAAACCCAGTTCTCCCACATTGCAGGTGGATTCTTTACTAGCCAAGCCACAGTTTCTAAGGGAGAAAAACAATAAAAGAAGTCTTTGGTGATGTCTTCTGTCTGTCAACAACTGCCTCACTGAATTTTCCTCCTTAGACAACATTATGTCTAATGTCTTAGAAAAAGAGTGTGCCCTTGGGGAAAATAAAGAAAGAAAGGAGGAAGACTACGCTTCCGGAGGGGCACACTGTGTGCCATATAATACACTATTTGTTTTGGTATCCATTATCTTATTTAATTTCACTTAAATTTAATTTTCATAAATTTCATTTAATTTTGATATCAATTCTGCTAGAAAGATATTGTTATCTGAGGCTCAGAGAGTAAAGTGATTTGACTAAAGTCACTCAGCTGCCAAGAGGCAGAACTGGGGTATCAAATGAAGTCTCCCTGACTTTGCAGGTAAAAGGCTTTCTATTATTGTCTATTAACTTTAACAGACCCTGGGGTAGAACAGGACTCTGGACCAGGATTACCTTTTGCAAAGCAGGAGTTGTGTTTATGGTTTCTCCAAATCCAGAAAAATGGCTTCAAATTGGCCATTCATCCCTCTTTTCACCACTTGGAGCACTTCCCCTCTTCTTCCTCCTACTCTTCACCTCCCAACTTTGAATGAGATAAAAGCTTTTCAAAAGACATAATAAGATACAAAGACCTTTACACAAAAATAGAATAGCAAAAGATAAACATCAAAAGATGGATAAGGGGATGGGTAAATCCTGGGGGAAGCAGATTTTCTTAGAACTTCCTTGAAGTCAAGGGAAAGAGAGAAATATCCTGGGTTACATGGTTTCATTGTTAAATAAGGAAAGGATTACTTGTTCATTCAGTTCAGTTCAGTCGCTCAGTCGTGTCCAACTCTTTGCGACCCCATGAATCACAACACGCCAGGCATCCCTGTCCATCACCAACTCCTGGAGTTCACTCAGATTCATATCCATTGAGTCAGTGATGCCATCCAGCTATCTCATCCTCAGTCGTCCCCTTCGCTTCCTGCCCCAATCCCTCCCAGCATCACAGTCTTTTCCAATGAGTCAACTCTTCACATGAGGTAGCCAAAGTACTGGAGTTTCAGCTTTAGCATCATTCCTTCCAAAGAAATCCCAGGGTTGATCTCCTTCAGAATGGACTGGCTGGATCTCCTTGCAGTCCAAGGGACTCTCAAGAGTCTTCTCCAACACCACAGTTCAAAAGCATCAATTCTTTGGCGCTCAGCCGTCTTCACAGTCCAACTCTCACATCCATACATGACCAGAGGAAAAACCATAGCCTTGACTAGACGGACATTAGTCGGCAAAGTAATGTCTCTGCTTTTGAATATGCTATCTAGGTTGGTCATAACTTTTCTTCCAAGGAGTAAGTGTCTTTTAATTTCATGGCTGCAGTCACCATCTGCAGTGATTTTGGAGACCCCCAAAATAAAGTCTGAACACTGTTTCCACCTTTTCCCCATCTATTTCCCATGAAGTGATGGGACCAGATGCCATGATCTTCGTTTTCTGAATGTTGAGCTTTAGGCCAACTTTTTCACTCTCCTCTTTCACTTTCATCAAGAGGCTTTTTAGCTCCTCTTCACTTTCTGCCATAAGGGTGGTGTCATCTGCATATCTGAGGTTATTGATATTTCTCCTGGCAGTCTTGATTCCAGGTTGTGTTTCTTCCAGCACAGCATTTCTCATGATGTACTCTGCATATAAGTTAAATAAGCAGGGTGACAATACACAGCCTTGACGTACTCCTTTTCCTATTTGGAACCAGTCTGTTGTTCCATGTCCAGTTCTAACTGTTGCTTCCTGACCTGCATACAGATTTCTCAAGAGGCAGGTCAGGTGGTCTGGTATTTCCATCTCTTTCAGAATTTTCCACAGTGTATTGTGATCCACACAGTCAAAGGCTTTGGCATAGTCAATAAAGCAGAAGTAGATGTTTTTCTGGAACTCTCTTGCTTTTTCCATGATCCAGTGGATGTTGGCAATTTGATCTCTGGTTCCTCTGCCTTTTCTAAAACCAGCTTGAACATCAGGGAGTTCACAGTTCATGTATTGGCTGAAGCCTGGCTTGGAGAATTTTGAGCATTACTTTACTAGCATGTGAGATGAGTGCAATTGTGCAGTAGTTTGAGAATTCTTTGGCATTGCCCTTCTTTGGAATTGGAATGAAAACTGACCTTTTCCAGTCCTGTGGCCACTGCTGAGTTTTCCAAATTTGCTGGCATATTGAGTGCAGCATTTTCACAGTATCATCTTTCAGGATTTGAAACCACTGTACTGGAATTCCATCACTTCCACTAGCTTTGTTCGTAGTGATGCTTTCTAAGGTCCACTTGACTTCACATTCCAGGATGTCTGGCTCTAGATTAGTGATCACACCATCATGATTTCTGGGTCGTGAAGATCTTTTTTGTACAGTTCTTCTGTGTAATCTTGCCACCTCTTCTTAATATCTTCTGCTTCTGTTAGATCCAGACCGTTCCTATCCTTTATCAAGCTCATCTTTGCATGAAATGTTCCCTTGGTATCTCTAATTTTCTTCAAGAGATCTCTAGTCTTTCCCATTCTGTTGTTTTCCTCTATTTCTTTGTATTGATTGCTGAAGAAGGCTTTCTTACTTCTTCTTGCTATTCTTTGGAACTCTGCATTCAGATGCTTATATCTTTCCTTTTCTCCTTTGCTCTTAGCCCTGAATGGGATTTATCATAAATCCCATGAGTTATCCTAAAAGAGATATTGAATGACATAAGAAAAAATACTGAATGGCAGTTTTATTAATTAAAAAAAAAACCAACTAACAACCTTTTGTTCACTACAGATGTCGACCGGCGAATGTGTATGTCTTAGTTGTTTATTCAGTTCAGTTCAGTTCAGTCGCTCAGTCATGTCCCACTCTTTATGACTCCATGGACTGCAGCATGCCAGGCCTCCTTGTCCATTATCAACTCCCAGGGTTTACTCAAATTCATGTCCATTGAGTCGGTGATGCCATCCAACCATCTCATCTCTGTCGTCTCCTTCTCCTCCCGCCTTCAATCTTTGATCATAGAAAATCTTCCCTTGAAAATCTTCAATGGCTTCCTTCAATGATATCACTCAAATTATTTCTCCCACTTTTTTTACAGTCAGTCTCTTGATTCTTTTCCTGCCATATTTTAGACTGAAAATCCTTGAAGAAGGACCACGGTGTCTCCTTGTGCTTTGTGTAAAACATACAGACACACACACATGCTATACAGCATGTAAAGGATCATTCTATAAGGGCTAGATTTTTACAATGCTTTATACTTAATTTAAAAACCTACTTATAAATATCTACTGGGAAACTTAGCAATCAGGCAAGACATCTGAATTTTATTCATTAAGTCATCTATTACATCTGACCCACTGATGTGTTCGTTTTTTTCCTTGTAAAAGCTTCTATTTTTACTTTCCAATCGAACCATTCACACGTACTTCGCTCTTTCTGCTTTGTTTCTTGTTGCACGTGTCAGAAGTCAAAACTTTCTACAGAGTACAATGGATAATTTTGAACTTGAATAATTCATTTCTTCTTTCCTTTCTTATGTTTATTAGAATCATAACAATTTCTAGTTACTTTCCGAATTTTCCCTCTTCGCAGCAGTTATTCAGCTGCATTTCTGTGTGTTCTTCCTTTGATTCTGCATCTATAGATTTTGTGTACTTGTGGCATTATACAGGTATATAACTTTTTATTTCTTTCACATGTAGACTAAGCTTACTGCAGTTTGAGGCAGACCAAGGGGGAGATTATATTTTAATAGCACAATACATTTAGAGCTGATTTCTAATAAATTATGTATGATTGTGATGAAAGCAACTGATTCAATTGCATTATAGAGGAGTAAAATGATAGAAAAGGTAATTTTCCATTTAGAAAAGTAACTCTTGTGGAAAATGCAAAAAGATGGTTGAAAAAAAAAGGCACAACATTTGCCAGTTTTCCAAAAGTTGACGTTTTAGAAACTTTTCTTACAGAGTTTTTCGGAAGGCTTTTCCAAGGACTCCAGATGGAGTTGGGGTGAAAGTACAGGACTCTTTCCAGCACTATTGCTTGCAGAGCTGTGTACCTTGACCTTGCTCGTGACTGGAATTGCTGTGGGTTGCTTCTAACTCCCTGGGCCGCAAGCAGCTAGCTGCCTTTATAAATGCCACTAAGATGTTTCTAGCACAAGTTATCACATCTGGCTGGTCTTGGGTATAGGAAAGAGCCTCAGCTATTGGTTAACAGGCTGTGAAAAAGCCATTTGAGCAAAACATAGTACTTTCACATATGGCACTTGATTTTCAGCTCCAAGTTCCTTTTCTCCCCTCCTAGATACTCTCTCATTTTCCCAACCCCTTGCCTAAGAACTTTTGTTTAAAACTGTTGGGGTTTCCCTTTCTACTTAATCTATCCGGAATGATTTTTATTAGTGGTTCACTCGTTTAGAATAAGGGGAACACTGATGATAGAGTTGTATTCCTGATGGGCAGAACTCCTTTCGCACCATTGCTTCAAGATCCCCTAAATGTGGTGCTCTCTTTTTTCTAACTCATAGCTCTCAAGCTCCCCGTCTCCCCTGGTGGTCTGGTGTTAGCTTGAAGTTGGAGGTTTCTGGCAAAAGGTGGTTTGCAACATGTATTCTCACCCAGCTGCCTGGGCTGTGGGGGTGGGGGGTGGAGGTCGAGATCGAGCTGTGAAGACCCTGTGCTGTTGGTGTTCTTCCCTGGCTTGCAAAACGGTCATGTGGGGACCAGGATGGGGAAACTGTTCTTCAAGATTCTTGTGCATATCAAATGTGACTTCCTCGAGGCTCCCTCTATGCTGCTTCTGCATTTCAAAGAGGGTTTATTTATCCCATTAGTTAAGTCCTCACACTTAAGGAAGAGATGCTTTTTACAGGTGTGGAACTCTTTTAGGAAAGACTTTCTATACATTTCCCTGTGTTGAGCTGACAAGAAGTTCCCACGTGGGTTGCTATGCTAATTCAAAAGATGTTTTGTTGCTCTAAGGAGAAAAACAAACACTTCAGGAAGAGGAAGTTTTCACAGAATATTGTAGATCTGGTGTGAGGGAATGAAACGAATATTTTCCTTCCATTAGCAGATTCATCGTGGCAATCACAGTTACAGCTATTATCATTTAGTGACACTAAGCTTATCTGTTGCCATTGTGATAAGTCTCCTAGTTAATCCTATGCCTCCGAGTCTCCCATTTCTTCAAAACATTCTACAAACTACAGCTATAGTGATTTTTCTATCAAAAATCATATCACGTTACTCCTTGAAATGAAAGAAGTAAAAGTGCTAGTGCCTCAGTCGTGTCCAACTCTGCAACCCTGTGGACTAGAGCTCTTAAGGCTCCTCTGTCCATGGAATTCTCCAGGCAAGCATACTGGAATGGGAACCTATTCCCTTCTCCAGGAGATCTTCTGGGCCCAGGGATGGAACCCGAATCTCTTGCGTTGCAGGCATGTTCTCTATGTTACTCCTTGCTGCTGCTGCTACTGCTTAGCCGCTTCAGTCGTGTCCGACTCTGTGCGACCCCATAGACGGCAGCCCACGAGGCTTCCCCGTTCCTGGGATTCTCCAGGCCAGAACACTGGAGTGGGTTGCCATTTCCTTCTCCAGTGCATGAAAGTGAAAGGTGAAAGTGAAGTTGCTCAGTCATGTCCGACTCTAGCAACCCCATGGACTTGCAGCCCACCAGGCTCCTCCGTCCATGGGATTTTCCAGGCAAAAGAACTGGAGTGGGGTGCCATTGCCTTCTCTGATGTTACTCCTTACTCTCCACTTAAAATCCTTCAAGGACTCACAGAAGGCAAGGCTACCTTTTTAGTTTAGCAGAGAAATTCTTCAGTACCTAGTCCCTGCCATCTCACCCAAATGTATTCTACAATCAGTATACTTTCTTTCTTTCTTTTAGTTGCGGCATGTCAACACTTAGTTGGGGAAATGTGGGATCTAATTCCCTGACTAGGGATCAAACCTGGGCCTCTTGCATTGAAAGCATGGAGTCTTAGCCATTGGGCCACCAGGGAAGAATCCAGTATACTTTTTAAAAGCAATAGAGAACTAGCACATGTAAGTAGTAATTATTAAGTACCAAGCTTGGAGCTAAATGCTTTGTGTGCCCTTTGACCCTCTTAATGACTCCAAAAATTAGATGTTCCTGCTTTACAGAGAAAATAGAGACTTAGGTTAAATAACCTGGGGAAGCCATTGGCTTCTGAGTGGTGGAGGGCGGGCCCGGGGCTCTGTTGTCACAGTCTGGGCTTAACCGCTGTACTGTACTGTACACTGTACACCGTGTAGCCAGCGTACCATATTGTTTTTCCTGCTGAATTGCTGGCTGTTTCTGTTCTCATGGGCTCAGTTGCTGACTCCTCTGGAAACCTTCCCAGGCTCCCCAGGGCAGAGTTGGGAAACGATGCCTCTCCAAGTATGGCACCAAGTTAGTGTGTGCCGTGGAACCCTCATTAAATTGTGTTGGGTTCCTTTGCATCTCTTTTCCCTGACTAGACCCTGAGTTTTGGGGGACAAGAAATTTAGTCTTTGTATTGTCAATGTCTACTTAGGTTCCTGATGCACGACTAGCTGGTGTGCACTAAGTTCTTGTCAAACAGAATGGATCTATAGGAATTGGGGAATATGATGCTTATCAGGTTTGCATATTCTCAATCACCCTTTGAAAGTCTATTCTCTGGCCCACAAGTTCCCTGTCAAAAGGTTTCTACATCCCTCAGGGTCCTTGAAGATTTTAATGAACTTCTTGAGGTATTTTCAATATTTCAAAAATGCTAACAGAAATCATTTTGCTAACCTGAGATAAGTCCCTGTGGGCTAAATAAAATGTCAGGTTTCTTTGCTTTTGACTAAAATCATATCAACTTGGTATGATAACAGAGATTTTTTTCCTAACGATTAGAAACTTTGATTGGCAGGAAAGTCTTATGTGTGATGAATAAAACAATAAGAAAATAAGTTATCTGTGACTAAAATACTGCTTGTTTAGTAAAAGAAGTTTCTCAAAAATTGAAGTCATATGGGGGAAAACTAATAAAAGTGACTCTTAATGATGATTCTCTGATCATTTGTAATCCTTCACAAATAGTGGGAAATCTGCCTTAATTAATGGACACATATAGCCTGCAATCTTATCTGCATAGAATCCCCCTTTCAGAAAGCTGAGCGAACTATCTCTCTGATTGTATAAATAAGGCTTTTTGAAACATTTTTTAAATCTCTCTGTTGACAATTGAGTGTTAGAATGATATAGTTTCTTTGTGTGATCCATTGGTCATTGGAATTAATATTCAATTGAAGTTATGTTATTTTCAAAATTTTTATCATTACTGCTTTGCAAGGAGAGGGAGAGAGAAGGAGAGAAGAGAGAAAAAGGAATGAATAAAGAAAAAAAAGGATAAGAGAGCATAGCAGAGAAATTAGTTTTTTTCTCTTTGCTATGAGAGCCTTTTTCTAGCCAGCCTATTTTTGTTATGAACATTGCCAGCAGGCTACTTTATTGAAATAAAATCCAAATCTTTAATTTGTTAGGTTTTTCACTGACTTGATCTGGAATACATGATTATTATAAATTATTCATTCCTGTCAGTGAAGGCAAAAGGTCCTTCATTAGTACTTCTGGCTCTGTCACAAACCTTTCCATGGGATCATTTGGTCTTATGATTTATTATAGAATTTATAGTGTATAAACATTGTCATAACCTTTGGAGTTATAAACGCATCAAACCTTTTGTAATATCTCTTCAGTCCCTTGTACTGTTTGGCTGACACAGCTTCCTAGGGTTGTAAATATTCTTCCTTTTCTTGAACATCAGTTGTAGATGAGGCTACTTTTTTTGTTTCTGGACTCCCAAAGTGATAGTAATCAAGCTTCATATAAGGCAGACGTCAGGCTCTGATAACTGCAGCACCGAATTCTATTCCATTTGAAGTGCAGCCATTGTCTATCTCCTTGCTCTAGTTCATCCTCCACAGAGAGGCTGGAGTTTTCTATTCAAAAGCCAAATTGGATCCTATGGATCCTCTGATTAGAAATCCATCAGGATGCCTCAGTGCTGACATTTTCAGCTCCAAATTCCTTGATGTGATATTCTAGGCCCTTGATAATTCATCTTCAAGGCTAACTTTTCAGCTTTTGCCACCAGAGACACTGAAATTCTTTTTCTTTTTAAAATTTTTATTAGAGTGTAAGTGCTTTACAATGTTGTGTTAGTTGCTGCTGTACAAAGAAGTGAGTCAGCTATGTGTATACATAGATCCCTCCCTGTTGGGCCTTCCTTCCCTCGACCATCCCAACCATGAAGGTCATCACAGAACACTGAGCTGATGTGCTTTACAGCAGGTTACCACTAGCTGTTTTACACATGGCAGTGTAAATACATCAATCATAATCTCTCAGTTCTTCCCACCCTCTCCTTATATCTCTGTGTCCACATGTCTGTTCCCTATGTCTACGTTTCTATTCTTTCCCTAGAAGTAGCTGTGTCTCTACCATTTTCTAGGTTCCACATATATCTATTAATACAACCTAAATGTTCAAAAACAGATGAATGGATAAAGAAAATGTGGTACATATCTATAGAAATGTGATACATATCTACAGTGGAATATTACTCAGCCATAGAGAAAGAATGAAATTGGATCATTTGTAGAGATGTGGGTGGACCTAGAGTCTTTCATACAGAATGAAATGTGACACTGAGGTTCTTTTCTGTCCAACAGATTTGGATGCTGGCCTCTCGCCAACATGATGTGACCTTTCATTATCTAGAGTGTTCCATTCCCACTCATCCTCCAAAACTCTGTTCACTTGTCATCACTTCTGGGTATGAATGCCATTCTTATATTATCGCATATATCACCTTTTGATTTGTACTGTAGTTAACCTTTTTTCTGTCTGCCTCTTCCATTTTCATGAACCCTTTCAGGGCAGGAGTCAGGTTTTCTTTGTATTTGGATCTTTGGGCCAATGACTTCCAATCAGTAAGAAGACCATAAAGCTTTACCAACCAACTGGGAACACTTTTGAGGGTGCAGGGCTGTTAATAACTGTGTTGGGACCATAGGTATAAACCAGATTTGCCCGGGCATTACAAGACATGTTGTTACCCTATCAATCACTCCATGCTTTTCAGTGTCCCTGCCTTCACCTCCTTTCAGGCTTTATCTTTACCCAGTGCAGGTGCTTCACATAACCCCACCAAATTATCTGGTGTTCTGAGATGGTTTCTGCCATCACTATCCTGCCACATTCACCTGGAAAATTCCTCTTCACCTTTCAGGACTATTGTTCAGAGAAGATGCCCTCGATTCTCCCCAGACTGGACTAGAAGCTGATTCTGGGACACTTACTAGCCCTAAGCATGCGCTACTTTGTATTGCACCAATTTGCTTCTTTATTGCTTTGTGCAGCTAGGGTAGGTTGGAACTTCATGAGGCAATGATTGCATCTTATCTTTGTTTTCCAGTCAATCTGTACTATTTTAATAAATGTCAATAGAATTAAGCACAACTTTGAAATTGCCATATATCTTAGGTGGCAAATCCATTCAATCTTTTGTAACATACCCCTTTACTATTTATTTAGCAAATGTTTCTGGGATTGAAATTTTTTACATTTTAATAAATGTTACATTATTGTTTGTTGAAATGTATACATCTGTTACTGAATAATTTTGTTTGAAAGATAACTAATTTTTGGTACTTTTGCAGCATTTAAAAAATAGCTTCTGGACCTATAATCCTCTGACTAGCATTCTGACTTTAAAAAGTTTTGAGAATATGTCCAAGATTGATTTTTTTAAAAAGAGTGTCAGTTCCACATGAAATATCTTGAAAATTGGGGGAGAAATTCTGTGTTCATATGTGACTTAATTAGAAACAAAATGAAATTTATCCTTACCTCATAATTATTCTCTATCTCTTGTTGGCTAAATATCAGCCAGTCTTCCTAAATCCTGAGTGCTTGAGTAACTGAATTTCATAAAGACTGCTTGAAGTAAGATGAAAAGTGAAGCGACAAGTATCTAATATGAAGCACTTATGAATTACATCCATACACTCTTTTTTTTTCCCCTAGGAAAAGACACCCAAATTATCTACTTCCTCCTCCTCTCTCACTTCAGTCCATGCACGAGAAGTGTGACACCCTTGGTACAGAGAAACAGTAAAAACAGGTCTGATGCGTTACCAGGCTCGGAAAATGGGTATTTAGAAAGTAGTTGATGACTTGTCCCATTTCATCCTCAATGCCTGTGGTTTCTCTCAACCTATGGGCATAAGAATTCCTGAAATCAGTCACACTCTTTGAGCACCTAGCCCTGCGTTTGTCATACTCTGCACTGGCCCACAAATATTGAGTGAAAAAGGAACACAAGCATATTTGGCAATTTTTGTCATGAATTACATCTGGTTAGGTGTTTGGAGTTCACAAAAAGGTGAGGAGAGTAGGAGAGAGAAAAACTGAGTCAGGATAATACATCCAGAAAGAATGAATATTGGCTTTAAATTTCCAAACTTTTAGTTTGTAATTGCTTTAATATAGTCGCTTAGACTCAAGATATTGCTTCTGCTTTGGCCTCTTGCACCGTTCTGTTCTCTTATTCAGTTTATTGGGAAATACTTGAAAAGTGCTCACTGTGCCTAGGGCATCACCCAAGGCTCTGGGAAAACAGGTAAAAGATAGGCCCTCTGCTCCTTGGAAGCCTGCATTCTGTTTATCCAGTTACATGGTGAGTAACATTTTCCATGACAGGTCTTGCCTCAGTTTAAGTGGTTCCAGTGTGCGTGATTGGGGCTGCCCTGGATATTTCATGAGCTCCTTTATCCCCAATAATAGTGATAATCCCGCAACGGCCAATTAGTCGAAAGACTAGTATATCCTAGGCGTTGTCTGAAGTAGAGTACAAACCTTCTTCTGTTTAACTCTCATATTGACCTGAGGTAAGGATTGTTTTTAGATGAAGAAACTGAAGTCGAGAGATGCTTACTGACTCACGCTGTCACTAGCAAGTTTATAAGAATGCTGAGGTCAGAGTGGGCATTGGCTGGTCTGTGAAGCCAATTTCTTAGCCATTACCCTGCTCAACTTGCATCCCCTTCTTCTGGCCTCTGGCAGAAAAGTATTTAAAACCTTCCCCACACCTGTGCCTGGACTTAAGCCTTGCCCCTTATTGGAAATCTCAAGTGAGGACTCAAGAGTGAAGACTTTTTTTTCTGAGTAGGTGAGGCACCAACAACCAAAGGCTTTGAGAATTACTGCCACCCAGGTCCTGTTATATTCTAGATCCTTACATCCTCCCTTTTGCCGTGTGGCTGTGGTTGACTCAGTGCAGGGATTCCTTTCTACCAATTGACTGTCCTGCTCACTGTCCTAAAGAGAGTCAAAAACAGCTTCCTCCAGGGCAACTGAACAAGCAAACATGACTGAATTATGGAGGGCGGTAGCCAGTCTTCAAAGGAAATCGCATAAGAGTTAGTATAGAAACAGATTTCCATTAGGTAGCCTCAGATGGAAACAGGGTAGTGTATTTTGGCAGGATATCATTATTTTTGACTAATTCTCAAACCTGCAGTTTCAGTCAAAATTCATTTCTTTACCCCTAACCTACTCCACTTGCTTTTACAAGCACTCTGGACTTCGTGAATTATTTTAGAAATTTAGGGGATATCCTCTGTTACTATGTGTAACAGGTTCCCAGGAAATGACTCTGAAGTGTAACTCAAGTGAAGAACAAGTTTTACTTGGATGTCAGGCAACCTCCTCAACCAGCGCACATCATCACACTTCCTTGGTATCTGAACATCTCTCCACCTACGTACTAAGATTGTAAACAATTGAACAGTGCTCACAATTGCTGTATCTCCTCATTCTCAGACAGTGCCTATGCTGAGGTTTTTGAAAAGGTGCTGTAGATATGGTGCTTTTAAGCTCCAGGTCATGAGTTCAAATGCAACTTAGATTACTGGCTATCATAGGATATCTAGCTCTATAAAATGAACCAGTGTTCTAACTAGAAATCTAAGGTGTGGAAATATGCATATTAAATTTGGCCACCACCTCTGACAACTTACTGTCTATCGTAGCAGAAAGATCAGTCTCAGTGAGCTGGAGTAGAATGAACATAAAATTTTAATCTTAAAATAATAAAAGAAAAGTGATCAAATTTTATTAGACTAAGTCATATTAAATGAAACACACAAGATTACAAGATTGACTTCTTTTTGGCTTTTGTAGTTGCTTGTACTGATAAGAAATGTTCTATTCAGATGAAAAATATCAGTGGTTGCATACTTTTTATAATCTATACCATTTAAAGACTATAATATAATATTTTCTATATATAAAGGTATTGTGTTTTTTTGGGGGTTATAACATTAACACTGGCTTTTCCTACTAAGAGTATATGAAATGTTAAGTTTTTTTCCCCCTTTATCAGTTTTTATTTTCTTGTGAAATAGTCTCTCCTTAGAAATAGTTTTCCAAGGTAGGAAACAACTTTTCTGGGTAAAGAATCAAATTTACTTTAAACATTCTTCTTAATCATTCCTTCGTTCATTAAGCAAATATTAACTCCATCCTTACCGTGAACATAGTACTGGCTGAACTGGGTGCTGGAAGATAAGAAGCAATTTAACAGATAATCCTCACCTTCAAAGAGCTTACAGTCTAGCTGGGAATTTTGTGTAGACACACAGTAAATGTTAAGTGGTGAGTCAACAGTACCTGAGATGTCACAAGGCTGTGTGTGACTATGTATCAAACAAATGCCATGAATGCTCAGAGTTCCTGGGAAGGAGAAAACACTGTGCAAGGAGAGGCTAGACCAGGTCCATGAGAGGCGGGACAGCACCGGGCCTTAAAAGGTAGGAAGCTCCTTGGAAGCTGATGAAAAGAAGTATTACAAATTCTTGACAGCGCAAGGTTTGAGCAAAAACCGAATGGTGGGAAATGAGCAAAACCTGATTTTAGGGATTCGGGCTGCATCCCACTCAGAGATGGCAAAGAGCCTGGGCTTTGTAGTTTCTTCAAAACTCATTGTTACCTGCAAGGAACCATCCCTGAAACAAGATAGTAAAGAATCTGAACAAGGCAATGTTTGGACCAGAGAAGCACAGGTGGGAAACAGGGCTTGAGTTGTCACACAGTCTCAAATGGAGAGGTGAAGTCCTGAAACACAATGGACAGCCCTTCTCCTTTCTTCCTTCTCACCACTAAATAAAAGGGGGAAAACCCAGATAAACAGGAAATACAAAGTTTTTATTTTATTTTCACCTGTGTAGTCTTTTGGCTGTACTTAAAGCTGTTCCCAAATTCAGAGAAAGGCCAATTCTTTGAAGTTTTCAGAGAGGACCTCTGAGTCCATTGCAATGCTCTCTGGTTTCCCACAGCTTTCTTTGCTAGGAAGATTTTCTAATAGCTTTGAAACTGATTTACTGTCTTTTCCCTTCTTTCTAGGCTTGAAAGTGGTTTAGTACTTTCCTCAATCTTTTCTAAGTCTATACCTTTATCATTATAGTTGTTTCTCTGAGGGCTGTCTAGCTTGTAATCAATAAGAAAATTTGATTTCCTTTTAAAAGCCCCATATTCTCCATATCCTACTTTAAAATGTGCTGCTGCTATAGACATTACAGAGTATTCTAGGATAGCCTGTATCTGTACTGAAGATCAAGGAGAGGGCTCCTGGTTTTCTTTTACTAAATCAATCATGCTTTTTAAGGTTAAAGCACAAACACCAGTAGTTTGTGTTGATTCTTGACCTCTGGATTGTTTTCTTTATGACATCACAAAATGAATCCTGCAATTGTGTGGTTTGTTTTTCTTCCCATGTGAATTACACTACAGAGCCTCAATCTGTTTATATCCACCCACTTCTCCAACTCATCAAGATCATTTGCACTTCTATCTAGTTTTCCAAAGAGGAATGTACCACACCCAGTTTGATGTCATCCTGAACTTAATAACCATATTCTCTACCATCCTCTAAGTCACTACTAAAAATAGCACCAGGTTAAGACCAACCTCTTTGGAATCCCATGAGGTGTGCTTCTCTAGGCTGACACTGGACCATTAATAACTACTTACTGAGAAAGGCCTTCTAGTCATTTATGAATCTGCCTGATGAGAAGGTGATTTCAGGATGTCGTACTTTTATTGCCCAATGTCAAGCAAGACAAAGCTTAAAACTGTACAACAGTTTCATGTCTTTGCCTTCTTTGTTGGTGTTGTTCAGTTGCTAAGTCATATCTGACTCTTTTGCGACCCCATGGACTGTAGCATAGCCGTTCCATTCTCCAGGGGATCTTCCTGACTCAGGGATCAAACCTGCATCTTCTGCATTGCAGGCAGATTTTTTACTGCTGAGCCACGGAGGAAGCCCCTCTTTGCCTTAGTTTTATCAGACTTGTCATGCTTCTAAGGAATAGCATTTGACTAATGTGATAGGATTTCTTTTTAAAACAAAACTGCATTCATTTTATTTGGCATGCTACTCTCTTTCTGTGTTTATAAGATTGCAATATTATTTCTGGATCTGAGTGTTAAGGTTTTTAATCTGATTTTTGAGTTTTTCCTATTTTTCTTTTTAAGACAGAAGTATGCATTTCTCTCAGCCCATAGACACCTCACCGTAAGTTTGTGAGGATAATTGCTAGTGATTCTGTGATGACTTCATTGAAATGCCATACCATAGTGTTTGCCAGTAATTGTTTATTCATTCCGCCATCTGAGCTTGCAGGTCATCATTAGCATATGCATTTGTATATAATAATGATTTTCAATTTATTGAGTAGAGTCATCATCTAAAGCTCTTAAAAGAAAAAAACAAGGATAAAAGCAATTCCTACCTCAGATGTTTGTCACTTCACTGGGACAGACATGACAATTAAGAAGTGAAAAACATGGAAGAAGGAAAGGTCACCCGTTTTGCTGAGACGTTGCTGGCAGTGCATTGAATTTTATTTTGGCACAACCTTTGGACTGCAGCCATTTTGATTTAGAGGAGACCCATTGTGGAAAACAGCTTCCTGTAATGTGAGAATTTTGACAAGAGGTCTGCAGAAGGAAAGGGAACTAGCTTGGCCAGTTGGAGAGAGAGCATAGGTTCATACAAAAACAAATGGATTGCTCTCATCCCTCTGTTCTGTGAAAGGGATTTTTCAGTGGCTTCAAAAGGAATTCTGTGTATGAAGGGTATGTAGGGGAAGGGAGGTTGTTTAAAGGAATCAACTCTTGTTTTACCTGGCTGCCAAACAAAAGAACCTTCCAGCCATATGAAATGGTTGCACAACTCACAACATCTTGGTTATGATAAGGACTGTTGCTTGAGACTGGTGTTTCTGGTGCTTGAATTCCTAAAAGGTTGTTTTCTACAAGCTGTCTACTTTGTCGGGTGTTGTGACTCAAATGTTGATTGTGGTTAATCTGCACAGATGTGAGAATGGAAAAGTCCTCAGGGAATGCTGGCTGGATTTCTGCTTGGCTATCTGCATACTGTTAAGGAAGGTGCATACTGATAAGGCCAGTTCTTACTGCACCCATTGCTTATTCCAGCCACCTCCACCCCAGTCCCAAGGATGAAGCCTGACATGGTGTCATTTCTTCTTATGGCCTGGACTGAAATCCTCATTCCTGGGATCGCTCTTGGGATGAGTCAGTAAAAAGTAGCCATTACCTCTAGGAGACCCTAGGGAGCCGTTTGAATGTACCTATAGGAAGCAGGAGGAGAAGGTAATGGCACCCCACTCCAGTACTCTTGCCTGGAAATCCCATGGACAGCGGAGCCTGTCCATGGGGTTGCTAAGAATTGGACACGACTGAGCGACTTCCTGTTCACTTTTTACTTTCCTGCATTGGAGAAGGAAATGGCAACCCACTCCAGTGTTCTTGCTTGGAGAATCCCAGGGACGGGGGAGCCTGGTGGGCTGCCGTCTATGGGGTTGCATAGAGTCGGACATGACTGAAGCGACTTAGCAGCAGCAGCAGCCTAGGAAGCAGGAGGATGAGTGGTGTCATCTACTTTATTCTTTTTCCATTAAAGTCTGGCTCCAAGGACATGCGATTCCAGATGGCTGACTTGCAAAGTGGAGTATGAGGGGCATGGAGGAAGGATGAAGAGAGCATGGCATGAGGAAGGTTGGGTTAGAGAGAGGTCATGTCTAGGAAGGCACTTCTAGTTATGAATGGACCATCCACAGAGGGTGGATGTGGTTGCCAATAGTGTGGGCTGTGGAAAAGGGAGGCTGGGAGTATCCCGACTTTGCCCATTGCTGCTTTCTTCTTGTCTTTCCTCTCCTTATTCCCCTGCATGTCTACTACTTAATCTGTAATGATGGCAATATTACATGTCAAAGCATTCTGCTTTTTAATAAAGATCTCTGAATGAGGCTACTATTGATTATCTTCTTTGTTGGGTGAAAGGTTAGAAAAAAAAGTGCATTTATTTTTAAAAATTCAGTGCATTCAGGTTTAATATTGGGAAGATCAAAATACAATGGACATGAGTTTGAGCAGGCTCTGGGAGTTGGTGATGAACAGAGAAGCCTGGCGTGCTGCAGTCCATGGAGTCACAAAGAATCGGACACGACTGAGCGACTGAACTGAACATGCAATGAAGGGTATTGTACATTAACGGTCTCAGTTTCTTGAAGATATTGAGAGATTATAGCTCTGTATTCTTGCTGTAAGTTAAAAGTAGACTTCCAAAGCCTTAACTGATAGCTCTCTTTGTTTGTTTTTGTAGTATTGAAGCCTTGTGGACTTTGGTATATGGTGAGGTTTGAGCCTTGGCTGGTATAGAAATAATTACCAAAGCATGGTTGCTGAATTATAAATCCTCCTTACCTAACAGGCACACAATAGCAGCTTCCATAATGGAGTAATATATTCCACAGCGGGTGCCAGGGAGGGCAAAGGGAATGTGTTATTCTGTGGTAAGATCAACCCACCTCTTTGATTCTGGCTGGAAACAGAAGTTGAAACTTGCCACTGATTGCGTAAGCGATTCCTTCCATGCAGTTTGTCTAATTAGAAATTTTTAAGTACAGCGATCATTAGCTTCTGGGTGGAGAATTTGGTGTTTAATTTAAATAGAATCCTGGTCGTGTTCACTCTCAAGATATACCTACTCTCCTTCCAAAGAGTGTGGTTAGGTGCCCCCTTGGTTTCTGATGCTCGGTGCAAGTAGGGGGCATATTGTTATATGACACTATGACACATATTATATGATAAGGGCTGGAATGGAATTCCCTGCACTTTGCTGTGAGGCTGTTTGTTGAGGTGTGTCAATGTGCTGACTTTGCATCTGTGAACACATGAACTAGGGGCATGTGGAACTGGTGTGGTGAGAATCCCATGCCCAGCCCGGGCTGGGCTTGGTCTTGGCGGGAGCTACTGCTACAGGCAAGCTGGAAGGGACCATCTCTAGATTACTCAGAGCCACTTTCTACACTGCATGGTGTGTTGAGAAGACTTATTTGCAAATTCCTGCTTGAGTTTGGACTTATCACTGAACAGGCCTCCACTGATTTTTCTCTGGTGAAGCCTTTTCTGAATCTACATACCTGTGCATTACACTTCACTTGCCCATGGATGGATGTGAAGGCCTGTGGTGTTCCTAATGAGAAAAATTTCAAAATAATAGGTGCCTCTCCTTCAGAAGTGCCTTTTAACCCAATTTAAAATTTGTTTTTGATTAACTTTTTAAAATGAGGGATCAATTTAGCCTAAATAGGAAGAATAGTTGTTGGAAAGATCAGAATGGCATTTCCCAGCTGTGTCTCCCTGGGCAAATTTATAAAGCCTTTCCGAGCCTCAGTTTACTTTGAAGATGAACGTTTTATTTCCACTTAAAGGTTGTTCAAAACAGTAAATGAGGTTATAACGGATGTATAGAGACTAACACAGTGCCTAGTTTATACCAGTCACACGCACAAGCCGTGGTGTCCAAGCTGACTTCTCCTAGCTCCTGAGCCAGTTCTTGTGTTAGTTGGTAGCTTGAAAGTGATTATGGTGGAAGTGCAAAACAGACCTTTCCTTCTCCCTGGGGAGTTGGTTGTTAAACATTTCAGAGAACATAGCTGATGGCAAGTATTCATAATCCTCCTTTGCCACAGCTCCAATATATATTATAAATCTCCCAGTCTTTTGTGAACAGTCTGTATAGAATTAAAAATGAACCTATAAAGATAATTTAAGGTAATCACAGTAAACTTCAGTCAGTTTTCATATTATAACACAGAGATCCTGTTGGAGCTCATTGAAACTCATCTCCATCCTGTATGATTGGATGCTTTTTGAATGTTCTGCTTTTTGAAGTTTTATGTTTGCTTTTTGGAATATTTTTTCTTTTATTATATCATGTTAGCTAGCGTATCTGTCTCTAATAGCTCCTTCCCATTTATTATTTGCTATTTCTCATGATTTCTCAATTGAAAAAAATCAGCTGTTAAAATACTGTGTAATGTAAAAGTAAACTGGCTCACAATTAAAAAATGGGCAAAGGATATGAACTTATATTTTTCTGAGGAAGATATATACAAATGGCCAAAAGCACATGAAAAACACTTGACAACGTTAGTCATCAGGGAAATGCAAATCAAAACTGTGAGTAGTAAATGAGATACTACTTCATATGCATTGGAATGGCTACAATCAAACCATCCAGTGATAACAACTGTTGATGAGGATGTGGAGAAATTAGAACCCTTATATGCTTGGTAGGAATGTAAAATGGTACAGCTGCTTTGGAAAACAATCTGGCAGTTTTTCAAACAATTAAAGAGAGACCCGTAGATCCCTAGCATAGGACCCAGCAGCTCCACTCCTAGTTATAGATGCCTTTTGTACACAGAAACTTGTACAAAAATGTTTAGAGTATCATTGATTCATAATAGCCAAAAGGTAGAAATAACATATATATTTATCAACTGACAAATATGAGTAGATAAGTAAAATGTGGTGTATCCATTCAACAGAATATTATTGGGCCATAACAAGGAATGAAATACTGATACATGCTACAATATAAATAAACCTTGAAGACATTATGCTTAGTGATAGAAGCTGGTCACAAAGATCATATTTTTATACGATTCTATTGATATAAAAGCCCAGAAAAAGAAAGCTATAGAGGCAGAAAATGTATTAGCCCTATTCGCTGAGGGCTAAGATAGGGGTATGGACAGGGAAGAATAGGGGAATAATGCTAAATGTTATGCGGTTTCTTTTTGAGATGAGGAGATATTCTAAAATGGATTGTGGTAATGGTCATGCATATCTGTGAAAAACATTGAATTGCATACTTTAAAGAGATGAGTTGTATGCCATGTGAATTATATCTCAATAAAGCTGTTAAATTTTATTTTTAAATACATTATTACAAAGTAAGGTTTAATTCATAGACTGGAAGCCTGATTTAAACCTAAGAAAATATTTTAAGACATTAATTAACTTAAAAAGAAAAGCAAATTGGCTTTGAGAGACCACCTGAGGGCTCATCAAAAGGGAAATACCTGGATTTTTGACATTTGTTTTGGCTGTTAAGAAACTCTTTATTTTTTTGGCTGTATTCTGGAGAGTTACTGTCTTAGATAAATAATGCCATCCATTTGAATGAGTTGTTTACCATACAAGCATTTTAATTGTCCTTTTAGTTAACAAAGACAGAGGGACTGAATAAATCTGTCTCTCTCCGTTTGGTGTGTATGTTTAAGTTCAATATTTTTGGATGACCATAGTGATATTGCAGTTCACAAATGTTACTTTAGTTTCTGGCTAAGGGAGAATGAAGTGAGGAGTGGGGATGGCAATGAAGAAATCTACTAGTAATGAAGAAGAATGATAGAATGAAGATAAATGATGGTGGAGATGAATGATGATAAAAATGGTGAACTCTTTAAGAGCTCGGTGTGTGTGTGTGTGTGTGTGTGTGTGTGTGTGTGTGTTTCAAAAGAGACTTGTAAAATCTTTTGGTGCAGAGTATAGAGGTGAAGATACTTATGTAAACACCCAGACATGCCAGTAACTTTCCACTTGATAGAATGCTCTTGTGATATGCCAACACCCAGCAAAATGTTCTTTCATACTTTCAGAATTGCTGTGAAAATATTACCTTATGCCCTTTTTATAAAGAATCTACATATTTGAAGGGAAAATGTCTATGTAACTTGAAATGTTTTACTAAAGCATTCAAATGCCTGTAGCAAAAATATATATATCATTTCTTAAGGGTAAGCTGATCCCTTACAGAATACTTACACTCCACTTGCAAGATTAAAAAAACATGCTCTGCTGTGACTCTTCTGTGGTGAAATTCAATTTTCAGTTTTTTATTAATGCTATTTTTACCTTAATATTTGGTTTGTTCTTGCTCATGTTTTATTGCTAGTCATTCTTAGTTTATTTTTGTTTACCACAGTGCTCAGGGATTAGATTTCAGGAAGAAAAACAAACAAGGAAAAGTACTTCTGGATTTCCATACCACATCAATTGCCTCAGTACAGTAAATACAGGCTAAGAAACACCAAGACACCAATAGCTCATTCTCTAATTTTCTGGTGAAGTCTAAATGCTTCAGGAAGGGAATTAACCAATAACCCCCTGCCCCCCCGCCACCCCCATCATCCTCTGCTTTCCATACACCTGCCCAGTTATGCAGCCCTTAGCTTGAGTGTGAGGATGTCATCTTCTCAACAAGCACTGGGTCAATTATAAAGTACTTGGACCTTGTAGGAGAGAATTTCTTTCTGACCCCTCTATCAGGAGATGCTTGATCTCTAGAAGCCTTAGGACTGATTATCTCCTAGTAAACACAGTTGGCAGTCTCAGACATTTAGGGGAGAAGGAGAGGGCAGAAGGGTGGGAAGTCTTACTGCTGCTGGTGTGCAAGTCCAGGGATAAATTGCCTCCCGGGGAAGAACAAAAAGGAGAGAGTGTGTAATGATTTGTGTATCCAAGGAACTTTACAAGGTCAGGTTAAACTGAATGATTTAACTGTTGGCTTAACTGGCACTTGCCTTTATTTTATTAGAGTTGGTACATAATATCAATATGAAATCTTTTGCATCTTTCTGAACTTTAAAGAAGATATATGATTTGTAAATGGTATTTAAAGTAATATTTCTAAAAGTTTGTAATACATTCATTTTCTTATTTCCTATCTTAGAATAAATGAAAAATGGCAACTAATGGGCTGGGTCTCACGAAGCAGAACTGAAGTCCCAATCAGCTCGTAGCATCTTGTATCAGAAGAAAATTCTGTTTACCTTTAATGACATTTGCAGATAGTTTCTAGTCTACCTACAATCTAAGTTGCAAAAATATTAATACAGACATTTATGTAAAACCTATATGCTACTTATGCTTATCTTTCATTCAACTTATTATCTAGTTGCTAACTTTAAAAATTTCCCATCTTCTGTTGTGCCTGTCTGTCCCTACTGCTTCTAATGAGTTTCCTGGGTGTTACTGGATGTTTCTTTCTATTTTTACCACCTTCCTTTGGAAATAAGGTGATTTTAACTGAATGTAGAACAAGAGTGGAGTGCACCATTGATTTCTGTAATGGTACTGGAATATATTATCTTTTATTCTTACAGCAACTTAACAGTGTATTTGCTTTCTCTCTCTCTTTTAAAACTCTACTTAGCATCATGCATACATCTTCATTAAGATGTCTTCCATGAGCCTAAATCTTTTCCCTGTAAGTTTAGAACTAATTCAGAACTCAGCCGAGTGGATGAGTAATTTAAATTGCTACTTCCAACTTGTATTACTTTGCTCTCAGTTTCATCTGCCACTGTTTTGCCCAATTACTGAGTTTGGATTCTGTGTTTCTCACATCCATCTGTATAGACTTAAGAACCAAAATAGTTTTGTTTAGTCAGCAAATTTCAGCACCTCATTATTTAGTCCCTCTTCAAGATTGTTAACGAATATCCTGGAGGACAGTACTCTTGTTCTGATTGCCGACAGCCCACACTATTAACTCTTTTCCATGCCGAGAGCTGGTCATTTATTCTCCTTCTATCTCTTAACCCACTTGTAACCCGTGATTGACAGTTCTTTACCTCTTGCCCAGTGGTTGGCAAGTTTCCTTAATAGTCTCTTGTGTACGGCTTCATCAAAAGCTCTTTGAGAGCCTAAATAAATGACATCACTAGTTTTCCTTTACCCACCATTTTGTTGCCTCCATAAAATTTTGCATTAAACATACCAAAGGCACATAAGTACAGCAACAACTTCTAGGTGTTCTTATAACCTCTTTCCCCCCTTTGGATATGCCCCTTTATCCTGTCCTCTAGCGCTGATTTTTCTTCTTGTCCTTAATGATAACTTTTTCTTTGTATCATCCCCACTGAACCTTTGCAGACCAAAGATATTCCCACCTCATATTAATGCTGTGACACAACCAATAACATTTAGAGCTACTTTACAAAGTGAATACGTCCCACTGTTTGACTCCTTCAGAACTGTAAGAATCATGACTTACTAACTCACTCATTCAGGAACCTGTCAGAAATTTCAAGAAAGCAAGTATTCTCTTTGGTAGTTAGCATTCCAATATTTTGGTTTTAGGGGCATGACCCCTTGTCAGGACTTTATTCTGTAAAGATATTTATTTGGGCTATGCTGACCCTACTCCAATGACACAAAATTTTTTTTTTGGAATTAAAAAAGGAAATTGGAAAGTGTGTAATAAGCAATCCATTGAAAGCTCTCCTTTGTTATAGAGTGAAGTCTGACTCTGATGATGTTTGCCAGCAGTGGCCGTTGTCCCTTATCTTGATGAGAATGTTCAGGATAGTGGGGGGAATAGTGGGGAAGGTACACAATGGTATTTGCATTTACATGTCTTTCCAGCCTCACCTGAAGTCTGTAAGGCAAGTATTATTATTATAACATTGTAGAGCAAATTAACACATTTTTGTTGTTGTCGCTAAGTCCTGTCTGACCCTTTGTGACACGAGGCCTGCCTCTCCCTCACTATCTCCTGGAGCTTGCCCAAGTTCATGTCCAATGATTTGGGGATGTTGTCCAACCATCTCATCCTCTGCTGCCCTCTTCTCCTTTTGTCTTCAATCTTTCCCAGCATCAGGGAATTAACACATATTTGCCCGAGGTTGTAGGTCACGAACCTGGACCAGAACCCAAGTTTTCAGATCCTTCATCTAAAATCCGTTCTATCCAGCCATTGAGAAGAGCCTTTCTCTTCTTTTGAGTTGAATATGTGAAAGATTTAAGCCATTTAAAAAACTACTTGTAGTTTCTTATGTACTATTTATTTCAAAGTCTTCTCAGGAGTCATGCAGTTCTAAATGTGGAGGGGACATATCCTTGCCCTCTTATATCTTATACCTGCCAAATCTTACCCTTTTGAAGTGAAGGACATTTTCATTTTGGATTAATATTAAGACAACATAAAAAAGCATTTTGTTCTCTGAGGTAAGCTTTTCTTCAGTGTTTCAACAAACCATTTATACTTTTATCATTTTTTTTCTTCCTACAAAAAAAAAAGTCTCCCTTATTTAAATTGTCACAGCTTGGGAGCCCTGCCTGGAATACATAATAACTGCTTGTAACACTTAAAATGAAAACAAATTTACTGAGGATGGTGGAACGACAACAAAGAGCAAGAAAAATATAAGTACATGGAAATAGTCTCTCCTACGCAGATATTTTCAGCTCTAAGTATTTTTACTGAAATTGTTGCTTCCTGTTCTCCTGCCTCCTCTTCATCTGGATTTTTTTTTGGGGGTGGGACTGGGAAGGGGCTTATAAAAATCTAAAGATCTGAAGAGAGAGGGGGAGGTAAGTCTTTAGAAGTGTTATTTGATTTCTTGGATTTAGAAGGGAGCATTTGGTGAAGTAATACTCAATCTGAGCGGAACACTGATTGACAGTCAGCAGAAGAACAAGTGTCTCAGCCTTGGTACTATTGACATTTGGGGCAGGATACTTTGATTTTCAGGGTGGAGGGCTGTCCTGTGTATTGCAGGATGTTTCAGTGGATCCCTGGCCTCTATGTATTCAATGTTAGTAGTATCCCTGCCCCTCCCCAGCTGTGACAACAACAAGAAAAATGCCTTCAGACATTGCCCAAAGTCTCCTGATTAGAGGCACTACTCCTGGGAATGCATTTCAGGACTCTGGTAGGAGCTTTGGTAAACCTCCTTCCTTCTCCCTCCCATGGAAGTCTCTCCTTATCCAGACATACACTGGTTTTATTCCCTGAAAGTAAATTTACCTCCAGTGAGGCCTGCCTTCTTACCAAGATTCTGCTTATACTTTTTGCCCAGTGATCCTAAAAGATTTATTTACTGAACTCTTTTGCCAAAACCAGCTAGAGATGACAAAAACATTTTGAGAGCTTCCCTATTGGTTGGGTGGAACTCATGATATTTCCTGAAAATTCCATGCTCCTCTCTGGTCTTGCCCTATTACTTACCCCATTACTCCTCTCTTTTTCCACTCAGTATGAAAATAGACAAAATGAGAACCCAACTAGGAAGCTGTAGACCTCACTGACTTTGGGCGAGACAGCCCTCCCAATTCTGGGCTATTAATTGCTCAACCATGCTTTGAAATAGTTGGGTTAGGTAACACATCTTCATGGCCTTTCAGCTCTAGAATATTATCATCTGAACAATCTTAATTTTTCTTGGCTTTTGAGTCTGCCAATTCAGATTTTAGAAGTGACTCCAATCCCCTCAGTGACACCGATTTATAAACCTGTTTTTGAAAACTGTTTGTTTGGAGTTGTTTACTTGTTTTATTTCATTTCTACCCTTACCCTGCCCACTCCTCTGCCCCAAATTTATTACCCTATACTGAGAATTTAGACACTCATTTGTTACAATGATTGCATCAAGAAGGTTTGAGTTCAACCACAGTTTACAAGACTACATTGTGGACTGAGATTATAGCAGCAGAGTGTGGGAATGAAAACCACTTTTCACATATATTAGCGAGAATAAGTTACTTAAAACCAGGTGCTGGGAAAGCCCCCCCGCCTTTTTTAAGGGTACTTAAAAAAAAAAAATCAAGTAACTACTACTAGATTTATCTGGATGTCGGCATTTCAAAAATTATGAAAATTTGATTCATGCCTACAAATGCAGGCAACCTTTTGCTGCTGCTCTGATGCTGCTGCTGGTGTCCAGTCTTGGGAAGTAAGGGTGTCTGACTTTCCCCAGACATTCCTGGCACTGCAGGGAAAGGTGGGCTGAGCTGGGAAAGGCCTCCCTGCCTCCCACTTGCTGGCTGTGTGACCTTTGGCAAGTAACATTCTTCTCTCTGGGCTTCTGTTGGTTTCTGAAATGAGGGAGTTGAATTTGATTTTCAAGTTCCCTTAGAGCTATGAAATCGAATGAGTTATATCAGGAACTCTGGTTAGGAGCAAGGCTTTGGAACACAACCTCTTCAGCAGAGCTGGAAAGCAGGATCCCGGTGAGACTGGATCCCCCAGAGTGGCAGACCTTGAACTCTTCCCACCCCCAAGAGAGAGGTGGCCAGTGGCTCACTCCCTCTGTTGAGATGTCCGAAGGGCTGCACCCAAAAACCAGCTCTCTACTCACTTCCCCCTCTCCACCCACCAACCCAGCACAGCGCCTGTTGATAAAACATAGCAGTTCTAAGAAAATGGGTGGGAGCCTGCAGAGAGGAATGAATCAACAGGCTCAGAGGGAGAAAGAGGAAGACCTGTAGGGGTGTTGGACGTTCTTCTAATCAAGAGGCAAAGAGGGGTGTTATCGGTGTACTGTTAGCTTGCCCTACCCCAAGGGGAGGAGGAGCAGGAGGAGGGAACCAGGGGTGACTGAAGTGCTCTCCCTACAAAGATTCACAAAGAAACCTGCTGTGGCCCTATTCAGAGGGCAACATTCCAGCTCCTGAAGATTGACCTAAACCCAGGGTGATCCCAAGTTCCTTGTGTTCACAAAACCTTGACGGAAGGGCTCGTAGCTCCTCGGTTTTCCTAGGAATGTTTGTTAAGGAAATGGCCAAGAGAAATTTGTTCTATCAGTCTTTCTTGAATGGAACACTAGGTGCCTTGCTACATTACCACATGATATATTCACTTATTAAAGAATATTCACTGAGTCATTATTACATGCCAGGCACTGAGCTACCTGCTTGGGGTACATCAATAAACTAATTGCCTAAGATCTCTGCTCTCAGGGAGCATACTGTCTAATGGGGGAGACAGACAATACACAGGAAAGACACGTAAGTTAAATAGCATGTTAGAAGGTGATGGAGCCAAGGAACAAAAGGAAACTAAAAGAAAAGATGTCATTTAATCTTCCTCCTGTGCTTTTCCTCTCCTTTGAGTATTGAGAATATCCTCCAATATTTTTCCTCACTGTACTTTAGTATTCTTCAGTATTTTTCACTACCAGCATGACTAGGGTATTGAGACTAGTTGGCTCAGATGGTAAAGAATCTGCCTGCAGTGTGGGAAACCTGGGTTTGATCCCTGGGTGGGGAAGATCCCCTGGAGGAGGGCATGGCAACCCACTCCAGTATTCTTGCCTGGAGAATCCCCATGGACAGAGGAGCCTGGTGAGCTACAGTCCATGGAGTTGCAAAGAGTTGGACATAACTGAGCAGCTAAGCACACATATGACTGGAGTATTATTTGAGACTAATTTCATAATATAGCAGAACAATGCTATGAGTTTATGTTAATGCCTGTACCTGTTCAGTGACACAGTTTCTAAAATTTCAAGATTTCTGTGAGAGAGTCAGAGAGGATATTTTCATTCCCATTATAAAGATAAGGAAACTGAGGTTAAAAGACTTTACAGAGCTTGGCATCTTGACTTTTCTCAGTAATCTTCTGTAGACTTTTGTTGGAAATATTTTTGTCATTTTTTTCTGTAGGAAAAAGTGTTAGAAATTTCAAACAATGGACTTCAAGCACATATTTGGAACAAACCTGGCTATATGGTGATTAGGTAGATAAATACATGGGCATTTGTCACCACCATGCTTCCTGATACCAGGGTTATCCCAGAGGTCGCAAGATTTCCTTAGAGAGCTGGTGAGAAGTGGTGACCTTTTTTTTCCCACAGCCTAAAATTGGTGATGTGCAAAATCTTTTTCTTCTTCCCTAGGCTCTAGTGGTACCAGAGAATATTTGCAAACCCTGATCCAGTCTCTTGTTGCCTGTCTTCTGAGATTTAACATCAGCTGCATCTTCTGGAAATGGGTCACATCATTGGATGTCATCCAGGTAAGACTTCTTCACAGTAAAAGTGGGGTACATGCACGACACACACACACACACACACACACACACACACACACACACACATTCAGTTTCCTGTAGACCCCAGGAAATTTGCCTGTGTACATGTTCATTCAAAGGATATAATTTGACAGGCTATAAAGGTGAACATTTTATTTGTGAATTCTTTTGCTTTGCTCCCCCCTCCCCACTCATCAACTCCCCCATTCCTTCCCAGGCCATTTTTCTTCCTCCCATAGGAATTTATTGCAAAGTTTTCATTTCCAGATTGAAAGCTCTTTAGGTGCCTATTCATGAATTGCTAGATGCTCAGTGCCCATGGTCTAATTTCAGTACTAGTACAACCAGAGCATATTAAAAATATTAAAGAAGGTACAATTACTTTTGCTGCTTTTGCAAAAATATGGTTATGTGATGTGTTCTAACACCAATTGTAAATGACGTTTGTTTTATACCATATCCTCAATAATCTGGAAAGCTACTCTTACCAGTGACATGAAAAACTGGGGCATTTCTACCTTCATGTCTTCACCACCCTCTTTTCTTTTTTAGAATGTGCATCTAATATGTTTAATTCAAGGCAACAGGTTAAAATTAGGGATTATGGTTCCTTGGAGGGATTTCATATAAAGGGAGTCTTGGATTTGGAACCTGACATGATATTTTATTAGTTGTTTGGCTTTGAACTATTTGGTTTCCGTTTCTTTAAATTCATTTTTTTCCCCTGTAAAATGAAGGAAATTTTCCTCTTACAATTTATTTATTTATTTTTAAAGGGATTAAAAGGGATGGGACAACAGAGAAAGTGCCTGGCATTTAGATAGAACATGCTCAGGAAAATGTTAGTTTTCAACTTTCTACCCTCTCCCCCTTAGTTTGATAATAAAGCTTTCCTGGGAATGACGTTTTTATGTGACAGTTTTATTTGTCCATTAGGACTTCATACAATATGAATGGGTTTGCGGTACATCTTACAGGTGTGGGCTCCCCACGTGCGGTGTGGTGGGAAATGTATTCTCTTTACCACCGTGTTAATTACAAGACACACTCATTTAAACTGATAGCTGAAAGTGACAGAACCTTCCTTGAGGCTGATCACTTTCACTCTTGAGGTGTGACTGCCCTTTAAAACCCAATGGTTTGGGAATTATGTGATCAGATCTGCTCACCTAACTTGCAAGTATGCTGGATAAACAGTGCATTCTCTTCTGGCTTCATCTCTCATAAGGCTCTTCTTCAGTATGGACTGCTGTGCCAGAAATTTCTTAGCCATCACCACCACAGAGTGAGTTTCTGGTCAATGACCCAGGTGATAGTCAAGTGGTTCTTTCTTAATCTGGTGACTGGTAAGAGCACTTCCTTACCAAGGAGACAAAGCCACAGTTTGGAAAACTAGGGGAAATTTGGGACAGTGTAATGGACCCACCAAGACACAGAGATACCATGTCTTTGCTCTGAATCAGGTGCAAAGGACAGTACTTGGTATTGCTGGACAAGAGCTTCTCCAGGTGACTAGTACAAATTGCTCTTCTCATTCTTGTAATCTGAGTGGTCAGCATCTGCTCCAGAACAAGAACTCCAGCATTAGAGAACATTCCAAAACCACATCTGATACTCCACACATTGCCTCCTTAATGAAATTTAGAATGGCTCCATGAAAGAAAAACAGAGGTGAGGAGAGCTTACAAATAATTAGGAAAAGTAAGATGGGAGTTGGATTCAACATGCTGTACTATCAAAAACAATAATAAGAAACAGCTCCATTAATTTGGTGTGAAGAACTAGATGAATATACTCTTAGGACTGAAATCACAAGCAAAGTGGAAATTGCCCAAAGAAGTAAATAATTCCTTGATAAAGCCTTTCGTAAATAATCATGATTTGTCTCTGCTGGATATTTCATGTTTAAATTGTCACCAAAATAGTTTCCATTTGAGCAACAAGGTATGGGACTTTGTTTTTACGATATAGAAGAAAAAGCTAAGTACTTAATAACATCCCTATAGAATTATTCTTTAAATTCCATTTGCATCAAAAATACATGGAGGAAACCCAGTAGACCAAACCGAAACCAAATCAAAAGTAATTGTGAGGACTGATGCACTTGCAGTGGGAATAATGACCCTTTCACATTGAAGATTAACTTTCCAGGGCTCATGAACAAGTGAAAGAAAATCCCTAAGACAAAAGCTGATCTGGTCTGTTAGGGCCCTGTGAAGCCATAGACAGTTTATGTTTTCTTCGCCTTCATCACATCACCTTTTTCATCACATCAAAGGTCTTACTCTGCTTCACATACAGTGAGCTGGGCACAGCAAAGAGCATGAACTTGTTTGGACTGGAGGTGAGAGAACTCCATAAGGTTATCCCAGTGCCCTTGGGCACAGAGCCATTGGCCTCTAAGTCTAATGGAATGTGTCCAGCGGGGCTAGATGGATCTCCTACAGTGGAGAATCACTGCTGTGAAGAGTCAATATATGCTCAGGTATAAGTCCTTCATGGATACAAATTGTTGATTTGCATGTGTGATTTCGTGTTTCAAGTGGCAAAAAATAAAAGAAAAAAGTAAATATGCAAAGGTACCCATTTCAGCTCTCTCTGACTCCAATTCATTCTTTAAAAAGGAAAAATTATTTACCTGGCTGTGCCAGGTCTTAGTTGTGGCACTCAGGATCTTTAATTGTGGCATGTGAATTCTTGGTTGTACCAGGTGGGATCTAGTTCCCTGACTAGGGATTGAACCTAGGTCTCCAGCATTGGGAGCGAGAAGTCTTAGGGACTGGACCACTGGGGAAGCTCTTTCTAGTTCATTCTTGACACATGTTCTATAGCTTTTCCTTTGAAAAGCACATCTTCCCATGTTCAAAAGGCCCAGGAGTCAAAGCCAATCTTCCTGGATGTTCAAGTCTTCTCAGTCCCCCACCCCACTTGGCTCAGCTACTGCCATGGCCAAGCTGAGCCCAGCTCCATGCCACACTCTGTTTCTTTTCTCTCTGAGCTGCCTCTTTTTGCATTGGGCGCCTGGAGAGCCCATCTCTTCTCAAAACCTGCAGTCTTTCCAAGACCCACATGCAATGACCCCTCTTCTGGGAGGAAATTCATGGCAGCCCTAGAGATTAGAGCTATCTGCTCCTGCTGCTCTTTGCTTGGATTCAGCTTTGGGCACTTCCCGTACTAAGGCTTGTATTTTCATTACCTGCCAGCCTTCCCCACGAAGTACAGACTCCTCAAGGGCCAGGGCTTGTCTTATTCATCTTTGTTAGAGAATGCCGCAGGCACCAGGGGAGTTTTTTCAACACAGGCGCGGCAAGGTAAATGCTGGCTGATACACCTTTTCCTCTCTGTTTAGATTTTGGTGATTCACAGTGTGAAAATTGGTTAGTCTTTTAATGGTCAAACTCCTGACCACTCTTGAGTTTTTGCTGAAGCATCTTAGCGTTTCTTGGTCTTAGCTTCTGAAAAGTGTTTATTCTTCTGCCCTGTAAGAATTTAGATCCTGGAAGCTTGGGCAGTATTGTGTCTTTCATTTCAAATCCTGTCTATCAGATTCTATTTTCTACATTGGCTTTTCCCTGAGAGCCAAAACTAATCCTCAACGTGTGCAGATCCAGTATTGAGCTGGTAAGAAGAACCCCCTTTGTGCAGAAGGCCCTGGATCAGTATCTGCCAGAGGATTCCAGATTTGCCACTGCTCAGGTCTGGCTTTTGGTTGGTGCCTAGAGAGGGTGGTTGGCCCTGCCAGCCACGGACCCTGCTGGAGAACTTGCCAGGGGAAGTGTTTGCTCTTCTTAGGACTTTTACGAATGGATTTTTGTGTAATTCAGAGTGGATCAGTAATTTTCCACAGTCAGAGTGTCTCTGCCAGGTGGGTAGTTTCCCTTCGGTTGGTAGAATGCCTTCCCATAAGATTCAGGCATAAATAAACTGTTTATTCATTACAAACCTTCAGGTATCAGCCATAGAAGAGGAGGGGGTACCTCAGGTGACACAGAGACCTTGAGAGAGCTGAAGAATCCAGAGAGATAGAATGAAAGCAGGGTTCCAACCAATAAGATACTTAAGCAACACCCAGGGACTTTGGGTTACCACACATAGTAATGTTCTAATTCATAATATGAAGGAATGTGGGCTCATTGAAAACCTGTCAATCTACTGAGGTTAGGCTGATCTTGTTGGTGTATTTCCTAGCAAAGCAGTACATCTTCAAGATAACAAATATACACACGTACATAATTACAGCTCATGTTTTTGAGCTCTTTCCAGGTGAGATATTTTGTGCTTTACATTAGATATGCCATTCAGTCTTCACAACAACCCTTAGTTTATAAGTGTAATTACCTCCACTTAATAAATAACCAAAATGAGGTCTAAGGAGGTTACATATGTTACTTGCATATCAAAATTTTAGCTGATGGTTTTTCCAAGTTGTTCTTTTTCTTTGTTTTCTCAAAGACTGGAAGAAATGAAGCAGATCGATAGTTTTTATTTCCCCTGTTGACTAAGAACAAAGATGTTTAAGAGGTTTGCTGGAGAAAAACATATCAGTTTGGGAGGATGGTGTGGGAGGGTGAGTGACAGATATTTTCTCTAAGAAGAAGCTGATATTTTAGGATACAAAAGATACAAATTAGGTTGACAGTAATTTTCCCAATGTCCATATCTATATTAACTCTTTTCTCTTGATCATTAGCTGACTGGTTCAGAAATACTTGACCCAAGTTCTCTCTTATGAGTGCTGAATAAACTCATAGCATGTAAGAGGGTTGGTTTTTATTTTTATAATTAATATTTTAAAAATATTTACTTTATTGCTTATTTGCCTATGCTGGGTCTTAGTTGCAGCATGCAGGATCTTTAGTTGTGGCATTCAAACTCTTAGTCGTGGCATATGAGATCTAGTTCCCTGACCAGGGATAAAACCTTGGGCTCCTTGCATGAAGGGCACGGAGTCTTAGCCACTGGACCACCAGGGAAGTCCCGAGGGTTGGTTTTAAACCACTTGCTCTGGAGACTTTAATAGGTGGATACCTGTCTCTCTGCCTATGTGGATGGCTTGTACTTCTGGTGTTTACAAATCCTTAACTGGGCTGGGAATACACTAACAGGTATCCATATATCATCTGGGTAAGGCACACACAGCTCTGCTATTTTGATCTTTCTTCTGTCTTGAGTTCAAAATCTGCAGGAAGAGGCAGAAATCCATTCCATCTTTGTGGGTTGTGGGGTGGAGCCAGAGGCTGTAGTCTTCTGAACTTGTTACTATGTCACTGTCTTGGCAGCCACGAGCTCCCTCTTTGTTATCTGCTGTTATCCAGGCCTGAGGTTGAAAGGGGTGGGTAGTGAGACTGAAAGCAATAGATGGCTCTGGCCAAAGGTTGCAGGGTGAGGCTGTACTCTTCACTGCCCCTTGTTGGGTATGAAAGGAGGAAGAAGAAGGACAGTACACTGCAGGAAAGAGTGTGTCCAGAAGGAGTGTAGTGGGGGCAGGGACAAGCTCTAGGATAGAAAAGCTCATCTCTGCCTATGGAAAACTCATTTAGCATCTGAGAATAAAGAAGAGATGATTAGTTAGAAACACCTTGTAAAAATATCTGCTCGTAGAAAGTAGGTCTCTGAAATGTAAATGCCCTGAAAATATGCAGGTCTGGAAGATACACTTCCTGAGTTTATCACCTTAAAAATGCACACTGGTGCTAGGAATAAATTTAGGGAAAAGTTTGCAAAAGCTAGAAAAAAAGAGTAGAAATGACCTCTTGGTAAATTAGATATGATGATTTCACAAGAGAATATAAGAAAAGTGGAAGGAAACACCAATAGTACAGAACACCTGTGATAACGTAATCAAGAGCAATAAATAATATAGATTTTGAAATAATAAATTATGACAAGTCAAATTGGTGGATTTAAGTAGACTTACAAGATTAGGCATTGAGTCCAGCCAAGCAGATGTTAAATGTTTAGAGTTCAGGGAAGCACTTAGGGTGAGCTCTCAAAACATTTTACTTGCAAAATTAGTTCAGATTGATTTGGATATGAACATCCTGGAAATCAGACAGCAAACACAGGCTCTGGAGAGATACAAGGTACAGAAAGGGAGGTAGGAAGAGGAGGAAGTAGTTTCTTATGTATTTTTTTCTATAGGAAATAAAGTTTTTATGTAGGAAAGCTGTAAATGTATTCTCTTTTGAATACCACTTACCTATATATGCTGATGGTTATATTCCCAGCCAAACTCTCTGTTGAACTCTGGATCTACTGTCTAGTTTTCTATAGAAACTTTATGCTTGGCTCTTTCACCATAACTTTACTCAAGTGTCCCAAACCCAACCCACTAGTGCCTGCTCCCACCCAAGTCAGGAGCAATGAAGCTGCAGCCTCTGTTCCTCACTCTCCACTCACATCCCACACTCCACATGGCCTACAGTCATGGTCTGAGCTCTTTGAATGATTGCTTTTAAAAATCTAGCATATGCCCCCAAATGTCTAGAATATGTCTTTGGTCTCATAGTCACTGCCATAAGTCAGGAAACTACCATCACTCTTAAATTACTGCAGTAGGCTCTTAAGTTATCTGCATGCTTCCCATCTTACCTTTTGGTTCTCCTAGAGCCATTACAATAATTTTCTAAGATAAAGGGCTAGCTGCATAACTTATGGCCTGTAGGTGAACCGAGAGGATGATATGTGAAGTTGACACCAGGGCCCTGCTTACTGGCCAGCCTCATCTCTTGCCATTGCTGCCATGTCTTCCCCTTGAATTCTGGGCCTCAGCCAGACTGCATGGCTTCCCCAGACGGGCAGTGCCCTTGCTCATCTACCTGCCCAGCTCTTGTCCTTGCTTGGCTAACTCCTCTTCCATCTGCGCCTTGGAATTGCAAGCATCCATCTGCAAGTTTTTCCTGACTCCCTACCTCATTCACTTCTGTGTCACTTGGGTGTAAGTTCTCTTACACTCCCTGGTGGTGCTAAGTCATGTCTGACTCTTGTGACCCCATGGACTGTAACCCACCAGGCTCCTCTGTCCATGGGATTTTCCAGGCAAGAATACTGGAGTGGGTTTTCATTTCCTTCTACCAGAATGTAAAAGCTCTTTGAGAAACAAGACAATTGTTCAGTATCATCTTACTCTCAGGGTTTGGAGCATAGCAGACATTGTTCATGTTTGTTAGATAAATGACGAGTGCATAATGCATTGCAGTTTCTCAGAAGAACAAACAGAGGTTAAATCACAAATCTAAGAGTGACACAGTGAGTCTTCTAGTCCAGGATTATTTCCGATAAATCATCCATCTGCAGCTAGAGACACCCTATTGATATAGGCAAATTGGCATTGAAACTTTATGGTGTGAGATATTGTTTTACAGGCTTTTCTGTTTGTTTTTTTTTTTTTTTTGGTTTGCTGCAGAATAGTAGCACTCAGTGGCAGCAAGAGGATGAAGAAGATCGTGGCTCACAATCCAGAAATAATCAAGGGAGAAGTGGACTAGAATTGGGGCCCCACCGCCAGCTCACCAAGTGCTTTTCTTTCAGCATTTAGCCGTTCTCAGGCTCAATTTCCCTCTCCATAGATAGGCAGGTAGAATAGGTGATGTTTAACATTCTAACTCTGTAACTCTATTATACTGTCTGTGTCATGGTGCCCTTTAAGCTACTTCCTCCTTAAAAAGCTCAGTGAGCAACCAGTGAGATATACCGGGAAGTATTGCGTGTCCTGAAGCTTGGCACAAAAATCTCTTGGCACAGTTCTCCTGGATGGCATGTAACTGAGGAGCATGCCTGGCTGGTCTCAGATCCAGAGGCTTCCTCCAGCTCCTGCCTTTCATTGGTAGTGAGGACTCCTGTTGCCATTAATCCCTATCTGAACACATTCCAGGCAGACGCTTTAACCTCTGAGCCACCAGGGAAGCCCTATCTGAACACACAGCCACCTAAAGGTGTGAAGGACCCAATAGTAAGAGAACTTAATTCAAAGTGTGGGAAGTTCAAGGTGTCTCCCAGAACCAGCCTATCCCAAGGGTCTGTACTAGATACCTTTCTCCAGAAAATTGTCCAACCACATCTTTTATGAGAACCTGCCTGGGTGGGGGCATATTCATTCCCATATAGGCACCCATTACCCTCTGTGCCACCAACTGCAACTGTTTGGGTTGGGTGGCAACTGTTTGGATTGGGTGGCATCTGTCACGAGTACAATCAAACTGTAGGCTAGTTAAAAACCTGCAGTGATCTCGTGCAAAAAACGTTAGCTGCCATCAGGCTCTTGAACTGGGAAGTACTGCAAGAATGGGGCACCTAACCCCATTCAATCCAGAGGTGGAAACTAACTGCAAACACACAAGGGAGAATCTGTGAGGTGAGGTTAGACCCATGAGGGGTCATGGCAGCCTGAAGTGATGAGGCAGAAAATGGAGTTTGCAAAAATTAAGAGGTTATACTTGTACCTGGGCTTCCCTGGTGGCTCAGATGGTAAAGAACCTGCCTGTAATGCAAGAGACTTGGGTTTGATCCCTGAGTGGGGAAGAACCCCTGGAGGAGGGCATATCAACCCACTCTAGTATTCTTGCCTGGAGAACTCCATGGACAGAGGAGCCTGGCAGGCTTTACAGCCCGTGGGGTCACAAAGAGCTGGACTTGACTGAGTGACTAACACTTTCACTTACATGGAAAGGTCCCTGAGGGATGTCATAGATGATCTGGAGTAAAGAGTAAGCAAGTTAGAAAAAGAGAACAGAGTGGGCAAGGAGAGAAAGACCATGGGTGTCAAGCTGCTGTGGTCTGGAAGGCTGCCTCGGACCTGCACAACCTTCTGGTCCAATTTTGTGCTCATAGCCTAGACACAGTTCCTATTCTTATTTCTGAGAGGTTCTTTCTCCATTGTGTATCCTTACAATAACCCCTTCGTCATTTCTTTTGAGTAACTGGAAGAGTCTAACACAACCATCATTAAGGTAGGGCTCCTGAGCTCCTCTGGCATTGGTAGGTCATCCTGGCATTCAAGGGTCCACGTCCCTCTTTCTTCACATTTATGTAACATTTCTCTTTGCACCTCACAGCTCCTTACTTAGACAACATCAAGTTCTCATACACTGATCCTTAGGGAGATTTTTATATTGGAGTTCCATAATTTTGGGCTTATGAACCCCAAGTAAACACTAGATGGTCTTCAAGGAGGTTGACAGAACCTCTGAAATTGCAAGTGGTGAAAGTGTGTGTATGTGGAGGGGCTTTTCTGAGGAGAGTTTCCATAACTTTAACCAGATTCTCAGAGGGACTCATAACCCCTAAAAGTTAAGGGTCACTAGCAGCAGCAGTTTATCACTAGCATAGCCGGGTTGCAAAGAGCTCAGATTCTAGAATGAGAATTGTAGTTAAAATTTCATCTGTATCACTTACCATTGGATGGGCTGAAATATTTGCTTTACCTCTACATTTTATATTTTACATTCATGAAACAGGTCTAATGCCAGTAGTACTCACACACTGGAGTGGTATGAGGATTAAAAGAGATAATAGACATAATGTGGGTAGCACTGCTGCTGCTGCTACTGTTAAGTCACTTCGGTCGTGTCCGACTCTGTGCGACCCCATAGACGGCAGCCCACCAGGCTCCCCGTCCCTGGGATTCTCCAGGCAAGAACACTGGAGTGGGCTGCCATTTCCTTCTCCAACGTATGAAAGTGAAAAGTGAAAGTGAAGTCGCTCAGTCATGTCCGACCCTTAGCAACCCCATGGACTGCAGCCCACCAGGCTCCTCCATCCATGGGATTTTCCAGGCAAGAGCACTGGAGTGGGGTGCCGTTGCCTTTTCCGGGGGTAGCACAGTTCTTGGCATATAGCAACTTTTTAATGTTGATATGTATTACATTTGGATAGCTTTGATACGAGCAAGGTGGGTGTTGAAAGTGGTCAAGGCGATTAGAATGGCCATCGAGGTTCCAGATTCGTTGAGACAAGTTCTAAACAGTAGGCATGCAGTCCAACAGTTTGTACCAGTGTTCTTGGTTGCTGGCTTCCCTTGTTTCTGCTTCTGTGGCTTCCATGGATGTAGAAGTTTACTTGGACTTCTTCATCTTTCTTCTTCACTTCTTCATCCACTTTGCTCTCATGGCTCGAGGTTTCTCAAAAGATGGCACTAAGGCTGAGACCAATTAACTTTTATAGGGCAGCGTGTGATCCATAGCCGGTCAAGCTTCTGACTAGCTGTTTTTGAATAAAATCAGATAGTCAAATAAACCCAATTGAGGTTAATAGGATGATGTTATTATGACACTATCCAAATAAGATATAGATGAGGCCATTTTCTCAACTTGGACGAAGTATCCAGCAGTGGAGTCAGACTTCCCACGTGCCTGCCTGGACTCTTAGGTATGGGGAAAAGGACTGTGAGGCAATGGTGAGCATGCAATCAGCTCTGGCGATCCAGCCAGTTCTAACAGGATCTCCTGATGGGGCTTCTGTGGTGGAGAAAATAAATCCTCAAAATTCCTGATGGGAGGCCCTTGCGTTTTCATTTGACAGGTGGCTAATCAAGTGTATGTGAATAATCATTATACAGGAAACAACCCCAACAAAACAAAACCCAACCCAACTCACTAATGTAAAAAATGTCACTGTGTTTCCAAAATAATGATGTTCAGCCTACCTTTTGAAAGGGGAAGAGACACAGCAATGGCCTTTACCAGTGCAGCCCAGTGTGCTTATTCTACCAGGCAGGAGAGACAACAGGGGAGTATTTTCTGGCCCTCACCCAGTCACTCAACCATGCAGAGGTCTATGACCTGCAGTTGTTGTAGCCCTCGGAGATATTTGGCTGGACTCCATGTCTCTGTAGAAGGACAAAAGTCCTGCTATTGCAGTAGCCATGGCAATGATGGTGACAGTGAGGATGATGATGCTGGTAGTTGAGTGTTCTAAATTTGTGGTGGCAATCTGCACATAATTTCCAGTGTAAAGATCGCAGGTGCACTCTGGTGGTGGGGCTTCTGCAGGGGCTGTCTTACCTCTGAGAGAGGGCTCTTGGTGTCAGTTGCCCACACCTGCCCTTGGCCAAGCCCAGGCTCAGGGCCAATGGCCAGCATTTTGCTTAGGTGCGAGGCTGTTGCCTAGCAGCTTCTCTATTCAAACATGTTGAGAACTAATTTGACCTTTGTCCCTATCCTCCCTTAAGACTCCTGTGTAGGACGCTGTATCAGCATAGTGTCTAGCCTGTGAGAGGAGCTAGTTAGGTACTCTGTAAATGTTTGGCTGCTGCTTCTTATAATGAATACTCAAATGGCTTCTTTATGCAAAGAGCAACCTGCTCCTTCTCCCCTTGATTTTCTGTGGGTTTGTTGTTGTTGTTCTGGCAAGGGGTGGGTGGGGAGCCAGGAGGATTAACACATTTGGAAAATTCCTTAGTACATTACTTGTGGTTGCTCCTTATGCAATAGAAGACATGACCATTAGCACAATTTCAAATATCTCCCAGTTTGAATACTTGATCTCTATCCCTTTTCTATAAGGATCTCTCTTTGTGTTGACTTCTCTAGCCCCTTACATTTGGGCATAAGTGTGAGTCCTTTAAGAGAATCTTTTGGAAATTCTGGGGTCTCGAAATTGGGTGCCAAGCCTAGGATTAAACTGAATTTAGAATTATTATATCAGTTGTTTCTACAGACTCTTTCTAGGGTGGGAAATGGAGAGGTCTATTGTGCGGCTTCCTTCAGTCCCCTAAAATGGAACAATGTTTTCCATAGTCTCATTCCCTGTATGGGTCCAGGTTAATACTGAGCATGAGATACATTTAAACAAGATTTGGAAGGTGAAAGTGAAGCAGCAGCTGTTTTCAATAGAAATTGGGTGTGGAACTCCAGGCACAATGGTGGGTTGTGACTTTTGATGCTGATCTGCTAACCACACTGTGGACCACCCAAGGTCACTGCTCCTATGGCAACCTCTGCCTCTGAATCCTGGTGGTGGTTTAGTTGCTAAATCACATCTAACTCTTGTGACTCCATGGACTGTATAGCCTGCCAGGCTCCTCTGACTATGCGATTTTCCAGGCAAGAATACTGGAGTAGGTTGCCATGCCCTCCTCCGGGAGATCTTCTCAACCTGGAAATCGAACCCAGGTCTCCAGCATTGCAGGCAGATTCTTTTCTGGCTGAGCTATGAGGGAAGCACACAAAGCGAACAGTGGTGGTGGTGGTTTAGTCCCTAAGTCATGTCAACTCTTGCGAGCCCATGGACTGAGTCCTGAGCCAGAAGTATATGCAGTCCCATAGTAAATTGTGTTGACTTTACCATGCAGATCACTTCATCATTGAGAAGGGGGTGATGAAAGACAGCTGTGAGTTCCAATTTGTCCTCATGGGTCTTAGCTTCTTCTTTGTCCTTGCTCGTCTCTCCTTCCTGTCCAGCTCATCTTCCAGACTGCTGGCGCAGATCCACAGCAACTTCACGCCCAAAGCCAATCACAGACACAACTCCCATAGACTTCCTTTTCCACCAATCCCATTCTTGTGTCAAGTTTAATCCTGTTAATAATCCCTATTCAACACCACTTCTGCTTCTCTAATTGAACCCTGATTGGTAACACTGTTCTTATAGTGAATGAATACCAATCTTTTATCAAAAAGAAGTGGCCCTAGAGTTCAAATATTCTTTGTACTGTCTTGGGGAACACCAGCTCTAGAGGGGGAAGGCATGAGAGTCTTTTCTGTAAGTCACCTGGTATGTTGGCTGAACTTGTTTTCTGTAACTCAAGCATTATACTGTCCATAGGAGGGAGTTGCTAAGGTTTACAGGGCAAATAGTTGTTTACTATCATATATAGCTCAAGCATATATACCTAAATATAAGCATACATTTCTTAGGCATATATGCTTGAAAGTGAAAGTGTTAGTTTCTCAGTCATGTCCAACTCTGTGCAACCCCATGGACTGTGGCCTGCCAGGCTCCTCTGTTCATGGGATTCTCCAGGCAAGAATACTGGAGTGGATTGCCATTCATTTCTCCAGGGGATCTTCCCAGCCCAGGGATTGAACCTGGGTCTCCTGCATTGCAGGCAGATTCTTTCCCATCTGAGCCACCAGAGAAGCCCCTAGACACCTAAGGTACAGATATTAAAGGACTTAAACACCTGAGGACATGAGAGAAGTGAAGAAAGATGAAGGATGTGTGGGAGCAAACTAAGGTAAATGCAAGTTACTTGCACAATAAACAGTTGTTTAATGACTGTATAAGGTGTGTTTTGACATGTTTAATTTAAAAATAAAACAAAAAAACCCCCAAAATATAAAATTATTTTTAATCTACTTTTACAGTACCTCAAAACAACTATTTTCATCTTCAGGTATTACTTTACATATGTATATGCGTTTGTTATATAGTTGGAATCACAGTGCACCAGTTGTTTATTGTATTGTCTTTGTTTTTCCCCACTTATTTTTCATATATATATATATTTTTTCATTGACCTGGATCTCAAGGGAGGCTATGAATACTTTTAAGGAGATTTTAAAACCTTGGTTCAAAAATGTGTTATGTTTTCTCCTTCATCTCCTGCTTAGAATGTTTGGTTCTGAGAAGTCTATGAGCTGTTTTGGAAATCAGTATGACAGACGATTGCTAAAGCAATGTGTAGCCAAGGTGAGTCCTAAATAGTAAGAGCTGTTGCTAAGGAAACCGCGACAGAGAGGTCTAGGGTATAAACTTTGCTATCATATTTAAATTTCTTGCCACGGTCCTTGCTTACTGGACTTGAACATTCAAACAGCTCCAGTCAAGACAGAAGTGGAGTAGGGGTGATGGGCATGGTCTAGCAGAGGGCACAGTCAGAAGGGACTGCGGGGCTGCTGGAGAGCAGAAGAGGTAAGGGTTCATGCCTGCTAACCCAAGAGAAAACTTTCTGGACTCAGGGATGTGTGAATTTGAGTGAGAATTAGCTTAATACTGGGAAAGACCATTCCTATGCCTCTGCTAGTGTCCCTGTCTACTGGGGCCTATTGTTCTATAAGCTGGGTACAACCTATATGTGTATGTATATTTAAGCACAAACATACAGTTAAAACGAAAACTTACCTTGAACTCAGTACATTCAGTTGATAAAAACCAAGCTGCTTTACTTGAGTTTCAGATTAGGTGACTGATAGTTTCTCTTGCTTGACCCTCATCTCAGCTTTACCTCCATCTTTACTTCTTTTTGTTGCAATCCCTGAGGCCCATGGGGTTATGAGAAAAATAGCTTGAAAACTGCTGGTTTGGAACCACTTTAGTTCATACTTGGTCTTATGAGGAAATTTGAACTTTTCATGTTTGAGTCAGATATTTTGCATCTTTTAAAAAATTTTCATTAATCTCTTTGTGATAATAGTGATCAATATTAGCAAAATCTATAATTGCAAAATCATGGCACCGACAAGATGTCAGGCTGTGTTCTAAGCACTTTATATATAATATATATATCAATTCATCAACTCATTTAATCTTTGTAGCTCTATGAGGAGTGTACAACTATAATTCATTGATTCTAAAACATATTTTCTCTCACATTTTAGCATCTGCAAAATTTTAATGTGTCTTACTTTTGATAGCATGTCATAGTTTAATTGGTAGCATTTTAAAATTTCTTAATGGAACATAAAATAGTGGTATGTTTTATGATACAGGCTAGCCTCGATTCCTGAAATACAATATGACTATCCTCAGTTTACAAAAGAAGAACTTTGGGCACAGAGAGGTCAGGTAACTTGCCTCATATAACAAACCTTGGCATTCAAGCTTCAGTTTGTGCTCTCAGCTACTTTGTACACTTCCTGGCATTCAGTATGGGTTTCCCCTGTCCCTGCTTTCACTGCCACCAAACAGGGCACCCTTAGCCTGGGGACCTCTCCCGCTTCTGAGAGTGGATTTCATCCATTTAGTGGAGGTCCTCTTCCAGGAGCACCCACCTGACAAGACAGACACCATTTCCAGAGTTTACCAATCCAGCCTTTCTCATTCAGTCATTAACATTCTGCTGGGATTTACTTATTTTATTGCTTATCCAAATGAGAGGCAATTCCAAAACAGCCTTTGGGGAGATGAGACACAGAACAAGTTGTGATAAGAGAAAAGACTGGAAGGATAAATGATATTTCAGAACTGGCTCCGACTGGCTTATAAGAGCTCTTGCCTGCTGGCTGGTGGAAGTATTTACATCACAGAAATCAGCAAACATGCTGTGTGAATCAGGGCGTCTTGTTTGTTTGTCCTTTTCAGAGAGCCAGTTTATGATCCCATCATTGGATAGATGCTAAAAATTGGATTCTAGAAAAAAACCCTTGTTGGTCAAAACACAACAGTAGGAGGAGAACAGGAGGCTGAGTATGAGAGGATATTTTGAAGTTTTCACAATAGTCTCCATGCCAAAGAATTTTAATATTATTAGAATTGCATCATGTATGTATATTTTAATTTAATTTATATTATGATCTTAATATTTATAGGGTAGGAGGTCAGTGACACATATACTATTTACCTGAAGAACTGTAGAGAAACCTAATTACCCAAGGAGTGAGCACTGTCCACTGTTTATTTTGCCCTCCTTGTTGAGAGAGAGGTCCATCAGCTATTTGCCAAGGGAAGCAAGTGGGCAACTGGGCTTCCAAAATCATCCCACAAACAATAACTGTTAGATTCTAGAGGGCAGCGTTCAATATGTAGGGAGCGATCAATAAGTGTTTATTGTTGAATCAAGTGATTATTTAAGAGTTCTTGTATAGTCACATCTCTTCCACGTGGGTTCTCTGGTAATTTTCTCTTTTTTTTCCTTGGTGATTCTCAGTAAAACCCACAAAACAAAAATGGCTTGTGGGCTTATCATTAGGAGGAAGAAGGAAGTGAGCTGCTGCATAGACTGTGCCCCAGCCAGAAGAGAGAAAACTCCAGGAAATTAAGTAGATTGTAGCAAGGGTAAAAGAAACCCAGTGCTGGCCAAGACCTCAAGTGTTTGGCACACAGGAAAAGATCAGGGGGACGGGCTAGGGTCTGAGGAGAGGCTCTTGGGGCTAGAATGAGGAAGGGAGTTTGAGTTTCCCAAACAGGAGCTCTTTGGTCACCTTGGGGTCACAAAAGTCATGCACGGGAAATTGGTTGTGGGGGAGGGGCAAGAGGAGGGAGACAGACTCTCAAGGCAGACCAGACTTGGAGATGGGGATTATGGCAGTTTAATGTTGCAAAGGACTTGCCCATTTCATGTCCAAATTGGGCTATTTTAGGGAAAAAAATAAACCTTTGTGATTCTTCTCTATTTAAACTATAAGGATTCAGCTTAGAAAATGTACCTTCATAGATTGTAGGATGGAGATTTTAGCAGTTGGACTCCTGACTGACTCAGTGTATGGGCTTCACAGCTATGAAGGCTGAATAGCAATTTCTAGAATGACTTTCCTAAAATCTTACCCCCACACAGAAAAGAATTGCGTACAATCTATTAACGAATTTGGCTCTCATTAATAATTCTTTGAACTGGCAGAGCAATCCTAGCTGATTGAAAATAATTATCAACCTCTCCAAATGATTAAACAGCATATTTAGATTTTCATTTATATCATCATTTTGATTGAATGATGTATATGTGTGTGGGACTGTGTATTAACAAGGTATCTCTTCAAAGTTATAATAAATATTGCATGGAAAAAGAGTTGCCTATTTCTCAGTATTAAAGGAAAACCAAGAAGCTGAGGGCGGGTGAGCCAAAGCACAAAATTGGGACCTAAAATATATGATAAAAGACAGACTGTGGCAGAGATAAAGTTTCATGAGACACGAGTGATAAACACATAGAAAAATACTTGTGGCATTCCTAGCATAACATTGGAAGATTGAAAATTCTGGTCAGCGTCAGCAAACAAGCAGTGTAATTAATCTGGAACAGAAAGAATACCACAGATGTTAAAAATAATTTTTTTTTCCTATTGGCTCAGTACCCTGCATATTTACAAATTGAAGATTGTAGATTGATAGCTCCTGAGATGCCCGTCCAATGGGCCCTGCTCCAGTTTGCGTTTGCACTCAATGCATCCTTTTGGGTTCAAACTATTTCCCCCAATTAGAATATAAGAAAAATTATAGCCCAAACCTGCTTTGTCTCATGTTGGTCTCCCACATGTGTTCTGTTAAGGAGTCACTCAACAGGAATAACAAACAAAAACTCCCACCAGTAACTGTATCATCTCACAGAGGGGTATGCAGGCTGCTCTTCTTCACTAAGATAATTCAGTTTGGAACAGCCTCATTCATAACACAATAATAGTAACTCGTTTCCACTGGGTTCATTTGAATTCTGATTTTGCTGCGTGTCCCCATCTGGAATAGCTCAACAAACTTTAAATGCTAGAGAAAAGATTATGCAAATATGGAAGTTTATAGGACTCTGAGCAGATTTTCTTTTACAACCCTAAGGACTGGGCAAATATTTTACAAGGAGGTAAACTAAGTCACCAAGAGGTTTTGCTGGTGTTTTATGGTCTCCTGAAAAGTCAGAGGCAAACCACCAGAATCTTGGCCAGAGTTTAAAATTCTGCAGGTTAGTGTTAGAGCATGATCTGCTTCCAGGTTGGTGGGTTTTTTGTTTGTTTATTTTCAGTGCTTGATAAACATGGACTTTTTCTTAAAGGGCAGTCACAGACAGAGTAGCTCAAATGGTTTGAAAAGAGCCAGCTCTACAGAAGAAGACTTTATCTTATAGCTGGGAGCCTTTCCTTCAGAGCATGCAGGCTGATACGATGACAAGAGAACTTCAGTCATGGACTGGCGATCTCTGAGCATCTCAGGTGCTTTAAAAGGCAGCACACCTGGAGAAGGAAATGGCAACCCATTCCAGTATTCTTGCCTGAAAAATCCCATGGATGGAGTTGCCTTATGGGTCCATGGGGTCATAAAGAGTTGGACATGACTGAGCAACTTTCACATACATGCATGCTTGCGCGCTAAGTCACTTCAGTTGTCTCTGACTCTTTGCAACCCTGTGGACTTGTATCCCACCAGGCTCCTCTGTCCATGGGATTCTCCAGGCAACAATACTGGTGTGGGTTGCCATGCCCTCCTCCAGGGGGTCTTCCCTACCCAGAGATCAAACCCAGGTCTCTTATGTCTCCTGCATTGGTAGGTGGGTTCTTTACCACTGAGTCACCTGGGAAGCACATAAGAAGAATCATGGCAAAGAAGAATCATGGCAAACCCTGCCAGACCCTTTGTAACCTGCAAGATTCATCTCACTCCTCTGATTGGAGACACCAGTTCTCCTGTAGGGTCTATTTATGTATCAGTCATTCTATAAACACTGAGCTATAACTTGTCAAATCGTGTGTTCCTAGATAAGACCTTTTACTTCTTTACCTTGAGGTTGATTAAAAACCAAGTTTTTAGTTCTTTTTCTATGAAATAAATTTGCAAAATAGAGTATAGTGAGAATAGACTAAAATAAAAGGTACTAAAAATAAAATGTTTTCATCTTTGAAAATTCTGTATTCACAATGTAAATGTTATCTTGACTTAGATATGAGTTTTGTCCACATTTACTTCAAGATGCAAAGTGTATTCTGACACACATACTCACAGACACAAAGAAGAAGGCACTCAAAGAGACTCTGAGAAATCATCTGTCCACTTAGTAACCAGAATAGAAACAGAAATAGAAACCGGGTATAAAAATAATTTCCAAGAGTCTCTGAGTTACAAAAGATACATTTGGTTGTTGCATGTAAACTGGTCCTTCCTCCCTTACCTCTGTGTTCTCTTTTAATAGTTCGCGTCCCCTTTTTTTCTCCCCTTTTCTCCCCCAAGTCACAGGTTAGCAGAATATTAGCAATTATTTTTGATGGACCCACTTAAATTATGTTTACATAACACCAAGCACAATGTTTGGGGAAGGAATTCACTATTGCGCTGGGGTGTAGGCATAAATTTCTTCATGTAAGAACCAGTTCTTCTTTACAGAATGTTTCAAAATGTTTATTTCAACCCAGTGGGCTCAGCCTAGTTAAGGGGTGTTTTCCACATAAAAGCCTTGTGGTTGGATAAGAACTGGCCTCACCCAGGGTGTCCTAAAACTGTCTTATCTTTTAGCACATTTTCTAACTCCTTTAGACAAAAGAAGGAAACCAAAACAAAACTGGGGCTAACAATATGGTTAGGAAGATAGGGCATTAGCCTTTTGCTAGGAACATGTATTCCGTGAAAATGAAGGGAATGCAAAGGGAGAGAATCATGAAATTTCATAACGTTCAGAGTTGGAGGGGCTTAAAACGAATCTAATCTTCCTTATTCTACAGATGTGGAAACTGGGAACCACAGAGCAAAGCGACTGATCCCATTTTCTAAAAACATTTGGCCTGTGATCCAAGACTGACTGAAATATTTCAAGACACATTTTTCTAGATATTCCAGAAAAAAAATGCAAAATTCTCTTTTATTCTAAAATCTAATCATTCATATTGCCCGGAAGTCTTTTCTTATATTTCTCTCAAATTCTCATGTTTATTTGTGACAAAAAAGTTTACCTTATGGCAAACTGCCTTAGATGTCAACTATTCTGAGAAAGGACCTGGAGTTAAAGGGGACCTTGACTCTGGTCAGAGACAAATCTCTGTGGCCGCCATCATGGGCCTTCATTTTTAGCCATTTGTCCAGGTGGCACCCTGGTAAAGAATAGCCTGCCAAAACAGAAGATGCAAGAAGATACCCTGGAGTAAGAAATAGCAACCCACTCCAGTATTCTTGCCTGGAAAATTCCATGGATAGATGAGCTTGATGGGCTACAGTCTGTGGGGTCGCAAAGAGCTGGACATTACTGAGCCACTAAGCCGGCGCACACACACCAGACTCAGAACTGAGGACTGTTTAGCACTCTTTAGGGCTAGAGAGGAGTCCTTTTCGGTTTTGATCACTTGAAGGACAGTTTAAGCTTGCCTCTTACTCTTTCAACATATCCCCAGGGTGGTTGTACTCTCCTCTTTCCTGTTCTTTGGAATCTTAATGTTGTAGTTGTTTAAAATGGTCTGTTTTCCAACTTTCTGCCCCACCCCCACTCTTATTCTAATCCCCTAATCCCAATTTAGCAAAGTATGGAGTTCTTTTTTTTCTTTGTTATTTTTACTCTGTAGTTTTCTGGCTACCTTGGGAAGTTTACTTTTTTTTTTTTTTAACAAAAGTAAATTTTACTTATTTGGACATTTAAAAATTGATGCCTTCCAATTTCTATGAGACTGGTTTCTCTCTTTTTTAAATCACTGGATTTCTTGAAAGAGGGCTGCACTTAGTCAATACTTAGTGTCTTCACATCTCATTAATTCCTCAACCCATTACAGGCTGGCTTCCACCACCACCGTGCAATTAAAACTGCTCTCTCACCAGTATCCTCCCAGCTGGCCAGTTCAATGGCCCCACTCTTCCTTGTCACCCTACTTGACATTTATGCAACATTTGACACGGTTGACCAGCCACTCCTTATTGAAACTCTTTCCCTTCTCAGTCGCTTTTATTTCATCAGCTCTTGCCTAAGCTTTCTTCTTAGGCTTCCTTTGCTGGTTCCTCCCACCTTTTGATGTTTATTTTCCAGGGGATATATTTACGGTTTGCTCACACCACACACCCTTATTCTGCTCTGTTGTTCTCAAGGACCCCATATGTACTGATGAAGTTCTCTGGCTTACAGTTTCTCAGCTGAACACTCATTCATATTTCCTAGAGCCTATAGGACATTTTCACCCGTTTTCTCTGAATGTGATGGATGAAGACTATTATTCTCATTATCGTCATGATTAAATTCTCTCTGCCTTTGCTCATGCTGTTTCCTTGGTCCCTCCTTCACCTTCCCTGCTTGGAGCACTCCTGCTAATTATTCAAGACCAGCCCTCCTGCTGCCACCTCCTCTGCAGAACATTCTCTGCCACTCTGAAGAAGGGTTTCTTGTTATTTCCTTTTTTTCTTTTAGAGTATTTTGATAGTGATAATGACTAACTTTAATGGAATTCTTAGATGTTAGTCTCTGATCTAAATTCCCATGGATGATCTCATTGAATCTGCACAGAAGCCTCTGACATAGGTACTTTTATCATCCACTGATTTTGCATGAGAAAACCGACTCATGCAAATAACTTGTAGGTTTCCACAATAAAATTTCAAACTCAGGCAGCCTGAGTCCAGAGTACTTACACTGTCCCTTCCCCCCACCTCCCATAACAGTAGCTAACTTTTACTGACAACTTACTTTGTGTGTGGATTTCTGTGTGTTATTCTCATTTAGGAGCTTCCCTGGTGGCTCAGTGGTAGAGTCTGCCTGCAGTGCAGGAGACCTGAGTTTGATCCCTGGGTTGGGAAGATCCCTGGAGAAGGAAATGGCAATCCACTCCAGTATTAGTGCCTGGAGAATTCCATGGACAGAAGAGCCTGGCGGGCTACAGTCCATAGGGTCGCAAATAGTTGTACACAACTGAAAGACTAACACATATCCTCATTTAGTCCCTGGAAGATGGTTACAAAGTGTTACCATGGTACAATTATTATATCTATTTTATGAACAAGGAGACTGAGGCATAAATAAATTAAGCAACTCACTCAAAACTGGGTAGCCCCCAAAGTAGCCAAGTCAGTTTGTACTTTTGTTTACTTCTACTACAGAACTTTCCAGATAGCTTTATAGTTAAATACCTAGGATTTAACTAGGTATTTAACTAGGTGAAAGGTATTCTTTCACCCTTCTGTCAGCTCTCTGAGGGCTCTGATGATGTTCTTTCCAATTTTTTATCTTCTATATCCAGTCACAAAAGAGAAATTCAATAACTGTGGAGAGAGAGACTGATAAACAGATTGGCTGTTGTTGTCTTTGGGTTGTTTTTCTAGGACAATTGATATGCATCCACTTTGTTCTATGTTTTCCATAGCCAGCCATTTCTGTGTGTAGCACTGTGAAGCCAAATATGAAAATGCTGTCTCTGCAAACTTTCTTTTTGAGCAAAAATAGTTTCCCTTCCCAAAGGTAACATAGCTGCTGCCCTGACAGTCTGTATCTGTTTCCCTCTCCCTTTAGCATTTTTCAGCTGTTGTGTCCAGATGTAAGGTTTAGTTGAAGAGACACTTACTCTGATCAGAGATGAATACCACATTTCATAGACTATAAGCCTAAGACAAATTTAAGTCATGTCATGGTTTGAAAGAGGCCGTTTAGTTTTGATTGAGGCGGGGTTCATCCATCTCAGGTACTTGCTACCTCCATTACCTGCCCCTTCCTCGCCTCTTTCCTTCCTCTCTCCCTTCCTTCCTGCAGCTGAATTTTACTACATACTGATAATGTCACATAAAATTCCATCTCTCCACTCTCTCCAAAACAGGCTGGTTTTATAATTTTTAAACTACAAAATATAATATTTTGCATCCATAAAGTGCACTATATATTCATTCTTCTATTTTTGTTTGTTTATAAAGTGACAGAAGTACTGGTGCACCTTCTTTCATTGCACTTCTCTTTATTGTCCTTCACAGATATTGCATTTTTCACAAATTGAAGGTTTGTGGCACTACTTTTCCAACAGCATTTGCTCACTTGTGTCCCTATTTGGTAAGTTTGGTAATTCTTGCAATATTTAAAACTTTTCAATTATTATTAATTTGCTCTAGTAATCTGTGATCAGTGATCTTTGATGTTGCTATGACAACTTCTTGAAGGCTCAGATGATGGTTAGCATATTTTAGCAATATAGTATTTTTAGTTATGTACCTTATTTCTTTTAGATATTATGCTGTTGGACACTTAATAGACTACAGTATAGTGTAATCATGGCTTTTGTATGTGTTAGGAAACCCTAAAATTCGTGTGACTCACTTAACTGAGATATTTGCTTTATTGCAGTGGTCTGGAACTGACCCTGCAATATCTCTGAGACTATGCTTGTAATACATGGTTACTGTAGAAAATATCCAGAATATAAAGTTATATGTAGTAAAATTTAAATATCCTTCTTTGCTATGAATCTCCCCTACTTTTGGTTGCAACACCTTTTCTGTGCATTATAAACCTAAATGTGTAAAATACACACCTAATGAGTTTTTAAGTTTTCTAAACTGAGATAACATCATACATATTATCTTCAGCACATTTCATGTAATATGGCTTTCCATGTCTGTGTTAATAAATCCACTTCAGTTTCTTGATGGTAATATAATATTCCATGCTAAGGAATATACATTTTATAACCCAATTCCCCTTAGAAGAAAATGTGGATTTGGCTCCAAATGCTAAATATGCACATATTTTTGTGCCCAGGTGTAAGAATTCTGTAGCTAAGTTCCTGGAATTAGAGTTGCTGAGTCAGGAAGCATGTCTTATTTTGATAGCATCTCCTTTTGGTATATGATATCCAGTGATGACCCCACTGAATCAAACCTCCCATGTTCACATCCTTAGCTGAAAACGCACATTAAATCTAAGCTACCTATCCTCGGCTCCACTCGTGGCTCAGCAGTAAAGAATCCACCAGCCAAGGCAGGTTAGATCCCTGGGTCAGGAAGATCCTTTGGAGAAGGAAATGGCAACCTGCTCCAGTATTCTTGCCTGGGAAATCCCATGGACAGAGGAGCCTGGCTGGCTACGGTCTATGGGGTTGCAGAAAAGTTGGACATGACTTAGCAACTAAATAACAACAACCTATCCTTACCACTTTGATAAACATAGCTAGATCTGTATACTTTAACTAACACTGAGAATTAATCTGGATCTATAGTTTCTTTCTCCCCCTGAACATGGCAAGACTGGTAACACACTTTTACTTTTCCCTTCCTTCTCCATCTTTGTTTATTTTGACTAGATCATTTGGAATTTTCTTGACTTGCTAATTTTTAAAATACTATTCTTCTGTTTCTTATGACATTTCCTGATAGCTATCAATATACTGAGCCTCACAGCCACATTATGAAATATAATTTAGACTTAAGTATAATTGCTAGTGGTCTTTTAATCTCATATCCTTGTAACATGTTATACTTTGTGAAAATTCTTCTTTTGTTTTAGATTCCCTTTTTGTCATTTTTTTTCCCCAAAGAGATGCCTGGATGTTAAGCTTTATAAATTACTATGTGCATAATAATATCTTTTTTTCCCTCTCATACTGGATTGATATTTTATCAGGTTATGAAATTCCAGGATTAAGATAATTTTTTCTTAGCTTTTTGAAAGCATTTCTCTATTATCCTTTAGTTCTTCATCATTGATATGAAATATGATAGCAAACTGATTTTTGTTTTTAGGTAACCCATTTTTTTTCTTCCTGAAAGATTTTTGGGTTTTCTCTTTGTCCTTGGAATTTAATAATCTCAGTACGATTTGTTTGTATTTTTTATTTGTTATCTTTTAAAGTCTTCTGACTCAGCAGTTAAGTGGTGATTTTCAGGAAGAATATTCAGATTCCTGGGTACTAAAGTTCTTCTAGCAAGAAAATTCTGAATTTTCTTTTATCATTATTTCTTGCTTTTTATCTTAAAACAAATAAACAAACAGGCTGTGAGAAACACCAAAACAACAACAGAGAAAGAGAAATAACATTTGTAGTCTATAATTAAAAAAACACTTTCAATGGTTATTAATCATAGTTTATCATGTTTGCCATTTTTCCCCCTTACTGAAATATACTTAAGTATCTAGAAATAATGCTATCATTCTTTTTGTCCATGAAGGATATAGTTATTTACAGCTAGATCCAAGAAACTTAGATTATATTTCTATGGGGAAAAATTTGTTTTCTGTGCCCCAAAACTTCACTCATTTTCTTAATAAAATTGAAGATGGGCTTCTCCTGAATACTAATTTGGCCTCACTCATTATAAAATCATTTTCAACAATTTAACAAGTGAATTTAGATTACATATTTAGATTGTATGAATTCCTGAAAATGTATTAATATATTACATAACACTGCAAAATATCAACAAGAATGCCCTAGCTTAAATAAATAGCTTAAATGTATTAAAGGAAAGAAGTAGATCTGACTGAATATCCATGGGCTAATCTTTATCGAATGTTGCTCTGTGCCAGGCTTCTCTCTACTATTTTTATAAGCATCCTTCCTTTAATTCTCACATTAGGCCAATGAGGCAAACATTGTCATTATCTCAATTTTACATAGGAGGAAACTAAAATTGGGAGAGCTTGCATAGGGCCACACAATTAACAAATGTGCAAATTACCAAAGGCAAGACTTGAATTCAAGTTGCCTGAGTCTTTGGGAGTGTTTGCTTAAAGTACGCAGTGGCAAGGAAATATTAGGGAGCTTGATCTCTGCACCTACCAATCAGAGAAGACATTCTGGAGGCTGTGATGTCTGAAGGGACTAGCCAGGTGTAGAAGAGAAGGAAGTTTCAGCAAAAGACAATTTTTACAACGACACTGAAGAATGTGGCTCACTGGGAAGAACTGTATATTGTTGGATGTGGATCTAAGTATCTCTCTGTGGCCCCTTTGTGAGGCGTGGTTGATTTGATTCTTTGGCTTTTATCAGCATGTTATGTCTACATGATTGTCCACTCAGCAATTCACATCAAATGGTGAAGGTGGTTGAAATAACAGAGCTGATGGAGATCTGGCTTCAGCCAATTTCAGTCATATAAATGAGACATAATGCTAAGATTTGGTTTCATCTATTCAGAATGGGGGCTTAAATTATCACAGATTTTGGATGAAATTTATCATGAAAGCACACAGTGGTTCAATTATATTTGCTCATGAAAATAATTGACAGTAAAGCTCAGGACAGCAGTATCAAATCTGCATGGTTCTGGCCCATAACCATTTCGAATAAGGCTGTCCACTTAGGAGCAGGCCCATATCAGGGAAGCGTGAGGATGCACACTGGAGGGAAAATGTCAGTAAGTAGAATCCTTTCAATTTTAAGCTTTCAGAGCCTTTCTATGCACATAAATGAATCAAGAGCCAGTTGAATAGTTAAGAAAATGCTTTTTCACAGAGCTCTTTAAAATTTAACAGGTGTCAAAGAAATTCTACCAAAGAATCTGAAGTACACTTGGAGTGCGTTTTATGTTCAGTGTTATTGCCTGACACAAGGACAGAATGTGAGACTGAGTATCTTCATCTGGGGAATGCTTAAATTCTAACTCCAGGTTAGATTTCATCATATGCTAGAAATTTCTTGGACGATTCCATTAATTCCCTGTAAAGTAAGGCACCAACTCCTTTACATCTCGTTCCCATAGAGCATAATGAAAAACTTGCAGTGGCGAGTTGTACTGTGATTTTATTTAGTCGTCTACTATGACTGCTCTGTGTCATGTTTATCTGTGGAGCCAATGCGCTGTGTGTGTTAGGTTAAATTCCTTCTGTAATTTGAACCCCTCTCCATCAGAGTGATCTCTGACCACTTTTAAGGCCTTGGTATTCCTTCAAAAACAACGGCCTTATCTGTTCAGATCTCACCCTGAATTCCAGTTGCTTCTGAATTCCAATCAAAGAAGACTGAATAATCCAAATCCCTTTGAAATTTTGATGCAATCTGATGTTGACAAGGATCTCCAGAGCAGTCTATGTGAAAAGTATGCTCTCCTGTTGGATCCTTGCCCACACTGGTTCTTTGTATCTGATTCAAATCTCTTTAAAACAAGGTTTCTTTAAAGTCTCATCACAGCTTGGATAAATTGACTTTAGTGGAAAACATCTTGACATGTCAGCTTCATGAATTTAGAAGACGTAAGGGTTTTGTCAGAGAAAAGTGGCATGATTAAACCTTGATATGGTTTTTAAAAAGTGAACTGAAACCAAGTTATTGTTTAAGAGATGGGCAATATTTCTAAGGACTGACTTATAGTCAGAGTGGCTGGCCTATAGAATTTGTGATTCTCATGCAACATCAAAGAGGGGATAGAGGCTACAAGGATACATTTACAAGTCACAACATGTTTTCTGGGGCATGAACACTCTCCTCTCTCCTCTGGCCCTGCATTTTATCCTTCACTGGCCTTCTATTATGGCTCTTCTCTGAACCTCTCATATGTGCACTTAATCTATTTATTCTTTTGTCTTGTATTCAAGTTGTTCATGTGTTATCTTGCCTCCACAATCAGATTGAAAGGTCTTGGAGATCAAGGGCCATGTTTTACACTGCTTTTGTGACAATCACAGCATCTAATAGTATGCCGAATTCATAGGAGACCCGTCAATTCTAGTAAAGTGGAACCAAATTGAGTAAGTAGTCTTGGTAAACTTGACCCAAGGCTAGGCAGAATCCATAAAATCTACTCATCCTCACTGGTAGCATGTTACATGCCCAAGTAATTTTCTGTCAACTATCCACATACAATCTTCTCTTCAAAAGCCATCTTCTATATGGGAAAATTGCTAGGTTTTCCTAATCTGTAATCCTTTTCTTCTTCTTGAGTGCCAGGTCTAAGTATATGGCATTAAATTTTTTTTTTTTGGTCAATAATTAACAGAATAAGAATTATACCTGTGTGGTTGCCTAGTCTTACAGAATTTAATAGCAAATATGTACTTACTTCCTTGTAAGTGGTTTCTTAGTGTATAAACTTAATTTTTATTGAGTCTGGCAAAATTATGATTTTTGTTGGAGTTCATCTTTGCTTCCAGAACCCAAGCTATTTATTTTTTGTTTCCTGTTTTAAAAATGTGTATTTCCTTTGATTCTGAAATCAGTAAGTAGTTATTATAAAGACTTAGGCAAATACAGAAGAACAACCGAAAAATTAAATCCATCCAGAGTCTCATCACCTAGAGGTAATGTTTTTAAGATAATTTCCTTCTATAATTTTCTCATGTATATGTATATGCATGGCCCTCAGTCCATTAGCTTAGATGTTTAAGACTTATTTTCTTTAATCCAAATGAAGTCTGACCTTATCTTTCAGTCATCCTTCCAGAGGATATTATAATCACCTTGCCAACTTTGAGAAAATTTCACTGATATCTTTATTATAATTGACTGGAAATTATAATCCATCCATGAAAAGTAGTTATTTTTATAATATTCTATCTCTCATCTAAGACTGTGGCATATAACCTTTATTCAAGTTCTCTTTTGTCTCCTGATAAAAATGTTGTAGGTTCCTCCCCCAACTGCCTCCCTATACCTGCCCCCACTGCCGCGGCCTTGAGGCAGTGGGTGGAGTTGTATAGAAGGTCTACTCTTTTCTAAGTTATTTCTATTTTCTTAAATAGCAATTGTGAAAAGACACTTTTTATCTTACATTTACTTCTGTTAATGATATTATTTAAGAAAATTGCTGATTTTGGGTACTTTTAATTATATTAGTAAATTTTATTAGTCATATTAATTTTCAGTGCATTTCTTGAAAATTATTAGCAGACCACAGCACTACTGGCAAATGATATAGCTGTACCTCTTATTTCCACTTCATGTCTTATTTAAAAAAAAAACTAATTTTATTTATTTATTTTTGGCTATGCTGGGTCTTCACTGCTGCTCCATCTTTTCTCTAGTTGCAGTGAGGATGGGGCTACTCTTTGTTGCTATGCGCAGGCTTCTCATTGCAGTGGCTGGGGCACAGGCCCCATCGTTGTGGCACATGGGTTTAATTGCTCTGTGGCATGTGGGATCTTCCCAGATCAGGGATCAAACCTGTGTCTCCTGCATTGGCAGGCAGATTCTTTACCACCGAGCCACAAGGGAAGCCCAGTTAGGCTTTATCACCCATTTATAGTTTTGTTTTTATCACCCTTCTACTGCATTGTATCTTCTTCAGGTCAGTTCAGTTGCTCAGTTGTGTCTGACTCTGCGACCCCATGAATCAGCACACCAGGCCTCCTTGTCCATCACCAACTCCTGGAGTTCACTCAGACTCATGTCCATCGAGTTGGTGATGCCATCCAGCTATCTCATCCTCTATCGTCCCCTTCTCCTCCTGCCCCCAATCCCTCCCAGCATCACAGTCTTTACCAATGAGTCAACTCTTCGCATGAGGTGGCCAAAGTACTGGAGTTTCAGCTTCAGCATCAGTCCTTTCAATGAATACCCAGGACTGATGTCTTTTAGGATGGACTGTTTGGATCTCCTTGCAGTCCAAGGGACTCTCAAGAGTCTTCTCCAGCACCACAGTTCAAAAGCATCAATTCTTAAGGAATCAATATTCCTTTGTAATATCTCACAGTGTCTTCTAAAATGTTCACATTCCATGGATATTTGTTGTTGTTGCTGCTGCTGCTAAGTTGCTTCAGTTATGTCCGACTCTGTACGACCCCATAGACGGCAGCCCACCAGGCTCCCCCGTCCCTGGGATTCTCCAGGCAAGAACACTGGAGTGGGTTGCCATTTCCTTCTCCAATGCAGGAAAGTGAAAAGTAAAAGTGAAGTTGCTCAGTCGTATCCGACTCTTAGCGACCCCATGGACTGCAGCCTACCAGGCTCTCCATCCATGGGATTTTCCAGGCAAGATTACTGGAGTGGGTTGCCATTGCCTTCTCTGATATTTGTTGTTGGTGACCTACAAACAGTACTGATCATAACAACAATAATAGTGACCCAATATTTATTTATTGACTACTTCATATGTACCCAGGAAGCTCCAAGAACTTTATATGCTACCTTTTTAATCTATACAAAGAATAGATGATATTATAGGATGATATTATACTCTCTTTTCAGGAAACTGAGGGACTGAAAGAGATTAAGCATGTTGCTTTAGGTACACATTTAGGAAATGATAGAGCCGGGGAATTAAATCCAGATATCCTAATCCCAGAGCAGTTTCCTTCCACATCTTCCTTAAATGAAATATCAATCCTACTTTATAACCTGGTGCAACCAATAAAATGGGGTAAGACTTGAAGTGTGTTTTTCTAGAATAGCAATTGATTTTTGGTTTTGTTTTCACTTCTTAGGATAGAACTTTTGATTCTTCTATGTGAAATGGCCCTAAGAATATTTTATTCAGTAACCTTTACAGTTTTAGCTAGCCAGCATAACTTTTTAAAAATTTTTGTTTTGCAAAATTATTTTTGTTGAAAGCAGATTATTTAATCACTTATAGCAGAATAAATAGTCATCATTAGAAAAGTCATTATGATGAAAACATGATGATGCACGTGTTTTTGAACAGTTCACTCTGAGAGAGTTTTAAGTGGTTAAACTCTTCATAATCTATTAGTTGAAGGGTGGTAGACTCTCCAGAGAGCCTGGATGGAAGGGAAATAAGGCTCTGGTCCAGTTTGCCACTGGTCATACGTGAGGCCACTGGAAAACCAGGTTTTTATTCATGAAAAGAATATGCAAAACTAAGTAGAATATAATTAAGTTTTCTTCTTGGGCTGGAAGTTATTATTTATTGCCAATATCAACTTAGAAATTACAAGAATATAGTTTTGATAAATAGCGAAACATCAAGCCCATTAAACTTTTTCTTTTGCCATTTGCAATCTCTCAACATCTCATTTAATTAATATAAAATACATTATTTGAAAATCTTACCAATTTAATATATAAATTAAATAATCTTCAATTTTGAGTGATAGAATTATCACTTTTATGATCCCTTAGAAAATAAATTTAATTGACTCTTATAGGTATACTTTAACTGCAATCATTTTTATGTTCCCTCTCTTTAGCCCATATGTTCACAGTAATTAAAATAATAGTAAAACAATAGTCACCTCCGGTTCCATTATAAAAATAGTGCTTTCAAAACAGTAATAATATTTCAGGTTATCAAACACTCTTCCTTTCCACTGTTTCAGGTCTACCAATAAAAGCTATCTTTCCATAATTTTATTTTCTATTAACTTAGAAAATAAATAACTTAGATACTAACTTAGATAAATATATCTTAAAGTCGATATTTTTAAAAAATTGTCAGACTTCTTTATTGAAAAAAAGCTAAAACTTTTTCTGACATTCATCATGTATCTCCCACTTGTGTCTACCTTTAGTGTTTTAATTACAGGTTATTTTGGGCTATCTGCATAAAAATGAATTAGTTTGGAAGACAAATTTCATTACTCATACTGCAAAGATAGGTCCAATAACAGATGCAACAAATTTTAACTATCATTTCCATTGGGATCACAGATGGTATTGATGTGAAAGACATCTGTGGCACAGGCCAGAGAAAAGAAGGTTGGCTTCTCCTTAAAGTCAGGGCAAAGGATGTGGCAAAAGAAAACAATGGATGCCACTCAGAATTCCCACACTGCTCTGTACTCAAGTCATAGTAAATCAATTATAACAGATTCAGAGGCCATCTGTGGGAAACCCAAGTACACAATAGGTACTGGGTGTTCCAGGATTTTCCTAATCTGTCTCTGGCAGAATCTAGAGTGGAGATAGATGTTGTAAACTGTTTGCTCTTAAAAAGTAGATAGACAAGACTTCTAAGTGGGAGAAATGCTTTCTCAAGTAGCGATATTGTTGCAGCAAGATTGAATCCCCTTGTACTGTTGCTGAGGAAATTTACATGTCAGATAAATAAAGCAGCCAGTTAAACAGATAAAACCTATATTAGAAAGATGAAAGGAAAAATGGGACAGCACTATACTATTAATTGAGTGTACTGACCATCAGTTCAGTTCAGTCGCTGTCGTCCGACTCTTTGCGACCCCTTGAATCGCAGCACGCCAGGCCTCCCTGTTCACCAACAACTCCCAGAGTTCACTCATCACGTCCATAGAGTCCATGATGCCATCCAGCCATCTCATCCTCAGTCGTCCCCTTCTCCTCCTGCCCCCAATCCCTCCCAGAATCACAGTCTTTTCCAGTGAGTCAACTCTTCACATGAGGTGGCCAAAGTACTGGAATTTCAGCTTTAGCATAATTCCTTCCAAAGAAATTCCAGGGCTGATCTCCTTCAGAATGGACTGGTTGGATCTCCTTGCAGTCCAAGGGACTCTCAAAGTCTTCTCAACACCACAGTTCAAAAGCATCAATTCTTTGGCACTCAGCTTTCTTCACAGTCCAACTCTCACATCCATCCATGACCACTGGAAAAACCATAGACTTGACTAGATGGACCTTTGTTGGCAAAGTAATGTCTCTGCTTTTAAATATGCTATCTAGTTTGGTCATAACTTTTCTTCCAAGGAGCAAGTGTCTTTTAATTTCATGGCTGCAGTCACCATCTGCAGTGATTTTGGAGCCCCCCAAAATAAAGTCTGACACTGTTTCTACTGTTTCCCCATCTATTTCCCATGAAGTGATGGGACCAGATGCCATGATCGTTTTCTGAATGTTGAGCTTTAAGCCAACTTTTTCACTCTCCTCTTTCACTTTCATTAGGATATAACAAATACTATCAATTACCCATTTTGTGCTAAAAACTGTTACAGTTGCTAGAGAGAAATGATGACTTAAACATGGTCCCTGCCTTCCCAGAGCTTGTAGTCTTGTGGGTACTTATAGCCTTTGTGCATATTTAAACACTAGCATGTATAAAAGATAAATATATAATTGAAACAATGTTTTTCTTTTTACTATTTCAAGATTTGTACGTGTGCAGCCCATTTCTTCCACTGTCATGAGCTATAAATACTAGTGTAACAATAAACCTGTTACACATATTAATTCATTTAATCCGCACACCACTCTGTCTAGGTGTCTTCGTTTTACCAATGAAAGCAGTTGGGCATAGAAAAAATGGCTGTAATTTACCCAGAGTAAAACAACTTCTAAGTTGGGGAGCTGGGAACCGAACCCTCACAGCGTTGACCCAGTCTATAGTCTTCATCATAACTACATATATTGCAGTGATGCGATTGCTTGTGCTAAAACTTCCTATAAATCTCTGTCCAGAGCATTAGTGTCAGTACTTATACTTCTCCCTTTCATTGGGTTATAATGTCCCTGTGGGCCATGTCATCGATATTTTCCAGTGTGCTCTGCATACAACGAAGCTTTGGAATGTGTTATTGATAAATGACTTCACCAGTCATGCAGAGAAGTTCATCTGGGTGCATAAATGATGTTGGTCAACTTCCTCAATGCAGTTATAATTTTGCTTTAATCCTGAGACTTATTTTCAGGTGACTTCAGTTAACATGTTTTTAAATAAGCAAAGGAGGGCCCTGGCAAAGCAAGGAGGGCCCAAGATTATCACTCACAGGCCAGAAAATTCCAGGCATTTGGGATATAGTGATCCTTGAGGGAGGCTGGCAGGACACTTGGAGACCCAACAGCATCTCTTAGAGGAGGCTGTCCTTGGAACAACTCTCCTCTGCCTGATTTTTCTCCACAGTTCAATTCCCTCTCCATGTTTATTCTTTTTATTCCCGTTCACATTAATTCTTGATAGCACACCTTCTTACTACAGGCTGCTTCCACTGCTTCATGACATCTACTGTATGTTTATTTCCATAGTGCTTTCTGTTTGCTAACATAGTTGCAAGCCTCAGATTTACATTCCCTGTGAGAGAGTATCCAGTGGGACCTAGTTTACGGCACCTGGTTAGGGTAGATGTTCAGTGTTGGTCCTACATGAGCTGATGGCCAGACTGGAGCCAGTTGCCTTTGACTCAGGAACTGACTTCTGCCTACTAATTTATGGTCAGGTTGTGATGATACCTAGCATTTGATATATAGGAAGCTTTCTGCAGGAAGTTCTGGGCATATCAGGCACTCTGAGAATCTGAGAAGGGTATAGTGAAACTGTCAGACAAGTTGCTTAGCTTTCCCAGTATAAAAATATTATTGATTTATTTCTACATTAAATGCCTATGTGACCCAAGTCAGTAATTTGTGAGGCTGGTGGGCTGGGGAACAGAGAAAGAATCTGTTTGTTAGAATAGAAAGAGAATGAGGGGCTAAGGATCATGAAATTTTTAGGGTATTATGAATATTAAAATTTAAAGAAATTATAAAAATAAAGTTGTTAATGATTTGGTTAATTGTGAAGTTGTTGATAGCGAAGTGATGGGGAAGAAAGAAACCTCAAGAGATTACCTAGATCTTTTTCCTACTATACAGATCAAAAGAGGCAATTGTCAACCATTTAAACATTTGTGTCTAAACTCTCTAAAATCTATAGGGTTACATACTTCTGAGAAAGTACTAAAGCTGAAAACCTCTCCTCTTTCCCCCATCGTCTCTGTCCATTATTCTGCTTTATTTTCCTTCTTAGCTTCTATTACTTCCTGTATACAGGTATTTTATGTCTTTGTTTGTTGTCTCCCTGTCAGAATATAAACTTCATGGAGCAGCTTGATCTCTTTCTTCCTCTGTAATATCCCTTATGCTTAGAAAGTGCTTGGTCTATGGTAGGTGCTTATAAATATTTGTAGAATAAATGAAACAGTTAATATATGTATTGAAAAGTGTCTGGATGAGTAGACACCAAATTGCTAACAATACCCATCTCTGGGGAATACAGTTAGCAAAGCTGGGAGAGAATTGAAGGAGGAAAGAGGTAGAATGATGGTCTTTTATAAACCTCAATATTGTTTACATTTTGCATTACTGAACAAAATTATGTTTGACTTGATTTACATTCAATATTTTAGGAATGCGTCTATTATACAAGCAAGTGAAGGCATTTATAGATATTATGTTATAATGCAAACATGTTTATGAATATCCTATAGCCTTTTTCAATGAATATGTCCAATATGTTTATGAATATCCTATAGCCTTTTTCAATGAATATGTCCAATGTTCTGTACTGAGGTGGTAAGTTCCTTTTCAGGGAGGGCTCATAGTTTAAAAATTTTTATTTTTAGTATTTCATATGTGGTAAGAAATTATTATGTAATTATCGACCAAATCTCTGGTGTAACACAGGACAATATTAATGCCAATTTTTAAAGTAAAAGTCTCTTACAAATGTTTGGAAACTGCTTTTCCCCCAGTATTTATCAAAATAATAGGATTTCTGGTAAGGATACTTGCAATCACTTAAGAAGCAATTGTTCATAAACAATAAACAAAATCATTTTGTAAGGATAAAAATTATGCCAATACACATAATAGCTTTTTAAAAAGACTATAAAATTGCAAAATTAAAGATGAAGGGTATATTAGTTAAGATCCAGTCAGGAAAACAGAATTTAAGCCACATTTATTTCAATAAACACATTTATCATGGGGAAATAATTACAAAAGATGTTCAGTTCAATTCAGTTGCTCAGTCGTGTCCAACTCTTTGTGACCCCATGAATCGCAGTACGCCAGGCCTCCCTGTCCATCACCAACTCCCGGAGTTCACTCAGACTCACGTCCATAGAGTCAGTGATGCCATCCAAAAGGTGTTAGCAGTGCTTTTAAGACAAGGAAGGAAGGGAACCAGAGGTTAGCAATAACAATAATCCTGTCAGCTGTAGAGCTGGAGGAACCAAGGCAGAAAACAGAGTCATCTGGGCCTGAGGCCAGCACCATTTGGGTAGAAACTGGTGCTCAGAGGCAAAGGATGGGGCTATCCATCAGGGACTAGAGCCACAAAGGGAAGAGACTCTCTGGTCTATGGTACCCCAAAGAGAAAGAGAAGAAATACTATGGCTTCTCTCTCCCAACCCTCAATCTCCTACTAGTGCCTCCCATTGGCCAAACCTAACAGGAAGTCTTTCTGAGAGGGGTCTTGGGAAATGTAGTTTATAGAGTTTGTCCTTTGAAATACAGTGCCAATTAGGAAAAATCAGAAATGGTTCTGAGAACAAACAGGCAAATGACCTGAATAAATGGTATAATAAAAGAAAAAATATATTCTATTCATACAACAGTCAAGTTTTATATGAAATATTTTAGACATATTTAATCATGTGAATTACTTTATATAATATTTATTCAGATATATTTGGGTAAGAATATCAGTGTGCATTGAAGAATAGGATTAATTATTTCTTACTTGATATTAGGAATTTTTATCATTATACTAAATTTTTCAATGTTTAAAAAGCATTTTTTTTTCTGATTTGTCTCTAAATGGCAAACTAAGAGACTTGGAGGATATATTTAAAAGCATTTCTCATGAAAAACCTTTTCTCTACCAATAAATTAAAAGCCAAATTAGACATAACTACCATTATATTTTCTTTTTTAACTTTGGCTTTTGAAATATTGGAGGCATTTCAATGTGCTATGTAGGCATTTAAATTAAGTGAATGTACCTTATGGATCTTTTGAGGATCACCTTGAGGTGAATTTGCAGAATTATTATCATTTATTGCTTTTCATCAACTATTTAATTGAGAAGATTCTCCCAGTGATTTATACCATCATAAAATACTTGGTCTTATTTCTATTAATTATGATTTGGAAGATGTAGTAAATATAATGTTAATGAATGTGTTGAATGATGTTGGATTAATTGGAATGACAAAAACCGCCTTAAGCAAAGAATGATAGTTTGAGACTGTTGGCAAATTCAAAGATAAAACTGTATTTACTTTGTTTCCTGCCCCATCCTTAGAAATCTGACTTGTCTGGAGCAAGAAGTTAGGTCAAATATACAGGTTCAGAACAAGAAGTTATGTTCAATCTTCAATTATCATTCCTGGTATTTGGAAAAAATTCCTTTTTTAAATTGTGGAAATTAGAAACAGAACAATAACTTCAAGTGCAATTCACCCAGCTCTGACAATTGTTAACTCATGGCCAGTCTTGGCCTATATATTCCCTTTCCTCTCAACCTGAATGGCATTGGATTATTTTAAAAACAACTCCAGACATATCACTTCATCTCTGGTTTTAACCAGTCTTTTCTTGGGGGTGGGGGTTGGTTGGCTGGTGGCTTTCTATTTAGTACTGTAGTTGGAGTGTGTATTAGTCGCTTAGTCCTGTCCAACTCTTTACAGCCCCATGGACTGTAGCCCACCAGGCTCTTCTGTCCATGGAATTCTCCAGGTAAGAATACTAGAGTGGGTTGCCATTCCCTTCTCCAGAGGATCTTCCCAACCCAGGGATCGAAGCCAGGTCTCCCACATTGCAGACAGATTCTTTACTAGCTGAGCCACCAGGGATGGAGCATAAACATGTGATTCATGTTTCCCAAGAATGCCTGGTATTGATGTGCTATGGTGTTGGAAGCTGTCCCTTTCTTATGGGAAGACTGGTGTTAACCCAGGTTTTAAGACTGATATATGTTTTAGAAAGTCAAACCATCCATTCATTATGAGAAAGTTTGGCATTAAGAACCTGAATAGTGATTCCTTCTTTCCTTGTTGTGATCAAGCCTTAAAGAAAGTCAAGTATTACTTCATTAACATTTTTTTGTGTGTGGGGCAGAATCTGAAACGTAGGATTTAGAGAAATTGGATCACTAGCAGCTTCAGGGTAAGTTAGCCTGAAACATTTAAACTATAATAGGAATAACTTTGTGAGTGGGACCAGAAGTAGTCTGTGGCCACACATTTTGCATCCAACTCCACCATGAGGATGGATTTTCAGTGGGACTGGACATGCTCACGCTCAAAACTGATGGTGGAGAACACCTGTCCCAGATTGCTTGGATGGACTCTGCCACTGTTGCTCTCTGAGACGCTTCCTTTACTAGGCTTCTGTGCAATGAACCCCTTTTCAGACAGACTAATCTTTCCTAGAGCAATTCTCTCTTTTATTTAGGTGACTGCATAACTCTCCCTCATTCTTCACTTTTTTTTTTTCATAACTTCAAAGGTCTAGAAGGCACTTTTCTATAGAACCCCAAGTGACTCTAAACCTCTCCCCTCAAACTTCTCCTCTGTAGTGAGAGCAGGGCTGGTCTTATAAAGAGGGCTGATGACAATCAGATGTGGTATAGGGGTTCCTGAACATCCTCCAATGCAACTTAGCCTAAAAAGGAAAAAATAAACTTGCATCTCCTTTACCAAATACTCTATATTCAGTAATTTCTTTTGAGTTGAATGAAAATGACTCTGGAAGGGGTAACACTACACTCCCCTCTTTGGGAGCATATTTTACTGGGAGCGGAGGGTGGAGTGCCCATCACAGTATTAATTGTCTGGGCAGATGGTGTGGGGCCTTAGGTCTCTGTTCCAAAGCCCACATTTTAGACTGTAGTTTCCGTGCATTGCTATGAAGTTATTGGACTGACTGAAGGAATCTGCATGTCAAGCACAGAGAATCCTCCTAAATAAGGAGGATAGTAGGTGAGAGCAGGAGGAGCTTAACTGCATCTTGATTGCGAAGCCTAATAGTTCTCGAAATATCAAGGGAAATTATAATTTTGTTCTGTTATTGGATATAAATGTTTATATTTTTGACTACTCTCTTTATTTTCTGGTGGCAAGAGACTGACCCAAGGAAGTGTTTCTCTATACTTAGTGTCTCTCACTCATCTATCGGTCTTGTTAAAATGCAGATTCTGATTAAATAGATTTGAATCCAAGTGAGCCCTAAATTTCTGCATTTCTGACAACATCCCAGCTGTTGCTGTTGATCTACATGAAACAGGGTGAGTGGAAAGGTGCTACAGTATTCCTGGAGGCCTGTTTCCACCCCCTCACTTAATTATCAGCCCAGTCTAAGCCCTTTCTTTCCCTGCCATTTGCTCTGTTTTACCTGCTTTCTGACTGCAGGATCAACCATGTCATGTGATGGAAACCTTTCTCAGTCCTGTGGGTTTGCATGGCTTTGGAAACATTCAGTCATTGGGAAGTGTTAAACAACAAGGAAAAATGAGTGGATGGAGAGGGTACTGTGTGAATGGAGGAGGAGAGAGAGTGGTGAGTGTGTGTGTGTACGTGTGTGTGTGTGGGGGGGAGGTAGGGGGTGGGGTGGGGAGCAAAAGGATATAATAGGTCCCATTGGAATGTGGAAATGTGTGTATATAAAAGACCTGTTAACTCTTGTCTAAAATAGCATAACACCTTAGCATGGTTGGGCAAGTATAGCAGCAAGATGGAAAAAAAAAAAAATCTAGGGAATGTCCAAGAATATTTTGGAATGATACAACACTCATGGTTTCTTTTTTTCCTGTTGCAAGTTGGATATACTTTTCTGCTGTTCAGAGTTTATTCCGTTCCCTATTCTGTCCTGCAGAGATGAGGTGAAAGGCACTACAGAGGGAGAAATTTCTACTGTCTGTGGCCAAACAGTATTCAGGATATCACTATTCTAGTTTCACCTGAATCTTCTTTCCAAAGTGTTGTTATGTAATTTCTCTGCAGAAATCCCACTTAATGCCCCAACCTTCATGATTTTGCTCTTTTACTGTTTTTAAACCTTGTTTTTATAAAAATTATGTATCAGTGGTGGGGAATTATTTTCTTTTCTTAAAAATAAAGCAGCACCAAATTTCCAGTGTCAATTTTTATTTTAACCATCCCTTTCCCATCAGTTCTCTTCAGTGAGGAATTTTTTTTTTTACTATTACTTATTAGTTTTCTCTTATTTATCAAAGTGTCTCCTACAATGCTTACTATTACCAGGCTTTAGAGAATGAAGATATTTTAGAATAATGCAAGTAATCAAAATCTCCAATGATCAAATGGCTGTAAAACATTTCAAAGAATTTTCCCTTGGAGAAGTTTTCTGAAGACCTGGTCTTTCACTAAGAGACTCAAAGTATTAGGCAGGCCTGTCTGTAAAATAGTTTCTGTGATTTTTATTTTCCCCTCATGATGGGAAGAAAACCAAAATGCAATAAAAACAACAACAACAAAAAGAAGATTGCTAGATGTATTGAGATAAAATTCCAACATTCAAATTCAGATTTTGTTACATAGCTCTGTTTTTCTATCAGGTTTATATTTCACGTCTATGTGTGCAGTACTGTGGTTTAGGCATCTCTGTGGAAAATTCGTACTTGTTCAGAAAAAAACTAGCTTTCATGGACATGTCACTGGGAAATGTTAGTTTTTATTGCTTGGACTATTTAGGATTTTATATGTGTAAAGTGCTATACAATCCCCATCAGTGGTTATTCCTATAAATGATTTCATGACTTGGTTTATTATTGCCATATCCATTTTACAGATGGTAATACAGAGGAATGGATTACAGGAAAGCTGAAATTAGATCCTATAATCACAAAAGTTTCCTAGACTGTTGTTTAAACTGTAGACTGCAAATGTGTCTCCTTGTGTTAAATATAAAAAAAAATGAAATATGTGTAGACTTGGCATCTCTGGAGCTGTGTCTGGGTTTGTTAAACGAAAAATGAGGAGATGTGAGTCAATTACATAATATTATGGGGAGACAAATCCCTCTTAGTAAAGGAAACCGTGGGTCCTGTTGGCCCAATGGTCTTCCCTGGCAGGATAAAGTCTGCTGGAACATTGCTCAACTCAAGTTTGTTTTTATAAACATCACTATCCTATCCATCATGGTACCAGAAATAGCTGCCTTGCACATTCTTCTTGTAATTATAATTCCAGTCCTGAAAATGTGTCCCTTAGATTCTTAAAGGTCATTTTAAGAATACTCTGCTGGGACCTTAGAGAACAAGGTTTGGACAAGAAAGTCTGTCTCTAGAAAACATCCACTGAATTGAGTGGAGGTATTTTAACCATCTTGTTCTGTTTGCCTCTGGCTATGAGCATTGGCTTTAGAAACTTTATTCTAAAGTGAATGAGCTGGTGGGATCAGTATGTAGTCACATGCAGAAGGTGGGAGGGATACTCCATATCCTTGTATCAGATGGTGCAGTCCCAGAGGTTCCCAATAAGATTGGCCTCTCACTTCAATGGGGCTCTTGCCAGGCTCTCAGTTGATGTAGGGCCCTCAATTTTTCCTCTCTATGGGGAACAAGCCTCCACGTGTCCAGCCTCATGAAATTCATTTTGTTCTTCTGACCACCAGAACTGTAAGATAATGATATCAAGTTTGTCCTAATTTATTACAGCAGCAGCAGGAACCTAATACAAGCAATTTTGCCTTCATGGACTTTTTTTCTCCCTTAAAAGAAATGTTAAAAATTATTTTATGATTTTGGTAATAGAAAGATGAATGTATTAATATTATAAATTGAAACATTCTTTGGCTTAACAGTTTCCTTTGTCTCCTGATTTTAAAAGAAATTGGAACATTTTCATAGGTACTTAAAAGAATCCTGGGCTCTGGGCATAGGGCCAAGTGTGCCTATTGGACAGGTGGGCTCTCCCTATAGGTGTGTGTGCGTGCTCAGTCATGTCTGACTTTGAGACCCCATGGACTGTAGCCCACCAGCCTCCTCTGTTATAGAATTCTCCAGGCAAGAATATTGGAGTGGGTAGCCATTCCCTTCTCCAGGGAATCTTCCTGATCCAGGGATTGAACCCAGGTCTCCTGCACTGCAGGCCGATTCTTTACAGTCTGAGCCATCAGACATCTCTATTCAAATCTTTCCCATCATTCACCATTCAGTACAGCCAACTACATGCCAACTGAGGGATTTCAGAGATACTGGCTTCTTGCTCTGTGTCTCACCTCTTTGTATTTGAATGGGGGATGTTTTTCACTAGTGAGGATACATATTTCAAGCAGGAGAATGTTATTCAAAGTGCCTCTCAAGTCCCATGACATCAGTATACAAAATAAACACACAATATCCTCACTGTATACACTGTAAACACACAGTAAATACTGGTTGAGTGAAGAACTGACAAGATTTGTCTTTGAGTCCTGTTTCCTGGAATATTTTGCCTGATCAATTTACCTTTCTTTACTTTTGTTGCAAAATAAAAGAAGAGATCATGGTTAAAATTTGAAAACAGATGTGGATATCCTTTATGTTTAAATAGCATCCACTGTTTGCAAGACATTTTCATGTACATCATCTCTTTTGATGACCTGTAAAGAAATTTATGATTTTAGGACAAAAATATTTTATCATGAACTTATATAAAAAGTGGTCCAGTAGTTAAGAATCTGCCTTGCAATGCAAGGGACACCAGTTCAATCCCTGGTCCAAGAAGATCCCACATGCCATGGGGCAACTGAGCCTGTACACCAGCACTCTGAAGCCCGCGAGCCACAGCTACTGAGCCCAAGTGCTGACATTATTGACGTCCAAGTGCCTGGGGACCATGCTCAGCAACAAAAGAAGTCACTGCAACGAGGAGCCTGTGCACACAACTAGAGAGTAGTGCCCGCTTGCCACAACTTGAGAAAGCCTGTGCATAGCAATGAAGACCCAGTGCAGGCAAAAATAAATATTTAAAAAGTTTTAATAGTGACAGCAGTTTTAATTTTAGAGATAAGTTATTTGTCACTTATAATCCTAAGAAAGAATACTGAGATATCTGACTTTGGTCACTTTATAATTTGGCCTGTATGCTCACAGGAAAGCAAAAATGCAGAGCAGCATTTATACTTCTTAGTCATATATATTGCTTTCCACACTTCGTGAAAAATGATACATCACAAGCTGATGATGATAAACATTAATGCTGCGAATTGGAAATGACAACCTACCTCATTAACTGTTTTCACTTCTCTGACAATTAGAAGCCAGAAAGGCATAATTTCTAGCTTATAAGCAAAGTTAGATTGAGGAAGTTCAGAGACAGCTGAGGGAATCTGTAGCTATAAGGCCTCAATGCTTATGGAGCTCACGGGGGTAAATGTAGCCACGTTCCTGAGTTATGATCCTAATTCAGGATCTGCAGAGTCTATGCTAATTTGTCACTGTTCTGGAAAAGGCTACAAGGAAAAAGATTTGTTTCTAGAGATTTTCAGGAAAGTAGCCAATTCAAACTGCTCAATGCTGAGACATCATTTCTGGCTGGTAGCAAGTTCTTTCTGTCATCGTGGGGCTGGCTTGAGACTGAAGAAGAATGTCTTCATACTGACTGCTTCCTTTTTTTCTTTTTCAAGTTTCAGACTATTTATTTATTTTTAAAATTTCTCTTCCATAATAATTTATTGTGCAACTAAAATCTACACATTTCCCAAGTTCCATATAATACAATTCAAAACTCTTGATAGTAAAAGAAAAATAGCATTAGATGCCTTGTCCTTATTGCACAAACATTGTACAACTCAACATTATTTCAGAATTGCCTCTGATGCATCTTATTATTACTCCTTATTCTTTTTTACATATAAGTAGGTTTTATTTTATTTTTAAATTTTATTTTTATTTTACTTTATAATACCGTATTGGTTTTGCCATACATTGACATGAATCCACCACAGGTGTATACGAGCTCCCAATCCTGCATCCCCCTCCCACCTCCCACCTCATATCATCTCTCTGGATCATCCCCATGCACCAGCCCTAAGCATCCTGTATCCTGTATTGAACATAGCCTGGTGCTTTGTTTCTTACATGATAGTGTACATGTTTCAATGCCATTCTCCCAAATCATCCCACCCTTTCCCTCTCCCTCCGAGTCCAATAGTCTGTTCTATACATCTGTGATGTTTCAGACTATTTATTAATCAGTGTAAAAAAAACACCAATATGATTTTGTGCATTTAGAGGGGAAATATTTCCTGATTAAGTGGAAAATTGTATGGACAGCTTCTGGAAGACCTTCATTCTAAGCAGCTTTATAGTGAAATACTTCATTTAGAAGTCTGGACCTTCTTTATTTAATTTTCTGTAATCTACCTTCACTGAATGGAACTTGTACTGATCATTAGGACTCAGCTGGTTCCAGGGTTCTGGGTTATTCTTTTTGGCCCACCTGACATCGCGATTGAACAAGGCCAGGTACAAGACATGCAGTGTTGCTCCAGTACCTCTTGCTCCAGTAAATATGAAGGGGGATCAAGCTACGATGCTTCTTGGCCTGACCGATGATCTGCTGGGGCATGGTTGCGACAGAGGCCTCAAGTCCAAACAGAAAAACTAACCTGCAAGGTCCAGGATTAAATAGCCTCAGATACCGACTGTTTCTGAATTCATATGTGCTCCCCACACATACGCGTGTGTGCACATTCACACATACACACCAGCACCCACATCTTTAGCTCTGTCTTCCACACCAAATGTGTGAACTCATTCATTAGCCTTCAAGTGTCCTCGTCAGACCAGTTCAGTCCAGCTCTGGAGAAACAGGTGAGATAGATGGATACATTCTATCAAATTAATTCCTCATTTCACACTTGAAGTTTTGACAGGATGTCCATCTCGAGAATCCCTTGGACAGCAAGGAAACCAAACCATTCAATCCTAAAGGAAACCAACCCTGAACATTCACTGGAAGGACTGATGCTGAAGCTGAAGCTGCAATACTTTGGCCACCTGATGTGAAGAGCTGACTCACTGGAAAAGACCCTGATGCTGGGAAAGATTGAGGGCAGGACGAGAGGGGATGACAGAGGATGAGATAGTTGGATGGCATCATTGACTCAATGGACATGAGTTTGAGCAAACTCTGGGACATAGTGAAGAACAAGGGAACCTGGTGTACTACAGTCCATGGGGTCACAAAGAGTCAGATATGACTTAGCAACTGAACAATAACTGGCCTCCAACTTAAGAAGGCCTTTTACTCTGTTCAAGGGCAACCAAAGGAAGCAGAGGACTCCAGCATTAAGAAAATCAAGTGGCTGTTCAAAGATCCTCCCTTCCATTATTCTCCCATCTTAATGCCTTCCCAGGCTGCCTATGGTTAGGCGCCTTTTAGAAAGTTACCCTCATTCAAGTTACACCCTGCCACACCTCCAGGCCCCAGGATGCTTGTGTCTGAGTTCCCAGCAGTCTTAAAGCCTTGCCAACAGCAGACAGAGATGTCCCGCTGAGCCCTGGGTGGAGAGAAAGCCTGGAGTTGCACAACAGTGACCCACTTGGCACAGGGGCTGAGCCATCCTGACGGGGCCCTAGGGAGTCCTTCCATATCCACATCCTCTGGGATTGTCCCTTAGAGAACTCTCACAAACACACTCACCCAGCCACAGTCGGGGGACATCAACAGAAACCCATGGAAACAAGGCCCTGCCCCTGTGGCATTCTGAGTCAGCTTGGTAGTGTGATTTATCAGCCGCCTGAAAAAGAAAATACTGCTAGGGCTGGGCTGGGACCATGAGGTGTAAAGGTGTCCAGGAGTTGAAATAAACAGGGGCGGGTCTAAATCTCCCCCGCCCCTCTTTCCTGCCAGAGAAAATTATTCCAGCGTAAACATCTCTCTTTAAATTTAGAGTATCTTTGTGCAAGGAAAACTACTTTATTACTCAACATTAGTGACACTCACTTTGAACCTTAATTCTGAAAACCACAGAATTTAAAAAATGCTGTAAATAGCTGACATGAGTGTTCTTCCCTGGCTTTCAAAGGAATTGTTTTTGTAATTACTGAGCAGGGTGAAGCTGAATTGTCCCCCACAACCTTTACCCTTCCACCCCCACCTCCCCCACCACACACATAGTAAACAGGAGAGGGTAATGAGATAGCTCAACTAAAAACATTCATCATATTCAGATGAATTAATAGTGGAAAAGTTTCAGTGCATTCCTAATGCTTAAAAAAAAATCTTTTTGTTTTAAGTAGTTAGGTCTCTATTCTAGTTCTGAGTACAAATAAATGCCCGATGTAGGGTGTAAGCCAAATTCCAAAATGTAGCAAAAACAGTGCCTGCATATTTGGCAGGAATTGAAACCAGTTCAGGTCAGTGTCTGTTTCTGTCCAAAGAAGTTTCTGCATTTACACTGGGCTAGGAAAACAACACAGGAAGACCTGGGGAACAACAAGTAATACTGTCAGCTCCAGGGCCGAACTGGCCAGAGGAGAATGTTGAGAACAAGTCTGGAATCACGGCTTAAGCTCCAGGTTGGGTTGGCATAAGGTTTGGGGTAGGGGGTGGGGGGCAGTGAGCAAGAGAAAGGGGCTGGATGCTTTGTTGTAGCAAAATTGCCTTCTCCCATCTCAGGCTCTCACCTTGCAAATCACCCTCTCTTAGCAAAAGCACATCTTACTTGTTAACTCCTCCCCTGCTTGCTAACCTTTTCAATCATCCCCCTTCTTCATTTCAGAATGGCCTTCGGAACAAAGCAGCGTTTTAAAGCCTTTCCCACTAAAAGTTCGCCCCTCCCCCCTTTAAAGAGGCAGTGTGGGGGTGATTTTCTTTTCTTTTTTTTTTTTAATTTGTTTTTCTGCAGTCTCCTCTCCTGAAGCTGTCATTGTTTGGAGGTTGATGGATATTTCTTCAGAGATACCATCATATCGCTTGTTATTGTAACACTTATTGGTGATAAAGTTCAGCCTAAAAATTAAGCAGCTGCAATGTAGCAGCACAAATTAGTTTAATGTAAGCAGTCAGGAGCAGCTGGCTGGCTCAGGACTCGAATTTAGCTGTGGGGGAAGGGTTCTGTGACGCTGACAGTGTTTTTCCCTCTACATAAACATTTTTGGCTCTTGCTGCTTTTGTGCTGATCATGTGACAGTGTCCCTAGGCAGATAATTTATTTCTGTGGCTTTCATGAGCAATCATTAACCTTCAGACTTTGAGTTTGCTTTTTTGCGCTTTGTGGCATTTTTGTTATTATTATTATTATTATTATTTTTGTATACTAACTAATTCAGAAAGTGTCAGGAGAAAATTACAACCAATTTATAATAGACTGCAATGCATAATACTTATGTTTCTATTAAAGCAGACCTTGCTTACAAGACCGTTCTCATAGTTTAGTTGGTGTTGGTGGATCAGAATAATTATTTTCAATGTGGCTGTTGTTGGGGATGCTCCCTCTGTCTCCTTCCGCTTGCAAGGCCGCTGCAAGCTGGTCTCCCAGAGATTGGATTTAGAGATCACCTCCGGTGGTCTTCACCTCCGCCGAGCTGGGAACCAGACTTCTGGAGTGGGAGGTGGACTTGCTCGATTCCATCTTCCTTCAACAACTGACACCCCAGCCTTCTGTAAACAGTGTGGCCATTTGTAGTCAGTCACTGGAGCTAGAATAGACTGAGACTGAAAACAAAGGAAATCAGAAACTGTGTCCTGCGTAAATCTGCGGGGGTGGCAGGGGACAGAAATATATTTCTGCCATCTACTAATCATGCCCACCAGTTTTCTGAGTTTATCTGTTGTATCCTCCTCGGATCTGTTTGTATTGCTCAGCCATTTCTGCCAACCAGTAATTCAGGAGTAAAACGCACAAGGTCACTCCTTGGTGTCTATCATACACGGTATCTTCAGACACTTGCAGCATGCCGATTATCTCGTGGGTATTGTGCGGGCCCTCTTAGATATTCATTTATTCATTCTCTCATGGTGCAGGGTTGGTGGGGGAAACACTCAGGACTACTTGCACAGAGGGATTTGGTAAAGTGTATTTATAAACCCCAATGGATTGTGTTCAGTGCAAAATAAGAAGGAAGAGCAACTCCTTGTCTTTCTTACTTGTTCAAAAGATTTCAGTGATAAGAGCTGTTCTTAATTGATTCTAATATTTTGTAAGAATAGATGTATAGGTCTTATTTAGTTTGCAGCATGAAAATTCTATTCTTCTAAATGAATGATTCAAGAGCTCAAAACAAGGAAAATTGATGCTGTCATTTTAAAAAACATTTTAAGGCAGCATCAATGATCTAGGAATTTCACAGGCCCAACATGAGGAAGAGCTTGAGCAAATGATAGAAACGAAGATGCCAGAGTGCTTGGGTCATCTTCGATGTTGCATGAAAATGACTGAATGGGTCCCATAGGTGTAATTAATGTGGGTGGATACAAAGCCACCCTTGCTGAGGTGGGGGGTGCGGCTGGGGGAGTGGGCAGAATCTGGCATCTTCTTTGTCCTCACCCCAAAGAGAGAGATTTCTTTCCCAAACATAGGTCCCTCGTGTTCTGGGCTTTTCCCAAGTCTTTTAGCATTTCTTGTTCACTGATTCCACCCCACATGATTGTCAGGACGGCATTTTGACTTTGGTGCTTTATCTTACTAAGCTGAGGACTTTTGCCTTCAAAGACCGCTTCCTCCACATTGATAGTCATAGTTTAGGATTGTGTTGATATAAAGATGTGTACAACATGGGGTGGATTCATTTTTATGTATTCGTTATTTTAATGTTATTTTTCTCTTCCAATTTGAAAAGTAATTAAAATGAAAATATTTTCATGTACCCCTGAAAGTATCTTAGACCCTGGACACTGTGCTTCCTCTGCCTAATGTAGATGTTGGCTGCAAGGGTGGGCACAATCACATAGCTGATCTTTGCCCAAAGGGAAGAAAACGTAGGTGAAATAACCAAGTATAAGTGAGAAATGCCACAGGGGTACTCCTTCCCTCAGATGAAAGCAGTCACAGCTTTATTTCCAAGCACTCCTTTGTTCCAGGCTCCAGGGCGGTGTTTATCTCCTGGGATGGGGCTCACCTGGGGGTGCTCTTACTTGCTCATTGTGTTGAACTCTTTTCCAGCCCATCTTGCTCTTGCTCTTGCTCTGTTTAGCTCTGTGTGCCTTATCTGACCAATGTGCCCTTAAATCCCATTCTAGAATGTACTCTCCTGTGTTGTATTGCTCATACCTTCACCCCAAGCCTTGCTTACCAGGATCACAGCATCCTACCATGATCTCTGTCTGTGCAGCCTCCCCCCTTGTATGGAACCAACAGGACTGTTTCTGAGACCCTCCTCTTTGAGTCAGCTCACTTTGTTACTCCCATTTCAGCCTTGTCATTTTACCATTTGAAACCCTCTTAACTTTCTGCTACTTCAGCCCTACCTCTCAATTTATCTCTGAGTGATCTTGGATAATATATTTGTTTTTTTAATTTTTATTTTTAGTTGGAGGATAATTACTTTACAGTGTTGTGTTGGTTTCTTCCATTCAACAACGTGAATCAGCTCTAACTATGCATATATTCCCTCCCTCTTGAGCATCCCTCCTTCCTCCTCACACTCCCACCACCTTCCATCTCACCCCTCTAGGTCATCACAGAGCTAGTGAGAAGTTGCTATATAAAATAGGATAATTTATTCTTTAGCACCAGTTTTCTTATCACTACAAAATAGATTGGTAGCACTAGTGGTAAAAAACCTGCCTGCCAGTGGAGGTACGGGTTTGATCCCTGGGTTGGGAAGATCCTCTGGAGGAGGGCACAGCATCCCACTCCAGTATTTCTGCCTGGAGAATTCCATGGACAGAGTTGGACACTACTGAAGCAACTTAGCATGGCACGGCATAAAATAGATTCATAATAGCCAACTATGTATTAAGTAGGGGCTTCCCTTGTGGCTCAGATGGTAAAGAATCTGCAATTCAGGAGACCTGGATTTGATCCCTGGGTTGGGAAGAAAATGGAGAAGAAGATGGCAGACCACTGGAGAAGAAAATGGCAGACCACTCTAGTATCCTTGCCTGGAAAATCCCATGGACAGAGAAGCCTGGTGGACTACAATCTGCGGGGGTTGCAAAAGAGTCAGACAGGACTGAGCAACTAAACAGCAAATGTACTGAGTATGCACAGTGGGCCAGGGACTGTGCTAAGGAATTTGCTTAGTGATTGGTATGCATTCTCCCTTTTAATAAGGATGAAAGATATAAGCAATAGATATGTGCTTTCATTTATCTCATTGTATAGATGGGGAAACTGAGGCATAAAGAGATTTAGTAACTTAAGTTTTCCCAGAGAGAATGGGACATCAGGATTACAGCCCTGACAGTTAGATCCTGGAACATTAGTCTCAATCTTTATTGCTATGCTCCTATGCTATTTGTAACACCTACCTCATAGAATTATTGGGATTCACTTTCATACTGAGCAGTATGAAAAAGCAAAAAGATAGGACACTGAAAGATGAACTCCCCAGGTCGGTAGGTGCCCAATATGTTACTGGAGATCAATGGAGAAATAACTCCAGAAAGAATGAAGAGATGGAGCCAAAGCAAAAACAACACCCAGTTGTGGATGTGACTATTGATGGAAGTAAAGTCTGATGCTGTAAAAAGCAGTATTGCATAGGAAACTGGAATGTTAGGTCCATGAATCAAGGCAAATTCAGTTCAATTCAGTTCAGATGCTCAGTCATGTCCGACTCTTTGCAATCCCATGAATTGCAGCACGCCAAGCCTCTCTGTCCATCACCAACTCCAGGAGTTCACTCAAACTCCTGTCCATCGAATCAGTGATGCCATCCAGCTATCTCATCCTCTATCGTCCCCTTCTCCTCCTGCCCCCAATCCCTCCCAGCATCACAGTCTTTACCAATGAGTCAACTCTTCGCATGAGGTGGCCAAAGTACTGGAGTTTCAGCTTTAGCATCAGTCCTTCCAAAGAACACCCAGGGCTGATCTCCTTTAGAATGGACTGGTTGGATCTCCTTGCAGTCCAAGGGACTCTCAAGAGTCTTCTCCAACACCACAGTTCAAAAGCATCAATTCTTTGGTGCTCAGCTTTGCAAGTGTTCAGACAGGAGATGGGAAGAGTGAACACGGACTTTTGGGAATCAGCGAACTAAAATGGACTGGAATGGGTGAATATAACTCATATGACCATTATCTAGTATTATGGGCAAGAATCCCTTAGAAGAAATGGAATAGCCATCACAGTCAACAAAAGAGTCTGAAATACAGTACTTGGATGCAATCTGAAAAACAACAGAATGATCTCTGTTTGTTTTCAAGGCAAACCATTCAATATCACAGTAATCCAAGTCTATGCCCCAACCAGTAATGCTGAAGAACCTGAGGTTGAACGGTTCTATGAAGACCTACATGACCTTCTAGAACTAACACCCAAAAAAGATATCCTTTTCCTTGAGGGGACTAGAATGCAAAAGTAGGAAGTCAAGAGAAACCTGGAGTAGCTGGCAAATATGGCCTTGGAGTACAGAGTGAGGCAGGTCAAAGGCTAACAGAGTTTTGCCAAGAGAATGCACTGGTCATAGCAAAAACCCTCTTCCAACAACACAAGAGAAGACTCTACACATGGGCATCACCAGATGGTCAATACTGAAATCAGATTGATTATATTCTTTTCAGCCAAAAATGGAGAAGCTCTATACAGTCAGCAAAAACAAGACTGGGAGCTGACTGTGGCTCAAATCATGACTCCTTATTGTGAAATTCAGACTTATATTGAAAAAAGTAAGGAAAACCACTAGACCATTCAGGTATAACCTAAATCAAATCCCTTATGATTATGCAGTGGAAGTGACAAATAGATTCAAGGGATTAGATCTGATAGACAGAGTGCCTGAAGCACTATGGACGGAGGTTCATGATATTGTACAGGAGGCAGTGATCTAGACCATCCCCAGGAAAAAGGAATGTAAAAGGCAAAATGGTTGTCTGAGGAGGCCTTAAAAATAGCTGAGAAAATAAAAGATGCAAAAGGCAAAGGAGAAAAGGAAAAATATACCCATTTGAATACAGAGTTTCAAAGAATAGCAAGGAGAGATAAGACAGCCTCCCTCAGGGATCAGTGCAAAGAAATAGAGGAAAACAATAGAATGAGAGAGACTAGAGATCTCTTCAAGAAAATTAGAGATACCAAGGGAACATTTCATGCAAAGATGAGCTCAATAAAGGACAGAAATGGTATGGACCTAACAGAAGCAGAAGATATGAAGAGGTGGCAAGAATACACAGAACTATACAAAAAGATTTTCATGACCCAGATAACCACGATGGTGTGATCACTCACTTAGAGCCAGACATCCTGAAATGTGAAGTCAAGTGGGCCTTAGGAAGCATCACTACAGTCAAAGCTAGTGGAGGTGATGGAATTCCAGTTGAGCTATTTCAAATCCTAAAAGATGATGCTGTGAAAGTGCTGCACTCAATATGCCAGCAAATTTGGAAAACTCAGCAGTGGCCACAGGACTGGAAGAGGTCAGTTTTCATCCCAATCCCAAAGAATGTCAGAGAATGTTCAAATTACCGCCACAGTTGCACTCATCTCACACACTAGCAAAGTAATACTCAAAATTCTCCAAGCCAGGTTTCAACAGTATGTAAACTGTGAACTTCCATGTGTTCAAGCTGGTTTTAGAAAAGGCAGAGGAACCAGAGATCAAATTGCCAACATCCACTGGATCATCAAAAAAGCAAGAGAGTTCCAGAAAAAAACATCTATTTCTGTTTTATTGTCTATGCCAAAGCCTTTGATTGTGTGGATCACAACAAACTGAAAAATTCTGAAAGAGATGGGAATACCAGAAGACCACCTGACCTGCCTCCTGAAAAATTTGTATGCAGGTCAACAAGTAACAGAACTGGACATGGAAAAACAGACTGGTTCCAAACTGGAAAAGGAGTATGTCAAGGCTGCATATTGTTACCCTGCTTATTTAAGTTATATGCAGAGCACATCATGAGAAATGCTAGGCCGGGTGAAGCACAAGCTGGAATCAATATTGCTGGGAGAAATATCAATAACAGATATGCAGATGACATGACACGGTAGAAAGCAATTAACTAAAGAGCCTCTTGATCAAAGTGAAAGAGGAGAGTGAAAAAATTGGCTGAAAACTCAACACTGAGAAAACTAAGGTCATGGTATCTGGTCCCATCATTTCATGGCACATAGATGTGGAAACCATGGAAACAGGGAGAGACTTTAATTTTTGGCCTCCAGAATTACTGCAGGTGGTGACAGCAGCCATGAAATTAAAAGACACTTGCTCCTTGGAAGAAAAGCTATGACCAACCTAGACAGCATATTAAAAAGCAGAGACATTACTTTGCCAACAAAGGTCTGTCTAGTCAAAGCTATGGTTTTTGCAGTAGTCATGTATGGAGTAAGTGTTGGACTATAAGGAAAACTGAGCGCTGAAGAATTGATGCTTTTGAACTGTGGTGTTGAAGACTCTTGAGAGTCCTATGGATTGCAAGGAGATCCAACCAGTCCATCCTAAAGGAAATCAGTCCTGAATGTTCATTGGAAGGACTGATGCTGAAGCTGAACCTCCAATAATTTGGCCACCTGAGGTGAAGAACTGACTCATTGGCAAAGACCCTGATGCTGGGAAAGATTGAAGGCAGAGGGAGAAGGGGACGACAGAGGATGAGTTGGTTGGATGGCATCACCAACTCGATGGACATGAGTTAAAGTAAGCTCTGGGAGTTGATGATGGATAGGAAGCCTGGCATGCTGCAGTCCATGGGGTCACACAAAGTTGAACACACTGAGAGACTGAATGGAAATTCTTAGCAAATATCTGTTTCACATCTCCTGTGTGTTGATACGTCTGTTTTACATCTCCTGTGTGTTGATACGTGCTCTCAAGAATCTCCTTTCTCTGCTCAGGAAACAGGTCTAGAGAAAGGTCAGAAGACCTAGAAGGAAAATTGAAAGTGCTGGATCACATGTACTAAGAACTTCTCAGGGAACAAAAGAAGATAAGTTAATCAGAAGTTGGGAGCAGATGGGAGGGTAGCTGGGAAGGCTTTTGGAGAAGAAAAAGTTTAGACCTTCAAGCAGGGATACATTGTAGATAGTTGAGAAAAGAGGGGAGGGAGTTTCCTGGTCAAAGCAAAGGTTAGGCAGGGGGCCAGGTATTTTTCTGGTTTCAACCATACGCTTTAAAATAGTCAACACCTGGCAGTTACAGTTTTGCCTGGAAACTTCTGCCCTTCTTTCAATGGTGAGTTATCAAATTATAATTACTTTAAGCAGGTAGAGAATGAGCCCAGGATGAGATTCACATAAGATTAAGGAGAGTGAGTCAGAGTGAGATCATTTATTCATTCACTTATTCATTTTTCATCATTCCTTACTGAATACTATATTCTGAGTAGTATAGGAAACTTCCTGCAGATCACACATGAAAAGACAGTTCCTGTTTTCAAAGCCTCGTAGGGCAAAGAGATAGGAAAATATAAACAATTACCACTGAGTATTATCAAGGCCCTTAGCAAAGTATGCAACAAATGCAGAAGCTACCCTGAGCAAGGAGCTCCCCGTCTCTTCCTGTCTTTGGATCAGAGAACACTTTAGTTAGAGGTGCCATTTGAGTTGTGGCTCAAAAAAATGAGTAGGTGTCATCGACTTAAAAAGGTAAGGAAAGGTGTCCCAGGCAGAGAGATCAACATATGGGAAAGAGAGCCTGACAATGCAGAGACCTCCAACAGTTTGTTATCACAGGAACTTAGAGTGCTTCCTTGGAATCTGGAGATGAGGTGTGGCTGCAGGCACAGTGTGATTTCAGAGGACAGAGTGTTCAGCAGGGGAGGTTCCCGCAGTCAGTTCACATGGGCAGTGGAGGAGGGGTAACTAGCAGGGGAAAGATGGAAGTAAAAATACAAGTTAGGAGCTCGTGGTGATCTTTTGGTGTTAGATGATGAGGACATGCCTCATCAGTAAAGAACCCTCCTGTCAATGCAGAGAGGCAGGAGATACGGGTTTGATTCCTGTTGTTATTGTTTTTCAGTCGCTCAGTTGTGCCCAACTCTTTGTGACCCCGTGGACTGCAGCATGCCAGCCTTCTCTGTCCTTTACCATCTCCTGGAGCTTGCTCAAACTCATGTCCATTGAGTTGGCTCTGTTGTCCCCTTCTCCTCCTGCCTTCTATCTTTTCCAGCATCAGTGTCTTTCCCAGTGAGTTAGCTCTTTGCATCAGGTGACCAAAGTATTGGAGGTTCAGCTTCAGTATCAGTCCTTCCAATGAATATTCAGGGTTGATTTCCTTTAAGGTTGATTGGTTTGATCTCCTTGTTGTCCAAGTGACTCTCAAGAGTCTTCTCAAACACCCCTGTTCAAAGGCATCAGTTCTTCGGTGCTCAGCCTTTTTACTGTCTTGCTGTCACATCCAAACATGACTACTGGAAAAAACAGAGCTTTGACTAGATGGCTTTTTGTTGGCAAGTAATGTCTCTTGCTTTTAATATGCCATCTAGGTTTGCCATTACTTTTATTGGCATAAAAATGCCAAGCATCTTTTATTTTCATGGCTGCAGTCACCATCTGCAGTGATTTTGGAGCCCAAGAAAATAAAGTCTGTCACCATTTCCATTGTTTCCCCATCTACCTGTCATGCAGTGGTGGGACCGGATGCCAAGATCTTTGTTTTTTGAATGCTGAGTTTTAATCCAGCTTTTCATTCTTTTTCACCTTCATCAAGAGGCTCTTTATTTCCTTTTCACTTTCTGCCATAAGGGTGGTGTCATTTGCATATCTGAGGTTATTGATATTTCTCCCTGCAGTCCTGATGCCAGCTTGTGCTTCATCCAACCCAGCTTTCGAGTGATGTGCTCTGCATAGAAGTTAAATAAGCAGGGTGACAGCCTTAAATAACCTTGATGTACTCCTTTTCCAATTTGGAACGAGTCTGTTGTTCCATGTCCAGTTCTAACTGTTGCTTCTTGACCTGCTTACAGATTTTTCAGGGGTAGGTAAGGTGGTCTGATATTCCCATCTGTTTAAGAATTTCCCACAGTTTGTTGTGATCTACACAGTCAGACTTTTGCATAGTCAATGAAGCAAAAGTAGATGTTTTTCTAGAAATCTCTAGCTTTTTCAATTCCTGGATGAGGAAGATCCCCTGAAGGAGGGCATGGCAATCCACTCCAGTGTTCTTGCTTGGAGAATTCCATGGACAGAGGAGCCTGGCGGGCTACAGTCCATAGAATCAGGCAGAGTCAGCCACAGCAGAAGCGACTGAGCAGTCATGCACCCACACAGAGAATGGCAGCAGTCATTTCTCTTATTAACCACAGTTCTGTTCTGTGAAGTTGCTACAAACACTCAATTAGGGGAAATACAGGCTTATGTTCATGTGAGCTTTTGGTCATGACATTTTCATTAGCTGTTTAATACATATCCTTGTTATAGGTGTGTTTCTATTTAAAGACACTGTGTTGGTCAGAGTTCTCCAAAGAATATATATTAATATATATGTACAGAGAGAATATATATGCAGTATATATATAATTATATATATATTATATATACATATACACACACTATATATATATATATATATTGTGCGTCCCAGGTGGCTCAGTGGGTAAAGAGTCAACCTGCAATGCAGGAGATGTGGGAGAGGTGGGTTCTATTCCTGAGTTGGGATGATCCCTTGGAGGAGAGCAGAGCAACCCACTCTAGTATTCTCGCCTAGAGAATTTCCCACAGACAGAGGAGCCTGGCGGGCTATAGTCCATAGACTTGCTAAGAGTTGGACGTGACTGAGTGACTGAGTGTTCACGCATACTATATATTATGTATATGGAATATATGTGTGCTAAGTCGCTTCAGTCATGCTTGATTCTTTGCGACCCTGTGGACTGTAGCCCACCAGGCTCTTTTGTCCATGGGCTTTTCCAGGCAAGAATACTGGAGTGGGTTGCCATTTCCTCCTCCAAGGTATCTTCCCATCCCAAGAACTGAATCCTTGTCTCTTATGCCCCCTGCATTGGCAGGCATGTTCTTTACCACTAGTGCCACCTGGAAAGTTCATATAGAATATATATACTAATATAATAAATATACATATGTGTGTATATATATATATATATATATATTTATTTATTACAAGGAATTAGCTCATGTGATTATAGAGGCTGAGAAGGTTCATGAGTTGCCATAAGCAAGCTGAAAATTCAGGAAAGTTGGTGCTATACTTCCAGCCTGAGTCCCAAAGCCTGAGAACCTGGAGAACTGGTGGTGTAAATCCTAGTCCAGGAGCAGAAGTCCTAGCTCAAGGCAGGCAGGAGGACAAGTGACAAATTCCTCCTTCTTCCACCTTTTGTTCTATGTAGGTCCTCAAAGGAGTGGGTGATGCCTGCCCACACTGGGGAAGGCAATCAACTTGATGGATTCAAATGCAAAATTGCATCAGAAAACACCTCACAGACACACCCCCAAATAATGTTTAATCTAGGCACCCCAAGGAGCAGTAAAATTGACACATAAAATTAACCGTCACAGACTCCTTGTTCAACATGTACTGTTGGTTCACTAACACTGATCTCGAAAGCGAAGACAATAGAACTCACGCCTGAACGGGGTGTACCTGACACAGCTCTTTTCCCTGTAGCACGTCTCTGTCCTCTTATGCTTCGGAACACTAGGCAGCCCTTCAGTGGTCTTCATTTTGAAAGTGAAATCCCCAACAAAACACACAAACATGTGGAAAAGGTGGCTCTACAAAGAGCACTTGTTTACTGTGAAGTGAAGTCGCTCAGTCGTGTCCGACTCTTTGCTACCCCATGGCCTGTAGCCTACGAGGCTTCTCCGTCCATGGGATTCTCCAGGCAAGAATACTGGAGTGGGTTGCCATTTCCTTCTCCAGGAGACCTTCCTGACCCAGGGATTGAATCCGGGTCTCCCGCATTGTAGGCAGACGCTTTACTGTCTGAGCCAGGAGACCCTGACCCAGAAGGCAGAGCACTGCCTCAATCCCCCTCACTGGGAATGTGGGGTCCAACCCTCAAGTTCTTTTTCATTAGTCACACATCTGTGAATGATCAGGGAATGTCATGTGTATTGATTTGAGGATTACAAATAATTTATAATGAGCAGGCAAATGAATGAATAATGAATTCATTGAATAATGAGGATGGGTTGCATTCCTTTAAGATTAGAAAATTTTGTTTATGACATGCCTTTAAGACATGAAAGTCAAGTGAGTTGTTGGATTAGAAAATAGGTACTTGAGACACATTAGTATTTAAATGGCTGAACTATGCTGACTGTGTAAGAGACTGTTATGGGTTGTAGGAAATTGTTTTTGTCATGTTTAAGCACATGCATGATGTTAGGATGAAGAGGGATGGTGGCTGTTGTGAGCTCAGGGTCAGAGCTGGCTGAATATGTCAGACATTGGAGGAACCCTGGATCTTCCTGAGGTGAGCTTCTGTCTGTATTACTGCCCTCTCTGTCCCACCATGGAATTTAACATACGTTGGGCTCTGGGTGACATCCCAGAGAGGGATCCAGGAGACTGGATTCCAGATCTCTACAGTTCAAGTCACTTTCAGGGTTAATGCTTCAAGGAGGTCTAAAGTCTCATGGGAGGGGATCTGAAGTTGACAGAGAGCTCTGATAAGAATTCATGCCCCACCCTTTGTGTTACTTTTTTTTTTTTTTAATATACCATCTTATCCTTAAAAAATTTTTTTTTTTTTTGGCTGCCTTGAGTCTTAGTTGTGGCGCATGGGATCTAGTTTCCTGATCAGGGATCAAACCTGGGCTCCTTGTGTTAGGAGCATGGAGTCTTAACTGTGCTGCACTTGGCTTATCATGCAACATTTAAACCCAAGGTTTTTAGATTGTGTGGAAGGATTTACTGAATAGAAGGGAAGATACTTTCCTTGGGAAAAGGACTTGATGATACCTTGCACAATTGAACACCAGCTGGAGAGAAGCCCCTCTGCTTTCTGTTGTTACAGTTGGATTTAACTGAATGACTCCATCTGAAAGCCACCGCTGTGCCCTGTGAGCAGTAGCAGAAGCTCATGTATTGCTCTGGGTCCCCAAGAACATCTGAGAGAGACCAGGAGACCACATTTGAAATACAAAGTTGAGTTGCTTTACCAGAGGTAAACATAGTGCCAAAATCTTGCATGTGCAGCAATTTCTGGAAATCAGCTCCCTGCCTTCTCAGATATAGATCTCTTGAAAGCATGAAGTGAAGCATGAATCCACATAAAAATTGTTTTTCAAATAAGTATTAGATAACACCCAGTGGGGGCGGATAGTTCTTCTACCATGCAATGCACATGTGTGGTTCAGTGTTTTGCTATTAGCAGAAGGAAGCTTAGAGAGATATTATAAATATTTACTATACTTTATTAAATTTAGGGTAAACACATACCTCCACCAAAGGGTGTTTTTTTTTTTTTTTAAGGAAAAAAATTATAGCCATCACAAAAGAATCCTCTTTTGTTTATTTTATGGCTAAAGTGATAGTTGCTCGGTCATGTCTGACTCTCTGTGACCCCATGGACTATAGCCTGCCAGGCTTCTCTGTCCGTGGACTTCTCCAGGCAGGAATACTGGAGTGAGTTGCCATTCCCTTCTCCAGGGGATCATCCCAACCTGGGGACTGACCCCTGGTCTCCTGCTTTGCAGGCAGATTCTTTACCATTTGAGTCACCAAGGAAACCCTAAAGGATGGCTTTATTTAAATTAATAACCTGTTATGATTCCATGAGGGAGGCAGGTGGAATCCACAGAGGAAGGCATGGCACTTGGTCTTGGTGTTGCCCTTGTTTGCACTTAGACATCAGAATTCATTTCTCTGACACGTTGCATACAAAGCTCACGTGGCAGCAACGCCTATCCCTTGTTCTTGCCATGGATGGTCGTGACTCATGGTCGAGCATATGGCGTGCTTGAGAAAGGTTTGCTTCTAGTGCAAGCCTACCTTGGAGTAGGTATTGTGTCCTCAAGCATATTTAGAGCTTTGACTAGAACTGAGTTGAGTTACTAAAAATGCAAGACATTTAGATTCCTGGGAGTACCTGATCATTATAAAATGTGATAAAAATGGTAAGAACACAGCCACTAAGACTTTCCTGATTTTGGAGAACCTGATAATGTACATGAAAGAGGGCGTTCAAGTTCTTTGGAGTTCTCTTTCTCTGTTTTCTGTGGTAAACTGTTCTCTTTTGCTCTTTCTGCTTCCTTCCTCTGGTTTTCCACTTCCTCCATCCAGTATATATATATTTTTCTTTACTCATTTCTCTCTTACTCATAAGTGTGTGGAATCCACACTGAAAGACCCAACAGGTAGAGAGGCTGAGGAGTCCAGTGACGGGCTTTTATTGGAAACGACAGAAAGATTATATTACAATGTTATATTTGCCCAAAGCAGGGAGGTTTTGCCATTCAACAGTTTAGCTGATTTAAGGAAGAGTGGGTATGGAGGGTTATGTCTGAAGAGATAACAAACAAAACCCCAAAATGAATGCCATCTGAGATGCCAAGCCATTGTAGAGCCTACTATCAAAGTCACAACACTCAGGAAATGCCCAGATAGTGTGGTTTTCATTATTAGTATTTGTATTATTTTTGAAATGTATGGGGTACATGTGATAAAGTCTACACGTAAAACTGGCTCTCTTGTGATTTGGTGAATGAGATTTCCTAAATTAAAGAAGTTTGATTGAAACAAACAGTAGGTAAGTGCAAAAATAAAAGTTACTGAGTTGAGAAAAACAGTGGTTTGTAAATAATTGAGTGAAATAATACTTTGTTTTTTTTTTTTAAATTTGTTTTTAGTGTGGAATTATTTTTGATGAATTAATTTAAATTTAAATATAATTTAGTTTATTTCACTTCTTAAAAACAAACAAAAAAACTTCAAGGTTTCAAGTTCCTGTGTTCAGCCCCTTCAAATGTTCATGTGTTATAGATATGTTATGACTACCCCCTCATATTTTCTGTCTTCCTTCAAGGCTGCTCTCCGGGGTCAAGGCCTCTGTTCAGGCATTCTGAACTTTGCGGGCAGGCTAATCCTTTCCCATGAGGGGCCCTGAGCTTTGTGCTCAGACTGCTACTGTAGCAGTAGCTACATCTCCAGCTAAAGCACATCTGGAGTCATATGCTATTTCCTGTCAGGAGGCCCCCTTTGAATTTCATGGCCCCTTTTGGGGCCATTGTCTTATCTCCCCATTTCAGCCCCTTCCCAGCACCTGCCCCCTTTTGTATCATTGTCTGTTGGTCTCTCCTGGCTGAACTGTAAGCTCTAAGAGGACTAACACCATCTTGTTCGCCCTGTACGTGTATTGTGACACTTACCATGACAGTTGATCCTTGAGTGGAATGAATATTTCACTAGTCAACCAAAAATATGTTTTATTAAATTGTTTCTGTAGTAAATAAATTTTTAAAAATTTGCATGTCAAGTTTTCAATCAAATTCATTGGAATTGCATTCCAAATGCAAATGATTCTGACCATTTGCCAGTGTTAACACTGAGCAGTCCTTCCTTTTCTAGCCATCGATGTTGTTGGCCAACTCCTACTCGTCCTTTCTATCTCAGCTTGAATTCTGCCTTTTTTTTTTTGCTGGCATCTTCCTCTCTCCTCTTGCCCACCTAATCTGAAACAACTTCTCAGAAAATAATCACTCATCATACCCTTTATTTTCCCCACATCTTTTATCAAAAGTATAAATGATAGATTTTTTTTTCTTATGGTTTGTCTCTTCTACTAGATTGTAAATTATGTGAGGGTAAAAAAATTATATATTTAGTCAGTATTATATTCTTAGCACCTAGTACATAGTCTGGCACATAACAAATTTGCAATAAATCTTTGTAAAATGATTTTAAAAATATTTTCTGTTGTATAAAAGGTGCTATAGGAATACACAGAAAAATAAGATATTATCTTTAGCCTTAAGGGGATTCTAGTGTCTCTGATGTCTTCAGGTTGAAAAGACACATAGTGTATGAGATAAGGAAGAATGAAAGGTCCAGAGATTGTGTATGGGAATATTTTCTTACCATAAAGTATTTAATAGTTGTACATTTTGAAACATTGATTAAGAAAATCCATAAAACTATATATTTATTCATTAATACTATTAAATAAGTTTATAAATTGTGAATCAGAACATTACATTATTTTGAGGGATATAGTATATATGGTAAAGATATATACTATCAATTTTTGCTAAATTTGAAGTTTTGTAGCTATATCAGTTCAGTTCAGTTCAGTTGCTCAACCATGTCTGACTCTTTGCAAACCCATGAATTACAGCACACCAAACCTCCCTGTCCATCACCAACTCCCGGAGTTCACTCAAACTCATGTCCATCGAGTCAGTGATGCCATCCAGCCATCTCATCCTCTGTCTTCCCCTTCTCCTCCTGCCCCAGTTCCTCCCAGCATCAGGGTGATATCAAATCTCTTGCAATAACAGCCCCAGGGTCCCCAAACTTTGATTGCTGGGTGTCTACGTAATAATGCCAAGAGATGAGAAAAATCCCAGAGTGTAGCTGAAAGGATATCCATTCAGGGAAATGCCAATTTTTAGTCCTTGTGGCATTTAAGAAGGCCACTAAGTTTGGAATTGTTTTTACAATTTCATCTTCTCTTCAATACTATGTGTATTAATTTCCTCCTTAAATAACCAACAGTTGCTCTGACATGTTTAGTGATGACCATGTTTAGTTAAGAAGACACTGTTCTCTCTTTGTTTTAACCTGTGATAGACAGTATGGAAATAAACACTTGTACAACAAGCAACAGCATTGTGTAATAGGTAGAAGCAAAACCCATAAATAATCAAATGAATGCATAAATATTTACAGAGTTTCACTGCTTAGGGAATTGAAATAAAAGAAATACTGTCACCCTTCTTTTAAAATTTTAGTCAGTAAGCCTTCAGGTAAAGCAAAGACCTTCTAGGCAATAAAACTGAAGTAACAAGTAACACTTATCTTGGGCTAAAATACTCTGGGTGTCATCCTAAGTGATTTATAGGTATTAATTCATTTAATCTTTATGTTAACTGTAGTGGATGCTGTGGTGTGTCAAACAAAATCTCCCCCAAAGGACTAAGACATTCATTCCCTCATTTCCTGAAGTGTTGTCCTGCTGACAGCTTTTAGCGAAATCTCTGCCTAGAAATTGCCCTTGGCAGAAAGCAGCTGCTTTGCCCAAGGCTACATATCTTTCGATAAGTGAAAGTGTTTGTCACTTAGTCGTGTCTGACTCTTTGAGACCCCATGGACTGTAGCCTGCCAGGCTCCTCTGTCCATGGAATTCTCCAGGCAAGAATACTGGAGTAGGTAGCCATTCCCTTCTCCAGGGGATCTTCCCAATTCAGGGACTGAACCTTGGTCTCCTGCCTTGTAGGCAGATTCTTTACCATCTGAGCCACTAGGGAAGCCCTGCATCCAGTGATTGGTCAGCTCAGGGGTACAAAGACCTGGTTAGCTTGCCTCAACTCAGGATATCTCTGCAGGACCATTCCAGCTCCAGAGCTCTTCTGTGGGGTCAGCTGAGGCGTGTTGCAGCTGTTTCCCTGTTCAGCTTCATCCTCTCTTCCAAGTGGCTGCCCTCACTGCCTTTCTGATGTTTCCCCTCAGAGAACTCTCTACACACATTTCTATCTCAGAGTCTATTTCCTCAGAAACTGGAAGATAATCACATTAAATTTGTTAATTTTTTTTCAACTTCTTTATTATTCTCAGTTTATAGGTAAGAAAACTGAGGCATAGTGATGGATAATCATCCACATTTCCTTGGTCAGGATTCAGATCCCACTTGCCTAGCTCCAGAATGAAGGCTTGCAGCCACTGTGCTCCGTCTTAAAGTAGGATGAGGAAAACAGATGGGCTCTGCCCGTTGTGACTCTGCCCTCCTCTCTGGTGTAATTACACTCTGTGTCCTCTCATCTCTTCCTGTTTCAGTCAAACTGGCCTTCCTTCAGTCCCTTTACTGGCCATGAGTGAGTGAATGAATTACTAAGGGTACAGGCAGTGGGTTGGAATATTAGAATCTAGGCTGGAGATGATTAGAATCTAGGGAGAGGATTTGACTGCAGCAAAGAGAAGAAAAATGAAATGTAACTGATATGGTTCGTAAGTAATAATTTATGAAATGTAAATCTGAAGTTCTCAGCTTGGGGGTAAAACATTTTGTGCTCAGCACAGTATTAAGTTCTTATTGTGAGGCATACAGGAAATAATGTCTGCATCCTTTGGAAATTTGTAATCATTTGGGGAAGAGAAAAACACTATATAAGGAAGAACAAAAGAATATCAGAGGGTAATATGTAATCAAGAGCAAGATAATGTGACATTTTCTAAATATATTTATGAGAGTACATAGGTGAAATTAAGAAATGAACTGCACAAAATATTGAGATAGTGTTAATTACTCAAAAGTTAGTGTTGAGTTTGTGGTGTATTTTCATAAGTTGAAAGGAGACAGAAGATTATTCTTGACAGAGGAAACAGATGGAAATCATGTGAAGAAAGTCATTGTCTCATTTAATCTCATAACATTTCCCTGAGATGAGTGTTATTATCAGGCTTTATGAGAAAGTTGAGGTGCAGAGAGGTTAAGTAACTTGCTGGCACAAGCCAGGTTGGTGAGCCACGGAGCCAGGGGCTGAACCTAGACAAGCTGCTTTCAGAGTGCATGACCTTGACCACCACCTTTGGGGGCACAAGGTTTGTGGTGATGTAGTAGATCAGGTAGGCCAACTGATGAGGCTCTCAAATTTGTAGGCTGGGAGAGTTTGGAAAGATCCATTAGGTAATCAGAGACCTTCATGGTCAGGGAAAACATGCACTTGAAAGTGAAACTGATAGGCATTTTGATTCAGTTCTAGTCATTATTGGAAGAGTTGCTTACTCATTTTAAGACTCACTTTCCTTATTATAAAATGGAAATAGCAAAATTTAACTTTTTGAATTGTAGTGAGGATTATATATAATGTATGTGAAGCAATTTGTATGGCACTTGGTATAATTGTTGTGGGTACTCTGCTAATGGATGATAGTTGTTGTTTTAGTGTAGATTATTAAACCTGAGTGGAAATTTCTGGAAAAGATGAGATCATAGGGCAAAATACTGAAAATGGAATTTTGAGAAGACAGAGATGGCTACATGGGGCATGGTGGGCTAAAAAGGATGGGGTGGAGGAGCTGGGTGTGGGTAAATTATCGTGATTTAGGTTTCTCCTATAATATAAGGACACGAATGGGGAGTGGGGGCAGTGGCGGTGGAAACGTATGGAAGGAGCAGAGCTGAGGAGGAAGGGTTGACAAGACTCAGGACACAGAAGACAAGAGAAGAAGCAGTGAAAACGGCCAGATGATCTGGAGATCAAAAGGTTAAGGGAAAGGAAATACCATTGAGGAGACAATGGGAAAACTGAGGAAGATGTAGTACTTGAGTACATGGTGATAAATTCTGATGTTGAAATAAAGAGAGCTAAGATTTATGAAAAGACTGAGAGGAATGTAAACGGTGAAATTAAAACAATTTTTAAGCCAATGATTCCATTGACTTTGGTCTTGTGAAGATGGAATTTCTGGTTGTAGCTTTTCTGCTAAAATTTTGAGGAAAAGAGAACCAATAAATATGGCTGCTTGACCTAGTGCCATCATTGTATAATAGGGAGCTGAAGTCATAGGAATGTATAAGACTGGGTATACAAAGAAAAGCACCAAGATAGATTCACATATGAGGATCACATAAGGGGTAAATCCTTATGAGAGCCTTTCCGTGTGGATTCCGTGGTATTCTTCCTCTGAAGCCTACAGTTCTAAGACCAACTCTATGATTTTTTAGATTTTTCACTTTTGGGGGTGATTTTAGAATAAAATTTCAAGGCCATTGTGTTTCTTCTATTCTTTTGCTTTAAGAGCAACAGGATAGAATGCCTTCCAACACCAAAGGATTCAGGAGAACTATTTCTGTTTTTCCAGAGGGCTTAATAAGGAAGCAACTTATTCTCTCTGAGGAAAATGACACTTCACAGAGGCCAAATATATTTCTGTAAATTGTAAAGGATAATATTGTTCCAATTAAGCACTTCATGCTCACAGCATAGAGGCCAGTTTGACCTTATACAAATAGGACAGAAGGAGAAAAAGATGCAATTGCCAAAAATGCTCTCTCCTGAAAGATAAATGTCACAAATAAGCAGTTGCCAAAAAATTCTAGAGAAACTAGAAGCATCACTTTATTTTTTCAAAGTGATGATGTATAGATGAATTCATAAATTGAGAGACTATAGGGAGCTGGAATCAGGGAATTTGAAAGTATCAGCCATGCTGAGCCAAGTAGACTCTAGAATTTCTTATTTTCCAATAACAAAGCCTAAAGCCCTCGGGCAAGCAGCCCTATAAAATTTTTTTATTATCAGTTCATCAGATGACGTTAACTCTGAACACTTAAAATGTATTTGTTTTACTGTTCGTGATGGCTTCTAGAAGGTTTCCCCAGAATTTACCTGCTCTAAAAATGGTCAAGGCCAGGTGCTAATTAAGGTCCATGCTTTTCCCTTTCTTGCAGACTTCTAAAGAAAGATGGAGAACAAACCCCCAGAAGAAGCCTTTCCTTAGTTCATCTGTGAGCCATAGTGTTGTCTGTTTTTGTGTTTTTAAAATATATAGTGAAAAATTCTTTCTACAGTCACTGAAATATCTCAGAGGTGGGAAAGACGAGGAACTCACCACTGTACTTAATTCAACTAGCTTGACTGCAGGCTTGACATAAGATTAGCTTGTGTAGTGATCTTTTTCTCTCCTTATAAGCTCAGATTTTATTCTCAAACATAAATGTAAATGTTCACACTGAAGGATCAATAAATGCCCTGCAAACTTTTTTTTTTAATTAAAGAAATGTTTCCTGTTTAAGGAAAGAAACATACTTGGGAAAGAAATGCAGTACAATTTCATATCCATTGATCAGGCATATTCTCATGCTACCTGTGACTCTTTTGAAACGATTTCTCGTTGAAGATTCCCAGTTTCTATTCTGTAAGAGGAACCAGAGATCAAATTGCCAGCATTCACTGGATCATAGAGAAAGCCCAGAAAAGCATCTACCTCTGTTTCGTCGGTGAAGTGTTTGTCTACAACGCGGGAAACTTGGGTTCAATCCCTGGGTCGGGAAGATCTCCTGGAGAAGGAAATAGCAACCCACTCCAGTATTCTTGTCTGGAAAATCCCATGGACGGAGGAACCTTGTAGGCTACAGTCCATGGGATTGTAAAGTCGCAAAGAGTTGGACACAACTGAGCAACTTCACTCACTGTCTTATCGACTATGCCAAAGCCTTTGACTGTATGGATCATAATAAACTGTGGAAAGCTCTTGAAGAGATGGGAATACCATCTTACCTGTCTCCTGATAAACCTGTATGATGGTCAGGAAGCAATAGTTAGAACCCTGTATGGAACAACTGATTGGTTCAAGATTAAGAAAGGAGAATGACAAGGCTGTCTGTTGTCACCCTGTTTGTTTAATCTGTATGCTGAGCACATCATGAGAAATGCTAGGCTGGATGAATTATTAGCTTAAATCAAGATAGGCGGGAAAAACATCAGCAATCTCAGATATGTGGATGATACCACTGTAATGGAAGAAAGCAAAGAGGAACTAAAGAGCTTTTTGATGAGGATGAAGGAGGAGAGTGAAAGAGCCGCCTTAAAACTAAATATTAAAAAAACTAAGATCGTGTCATCTAGCTCCATCACTTCAAGGTAAATAGAAGGGGAAATGGTGAAAGTAGTGACAGATTTCCTCTTCTTGGGGTCCAAAATCACTATGAATGGTGACTGCAGCTGCGAAATCAGATGTTTGCTTCTTGGCAGGAAAGCTATGGCAAACCTAAACAGTGTGCTGAAAGCAGAGACATTGCTGATAAAGGTCCATATAGTCAAGGCCACAGGCTTCCCTCTTAGCTCACTAAAGAATCTGCCTGCAAAGCAGGAGACCTAGCTTTGATTCCTGGGTTGGGAAGATCCCTTGGAGAAGGAAATGGCAACCCACTCCAGTACTCTTGCCTGGAGAATCCCAGGGACAGAAGAGGTTGGCCGCCTACTGTTCATGGGGTCGCAAGAGTCGGACACAATTTAGCAGCTAAACTACCACAGTGGTCTTCCCAGTGGTCACGCATGGTTGTGAGAGCTGGATCGTAAAGAAGGCAGAGTGCCCAAGAATTGATCCCTTTGAACTGTGATGCTAGAGAAGACTTGAAAGTCCCTTGGACAGCAAGGAGATCAAACCAGTCAATCTTAAGGGTGATCGATCCTGAATACTTGTTGGAAGGACTGAAGCTGAAGCTGAAACTCCAGTATTTTGGTCATCTGATGCGAACAGCTGACTCACTGGAAAAGTCCCTGATGTTGGAAAAGATTGAGGGCAGAAGAGGAAGAGAGCGTCAGAGGATGAGATGACTGGATGGCATCACTGATGCAGTGAACATGAATTTGGGCAAACTTTGGGAGATGGTGAGGGACAGAGAGGCCTGGCATGCTGCAATCCATGGTGTTGCAAAGAGTTGAGCAAGACTGGGAAGAAAAGATGCTAAAGCTGAAACTCCAGTACTTTGGCCACCTCATGCGAAGAGTTGACTCATTGGAAAGGACTCTGATGCTGGGAGGCATTGGGGGCAGGAGGAGAAGGGGACGACCGAGGATGAGATGGCTGGATTGCATCACTGACTTGATGGACGTGAGTCTGAGTGAACTCCAGCAGTTGGTGATGGACAGAGAGGCCTGGCGTGCTGCGAATCATGGGATCGCAAAGAGTCAGACACGATTGAGCGACCGAACTGAACTGAACTGGGCGACAGAACAACAACAGTATGTCATACAAAGATGTAATATATTGAATTTAGGGGTCAGATTTTAGCTGTTTGGCTTCTTTGGTTGATGACTGTCAAGTATGTCAGTCATGTCAATGGTGGTAAAAACCTTTGCAGCATCCTAAACAGGTGTCTTCCCTTGTGACATCCTCCCTCTTGCAGTGGTTCCTCATGGAGATTACTCCTCCAGCTCCTCTTTTCCTCCCATGGAAAAGGCTCCAAAATGATTTTCAATTGTCTAGATTTTCTTATATTTTGGTTAATTGGGAATCTGTCAGTTCAAATATTCAATCCACATACTTCTTTTTAAAAGTAACATCTTACAGGGAGCCCCATGGACAAAGGAGATCCTGGGATGTAGTGCTGGGGAAGGACGCAGATGCAAAGAGGTGGGGATGATAGTATTAAACTTTTCCTGATTCTTACGCCCAACTGGTGCTGACCTATATTGTTGCTACCTATGAGAAAGAAGAGAAATAACACCCCATTTCTTCTTACCTCATGAGTTTCTGCTCATGAAACAAGAATGATTTCAACTCAGAGAACAACCTTTGCCTCTCAGTCTTCATGTTAGGCATGGGTGCCAGGTCTTGCTTCTCTATCTACCTGTGTTTGCCCCGAAACTCTTATGCCTGCAGTAAATGAGCAGCAATCCTTCTTTATTCTTTGCCCAATGCTGTACAAAAAATAACCTGCTCTTATAGAGAATTACTAAGCTAATATTGATGCTGTATTCTTTCTTTGGAGGAAATTTTAAAAGCATATTTCTCATTAAAGGGTCAATATTTTTGAAACGATTAAATAGGAGGCTACTTTAAAAATATTCTAGCTGCTTAAATGTGGGATACTGAAAAGAGTTAAACCTAAGAAGTTTCCTTTGCTCTGTGCTTATTTATTTTCACCATATTATGAGTTAGTTTTTTTTGCTTCAAGCCTTTGTGTTTTGTTTTGTTTGTCTGATTTGGTCCTTTGATGACATAAGTTAGGTCAAACCTGATGACTCTCTTTTTTACATGTTCTCTTTCATTTGCATCATTGCTGGCTTAAAAAGGGCTCCTCCTCATAGATATTTGTTATTTATTTGTGTTCTTATTTACTTAGCAATTTGTTAAGAAATGTTGATCTTTTCTTATGCTAGTGTGCCTCTTCTATCACTTTTCTGGTCTCTTTTAATTTTATTTCTTTATAGGCTTTCAATTTCTTGTTGACACTTCTTTTAAAATGAATATGTTGAAATTCCAAATTGTATGACCTTTTTCTCTAGTTCTTAGCTTTATGAGTGCTATTAAAAAATAATTTATTGTTTTAGTTTGTTAAAAATACAGGTTTGAAAAATTAGCAGAACAGTAATTACGTGTTTTAAAAAAATGGAAAAATGCAAATGTGACAAAAAGGGCACATAGAGAAACTTTTATATTTCTTTAATTCCACTCCCCAGATGCAACCACTGTAAATAGTTTGGTGTATATATATATATATATATATATATATATATATATACACATACATATACACTTTCAGGGGACTTCTCTGGTGGCAGTAGTGGTAAAGAGCCTGCCCACCAGTGCAGGGAGACGTAAGAACCACAGGTTCGATTCCTGAGTTGGAAAGATCCCTTGAGGAGGGCATGGCAACCCACTCCATTATTCTTGCCTGGAAAATCCCCATAGACAGAGGAGCTTGGTGGGCTATGGTCCATAGGGTCTGCAAAGAGTCAGACACGACTGAAATGACTTAACACATACACTTTCAGATATTTTTCTATGTGTAAACAAATATATATCTATCTTTATCTACCTATTATATATTTTAAAAAACAAATGGAACATATGTTATGAGGTCAATCCTCATTACCTGTGATAGTTACATTCTATAAGGGTGCTGTGAATCCTGAATCAGTGAAGCTCTGCTCCTAGAGAAAATATAGGGATAGGTTCCTATGAGCCTCTGGTCACAACACTTTTGTCAACTGATCAGTAAGTATTGGTTTATAGGTATTTCTGCTTAAAGATACCTTAGTTAATATATACAGTTAATTCACTAACCTTGGCCATTGGCACTGTGGCTCATGCCTGAACAAAGCTTATCTAACATAGGTATTTTCTTTGAAAAACACAGACTTCTTATGCTTAAGAATACCAGGCAGCCCTTTTGCAGTATGTTTGGGGGCCATTTTAAACAGAAAAATCAAATGCAAAAGCCATGGCAGCAAATAGACCATGAGAAGAACATGCATTTATAGTATGAGAACTGGTATGAGAAGGAAGGCACTTTGTTCAGCCTCAGCTGGGAACATGCACATTGAGTGACTCAAATATTTTTGCTCCTCTGTGCATATCTGTGAATGATTGTCAAAAGTGCTGCAAGTATTGACTGTGGGGTTATAGGCAGAAAATCTGCAAATGCAGAATCTGTGGATAATGAGTTGACTGAGTATCTTTCTATAGGGTGTAATTCGCTCCCTATAATTATCGATAGATGTGAACTGATAGACTTCCTTCCACGCTATTGCACGTGATGTTTAGTTCATTCACCCCATGTTTCTTGAGCGTATCTCAGGTACTGTGCTTAATGCTAGGATACTGTGCTGAACAAAACAGAATCTGTGTTCATAGAACCTACGTTCATTATGAATAGATAATATAAATGCTTGGTAGTACTCTGAAGAGAAACAGGACAATTAAGGGTAGAGAATGACAAAGAAAGTGATTGGCTAGATGGTTAGAGAAGGACTTTCTGATTAGATGACATTTGAACAAGACTTGAATGAACCAAGCAGATTGAAAAACTAGTGATTATATTTTAGGGCTCCTTACCTACGCGGTTCTAGTGGTGGCCTTATGTCTTTCTAAGATTACAAAATAAGATGTTTAACTGCAGTCTCTCATGACCACTGCCTCTTTCCTCTCCAGCTTCCCCTCTGGCATATTTTTGCTTGTATTGGGTGTTGCTGACTGTGAGCATTTGGGGACTAAGGTAAGGCAGTGGTGTGTTGGTGAATGTTTAGCAACAGGTGTTCAGGAAATGAAAGCCCTAGTTTGTAGGTCTTGTCATTTTCTGTGGTGTAGATACTCTTACTACAGACAATTTCAGGCTATCAGCATGAGGTCACAGAAGACAAATTTGGCAAGAGATGTCCAGTAGTATATAATTTCCACCATGCAATACAATAGATGTAACTTCAGTCCATTTTAAAGGAGATCAGTCCTGTGTGTTCTTCGGAAGGAATGATGCTAAAACTGAAACTCCAGTACTTTGGCCACCTCATGTGAAGAGTTGACTCACTGGAAAAGACTCTGATGCTGGGAGGGGTTGGGGGCAGGAGGAAAAGGGGACGACAGAGGATGAGATGGCTGGATGGCATCACTGACTTGATGGATGTGAGTTTGAGTGCACTCCAGGAGATGGTGATGGACAGGGAGGCCTGGCGTGCTGCGATTCATGGGGTTGCAAAGAGTTGGACACGACTGAGTGACTGAATTGAACTGAACAGGAACATAAATTAGTATAGTCCTTTGAACTTTGAGTTTTCTGTAAAGTGGTAGTTATATCTAGAGACTTGATCAGATTAAGGTTGTTTGTTTGTTTGTTTTTTGACCAGACTATGTCATTGGTGGTATCAGTCTATGACATGCATCCATCAGTAGATCTTTGTATATAATAATCTTGCCTTAAATATTTATCAACTGTAAAGTCAAAAGGGAAATTGCTCAGTCGTGTCTGACTCTTTGCGACCCCATGGACTATAGCCTACCTGGCTCCTCCATCCGTGGGATTCTTCAGGCAAGAGTACTGGAGTGGGTTGCCATTTCCTTCTCCATATAAAGTCAAAGGACAGCTATAAATGATTTGTTGAACATTCTTCTGGAACAATGAGTCTATAAAAATAGGCAAATTTAGGTTGTATTTGGAAGGATGTTATATTATGACCATAATCTTCTCAAGAAGCAGCACCACTGACCAAAGTGATTCTGACTCTGGAATCTTGGCAATATAGGTTGAGGAGATGATGTCCTTTCTAGTCATTGGTGAACTAGTAGAAGAATCTAAAGTCTCCTGTGTTTCTCAGTGTTGAAGTTAAAGGATTGAAGCTATTATGTATAGCTATCTTGATTTTTCCCTGGAGGAAGGCACAGGAACCTACTCCAGTATTCTTGCCTGGAGAAATCCATGGACAGAGGAACCTGGTGGGCTACAGTCATAAGGTCACACAAAATTGAACATGACTGAAGTGATTTAGCATGCACGCACATCTTGATTTTTAAGGTAAAAGAAATAGCACCACATTTCCTTATTACTCTATAGCAGGGAAAGCTAATAAGGCTATAAGATATGCTTTTTCAGCAGTGTTTTCACCCTTGTGGGTGTCTATGAGGTCTCCTCTGTGGCTCAGCCTTGGTGTGTTCATGACTATCATTTTTCGCTCAGCCCTTTCCATTCCTGGGAGTCTCCATCTCCCTTCCTGCTTTACATTCTTGAGGTCAGTCCATCAATGACTCTACTCTGGTTGGTAACTCTTAAATTAGGCAACCTTTTCTCCTTTGCCTTCTAGGATCGACACCACCACCCTTTCCCTGCTGCTGCTGCTAAGTCACTTCAGTCGTGTCTGACTCTGTGCGATCCCATAGACAGCAACCCACCAGGCTCCCCCATCCCTGGGATTCTCCAGGCAAGAACACTGGAGTGGGTACCCTCTCCCTACTTCTCAACAAGTACACACAAACCAGTATGTTCTCATTCTTCTGATATAATAATGGATTACCCTGACAGATCTATCAGCCTAGACTCCATCCTGCCCCACTTGGCATCTTCTTCCTCCCAGTTGACTTGGTAGTAAACCTCTGTGCATGACCCCTGGTTAGTAAACTTGTGAGGACAACAGCTGTATCTGTTATCTATTTTAACCATTAACCTCATAGTATTTATTGCAGACCCAAAATAGTAAATAAGTATTGCATGACTGAATAAATGAATGTTCACCTAAGTTACTATATAAGATTCTATTAACTCTTACATTTCTTTCTTAGCATGTCTGAAGCTCTGATGCTGATACTTTAATGCAATTAAAGATGTGCCCAACAAGGTGGCCAGAGTGGCTTTGGCATAGAGTACTCAAAAATGATGCACATACTTCAGATACTTCAGTAGTCATGTACAGAGGTGAGAGCTGGACCAGAATGAAGGCAGAATGCTGAAGAATTAATATACTTTTGAACTGTGGTGCTGGAGAAGACTCTTGAGAGTCCCTTGAACAACAAGGAGATCAAACCAGTCAATCCTAAAGGAAATTAACTCTGAATACTCATTGGAAAGACTGATGCTGAAGCTGAAGCTCCAATGCCTTGGCCACCTGGTGTGAACAGCCAACTCATTGGCAAAGACCCCAATACTGGGAAAACTGAAGGCAGAAGGAGAAGAGAGTGACAGAGGAGGAGGTGGTTGAATGGCATCACCAATTCAATGGACATGAACTTGGGCAAGCTCCAGTAGATGGTGAGGGACAAGGAGGCCTGGCATGCTACAGTCCATGGGATCTCAAAGTCTGACATGACTTGGCAATTGAACAACAACTTCAGATTTAGAGGGTGGGGTTTCCTCAGAGGTATGCCCCTGCTCCGGAAATGGTGTTCTCCAAAGGTCTGGGAGCGGCATAATTTGCAGTGCCTCTCCCATGCTCCCTGCCTTCCCGCAAGTTGCAACTACTCCTCTTCTCCAGACATGCTGCATGAGGAAAGCCACTGTAGACTCCTGCCCTGACTCCAGCCTTTCACATTGTCACCTAGTGAGGTCCATGGAAAAGAGTCTAAGAGTGCCTGTGGACTCTCAGTGTCTGTGACTCCCAAGGCTTCTGTATGTAAGCTATCACATACTCAGAATTTCAAATTCATTAAATCTGTTAGCTGAGTTCTTCTTCCTAATTGTATGTCTTCCTCCTATGATTGGCCCAAGGTTAGGTAGTATTCATGTCCCTTCTCTATTTGGAAGCACTTTTCTTAGATTTCAGGCTAGTTGGTTTCACTGTAATCTCCATTCCTTCATCACTGTGATTTTGTATATTATCCAGCTTTTCCTTGTTAGGATGAAAGAAACCCTCTTTCTAACTTTCTAAACAGAAGATGGAATATTTTCTGTCATGTCTTCACTTTGCCCTTACTCTAATTATTCAGGGATTTTAGTTTATAATCAACGACAAAAGCAAAATTTTACCTCTACTCATGACCACGTTAGTCACTTTCTTAATGGGATGATGAGCTCTGGGTCAGCCAAACTTTAGATTCTATGCCAGTTTGTCTTTTTAATAATAAGCACTAATATTTACACTGTGTCTTTATGTGCTAGGGAGTGTGCTAAGCAGTTCGCTTAAAATAATTAGTTGTTTAACCCTCACTACAGCCCTATGAGGTAGATAATATTATTGTCATCCCCATTTTAGTGGTAAGGAAATTAAAACTAATTGGCTCAACAGGTGGTGGCAGAACAGAGATTTGAACCTGGGAGGTCTGACACCAGGGAATATGCACTTAATCTCTGTAATACCCTTCTTGTAATGCTGTGACTTGGTGAGGACTGCATGGGGTAATATAAGTAAAGGCTTTAGCAGGAAGTGGTTCATGGCAGGAGTTCAATTAATGCTGGGGAGAAAGGCAGGGTCTGCCACCTTCTACTTTTTTTTCTCCCAGGCTTTCTTTGTTGTTGTTTTTTTCAATTAATCTTTTATTTTGGAAAAAGCCAAATATCTAATTATTTTCATAGTAAAGAGATTAGTATAATGTAGTTTTATGTAGCATCAATAAATATGAATCTATAGATAATTTTGTTCCTCTATACCTCTTTCTATATAATTTTGAAGTAAATCTCCTGCATCATATTATTTCACCCATAAATATTTCAGGGTATGTCTCTAAATGATAAGAACTCTTTAAAAACACGTAAGTAAAATACCATTACTGTATCTAAAAATAGCAAAAATAATTCCTCGTTATTAATCATCCCAGCCATGTTTATATTTCCCAGTTGTTGCTCATATTCTTTCCCCCATGAGTTTGTTTGAATGAAATATAATTACAAATAAGATCCATAAATTGCAATAGGTTCCTAGGTCTTGTATGTTTCTCTTACTCTATAGCTCTCCTCCACAATTTTCCCTCTAGTGACTTGATTGGAAAGAACTGGATTGTCCTGTGGGTTTCCTGGGAGAGTCTTCCCCAGTGTGGATGACTGCATCTTCACAATGATGTTCCCCTTGTTCCCGCTTTCCTGTTTTTCTTGTATTTTGATAGATCTAGAAAGTTGGTCAGATTCAAGCTTTTTGTTTGTGTGTTTGATTTTGGCAAGACTACTTCATAAGTGGTGATGTCTACTTCCTACAGGAGGTATAAGCTTTCTGATATTCTCTTTTTAGCATATTGGCTGTCATTAATGATTATGCCTAGATCCATCATTCATTCAAGGTTATAAATGGTGCTGCTCTACTCCCTCTGTTATACAGAAGACTTCTATGAGGAGAAACTTCCCCATGAACTGTTTGTTTACTATGATTTACAGTTCTTTTAAACCCTCTTGATGAAAGTGAAAGAGGAGAGTGAAAAAGCTGGCTTAAAGCTCAACATTCAGAAAATGATGATCATGGCATCTGGTCCCATTACTTCATGGGAAATAGATGGGGAAACAGTAGAAACAGTGTCAGACTTTATTTGGGGGTGGGCTCCCATATCACTGCAGATGGTGACTGCAGCCATGAAATTAAAAGACGCTTACTCTTTGGAAGGAAAGTTATGACCAACCTAGATAGCATATTCAAAAGCAGAGATATGATTTTGCCAACGAAGGTCTGTCTAGTCAAGGCTATGGTTTTTCCAGTGGTCATGTGTGGATGTGAGAGTTGGACTGTGAAGAAAGCTGAGCACCGAAGAATCGATGCTTTTGAACTGTGGTGTTGAGAAGACTCTTGAGAGTCCCTTGGACTGCAACGAGATCCAACCAGTCCATCCTAAAGGAGATCAGTCCTGGGTGTTCATTGGAAGGACTGATGCTGAAGCTGAAACTTCAATACTTTGGCCACCTCATGAGAAGAGTTGACTCATTGGAAAAGACTCTGATGCTGGGAGGGATTGGGGGCAGGAGGAGAAGGGGACGACAGAGGATGGCTGGATGGCATCACCGACTTGGTGGACATGAGTTTGAGTGAACTCCGTGGAGATGGTGATGGACAGGAAAGCCTGACGTGCTGCAGTTTATGGGGTCGCAAAGAGTCGGACACGACTGAGCAACTGAACTGAACTGAAAGAAGACAGAATAAATGCTTGATTTCTCCCACTGACTAGTTTTCCAAATAATACATTGTTTCCTGATTATTGATTTAAACAAGCTCATTTTCAACACTTTATAAAAAAGATAAAACACCTCAAATTTGTGAAAAAGTTGATAGAGTATGCCTCTTACCTAGAGGTACCAGGTATTAAGTTTTTACCACATCTATTTTATCTATCCCTCTGTATATGTAGAACCTCCTAGAAGTAGGTTGTAGTCATCATTACAGCTCATGCATGAATACTTCAGCATATAGTTCCTAGAAACAAGAACACTTCTCTATATAGCCAAATACTATTTTTTATTAGAAAGAGATTTAACATAAATATAGTATGTAACAATCCATATTAAAATTTACTGTTGTCGCAATGAAAGTGAAAGTCACTCAGTCGAGTGTCTGACTCTTTGCGACCCCATCGACTATACATTCCATAGAATTCTCCAGGCCAGAATACTGGAGTGGGTAGCCGTTCCTTTCTCCAGGGGATCTTCCCAATCCAGGGATCAAACCCAGGTCTCCTGAACTGCAGGCAGATTCTTTACCATCTGAGCCACCAGGAAAGCCCAAGAATACTGGAGTGGGTAGCTTATCCCTTCTCCAGCAGATCTTCCTGACCCAGGAATTGAATCAGGGTCTCCTGCATTAGATTCTTTGTCCCAATAATGTCCTGGAAAACTCTTTTAAAAATTCAGGAACCAACGAAAGATGATTATAATATTCCATCATGTTTCTTTCTCTAGCCTTTTATATTCCTTTGTGTATTTCCTCTTGGTGAGATAGAAACCAGAGTGGATCTGACCCAGAGCCCATTAGCCTGCATTATGTTGCCTGGTGGTGGGGCAGGGGCAGGGAGTTGTATATATCTACTACATAGGTGATACTGTTTACTTCTCATTCAGTTCAATTCAGTCACTCAGTCATGTCCAACTCTTTGTGACCCCATGAATCGCAGCACGCCAGGCCTCCCTGTCCATCACCATCTCCCGGAGTTCACTCAGACTCGTGTCCATTGAGTCGGTGATGGCATCCAACCATCTCATCCTCTGTTGTTCCCTTCTCCTGCCCTCAATCTTTCCCAGCATCAGGGTCTTTTCAAATGAGTCAGCTTTTTGCATCAGGTGGCCAAAGTATTAGAGTTTCAGCTTCAACATCAGTCCTTCCCATGATCACCCAGGACTGATCTCCTTTAGGATGGACTGGTTGGATCTCCTTGCAGTCCAAGGGACTTCTCATTGCATCCTATCATTACTTCTCATTGCATCTTATCAAGAGGCATGTAATGTCAGTTTGTCCCAACACTGGTGATGTAAAACTTAATTCTTTGGTTAAGTTGAAGTATGACCAATTGCACACTTTAAAGTGAATTTGAATAGCGCAATAGCAAAGGACAGTTCAAAGTGAACAGTATAATAGCAAAGGAATTTTTTTCCCCCTTGTAACTAATAAATATGTGGGGTAACAGTTTTAGATTGTTTGGACCTTTTCTTTTCCCCCAAGGGTGTTAACATCTACTTCTGATCTTGCCTGAATCAATTATTACACTGGTGGCTGCAAAATGATGATTTTCTAATGTTAATATGTCTGTTGTAGCTGATATTCTTCTGTGAAAGAGAGCTTTCTCTACTCCCCCATGTTTTGGAGTAACACTATTGATTCATAGATTCTTGTTTGATTCAATGCCATTATAATCCATTTACATCGTTATTCTTTTTCATGTTTAAATTTTTCCAAATTCGGCCTATATGAGCTCCTTCAAGATGGCTCCTTTGTTCTTTGAAATATATCCCCATTGGTCTTTGAGCCCTTCCTTGCTTCCTGGAACAGCTAGATGTTCTGGTTCATCTTGTCCCCCAGTGCTTGAGTCAGCAGCTTCTTCAAGGAGCCCCAGTTCTTTCCTGTGAATAATGGTCTTTAGAGAAACTGTGATCTGAGTGCCAAGTATGCATATTGCTGTTGAAGTGTCATCACTTCAGGCCCTTTCAGTAGGAAAAGTGGGATACCTTTTTTTCCTTCTTGCTAAAGCAGAAGTTCAGATTAAGCAATCTCAGAGTTCCTTACCTTTCCCTTCTCCATGTTAGTATCTTTCTTCTGCCACAGTGAGAACTGTGATTCTGAACACTATTAATAAATTTCATTCTCTCTATCCCATGGTATTCACAAATGTTTTAAAAGAATTATTGTATCCGTGCCTCTCCCAACAACAGATCTACAGTGAAGTTCAAAATTTCTTCATAATTTATTGTTTTTGGTCCCTAGACTATCTCCCACTAAAATAGGGTTTCTCAAGCTGAACATCCTTTATATTTGGGGCTGGATAGTTCTGTGTTGGAGGAGTTGTCCTGAGCACTGTTAGATGTTTTGCACCATCACTGGGCTCTAGATATTAGATACCAATACTCCTTCCTCAACCCCAGTGTGGCAGTGAGAGATGAATGTAAACATCATCAAATGTCCTCTGGGGGCAGGGTCAAAATCACGGTCAGTTGAGAGCTACTTCACAAGGTGGGACATACAGCCAGAGGACTGGTTTCAAAAGCTACTTAAATTAAGCTTATTATGCTGTTGTATTATCCATTTGATACAGTTATATTATATATTTGATATTGATGTCTTTCTATTTGTGTTCAACCTTAGCATTTTGTTTTTCTTTATCATTTTAAAATTAAACTTGATTTGTGAATAAATAAAGCATCTACATCATTCAAAAGTAAAAACTTCATTAAAAATATTCTGTAAAGTCTCATTTCCATTCTCAAACCTGCCACTCTGTTCTTGCTCAGGATACTGTTTTTGTTAATTTCTGGTTTATCTTTCTTACACAAATCATAGCATATTATACATTCTTTCTGCAACTCGATTTCTTCATTTAAAATATATCCTGTGGTGATATCACTTCAAAACAATTCATAGATATCTTCACTTTTTACCGCTGCTCATTACTCTGTTGTGTGTCTGTTCCACAGTTTACTGCCCTAACTGTTAGGGATGAGCATTTAGGGTGTTTCCAGTGTTTTGATCATACAAATAATTTAACAGTGAATAAGCTTGTGCACATGTTGTTTTGGATTTCTGAAGATATGTCTCTGAGATAAATTCCTAGAAATGGAATTGTTGGATCAAAGGGTAAATGCATATGTAATTTTGTTAAAGATTGCTAAATTCTCCTTTATGGGGTTTATCCTGTTTTCCATTCCCGCCAAGGTGTGAGAGAATGTGTTGTCATCCCTTGAATTTGTGCCAATCTGATAGGTGAGAATGTCAGTATAGAATTAGTATAGTGTTGACTTGTACTTTTTTTTAAATTGCAGTAAAAGTTGAACATCTTTGCATATGTTTATCTGTTTGTGTCCCTTTCTACTGTGTATGTGTGAACTATTAGGTTGGTCAAAAAGTTTGTTTGAGTTTTTTCCAAAAAATATTATGGAGAAAACCTGAAAAACTTTTTGGCCAACCAAGTATTTATGTTTTGCTCTTTTCACTTTAATTTATATAATAAGTTAAGGAGAGCTAATCAATATATTTGTGATATTGAGCCATCCTATTCAAGAGAAAAGAAAATTCATTTTTGATGTCCATTTTCATGTCTTTCAAGAGTAGTTTAAAATGCTTAAATTTTTCTCATGTAAGAGTCTCTCATACTGCTTGTTAAATTTTCTCCTAATTTATCTTTTTGTGACTTTGCAAAACATTATTTTTTCTCATTGGTTATAGTTTGTATATTTGAAGATGGTTGAATTTTACATGTTAATTTTATATTCTGATATCTTGCTGAAGTATTTTATTGTTTTATCTTATCACTGAATAGTGAATGTTTTCCAGGGATTCCATCATGTCACATAAAAATAAAGATAGTTTAATTTTCATTTAAAAATTTGCATGTTATGTCTATCTGGAATCTTCTGTCCTTTTGTACTCTCCATTGTTACCCTTGCTGTTCATATGAACTCAAGTTATCTTTTTTTTTTTTTTTTTCAGTAAATTACCAAATGGACACAAATAATACAGGCTCTACAGTCTTTGGGCATGATCCTAGTGACATTCCAGAAAACAAGGAATCTGCCAATATGTCCCCAGTTGAAGCTGTCACCTTCTCCTTCAAATCAGGTCTTCCACTGCATTCTTAGTTTACTCCTGGTTGTTCCTAATTCATAACTTTAGCTCTGATTTTTCTTTCTCCTTTGCATGCCTGCTGCCACGCCCAGGTATAGACTCTCATTATTTCTTAGATTAACTGCTCCTCTTCTCACTGGTACCCCTTATATGATCAGTCTATACAACTCCTAAGTTCAGTTCAGTTCAGTTCAGTTCAGTTCAGTGGCTCGGTTGTGTCAAACTCTTTGCGACCCCATGGACTGCAACATGCCAGGCTTCCCTGTCCATCACCAACTCATGGAGCCTACCTAACTCATATCCATCGGTAATGCCATCCAACCATCCCATCCTGTCATCCTCTTCTCCTGCCTTCAGTCTTTCCCCCGCATCAGGGTCTTTTGCAATGAGTCAGTTCTTCACATCAGGTGGCCAAAGTATTGGAGGTTCAGCTTTGGCATCAGCCCTTCTAATGAACATTCAGGACTGATTTCCTTTAGGATGGACTGGTTGGATCTCCTTGCAGTCCAAGGGACTCTCAAGAGTCTTCTCCAACACCACAATTCAAAAGCATCAATTCTTCAGCACTCAGCTTTCTTTATAGTCCAACTCTCACATCCATACATGACTACTGGAGAAACCATAGCTATGACTAGATGGACCTTTATTGGCAAAGTAATGTCTCTGCTTTTTAATATGCTATCTAAGTTGGTCATAGCTTTTCTTCCAAGGAGCAAGTGTCTTTTAATTTCATGGCTGTAGTCACCATCTGCAGTGATTTTGGAGCCCCCAAAATAAAGTCTGTCACTGTTTCCATTGTTTCCCCATTTATTTGACATGAAGTGATAGGACTAGATGCTATGATCTTAGTTTTCTGAATGTTGAGTTTTAAGCCAACTTTTTCTCTCTCCTCTTTCTCTTTCATCAACAGGCTCTTTAGTTCTTCTTTTCTTTCTGCTATAAGGGTGGTGTCATTTGTGTATCCGAGATTATTGATATTTCCCACAGTATTCTTGATTCCAGGTTGTGTTTCATCCAGCCCAGCATTTCTCATGATGTACTCTGCATGTAAGTTAAATAATCAGGGTGACAATATGTAGCCTTGATGTACTCCTTACCCTATTTGGAACCAGTCTGTTGTTCCATGTCCAGTTCCAACTGTTGCTTCTTGACCTACATATAAATTTATCCTAAAGCATAGGTCAAATCATGTTGCTTTCTTGATCAAAAACCTTGAAAGCTCCTTTTAGTTTAATTTTAAAGTATCTTCTCCTTTGAGGGTCCCTTTAATTAAATTCTTCCTGGGGAAGAAAATGGCAACCCACTCCAATATTCTTGCCTGGAAAATTCCATGGACAGAGGAGCCTGGCATGCTACAGCCCATGGGGTTGCAGAGAGTCAGACAGGACTGAGCAACTAACACTTTAATTAGGTTCTTACTCCTCATTGTGACCTTCAAGGTCCTTCCTGATCTAGTCTCCACTATTTGTATACAACATCCTTTATTCCAGTTTAAGAATTCCACGCTTCATGTAAATTTGGCTACTTGCTGTTCTCTGAATCTACCATAAAAATTTCTCCTTCCTACATTTGTGTCAATTTTTCCTATTTTCTGTTACTTCTTTTCATCAAATTCCAACCATATTTCAAAGTCCATCTCAAACATCACATTCTCCATTAAGACTTTCTTTATGCCTTAATCCAGAGAAGGTACTGGTGATCCACTCCAGTACTCTGCCTGGAAACTCCCATGGACAGAGGAACCTGGTAGGCTGCAGTGCATGGGATCGCTAAGAGTCGACACGACTGAGCGACTTCACTTTCACTTTTCACTTTCATGTATTGGAGAAGGAAAGGGCAACCCACTGCAGTGTTCTTGCCTGGAGAATCCCAGGGACGGAGGAGCCTGGTGGGCTGCCATCTATGGGACTGCACAGCAGCAGTATGCCTCAATCAAATATATTCTCTTCCTCATTAACCCCAATGCAGTTTGTACTTCTCATTGATGCTTACCTGATTATATTGACTTGTGTGCTTATTTCAGGTTTTTATTCTCCTCCCTACTGCTACCTGTACTGATGCAATATAATATTCAGAGCAAGATTTTAGCTAAATCATCTTTGTATTTCTTGAATCAAGAAGCACAATCCTTAATATGAGTTCAATAAGTTATTAACAAAATCAGTGGAGTGTGAACTGCCAATTTGTTTGGCATCTACACAAATGCTTTTTATCATTCCAGCTTCAAGTTTGGGGAAAGGGGGCTTTTATTAGGACAATATTTAACTGAAATTTAAAAAAATGAAATTGTATTTATGCTACCTTTTCCAGCGCAGTTTTCATTGTAAGAAGATTCCAAATTTTCCTTTAAAAAGTTTCTAAAAGGACAGAACAGTGACCCATATAGTACTGGCCCTAACCTGTTAAATGTAGGCAAACACTATGACCGGGAATTCCTGAGGGTAGAGAGGAGAACCATGAGACCATGTAGTCAGATGATGTGACATCAAACCCATGGTGCAATTCCAAACACAGCTGTGGGGCAGGAATCTGGAACCAACCTAAGTCTCTTTCTCTCCTGTTTCCATCCCCCAGTTGAGGTGATTAGGGTTTTAGTTTTCTTGTTCTAAACAGGTTTCACCCTTATCAAGATAAGAGCTTTTCTTTTTCCATGTACCTTACCCTCATTTTATTCACTAATATCTCTTTCTCAGCCAAGTGAGAATAGTGGTTTTCCAAAGCATTCTTGATTGATATTTGATATTGCCCATAACTCTGCAATTAGAGACAATGAAAGTAGGGCACTAATTTAAAATAAGTTTTTGTTGTTAAAAATAATATTTATGTAGGCAATCTGTAGAAGGAAAAGAGGTAAAACTGAGAAGATATCATATATCTCAAGATACACTGTAAAGTTTGTCCATCTGTTTATATCATCCTATTTCTCAGAGTAAGCTAACTACGAATAGTATAGTAGTAGAATGCTAGCTTCGCCTTGGGGAGTATAGAAGTTGAGTTTTCAACAAGCGGAGCATAGTTATGGTTGGATAGAACAATATAAGACTGTGTTTTACATAGACTGTTTCCTTGAAAGAAATTTGAATTCTTCATAAGCATTGCATCATGAATCCTTCCAACATCCTTAGGGAGGAGAATGGAGTTATGGTTCCCATTTAATTAATGGAAAAATTAGAAAAGAGAGGGTTTGAGTTTCATATTCACCAGTGACCATACAGATATGACCTATACAGCCTTTTGATTCTCTATCTATGCTTGTATGAATGATATCTCTCTGTTGCTCTGTGTGTGTTAGTTGCTCAGTTGTGTCCGACTCTTTGCGACACCATGGACTGTGGCCTGCCAAGCTCCTCTATCCATGGAATTCTCCAGGAAAGAATACTGAAGTTGGTTGCCATTACCTTCTCCAGGGGATCGTCCTGACCCAGGAATTGAGCCCATGTCTCCTGCATTGCAGGCAGATTCTTTACCATCTAAGCAGCCAGGGAAGCCCTGTCTATACTTGTATAAATGATATCTCTCTGTTCTGGTTTTATGTTTAGTTATATTTCTTTGCTTTTGCATTAGGCTGTTTAAAAATTATCACATAGAAACTTTTGTAAATATCCTGTATTATGAGGTATCATCTTTAAACTTTTCTGTTATAGTAGTCCAACTGGAACAGGGCTTTGCTGTATCCCATTTATCTAGAGGTTGCATCTCAGTTGCTTTAGCCACCAGGAATATAGTCACAATCTCAAATTTGAACTAAGGCTGGTCCTAGGTGGGGAAATTGCTATCACAGAGCTCATGAATCTTACCTTATATAGAAGATAGCACTAGTTCAATCACTCAAGCAATATGTGTAAAGCAAACAATAACAGGACATCAATCTACTGACATCAGCAAGGAAATGATTCCTGAAAAAGGATGGCGAGTTCTAAAAAGCAGTCTGCTATGGGTGAGAGTATATGAAAGATTGTGAACAGTCTCAGAAATTAAAAAAGGCTGTTTAAATGACAGCAGCCTAGTGATGGAATCTTGTTTCTAGTCCTTTCGCAGGAGTTTGGGAGTGTTCTCTTACATAGCTCTGAGACAAGGAGCAAAGTGGCAGCGGTAAATGTGCAAGGTGAATTTGGTATACTGACAGTTCTTAGTGAGGCATCAGAATTGTTATATTTTGTATTTCTATGAGGTAAGACATTTAAAATTCTATTTTAAAAACATTTCTAATTTTATTTCTAACATCAGAAATGGTTAAAAAGTAATTCCTGAAGTAATATATATCAGAAAATGAGGATCTCCTTCTTTCCTCCAAAAGAGAATGAGTTGTCTTTTATCCAGTATAAGTCTAGAGTTGGAGCCAGTCCGCGAGTGAGTGAGTTGCATATCTACCCTCTGACAACTGTCAGAGAGTCTTGACATTTCTGCTAGTGATTTGTGGACAGGAACACCTGGTGATGGTAACAGACGGAAGATCAACAGAAGAGAAGCCATGGGGGCCTCCCTGCATCAGTCAGACTCCCACTTACTGACCTTTGGTGAGTTCCAGGTTCTAGATTTTATAGAATCTACTTGGTGTGGAATAAAGTTTATCTGCACATAAACTTATTCCAAGGAGAAAATCTGATTGTGTGCTTTCTGTATTCCCATACCTCAGTCTTTAAAACCACAGAATATTTTGGATTCAGTGTTCATTGGATCATTTGTCATTATGGCAAATAATTTTCCGGGTCTCATAGCACTTGAAAAACATGTTTTGGAGATTCTGTGTAACATTCTGGGTGCGGTGGTTTTTCAAAGGCTCAATCTTATACACAAAGCAGAGCTATAAAACCAGTGATTAGCATTGATGCAACAGCTTCCCAGCTATGCTGAATATGCAGTGTTCTGAATGCTTTAAGCCCATGCTGGCCTGACACGTCTCACTATATGTTGACAGAGAGGGCTAAATTGTGTATGCTACACATGTATAATCTTTATTCAAACAAACTCAGTTTCTGCAAAAGTTTTTTGATAATGAGAGCTTATATGTATTTCTCTTGAAAAATTATGAAATATTTAATAGATGTAAAATAAGAAGTATTATAACAAACTATACCCCTTTGTTTACCATCTAGTTAAGAAAGAAAATATTTCTAATTATTTTGAAGCTCCTTGTCAGTATTTCTTACTCCGGAGGTAACCACTATCTTGACTTTTGCATCTATCATTTTAATCTTTTCCTAGCAATTTATATACATATAAAACTGTGATATTATACATACAGTAAAACTATGTGTGTTTATGATAATATACATGTGGGAAAACATATATGATGGCCAAAGTGTAATGGAAAGGATCTATATATACATATAACATATATATATATATATAGTATCGATAATAATTAGTTATAGTTTGGCAAGTTTTCTAACTTTATATGAAAGGCATAATATTTTATGCCTTCTGTGGTTTGCTCATTTGTTTAGAATTTTATTTTTTAGATTGATTCATATGCATGTGGCTCATTAGTCTTCTCTGCTGTGTTGAGTTACATAAACATACCACAGGTTATGTGCTTACTTCCCTTTTGGTTTATACCTAGGTTGTTTGCAGCCTATCAGGAACATTCTTTTATACGTATCCTTATGTACACAAGCAAGATTTTCTCGAGTATAAAAAGTGGAATCTGCATGCCTTCAACTTTCCTAAATAATACCAGATTTTTTTCCCAAAATCAGTGAATCAGTTCACACTCAGTGGCTGATAGTTCTCACTGCTCCACATTCTCTTCAATCTCTGTGGTAGTTAGACCTTCAAGTTCTTGCCAATGTAGTAGGTATGAAGTGGTATTTTGTAGTGGATTTAGTATTATTTTCCTTTGTTTCTAAAAAAGATTAAACTTCTAAGTATATGTTTCTACTTTGGTTAAATGTTCATTTTGTATGCCCTTTTGTTATTGAACTGTTAACTTATTCTTGTCTGTTTTTAGGTGTTCTTTATATATTCTGGACACAAACTTGTTTTTCATTAGGCATGTATGTTTCAAATATTTTCTCCCAGGTTGTTATCTTCTAAGTTTCTTTTGACACAGTCTGTTATTTCTTTAAAATTTTGCCTAAGGTAAATACATACTTTCTACTTAGTATTTAAAAAGGTAAAATTGGATTAATTATAATATTCAGAATTTCTATATGGACATAAGAATCAGAAATGGTACATTCATGCTAATTGTTTTAAAAGCAAAATGGCTTTTTTTGAGTCCTTACAGACTCTCCAGCACAGTCTATTGAGATAATGATATCTAGTCTTAACCACATAGATTCCTTTGTTTATTTAACTGAATCGGTCATTGGGGTATATCCACAAAGTCTGTACATTAACCAAATAGCAGCACATCTCTTTCCTTCCAACATCCAATTTCTGAGAGAAGTCATCTATTCTTGTCTCTCCTTCCTTATAATCACTGATACCTTCTCTTCTGGTGACATGGCTTCCCCATGACTTGTTTGGCAACTGATCTTTCAAAGATTGCAATGAACTTGCAGTTTCCAAATTGAATAGCCTTTTTTTTTAGATTTGCCAGGTTAACAAATAAAAATATAGGATTTGAAGTTAAATGTGAGTTTCAGATAAACAAAGAATAACATCTTAGGATAAGTATGTCCCAATATATTTGCCCCTCAGCCCCCACCCCAAACACATTCAATAGAACACAAAGTACTATCAAAATGCTTCAAGTATTTATATTAATAATTCCCTCATAGTGATTATAATTCTGGAGTGAAACAAAGATATGGAAATTTTGGTATTTAGTTCATGTGATACATTTATAGAACAGTGAGCTCTGATTACATTTCTGTCTAATCAAATGCTATTCCGCCAGTCTCCAGGCCTGAGACAGTCCCTCCTTCAGCTGGATTCTCCCTAGGCAGTATGATTAGGGAAGAAGATGCAGACTAACATAAATTATCCCAGTGGGAAGAGTTAGAACCTCAGAGAACTGCTGTAACCAAGAGAATCCCATTGTGAAGACAAAAGAGGTTAGGCTGGGGAGGTTGGGGGTGAGCAGGGTGGGAAAGCCTTGGAACTGTGCCTGAGGCATGTCTTTCTCTCCTTCTCTAATCCTCCATCAAGCGCTTTTCCCTAACTTCTATCCTCTGGAAGGAAATGCAAAAGACTAATGAATACAAACCCCAGAAAGAGTAATTAAAACGACAGTAAAATATCTTGGAAGGGTTTCAAACAGGTGAGGGAATGTGGTCAAGAGCCTTTCTAAATAAATGTACTTTTGTGTGATTTGAACTTTTAACTGCAGTAATAATTTCAAGAGGTAAATGTTTTGAATTACAGATTTTCAATAACTTGGAAATAAGAGTGATATATCATAAACAATGGCAATATTTAGCACTTAAAAATAACCCAGCATGTTAAAAAAACACACACACAAAAAACCAGAATTCCTAAAACCAAGAGTCACTACTTGCTTCAAAGTTCTAAGTCTTGAGTCATTCCTTTAAGTATTCAGGGTTTTCCAAGTAGCTCAGTGGTAAAGAATCCACCTGCTAATGAAGGAGACATGGGTTTGATCCCTGAGTTGGGAGGATCCCCAGGAGGAGGAAATGGCAACCCACTCCAGTACTCTTGCCTGGAAAATCCCATGGGGTCACAAAAGTTGGGCACAAATGAGCATGCATGCACAATGCATGATTAGATATTGAAATTCAAGAGTTCATTTAATATCCACCTTAAAAGTCATTGTCTTCTTGAAGTCTTCACCTATCTCAATGGTCTCCATCACTAACTTAAAGCACGTTTGCATTTCATTTGGTCCTAACTTACTGTGGCTGTGTACTATGGTTTTTACAAGTCCCTGCCTACTCTTGGATCATCACTCCTCTAAGGGAAGAGTTCATGCCTCATTTTTCATTATTTCTCCACTGTTCTTGGCCCTGAATTGTGCTTGAAGACTGTTGACTTGAACCTCAATTAGCCTTAAAGCAAAGAAAAAATGATTCACATTGCTCAACTGGCCTAGAAGGGTTCTTGTAGAAAAATGTTATACATGTATTGTAGGACTTCCCTGGTGGCTCAGACGGTAAAGTGTCTGTCTATAATGCGGAGACCTGGGTTCAATCCCTGGGTCAGGAAGATCCGCTAGAGAAGGAAATGGCAATCCACTCCAGTACTATTGCCTGGAAAATCCCATGAAAGGTAAAATAAGTTGGCAATATATTGTATCTCCAGAATGATAACTTGATAATCTATCTTTGAGTCCACTCACATTCAAGACTTGGAAAATACTTTAAAATTTCAAAAGAGACAGTTGTATATCTGAGATACAAAGATGTATTTAAAAAGCAAGGTCTAAAAATATGCTTTACATGTAAGCAGGGAAAGGTCACTTTTAAATGATGGGCCTTTCTCTTATCTGAAAAGTCAGAAAACTTTTCATATGTCTTCAAGGAGAAAGTTTGAGAAACAAAGAATGTGGCCTTTCCTCCAAAGGCTTCAGCTATATATTATCATGGAGTCCTGGGTCTACATGTGGAAACTGATGGTGTTAGGCAACTTGCCTAAAGGGAGTCATTGACTGGAGCTGGGAAAAATCTCCCAGCTTGTGCCATAACCCGTAGACTGTGTTGACAGAAGTCAGGCTCCACAGACTGTTTTGTAAGTGTAATGTTAGCATAATGTTAGCAAACAATAAAGCAACATCTGCTATAGACATGGCCAGGGGAAATCATTTTATAAAAAGCACAAAATGACCTGGGAGAAAGGAGGTAAATCCAAGAAATATGAGCCCTATGGTTGCTAACATTTTTATTGGAGATTTACAGAGAAATGAATGTTCAACCAACCCCCCACGCCCCCCACCTCCACCCTGGAAGAGTAACTCAGGGAACATCTGAGCCACCAAAATTATCTAGCACAAAACTTCTTCTATTTCTTGCTTCTAAACAGCCCAGGTTTCTTGTTATCTGACAGGGATGTAACTTACTGAAATGATGGTATCCATGTTTTACATGGGGGAAGGTATACTGAAATAAACACTGAAATAAGCACTGAAAAATTTTTTTACATATTTTACATGGGGGAAGGTATACTGTAATAAACTCTGAAATAAAAATAAGCCTGGTATTAAGAGGGTGGCTTAAAGAGTGTTTCTCCACAATGTTTCTATGAAGAAAAGTAAGCATGCCATTTAGAACATGACTAGAATATTAAATTGCTACCATTGGCTTTTCACAATTTGGATAACATGTTAATATATGACCAAATCCTAACACTCATTATGAAAACACATATGGAAAATCCTTTTCATTCAGAGCAGACAACCAGGAAGCACTGTCTTAGCCACAAGAATGTGTCCCTATTAAGACACCAGAACCCTAGGCTTCAGCGCTGCTGCAACCGCCACACAAGAGCTACGATTTTGCTTCACATTTCTCACAGGACTTGAGTTTGAAGCTCTAAGGCAACAAGTGATGTGACAACAGCATTGTCTTCATGAAGATTTCAAATATGTGGAGGTTCCCACTGTTTGACCTATTTTTGCCACTCATGCATTATATACTGAGAAAGTTTCATGCATACAGTGAACCCATTCATGCTTAATGGTTCTTATCTCTATGCATTTTTATGTGTAAGTGTATATACATACATATATTTTTTTGTGTCCAAATGCATACTTTTTCTTAGATGACAGTATGAATAATCTAAATATTATCACTTATTTCAGCATTTTGATATAAAATTATAGTCAGATGTCTTAAATAATTTACCTTTTTCTAAAACTTTTTATTGGAGTAGAGCTGATTTACAATGTTGTATTAGTTTCAGGTGTACACCACAATGAATACATATATCCATTCTTTTTTAGATTGTTTTCTCATATAGGCCATTACAGTGTATTGAGTAGAGTTCCTGGGCTGTACAATAGGTTCTTTTTTTTTTTTTTTTGATTGGAGAATTTAATTCCATTTATATTTTTATTTCTTTTAATGACACATCCTCTGTGGAGAACAGTATGCATATTCCTTTAAAAACTAGAAATAAAACTACCATATAACCTAACAATCCCACTACTGGGCATATATCCTAAGGAAACCATAATTGAAAAGACATGTACCCCAATGTTTATTGCAGCACTATTTACCATAGCTAGGACATGGAAGCAACCTAGATGTCTATCCACAGATGAATGGATAAAGAAGTTCTGGTATATATACACAATGGAATATTAGCCATAAAAAGGAATACATTTGAGTTAGTTCTAATGAGGTAGAAGAATTTACTTTTCAAATTCAGAATTCTTTAGGCAAAGAGAATTAGGTTTAAAATCCAAAAAGCAAAAACTAAAGCATAAAACCTCCTCAAACCAACAGGATTTAATGTATAAAATACAAGTGCCAGATTCTCTCTATCACCACCCTCTAGCTAGTCATGAGAAATGTACTTTGGAAGCTTTGTCAATTCTTTCAGGCCACTAATACATTAGTGTACTAATAGCCTAAGAATTGATGCGACTATTAAGAGTGCCTAATTTACAACTGAGAGTAAGTTATCTAGTGACTGAATCTCTCTCAAGCATAATGTTATTGCCTGAATCTCAAAAAAAATCAGATAATTGTTTTCTTGATGAATTTAAGGCAATAATAGGGGGATAGGCTTCATCCACTCATTCTCCATCATTTATTGATTCTTTTATTCGACATGCTTTTTGAGTGACTGCTCTGGGCTCAGCACTGTTTTGTATTCTAGTGTGCAATGCTTTGTTAGTTAGACAAATTCATCTTTTAGAGCTTATATTTTAATGAGGGACCCAGAACAATAAATAATTAAATAGACAAATAGGAGATGATCTCCACTAGTGCTGAGTGTTACAAGCAAAATAAAGTGGAGCCACTTTTTGTTGGGGGATTAGAGAAGTTTCCCAAGGAAATAATATTTGAGCTGAACTCAGAATGGTGGAACTAAACCAGCTTCATGAAGATGTGAGAGGGTGAATGGTTCTAAGCAGTTGGAATAGTAAGTTTCAGGCACCTGGGGGAACAGCCAGGCCTGAGTAGTGAGCAGGAGGGAGTGTGGAGCAGAAGGTGAGGGCAGAGAGGTGGACAGGGATTTGGCTCTCTGAACCACGGTGAGAAGTCTTGCCTTCTGTGACAAAAAGCCATTGGAGTGTTTTAGTAAGCCACAGGCTTGATTTATGTTTTGAAAGATTATTCAGTCTATTGGGTGGAGAAAGCTTTGTGTGTGTGTGTGCTTTGTTTTGTTTTTTTCATTATGGTTTATTGCAGGATACTGAATACAGTTCCCTGTACTATACTGAAGGACTTTGTTGTTTATCCATTCTGCATGTAATAGTTTGCATTGGCTAATCCCAAACTCCCAATCCATCCCTCCTTAACTACCTCTACCCCTCGGCATCCACAAGTCTGATCTTTATGCCTGTGAGGCTATTTCTGTTTCATGAATAAGTTCATTTATGCCATATTTAGATTCCACATGTAAGATGAATCATATGATGTCTTTCTCTGTGTGACTTGCTTCACTTAGGTTATAATCTCTAGGTCCATCCATGTTGCTGCAAATGGCATTATTTCATTATTTTTATGGATGAGTAGTATTTCAAGTGTGTGTGGTGTGTGTGTGTGTGTGTGTGTGTGTGTGTACCACATCTTCTTTATCCATTCATCTGTGAATGTACATTTAAGTTGCTTGCATGTCTTGGCTATTATTAATAGTGCATGTATCTTTTTGAATTATAGTTTCATCCAGATATATGCTGAAGAGTGACATTACTGGATTATATGGCAACTCTAGTTTTAATTTTTGAGGTATCTCCATGCTGTTTTCCATAGGGGAAAACAATTGATATTCCCACCAGTAGTGTGAAAGGGTTCCTTGAGAAGGCTCTTGTTAAGGGACAGAAGGAGAAACAAGAATTTTAGGTGACAGTCTATTGAGTTTTGCAATTAGGGGAACAGCGGTAGGAATAGAGAGATGGATCAGTGGGTGGAAGGGGTGTATTTTGGAGGTAAAGCCTGTGGGGTGTTGAAAGTGAAAGTGAAGTTGCTCAGTCGTATCCAACTCTTTGCGACCCTGTGGACTGTAGCCCACTAGTCCCTTCTGTCCATGGGATTCTCCTGGCAAGAATACTGGAGTGGGTTGCCATTTCCTTCTCCAGGGGATCTTCCCAACCCAGGGATTGAACCCGGGTCTCCTGCATTGCAGGCAGACGCTTTATCCTCGGAGCCACCAGAGAACCTACAATTAGCCTCCAGTTCAGGATGTTCAACCTAATTAACCTCTACTGGTCAAATGGCTCCAACTTTTCACCGAGTAAACAAGAGTTCTAGGATCTGAGCTCCTCCTCCCTCACTCCGTCTCCCAACCAACGCCCTGCATTTCCCATTCTACCTAACACCACCTGCCCTAGGATTGCTTACTTCCACTCTGCTTTTCCACCTCTTCCTCTCCTAGCACATTTCCTAGTGGTCAACAGCCAAGGTTAATGGAAAAAGCAGAATCTCATATGGCTTCAACAGCTCTGTGCATGGGTGTTGCCATTTACTGACAGGGTAAGTTGAAGAAACAGTAGGTGGAATGGAGGAAGATGGGGTAGATGATGGATTGGGTGAAAATGCAGAGTTGTCTTGGTTAAGTTACATTTGAGATGCTTTTGAAACACTCAAGTTGAGGTTGGTGATCACGGGAGAAAGCAGGACTCTTTGTTGATCATCAGATCAGAGCACTGGGGAAAACCAGTGGCTCTCCTAAAGAGGTTGAGAGCATCCTTAAAAGTTTTGGAATCAGAATTCCTAAATCAACTCCCCACCTCTGCCTTTTTTAAAAACCTTCTTTTTATCTTTAAAATCCTCTCCTTTGCCTTACCTTTAAAATCCTCTTGGTTACCAAAGTGGCGTGAGTGCCTGGGGCCAATGAATTAAGGCCGAGTTGGAAAGGTTTGTAGACTTAACTATAAAAACACAATTTCAGCACAGTGTCCTCACCCATCTCTTCCAGAGCACTTCCCCTACCAGTCGGGTTTTCTCTAGTCCATTTTGATCCACATGCCCATGACAAATGTGCAGGAAAGAGAGCTGGTTGTACGTGGTATTGCTCATTCCACTCATCCTTCCAAGAGAAGAGGCTATATGTTTATAACAGACCAGTAGAACTTTGGTTGGGAATTTTTTTCCCCCTATTATCAGAATGCAGCCAGACTTAAAGAAGACTGGTTATCTATTAGTCATTTGGTATTCTAAACACATGGGTGTGGGCTCCCCACCTGGCTGTGGCTTTCGTGATTTGTAACCAAGTTTGTCCCAATTAGGTTGTCTAAGTGCTGGAGAGATTAAGCTTTTTGGCAGTTCAACCAGAAGCCCAGTGCTTGGGCCAGAATCTTGACAGTGTTGTAAATTCATAATGGACAGAACTGACTTCTATGAATGTAACAACAAAGTGAAGTGAGTGCTTTAAAATGAACATTAACAACAACAACAAAAATAAACTCAGAAATGAGCTTGGTTCTTTAAAGGATCATTAGGAAAACAAATGCAAATCCAAAGAGTGTTTTCAACTCCTTTTAAAAAAAAAAAGATCTTTTAGGAATGGTTTGGGTTGCAGGCATGAAAATTCTTTTTAAAACTGACATTTCTTATTTTTGATTGAAATTTATTTATCATTGTGGAAAAAGATCACAGTCTTTAGAGAGTCATAGACCTGGGTCAAATCCAATTTATGCTGCTGCTGCTGCTAAGTCGCTTCAGTCGTTTCCTACTCTGTGTGACCCCATAGACGGCAGCCCAGCAGGCTCCGCTGTCCCTGGGATTCTCTAGGCAAGAACACGAGTGGGTTGCCATTGCCTTCTCCAATGCATGAAACTGAAAAGTGAAAGTGAAGTTGCTCAGTCGTGTCTGACTCTTTGCGACCCCATAGACTGCAACTTCCAGGCTCCTCATCCATGGGATTTTCCAGGCAAGAGTACTAGAGTGGGTTGCCATTGCCTTCTCTGCCAATCTATGCTACATTCTGGATTTATGACTTCTTTGTTCAATGTACTTCTTTGAATTTTTATTTACTCATTTAAAAGTTGGAGAAATCATGACAACCAGTAAATATATGTATGCATGTCTTAAATTCAGCAATTCTACTTAGAAAAATTATCTGAAGGAAGTGATCACGGGACTCCACAAAGACTTCTCTGTGAAGAATGTTCATATGAAATATTGAAATACTGGAGTAGTAAATATCCACATAAAAGAATACAGAATAGTAAGTAGAGATGATTTTGTAGAAAAAATTCAGTAAGTTGAAAATCTGTTCAGAATGTATTATTAAGTGAATAAAATTATGTACTATGTGATTAGTTTTGGGTGAAAGAGCATATTTATAGACTCACTCATAGAAAAAGTCTAGACAAATAAGCATCATAATGTCGATAGTGGTTAGACCTGAGTGGTGAAAACTTGAAGGAGGTTTGGTTTCTTTTTCTACTTTTTTAGATTTTCTAGACTTCCTTCAGTGAACATGCTCTAATTTTATAATTATTAAAGAGGTATTAAAAACAAACACTAATATCCATCTTACAGATTTGTGGTGAGGATTAAATTAGGTGAGATGATTTATAAAATACACTTAGCTTAGTGACTGACATTTAGGTGGCATTTTCCATTATTTTTACCCAATTTAATCACTTATCATGGATTTAGCTCAAAATGATTTTTGACCTAACACAAAACCAAAATATTACATTTCCGCCAGTAAAGAGTTTCCAGCATTAAAGATATTCAAAAGAATGTATTGCAAGCTACGAAGGCAATTTTAAAAGAGTTGTATCTGAAATGCCTTGAACAGTGGAGGTAGGGGGTGGAGATGGACACTGAAATCAGCATTTATACTTAAGGTGACTAACTCCTTTGGGATGTTCGTTTGGACATACTAGCTTTGTATTGTTTGGTTAAAAATCTGTCATTACTACACAGCCACATAGGGTACCTAGATAGATAGAACAGTATCTAACTCAGAGTGAGCAATTAGTCTGTCATGATAAATGCCCCTCTTCAGGCTGATAAAAAACATCTTGTCAGAGCCTCTGTGTCTTTCCTGAGACAATGTACTTGAGCCCTGCTGCTTTCTCTTAGCAACATTCTTCATCCTGCAGAAAGGTAGAGGGGAGCTTTTGTGGGTATGGTTAGAAGACAGCTCAGGTTGTCCATCTCTCTCTTCTGGGACTATTTATCTTCCTCCTGTGCTGGGCTCTCCTCCACCCACGTCCCTCTTCCCCTCCCCCACACTCCTTCTTACCTTCCCCAGTTCCCTCCTATCTCCCTTCCCTTATGCTGAGCCTCCTTTTTTTTCTTCTTTAAAAATCTGTATTTTGGTATTTACCATAGGATATCGTCAACATTAGTTTGCTTATCTTGCTCCTGCACTGGAGTTCCCTGAGACCAACCACTTTCATGTCATCTTCCAAAGCCTTCCTTTCTTCCTCCTAGTTTTTCATTGGCAAAGTGGGAACTTAATGCTTCATTTAGGGTGTGTTGTGGGCCATTCCATTGCATAATGGAAGCAGAGTTCCTGGCACATGTTAGGTACCCAATAATAAAAGATATTATAATGATCAATTATATTACTTATTTACTTTTGTACCCTTAGGGCCTGGCATAGTGCCTGATGTATGATGGCTACAAAATAAATTTCTGGTGAATTAATTTATAAGCTTACAGAATATGGCTTTAAAATACAAAAAGAATGTCTCTTTGTAGCATTTATAGACTTGGGCAATAGTTCCATGCACTGCCCCTTCTCACTTTTTTTCCCCCAAACATCCTGTCTGGTATCTATCCCTGGGCACTATCTTTCCTAGCCATTGAGAAAATCAGACATGACTTAGTGACTAAAACCGCCACCACCAAATAGCTATAGAAAGTCTATTGACACATAGATGTAGCTTTAGAGAGTTAAAGAGGAATTTTCTGCCTTGATTGTCACATCCTTCATCTACATAGTTTATTGCTTAAGGACCAGGGGTTTTAGTTTTGTTAACCTCTACATTCTCTCTAAATCCAGCAACTAACTCCTGGCCACAATAATCTGATTGAGAGGAAATCCATTCTGCTGCTAACTCCAGACTCCCCTGGTCTGTTCCAGTCTAGTCACCTGTCTCAGTGTTGACAAAACCCGTCAGCTCATTTGCATTCCATCTCCTATCTTTCCCCTATTTCTTTTGAGGAAGATGTTTGTGAATTATTTTAAGCCAGTTGAATCACTCTGAGAGTTAAGTGCTATATTTAAGCCTTTGAGGAATAGTTGAGAAGGAATGATTTAGGGATGTGAACCATTTCACAATAATATCCCACAGGAACTTCAAGTTTGTGGTAAGTTTCAGCATATTAAGATACTAGAGATAAGTAGGTCATTGTTCTCAGATGCAAAATACTAAGATGCTGCTGCTGCTGCTAAGTCGCTTCAGTCATGTCTGACTCTGTGCGACCCCATAGACGAAAGCCCAACAGGCTCTGCCGTCTCTGGGGTTCTCCAGGCAAGAACACTGGAGTGGGTTGCCATTGCCTTCTCCAATGCATGGAGGTGAAAAGTGAAAGTGAAGTTGCTCAGTCGTGCCTGGACTCTTAGCGACCCCATGGACTGCAGCCTACCAGGCTCCTTCATCCATGGGATTTTCCAGGCAAGAGTACTGGAGTGGGTGCTGTCACCTTCTCCGAAGGTACTCAGTAGGAAAATGAAACCAGTGGTATATGGTGCAGATGAGACACATAAGAAGCCACCTGCTGCTGAAGAGAACGCATCCTTACCAATATCTCTTTGCTCTTTCCTCTGCCTGGATGTAAAACTTTGTCATTTTATTGGAACCACTATCTCCATGTTCCTGTCAGACTTCTTGCTCTCCTATCAGTCCGTGCCAACAGATAGTCAGCTGCTGCACCATCCTCTGCTCCAAAGATTGCTCGGTGGGTCTAGGGCCCCAGGTGTCTTTATGGGGGAGTAGAATTCTGTCAGCCTATCACAAGGGATGAGCTCTCTAGACTGATTATCCCACTTGTTTTTATGAGTTTTTTCTGAGCCCTCAGCCCACCAACCAAAGAACAAATACCCCACTGAAAAATCTAGGATGTCTTCTCAGATTCAGAGCTCAGATGTTTTATCTTATCTCAACATTTCTAGACCTTTATATTTTTTCCATCTCAGTTATGCATATAATTTACTGCACATGCTTGTGTGCCAGTCTATACCTCCTTGATGACTGGTGCTTTTTCGTTTTCTCTCTGTTTGTCCCTAGCACACTGGCTCAGTGTATTATTCCAGTAATAAACTGTGTGCAGTTAGAAGGGGGAAGACCATGTTACTGTTGTTCTTTCTTTTTTCCTTTTAAGGTGATCAGTGAAGCATCAAGTATAATTATGACTTAATAAGTGCTTTTTGTTGATGATGGTGAAATGTTCTTTCACAGTTACAGACTGTACCTTCCTGTAATCCAGGTATTGCAGGTCATGGAGAAGCAAGATTGAAATATTAAAGTTGATGAAATCTGGAGTGAGTGATATCTTTGTTATTAACAAGCTGAAAATTTGGATAAATTTTTAAACAATTTCTTTATATACACTGAACCAGCTACTGTCAGGGGTTGAGGATGAAAATAAGTCTAAAGTTTTCACTATGGATTGTGGAGTTTGGATAAAGACAGAGGACTTTCTAAAATACCAAGATTCCTCCAACCTGCAGGGAAATAATCTACTCCATGCTGATAATTTTTTTCCAGTGAGGACACTAGACACTTCTCTATACATGTAGTTTCTTCTGACATGCAGAATACTGGGAAAATCTACCACTTAATTTTGGAGATGTTGCCATACTAATTTCATAGGGAAGAAAAATGGTTGCCATAATAATTTTTCTTGTGTTGGAGCTGTTGTTCCTGGTAATAATTCATACTTTTGTTGAATTAGGAGTTGGTATTTTATCCAGAATGATCAATAGAAATATGAATATGGGGAATTTTAAATTAAGAGATAGAAAGGAGCCCAAGAGTACTTGGGGAAAGGAAGCAGATGCTTAGAGAAATGACATTTAAGAATAGGTGGCTCACATAACCCATCCTGTTGGGCTAGGGGTGAAAATAAGTCCAGTTTTCAAATTCCAGTCTAGTACCCTTTCCAATGAATGGTGCTACCTCTATGAGCTCTTGGCACTGAAAATAGGGTAGGACATATAGATGTTGAGAAATTGCTCACGACTTTTATCTGTTTATATAGAAGTCTTCATAATATTTCATTGATGGCTTTACTTTTTACTGACATATTATTATGGACACAATCACTTTGCTTGTATATACAGAACATATATGTGTGCGTGCATGCTAAGTCACTTCGGTAGTGTACGACTTTGACACCCCTATGAACTATAGTCTGCCAGGCTGCTTTGTCCATGGGATTCTCCAGGCAAGGATACTGGAGTGGGTTGCCATGCTCTCCTCCCAGGGAATCTTCCCGACCCTGGGATAGAACTTGTATCTCTTGCATCTCCCGCATTGACAAGTGGGTTCTTTCCTACTAGCACCACCTGGAAAGCCCATGACACATATATGTTGAGTCACTTCAGTCATGTCTGACTCTTTGTGACCCTATGGACTGTAGCCCTCCAGGCTTCTCTGTCCAGGTGTTTTCCTGGCAAGAATGCTGGAGTGTGTTGCCACGCTCTCCTCCAGGGGATCTTCCCAGCCCAGGGAACGGACTTGCGTCTCCTGCACTGGCAGGAGGATTCTTTACGCTGAGCCACTGGGGAAGTCCATGGCACATATATACCAGATGTGTAATATGAGGAGATGCTATAATGAAAGCTTTAGTTTCAAATAATGCTGAGCCATCACTCACCTGGCCTATAGGTCTCCATGAGTAAATAAATAAATAAATATCATGGCAGGAAATATTTGGTATGGGCTAGAAGGACTGAAGGACTTCCCAGGTGGTGCTAGTGGTGAAGAATCCGCCTGCCAATGCAGGACAGTAAGAGATGCAGGTTCGATCCCCGGATCGGGAAGATCCCTTGGAGGAGGAAATGGGAACTCACTCCAGTACCGAAGTGACTTAGCACACTTAGAAGGACTGAAGGTGTGAGAGAGGTGGAAAGAAAGGCTTTCAACTTTCTGTGCTTGTTTTAGGCCAGGTGACTCTAGCTGGGTGGCTCTGGGCTTACTGACAAAGAAAGGATGCCCCTTTCCTTTCATCCTCCTGTTCCCATGCCCTACTCCTCAGAAGAGTTTCCAAAGTTCTTGTCTGCCTTCTAAGGGAAGAGATACATCATCTCTTTCTAAAAGGAAAATGTATTTTTTATTTGTAGAATCTAGGCTATGGATGGTTATTGTTGTTCAGTTGCTCAGTGATGTCTGACTCTTTGAGACCCCATGGACTGCAGCACACCAGGCTTCCCCGTCCTTCACTATCTCTCAGAGTTTGTTCAAATTCATGTCCATCAAGTATCTCATCCTCTGTCGTCCCCTTCTCCTCCTGCCTTCAGTCTTCCCCAGCATCATGGTCTTTGCCAATGAGCTGTCTATTCCCATCAGGTGGCCAAAGTGCTGGAGTTTTGGCTTCAGCGTCAGTCCTTCCAATGAATATTCAGGACTGATTTCCTTTAGGATTGACTAGTTTGATCTCCTTGCTGTCCAAGGGACTCTCAGGAGTCTTCTCCAGCACAATTTGAAAGCATTAATTCTTAAGGTCTCCGCCTTCTTTATGGCCCAACTCTCATGACTCATCTATAAATTCAAGACAAAAACAGAAACAAGACTCCTAAACCTTTTGTAAACTCTCCTTCTTTGTATATATATCCTTTGAGTAAATCCCTCTTGGCCTTGGCTGTGTCACCTGGCACATTTTGTGTCACCACAGAAGTACTAAAGTGAGGCTAGCTCATGTCCCTTGAGCTAGTTAGGCTAGCTCACTAGCTTTATAACAAGGCTTTCTTCTTTGTTCTGCTTTTCAGGGCAATCCATTTCCCTGAAGCATAGGTCTCCCCTCCCAAGAGACTTTAAAATGTACATCTCCCTTCCAAAATTATGGGAATCCTAATTTGTAATAAAATCACATGAATGAGTTGTGGTAAGTTTTTGGCAGGATCTAGAAAATAATGGTTTCACTTAAACATGAATCACTAAAACACTACTTCAACACAATTAACTCAAAGCAGCCCTTACTGTTAGAATTAAGAGATTTCCTCCACAAACCTCTCTTCCTTACACAGATTTCCAGTACGGAGGTCTACGCACCACTGCAAGGAAAACTGTTTCAACAAATCTTCTTTTCCTCCAAAACAAAATAAAGATCCATCTCTTCTCATTGTCTTCCTGACAGCTGCTCAGGTTGCAGAGTATTCATAGCTTGATTAAGACAGGAGTAAATATATCAAAAGTGAAAAAAAGGAAAAGTTGAAAAATGTCATTTCCTTTGAGGGGGATTTCTCAGTAATCACAAGAGGAGCACGGGGACTGCTTTCATGTAGTATGGAAGGCATTTTGGTTGGGAGCTTTGCTAAGACTGGAGCTTAGAATGTGTACCCAAGTTGTCTCATTCTAAACAGAACTGCGCTCAGATGTATATGGCGGTGATGAGCCCAGGGACACCCTGGGAATGTGAGGTTGTAACAAAATATCAGAGAGAGCTTTGCTTTGCTGTGCAATCAGTTGTTATACCAGATTGCTTCTGAGTCACATAAAGGATAACATTATTTTCCAGCAACATTTATTTTAAAACATAAGGTAGACTTGACAATGCTTAAGATACTGAAGAAAATTGAAACCCTCTCCACTTCAAGAACTTAAAGTCTAAAAGACAACATGATTGGCAGCCTGGATAGTAACTTTTATTTTCCTGATGAAGGACATGAAAAGACTTTATCTTTTTATCCTGGCCCCTTTCTTTCTTTTTGCTGCATAGTGTTTGGTGATGAGGAAAGGGGAGGAGGAGGATGACCATGTTTCAATGTAGAGGCAAACCATGGAGGTGACCGGAGAAAGCAGAGCTGACTAGAGAAGGAGGAGGGGAAAGTTTCTAAGTATTTTTTTGTTTTAGGGTAGGGTGTTCTTGCCTGGAGAATCCCAGGGATGGCAGAGCCTGGTGGTCTGTGGTCTATGGGGTCGCACAGAGTCAGACACGACTGAAGCAACTTAGCAGCAGCAGCAGGACCAGTTATAAAATACCAAGGTGCATTGACATATACCATGTTTCCTATTAAGAAAATTTGTAGTGATTGGTGAGTTTGATTTTTTCTTTCAAGTAGGAACCTGTGATCTACTCTTCCTGGGGAAGCCTTTCACACTAGAAACATCCAAGGAGCTGAGAAAATTCTAACTCAATCTTATTCTTATGGGAAAGATGAACACACAAAGTGGTATGGGTTTCAAAGGCACTTTAGAAGAGTCACATTTTATTTTTCTTTGATTAGATTTGTTGTTGTTGTTGTTCACTTGCTAAGTCATGTCTGACTGTTTGTGACCCCATGAACTGCAGCATGCCAGGCTTCCCTGTCCTTTACTGTCTCCCAGAGTTGGCTCAAATTCCATGTCCATTGAATCAGTGATGTTATCTGAGCATCTCATCCTGTGCTGCCCTCTTCTCCTTTTGCCTTCAGTCTTCCCCAGCATCAGGGTCTTTTCCAATGAGTTGGCTCTGAACATCAGGTGGCCCAAGTATTGGAGCTTTAACGTCAGCATCAGTTGTTCCCATGAATAGTCAAGGATTGATTTCCTTTAGGATTGACTGGTTTGATCTCTTTGCAGTCCCAGGGACTTTCAAGAGTCTTCTCCAGCACTACACCTTGAAAGCATCAATTCTTTGGCACTTAACCTTCTTGATGATCCAGCTCTTACATCCATATATGACTGCTGGAAAAATCGTAGCTTAGACTATATGGGCCTTGGGCAGCATAGGCTGTCTAGGTTTGTCTTGATTAGATTAAACTTAAACACCCTGAAAAAGAAAAAAAAAAAATTCCCTGGCAATCTGGTGGTTAGGACTCCACGCTTTCACTAATGAGGGCCTGGATTCGATTCCTGGTTCAGGAAGTAAGATCCCATAAGCAATTCTATTGCAGAGGGCACAGGTTCAATCTCTGATTAGGGAAGTTTCACATGCCATCAGTGTGGCCAACAACAACAACAACAACAACAAAACCCCAAAACCTCTTTTTATTATTCTAATAGCATCAAGTCATGGGGCCCAAATGTTTCCCACCAGGGAAAGGTGTTTACCCCTTTTCAGCAAGAAGGATGGGTGTGCAGTGCCATACAACCTGAAAGGTAGGTATAGCCAACTCCATTTTCCAGATGAGAAAAACTGTGGTTCCAGAAAACCATGTGATTTGCTGGGCCAACAGGTTGTTACTGGTGGAACCAGAGTTCCCACCCAGGTGGTTTAAGTTTCTGGCCTTCCTCTTTCTACCCTGCATCTGTGTTTAACCAATCCTGGAGGTCTCCTTGGCCCCAGTTAGGCTTCTCCAGTGTGGGTGAAAATCCGTTTTCCTCTTTTGAAATCATGCTCCAAAACAGCTTGTAAGGAAACTGTAATATTTTACTGACAATCTCCAGAGTCCCGGCAACACATTGGGTGCTTGAATACAGCACACACAAGTCCACAACCCTTCCTGACCTCCTTGCATCTCCCTCCCCAACTCTGATGACAAGTTTAATTGCTGCCATGATTCACAAATATTTCTAAGGAAGAGGTTGAACTTGTTTCTTCTCTTCAGCCACAGGAAAACATCAAGAAAGAAGGTGGTTTCAGACAGACTTGCTGCAAGTGCCAGGTGACTGGTCTCCATTGTTGGTGAATTTTGTCTGCAAACTTGGCACATCTTACCTCCCAGCTCCACCCAGAGGGCACCCCATTTCATCCTCAAGGTAGTGTTTCTGGCTACAAAAATCACCAGCTATTGCAAGCTGTCAGGGACCCTGTCAGTTTTCAGTTGGGCTACACTGGTTTGAGCATTCTTAGTTGTGCACGTTATGATCTGGTTATCCATGGCCCAATTTCTTTGAGCCGCTCTGCAAATTTGGCCATGATGGATGCACAGCATCTATTTTAGACTCACTTTTTAAATCGTGATCATAAATAGTTTCGGAAGCATTAATAGGAGGACATGCTGTTCCTCATTTGTATCACTGTGTCACTTTGGAATGTCATTAATAATTGGCTTGTATTATCCGTGTACTACCCCCTACTCTCCAAAAGTAATAATTTTAGCTTTATTTTTAGTCTGTGCACATAGTTCTGAAAATGACCAAGGAGACAAGGAGTACTATTTTGAAGGAGATTCTTTCTGAGCATTAGCTTATCATCTGTGTTCACAAAGAATGAAGTATTCTGCCACTTATTCCTGATCTTACAACACTGAAACGTCCCTTATAGCTCAAAACGGGCACCTAAAAATCAAAGCCCGTGACTATCAATGTATGTAGGATGGACTTTGCTTTGCTTTGTTCTATTAAAAGCACAGAAACACGTCTGACCCAGATTAGTATTCCTCAGGATTAGAATGAATAAGCTTTTCAATTGCTTTGTAACTATATCAAAGTTAATTGGAACACACTATTAAATTTTTTTCTCTGTCCTCAGTTATGTAAGAAAGAATGTGCTTGAGAGTAATATTCCTCATTTGCAATATTGAAAGAGAAATTGTATGCAGCATTTCAATTCTCCCCCTTTAGGCAGGAAACATGCCTTAAGGTGACATGGGATTTGCCATAGAAACTTGGACAGCGGTTCATTGTTGTTTAAGGCTGGGCAACACTAGAGACCTCTCTGCATGCTCTCACAGAACTGGGGAAGAGGCAAGACCACCTTCACCCCTGGAGTCACCTTCACCAGTGACTGTGGTAGAAAAACTCTGGTCTCTGTGCACAGGACAAAGCATGTCTAATGTTCACGCCAGCTGCCATGGACTGAGGGTTTGTGTCTCCTTAAAACTCAAAGGCTAGAGCCTCAGTGTGACAGTATTTGCATGTGGGCCTTTGGCAGATACTTAGGTTTAGATGAGGTCATAAAGGTGGAGCCCTGTGATGGCATTAGTGCCCTGATAAGAGGTGAAAGATTGAAGTTTTGTCTCTCTTCACCACGAGGACAGAGTGAGAAAACGACTGTCTGCAAGCCAGAAGAGGGCCCTTGCAGGGAAACCGAATCACCTGGCGCCTTCATCTTGGACTTCTTAGCCTCCAGAACTAAACTAAGGAAATTAACTAAATGAATTCCTGTTGTTTAAGCCACCCAGCCTATGGTCCTCTGTGAGCAGAGCCCTAGGTGACTAAGGCTATACTTTAATGCAACCCTGACATTGAACGTTTTACTTATCATTTTATCTTTTAACTCAGTGCTGCCCTGTACTTTGATCTGGGCCAGTTCTTGCTTGTAACCTGGAAAGCCTCTCATGTTAAAAGTCATCATGTTGTTCCGTGGAGACAGTTGCATCTCCAACATTTCCACATTGAAAGCCTGATGGCAGATTTCCCTAACCATGGGTATTTAGTTTTATCTGGTTTGTTTCTTTGATAACTCAGTCATAGCATTTAATACTCAAAACTGGGTAGAAATTATTACATTCTTCTCTATCCCTGCCATCTGCACTTCTCCACTAGAATCCTAGCTCTGTAAAGGTCAGGATGTGTTCTTTTTGTTCCTCTTCATACCGTAACATGGTACCCAGCTCCAACAGGTGCTGACTGGTGACTAAATGAGGGGCATTGCTGGGTGTGATGAACCAGAGAGCACCTCAGATTCAGTGCTTACTTGGTTCCTGCAAAGAATTAAAGAATTTTTGGATGATGTGTCTTTTCTAGGGTTATTTCTTTCAATCCATCTCTCTGTTCTGGATACTTTCAAACTCATTTCCTTGCTTTGTTTTAAGCTGACCATTCTAAACAACTTGTGACAAGAAGACTGAACTAGGAATTGGGATTCCCCAGAGCTCTGAAGGAGTTAATGGAAGCAGTAAGTGAGGGACTGTTTGGCCAGATCTGTAATTTCAAGCAAATGATTATTTATACTCAGAACCAGGAAGAAATCTTTCCTGGACCCAGAAGATTATATTCTCTGTTTCTCCTCTGTTTTAGGTAGACTATAAAGCTAGGATCATTGAACATTTATGTGTAGAAAAGAGGGAGGAAAGATTTCTCTGATAGGCAATTCTGAGCCCTTAATAATTGCCTAGCATTGTGATGTAAATTCGCATGCAGATAAGGAGAAAGCTGTGGGTGGAGTATATGTGGATTTTCACAATGTATTTGATAATTCACTGGAGTTTTTAGTTGAGTGTCCCGATGATTTTCTCACTGGAGGAAAGAGGATGATTAGTCACACTTGGGAAAAACAGGAAATGAAGTGTATGGTAAACAGACAGTTTCACATGGGGAAATATAAAGGAGGCAATGTTCAAGCCTTTGTTTTAACCAGATTCCTTATAAATGAATATTAGTGCCTAAATTTGTTAATGACACAAAACTTTTAGGGGTTGGGAAGAAAGCTAAACAAAGAGATAAATGCAGAAAGTTTATAAATGTTGAGCTTCGTTGGTGGCTCAGAGGGTAAAGAATCCACCTGCAATGAAGGAGACTCAGGTTTGATCCCTGGGTTGAGAAGAGCCCCTGGAGAAGGGAATGGAAACCCACTCTAGGATTCTTGCCTGGAGAATTTCAGGGACAGAGGAGCCTGGTGGGCTACAGTCCATGGGGTGGCAAAGAGTCAGACATGACTGAGCAACTAACACACGCACACACACACACACACACACACAAATCTGTAAGTAGGGATGAAAATGGCAACTAGAACAAGTGAGAGGTCTTTAGGTAATAACCGAAACCAGCGTTTATCAAGAGTCTGCCACGTACTGGCCACTTTTTAAAGCACTTCACGTGTGTTATTTTACTTGCCCTCCTAAAATACCATATGAAGTTGGTTCTATTATTATCCTAATTTTATTAATGATGGAACTCAGATCAGAACTTACTCGAGATCACACAAACAGTAAATTGTAGAGCTGGACTCAACCTAGGAGCCTGACTTAGAACCTGTGTACCTTAGCACCACACTAGGGGACTGACTACATCAAATACATAGAAGATGAAGGGAATAGAAAACAGAAAAAAAGACTAAAAATATTGTTCAAAGCAAAAATTCTTCCAAAAGAAAAAAAAAAAGCTCAGCAGGAAGAGTGATGAAAAGCCAAACCAAATATGATCCTATCACTTTATAATTAGAATGCATTTACACTTGCATTTTTGTGGGCAGCTGTTTAAATTAATTTAAGAAGGAACTAACCAACCAACAGAAGATTGGCAATAAAAATGGTAGAACAAATGAAAATGGAAGTTTGGGAGAAAGACTTTAAGAATAAAGGTTGAGAAAAGGCTGAGATTACTATCTATGAAATCATAAGTAACATAACTAAAGTAGATACAAAAATTACTCTTGAAATTGCTGGCAAAGTAAATACACAGCACTCATTTAATAATCAACCTATGGTATCACTACCCCAAGAGTTAGTGTGGGAAAAATATACAATATCTATCGCTGTGTTTAAAATTACTAAGAATAATTATAAACAACTTCTGAAAACAGAGATGGATCCAGCATACAAATGTGTGATGCCAGGAAGAGCAGTCATGCGCCTAACCCAGCCAAAAAAAAGCAAGAGAGAAGCTGTACTGCAGTGGTCAACTCTGGCTTTGAAGTCAGACAGACTTAGGTTTAGATCCTGACTCTACAGTTCACTGAGAAGTTATTTAATCCCTCTGAGTCGTAGTTTCATCACCTGCCAACAGCAGATAATTATACTTCAGTGGGCATTTGGGCCCAGCACATAATTGGCACTGAAAAAATGTTGGCTGTTACTATGATTAATATGACCCCCTGTATCTCTGTGCAATGTGCTCAGAAAAACTTCCCTCTTCCGTTAGGCTGAAGGATGTTGAGGGTTTCAATTTTATTTTACCCTGAGCTGAGGTTCTTAGGCTCAGCTTTGAACAGAAGTTCAGGTCCTCCATGTATGCTGGGAAATTACTGTGACCTCCTTTAATCTTGGGAAGATATGTACTTGTGTGGTATTCTTTTATAAATTAAAACAGCTTATACTTTCTTGATTATCTCTTCTTAAGAGTTTATAATGATATAGTGATCTCTTATGCATCTCTTTTGAATTTTATTTTCTGGAGGCTTAGTTTGTTTTTGATGATCCTTTTCTGCCTATCCTGTGAGAGGGGAAGGACTTTGTGTGTTTGCTCTTCTTGTGAGAATGGATTCGTTTTGCTTGCTGTTTCTTATCTCTCTGATCAAAACCTTCTAGTCCAAGGACCAAACATACTGTAAGTAACAACAACAATACTCAAATAAGCCTTCTGCTCTGAAATGACAAGCTGAATAAAAGGCAAAATAGTGTGTGCTTGTTATGACTCACATGTTGCCTAGAATTTCAGAGCCTCTGCCCTATTTTGTTTAAATCAAACGTATCATGTGATCTGGCCACAAGGACTGAGTATGACAATGATGTGCATTTTGCTGAAACAAGGTCAGCAGTCAGAGCTGGAGAGCTACACCCTGGGGAATTCAGCTGTAACCATTGCCCAGAAAATTATAATTTAGGAAATTATTTCCTAAATTTCAACTACATTTCACGTTTCTGGGCAATGTCATTTTTATATCTTTTTTTTTCCTATTTGCCTGGTGAATAGGTAACTCTTTTCAGTGACAACAGTCAGGCTTGACCTAAAAGAGAAACAGGAAGAAAGAAATTGTCCAGAACTTTGAAATTATATATTTCTATTTCCATTATATTTATAGTGCCCAAGAAATAAACAGAAAATAATTTTAAAAGGGAGCACCAGCCAAAACAAATTTACAAGGGGAAGGTAAATAGTTGATTAGAATCTGAGATTATGAATATTGCTTTCTTTTTTTTTTGTAAATGGGCATCTACCTTAAAGACATAGCATTAGAAAAATGTATAAAATTGAAAACACATTGACAATAAAGCATCTCACCCCATCCCCTCTGTACTTTTAGATTAGCTTCAAATTTTCTGATTATAGTCACAAACAGGAATGAAAGGTCAAAGGAGAACTGTAGAGTTTCCTTTAATCTTTTAAACTTCTTTACGTGTTTCAGATGGCATCAACCTGGAGCCTGGGGCCACCACCATAGACTCCTTGCAATTGTCGCTTTGGCATGTCTGTCATCAGTGGTTTCTGAGAGATAATCCTCTCAGAAATGTAGTCCACATTCTTGTTTGCTTTAGAGCAGAAGAACCTCTAATTCGAAAAAGTGCATGTATCTCAGTGTTCATAGCAGTGCTATTTACATTAGCCAAGACAAGGATGCTACTAAGTGTCTTTCAACTAAGGAATGGATAAAAAATATTCCCAACAATGGAATATTACTCAGCCATAAAAATGAATGAATGAATTCTGTTTGGACCAACATGGATGGATCTAGAGGTTATTATACTAAGTGAAGTGAGTCAGATAGAGAAAGACAAATATTATATGATATCACTTATATGTAGAATCATAAAAATAAAAGGAATGAATTTATTTACAAAACAGAAACAGACTCACATAGAACACAAACTTATGGTTACCAAAGAAAAAAGGTGGGGGGGATTGATGAATTAGAAAAATGAGATTAATAGATATGTACTATTTATGTACCTATACTAGAAAATAATCTAGAAAAAATATATACATAACAAAGAATTCCCTGATTGTCCAGTGGTTTGGGCTCTATGCCCTCATTGTGGGGCATGGATTTGATCCCTGATGCTGGGCTTCCCAGGTAGCCTTAGTGGTAAAGAATTTGCCTGCCAATGCAGGAGCTGCAGGAGAAGCAGTTTCGATCCTGGCTCAGGAAGATCCCTGGAGGAGGAGATGGAAATCCACTCCAGATTTCTTGCTAGGAAGGTTCCATGGACAGAAGCGCCTGGTGAGCTACAGTCCATGGGGTCACAAAGAGTCAGATATGACTGAGTGACTGAGCATGCAGGCATGGGGAACTAGATCATACATGCATGTAACATGGTTAAAAAATATATATATACACACAGTTCAGTTCAGTTCAGTCGCACAGTGGTGTCAGACTCTTTGCGACCCCATGAATCACAGCACGCCAGGCCTCCCTGTCCATCACCATCTCCCGGAGTTCACTCAGACTCATGTCCATAGAGTCCGTGATGCCATCCGGCCATCTCATCCTCTGTCGTCCCCTTCTCCTCTTGCCCTCAATCCCTCCTTGCATCAGAGTCTTTTCCAATGAGTCAGCTCTTCGCATGAGGTGGCTAAAGTACTGGAGATTCAGCTTTAGCATCATTCCTTCCAAAGAAATCCCAGGGTTGATCTCCTTCAGAATGGACTGGTTGGATCTCCTTGCAGTCCAAGGGACTCTCAAGAGTCTTCTCCAACACCACAGTTCAAAAGTATCAATTCCTCAGCGCTCAGACTTCTTCACAGTCCAACTCTCACATCCAAACATGACTACAGGAAAAAACCATAGCCTTGACTAGACGGACCTTAGTCGGCAAAGTAACATCTCTGCTTTTGAATATGCTATCTATGTTGGTCATAACTTTTCTTCCAAGGAGTAAGCGTCTTTTAATTTCATGGCTGCAGTCACCACCTGCAGTGATTCTGGAGACCCCCAAAAATAAAGTCTGACACTGTTTCTCTACTGTTTCCCCATCTATTTCCCATGAAGTGATGGGACCAGATGCCATAATCTTCGTTTTCTGAATGTTATACTTTAAGCCGACTTTTTCGCTCTCCTCTTTCACTTTCATCAAGAGGCTTTTTAGCTCCTCTTCACTTTCTGCCATAAGGGTGGTGTCATCTGCATATCTGAGGTTATTGATATTTCTCCCGGCAATGATTCCAGCTTGTGTTTCTTCCAGTCCAGCGTTTCTCATGATGTACTCTGCATAGAAGTTAAATAAGCAAGGTAACAATGTACAGCTTTGACATACTCCTTTTCCTATTTGGAACCAGTCTGTTGTTCCATGTCCAGTTCTAACTGTTGCTTCCTGGCCTGCATACAGATTTCTTAGGAGGCGGGTCAGGTGGTCTGGTATTCCCATCTCTTTCGGAATTTTCCACAGTTTATTGTGATCCACACAGCCAAAGGCTTTGGCATAGTCAATAAAGCAGAAATAGATGTGTTTCTGGAACTCGCTTGCTTTTTCCATGATCCAGTGGATGTTGGCAATTTGATCTCTGGTTCCTCTGCCTTTTCTAAAACCAGCTTGAACATCAGGGAGTTCACGGTTCACGTATTGCTGAAGCCTGGCTTGCAGAATTTTGAGCATTACTTTACTAGCATGTGAGATGAATGCAATTGTGTGGTAGTTTGAACATTCTTTGGCATTGCCTTTCTTTGGAATTGGAATGAAAACTGACCTTTTCCAGTCCTGTGGCCACTGCTGAGTTTTCCAAATTTGCTGGCATATTGAGTGCAGCACTTTCACAGCATCATCTTTCAGGATTTGAAACAGCTCAACTGGAATTCCATCACCTCCACTAGCTTTATTCGTAGTGATGCTTTCTAAGGCCCACTTGACTTCACATTCCAGGATGTCTGGCTCTAGGTGAGTGATAACACCATCGTGATTATCTGGGTCATGAAGATCTTTTTGTACAGTTCTTCCATGTATTCTTGCCACCTCTTCTTAATATCTTCTGCTTCTGTTAGGTCCATACCATTTCTGTCCTTTTCAAGCTCATCTTTGCATGAAATGTTCCCTTGGTATCTCTAATTTTCTTGAAGAGATCAGATCTCTGGTCTTTCCCATTCTGTTCTTTTCCTCTATTTCTTTGTACTGATTGCTGAAGAAGGCTTTCTTATCTCTTCTTGCTATTCTTTGGAACTCTGCATTCAGATGCTTATATCTTTCCTTTTCTCCTTTGCTTTTCGTCGCTCTTCTTTTCACAGCTATTTGTAAGGCAGAGTATAACATGAGAAACACTGGGCTGGAGGAAGCACAAGTGGAATCAAGATTGCCAGGAGAAATATCAAGAACCTCAGATATACAAATGACACCACCCTTATGGCAGAAAGTGAAGAGGAACTAAAGAGCCTCTCAATGAAAGTCCAAGAGGAGAGTGAAAAGTTGGCTCAAAGCTCAACATTCAAAAAACTAAGATCATGGCATCTGGTGCCATCATTTCACAGCAAATACATGAGGAAACAGTGACAGACTTTCTTTGGAGGGGGCTCCAAAATCACTGCAGATGGTGACTGCAGCCATGAGATTAAAAGACTCTTACTCCTTGGAAGGAAAGCTATGACCAACCTAGACAGCGTATTCAAAAGCAGAGACATTACTTTGCCAGCAAAGGTCCATCTAGTCAAGGCTATGATTTTCCCAGTGGTCATGTATGGATGTGAGAGTTGGACTATAAAGAAAGCTGAGTGCTGAAGAACTGACGCTTTTGAACTATGGTGTTGGAGAAGACTTTTGAGAGTCCCTTGGATTACAAGGAGATCCAACCAGTCTATCCTAAAGGAGATCAATCCTGAGTGTTCATTGAAAGGACTTATGTTAAAGTTGAAACTCCAGTACTTTGGCCACCTGATGGGAAGAACTGACTCATTTGAAAAGACCCTGATCCGGAAAGATTGAAGGTGGGAGGACAAGGGGATGACAGAGGATAAGATGGTTGGATGGCATCAACAGCTCAATGGACATGAGTTTGAGTAGATTCCAGGAGTTCATGATGGACAAGGAGGCCTGGCAATCTGCAGTCCATGGGGTTGCAAAGAATCAGACATGACTGAGCAACTGAACTGAATGGAAGTGAATATACCTCTCATTCTCAAAATAAATACACTGTAATTTGTAGCTGAAATTCTCTGTGATACATTTACCTGACTGATTAAAAATATCTAGCTTTTTTTTTGCTGTTCTTAATTCTTTTTTACTGAAGTCTCATTGTTTTACGATATTAGGTTAGTTTCAAGTTACAGCAAAGTTTCAGTTTTATAATTAGAGATGCCAAAGGAACATTTCATGCAAAGATGGGCTCGATAAAGGACAGAAATGGTATGGACCTAACAGAAGCAGAAGATATTAAGAAGAGGTGGCAAGAATATATGGAAGAACTGTACAAAAAGATCTTCATGACCCAGATAATCACGATGGTGTTATCACTCACCTAGAGCCAGACATCCTGGAATGTGAAGTCAAGTGGGCCTTAGAAAGCATCACTACGAATAAAGCTAGTGGAGGTGATGGAATTCCAGTTGAGCTGTTTCAAATCCTGAAAGATGATGCTGTGAAAGTGCTGCACTCAATATGCCAGCAAATTTGGAAAACTCAGCAGTGGCCACAGGACTGGAAAAGGTCAGTTTTCATTCCAATTCCAAAGAAAGGCAATGCCAAAGAATGTTCAAACTACCACACAATTGCATTCATCTCACATGCTAGTAAAGTAATGCTCAAAATTCTGCAAGCCAGGCTTCAGCAATACGTGAACCGTGAACTCCCTGATGTTCAAGCTGGTTTTAGAAAAGGCAGAGGAACCAGAGATCAAATTGCCAACATCCACTGGATCATGGAAAAAGCAAGCGAGTTCCAGAAACACATCTATTTCTGCTTTATTGACTATGCCAAAGCCTTTGGCTGTGTGGATCACAATAAACTGTGGAAAATTCCGAAAGAGATGGGAATACCAGACCACCTGACCCGCCTCCTAAGAAATCTGTATGCAGGCCAGGAAGCAACAGTTAGAACTGGACATGGAACAACAGACTGGTTCCAAATAGGAAAAGGAGTATGTCAAAGCTGTACATTGTCACCTTGCTTATTTAACTTCTATGCAGAGTACATCATGAGAAACGCTGGACTGGAAGAAACACAAGCTGGAATCATTGCCGGGAGAAATATCAATAACCTCAGATATGCAGATGACACCACCCTTATGGCAGAAAGTGAAGAGGAGCTAAAAGCCTCTTGATGAAAGTGAAAGAGGAGAGCGAAAAAGTTGGCTTAAAGCTCAACATTCAGAAAACGAAGATCATGGCATCCGGTCCCATCACTTCATGGGAAATAGATGGGGAAACAGTAGAAACAGTGTCAGACTTTATTTTTTGGGCTCCAGAATCACTGCAGGTGGTGACTGCAGCCATGAAATTAAAAAAGACGCTTACTCCTTGGAAGAAAAGTTATGACCAACATAGATAGCATATTCAAAAGCAGAGATGTTACTTTGCCGACTAAGGTCCGTCTAGTCAAGGCTATGGTTTTTCCTGTAGTCATGTATGGATGTGAGAGTTGGACTGTGAAGAAGTCTGAGCGCTGAGGAATTGGTGCTTTTGAACTGTGGTGTTGGAGAAGACTCTTGAGAGTCCCTTGGACTGCAAGGAGATCCAACCAGTCCATTCTGAAGGAGATCAACCCTGGGATTTCTTTGGAAGGATTGATGCTAAAGCTGAATCTCCAGTACTTTGGCCACCTCATGCGAAGAGCTGACTCATTGGAAAAGACTCTGATGCAAGGAGGGATTGAGGGCAAGAGGAGAAGGGGACGACAGAGGATGAGATGGCTGGATGGCATCACGGACTCTATGGACGTGAGTCTGAGTGAACTCTGGGAGATGGTGATGGACAGAGAGGCCTGGCGTGCTGTGATTCATGGGGTCACAAAGAGTCTGACACAACTGAGCGACTGAAATGAACTGAACTGAACTCTGCATATAATTAAATAAGCCGGGTGACAATATACAGGCTTAATGTACTACTTTTCCTATTTGGAAGCAGTCTGTTGTTCCAGTTCTAACTGTTGCTTCCTGACCTGCATACAGATGTCTCAAGAGGCAGGTCAGGTGGTCTGGTATTCACATCTCTTTCAGAATTTTCCAGTTTGTTGTAATCCATACAATCAAAGGCTTTCGCATAGTCAATAAAGCAGAAATAGATGTTTTTCTGGAAATCTCTTGGTTTTTCGATGAGCCGGCAGATGTTGGCAATTTGATCTCTGGTTCCTCTACCTTTTCTAAAAGCAACTTGAACATCAGGAAGTTCACGGTTCACATATTGTTGAAGCCTCGCTTCGAGAATTTTGAGCATTACTTTGTTCCCATGTGAGATGAGTGCAGTTGTGTGGTAGTTTGAACATTCTTTGGCATTGCCTTTCTTTGGGATTGGAATGAAAAGTGACCTTTTCCAGTCCGGTGGCTACTGCTGAATTTTCCAAATTTGCTGGCATATTGAGAAGTACGTAAGTGGGACTAACTGTCTGTATTGAGACAGCAGGCAGCTGCACTACCTGGCCATCGCCTCTGGATTACTCAATGCATGCAACTACTTTTTTCCTTATTCTCTGTAATTACAAAAAAAAAAAAAAAGCCAAGGTCACCCTTTTGCCTTCTTTCTCCTGAGTTCACTCTTCTCTTTTGTAGGCTGATTTTGAAGTATATTTGCTACACTTCCTGTCCAGCAACGAGAAAGTGGAAAACTGGATAACAAAGAATAATACTCTTCATTCAGTGGTGCTGGTTCTAGTCTTTTGTAAAAATGTATTACACCCATTCACCTAATGAGTGAAGCATTTGTAAATCAAGGCAAAAAATGCCTGATTTAGAATATTTTAACATTTTCACACTTATTTTTTAAAGTAAATGTTTATTTTTGAGAGAGTAGATAATATTGCTAGTGTTCTCTAGTAATGAGGGAAGGTCCTGTAATGGTCCCTGACTGCTTCTCTCAGAGAGGACACCTACCTGGGGATGGTATACCAGTTAAGTTCAACTTCCCATTTCCATGTGCAACTTGTGTGTGTGTGTCAGTCATCAGTCATGTCTCACTCTGTGATCCCATGGACTGTAGCCCACCAGGCTCCTCTCTCCATGGAATACTCCAGTCAAGAATACTGGAGTGGGTTGCCATTTCCTCCTCTAGAGGATCTTCCCAACCCAGGGATCAAACTCATGTCTCCTGCATTGCAGGCAGATTACCATCTGAGCTGCAAACCTGAACAACACTCAGAAAATGACTGCAAAGGCCCTCCACTTTTTCTGTTTTGTTTTGCCTTGTTTTTAATCATCTAGTTGAAGAATTCTGGGTATGCATTAACTTCTCTCCCTCCACACCACTCCCCCACCCTGCCCCACCCCAAATGTTTTTCTGCCAGGAACTGAGCGCCACAGTGCTTTGATGGATTTCCTATTTTGATAGTAAAATCCTTGTTTTCCTTACAAAACAAGATTTTCTCTGCTTCTAAACAGTACTGTAATCTTGCCCTTCTGACTACCCAGTGCCTGCATCCCTTCCCTCCACGTTTCAGGAAGGAGCAGTTAAGCAATCCTGTCCTGTTTCTTTTGAACGTGGCAAACAGAGTGGCATTAAGAGCTGTTATGCTGAATCATGACATAGACATGTTTTCGAACATCATCCAGACCATTTTGGATTAAGGCAGGAAGGCTGATTCTGAGCCACTATTGAACCCAACCCAAGAAAGACAGAAGTGTGGAAGAAGGTTGAAGGAAAACAACCTTATCTGAGTCAAAAGTCCAGTTTTCCTTCCAGTGTATAGTTTAAAAGTGCTAACTCATTGAAATGAACTTGAGGTTGGGGGTTACAATTTTTTACAGCAGATTTTTGGGTTAAACTCATTAAATAAACCCATTTAAACCTGTTACAGGGCTTCTCTGGTGGCTCAGATGGCCACGAACTGCTTGCAGAGAGGAGACCTAGGTTCAGTCCCTGGGTTGAGAAGATCCTCTGGAGGAGGAAAGGGCAACCTCCTCTAGTATTCTTGCCTGGGAAATCCCATGGACAGAGGGAGCCCACTGGGCTACAGTCCATGGGATTGCAAAGAGTCAGACATGCCTGAGCAATTAACTAACACTAACTATACCTATTACATGAGGTATACATAGAAATTAAATTATATACCTTCTGCACTTACTTCCCTGCCTCCACATCCATCAAAGCCACTAATCTCTAATTTGTTTATTTGTTTGCAAAGGGCCCCAGGAAATACACTTGTCTTGGAGTCCAGAGCACTTGGACAGCTCTGGGAGCCATCATGCCCCAGCCTCTGGGACAGGTAGCTCCCATGTCCAGGCAATGGACATTCCCCTGGGGGTAAGGCCCACATCCAGGCCACACCTTCAGAGTCAGTGAGACTGGAAGGAGGTAGAGATAAGATTCAAAAGGGAAAAAGATCCCCTTCTTTGCCTCTACCCACATCTCCTTCCTCAAGTGGAGAGCCCTAGGTTCTGCCATTATTGTTCCTTTTGATAAAAGGAGTGTGCCACTTGACATGCTCCTCTCTTCTTCAAGACTCGGTAGAGGGTTAAGAGCCATTTCTTCCTAGAGGGGGTTCCTGACTCCCGCTCCTACCCACCTCTGACTCCCCAACTTCCCTCCTTAGTCTGCTGCTGCTTTATCCGCTTTTCTGCAGCAGCTGGCTTTCTTGTTGATCTCTCCAGACAGGGAAGTACTTCTAGACATTGGACTTCAGGAGTCCTGGTGAAGGTTTGTAGTTTCCCGTCTCGCACACAGTAGATGCACGATTGTCGGCTGAGCAAACAAGCTGTGAGAACCCACAGAGCTCTCTGACCTCCTGACCGTATAGATAAAGCCATATCTGCTGAGCCAGGTAGACCAAGTCTGACTTGTCTTAAAACAGGAGGTGCTTTGGAGGAGGGAGAGGAGGAAAACAGCGATAGAAGTGGTCTCCTGGTAAACAAAGTAGGGCCTTTGAAAGGGTCAGCAAATAAAAATTAACTAGGAATCTCTGTTTTACCACAAATTGAGTTTTCTAAACCCAGATACGGGGCTGCCTGTATTAGCCTCAGGCCATCACAAATCAAGTCGTGTCAGTTTCTGCACATATTTTTTTCCTTCCAGTTGTGATGAAGTTATCAAAAAGCTAGTACAATCTGTACCAATAAACTCCAAAGATTTTAACTGTGTTTTCTATCATTATAAATAAAATATATCAGCCTCATCTTCTCTTTCTATATAGCTATATAGCTATAAGTCATGTCTGACTCTTGTGCCCCAAGGACTAGAGCCTGCCAAGCTTCTCTGTCCATGAGATTTCCCAGGCAAGGATACTGAAATGACTTGCCATTTCCTTCTCCAGGGGATCTTCTTGACTCAGGGATGGAAACTGCATCTCCTGCAATGCAGGCAGTGCCCTTCATTGCAGGCAGATTCTTTGCCACTGAGCCACCCGGGAAGCCCAGCTATAAATTATATGCATGCCCTTTTACTATGCTAATACATCACACACATTATAAAATATTACATATATACATTAGAAGATGAGATAAAAATATAAATAGATATTCCAGCATTTTCTCCCCTGGCCTGAATGGATCATTGCTGCACCCTATGTAGATGGCACACCGAGTGTGGAAGGGCTTCTCCCACCTCTCCCACCTGTGACTTACTGATTTAGACAAAATCAGAGCATGCAGGTGTGGGCTACACATTATGCTTCTCTCTGCCTCAGTCTCAGTCTCTCTCCCAGTGATACAGCCTCATTTATCTCACAGAAATGTAGAGATCAATGACTGGTACACTTGGCTCTAAGACTGAGGTTTGTTTAGTATACTGTATATTAATTTCTTCTAACCTCTACTGTTTACTGGGCTTCTCTGATGGCTCAGTGGATCCGCCTGGAGTGTAGGAGACACAGGAGATGCGGGTTTGATCCCTGGTTTGGAAAGATCCGCTGGAGTAGGAAATGGCAATCCACTCCAGTATTTTTGCTTGAAAAATCCCACGGACAGAGGAGCCCAGCAGGCTACAGTCCAAAAGGGTCGCAAAGAGCTGGACATGACTGAGTGCTATGCATGCATGCACTACTGTTTTCTGGGAAGATCTTGTGATTTCATTAAATCATGCTGATTCTCCCATTAAGTGGTGGTGGTGTCTTTGAATTGTGGAATTTTAGCAGCTGGAAGAATCTTAGTGGTGACCTCTAGTCTAGTCTTTACCCAGTGATATGAGGAAACTTAGTCATAGAGAAGACAGAAGTCTCCTTGATGTAGCAGATAATCCCTGTTGCCTGGAAAACTGACCTTTCCTCTATTTTTGTTTACCCTCCTCTGAGTACCGCATGCTCAAAGGCCAGCTGGGCCCCCCTCTTCGGCTGCAGGGAATGTGTCTTGATTAGGGCAAATCAGTTATGGAGATTCCATCCATGAGCCTTGTGAAGTGGTTGAGTTTATGCTTAGGTGTGTGATCAAGCTTTTGGAAAGTTTCTTTCACTTTGAAAAAAGGAGACACCTGGCAGACATTCCCTTGCTTCCTCTGGATCTTATCACCTGTATGTGACATGGACGCTTCAGCAGCCACCTGAGGGCCTTGGAGGGAGCTCGTTTATTGGCACAACCTGTCCCGGATGCATGGCAGAGTGCAGAGATGGCTGCAAGTCACAGAACTTTCAGCTGAATCATGCTGGGACTTAATCATTCTGGGCTTCACTCTATGAAAAGTAATTTCCTTCATTGTTTAAACCACTGTTAGCTGCATTTTCTGCTATTTGTAACCAAATGCTTCATAACTAATATACAAGGAGTTTGGAGAAAGCAGAAACAGAACAAGACCCAGACCTTTAAAACAGCAAATATTACACTGCTTGGTTTTTATTTACAAATGAGAGCTTAAGAGAGTTCATTCACCCTGAGTGATAAGAGCAGTTTGTTCCTTTCTCTTCAGGAACTTTTGTCCCCGTATACTTGGAAGGTTCTGAGAGAATAAAACTATTTGATTATAAGAATGTTCTGCTTCTTCGCTTTCATTGAATGTTCAACTCTGGTGACATCTTGATGTATTTCTTCTAAGAATACATCGTTACTTTTTTAATACTAAGCACCTTATATAGAGATATCCAGTTAAACTATGCATTTTGTCTATTGGTAAATATAATTTGCCTTCAGAGGCCTGGGCCAACAGTCTTTTGGTGCATTAGAGGTAAAATGCCTGAGTATGGAATCAGATTGGCTCAGATGGCACAGAATCTGCCTGCGATGCAGGAGACCCAGGTTCCATCCCTGGGTCAGGAAGATCCTCTGGAGAAGAGAATGGTTACCCACTCTAGTGTTCTTGCCAAGAGAAGTCCCAGGGTCAGAGGGGTCTGGAGGGCCACAGCCCATGTAGCCACAAAGAGTCAGACATGACTAAATGACTAACACTTTCACTTTTTCATGGAATCAGCATAGTTGTATGTTCAAACTAAAACTCTGTCCATTGCTGGTCTAAGCTGCCCTCGCTGCTGCTGATTATTTGGGACACTCAGAAATAACCCAGGAGCTTATAAAGGTAATGAGTGGTTCCAAATCACCCACAGACACTCATAGTAAATGGAAAAGCTTTTGTCAACATGTTTAATGGTTTCAGTTGGTAAATTATTAATAGAATATATGTGGCGTCTTCAGCATTTCAAATACATTTACTTTCTGAGTGAGAACACTGGAGAACAGTCTCTCCTGCCAAATCCCCAGCTGCAGGTACTCATTCTTCTGCCTCTCTTCCATTTTCTCCCAGGTGGTATGGAATATTCCTCATCTTACACCAGGGGACTTCCCCTCATGCTGCCGAGGGCTCGTAGTTTTTCCAGCTCTTCCGCTTGGCCAGGTCCTATCACGGGACTAGTTTCATTCCATTCCACTCTTTTTCTCCTGGAATGTGGGGAAAAGATCACAATTTGAAAGAAATAAAAACATGGATTCTGGTGACTGTGCCACCACTCACTAAGCTATATTAACTTTCAGTAATTCATTTACTTCTCTCAGCCTCAGTTTCTCCACCTGTAAATTGGGGCCAGTCATTCTATGGGCGTTCTCTACATCTTGGGAATGTTGTCAGGATCCAGTGGTAAAATCCATGTGGATAGGCTGTGACCTTTCTGATTCTTGTTATTTACAAATTGTATTGTTTCTGCTGGCGGTTTTCCTTCCAATGAGGCTGACACATATCCACTCAAGTGTACCAATTCTGACTGACTCAGTAGGCAGGAAGAACAGGTCCACAGTGAAATGATCTATATGACACATTCACTTGAAAACATAGAGTGTGGTGTTGTTTTTACACAAACGAACTCTGAGAAGCAGATCCTGTTATTGTTCATGGAAACATATCCTGACATATACCTGTCATGCTAGATGTCCTCACGTTGGGAACATTCAGTATTTGAGCAAGAAAGGGAAAAGGTTGAAGAGATTAGAGGAGGGATGGGTGGGAGAGATAGATTTTACTTCATTGAGATTTTTTAAAAGAGCACTAGCTCTTACCTTGTCATGATTACATCTATGGGACAGGAGACACTGTCCTGAATTAGAATACAATAAAATGTATGGTCCACTACTGTCACTAATAGTAACAATGCTTGGCAAAATATATAACTTCTCTGAGCTAAATTTTCCCTATCATCAACTGCGTGCTAAGTCACTTCAGTTGTTGTCTGACTCTCTGCAACCCCATGGACTGTAGCCCGCCAGCCTCCTCTGTCCAGGCAAGAATACTGCAGTGGATTGCCATGCCCTCCTCCAGGGGCTCTTTCCCACCCAGCGAGTGAACCCACATCTCCTGCACTGGCAGGTGAGTTCTTTACTACTAGCATCACCAGGGAAGCCCCAATTTTCCCCACTGGTGAAATGGAAATGGGAATGGTACCTACCTCATAGGGTTGCTATGAGTGTTAAATGGGATAACACACAAAGTAACTAGCACACAGTGAGGATGCTATGTGTATTTGTGTGAGCATACTTTAATATTACCCAGTTTCTGGTTTACTGAGAAGCCATACTTTTGACTGAGAACATATAAATCACAGTTCTGTACTTCAAGGCAGTGAACTCTGAAGGTCTTACTGCTACTGCTAAGTCACGTCAGTCGTGTCCGACTCTGTCCGACCCCATAGACGGCAGCCCACCAGGCTCCTCCGTCCCTGGGATTCTCCAGGCAAGAACACTGGAGTGGGTTGCCATTTCCTTCTCCAATGCATGAAAGTGGAAAGTGAAAGGGAAGTTGCTCAGTTGTGTCGGACTCCTAGCGACCCCATCGACTGCAGCCTACCAGGCTCCTCCGTCCATGGGATTTTCCAGGCAAGAGTACTAGAGTGCGGTGCCAAGGTCTTAGATCTAAACAAAAGATAAAAAGACAAGGACACAGAAAGCAAGAATAAAGATGAAAAGTAAGTACATTAAGATGCTAAATACAGACCATCATTGGCTATAGATGCTGAGAATAGTATCCATTCCTTGAGATTTGAAAAATTCACAAAAATCATATTTCATAGAGGCTTCCCTGGTGGCTCAGACACTGAAGAATCTGCCTGCAGTGTGGGAGACCCAGTTTCAGTCTCGGAGTCTAAAAGATTTCCTGAAGAAGGGAATGGCTACCCACTTCAGTATTCTTGACTGGAGAATTCCATGGACAGAGGAGCCTGGTGGGCTATACAGTCCACGGAGTCACAAGGAATCGGACATGCATTTCATAGGCAGAATCATGGAACTACTTCTTTACTATTATTTTTAAAATAAATTTATTTATTTTAATTGGAGGCTAATTACTTTACAATATTGTAGTGGTTTTGCCATACATTGACATGAATCCGCCATAGGTGTACATGTGTTTCCCATCCTGAAGCCCCCTCCCACCTCCCTCTCCATCCCATCCCTCTGGGTCATCCCAGTGCACCAGCCCCGAGCAACCTGTCTCATGCATCGAACCTGGACTGGCAATCTGTTTCACATATGATATTATACATGTTTCAATGCCATTCTCCCAAATCATCCCACCTCGCCCTCTTCCACAGAGTCCAAAAGACTGTTTTATACATCTGTGTCTCTTTTGCTGTCTCACATATAGGGTTATCATTACCATCTTTCTAAATTCCATATATATGCATTAGTATACTGTATTGATACTTTCCTTTCTGGCTTACTTCACTCTGTATAATAGGCTCCAGTTTCATCCACCTCATTAGAACAGATTCAAATGTATTCTTTTTAATGGCTGAATAATACTCCATTGTGTATATGTACCACAGCTTTCTTATCCATTCATCTGCTGATGGACATCTAGGTTGCTTCCATGTCCTGGCTATTATAAACAGTGCTGCGATGAACATTGGGGTACACATGCCTCTTTCAGTTCTGATTTCCTCAGTGTGTATGCCCAGCAGTGGGATTGCTGGGTCATATGGCAGTTCTAGTTCTAGTTTTTTAAGGGATTTCCACACTGGAACTACATCTTTAAATGGGAAAGAAATGCCATGTGTAGAAGCCCTTAAGAACAATGGCATGCTGGGGAAGGGGGGAAGAACCCCAGGCTGACCAGAATAGCGAGCCTGTGGGAACTGCTTGGATAGTAAGGTAGGGTCAAGCATCTTTTTCATGGATGCTGTCATTGGCTCCAACAACAACAGAGTCTCCCTGGTCATTGCTCATTCATTCTTGCTTCTTAAGAGGACAACTGCTATGAGTAATGTCTGAAACTACCTCTTTAACACAGAAAATACAGTGTGGCCTGGCCTTTCTCTTTGTGAAAATTGCTGTTGATCAAAAACATTCACTGGGTGGGTTTGGCATGCTAGGCAGCAAGAAAGATTATGAAGAAAGTAGGCAGTGTGCAAGATACTGGGACAGAAGATTGTTATTACTGTGGGCATAGAATAAAACACAAAGATAAAGAAAATGGATTTTTATAGACTAGAATGACTACATGTTTCAATATAGAACACCTTTTCTTAAAAAAAAATCCTACTAAAAATAGAAAACTGGGTTGTATTCCCTGTTGTTGACAGAAGTGAGATTGTTGTGAAGTTTGTGTGTGCAGAGCAGCGTTCAGAAAACCTGAAATCATGATTTGACTGTGCTTTGCCTGAGGCCCACTCAGCCCTGGGGGAGCGGTTGGTATGCCACAATATTTCCTGTTTGCCTGACAGGTTACCCATCATATTTTGATCTTGCTTCATCAAAGCAGTGATGATGTGTTCAATGATTTTTAAAAAAATCCTCTTGCTCATTCTCTTTTGTATTTATGGATCATGTGTCTCCACTTCTTCCTCTTCAACCTGACTCCTTTGTAAGTTTAATGTTAAATAGTTTCTCCCCTTAGTTGTGGACAATTCTTTCTATTTCTCAGAACTTCATTAAGGTTCTGGAAAAGGACTTCTGGCTGCTCCCTGTTTCTTGCTAAGCATTAGGGCAAAAAAAAAAAAAAAAAACACACACCACAACCCTGAGAGGTGAGTTGACTGCATCTGCAATTTAGAATTAAAAGGAGAGAAAATAGAAACGGATACAAAAAATGATGTCAATTTTGGAAAATGAAATTGAATCATAGCTATGTCAGGTGGTAGAAACAATGAAAGCCACCTGCTTCCAATAAGATACATGCCAAATCTTCAAGAAAATGAAGGGGAAAAGATGATGAAGGTGGCTAACACAGAGCTCTTGCCAGCTTGAACTCTCTGAGGCGAGGTGGGTGCTGCATGTTAAGTTGCTTCAGCCATGTCTGATTCTTTGCGACCCCATGGTTGTAGCCCGCCAGGCTCCTGTGTCCATGGAATTCTCCAAGAAAAAATTGGGAGCCATTCCCTTCTCCAGGGGACCTTCCTGAACCAGGAATCAAACCTGCGTCTCTTGTGTCTCTTGCATTGGCAGGGGTATTCTTTTCCTCTGGTGCCACCTGGGCTGGGGACTGTGTCTTCTGTTCCTTTGGCTTCATGCAGTGCTGGGCACATTGGAGGTGCACACTTGGAGTTTTGTATGCATAAATAAATGAACAAATTCCAAGAAAGTCTCATACATAGGTGGTAGCTTCAAGCAGATCCACAGTCTTCTGAAACTTAACTTCCGGGTTTACCAGAGAATCATTGTGACTCTCTGTTGTTCCTTGACTTATCTTAAGTTTTCGTAATTTAATGTTTCCTTTGGAATAAACCCACTATTTGAGCTACAGAAAGGAGTTGTGCAGCTTTTACTCAAGAATTACTGCTGGTGGTTGCAGAATCTTTGTATTTCCTGAGTTCTCTTCTCTCAGACACCTTGCCACTAATTATTAGACTTAGCTTTAAAACACTTTTGGAATTTCAACATTTTAAATTTTAGATATAAATTATGGCATCTAGCATTCACAATCTGTACCTATTTACTCTCTACCTAAAATTTGTATAACTTCTCACAGGGCTAAATAGAAAAAAGTATGACACAGAAGAAAATCCACATTGTAACTTTGTCCTAAGAATGCCCTTGGGGCTATCTTTGTTTTTGAGAAAAAAAAGTCTGTCTCAGTAAGAATGGGAAGAGGGTACTGGCACCTTCTTTGACTATAAAGGAATCAGTTTGTGTCATTCCTGCACTTTTCTCTCTCTTCTCTTTGCACCAGCCAAAGAACAGAACAAAGCAAAACAAAATAAAACTCTAAGAGCAAGCAAACTCACAACAATAGCAGCAGCAAGAACAAACCCCAGACTTAAGTGGAATGATTCTAAATCAGCAAATGAGTTTTGGGATGTCATGTTGCTTATATAAATCTAGGAAAGAGATACATTTTATGTGTTGCTACCAAAGGAAAGTGGGAGATAGGGGAAAAAAAGAAAGGAGAGAGAAAAGGAAAAGGAACGGGAAAGCTGTTTGTCTGGGTGAGTGTTTCTCAGCAGGGAAACTAAGAGTATTTGGGGTAAGGTGGTCAAATCGTATTTTATAAATACAATGAAGAATTTTGATAGGGGCTTAAAAACATCTTGGACTTTTCTTGATTACTTGTACATTTTATTCCCACTTCCAAAATACCTAATGTTTTAAACTTTTTTGAAAGAAGATTTTTTTTTCCTGTTATAGTTCATAAATGCCCAAAGTGTGGGCACATGGCAGACCATTCTAGATTTATCCTGGGAGGAATACTCTTTAATTTTTACTTTTTGGTTCTCCATTTGACTTTTGCTTGAGCATCTTCAGCTCACTCTGCTCTTCCGTCTTTAAACTCTCTCCGGGAGAACTGATTAATTATGGTTTTGATTGTTGTTGATGGCTTAGTTTTTATACCCACCCCTGACATTTCAACTGCTCTTCAGCCCCATATCTTAAACAGGGGTAAGAAATCTGCATTTAGATGTATTTTCCTCATCTAGGAAAAACATGATAAAAATCAAAGTTACTACTTCTCCTTAGCTCCCTCAATATAGTCGACGACACCATTATTTATTGAGTTTTCTTAGTTTCACAAATATTTGAATTTTTAATGCTAAATTCTAATGACCAAACTGGCAGAGTCCTCAATCTCCCGAAACTCTATAATATAGGGGTAGAAATATATTAGTAATCACACAAATGTATAATATCTAATAGAAATAATGGCCATGAAAAACTACAGATTTCTTCAAGTGTCTAATATAAAGGCCTCAGCTAGTCTGAACAATTAAAAATAACTTTCTGGGCTCCATTTCTTTTACCCCCATATACACGCAGCCTCTGCATCCTGTTGGCTGCACCACCACCTTTACAGTTGCAGCTCTGCTGGCGGCTATTTCTGCGTTTGGATTGCTCCCATTGGATCTTCAGTTGATTTTCTCCATTTCAGACCATAGGCACATGGCTGCCATGTTAATTTTCTTTAATTCTCATTTTTATCACATCACTCCCCAACTTGAGACTCTGCAGAGTGTTGTCCCCCATTGTCCATTGACTCTACTTCATGTAGATCACTTTTTCCTAAATGCTTTTATTGTGCTAAATCAGAACATTTCCATCACCACTTTTTATTCAGTTTCATCATGCTGTCCTCTGCACCTGGAGGGCTATCCTCTCTCTTTTCTGTACCTCGTACCTTCTAGATTTCAGTGATTGTTCAACTGTGAGCCATTTAAAAGTGAAGAATAATAGGGGAGAAATACACGCAGTGGACGGGGTAAGAGGTGAGCTCTGTTCTTATTGCTCCCTCCATTGGATTTCATGTGCAAGATTCCAAGTGGAGGAAGGGGTTCAGGGTGAAAGAACACTTGGAAATCTGTGTATCATTGAAGTTTCCCCTTGGGATTCATCTTCTCTCAGAAACTGGTCCTTCCTAAGCCTCTCTCCTCCACACTGACTTTTCCCTCTGCCTTCAACACTGCACTCCTAGTACTTGCCGACTTACTGCTTTGTTTTGTATGCTTGATAAATTTGCCTCCATAGACCCAATTTTTAAATTCTTTTGTATTTCCTGGAGTGTTTTATGTTGGTATAAATGGATGAATAAATTGAACACACAAATACTTTGTGGTTCTTTCAGCAAGTGGAAAATTTCTGTCTATAACATATGCCTTTAACCTGTCTTCAGTTTTTTAGCAAAAATAAATAAAAGTAATCAGTATATCAAAAGTGCCATTCTGCCATATGAGGGTGAGTCCGTGTAGATGGTCAAAAAGAGGGAAGAAGATTCAGAAGTGCTGAGAATGTTCTCTCTGAAAGCCTTTACTCACTGGGATTGACCTTCTGTCTTGCCTTGTCCTTTTACTCCCCCAAGGCAGATGGGGTCTGTTGGCCAGTCTGTGATATATAGGGTCAAACTTTGTAAGTACCTCTCTTAGGGCACAATGGAATCTCTTTTAAGACCAAGGTTTACTTGTTTAAGTTGAAGTAATGTAAACTTAATTGGACCACAAATCCTGTTAGCACTTATTCAAGCCTGTTCTTGAACTAGAAGAGGACCCTGACATAGTCCAAGTTCCCAACTGGGAACAAGCAATGAAGACAAGTCTCTGCTGTGGCTTCTCCACTCAGCCCCTCAAACCACATCTGATAAGCTACGTAATTGGTTCTAGCAATTAGTGCCAAAAAACAAAGGCATACTTTTGGAGAGTCCCACATTTCTTAGAAAACCTGAACTCCACCTCACGCTAATCCAGCTCCTTTCCTTTCTTTTTCAAACTTGATGTTCATGGAGATAAAATACCACGTTGCACTTTAGGTCTGATCAACCTGGGGCCAAATGGCTGGTCTATCCTCCTCCATTCACCCCAACCCTGTCTCGCTGTCACACAGAAACCTAAACCCAGAGGACAGGCAGAGATGCCTGCAGTGGTCTGTTTTACAACACCCCGATAACAGGATGTTTTTAGCAGCACAGCAGATTCTTGGCCTATGGCCCTGGTTAAAGGAAGAGAGGCACAGAATCTTTGAAGTCATCAATTTTAATGAGGACTGCAACTATTCCAGTAAACTAGAGCCCTTCATTTTTGTTTGCTTGATAAAGAAACCTGATTCATCCAAGACATTTATTTTATTTAGTTCAGCATCAGGATAGGAACTTGCTTTTTCACCACCAGTATTAGGCCCCCAATGATGATAAAAATTCCTGTGCAGTCTTTTGGAGGGGAAGAATAAAAGAGTCTACAAGGGGAAAAAAGAACACCAAACAAATGGCTTTGAAATATTCAGGCTTGTCTTGGCTCAGAGGTTAAACATGAATTGTTAGAATTCCCTTTCAAAGTTGGAGTCTGCCAAGGTCTCTCATAAGCTTGGATAGTTTTTGTGGAAGTTATAATAGAAATAAGAAATTTCATCTGCATTTTCAAAGGTGAGGAATAACGACTTTTAATAGTGAGGTGTGTGTGTGTATGTGTGTGTGTGTGTGAAGAGAGAGGCAAGAGACAAGCAGATAAATTGATCCAGGAGAAGATGAGAATTCAACTAATTTGTTTATAACTTAATAACTTTAAAATAATTGAAGCAATATTTTTCTGGGTTTTCTAGGAGAGGTACACTGGAGGTACTAAGTAGTTTCTATGGTTCATGGTGAGATAGCAAGTGAATTGCTCAAGAAGTTTGAGTATCAGAGAACTTAGCCTTTGCTTCTAATCTTTTCATCTCTGTGTAACTCACTCTTATTCCAGATGTGAAGGCATCAGGCAGGCATGTGTTTCAACCCCTTAAGTAAATTCAAGTTCTAGAATCACTAAGGTTGAAAGTCCTGGTACAATCTCTAAATCTCCCTCCTCATTATTAAGGGATTCACAGCAAGGGCAATCTGTGAATTCATCTCATATGAATCTTTCAGTCAAAAGAAGTTTCTCCTTTTTTCCCCTGTTACAAAATTCTTTAAATAGGGTTAAAAAAAAAAAAAAAAGCAAAAAATTACGCAAATGGCAAGGTAGTGACAGGACATCTATCAAAATGGCTCTGGAAATTCCAATTTTTAAAGTGCTATAAAAATATCATTATTAATGATGATTGACTGGGTTTTCAGAGCCAAGCTATTTCAAGGCTGCTAAGTTAGCACTGAGTGCAAAAGCAGGGGTGCTGAAATGGCTTCAGGGTGCCCTCACTGTGTTTCTTCATTGATTTTTAAGTAACATATGAGCACGCTCAAATTGATGATTTTCATTTTGAATTAGTTTGGCCTCTGTCATGGAGAGCCTTCCATCTTTCCCCCAACTGTCAGTGTCTAATTCATCTTCATCAAGTCCCCAGCAGGAAGATTTGGATCTTATTACTTTTTGTTTTACAGTTTTATCATTTACAGGAAATTGGGACACAGAGAAAAACAGAGTAGAATCTACCTAAATTTTCAATAGAACTACTCAAAGGGAGAAAATACACCTTCACTCATGGAGTTCAAGGAAACTCCTGGATTGTGGCAGTCCCACCAGGCTCGAGAGAGAATTGGGATCTTTCCTGGTGGCTCAGATGCTAAAGAATCTGCCTGCAATGCAGGAGACCCCAGTTCGATCCCTGAGTTGAGAAGATCCCCTGGAGAAGGGAATGGCTACCCACTCCAGTATTCTTGCTTGGAGAATTCCATTAAGAGAGGAACCTGGAGAGCTACAGTCCATGGGCTCACAAAGAATTGGACATAACTGAATGACTAACACACAAGTCCTAAAAAATCTTAGCTTCCAGTTTGTGTCAACCTGATACCTTGTACCTGTTGTTTTTATGAGCCTAGAATTCCTGTTCTCTTCTGTCCATGGGATTTTCCAGTCAAGAATACTGGAGTGGGTTGTCATTTCCTCCTCCAGTCCACTTTACAGATCAGAAAACTAAGGCTAAAGAAAACCATGCACAAGATTGGCAAAAATCATATTAGATTTTAGTACAATCAGCTGTTCTTGTGAAAATCTTATATTTTGTTCTATTTTCACCCACTGCCAAGACTGGAAAAAATGACAAGTTTTTTTTTTTTTTTAAAGTGTGACTAAAATATGCTTGAAAAACATCATGAAAATATCATCCTGTTTAGGTAAGGCCCAAGGCCCAAGTGAAAGGACCTCTTTAAAGAACACAGGAAAAAAACAAACAAACAAAAAACACATCAATACCAACAAAACCAATCATTTACTGAGCAAAACTCATCTCTTTTCTACCCCCTGAAGCTCCTCAGCGCTCATCCCTCTGCTTTTCACAGCGAGCATTGCGGCTGCTTCTCTGAAGACTCACTCACTCTCCAGTCCTCAGGGAGAACACAAGTTTGCCTTTTGACGGTATGCCAAAAATGGAAAAAGGAAGAATTTAAGCAATTGTCAACCAGGAAATTTTTTGTTTGTTTGTTTTTTAAAAAGGAAATTTGCCAACCTCGCCACGAAATTTTGTCTAAGTTACAGACTGTCAGTCTTTATCAACCCTCTTTGTTCCTTCTCTTTTCTGAATCCCACATTTTCACCGAGGGTAGATAATCTTTGGCATTATCCTCACTGGCTCAGCTTAGCTTTCAGTCCCTTGGGGTCCTGCTGACTCCATAAACTTTCAACTCCTAAATCCAGTGCTGGCTCACCCAGGAAAAAAAAAAGCAAATTGAACAATAAAATTCAAGCTGTAGCTTCCGTTGTGACTCAAGAGAAGAAAATGTTTTTAATGGCCAAGAGCACGTAAATGTCATTAATCACTAAGAATGTGTGATTTCTCATTGGAGGCTCCCAACAAACAGTGTTTTGTCCAACTCCATTACTATCTGGAATTTGTAAATTATCTGATTGAATGTTCACCTAGAGTTGAGCATTTTGGAAATCCTTTCACAGAAATGATATCTGCCAAGAAGGAGAAAAGAGACTTTTTTCTCCCTTTCTTTTCTTTTTCATCCCTCCCTTGTGTTTCTCTTCCTTTCCTTAGGCTCTTTTGCTGTGTCAGCCCTTCTATGCACGATCGGTTTTCTGTGATCTATGGAAAACTCCCACCTCAGGAATTTGAAGCCTTCTGTTAAGTCTTTTTATTTTGTTGAGTCCAGGCTACAGATTTTTGTTTTGAAAAAGTCTTAGAGGCTTATATTGTAGGCACACACTTTCATTCTTTGAGCCGCATAGATAAGTTAGACTGTTTTTTAGGAGGGGCTTTGCAGGCATACTCTCTGGAATACTTTTCAGTGTATTACTGGAACATTAGAGTTGTTTGGGGGTTCACACAGTAAGTCGATGGGACGTTTTCTTTTTCCTCTTTTTGTTCTCTCTTCTGATGTTTCTAGATCAGTAAATATAAGTGGTTGAACGAATGTTATAAATTAATTTGTTGATGCTTCTTAGAATAACTTAAAATAATTCATTTGGGGACTCAAGGAAATATTTATCATAACAAGCACATATTCTAATTTTATGTGAAAGAGAGCTGCATTTTCCTTCAAACACAGAGATCAGATCAAAAGCTGTGTTGAGCAATTTGTTGTTGTTTATTCCTTAAGTTGTGTTCAACACTTTGAGACCCTATGGACTGTAGCCTGCCAGGCTCCTCTGTCCTTGAGATTCCCAGGCAAGAATATTGGAGTGGATTGCCAGTTCCTTCTCCAGTTGATCTTTCTGATTTAGGGATCAAACTTGCATCTCCTGCATTGGCAGGCAAATTCTTTACCACTGAGCCACAGGGGATGCCCTGAGTTGAGCAGTAGGGGCTCTAAATCTGTTCTCTTGCCTTGGGAGACATAACTTCTTAGGAGAGGTAGACTACAGTTTAACTACAATATTTGGAATGCAAGTAAGAATTTTTTTTCTTAAGATTCTTCTTTTTCTGGGTTGGTATTAGCAACTTTAATAGTGTGTCCTTTTATAGCTCTGTTTAAATAGAGAACTAACGGGGGAAGACAATTGCATTTGTTGAAAGCCTGAGTGCCCCAGCCTCCACTGCCCCAGTCTCCACACACATTCTCCCACAGCCTTGCAGGGTGAACATGATTTCCCCCACTTCACAGAGGAAAAAAACAGAAAAGCTCAGAGGGGTTAGGGAATCAACCCAGAGTCAAAAACATAATAAGTAGCAAAGCTCAGAAGATTCATGTGACTCTAAACCTATGCTTTTTTCCACTTTAACCTATTTCCTCTAGTAGATAAGAATGTTAATTAGATATTTGCCATTACTGTCTATCTAGATAGGTGCATTTCTCAGAAAATAGTAATTTTTCTTCCGATTTGCCAACCAGAGGTAGGGAAGACCATTGCCTTTGGCTAACTGGTCTCTTCAGGAGTCTTGAGGATGAGCAGAGTGTCTTTTCCTTCTCACTGTATAGCCCCCACCAAACTCCCCAAATGGACAGCTTAGAGAGGCCAGTTCAGACTTTCAGTGGATGTCAAAGATTCAGGGTGAGAAGTTGTATAAGCACCACTATATCAGGTAATAGTAAAACAAGCTCAAATCAGCTTGAGTTCCCCTATGAGCTTCAGCCTGAGGTCCTTGCATAGGTCATTGAGTAAAACTTAATTGACAAGATCAGAACAAGTTCTTGGTGGGATGGCAGTGGTTCTGTCCCGTAAGTGCAGCGTGAAGTGGGTAGACTTATTTTCTGGGATACCTGCTTCCCCTTCAGAGCTTTTGTCTCTATTATGAGAATTCTTCTCTCAGGCACCCTAAACCTTCATACTCTTTCCTTCTCCTCAACACAATCTGCTCTGGTGAGCTATCACTTTTAAATAATCTAATCAATTAATCATCACTTGCAGGAATGACCATAGTGGTGGAATTTCAGGAATCAAGGCAGGCAAGGGAAGATGCAATTTCAGAGCAACGGAGGTTTCTTAACACCCTTCAGTGTATGGGACATAGGTGACTACCTGCTCATTGAATGTTCATGGATCAGGCTGATCTGGAGAGAGAAGACTAATGAAGATGGCTGCAGGGTACTTGACCACAACAAGCAGCAGGAAAAAAACACTCTCGCTGGTGTGATATCTCTCTGTTTCATCTTCCAGATCGCTCTACTGGGAACTGTGGCATTTAGAAAGAGGTTGGGGTGGGGTGGGGAGTAGGGGAGCATTTTCTTTCCTTTAGATAGCCTCTCAGCCTCTTTAGAGGAAGGTCGAGATCATTTGTAACTTGGTCAAAATAGTTTCTATAGAAGCAAGAATGATTACAAAGACTGATAGCCTAGGCAAGCAGCATGAAAATGCAATACATTCTTAAAAAACAGTTCATTGATTGCTTGTAAGACCAATAGAATTTGATGAAGTTTTCCTAAAGCTGTTTCCATGTTTACTATTTATTAGAAGCTTTTTGAAGGCCAAAACTTTTAGTTTTGGAGTTGAGGAAGTTTCTTGTAGTGTCAGCAATTTGCCTTCTCCTTACTTATTGTGGATACTCACTAGGATAGAAAGACATTGCAGGTCTATAACGTGCTGCAGTTCATGGAGTCACAAAGAGTCGGACACAACTGAGTGACTGAACTGGAACTAAACTGGAACATGATCCATGATATAAACACGTTAAGAAGGAGGTCTCTTCTATAGCTAGTTCAGAAGCACCACTCTTTTATCTGGAGAGCCAAGGAATATTGGACTGTTGCAATCTATGGCAGGGTAGGTAGATGATAGGTTTCTTTTATGCTTGAGGGGTTGGTCAGTTGTATCTGTGGTACTTGTAACTTGTTTCTCTCAAAAAGGAGGTAAAAGGGCTCAAGGAATACCTCAGTATATTCCATGGAAAACAAGAAGAGGGAGAAGAAGGAACGTCTATGTCAATGAATCTATGTGATGAATGAAATACCTTTTTCCATTGGTAGAACTTAGGCATAGTCATAATTCTTTTTTTTAAAATTTGCATCCTTCTATTAGAGCATCACTCTAGCTGTTCTCTAATTATTCCTCCAAGTCTGTATCAGGGTCTGCATCTTCTTTATTTTTGTGTTCCTGATGTCAGATATACCTGGGCACAGAATAGTTTATTTTTATGTAACAGAATTTTCATTCTAAAATAATTGCTTCCCTGAGAATGAGGTACTGCTATGAGTCATTTCAGAGAACGGAATGCATGGAACCAGCAACCTGGCCTGAGAAAGGCATGATATTGACTAGCAAAGTGATGTCAGTCTTTCTTACCATAAATTACCTGAATCTGAAACATGAATACAGTGAAGTTGACCAAAGAGGATACCTTGGGGCAAGGAAGATCACACAGGATTGACGACTAGGTTGATGGGAGCCACAGAGGCCAAGATCAGAGAAGCTGCACCCAGATAGTATCTAAGAAAAGCAGGTGAAGATGCAAGCTTTGAACATAAGTAAGACTTCTGTTACCCAGCTAGTGAATTGCTACAGGCACTGTACAGGATAAGATTTCCCAGGACGACTAGTCATGGTAGGACAAGCATCTTTCCAGGGGAAGAGTCTTCAGGGAGCAAATAAGAAAAGCCTGTTTCCTTCTGGGGTAATAGGAGAGATGAAAAGCCGGACTTATAGGTTTGGAAGACTGTAAAGAAGAGTGAGGACATATCTGGAAATTCAGATTAAAGTATCCTGAAGTACAGAGAAGGAATCTTTAGGTATTCCTAATCTTTGTCCCCAAACATGGCCTCTGTAGTAATGCCAGATTGGTCAACCTGGGAAGCATCACCCTGGGAACAAATATTAGCATGTAAGACACTGAAGAATCAGTTCAGTTCAGTCACTCAGTCGTGTCCGACCCTTTGCGACCCCATGGACTGCAGCACACCAGGATTCCCTGCCCATCACCAACTCCTGGAACTTACTCAGACTCATGCTCATCGAGTCAGTGATGCCATCCAACCATCTCATCCTCTGTCATCCCCTTCTTCTCCCACCTTCAATCTTTCCCAACCATCAGGGTCTTTTCCAGTGAGTCAGTTCTCATGAGGTGGCCAAAGTACTGGAGTTTCAGCTTCAGCATCAGTCCTTCCAATGAATATTCAGAACTGATTTCCTTTAGGATGGACTGGTTGGATCTTCTTGCAGTCCTAGGGACTCTCAAGAGTCTTCTCTGACACCACAGTTCAAAAGCATCAATTCTTCGGTGCTCAGCTTTCTTTATAGTCCAACTCTCACATGACTACTGGAAAAACTATAGCTGAAGAATAGAAGACACTAAAAATTCAAAGGCCTCACCCTGGTTTCTGAGTATACTATATACAAGAAAGTCAGTAATTACTAGGAAAGGAAAATTATTAGGACCACTTCTAGATATCTTGATATTTTGGCTGACTCTTTCACATTTGTTGTCAGCCTCTCCCTCTAGTTTCCCAGAGTGATTTATGACATTATCTTAAAATGGAAGGGTTTATGTACTTATTCTGGGATGTTCCATGGTTGCGGGGTAGGGGGGATGCAAGGGGAGAATCATATGATTTACTCTCATCTACTGTACTCTGGGAGATCCTCCCTTGGAGAAAAATCAGAGGATACAGAGTAGGAGAGGACACTTTTTTTTTTTTTTTTTTTTAAAGAAGACCAGTTATCTGGGAGGAAGATGTTTGGGAGTGTAAAGTAACTCCAAATTTGTCATGAGGAATAGCTTGGAGGACTGTGACACAGCTAAGGATAAGCAAGAAGAAAGTAGGCTGTGTAGAGATGCTTTCTCCCAGTTCAGTTCAGTTGCTCAGTCATGTCTGACTCTTTGTGACCCTATGGACTGCAGCACGCCAGGCCTCCCTGTCCATCACCAGCTGCTGGAGTTTACTCAAACTCATGTCCATTAGGTGGGTGATGCCATCCAACCATCTCATCCTCTGTCATCAACTTATCCTCCTGCCTTCAATCTTCCTCAGCATCAGAATCTTTTCCAGTGAGTTAGTTCTTCTCATCAGATGGAGTTTCAGCTTCAGCATCAGTTCTTCCAATGAATATTCAGGAGTGATTTTCTTTAGGATGGACTGGTTGGCTCTCCTTGAAGTCCAAGGGACTCTCAAGAGTCTTCTCTGACACCACAGTTCAAAAGCATCAATTCTTCAGTGTTCAGTTTTCTTTATAGTCCAACATTCACATCCATACATGGCCATTGGAAAAACCATAGCTTTGACTAGACTGACCTTTGTTGGCAAAATAATGTCTCTTTTTAATATGCTGTCTAGGTTGGTCATAACTCTTCTTTCAAGGAGCAAGTGTCTTTTACTTTCATGGCTGCAGTCACCATCTACAGTGATTTTGGAGCCCCCCAAATAAAGTCACTGTTTCCATTGTTTCCCTAGCTATTTGCCATGAAGTGATGGGACCAGATGCTGTGATCTTAGTTTTCTCAATGTTGAGTTTTAAGCCAACTTTTTCAATCCCCTCTTCCACTTTCATCAAGAGGCTCCTTAGTTCTTCACTTTCTGCCATAACAGTGGTATCATCTGCATATCAGAGGTTATTGATATTTCCCCGAAAATCTTGATTCCAGCTTGTGCCTCACTCAGCCCAGCATTTCTCATGATGTACTCTGCATATAAGTTAAATAAATAGGATGACAACATACAACATTGACGTACTCCTTTTCTAATTTGGAACGAGTCTGTTGTTCCATGTCCAGTTCTAACTGTGGCTTCTTGAGCTGCATACAGATTTCTCAGAAGGCAGGTTAGGTGGTCTGGTATTCCCATCTCTTTAATAATTTTCCATAGTCTGTTGTGAGCCACACAGTCAAAGGCTTTGACATAGTCATTAAAGCAGAAGTAGATGTTTTTCTAGAACTCTCTTGCTTTATTGATGATCCAACGGATGTTGGCAATTTGATCTCTAGTTCCTCTGCCTTTTTAAATCCAGCTTGAACATCTGGAATTTCATGATTCAAGTACTGCTGAAGCCTGGCTTAGAGAATTTTGAACATTACTTTGCTAGTGTGTGAGATGAATGCAATTGTGCAGTAATTTGAGCATTTTTTGGCATTGTCTTTCTTTGGGATCAGAATGAAAACTGACCTTTTCCAGTCCTGCGGCCACTGCTGAGTTTTCCAAATTTGCCAGCACATTGAGTGCAGTACTTTCAAAGCATCATCTTTTAGAAATTCCAAGAGATTCCTAAGCATTCAACAAATGATAGAACTATGTTATCTCTATCAAAGAAAAATAGTCATAACGACTGGATGATGAACTCTGCTGGTTGGGAGGAAGTTGCTGTGTAAAACCTGGCATGCTCATGGGTGCACGAGTTACAGCTTCTTGGAGCGGGCCTCTAGAAGTGAAAGAGAATGGGCCAAGATCACCCGTTCGCACTACTTGAATGGTTCCTGTGGGAACAAATTTTGCAGTCATAAGGAGTCTTCAGCGTGCCTCTAGGACTAGGTAGGAAATTAAAATCATTTAGAGGTGAGGTGGGATTTTTTTTTTTCTTCCTCTTCTTCCAGTTTGTGGACCTGACTCTGAAAGATAGGAAGTTAATAACTGGTTACATAAAAGACATCCAAAGGAAAGAATTTGTCTTCTGGATCATGACAGAAATGTCAGGAAGATGTACTACTGAAAATGGAAAAGGGCATTGGATCAAAGTGGAGAACATATTTAACAAGGATAAATGGAAGGGAGAAAAATCGGGACCTGACTACCAAGTAGGTAATGAGGACAGTGGGCATGAGAGAGAAAGAATCTGGATAGTGGAGGTGGTCCTTAGTAATTAGCATTCTTTCATTCATTCAACAAATAACACAAGTTCACTAAGAATAAGATTTATGACCTTAGAGTACTATATATGTCAACACAGAATAGAAGGTGACAAAATAACTCAAAGTTTTAAAGCAAAAAGGTAAATACAATATTATTGAGAGCACTAAGACTTGATGAGAAAAAAACTCAAGCTAAAAATATCAAGGGAAAGATGTACTTTATTCAAAAACTTATCTAGCAGAAGAAAAATAGAATAGTGCTATATATAACTAAGGATACATCCATGCGGAAACAAAGGTAAAGCAAAGAAAGCACAGGAGAAATAAACCAATTATACCATTGTGAGAATATACTTTAGACTACTTAGGAAGAGAAAAAGATGGATATTATATTTTTGGTGTTAAATCTTGGTAGCTCTTTGCAGTAATGGGATACTAGGAAATACTTGACTTTTGGAGAATTTACTTTGATAAAGTTAAAGTGTTTGATAAGCATTTAACTTTTAATGTTGACATTTTTAACCTCTAAAAATGAGGGAGATTATGTAAGAGGTAAATGTCAACATGGACATTCTGAGGGGCATTAATAATGAGCGAGTAACCAGAATCTTGGAGTTCAGACCACTGTGAAAATCACCTGTGTCCCCTGTCCAGGGTTCTTCAAAATGAGGTTCCTGTACCTCACATTGCAGTACCACACATTGTTATTGGTCTGCAACAAGTTTAAAGTAAGTATCTGGAAACATTTACAGCGATTTTCATCATCACAATATTTTTACTTTTCAAAATTAAAGCTGATCCCTTGCTTTCTTCCATTGGAGGCCCACACACCACGTTTCTGGCAATGAGAATCCTCCACACCAGCATCAATGAATGATGGAAGACTGTCTTTACCCTCACTGCAGTTAAGGATATGGGGGAAAGGTGCATGCATATGGTATTGAAGAAAGTGGACTGACCTCAGCAAGAGGGCAGGAGAGCTCACTGGGCGTGAGGTGGAATGTGTGATCACCATGATGCAGAATCTATGGTAGTACAAGATCTCAGAGAGAGGGATGTCAAGGATGGAAAATACAGCCAGGTCCTGGCTAGTGGTCTGGATGACAAGCTCTATGGAGACCTGGAGGGACTGAAGAAGATTTGGGCCCACAGAGGGCTATGCCACTTTGGGGACCTCGGGTCCAAGGTCAGCACCACACTAAGACAGCTCACTGTGGCTGCACCGTGGGTGTGTCCAAGAAGAAATAAACTTGTGGGCATTGTCTGTTAATAAATTGTTTATACATTAAAAAAAAAATGGATCCCTCAATTACAGATGCTCTGAGAAGCACTGTTCTAGTTTACAATAAAGTATAATTCAAAAAGTGTACCGCTCTTTGTCCTAAAAGGAATATAGCTTATTAAGAAAAAGAATCTAAAGACAAAATGAAAGGGTGAGGGAATTTGAGTGTACAGTGGGGATTATTCCAATGGGACAAATGAAGCAAACCATCTAAAATTTCTCTTGATGAGAAAAAGGGGTGAAAACCTTTTATTGAACACCTGCTTGCTATTGAACACTTTTATTTAGATTATCTTATTTAATCTTCTCCTTTTAGATAAGTGATACTGTTCCAATTTTTATGGAAGAAGGTTTGAGGCTCAGTAACTTTAACGGGTTACTTCTGCATGCATACGCGCTAGGTTCCTTCAGTTGTTTCTGACTCTTTGCAACCCCATGGACTGTAGCTCACAAAGCTCCTCTGTCCATGGGATTTCCCAGGCAAGAATACTGAAGTGAGTTGCCAGTTCCTTCTCCAGGGGATCTTCCTGACCCAGGGATCGAACCTGGGTCTCCTGCATTGCAGACAGATTCTTTACCATCTGAGCCACCAGGGAAGTTTATGTCTACACCTTAATCCCCAGAACCTGTGAATATTACCTTATATCACAAAGTATGATTAAGTAAAGGATCTTGAGAGGAGGAGCTTATCCTAAATGGATACTAAATTCAATCACATGTACCTTTATAAGATGGACACACAGAGAAGATAAGGAGGCAACATCACCATGGAAACAGAGATAGGAGTGGTGCAGTCACAAGCCAAGGATGGCCTGGAACCATTTGAAGTTGGGAGAAGCAAAGAATGGATTCTTCTCAGAGCCTTCAGAGCCTGTAGACACTTAATTTTGGTTTCTGGTCTCTGAAACTGTGAGAGGACCAATCTCTGATGGTCTAAGCACCCACTTTGTGGTAATTTGTTATAACAACCTCAGAAACCTAATACAGTGACCTAAAGTAACTTCGCTTCCCTGGTGGCTCAGTGGTAAAGAATCCACCTGTTAATGCAGGAAGATATGGGTTCCATCCCTGGGTTGGGAAGATCCCATGGAGAAGGAAATAGCAACCCACTCCAGTATTCTTGCCTGGGAAATCCCATTGACAGAGGAGCTTGGCAGGCTATAGTCCATGAGGGCACAAAGAGTTGGACACAACTTAGGGACTGACAACAACAAAAACAAAGTAACTACTACTACAAAAAAAATCTGATATTTAACCTCAAGCTAACTCTAAAGTCTTTTATTCTGATCTATCAAATAGCAGCCTTCCAGACTTTATAATGCCTAGATCAAATGATTAGTAATATATTGAAAGGATAGAGATAATACAGGGAAATAAAGAGTATAAGTTGTATTAGGTGGAAATACTGGTTCCTCTATTCACTTTACTTGTCTTCTCAAATCCTCAGTTCCCTCAACTGAAAGCAAAATATCATAAACCAAATTAATCACACTATTCCCCTTCATGGCTCACAGCCTTGTGATAAGGGGCTTGGAAGGAAAGTTATGACAAACCTAGACAGTATATTAAAAAGCAAAGACATCACTTTGTCACGAATGGTCTGTCTAGTCAAAGCTATGGTTTTTCCAGTAGTCATGTATGGATGTGAGAGTTGGACCATAAAGAAGGCTGAATACTGAAGAACTAATGCCTTTGAATTGTGGTGCTGGAGAAGACTCTTGAGAGTCCCTTGGACTTCAAGGAGATCAATAATCAATCCTAAAGGAAATCAACCCTGAATATTCATTGTAAGGACTGATGCTAAAGCTGAAGCTCCAATATTTTGGCCATCTGATGTAAAGACCTGAGGTACTGGAAAAGATCCTGATGCTGGGAAATATTGAAGGCAGGCAGAGAAAGGGGCAGCAGAGGATGAAATGGTTAAATAGCATTGCCAACTCAATTGACATCAGTCTGAGCAGACTCTGGGAGATAGTGAAGGACAAGAAAGCCTGGTGTGCTGCAGTGCATGGGGGTCACAAGGAGCTGGACACGGCTTAGTAACTGAACAACAACAACCACGCTTTTGTGAGGTTTGAGTATAATGACATACATGTAAATTTCTTTGCTCAGTGCTAATTACCAAGACCTATTCTTTTCTCAAGAGAGTCTGAAGAGATGCTGTTGGCAGTGCTCTTTCTGTTCACTCTGTTGCAGATGCAGTGGCTCTGGGTTGCCCACCGTCCTGCCACAGCAGATAGCAAGGTGAGCCTCCTCCAGGCTCTGGGTGCACAGTCCTAACATCATGTGCCGACAGGAGCGACAGAAAGCCCCTGAGCCTTTTGAGCAGTTTCTGCTTGAAAGTAAACCTCAGCAGCTACCGGGCTGAAGCAAAACAGTTGTTTTTGGCAGGCCTTTTTTTTTTTTTCCAAGATTCAGATGGACAATACTAAATAACTCTATTCAACAGGCCAGCTCAGTTTTACTTGTTTACTTACACCCTGCCTTGTTCCAGAAAGGATTTAAGGTGGATTACCTATTAATACCACACAAGATAAAATAAGTGAAAAATAAGTGGTGAGGAAAGTAGGACAACAGGAAAATGAGACTCTGAAAAATAAGTGAAACCAGGAATGACTTAGACTTACTGTGTTCTGTGAGGATTTTTCCTTCACCAGGAGTGGCCATATGTGTGTCTAAGCTTTCTTTATGTTCACACAAAAAGGGCTCTAAAGCAAGGTCCCCCACAACTTCCTCTTTAAGATGTAATTTGAGTCTGCCCAGAGCAATGGCTATGGGAAATCAAGGCCCTAAAAATCTTGACACTGGGCCTATCATTTCAGCCTGGATTAAAAAAAATAATCAGTATAGTATCAATGAAATTTGTGTCTTTGAGGAACATAGCTTCCTGATGTCCTGTCTAATATAAACTAGCTATAAAGTTTATATTAAAATACATTAACTAATTTAAAAAAAAAGAGAAAGCAAACAAAAAATGTATATGTGCAGAGCTGTTGACTCACTGGACAGGATGGATGATTAACTATGAACTAGGGAAACAAATGGCAACCCGCTCCAGTGTTCTTGCCTGGAGAATCCCAGGGACGGAGGAGCCTGGTGGGCTGCTGTCTATGGGGTCGCACAGAGTCGGACACGACCGAAGTGACTTAGCAGCAGCAGCAGCAGCAGCAGCAGCAGCAGGGAAACAAAAAGGTGACTGGTTTTAGAAGCATTCATCTGTAACCCTACTTTCTGGAGCTGATCAAGGCAAGCTTGATCTGCAGCCTTCTCTGTTCATGGTAATAAATTGTGTCTGTTTATAAGACAACAGGGGGAAGTGCATTCAGCGTGTAGAAAAGTGTCATTAAATTATTAAGATTCAAATTAAAAGGCAAAGAGCAGTTGGAGCACATGTCTCTATTTTTACTTCACTGAAATCACTAGTAAAGATGTATTCAGCCAGATTTTGGGGAGTGAATTGTGTATTTAATTCATGAGATGGGCAGGGGGAGCCCTTCATGATGATGTGATGCTTAAAAAAGTTTATAAGGGTTAGACTAAGGTATTTTATAGTGAAAATTGATGGTGGATAAGTAACTATGGTCCTTGTCCCCCTTTAAACCCAAGTTATTCTCTGTGCTCTCTGGCAGAAGCTGGTAAATTTTTTTCTCTAAAGGGCTAGATGGTTAACTATTTTAGGCTTTGCGGGCCTTATGTTTCCTGCCATGACTGTCCAACTCTGTAATTGCAGTGCAGAATCAGCCATATACAACCAGTAAGTTAATGGGTGTAGCTGCGTTCCATTAAAACTTTATTTAACAAAGGCACATGGCAGGGAAACTAGTCCCTGTGTTGTAGTTTGCCAAATCCTGCTCTATGAAGTACAACCATGGAGTTTTAAGTCCTTATTCAAAGTTTTCACTGTGTTCTGAACTGCTTTCTGAAAGAAAAGTTTGGTTTGACAGCCTGCTTCCCTGAAGATGACGAGACAGTCCTCCTTTTAGACAAGACCTTAATTTTCTTTCTTTTTTTTGTTGTGAACTTTTTATGTTGTATTGTGTATAGATGTTCCTTGGTGGTTTAGGATTAGGTTCGGCACTCTCACAACTGTGACACGGGTTTGATTCCTGGTCAGGGAAGTCTTCTTCCCACTGCCACCTACCAACCTCCCCAGCACCACAATACCACCCTTTATAGCCTCCCAAGTGGCACTAGTGGTAAAGAACCCAAGAACCCACTGGCCAATGCAGGAGAACTAAGAGATGTGGGTTTGATTCCTGGGTTGGAAAGATCCCCTGGAGGAGGGAATGGCAGCCCACTCCAATATTCTTGCCTGGAGAATCCCGTGGACAGAGGAGCTGAAGCGACTTAGCACGCACACAGCTGACTAAAAATGCTGCAGTAGTTTCAGGTGAGTAGTGAACGTGCTCAGCCGTCCACGGGGTCACTAAGAGTCGGGCACAACTGAGCGACTTCACTTTCACTTTTCACTTTCATGCACTGGAGAAGGCAATGGCACCCCATTCCAGCCTTCTTGCCTGGAGAGCTGCCATCTATGGGGTCGCACAGAGTCGGACACGACTGAAGTGACGCAGCAGCAGCAGCAGCAGCAGCAGCATTCTCTCCCAACCTCCCCTCCCATCCAGGCTGCCACATAATATTGAGCAGAATTCCCTGTTCTAGACAGTAGGTTCTTGTTGGTTATCAATTTTATATATAGCAGTGTGTACATGTCCATCCCAAACTCCCTGTCCCTTCCCCCAAGTAACCATAATTTAAATCTGTGAGTCTCTTTCTGTTTTGTAAGTAAGTTCATTTGCATTGCTTCTTTTTAGATTACACATTTAAGGGATATCATATGATATTTCTCCGTCTCTGAGGAAGACCTTCATTTTCAAAATAAATCATTGCCACCTATATACCAGTTTTCTAAAGCATGGAGCTCTCCAAACTATATTCTCAGCCTCCAGCCTAGTTTCCGCCTCTATGTCTCAGAGCCTGGTCACGTGTCAAGGTCTGGCTGAAACACAGATAAATGAGATAACTTAATGGACACAGTTATAATTCATGACTCTTGATTTTAAAAAGTTCAGCCTTGCCTCAAGCTGGCTTATAAGAATGCGAACATTTGTACATGTACAATGTTACCTTCTTTTTTCTTGAGGACTCTCATGGAATGAGAGTTGGACACTGCTCCTTCATCTTTTATTAAGGATTTCATACAAACGTGATTATTTGGAGAACATATTTCCTCCTTTGTAAAATTACTGGTGAAGACACTTTCCACTAGATTGTTTTGTGTTCTTCATGTACCACTTAGTAGGATGACAGAAGTGTCTCTCTTGTTACGCTTCCTGTTATTAACCAGACAGTGCAGTATAACTCCTCCTGTACCACCTTTCGTCCTATTTTTAGCTCTGTTTCCAAAATTTAAAGCTAAGTACATGCTCCATGGCACAGATTGTACATAGTTGAGATCTCATCTATCTGTCTTTTGATTCTTGGTCTGTTCATCTTCTTTTTTTTTTTGGTGGGAGTCTCATTGTATTTGTATCTTAAACTAGATTACCATAGAAGTATTGTATAAATAAAAAATAAATAATAAAGTTTGGGCTTGTTAAAAATGTTAAAGACCACAAAAGGACATTTTCAACTGTGTTTGAAACTAGAAAAACAAGGAAGTGATCACCAAGCTGCCTGGGGCAGATGGTGTAATGATAACAGATAACAAAACTATTAAATTTATATTTTGCTTTCAAATTCTGCTGCAAAGAAAGTGATCTCTAGGCTAGAAGGATAAGAACAAACAATACCTTGAATTATTTTTTTGAGTTCCTTGTTTTCTTGGAATTTATTAAAATTTTTTTTCCTTTTTTTTGCATCTTGTCATATTGTATTTTCATCCTAGGAAGTAGTCATAGTAGTTATTATTATCCTACTTTACTGAGGAGGAAATTGTGACTCAGTGTTAAATGACTTGTGCACATTCACAAACAATGCAAAGAGGGAGTTGACTGCAACTCTCTGTAAAAGTGGACAGTAAGGCAAAACCTGGTAATGTTAAATAAATTCTGATTGCCAGCACTGGATGCAAGTTTTGCCAGCCTACTAAGAAGATTGGGGTGTGGGGAAAATAGGAGATGCTCAAAATATTTTTTTTTTTTAGAATGAGCTGAGCATTAATCTTAGTAATTCCTGAGGTATTGCAAAGACCAAAAGATAAATGAATAAAAGAAATGTTGGTCCATTTTTCAAAAAAGAGGGAGAGATTCCACAATGGGTCAAGTATTCTCAGAGGTGATTCCAGAAAGAGTCAAGAATAGATTTTCAAGTTGATGGTTTGTGAGTATTAACAAAGGAATGTAGTGGTTACTAGGAGTGAACGTAGATTTATAAGGAATACCATTTTATGCTTGATTTATTTATTTTTACTTTTGAAACAGAGCTACTATGAGATCAGAGGATTGATAGGAAAATCTAGTTTTTATCATATCATAAAAATAGCAATCACTTATTGAAATCTAACTATATGCCAGGTCTTATTGCCTTATTTCATTGAGTCCCATTTGTGCTTAGTTGCTCAGTGGTGTCTGACTCTTTGTAGCACTGAGGACTGTAGCCCACCAGGCTCCTCTGTCTGTGGGGATTCCTAGACAAGAATACTGGAATGGGTAACTATTCCTTCTCCAGGGGATCTTCTGGACCCAGAGATTGAACTGAGTTTCATTTAGTTCCACAGTGGTCCTAATATGTAGCTATCTTGCTGTCTCCCTTATTTCAGGTAAGACAGAAGTTCAGTGAGAGCAAGTAATTAAAGTCACATTGCTAGTGAGTGATTGAGCTGAAGTCAAAGCCAGATTTGTCAAAGCCATTGGTGGTAAGTAACTACAGTACCATTTTGTGTTGACACACAGCTGGGCTCATGAGATTTTTAAGGTGAAGGTGAACTAAGCATGTATAGGTTGGGTAACCATATCTTTACATCTTAGATTTACAACAGGTTGAAAATAAATCTAAGGCATCTTGATTAGTAGTTTGGCCTTAGTCTGCTTAATATTTGAATCCATAAGCTGGATAAAGACATAGAAAACATACTTATCCCTTCTGCAGTGGGGAAATCAAGAAGAAAAGACAGTCTTATCACTGCTATTAACTAACAGTTGTATGAGATGTTTCATTTTACTTAATACTTCCACTTAGCTTGTCACATGTGATTCTCACAATTCTATAAAAAAGACATTACTAGCTCCCAAACTCTCCTTCTTGCCCCCTCCTTTTTTTTTTTAACAGAGAGCTGAAACAAGGTTCAGGGAAATCAAATAACTCAATCAGAGTCATAGTGAATAATCTGGGGACTTCTGTTTTCTGTCACACTGCAACAGATATGGAGTCATGCTTAGAAATAACATCATGATATGCAAATATGAGATCAAACTCATTAAGATGAAATATTGATAAATATGGAGTCCAATACTGAAAGAAAAAGTGTGTTTCATTGAATGCTTAATGTTAGCGAACACTTCACATTGATTGCTAATAATACTAATTTAATCTTAGGCTGGATTAATGGGAACATAATGTCTACACCAGGGCTTCCCTGGTGACTCAGAGGTTAAAGCGTCGGCCTGGAATGTGGGAGACACCGGTTCGATCCCTGGGTCAGAAAGATCCCCTGGAGAAAGAAATGGCAACCCACTCCAGTACTCTTGCCTAGAGAATCCCATGGAGGGAGGAGCCAGGTAGGCTACAGTCCATGGGGTCGCAAAGAGTTGGATACGACTGAGCGACTTCACTTTCACTTTCAATGTCTACATCACAATAAGCAATATTTCCACTGAATATGTTACTTTTCAAAACATACATCAGACTACATTTTCTCAGCCTAATATTTATTAAAAACTCAGACTAAGTAAACTCTGTGTGTGTTTTGTCACTCAATTGTGTCTGACTCTTTGCAACCCTGTGGATTATACCCCACCAGGCTCCTCTGTCCATGGGGATTCTCCAGGCAAGAATACTGGAATGGGTTGCCATGCCCTCCTCCAGGGGATTTTCCTGACCCAGGAATCAAACCCATGTCTCCTGTGTCTCCTGCACCGCAGGCAGACTCTTTACCTGCTGAGCCATCAGGGAAGCCCAAATAGACTGTACCTAGAGGCCAAGAAATACTTTGGAGACCATGGGCTACATTTGAAGGTGGAAGGGAATGAGGAAATGCATAAAAATTCTAGTTGGTTTCAAAGCTTTAAATTTATCACATGGAAGAGGAAAAATTCAGATTTGTTCTATGTTGGTTGGTTTTCCAGTAGGTGTTGGTGTATAATAAGACAAGAAGCACAAAAGTGTAAGTGCCACACAGTAAGATTTTGGCTCAACCTTAAAAAAACCTAATTCTAACAATGGAGCAGTTCTTGAGGAAATGGGCAGTATTTTGATTTTTAAAAATTTAATTAATTTAAATGAAAAAGAAAGCCAAAAACAATTCACCCATTTTCCCCATTTCCCATAGCTTACCTCGGCAACTATCAGTCTATCTTTCTCCGTATCTGTGAACTTTCTTTTTGGTACTTATTTGGTTTTCTAGATTCCGTCTATAAGAGAAATCGTATGATGTTTATCTGTGTTGGCTTATTCTACCTAGAATAATACCCTCAAAGTTCATCCATGTTGTCACAAATGGCAAGATTTCTTTTTAATGAGTAAATAATATTCTATTGGCTGAATATATCACAATTTCTTTATTCATTTATCCACTGATAGACACTTGGGTTGTTTCCATATCCTGGCTATGGTAAATAATACTACAATTAACATGGGGGTGTTATCTTTCCAAATTAGTGTTTTTATTTTCTTCAACTAAATAACTATAAGTAGAATTGTTGAGTCATATGGTAGTTTTATTTTTAATTTTTTTGAGGAATATCCATAATGTTTTCCATAGTAGCTGCATCAATTTATATTCCCACCAGTAGTGCATAAAGGGTTCTCTTCTCTCCATATTTTCATTAATAATTATTATATCTAGTATTTTGATAAAAATCATTTTACTGGGTGTGAGGTGATATCTCATTTTGAGTTTGATTTGTATTTTCCCAGTGATTAAAGAGGAGAAGGCAATGGCACCCCACTCCAATACTCTTGCCTGGAAAATCCCATGGATGGAGGAACCTGGTAGGCTGCAGTCTATGGGGTTGCTAAGAGTCAGATACGACTGAGCGACTTCATTTTCACTTTTCACTTTCATGCATTGGAGAAGGAAATGGCAACCCACTCCAGTGTTCTGCCTGGAGAATCCCAGGGATGGGGGAGCCTAGTGGGCTGCCATCTATGGGGTCGCCCAGAGTCGGACACGACTGAAGTGACTTAGCAGCAGCAGCAGTGATTAAAGATGTAGAACATCTTTTCATGTACCTGATGGCACTGTGTGATTTCTTTGGAAAAATATCTATTCAGATCGTCTGAACAGTTTTTAGTTGGATTGTTTGTTTTGTTGTATTTGCTATTAAGTAAATGAATTCTTTATATATTTTGGATATTAACCCTTTATTAGATGTATGATTTGCAAATATATTTTTCCATTTCTTAGGTTGTTTTTTTCATTCTGTTGGTGGTTTTCTTAGCTGTGCAGAAACTTAGCTTGATCTAGCCTGACTTTTTAATTTTTGCTTTTATTGCTTAGCTTTTAGTGTCAAATTAAAAAAAACAACACACATTGCCAAGACCTATGTCAAGGAGCCTTTGCCTGTGTTTTAACTCAATAAATTTATGGTTTCAGGTCTTGCATTTAGGTCTTTAAACCATTTCAAGTTAACTTTTGTGATTGGAGTAAGATAGTGGTAAAAATTTTCATTCTTTTTCATGTGGCTGTCCTATTTTTCCAGCATCATTTATTGAAGAGACTCTCCTTTCCCTGTTGTTTATTCTTGGCTCTTTTTCTGTAAACTAATTGACCATATATGTGTGGGTTTTCTTCTGGGATCTTTGTTCCATTGATCTATGTGTCTATTTTTATACCAAGATCACATTGTTTTATGTAGATGTTTGGTTGACTTTTGCTATAAAATATAAAAATATCTCAATGATAAATAATATTCTCTATCCCTTTTCCTAATCTCTCTCTCTTTCTCTCACACATACACACAAATGCACACACACACACACCCACACACCCACAGTGTCTCCTGTTTTCAATATTAGTGTCTTGGTAGCAGGGATTTTGTTTTGTTCTTGCTTTTCATGAATTGGAATTTTTTCCTCTCAAAGGTTATATGTTGACATCTAAACTCCAGTCTCTCAGAATGTGATCTTATTTGAAAATAAGGCTGCTGCAGTTGTAATTAATATGAGGTCATACTGAAGTAAAGTGAAAGTGAAAGCAAAAGTTGCTCAGTGTGTCCAACACTTTGTGACCCCGTGGACTGTACAGTCCATGGAATTCTCCAGGCAAGAATGTTGGAGTGGATAGCCTTTCCCTTCCCCAGGGGATCTTCCTGACCCAGGAATCAAACTGGGGTCTCCTGGTGGATTCTTCACCAACTGAACTATCAGGGAAGTCCATACCAAAGTAGGGTAAATCGTAATCCAATATGACTCATAATAGTGAAGTAAAGTGAAAGTGAAAGTGAAGTTGTTCAGTCGTGTCCGACTCTTTGCGACCCGTGGACAGTAGCCCACCAAGCTCCTCCATCCATGGGATTCCCCAGGCAAGAATACTGGAGTGGGTTGCCATTTCCTTCGCCAGGGGATCTTCCCGACCCAGGGATCGAACCCAGGTCTCCCACATTGCAGGCAGACGCTTTAACCTCTGCAGAATCCTAATCCCGTATGACTGGTAAAAGGGGAAATTTGAACAGGGAGAGTGCCACATGAAGATGAAGGCAGAGATCTGGGTGATGTTTCTACAAGCCAAGGACTGGAAAACATTTAAACCATCCGAAGTCAGGAGAAAGCCATAAATAGTTTCTTCCTCAAAGCTCTGGGATGGAGCCAATACTGTCGACACATTGAACTTGGACTTCTAACCTCCCAAACTGTAAAACAATGCATATCTATTGTTTCAGCCCCTCGGTTCATGGTATTTTGTTATGGCAGAGCTAGTAAACTAATAATCTGCTGCATCCCTGTGTCTAGAACTGTGACTAGATAGAGGATGCATGCAGTGAAAATTTTTGAGTGAATGTTGAATGAATAAATAAATGGATGAGTGAATGAATATATATTACCTCAGGAAAGTCATTTATTGTTTCCAGTCCTCAGTGTTGTCATTTGTAAAATGACATCCACGACAGTGTAGAAGATTTATTCAGTTCTCATCTATTCTCCTGCATTCATAAAAAGAACTCTTATAACAGAGAAATTGATCATATATTAGAAGTTATCAAGAAAGCTTATTTAATCAGAATCTCTATTAAAAATACAGGCAGACATGGGTTTCAAGGTGATTGAAATTTTAATTTGACCTGAGGCAAAAGTCTGAAATGAATAATTTCCTGAGTTTGCTTTCAGATTGTGATGCTGTGTGTTTTTCCTTGACAAATTTATCTATTTATAGAAATCAGGTCAGTGAGACTGTGTGAGTTATAGGCAAAGCGATTTCATTGCACTCCAGGCTCAACTCTGTTTCAGAATAGAATCTTCCTTACTGTGGAACTGAGCCATCAGCAAAGAAATGGTACAAGAATTGAATTAGGGCTGAATGCAGAAAACTGTCTTTCTGGTCGAGAAGTTTGGATGTGTCATTACCTGAGATGATATTAAATGTAGCCATATGCCTTCAAATAATAAGCTTTGAAGAAGGAGCTGGATGAACAGACAGTGAACAGAACTCAGAGGATGATGTGGATGTGAGGAGATTTATTAGTCTGGAGGCTAGCTGGAAAGCCCCAGCTAGCCAGAATGAGCTTATGTTTTCAGTTCTTCAAGACTGGCCTAGGTGGGCTCTCTGGGGCTGATCTGCAGGGGTGATTTTTCGCCCTTTACAGGCCTTGGTTCAGTCTCAGGTCCTACCTTTCAGTAGTACCGCAGAACATTCTCTCTCTTTCTCTTGGTCTCTGTCTTTTTCTGTCTCTCAGCATCCAGAACCTTGGACTCCTCCTATGTGGAGCTTTTACAAGTGTCCTATCATTGACAAGGGCTTCCCTGGAGGCTCAACTGGTAAAGAATTTGCCTGCCATTGCAGGAGATGCAAGAGACACAGGTTCGATCCCTGGGTGGGGAAGATCCCCTGCGGAAGGAAACCTGGAGAAGAAAATGGCAACCCACTCCAGTATTCTTGCCTGGAAAATCCCACGGACAGAGGAGGCTGGTGGGCTATAGTCCATGGGGTTGCAAAGAGTTGGACAGGATTGAGGACTTACTGAGATTGAGATAATCATAGAAAGTTAACATCCTCTGTGTATGTGTGCTCAGTTGTGTCCTACTTTTCAAGATCCCATGGCCTGTTGCCTGCCAGGCTCCTCTGTCCATGGGATTTTCCAAGCAAGAATACTGAAGTGGGTTACCATTTCCTACTCCAGGGGATTCTCCCATGGGTGGAACCTGCAACCCATGGGTGGAACCTGCAACCCAGGAGTAGAACCCACATCCCTTGCAATTCCTGCATTTCCTGCATTGACAGATGGGTTCTTTACCACTCACGACCTGGAAAGCCCCTTCTTTTTCTTTCTACTCTTCAGAAACTCACATTTCCTGAGATGGATCTTTACTCCCATAAAAGACATTGACACCTTGGTGTGCAGAACTCTTTAAGATTTATAGGGGATGGGTGACAAGGGCCAAAAAGATTCCTCTTCTCTTGTTAGTGGTCTGCTGCACCCTATGGGAAAAAAAATCTGGCTTCACTAACTCTTGAGTTCTTTTAGGTATGCACTGCAGTGTTAAATGTATGAAATGAAAATCAGCAAGGAGCCGAATAGGGCTTTTACTTTCTTACCCCTACCCCAGTTTTGCAAATGGGTCAGTAAAAATAGTGTCCTTGATATGGGCAAGAGTGTAAATTCGTACAGTGAAAACTCACAGTGAAAACAAATCTCAAGAACAGAGGCTATATTTCAAGTCTTTGGATTATAGAGAGCAGTTAGAGAAGAAATCTTAAATTTCATCTAATTTAGCTCACTTATTTTACAGATTAGGAAAGAGAAAGCTCTGAGCAAGAGATCTGCTGACTAGCAGACCCTGTATTTTTCATGGACTTCTATATTTTTGTATCTTTTGGATTTTTGTTTGTGTGTTTGTTTTTCTTCCTTGCATTATCTCTACCTAGTCTAGGGAGAAAAAATTCATAAAATAATAGGGTGGGTGAGCCAACCAAGATCATAGAGATAGCAAAGTGAAAGAACTTGGATGGGACCCCAAGTACCCTGGTTTTCAGTTCCTTGCTCTGTGATTTGAACATTAAAGCAAATCAAGGCTGAGAGAGGATTTGAATTTGTGGTCCCTAGATCCTTGGGTAAAATAGGCTGCTGTGTTATTCTCTATACTGTAGTCTGATGTTTGCTATCATTCCCTATGGCCATGGTCCTAAGTTTCTTTTGGAGAATAGAGCAATGATCCTCATTTAAGGGTCTGAATATCAAGGATCCTGTTTTCAGAGAAAAATGTACACACGGATATCAGTTGATTACATAATCAATGACACACCCCTTCACTAGGAACTAATGTTCAATATATTAATGATAACTCATGTCTACTGAGTGTTTCCTATGTTCCAGGCATTGTTCTGAGGACTTTACACATGCTGCATCATGTAATTCCTGCAGCGCTTTAAGGCAGGTTCCATTCTTATTTCCATTTTACAGGGAAAAAAAAAGACATTTATACAACATCTTATTTAACATTATTTAAAAAATACTGATGATACCAGGTGCTATGGATACAATCATGAAAGAAAATGGGCACAATGCCTGCCCCCATCAAGCTTAGAATCCAGTTGAAGCAGGCTGATTGCATGTTTACAGGGAAATGTGCCATGAAGCAAACAGACATGGGCAAGTATGTCAGGCAGTGATAACAACACATACAGGTGGAGTGCTGGAGAAATCTAGAGGAGGAAGTCATGCTTTGATCACGAAGGGAAACGGGTGTTAGGTGCATTTAATGAGGGGCTGCACATGTTGTCAGACCCAGTGAATATAGGAAAAAAATTGGGGGTACAATCCCTTGCTAGAGATCAATTCCAAAGTACAGGTCTCAAATCCAAATCAGGTCCATCTGCCTCCAAAGTTAGCCTTTGCTCCGTCATTGAAACAGTTGAGTTCTTCTAAGTACAATGACTCTTGGTGTTATTTTATAATATCCTGTCCTGGTCTCCCCCATGCTTGTGAGATACACTTTCCTAAAGTGCCCAAGTGCTTCTTGGACCATCTATGGTGAAGGTCCTAGTGTTAAAATTTTCAGTTTGTTACACCATGCTCTGATACTTTTATCATTATTTTTCTGCTGAGGATCAACTGCTTCCCCAAAGCATTGGCCCCCAAGCTTGTCCTCATGTCTGGATGGACTCTAAGTAGGAACACAGAGAATCTTGTGTAATTATGGCTTCATGTCTGATCATTTTCTGCCTCATCCTAAATATTGAGGGATTATACATCTAGACTGGTGCCTTAATATGCTGAAAAAAAAACAAACTCTATTTCTAAAAATTACCTAAAAGTGCTTCAAGCTCTCCCTGTTGCCCCCACATCTGCAAAGCCCTGCCCCAAACAATTGGGGCCTTTATTTTTTCTTTCCAGCTTGCTGACACACGTGATTCCCAGGCCCGGGGCTGGAGCCCTGCCCGGAGTGACAGGGGTAGGTACCTGGGCCATATATGACTTGCAGTCTGTTGTCCAGCTGATGCACTTGGCATGCCATTGATAGCAAGTATGCCACACACAACAAACAGAAACACAATAATAATTTCAAGGTCTGTTAGAGATGCAAGGCAGTAGAACTAATGGTTGTAGAAATGGTAGGAATTGGCAGGTAAAGAAGTCCTCCTCTGAAAGATTCTAGGGGATGTCAGCGAGCACTGGGAAATAAATGCTCTTTACAATCATAAAACTGTACTTGACAATGGACTTTCGAAGGAGCCCAGTGAGGGACTAAAGTGGACGATATGTGACCAAGTATTTTTGCCCCTCATCAGCCTGAACGACTGATTGGGTCATCTGTGCATGAATATAAAAGCTATCAGAATGCAGAGTGCTTCCAACTACTATATTAGTAACGTTCAACAATTTTCACTCCTGGACATGATGTAATTAATTTTTGAATTAGGAAAGCAAGATGGTCTGTGGTCTGATATTTTCATTTGAAAGCAAGTGGGAAGACAAAAGCAAACAGGCTTTTTGGCTCTGAGGGAATGAATGACCTTCCACCTAAGGAATTTAAACCAGAGCTTTCGCCTTCAGAGGGGACTGGGGCTGGAGAACATTTTTGAAGCAGAAATTTAAGGTGGAGGCATGGTTATGGGTTACAGGCTATCCCGCCTTCCCAGCATGTGTGCCCTTCACCATTACACATGCTCCTCTCAAGGATTCTGATGGCCCTGAGCCCCTTTTGAAGGGAAAAACATTATTGCTAACAGTTTTTTAAAACATAGGGCTGGCATGCCAGCACATGCTCGAATGCTGTCATAGTTACATATAAAGTTAAAAAGAGGCCCCTTTCCCCCACGCCTGACTCATACTCCATGCATCATATAACCAGTGTTTGGAAAGGCTATGCTCAGGGCAGTTGGATATATTGATATTTTGTCCAGTTGTGGGAGTGATATAAACAGCTGATCTAGAAGAGGGTAGGAGTATAAAGATGGAGGGTGCATGTCGCGGGGAGGGTCATGAATCTAAGATGGAAAGAAAGTTTGTCGTACTTCCTGACTATTCCTTCAGACATTAAGGTAACAGAATCATGGTATTTTTCAGATAGACTGTTTCCTCTTCGTTTGTTTGGTCTTGTGGATTTTTACCATGTTCCGACATCTGCTGCGTGTTTCTCTGTCTTTTCGTTTTGTTTAATTTACAGTGTTTGGGGTCTCCTGTCTGCACACTGGAAGATTATAGTTCCTCTTAATTGCGGGTCCCCCAGGGGTGAGGTTGGACCAGTGCCTTGTGAAGGTTTCCTGATTGGGGGGGCACTTGTGCCTGTGTTCTGGTGGATAGAGCTGGATCTTGTCTCTCTAAAGGGCTGTGCCATGTCCAGTAGTGTGTTTTAGGGTGTCTATGGGCTTGGAATGGCTTTGGGCAACCTTTAGAACCATTGTATTTTAAAGATGGAAGAGACACTAGAAATCTGAAATGAAGACTCAGAAGTTATTCACTGCCAGTACAAAATTCCACAGCAAGGGAGAAGCTAGCCTTCAAACACCCTCTGTATAGCACAGACCCCATATAGGATCACAAAGCCCATTTGAGAATGCGATAAAGCCTGCATACACTTTCTTCTGAAAAAAACAAAACTGCGCTTAGTATTTCCTGTATAGTTTCAAAGGAATTATAGACTCCTTATGTTCATCAATGAACCAGAGGATCTGATACATTTTTGTTATACTAAGGTTATCAACCAAACATACAAATAATGTACGGACTGTTTTAAGTCCCTCCTTTCTATTTATTGGCTATTTGAGTACAAGTAAGAAGGCAACAAGTTTCCTGATGTATGAAATATGTATAATAATGGTACCTATTCCTAGGTTATCTTGGAGACGAAATGCCATAATGAGTTGAAGGCAGGTTGACAGTGGGAAGGACAAGCCTTGTTGCCATGGCGGTGATTTTTATTGACCTCCATGCTCATTGAGCCATGACCTCTGTGGTTGGCTGCTGATGAGCTCCTCCAGATCCAGGTCTCCTGAATTTCTTCCTGTCCTTTGCCTTTTGATTGCTTCCAGCATAAATCTATTTGCTTCCTGGCCATTCTCCTTTCCTTAAGGGTCTCTCCTCCTCACCACATGAAAGGCAGCCTGTGTTAAAATGTCTTGATAAATTTGTTGTGCGGAAATCCATTAGAAGGAAGTGCTAGGAAAATAAGATTGTTGGAGGAGAGAGTGTACCTGTGAAGTACTTCCTTACTGCAGTGGAGATCAAACAGTAGAACAAGTGGAAATCCCAGGTCTGCAAGAATGGCTTGCAGTCTATGTTATTATTTCATTTTTTTCTTTAATAATAGCAAGGGAAATAATCACTTTTTTTACACAGGTTACTTTTTTAAATCTAAGTTTTCAGTGTGGAAAACTTCTATTTTTAATATCAATTTCTCTTGCTGACGTACCTAAACTACTTGAAACGTCCAGAGAGTTCCACCACCTGGCTCCACCCCAATCTCTTCTCAGCTCCGTGCTGAGAAACATAAAGGTAGCCTAAGGAGAAGGCAGGATGTTAAAAGTACTGCTCACATCACCTTCTTTCTAATTCAAGTTGTCTATTTTTCAGTACTGGAAGTTCTCCTGAGGACTGGTGTAAGGTGAATTATAGGAAATTTTGGAAACCAAGTCTCCAAAGGATAGTTTTAGAGTGAGCCCCAAAGATTTCCTTCTACCTGATCAAGGTGCATCAGAAGATAGATAACCTCACTCTCTCTCTCTCTTTTTTTAGGTGCCAATACAACTCCCTCCCACTTACACTTGAAAGTAGGACTTCAAGGTACTTTACCACAGAAACCAGAAAGCAGCATTTAAATGTTGCTAGAACAGCACAAATTTACATTCTCATTAGGCTAACAACTGAGTTTACCTTCCCCAGCTCAAGAATTATATAATAAGAGCCAGAAGAGCAAGTTTCTGGCTTTCTGATGCTTTGCAGTTAGAGATAGTCATTCTTTTCTATTAATACGTTGTCCTTTCGCTATTGGCATGGCAGGAGTAAGAATGAAGTGCCAATGAAGTGCTAGTGACTGATTTTAGGAACCGAGTCTTCCTCCTGGTAGGGATGGTGGTCATGCCATGGTTCCCTCAAGCGCTGCATCAGAGGCTGGGCATTAAATGAGGCTGCTTTGCATCAAATGTTTTAGGGATAATTCTGTCATTTTCTTTGCTCTTAGATTTGGGTTCAAAGGCCTCTTTTACTATCTTCTAGCTAAAAAGTCTGGGCAACTTACTGACTTCTAGATTTGTAAACTTTTGTTTCTTTCTCTGGGGTCATAGATCCATTGGTGGAACCAGTCTATCTACAGCCTCTGGCACATAGCATAAATGTCCTCATCTCTAGACAGGGAATTTCATCTTGGATGGTGACTAACTATCATGGGGGATAAGCACATGCCTTTTGGACAATGATGTAATCTCCAGAGTTAGTGGAGATGGCAGGTTCCGGATTGGAGTATATGTGTGTTTCTACTCATGGAGGTGATGTTTCTACTCATTAAAGAGAATGAGCTTTTCCTCTAACTTGATATAAATGTATACTGGAGCCTTTCTTTGCTATTTTTTTTTCTCAGTGTCTCATAAGAGTGTCTACAAAGAAATCAATTAGACTGGTACAGGGCCAGCTCATCACCTTTGTCACTGAGATGATTTGTTAATAGAGACAGCATCAATTGTCACTAACTTCAGCATGATATACTGTAAAGAGAATTGAACTGGACAGTACAAGGAGAAACATTTATTCCACAAATACATATTAACACCTACTCTGTCCCAAGTGCTGGGCTAGGTGCTAAAGATACAAAGGTGAGGGAATCCAATGACACATTGCTGAGAGATTATTAGTACAATATTTTTCAACTAGAATCCAAGGATTTTCAGAGATTGGAAGGTCCAGAAGAACTCTAGTTTTGTTTTTTGCTTTTGTTTCAATGTATGTGTTAGTCTCTCTGTTGTGTCCAACTCTTTGCGACCCCATAAACTATAACCTGCCAGGCTCCTCTGTCCACGGAATTCTCCAGGCAAGAATACTGGAGTAGGGAGCAATTTCCTTCCCCAAGGGATCTTCACAATCCAGAAATTGAACCCAGGTCTCCTGCATTACAGGCAGATTCTTTACCATCTGAGTTACCAGGGAAGCGCCGTTGTTTCAATAATTAATTTTAATTGTCATTTACCTAATGTTTCAGTGAACATGGAGATGCACGTGTCTTTTTGAGCTTGTGTCTTTGTTTTCTTCGCATAAATGCCCAGAAGAGTTGCTGCATCATATGACAGTTCTATTTGTAATTATTTAAGGAATCTCCACACTGTTTTCCACAGTAGCTGTACCAGTTCTAACCAACAGTGCACAAGAGTTCCTGTTCATCCCCATCTTGCCAACACTTGTTAACTATTGTCATTGTGATAGCAGTCATTCTAACAGGTTTGAAGTGATAATTCAGTGTGGTTTTGATTTGCATTTCCCTGATGATTAGTGACATTGAGTGTCTTTTCATGTATTGGTTGGCCATCTGTATGTCTTGTTTTGAAAAATGTCTATTCAAGTCCCCTGTCCATTTTAAACTCAGATTGTTTGTGTTTTATTTGCTGCTGAGCTTTATATATTTTGGATTGTTAACCCCAGATATATGGATTGTAAATATTTTCTCTCATTCTGTAGGTTGCCTTTTTCATTTTGTTGGGTATTTCTTTTGCTTTGCAGGAGCTTTTCAGTTTTATGGAGTCTCATTTATTTATTTTTGCCTTTGTTGCTTGTGCTTTTAGTATTATATTTTAAAAAAGCATTGCCAAGATCTTTGTCAAAGAGATTTCCCCGCTACATTTTCTTCCAGATATTTTATGGTTTTAGGTCTTACATTTATGTCTTTAACCCTCCTTGAGTTAATTTTTAAAGTGATGTAAGGTAGGGGTATAATTCATTTTTCTGCATGTGGCTGTACAGTTTTCTGGGCCAAACATTTTTACAACAATAGCTCAAATCTGAAAGATACATCCTAAAATTATAGATTAAGTTTCTTAATCTGCTATCTAGCAATAGATGTAAGAATATGCCTACTTGTTCTCAGAATCCTTGAGAAGTTTCCTTTTATTGGGGGTTTATATTTTAATCAAAGAAAAGCACTGAAATAAGGGACCTGAGCTTTTGTACCTGTCTCTAACTAGCATTTCGACTCACTGACCTTAGAATCTTCCTCTTAGAATAAAGTGCCTGAATCAGGTGATCTCTGAAGCTCTTCCAGTTTGAATAGTCTACGCCTCTCTGACTATCCCTCTAACTGGGTTGTAACCTGGACTTCTTTGTAATTTCTGGCTCAAAGGAGAGGGCACTAGGCAGACATAAGATCTATTCTAATTCTGCCTTTAAAAATGATTGGCAGGAAAATGCTGATGGACTCACTTTTCTGTTTTGTGTTTTAGGTTTTCTATCTAAAACTTGAAAATGGTAACCTAAAAAGTACTTGAAAATAAGTGGTAAAATATGCTTGAAAACTTTGGAATATAGCAGCAATGCTATTATGAAAATGAGCTCTGCACTGATACTGAGTGAAGGACAGATTGTCATCTGCAAATTATTAGTCAGGATCATATAGATTATGCTGTAACAACAAACAACTCCAAAAACTTACTTGTTCTGTAAGTCAGCGCAAGTTGTGTGGGGTGGGATGGAGATCTGCTCATCATGATCACAAACTAGACATTGTCGTTTAATCATTTCATTGGCTAACAGATCACATGGTTTTGCCTAAGTTCACAGTGGAGGATAGCATTTCTACCTGAACCCAAAGAAGAATATCTTGAATATTTGTGAAATTATTATGATACTAGATCTTCACAAATACAACATCATTATTATGTTCATTTTAAAATTTGGAGACTAAAAGGCATATTATAATTCCAGATATTGATCATTCTAAGATGCACAACATGAACAAACTCAAGTTGATTTTGGATTTGACTGTACATATTTCTCAGAAGAGAGAACTTTCCTGGAGAGGGTGAAGAAGTGAAAGAGGATATTTGGCAGTTGCTGATTGGTGGATTGCTCCACCAGTGGAAGAACTGGCAGGTGAGAATTCTTAACAATGAGAATGTGCACAAAGAACAAAGCAAAATTAACTGAGATTAAAGTTCATGGAGCATGAAAAAAAGGCTGAATTGTGATCAACGAAACATGTGGCTTATATCAGAACTTTTTAAATTTAGGATTCTGAAATGGAAGTCATGTTTGTGTTTAATATAGAATAATCTTAAGTGGGTCATGGGGAAGCAGGTTTGAAATGAAAGAAGTGTGGTCAAATTGGAAGAGCTGTGACAAACAATAGGAAAGTCAATACAGAAATCTGTATTTCTATGTCTGGTCATACAAATTGGTTTCATCAGTAATGTACCTTCACATTTAGTACTTTTGTGAGATTGTCACTGCACACTTCACTATAACCCAGCAGGATAAATTAAAATCTAGAAGAGAGGGATATTTTAATCAAAACATGTAATTAGTTGATTACCTGCTTTGTAGAGACAACAACTCTGCTGTAACATGGTTTTCTGTCATTGGTATGGGTGGTAAGAGTCCTAAATAGAGTGGCTTTATGGGTCCCTTGAACACAATCTTCTTAGAATGATATCATAACTTATAGCAAAATATTGTTAATTCCCAAATCACTGGAAACATAAGTATGAAAGCATTTTCAAAATGCCAACTGTAAACTTGAAAAAATTGATAGGCTGTTGAGTGCTGGCTGACGAGTTTGCATTTATTCACATTTTAGATTATTTTTGCTATTGTCCTTTATATTGGGGTGTATAGAGAACTGGTGCATATAGAAATAGAAGTGAAACCCCACAGAAGGGAAAGGATGGTATATGTTTGTGCCCCCAAATTTAAAAGGATGAAGGACCTAGGCAGAAAAAGGAGAACCAACTCCTTGTGTGATAAGAATCTTCTGAAATGCACATTCATGACTTGGAGACAGCAAAAATTGAAGAAAACAACCATCTTATCTAAAAAATAGTGTAGTAATACTTAAATTTCTAACAGTTATTGCGAATACAGGTAGAAACACACTTGGTGTGGAGAAAAAGCTCCTCAAAAACCTGACTCACTAGTCCTTACATGTCACTTATCATCATGTGTCCTCCATAAATCACTTTCATGCTTGAGAGGTACAATATATGCATATATAATATTAATGCTAATAGCAACAGCCATAGTAAGTTCCTGCTCCTGCCTGCACTAATGTCTCTCTTCTCCAGAGGCCACAGCAGTAAAAAACTAGCAGCAGTGATTGGAAAGAATGTTCTCCAGATCCTTCTCTAAGAGGATACGGTCTTACACTTCCAGTTCCTTCTTTTGCCCATCTACAGAGTCATAGGTAGTAACCAAAATGTAGCTACTAATTATAGTTATGATCAAGATGGCCTCATGACATACTGTAATGGCAGAAAGCAAGTTAAGGGGAAGAAAAAGGCCCTGTGATGATAGAGAGGAGGACAGACATTCATTGTTACTCTCCCACTTTCACTGGCTGCCACTCAAGAGCTTCTAATTATTTTATGATGCCTGAAATAGTTATGTCACCTGCATTGTTCACGGTCCTATCTCCATGGAAAAGGGTTCTCACATCTGATAAACCTATCGTTCTTAGAGAGACAATGACATTATCAAGAAAAGGGATGAAGTACTTGGGAGCTGGCCAGTTCTCACCTGGTGAGTACTCATGCCCAGCCATACCTATCATTAAACCCTAGCAAAAAATAAAAAAATAAAAATAAAAAATAAACCCTAGCAAAGGCTTGGACAGATGCAGAGTGTCACTAGTTCCTGGCACTAGAGGGGCCAGGGCAGTGACTCAGGGATGGGCCTTTCCCTCCGGGAGCCTGGAGAGCCTGTGGTTATTGTCTGTCAAATTCAAGACAAGAATTCAGGTTATTATATAACTTGTTTTCAAAACACCCTCGTGGGGTGGGGAGGTTGCAGCTCTTCCCGGCCCCTCTTGCCGGGGAAGCTCTGTAGCACCTGTGGGTCTGGTCTCTCTGCGGTGGGGCCGGCTGATCAGGTTGGCCCATCTTGTACATCCTGTCCTGCACAGAATATTTTCTTCTCTCTCCACTTTTGTTGTTTACTTAGCAAAAGGCACTCCACCCTCACTGCAACTTTTGACACTCTCTCTGATACGCTGTATGGCTACTGTACCTTAACTTTCAATTACGTTCAATCCTATTACGATCATTTTCTTATAACAAATCCTCTTTAACACCTGAAAAGCTCAACTCCTATGAGTATAGTGTTAGACTGTCAAAATGAAAAAACAGAAGAATCCTCCTAGAATCATAGTAGCTGTTGTGTGCATTTGAAAGTCAGATCAGCATAAGGGCCTAACACATGCTGCTTTCAACTCTGGTAGTGAAAGAGAAAGTTATTCTTAGCCACTCAAATATATCTTGACCTATAAACCAGTGGCCTTAATTCAGTGATTCTGAATCAATGTGATCGGATGTTAAAATGCTTTCTCTGGGAAAGCATCTTTCAAGAGTGAGGTTCAGAATTCCTAATTATTACCACTGTGATGATTAATGTAAGCAGAATTCTTCACTAATATAAGAACACACTGTGTGGGAAGGTTTCTGTTTGTTTGCATTATTTCTTTTCGTGCTTCTGGTGTAATGACTAAACCATGATCAAGTTTCAGATTTTTGTAGGCACATGGACATGATTATTTTTGGCTAACATCTGTAAGTATAACTCAGAAGCCTGTTCTGTTATTCTGGTTGTTTAGGTTTTATTTCACGTGGCTTGTTGCTGCTTTGGGGTAACATCATTTTGAGGAACATCCTTAGGCTCAAAGTGCAGAAGTGGACGCTGGAGAAAGTAACAGGTTTTGTCAGTGGTGTCTTTTCAGTGTGAGTCACGCCTGTTGATTCTAGAGCCTGACGTTGAGTTTCATCCTGGGCAGTGAGAGCCCTTTGTGGATTAGCTGGTGGGAGGATGCCTCTCCAGTCAATCAAGTCCCACCCCACCAATCTCAGGGGACAAAAATAAGGCTGCTGATGGCTCTGGTCCCTATATGGTCACCAGGTTCTTTGCTATAACCTGGGAAAGGTGAGAGTGTTCTACTTTCCCTGTAACTTTGGTTCAGGCCCATCTTTCCAGCTCAGGGTAATGTGAGCTGGAGTTGGTTGCTGAGGCTCTGGCAGCTGGCTTAACCTGTTTATATAAAGACGGAACACAGCCACTGATTAAGAGAGCCACCTCCTACTGGTTGGTTTTGGAGTGGAGCCCAGAATTTTCCATGGAGATAGCTTTTAAAAGTTAGGTCAGCATCTCAGTGAAAGATAAGGACACACAAGAAAGTCCTTGTGGGTTTCCCTGTCTTTAGAACTCGCACTGTTTAGCAAGAGTTAGAATGGATATATTTGACCAATAAAATGCGTCGACTGGGTTTATCTCCATAAAAGGATCACTGCTTCCTGAACGATCCTCTGGACTGAGGATTAAGTGGATCAGTATGAGCCAAGCTTAGCATTTAGTCACTTATGTATGGTTTTGACTCTTTGGAGTGGACAGGTCAGTGATAAGATCTAATTTGAAGCCAAGACTTTATATGGAGGATATTTTTAAATGATAAGGACAATATTTTAATGATGAAAGATGATTGCTTCTAGGTTTAAACCAGGGAATAAGGTTAAGGAGAGCAAAGGAGCATGGAAAGGAAGCTAAATAAGGGGACAAAGACCTGATGGAAGACTTCCATGGGAACTCAGTGGAGAAACTCTCTAGTTTCATTGGCCCCCTGGAGCTCACCACCCTCTCAGTCAACAAGCACACATGAAGAAATAGTATTCCTAAAAAGCCGAGAAAAATAATCTAGGTCTTAGTGTGATTTGTGGATGCAAAGGAACCCTCATATTAGATTGGATTTTGAATCTACATTTCTATTTATTTAGCAGGCACAGAATATCCTTTAAGTTTTCTGTGTGCCCGGAAATAAAGACATGTGTGGTAATGCCAAAACACTCCTTGAATTGGAGTCTTTAGTAGCTGGAGTGTGTGCAACTAAAAATGGTGATTGGAGGATATTCTCACCCTCTAGTCTGCAACTTCCAGAGGTTAAAAAAAGAACATCACACTTTCAAAAAAGGAAAAAAAGAGTCCTTTGCATAGATTATTATATAAATAAATCTTCTTAACAAGCACTGCAGTTCTTTCTTTCCTTTTTTTTTTTTACAAAGCACAAAGAGTTATTGTGTGATTTATGTGAAAAGGTTATATAACTGTACTCTGTTACTTTAAATAGTATTTTTATTTAAACTGCCAACTTCTTCATCACCAGCAAAGAAAAAAATGCATATTTGCAAAGCACAAAGGTAATTTTCAAGGACTGTAATTAGCTCATGATAACTCTATCTTTTGTGATGTCTTTGCTGCAGAACTAGAAAAGAAATGGGTTTTCATTGTTAAATCTAAACTGTGGCACCTGCAGTGTGTCAGGGAAGGAGGAAGTTTGAAGTATTACACTTGGTCAGGGGGAAATCATCGGTGAACTACGGGAATAGATCTTGCCATTTTCATTTGGCTTCATCTTTTCTTTTCACAAACATGGCAAGTGGAAAGCCTGTTTCTGTTCCCCAACTGACCCTTTATTCCCCAGATACTAAAAATCTATTTAAAAAACAAACTGAATACATGATATGGAAGATGGGAACAAGAATGAAATTATAGTAAAAGAGGGTAGGAAAGCAAAAAAAGTCTATGTGTCTTAAAAATGGATCATAGGATAGAATGTTGGCAAGAAAAAGAAAATGAAAAAGGAAACAGCATTTCAGGAAGAGGATGCTAATTAATTGAATTCATTCCAGGAAATCGATTACCAGGAAAAATTTTGTTTCCATGAAAAATTCTACCTTCAGGGGAGATCAGAACAGATGTGCAAACAAGGTGTGTTTGTGTGTGTGTGTGTGTGTGTGTGTGTGATGTCTCCAAGTGTATTTCTGTTGAGACAATGCTATGGAGGAACTGAAGAGGGCAGTCACAAAATTTTGCCCTGGTAAAGAACAAATCCAAAGAAAACCTAGAAAGTTTCCTTCTTAGGAAAATAGGGTGTTGTAGGTGGTATAGCTCCCCGAAGGTCTTAATTATACTAAGTTCTGGGATTTAAAGGAGGATTCTACTGAGGAGTAAACTCTAACTTAGGCTGTGAGCTGGGATTCTAGAGCTTGTTCACCTCATAGGGGACTATACACATGAACAATAGGAAAATTCATAACGCACTTGAGGTCAAGGAACTGCAGTGCAGCAATCGGGTGCTGGGTGTGTTCTCTGTAGGACTGTGAGAACATTATCATCTGTTTGGTCACTGACATGGTTGCCCAGGTGGCAGTTTGGCAAATGACCAGCTTGAATAACAAGCATCTCTTGCAATGGACTGTGAAATACTCAGGCAGAATTGTTCTCAGACAGTCAGTGATCCCTCTCAGCTCAAATAGTAGATTTCCATTTTAATGGGAATATAAACAACTGGTATGAGGCTGAAAATAAATAAATACTTTCAGAGTTCAGGCAGTGGATACCCACTTCTGGCAACTCTGCACATGGAGAAGTCGATTGATTTTTAAAGAGTGCCCTGCAACTGTCAGGGAGAACTGGGACAGTAGCCAGATGTTTCACTATATTATGGACACCAATGTCAGTCAATATGTTTTGGAGCTAGAGCTCAATTGTAAATTTGATTGTTATGTCTTTAAGAGTTAGTGGGAATATGGAGCCTCTATCAGGTGAAGTCTGCAGCATTTAGACTTCATGAAATCTTGTCTGGAAAGGTGTCACATACTCTGCTTAACAGATCAAATAAGAGAGGACTGAACGTTAATTTCCTAGCCAGGAAGAAGGAAGTCAATTAAAAACATACAGTTGAAGAGTGATCAATTTCCTTCACACTAGAACCCAAAGGAAGTATTTTGAAATGTGTATTTAAACTAAAAAGTAGTACATAACAAAGAGGAAAAGAAAAGTTAAACTGTGAAGGGTAATGAATCCAAGGTAACAGCAATAGTTTATACATGAACAGGTGCAGCCTTTTCGAAGTCCACACCCACCCTCTCTGGCTTTGACATGTGGTGGGAAATCTCTCCAAACAAGGGCTGATATTTTCTTTGAGACTTAAAGGCTATCTTAGCCTTCTAGCAAAGGTTGATGAGTAATATAAATCCCTCCATGTGCTCAGAATGGGGATCAGGGCTTCTTCTCCAGTGGCTGAGCGGTAAAGAATCTGCCTGCAGTGGAGGAGACATAGGAGATGTGAGTTCGATCCCTGGTTGGCAAGATCCCCTAGAGGAGGGCATGACAACCCACTCTAGTATTCTTACCTGGAAAATTCCACGGACAGAGGAACTTGGCGGGCTATGGTCCACGGGGTCACAAAAAGTCGGACGTGACCGAAGCGACTGAGCAGGCACACATATAGACAGAAGGTAGCCAAGATGATGCTATTATCCATTATGCTGAACACAAGATGTTTCTCTTTAAACTTAGAGGAAAAATGCAGAGACAAACAGTCTTTCAAATGAATTGTGTGTCTAGTTTGATGCAGGCTGGGTCACTTGGAGAGACATCTCTTTATTTTTGTCTTGTTCTGTGGACTCCATTTAAACCTTAAACAATTAGCCCTCTTCAAAGTTTTTTTTTTTCTTCCCCCAAGTCACCTGCTCTAGAAATTTCAGCATTTTGTATTTTTAGATGCTGAGGTCAGGGCAAGTGCAAAATGATGACATTTTCGGCCTTTACAAGCAATTCGTTTTGACTTTAGCAGGACACAACAGAATAAAAAAAGTTGCCGTATTCCATTTTAACCCCTTAGGGTCAGAAGCACCATGTGTCAGCACCGGTGTGTTCTTAGCAGTTAACCCCATTAGAGTGAATCCCATTTAGGAAGACAAGTGCTCCCTGTCATGAAAACCCTTAAGGTCCCACAAGCTATACAATTAGGCACATTTATTTTCCTGATCTGCTGTGATTCAATTGTAACTGTGAAAGTAAGGCAAAGAAACCACTTTCTGATTTGATTCTGTTTTTTTTTTTCCTGACAGTTCTAAATTGAGTGTTCTGTGAACAGTTGAGCTTTCTACAGTATTTTCTCTTTTAAGGAGAGGAAGTGTGTGTTCTGTTGGAGGACAGAACCTCCTGTCTTTTCAATTACACTCCAATCCAGTCCAAGCCTCTTAGAATAAATCACATATGAAAGGAAAGGAGGATGGCTTGAGAGAAAGAATGGAAAAACATACCGAACCGCATAAACATTTAAACTTTCAAATAAAGATGGACCATTCCTCACTTGTGGTCACTCCTTATTTATGAACAGCTGGATGTCCAGATAAACTACCCTCTTTGCTCTCTCCTCCATCATCAGGGAGGGCTCACTCTGACATCCCTCATCTAAAGCCTGAGAATGATCCCTCCTGACTGCACTGCATTCATTTATTCATGCATTCACCTGATACACATTTAGTGAATATCTACTATGTGCTGTGGCATTAAGGACATGGTGGATAAAGAAATAGGTCCTGAAATAGCCCTTCAGGAGCTCACAGTCTAGACTCAAGAGGGAAAAATAGCCTGTAATCAAACAATTACATGAACAGATGTAAAATAACAGCTCTGAAAAATGCAATGAGGGAAAGTACATGATGCTACGAATACAGAAAATAGGAGAAATTGAACCTCATCCAGGGGTTCAAGGAGGATTTTCTTGAGGAAAGGATAAAGGTGAAATGTGAAGCTTGAATGAGTGTTAATTTGCCCCAGAAGGAAGTGAAGAAACTTACAACATGCTTGAAAATCCGAGGTGGGATGGGGCGCAGGATAGACAGAGGGCCAGTGTGGCTGGTGCTGCCCAGTGGCCCCTGAGACAGGAGAGGGGCCAGATGAGTCTTGAGTAGGAGTCTTTATCTTTGAAAGAACTGAGTTTTATCACAGTGCTGGTTGGTGGTGAGGAAGAGGGGGGTCATTTGACAGCTGTTTGATAGGTGGTATTAAAGGGGGGAAAGCACGTCTCATCTCATTCTTACTTTTTTCTCCACCACTATACCTTTTCCTTAGCATCCTCCAGATGCCCCATTTCTGCTTCTCACCTGCCCTCTCACCCGCTCCTTACTCTAGAGCTCCTGCCACCTCTTCATCTGGGTCTCTGTTTCTCCCCATCTTAACTGTTAGCCTCTTGGGCCTTTTGCCTTCTTGGCTTAAAGCCACAAAACCCGCATGCAGTTGAGGCAGGCAGGAATACTCCAGATTAGAACTTTGAATATACTTCTGCTCAGAAACAGAAGCACACACAGTCCCAAGGGTCTATGGATGGATGACATTGGTTTGGGAAAGCTACTCTCAGAGCCTAGCATCATGGGGTGCTGTTTCTATGGGAAAAGATTATTTTAACCAACAACTTATAAGTAAACTCCTGAAATCAAATGCATTTTCTCATTAGAGACTGCCTGAATATAAAGAAGTCTTTGTGTGATAGGTACCTTGATGATGTCTGCCCCAGTTGTTTTTCATCTTTGCATATTGAATTAATGAACAGTTGGTTAGAGAACTCTTTAGCCCCGGTGATAGGCTGTTTTGTTACAGTTTTGCCTAGGAGCTGGTTAGATCAGTGATTTAAATGCTAGTTTTGATAAAATGGCCAGATTTTGGGGAAAAAAAAATTAAATCCAAGTGCTGAATGGATATTAAATCATGGTGGACAATTAATTTTTTTGCAGTTACCAAATATGCAAATGCTCATGATTGCCTTATGGCTATTCTTCTTGCCCGTATTTCACATTTATCACTTGTCATTTTAGCTAGGTTCACACATTTTTTTTTTCCAATGAGAGATTTTTCTTGTTTTTTAAAATCTCATTCTCTGTCTTCCCACATTGGGAATAGAGAGGAATCTTCTTGGGTAGATTACTCAACAAGTATTATATTATATGCTAAACACTCAAGACCCTATGCCACCACATGGAAGACAGATACAGTCTCCATTCTTATAGGTCATACAGTCTATAGCAGTGCTGTCCAGTAGAACTTTCTATGATGGTGGAAATATTCTACAGTGTCCAATGTAGCAGCAACTAGCCATGTGAGCACTTAAAATGTGGCCAGTGTAATGGAAGATCTCAATTTTTAGGTTGATTTCATTTTAAATATTTGAAATATAAATTTCATGTGTAGCTACTGTATTGGATTTCCCTGGTGGCTCACTGGTGAAGAACCCACCTGCCAATGCAGGAGACGTGAGTTCACTCCTTTGGTCAGGAAGGGGGTCGCAAAAGAATTGAACATGACTTAGTGACTAAACAACAAGAACAACAGCCACTCTATTGGATAGTACATGTCTAGGGGTACAGAGAATGTCTAGTAAGACATCAGGAAGGTAGATTGGTAGAGCTTGGAAAAATAATGAATGACTTACACATTGTAGAACTGAAAAAGAAGCATCTGAGTTCCAGTTTATTGCCATTTTAAGTAGGAGAAATGTGGAGTGGATGACATTCATACAATCTTCTAGGGAAATAAGTTAAAAAATCTTAATAAAGCTAAAATCCACTGCAAAAGATGTCTGACCATTCACTGGCTCTTCTGTGCCCCTACCTACTGCCTTCCCATTAGAAGAAACCCTGTGAAGACTTCTAATACCAAATGCACAAGCGCTTTTGAGCTTTTGGAAGTCATAGGACACCCTTACATTACCATTGCACTAGAAATTATTACTTAACCGAGCTGCATAACAGGAAAGAAGTTGAGCTTTTAAGGATAAATGGGTCATGCAATGTTTTAAATCACCGTTGAAAAAAATCTAGTATAAAATGTTATGTTCTGGAAGAATATCACCCATTTTAGAAATAAGTTCAGAGGAACTCTCTGGCTAGAACAGTTTGTATCAGACAGAGTTGTTTGAAAGTTGTATGTTGTGTTACTGGTAGCAACAGATTTCAGAGTTGTTTTGCAGTTAAAATACCTGGCTTGCAGCTGCTAATCAAAGACAGAATTAAGAGAAAGAGGGAAAGCTTCCTCCTATACTCTGAAAAGAACAATGCCAGGAGAGAGCTTTCTTGAATTGGAAATAGTTGGAGGGGCAGGGTTAGTCTGCAGAAGCAGAGGGATGCTGTAAATGTCAGCAATCAACTCTATTTCATTCATGTGGGGACAGACAGTTCTAGATAGAGCAGAGTGCTGCAGCTAGGGCATGGGCCAGAAAGGAAATGAAAGCTGTGTATCTAATTGTTTCTAGAAAGCTAAGAAGGAAAAGAGACCACATACAGATAGAGAGAGAGGTGCACCTGGGTTTAGACCTAGGTGGATTCTGACTTTAAGGCAGTGGATACAACATGGATTTAAAAACAGCCTAATCAAATCTGGGGGAAGACTAAGTTTAGATTAAATGGTGATAAATAGATATAGATTTCTGAGAAAAGTACTTATGAAAAATTTAACTTTATGCTATTTAAAAGTTGTTCAAAATGCACTTTACCATATAGATACATAAAGTTTCATTGAATTTGGCCCATTTGTGTCCATCATAGAAATCTCAGTTAAAAACATCATCTTGTCTTCCACCTGGTGACAGTCTACTTCAAATATATTTCCTTGAGCCCTTTTATCAACCTCTCAATCTGTCCTCTTATCACTAGAGTAAGGGCGATGGCATCTATCTCTGCTGGCTTCACAGAAGTGACAATTCAACAAGATAACAAGTGCAAAACACTTGGGAAATTCTAGAACATATGCAAATAATAAGCAACTTCAATTATTATTTGAATGGCAAATGGTTGCCTTGAAAGTTAAATCTGTATGCTTACACACAAAGAGTAATTGCAGCAAATGTTGAGATGAGATTTACTCTCCCTACCACCAAGCTGAAAGGATGTGGGCAGTGGAAGAAAGCAAAGCATGTGTGTTCTCCAGGGTGCGAGTTTGCTCAGTTGCTGGATTTCTAAGTATTTCAGGTCCTGGGCCTATAATAGGAAAGGCTGGAATAGGAACATTAAAGAAAGCCCCATTTTTTTTTCTGCCCACTATAATAGAAATCTAAAATATATATGTGTTTTTAATTATGGTGCAACCTTCTTTCTACGTGTGCATCTTGTTAGTTCCAGACACATGTATAATTTCGTCTGTTCACCAAGTATGTCTAACCACCATAGAAAGTGAGCTAACAAAAATTACCCTGCTCTTTGAGTCATAAGATAAAAGTCAGGTTGGCCTCTCGTTATAAGACTTTGAATCATTTACTTCCCTTTCCGGGGGAACAGTATTCTCAGCTTTAGAAGAGTGTCTATCTGAGGTCTTGGATTTGAATATCTGAGATTAAGGGCACAGAAAGAGCTTACTTTAAGAAGGTTTACTCAATTTTTCACCATTGAGGATAATGTTAGCTGTGGGTTTGTCATATATAGCTTTTATTATGTTGAGGTATGTTCCTTCTATTCCTGCTTTCTGGAGAGTTTTTATCATAAATGGATGTTGAATTTTGTCAATGGCTTTTTCTGCATCTATTGAGATAATCATATGATTTTTATTTCTCAGTTTGTTAATGTGATGAATTACATTGATTGACTTGTGGATATTGAAGAATCCCTTGCATCCCTGGGATAAAGCCCACTTGGTCATGGTGTATGATCTTCTTAATGTGTTGCTGGATTCTGATTGCTAGGATTTTGTTGAGGATTTTTGCATCTATGTTCATCAGTGATATTGGCCTGTAGTTTTCTTTTTTGTGGTGTCTTTGTCAACCATTTCCCCTAAAGTCAGGAAGAAGACAAGGGTGTCCACTTTCACCACTACTCTTCAACATCTTACTGGAAGTTTTGGCCACAGCAATCAGAGCAGAAAAAGAAATACAAGGAATCCAAATTGGAAAAGAAGAAGTAAAACTCTCACTGTTTGCAGATGACATGATCCTCTATATAGGAAATCCTAAAGACTCGACCAGAAAACTACTAGAGCTAATCAATGAATATAGTAAAGTTGCAGGATATAAAATCAACACTCAGAAATCCCTTGCATTCCTATACACTAATAATGAGAATGTAGAAAAAGAAGTTAAGGAAACAATTCCATTCACCATTGCAACGAAAAGAATAAAATACTTAGGAATATTCCTACCTAAAGAAACTAAAGACCTTTATATCGAAAACTATAAAACACTGATGAAAGAAATCAAAGAGGACACTAATAGATGGAGAAATATACCATGCTCATGGGTCGGAAGAGTCAATATAGTGAAAATGAGTATACTACCTAAAGCAATCTACAGATTCAATGCAATTCCTATCAAGCTACCAGCAGTATTTTTCACAGAACTAGATCAAATAATCTCAAGATTTGTATGGAAAGACAAAAAAACCTCGAATAGCCAAAGCAATCTTGAGAAAGAAGAATGGAACTGGAGGAATCAACTTGCCTGACTTCAGGCTCTACTACAAAGCCACAGTCATTAAGACAGTATGGTACTGGCACAAAGACAGAAATATAGATCAATGGAACAAAATAGAAAGCCCTGAGATAAATCCACACACCTATGGACACCTTATCTTCGACAAAGGAGGCAAGAATATACAATGGAGTAAAGACAGTCTCTTTAACAGGTGGTGCTGGGAAAACTGGTCAACCACTTGTAAAAGAATGAAACTAGACCTCTTTCTAACACCATACACAAAAATAAACTCAAAATGGATTAAAGATCTAAATGTAAGACCAGAAACTATAAAACTCCTAGAGGAGAACATAGGCAAAACACTCTCCGACATAAATCACAGCAGGATCCTCTATGATCCAACTCCAGTATACTGGAAATAAAAGCAAAAATAAACAAATGGGATCTAATTAAAATTAAAAGCTTCTGCACAACAAAGGAAACTATCAGCAAGGTGAAAAGACAGCCTTCTGAATGGGAGAAAACAATAGCAAATGAATCAACTGACAAATAACTAATTTCAAAGATATATAAGCAACTTATGCAGCTCAACTCCAGAAAAATAAACAATCCAATAAAAAAATGGGCCAAAGAACTAAATAGGCATTTCTCCAAAGAAGACATACGGATGGCTAACAAACACATGAAAAGATGTTCAACATCACTCATTATCAGAGAAATGCAAATCAAGACCACAATGAGGTACCATTTCACACCAGTCAGAATGGCTGCAATCCAAAAGTCTACAAGCAATAAATGCTAGAGAGGGTGTGGAGAAAAGGGAACCCTCTTACACTGCTGGTGGGAATGCAAACTAGTACAGCCACTATGGAAAACAGTGTGGAGATTCCTTAAAAATTGCAAACAGAACTGCCTTATGACCCAGCAATCCCACTGCTGGGCATACACACTGAGGAAACCAGAATTGAAAGAGACACATGTACCCCAGTGTTCATTGCAGCACTGTTGTTAATAGCCAGGACATGGAAGCAACCTAGATGTCCATCAGCAGATGAATGGATAAGAAACCTGTGGTACATATACACAATGGAGTACTACTCAGCCCTTAAAAAGAATAAATTTGACTCAATTCTAATGAGATAGATGAAACTGGAACCGACTATACAGAGTGAAGTAAGCCAGAAAGAAAAAACACCAATACAGTATACTGACACATATATATGAAATTTAGAAGACAGTAATGATGACCCTGTATGTGAGACAACAAAAGAGACACAGAGGTATAGAACAGACTTTGGACCCTGGGGGAGAGGGAAAGGGTGGGATGGTTTGGGAGAATGGCATTGAAACATGTATACTATCATGTTTCAAGAAACATGCACCAGTCTATGTTCAATGCAGGATGCAGGATGCATGGGGCTGGTGCACAGGATGATTCAGGTAGATGGTGTGGGGTGGGAGGTGGGAGGGGGCTTCGGCATTGGGAGATTGTGTTCACCTATGGCTGATTCATGTCAATGTATGGCAAAACAAATACAGTATTGTAATTAAAAAAAAAATTAAAAAAGAAGGTTTACTCAAACTGGAACTGGGCTGGATTCATCAATGCAGTTTCACATTATTCCTCTTTCTTGTAGTCATTGTACTTTTCAGGGAAGACACTCAAAGAAAGAAGTCCTGCAGAAGCCCAGTGAGCATCATATGCATGTAAGTGGCCCTGGACCCAGAGATCTCAAAGGAAATTTGCCTGAATGGAGAGGAACAAACTCACATTTATTAAGTGCTAGCTATATGCAGGAACTCCACCAGTCCCTTTATATGTTATCATTTTTGTCTAATTAAAAGGAGTAGGAAGACTTGAATTCTGTCTTTGTTTATGCAATTTGGCTATAAAGTAAAGCAAAATTCTGCCAGTGAATCCAATTTCCCATTGGCTTTCACGTTGCCTTAGACGCCATCCGTATTGTGGTGGCTGCTCTGGTGATGTCTTCTGGAAGTTTCACTTTTCACATGCTTAACTATCATAGCAAATTTGTGTCATCTCAGTTACAATCAGGCTTACCTGAAGGGATGTTGGCATCATCAGTTTTGTTCCAAATACATATTATCCCTCTAAATATGTTGGAATTAAATAGTGCCATTTTTTCCAGAGCCAAATCCAGATGACCACATTTGTATACTAAATCTTCAGACCTCAATTTCTTAATTCCGACCACTGGATCCTTGCTCTTTTTATTTCCATAAGGAGGGAGACTCAGAGCCTAAGGAAGAAATAGGAGCCCAGCAAGTAGTCAGGCTGGATACAAGTAGCCACCAAAATCTAAAGCAAGACAGAGACTGTCCTTGTGGGCTTTTTTTTTCCCCCAAAGTCGTCACTAGAATACTTTCTTTCTTTCTTTATTTTTATTTTTATTTTTTTACTATTTCAGCCAGTCTCTCTGTAAGGACAGGTTCTCCTCATCCACAGAAGCCCTTTTCAAACATTACTGAGAAGACCGATAAGAGGAAAAAACATCCACTGATGGGTTCTCAGAAAGAAAGTGTTGGATTTAACTTCGGGGCAATACTGCTGTCAATATCACAGACCCAGCTGACAGCGAGGTTGCCAGGCGCCACTGGCCCTGCCAAGAGTGGGGGTGAAACAAACCAACCATGTGGTTTGTATTACCATTTTTCAGCTTTTAAGGTTGAGAGAGGAGAACGTCACCAGTGATAATTCAGTTTAGAATGAATACATTTTCAATGCAGTGTTTGGTAATTGCTGATTTGTTTTAAATTTTAAAGTCCATAGTCACGTTTTACAATGTGGACAAGATAAAGCATAGGATATGTCAAGATCCTACTCTATGCAAATAACAAAGTCTCTGCCCAAATCCTCTTAAAAAAAAAAAAAAAGAAAGAAAAAAAAAATCTCTCCAGCATTTCTAAGCTGCTACTTACAGCCTTTATAAAGATAGCACAGGAAAAAGAAACCAAAGCCAAACAATGAGCTAAATTCTGCCTTCCGTTTACTTACACCATCTCCTTCAAAGTCAGGGTAGATTTCTTTCTTTTTTTTTTTTTTAATGTCTCAAGTCAGAACTTGCCACAAACTAATCAATTTGTGGAAACTTACATTAAACCATCAAATGTGATTTGTTTAATTTGCCATTTAGGATCTAAATCTTTTAGTTTCAAAGGAGATAGCGCAATCTGGGATTATTCACACTTTGAATTCTCCTAGGTATTCTTGGAACTATTCATCTCAGAAAGTCTGAAACATATATTGGAACAAATGAATCAACTCACAGAAAAATATGCAAAGTCATAGGTTTACTTGCATTGAGTTTAATAAAATACCTTATGAATTAAATCCTTCCTTGAAGAAGCACATACCCTGCCCTGTCATCTGAACACGTCCAGGTCCCGATAGCTTTGCTGCCAATCTTGTCCCTTAAAGAAATACATTAAAAACCCTCATTCTTTATAAAAATCAATTTAGCAGAATTCAGTTGCCTTTAGGATGCTATAGCCTTCTTATAGCATTTTAAGAATTCTGAGAAATCCACTAATACATGGCACTCCTGGAAGCAAGGTTATAAAGCAAGGTTATAAACCTTCCTGTCAGAGGTTATAAAGCAGCAGAAACAAGAAAGAATCTATAGCTGGTACAGTTATATATTTCTGCAAAGACATTCCAACAAAGAAAAAATATAACTTGTCAATCATGGTGCCTTGGTCTAAACAAAATGCAATTTTGCTTAAAGAGACACTGTCAAACATAGTCTTTTGGCCTCCAAAATTATGCTTTGCAAAACACTAAATTAGTTTTGTCAAAACATAACCTTGGTTCTCAAAACATTGTCAGAACTTTCAGAGTTCAATAAAAGAAGGTAGCATTTGTGGTTTTGGTGGACATTACCCTCTATATTTATTCTACATAGCATCCATCAAGCCATCCATCTGTCTGTCTGTCCATTCATTCATGCAACAAGTGTTATTGAATTCTTATTATGTGCCAGGCACTGTGCTGGACCCTGGATACAAGGATGAAAAGACACATCCATATCCTCAAGGCTGGTTAGTCCTAGTGAGGAGCCAGACATGAATAAGTAAATTTGTTATAGTCAAATAAAATAACCAGTGTAATGGAAAGGCAGAGCAGACAGAAAGCAAGTCTTGTAATGCTATATGAATTCAGACAACTCAATGAGCTAAACTGAAGACAGACTATTCTTTTTGGATATCCATTACTATTCATGGAAAACCTAGCATCTGAAATCACCTTATTTTTCTCACCACTGATGACATGACCATAGGGGACACGCCATCATAGGGATACACATATAAAGTATTCCCACCTAGATTTCTCAGAAGAGGGAGCTTTCCTAGGGAGGGTGAAGGAAAAGAAGGAGGAAATTTGGCAATTGTTGATCGGTGGGTTGTCTCCCACTAAGAATATCTACATATTTTTCTCTCCTTTCAAGGAAACATATGAGGATGCAAATCAGTAAGAATGACCTTATTGCATGGATAATGTAAATCAGAATCTAATTTACTTAAAAGCAATTATTTTGAAAACTCTTATATTTAGTTATAACTTATACATGATCAGTTTCAAATAAATTGTGACTCTTGGGTGGTTTCACTGCAGTTGGCAACGACTTATTCCAAACACTTGACAAAAACATTCTCAAAGGGTTTACGTTCTTCCAAGGTTAGTTTTTTTTTTTTTTTCAATGCATCACTTCAGGAACAAATTATAGAAAATAAATTTGATTTTATAATTTCATTTTTGATAACTCTGTGTCATCTGTCACATAAACTGTGACCAGCAGAACAGACCTTCCTACTTTCTCAACAATTAAGAATGAGAAAGTATGGCTGGGCTCAACATTTATTTATAGCTGGGGGAAGTGCCCTTCTGCTACACAATGCTTTAGCAAAACCCCAAAGGGGAATTCAGAAGGCAAACCTGATGGTCCTAGGGCAAGTCTTCTGAAGGCCTTTGAGTTCCAAGAGAACATGTCAAAAGGGTAAATATGAGTAATTTACCCCTTAGGCTGGGGGCGGAGGTGGTTGACGTAGTATATTGCTTATTCTGGAATCTGTAAGCCTAGGTGGCATAAAAGCTAGAGGGTATACTGGAGAAGGAAATAGCAACCTAATCCAGTATTCTTGCCTGGAAGATCCCATGAAGAGAGGAATCTGGTAAGCTACAGTCCTTGGGGTCGCAAAGAGTCAGACATGACTGAGCTATTGAGCAGGCAAGCATATACTGGACAAGGCAATATTCCCTCTGTGTCATAGGTTAAAAGGTTGTGTCTGCACACAGAACAGAACACACTGTTGCAAAACCAACTAATGATTTAGAATTGTTCATTTTGATCTTTGCACAACCCACTTGATGACAATCAACTGAGAGGACAGTTTACTGATCTTTTTCAGGCACTAAGAATGCAAATTAAAAATCCTAGATCAGTGGTATCTTGGTCCACTCCTTTCAGTCACTGCGATGCCACTGATACTTCTGCTAAACAGATGAACTGTACTAAAGCTGTCAAGAGGCTCAACAGTTTATTAAATTAAAGGTAGGGAATGAATTTATTGTGAATGTCTTTAAATGTGATTCTTTAAATCTCCTTGCCATCTATCTCAAACCTTGTCACTGATCATTGTTTGAGGTTGATTCTTGTCCTCTTGACTCTAGGTTTTCAGGGAGTGCTCAGGGGTTCCACCTATGTCCACACTCAGACCTGAGTAAGTGTCCGTAAGTATTTTGGAGCCCACATATGTTCCTAATGCACACTGCAATGCTTTTCTTGGCTAATTCGTATGGGGAAATCCATAATCGACATCTATTCACTTAACTTATATATATATATATATATATATATATATATATATATATATATATATTTCAAGTTAAGAAAGCAACTCACAAACTGAATCTTCCTGGTTAAGTGCATATACCTATGAGTATTAGCCCACCAATGGACAGTGAATGCTTACCATCCATTATTGCCTCAGTGGAGCCCAGTGAAGACATCTGGACACTGGAGGCTATACACTGTCTCCCTGTTCCTTGACTTATCCCCTCAGATGGATACCCCTACATGGAAGCTAGCAGTGCCATGGGTACTTCTGTTTCTACCCTGCAGTTTGAAAGCTATATCCCTTTTTTATTTCTTAGCTCAGATCCCTTTGGATTAGGAGACCTGCCGAGCATTGATCTGAATCAGCCTTATCACACTCTCTTCTATCCTCTCCTCTCCTCCAGCCCTAGATGTACTCTGGGCTCTTATCTGGCCTTTCTTCCGTCTTGGGACTTCCCCCTTACCAGCTCATTTGTTCTACCTCTCTCTCCCTTCAGTACTTTTGTGCACCATAGGATTTACTGCTGACCATAAGCATCTTGGTGTGAATTATTTTATTTGACTTTTTGTTAATTGCTAATAGAGACAAACAGCGACAACTGAGATAAAGGTTTTGGAAACTTGTAAAGTGAAGCAAATTAGACATACCAAGGGAACATTTCATGCAAAGATGGGCTCGGTAAAGGACAGAAATGGTATGGACCTAACAGAAGCAGAAGATATTAAGAAGAGGTGGCAAGAATACACGGAAGAACTGTACAAAAAGGTCTTCATGACCAAGATAATCACAATGGTGTTATCACTCACCTAGAGCCAGACAACCTGGAATGTGAAGTCAAGTGGGCCTTAGAAAGCATCACTATGAACAAAGCTAGTGGAATGATGGAATTCCAGTAGAGCTGTTTCAAATCTTGAAAGATGATGCTGTGAAAGTGCTGCACTCAATATGCCAGCAAATTTGGAAAACTCAGCAGTGGCCACAGGACTGGAAAAGGTCAGTTTTCATTCCAATCCTAAAGAAAGGCAATGTCAAAGAATGCTCAAACTACTGCACAATTGCACTCATCTCACATGCTAGTAAAGTAATGCTCAAAATTCTCCAAGCCAGGCTTCAGCAATACATGAACTGTGAACTCCCTGATGTTCAAGCTGGTTTTAGAAAAGGCAGAGGAACCAGAGATCAAATTGCCAACATCTGCTGGATCATCGAAAAGCAAGCGAGTTCCAGAAAAACATCTATTTCTGCTTTATTGACTATGCCAAAGACTTTGACTGTGTGTATCACAATAAACTGTGAAAAATTCTGAAGGAGATGGGAATACCAGACCACCTAACCTGCCTCTTGAGAAATCTGTATGCAGGTCAGGGAAGCAACAGTTAGAACTGGACATGGAACAACAGACTGGTTCCAAATAGGAAAAGGAGTACGTCAAGGCTGTATATTGTCATCCTGCTTGTTTAACTTATATACAGAATGCATCATGAGAAACGCTGGGCTGGAGGAAGCACAAGCTGGGATCAAGATTGCCAGGAGAAATATCAATCACCTCAGATATGCAGATGACACCACCCTTATGGCAGAAAGTGAAGAGGAACGAAAAAGCCTCTTGATGAAAGTGAAAGAGGAGAGTGAAAAAGTTGGCTTAAAGCTCAACATTCAGAAAATGAAGATCATGGCATCTGGTCCCATCACTTCATGGGAAATAGATGGGGAAACAGTGGAAACAGTGTCAGACTTTATTTTGGGGGCTCCAAAATCACTGCAGATGGTGACTGCAGCCATGAAATTAAAAGATGCTTACTCTTTGGAAGGAAAGTTATGACCAACCTAAATAGCATATTCAAAAGCAGAGACATTACTTAGCCAACTAAGGTCCATCTGGTCAAGGCTATGGTTTTTCCTGTGGTCATGTATGGATGTGAGAGTTGGACTGTGAAGAAAGCTGAGCACCGAAGAATCGATGCTTTTGAACGGTGGTGTTGGAGAAGACTCTTGAGAGTCCCTTGGACTGCAAGAAGATCCAACCAGTCCATTAAAGGAGATCAGTCCTGGGTGTTCTTTGGAAGGACTGATGCTAAAGCTGAAACTCCAATGCTTTGGCCACCTCATGTGAAGAGCTGACTCATTGAAAAGACTCTGATGTTGGGGGGGGATTGGGCGCAGGAGGAGGAGATGACAGAGGATGAGATAGCTGGATGGCATCACCAACTCAATGCACGTGAGTCTGAGTGAACTCCGGGAGTTGGTGATGGACAGGGAGGTGTAGTGTGCTGCGATTCATGGGGTCGTAAAGAGTCGGACAAGACTGAGTGACTGAACTGAACTGAGAGTGAAGCAGGGACGAAGAGGAAGGTAACTTGTGAAGGATAGGTGGAAAGGCAGAGATAAAAGGTAAATTTGGCAATCTACAATTAACTCATTCATGCAGCCTTCCAGCTATGGTCACTCTGAACCTACCAATTTTTTGTCTTGTATTATTGTTGTTCCTAGGTTCATTCATCTATTCATTCGGCTAATTCTTCTTGATCATCAACTCTATGCCAGTCACATAATAGGTACTAGGGCTATACTGGTAAGCAAACTGAACTCTCATAAAGTCTGGTATATGAGAGATATGAATCAAATTATCACATGATAAATATGTATATGAGGTGAGGGAGATATATGATACAGAGAGAAATTATAACAGGGGAATTTGACCAGGTCAGGGATCTCTGGAAAAATACACCTGTGAAAATGATAAGGTTGCTGGGACTTAGTGGAAATATAGGTCATAACTCAGTGAATATAGAAAGAAATACTTTCACTAGAAAAAAAAATTATGAACAAAAGCCCTATGGTATAAAGTAGCATGGTGTGTTCAAAGAACTAATAGAAAGCGTGAATGTGCAGGAGGCAAAGAGCAGTGTGGAATGTTATAGATGGGTCAGGAGAGCTGGGAATCTGTTATTATAAGCATGTAAGCAGTTTATTCTTTGTCCTAAGAGCAATGGAACATTATCGAATTGTGAATAATTTTCCTCAAACTTAGCGGCCTAAAAATCAATAACATCTGCATTATCTCACAGTGTCAGTGCATCAGGAAACCAGGAGAGCTTAGCTGGGCAGTTTTGGGTGGAGTTCTCTCATGAGGATGCAGTCAAGATGTCAGCCAAAGCTCTGTTGTTACCCAGAGTCCTAGCCTGAGCTGAGGGTTTGCTTCCAGAGTGGCTCACGTGCATAGCTGGCAAAGTGGTCCTGGTTGTTGGTGATGTATCTCAGTTCCTCTTCACATCAATCTCTTTTGAGTATCAGCATGGCATGACAGCTGTCTTCCCCTAGAGCATGTGAGAAGACAGGTAGGTAGGTAGATAGATATCTAGTTATCCTTTTAAGACCTAGCCTCAGAAGTCACATAGTACTTGCGTCACATTTCATTTAATGGAAGAAAGTCACTAATTCCTACAAATATTCAAAGGGAGGGGAATTAGTCTCCACTTTCTTTTTGGTTTTCAGGGGCTACTAGTGACCCAATTCTCCACCTTTAAAAGAAGCCAAAGAATTTAAGATACATTTGAAGATCATCAAACCACTGAAGAGTGTAAAATAAGAATGATGACACGATCAGATTTGCTTTTCAAAAATATTACTCTGAATGGAAAACAATTACATAGGGCTAGTATCAGTTGATAGATATTAGAGGGATCTAGGTATGAATCACTGATATGGTGGAATATAGTGCTGGTGAAGATGAAGATAAATGAAAGGGCCAAAATACATTTAGAAGGTAAAATGAGATCCGTTGGACTTGGCAGTTGAAGGAGAGGGCATACTATAGATCCTAGATTCCTGGTTTGCTGACAAGCCTGGAGAGTTATAGTCCATGGGGTTGCATGAGTCGGACACAACTTAGCAACTAAACCACCACCACCACTGTGACGTTCAGTTATATGGAGAATGCAAGGAGATTTTTCAGTTTTGGTCTATCAAAGGTAGCAGTGCTGATCATGAGTTTTATTTAAGATGTATTCTGTTTGGAATTTATTTGGTATAATTTTTCTACAGTTTGTGAGTCATCTGCTCAGTGGCTCTATGGTGGGTTTAATGGTGACCTCCTCCAAAAAGGCTTATGCTACACACTGTCTGACCCAGGGCTGCTGCACCCACAGCCCCCGCCCCTGCAGCAAGCCACTGCTGACTCATGCCTCTGCAGGGAGATACTCAAACACTCAAAGGCAGGTCTGGCTCAGTCTCTGTGGGGTCTCTGGGTCCTGGTGTGCACAAGGATTTTTTGAGCCTTCTGAGTGTCTCTGGTGGGTATGGGGTTTGATTCTAAATGTGATTTTGCCCCTCCTACTGTCTTGCTGGGGCTTCTCCTTTGCCCTTGGATGTGGGGTATCGTTTTTGGTGGGATCTAACATTCTCTTGTCTATAGTTGTTCAGCAGTGAGTTGTAATTTTGGAGTTCTTGCAGGAGAAGGTGAGTGCATGTCCTTCTACTCTGCCATCTTCTGTTAGTCTTAACACTTTGGCCACCTGATGCGAAGAACTGACTCACTGGAAAAGACCCTGATTCTGGGAAAGTTTGAAGGCAGGAGGAGAAGGGGATGACAGAGGATAAGATGGTTGGGTGGCATCACTGACTCAATAGACATGAGTTTGAGCAAGCTCTGGGAGTTGGTGATGGACAGGGAAGTCTGGCTTGCTGCAGTCCATGGGATCGCAAAGAGTTGGACACAACTGAGCAACTGAACTGAACTGAACTGAACTCCTGTTTGTAATATCCAAGTACAAATACCAAGTAGTTCTTTAGCCATAAAACTCTAGAACTAAGATGAGAGTTCTGAGCTAGATATATAAGTTGGTAAATTGTCTGTACACAAATAAGAAGGAAATTTCTGGGTTTGATGAGCTCTCCTAGAGCAAGAAAGAATTATATGAAAGGAGACAAGGGTTTTGAAAGATTGGTTTTGTGTCCAGCAAGTGTTCTTTCTTGCTTTTTCCTATGGGAAGAGTATACCTCCATGTCCCGTTGATGCTAGGCTTGGCCATATGATCCATATTGGCTAATAGATGTCAGTGAGTGTGACAGTAACAGGTGCTTGAATTGTGTGATGTGACTTTCTCTTTTGTGCTCTTTCCTTTGGCTTTGTAAAGAATATGCCTTAAATAGCAACTGGTTCATGGAGGGATTAATAGACCTGCACTCTACTCAAAGTTTGAGGCCAAGCCCCATTGAGCCTGACCTATATCAGCTAAGCCTGATTTACACATACATCAGCAAGAAAAAAATTGCTTATTTTTGTAAGCCACTAAAATATCACGATTTTTTAGTTGTTATTATGCAGCATTGTTTGATATTAGCCTACTCAGACAAAGGCCTAGGACCTAGTAGCAAGAAATACTGTTCTTTAAAGTCCTTATTGAACTGCATGCGTCTTAAGAGCAGTATTTATGTCTGAAGCATGATTATATCGGTTTGGGTAAAAAGTTCCTTCCGGTTTTCTGTAAGATGGTGCAAAAATTTGAATAATCTGTTTGGCCAATCCACTATTAGCAAAACCTAGTAAAAAGTGTTGGTCAAACATCTGGTGAATGGATCACAATCTAATTTAAGCATGGCTGTTTACCTATCACAAATATCTATGTCACACACACACAATCTGATAATAGCTCTTCCAAGCAGTGTTTTCCTCAAATAATAAGAGGTTCCACCAAGTTCAGATACAACAGTTATCAAGATCAACAACTGCATTCCTTTCCTTTCCCTGAGTACATTTTTTATTAGATGTTGTGAAATAACAGTTGAGAAAATGCTTAAGAAAATGGACTCTATGTACATAATATGTTAATATATTTGATTATATTTTATTGCTGTTAGAGCAGATTTCAAGAGAACAAATTAAAGAAAAAAGTTATTAGTGGCAATAAACAGGCCTGTAAATGGCATACCAATGGAATGACACCAATCAAAGTGGCTCTTTGGCTACTAACGTTTTCACAGAAGCTTTGATTAGTTATGAGGTAATTGCGAGAGACGAGTCAGGCTCAACGAAAGAAAAATGGTTTCTCTAGTCTAGCAGCTGTGGAATCTTTTGGTAACTGCTGTAATGTTCCTTGTCAGTAAACTTCAAGCTTGCTTTTTATGTCACTGTAGAATGCTTGATCTAAAATATATATTTTAACTTTATCATATTTATAACTTTCTTCTTCAGTGTAACTCTAAATTATAATCGAAAAAAACAGCACTGGGATTTACATGTTACTTCTGTTAAAAAGACAGGAAAACTCTACTGGAAAAGCCCCAAAGAGGCTGCATTTAAAATATTTGACGATCATGGTTTGAGTTATAAAAGTGTGACTCCCCTCCACCCACAGGTAGCCATCTTAAATGTCCATAATATTTGTGTGCCTGTGTGCATACCGGGCAAGTCAGTTGTTCAGTGTTTACAGGGACATGTGAAATTATACCTTGCCTCGTTTGACCACAGTGTGAAATTTTAAAGTATAAACACCATCAAAAAGAAGAGCGGTTTCAAAAACAGAGAAACAACAACATTCCATTCTCTCAGAGCCTTTCAGTCTCTCAGCCAGACAGCGGGGCCCCACTCCCCTCTCCCAGCAGTCAACTGGAAACAACATCCCACTCCTCACACCATCCCCCTCCTGAAAGGAAAGGGGCACCATCAATTCTGAGAAAGAAATTGCCAAAATAACAAAACTTATTGGAGTGAACAATTTCTCACAGAAACTGCCAATCAGCTGCAGACACAAATCTGCCTTCCTTATCCCTCACCCCACCCCTCTGCTAGGAAAACAACCTAAACCCTCAGGAGAAAGTTTTCAGCCAAACCTTTCAGGCAAAGGATAAAACAAGTGATGCTACCATCTTGGAGTATTTTGCTTGTACCCCCTTCCACCTTCTTTATTACACAGCTCTGTGTCTGTGTGTGTATGGTGTTGTTTTGCCTTTTCATTTTGTTCAGGGTTCAAAAAAGTTATTATTTTAACTGAAAATAGCCCATGAACATGGTTTAAAAAGCAAACAGCACAAAAGTGAATGAAATAAAAATTAAAAGACTCCCTCTCCACATTCCCCACTGCTTTTCCCAATTCTATTAGAATTCCAGACAACGGGCTTCCCTAGTGGTTCAGTTGATAAAGAATCTGCCTGCAATGCAGGAGACTAGGATTAAATCCCTGGGCTGGGAAGATCCCCAGGAGAAGGAAGTGGCAACCCACTCCAGTACTCTTGCTTGGAGAATTCCATGGACAGAGGAGCCAAGTAGGCTACAGTCCATGTGATCCCAAAGAATGGGACAGGACTGTGCAACTAACTTTCACTTTTCCAAACAGCAGAAGTTTTTGAGGGGGAGGACAACGTACCTGCATGTGTGAAGGGCAGGGGGTGGGGTGTGGGAGGGAGAGAGACTCTTGATATTGTCTTATTTTTAATTGAGGAAAAAATATATATCACACACATACACACAACTCCCTTCTCTATACTCCTCCCTTCATTTCCCCTCCATCAAAACAAACAAACAAAAAAACCCCCAAACACCCAACCCATAAAAAACCCCAAACAAATGAAAACCCAAGCCTCTGCTGTTTAGAAGTCTAGAAGAACTACTGGTTAAAGGTCTTTCAGATTAAGCTCATTCCAAAGACATTTCCAGTATAACCAAACAATGAGAAACACTGGTGTCCAGCCAGCTACAGCCCCGCCACCTCTGATTTAGAGTGTTTGATGATGATTAACTCAAAGAGAAGATGGAGATGGGTTCATGGAATGAGAAAGCAAACAACCCCAAATTCCCTTCCATTTATTTATATTTGAACTATCTTATATTTTTCTGTTATTTTACATAATAAAGTCTTGTGCCTTAGGATGATTTTGTTGGTAGAGAAATTCTATTAAGCCTTGCATTTTCTTCTTAATCATAAAGGGTGGTGAAATGTTTTCTAAGAACAGAAATTCTTCTTCATAGTTATTTTTCTCAGAATATTAGAAGGGTCTCTACTAGATAATCAATGATGTCGGTGTAAATGTTTTAGGACTTTCCTTTCCCATCCAAGTTGGCGTTATGTGCTTTAGTTCTACTACTTGACTGTTTTTAAAGCAGATTGAAAAATTTACTCACCAAGAGAACAATGATTAACTAAACCTGTAAAGTGCCATTTTACTTGCTATCAATAGCTTAAAAGAAAACCTAAATCCGTGACTAATCACCCAAGAGTTTACTACTTGCTTAGAGGAGCCTTTTAGACCTAAGTGTTATGAAATTTTTAGTTTTTTCCTTCCTTTCCCCATGTCATTTACATAAAAACAACAACAAAAACTTACACACTCTATTAGGAATAAAGAAATATATTCCCAGGCTTTATTTTTCGTTTGAACTACATACTTGAGTTTCTGTAGTCAGTTTTACTCTTGAGTATCTATTCCTGTTGCCACAATGTAGAATATTGATAAAGAACCTGGGCTCCAGGGAAAACCCATCCTGACTCAGGACCTTACTAGCTATATGGCTTAGATCAATTTTCCTAATCTCTCTATACCTCAGTTTTCTCAACTGTCAAATGGAGGTAAATTGTAAAATTTGCAATTATAATGTGAAGTTGATAGAGTTGTTGTAAAATTGAAAGAGTAAAAGTAAGTGAAGCTCAATATAATTTTATCACACAATATGCTTCAATGGAGAGTTTAAAAATAAGATACAAAACCTTTAATTTTGACAAAGTCCCAAAGTAAAAAAAAAAACAAAACCAAAAACGGAGAAACAAAAATTGCCAAACTACGTGATGTTGAATAAATAAAGTTTCAATTATTTCTCCAGATCATCCTGTGTCTCAAATTCTATGATGAGGAGTTTGAAAGTGTATATTACCTCAATCTTTTCTATGACAGCCAGGAAATAATGACAGTGTAGAGGTGCCCACTGCAGTATGCTGGTCTATGGATGTGAAAGAAAAGGTCAAGAGAAGTTATGTAGATCATAGAGAGAATATACTGCATGGCCTAGGGGAAAATATGTATTCATTATTAGATTACGGCTTGAATGACGCCAAGAAATGACTAGTATTTCCACGCTGGAGCTTGTACGTTGTTGCTTATAGAGAGAGAATTCATGACCAAAGAGATTGCTAACTACTTACCTTTGTTGTTCAGTAGCCAAGTCGTGTCTGATTCTTTGCAACCCTATGAACTGCAGCATGCCAGTCTTCCCTGTCCTTTGCTGTCTCCTAGAGTTTGCTCAAACTCATGTCCCTTGAGTCAGTGATACCATCCAACCATCTCATCCTCTCTGTCACTCCCTTCTCCTCTTTCCCTCAATCTTTCCCAGCATCAGAATCTTTTCCAAAGAGTCGGCTCTTCACATCAGATGGCCAAAGTATTGGAGCTCCAGCTTTAGCATCAGTCCTTCCAATGAATAGTCAGGGTTGGTTTCCTTTAGGATTGACTGGTTTGATCTCTTTGGACTCTTCAAGAGTCCAAGGGACTCTTGAAAGTCTTCTCCAGCATCACAGTTGGAAAGCATTAGTTCTTTGGCACTCAGCCTTTTTATGGTCCAACTCTCACATTTGTACATGACTACTGGAAAAACCATAGCTTTGACTAGATGGACTTTGTTGGCACAGTGAAGTCTCTTTTTAATATACTGTTTAGGTCTGTCATAGATTTTCTTCCAAGGAGCAAGCATCTTTTAATTTCATGGCTACAGTCACCATCCACAGTGATTTTGGAGCTCAAGAAAATAAAGTCTGTCATTACTTCCATTGTTTCCCCATCTATTTACCATAAAGTTATGGGACCAGATGCCATAATCTTCTTACTGATCTGCAAAACTGTAAAACTCCAAAGACCAAGAGCTCATTTCAAGGTTATAGAGCATATCCATATCAGTTCCATTTCATGCAAATTTTGTCAGATTGGGACATTCATTTATTCCATAGAGGATCAGAGTATATCTCTTTATTTTGTATGAGCCAAGCCTAGTAGCCTAACCCTAAAGGCCATTGAAGTGGACTGATAATTCTAATAGAGTGCTTTGGGATATTATGGGGTAACTTGAGGAACACCCGTCACTCTCAGTGGGGTGATGGTGGTGGCTGGTATCACAACTAGGAAATGACATCTGAGATAATTCTAAAAAGAGTAGTAAGGGTCAACAGAGAGATAAAGAGGAGAGGAGAGAGGTAGTGGAGAGGAGAAAAGTTGAGCAAAGATGCAGAGGTGATTGATTGGTAGGTGGAGATGAATCTAAGGTCAAAGGAAGATTTTTAATGAATGTGAAGAATGGAGGAAAATATATAGGTTGAGGGAAGAAAGTCAGAATAGAGAGAAAAATTACAGGTAGAAGAAAATGAGGGCAAGTTCTCAGAGGAGGCGATAGTGGACTTTATTTTTTTATTAAAAATGTTCTTTTTGCAGTATAGTTGATTTACAATGTTGTAACTTTCTGGTGCATAGCAAAATCATTCAGGTATATATTCATATATATACAATATATATATATATACACACACACACACATACTCTTTTTCATATTATTTTCCATTATAGTTTATTACAAGATACTGAATATAGTTCCCTGCACTGTACAGTGAGGCCTTTGCTCTTTATCTATTTGGTATATATTCATTTATATTAAATGAAGGAAGAACACCCCACATTCTGGGGCTAGAGAAGAGGTCAGATGTGGGGACAAACTCTGATAAGTATTATTGATTTCACTGATTATAAAATGGATTTTCTTTGAACACAGGGATAAAAAGATATTTATTCAGAATTTTCCTGAACATAAAAGAAGTAGGAAAGAAAGAAAACAGGGAAATGAATTTTATAGTTAAATACATGTTAAATCTCTATTTGGAAAATATTAGCTTCAAATTAGCTTTCCTATTTCATTTATCTTTCAGAAAGATTTGGTTTGTGTGTCAGCTGGCAGAAAACATTTTACACTACTTAAAAATAAATCCTAAATGGTTTAAAAACTATATAGGCAGCGGTATTCTTTATATTACCAAATATTTGATTTCCAGTGAGGAAAACATTTTTCATACTTTTATTTCCTTCTTTTATGAAATGTCAGTTTTGTCATCTGAAAGAAGGTTCTTTATGAAACAGCTTCAAGCCAAAAAGAAGTCTAGGATCAAGAGAATTCAAGATTCTCTGATCTAGGATAGATATGGAGAAGCAGGAAAAAATAGCCAAGATAGAAAAAGATGTGTGGAAATATAGATATGGTATATGAAAAGGCCTGCAGTGGTTCCTGGTCTAGTCAATATTAAATGAATTAAACTGATGTGCAATTTCCCTTTGGAGTATTTATCTAGCTTTGGTTTGATCACTTCTAAAGATAGGAAGCTATTGCCTCTTGAGACTTTTCATTCCATTCTGGGTAAACTCTGATCATGCCCACCCCCAAGAGTTGTAAAACGGTCAAAATTATTAATATACAATATGTATAGCTAGAGCTTACTAAGATCTTCCTATGTGCCAGGTATAGTTCTAAATTTTTACATATATTAAAATTATTAAATGCTCAAAGAGTTATCTTAGGAAGTTGTTATTATTACCTTAATTTTACACATGAGGCAAATGATGTTCAGAGAGGCTAGATAAATTTTTCAATATCAAACAATTAGTAAGTAATAGAGCAGGACATTTGTTCTTGTTCACTCAATAAGTTGTATCTGACTTTGCATGCCAGGTGTCCTTCTCCTTCACTACCTCCCTGAGTTTGCTCAAACTCACATCCATTGAATCGATGATTCCATCCAACCATCTCATCCTCTGTTGCCCTTTTCTCCTCCTGCCCTAAATCTTTCCCAGTATCACGGTCTTTTCCAAGAGTTAGCTCTTTGCATCAGGTGGCCAAAGTATTGGAGCTTCAGCTTCAGCATCAGTACTTCCAGTGAATATTCAGGGTTGATTTTCTTTAGGATTGACTAGTTTGATCTCCTTGCTGTCCAAGGGACTCTCAAGAGTCTTCTCCAGCACCATATAGTTCAAAAGCATCAATTCTTCAGCACTCAGCCTTCTTTATCGTTCAACTCTCACATCTTTACATGACTTCTGGAAAACCATAGCTTTGACTAGATAGACCTTTGTCAGAGAAATGTTATCTTTGCTTTTTAACAGGTTGTCTAGGTTTTTCATAGCTTTCCTTCCAAGGAGCAAGCATCCTTTAACTTCATGGCTGCAAGTCACTGTCTGCAGTACAGTGTTTCCATTGTTTCCCCATCTATTTACCATGAAGTGATGGAACCAAATGCTGTGCTCTTAGTTTTTTGAATGTTGAGTCTTAAGCCAGCTTTTTACTCTCCTCTTTCACCTTCATCAAGAGGCTCCTTAGTTCCTCTTTGCTTTCTGCAGTTAGAGTGATGCATATCTGAGATTATTGATATTTCTCCTGGCAATCTTGATTCCAGCTTGTGTTTCATCTACTCTGACATTTCATGTGATGTACTCTGCCTAGAAGTTAAATAAGCAGGGTGACAATATACAGCCTTGACATATTCCGTTCCCAATTTTGAACCAGTTGGTTGTTCCATGTAAGGTTCCAATCGCTGCTTCTTGACCTGAACACAGATTTCTCAGGAAGCAGGTAAAGTGGTTTAGTATTCAAATCTCTTGAAGAATTTTCCACAGTTTGTTATGATCCACATAGTCAAAGGCCTTAGCATAGTCAATGAAGCAGAAGTAGAAGTAGAGTTTTTCGGGGAATTCCCTTGCTTTTTCTTTGGAAATAGATGGGGAAACAGTGGAAACAGTGTCAGACTTTATTTTGGGGAGCTCCAAAATCACTGCAGATGGTGACTGCAGCCATGAAATTAAAGATGCTTACTCCTTGGAAGAAAAGTTATGACCAACCTAGATAGCATATTCAAAAGCAGAGATATTACTTTGCTGACTAAGGTCCCTCTAGTCAAGGTGGCTCTAGGTGAGTGACCACACAATTGTGGTTATCTGGGTCATTAAGATCTTTTTGTACAGTTCTTCTTTGTATTCTTGCCACCTCTTCTTTATATCTTCTACTTCTGTTAGGTCCATTCAAGTTCTGTCCTTTATTATGCCCATCTTTGCATGAAATCTTCCCTTGGCACATCTAATTTTCTTGAAGAGATCTCTAGTCTTTCCCACTCTATTGTTTTTCTCTATTTCTCTGCACTGATCACTTAAGAAGGCTTTCTTATCTCTCCTTCCTATTCTTTGGAACTCTGCATTCAGATGGGTATATCTTTCCTTTTCTCCTTTGCTTTTCACTTCTCTTCTCAACTAGGACCCCCAAATTCTGTCTCTGGAACCCAGGCTGTTAGCCATATCAGTGTTCTTCCTTTCACTGCACAAACATTCTGAGACTTTCCTCAACCCTTTGTTGTTCAAGAAGTTTCTAGAGTCACCTTTTCATTTGTTCTCCCTTTTGGACCTGTGTGGGCAGATCTGGTTTTTCCAGACTTGTTTTTAGACTTTTTGATGCAGAATTGGGAAGAGGTGGGTCATGGTGGGGAGGTCTGACAGAATGTGGTCCACTGGAGAAGTGAACGTCAAACCACTTCAGTATTCTTGCCTTGAGAACCCCATGAACAGTATTAAAAGGCAAAATGATAGGATACCAAAAGAGGAACTCCCCAGCTCAGTAGGTGCCCAATATACTCCTGGGGATCAGTGGAGAAATAACTCCAGAAAGAATGAAGGGATGGAGCCAAAGCAAAAACAATACCCAGTTATGGATGTGACTGCTGATAGAAGCAAGGTCTGATGCTGTAAAGAGCAATACTGCATAGGAACCTGAAATGTTAGGTCCATGAATCAAGGCAAATTGGAAATGGTCAAACAGGAGATGGCAAGAGTGAACATCGACATTGTAGGAATCAGTGAACTAAAATGGACTGGAATGGGTGAATTTAACTCAGATGACCATTATACCTACTATTGTGGGCAGGAATCCCTTTGAAGAAATGGGGTAGCCGTGATGGTCAACAAGAGTCTGAAATGCAGTACTTGAATGCAATCTCAAAAACAACAGAATGATCTCTGCTTGTTTCCAAGGCAAACCATTCAATATCACAATAATCCAAGTCTATGCCCCAACCAGTAATGCTGAAGAAGCTGAACAGTTCTATGAAGACCTACAACACCTTATAGAACTAATACCCCCAAAAGATGTCCTTTTATTATAGGGGACTGGAATGCAAAAGTAGGAAGTCAAGAAACACCTGGAGTAACAGGCAAATTTGACCTTGGAGTACAGAAAGAAGCAGGGCAAAGGCTAATAGAGTTTTGCCAAGAGAATGCACTGGTCATAGCAAACACCCTCTTCCAACAACACAAGAGAAGACTCTACACATGGACATCACCAGATGGTCAACACTGAAATCAGATTGATTATATTCTTTGCAGCCAAAGATGGAGAAGTGTTATACAGTCGGCAAAAACAAGACTGGGAGCTGACTGTGGCTCAGATCATGAACTCCTTATTGATAAATTCAGACTTAAATGGAAGAAAGTAGGGAAAACCATTAGACCATTCATATATGACCTAAATCAACTCCCTTATGATTATACAGTAGAAGTGAGAAATAGAGTTAAGGCACTAGATCTGATAGAGTGCCTGATGAACTATGGACTGAGGTTTGTGACATTGTACAGGAGACAGGGATCAAGACCATCCCCATGGACAAGAAATGCAAAAAGCAAAATGGCTGTCTGGGGAGGCCTTACAAATAGCTATGAAGAGAAGAGAAGTGAAAAGCAAAGGAGAGAAGGAAAGATATAAGCATCTGAATGCAGAATTCCAAAGAATAGCAAGAAGCGATAAGAAAGCCTTCCTCAGCGATCAGTGCAAAGAAATAGAGGAAAACAACAGAATGGGAAAGACTAGACATCTCTTGAAGAAAATTAGAGATACCAAGGACAGAAATGGCATGGACCTAACAGAAGCAGAAGATATTAAGAAGAGGTGGCAAGAACACAGAAGAATTGTACAAAAAGATCTTCACAACCAAGATAATCACGATGGTATGATCACTCACCTAGAGCAGGACATCCTGGAATGTGAAGTTAAGTGGGCCTTAGAAAGCATCACTACAAACAAAGCTAGTGGAGGTGATGGAATTCCAGTTGAGCTATTTCAAATCCTGAAAGATGATGCTGTGAAAGAGCTGCACTCAATATGCCAACAAATTTGGGAAACTCAGCAGTGGCCACAGGACTGGAAAATGTCAGTTTTCATTCCAATCCCAAAGAAAGACAATGCCAAAGAATGTTCAAACCACTGCACAGTTGTGCTCATCTCACACACTATGTTCAAAATACTCCAAGCCAAGCTTCAGCAGTACGTGAAACGTGAACTCCAAGCTGGTTTTAGAAAAGGCAGAGGAACCAGAGATCAAATTGCCAATATCTGCTGGATCATCGAAAAAGCAAGAGAGTTCCAGAAAAACATCTATTTCTGCTTTATTGACTATGCCAAAGCCTTTGACTGTGTGGATCACTATAAACTGTGGAAAATTCTGAAAGAGATGGGAATACCAGACCACCTGACTTGCCTCTTGAGAAATCTGTATGCAGGTCAGGAAGCAACAGTTAGAACTGGACGTGGAACAAGAGACTGTTTCCAAATAGGAAAAGGAATACGTCAAGGCTGTATATTGCACCCTGCTTATTTAACTTCTATGCAGAGTACCTCATGAGAAACGCTGGGCTGGAGGAAGCATAAGCTGGAATCAAGACTGCTGGGAGAAATATCAATGACCTCAGATATGCAGATGATACCACCCTTCTGGCAGAAAGTGAAGAGGAACTAGAAAACCTCTTGATGAAAGTGAAATAGGAGAGTGAAAAAGTTGGCTTAAAGCTCCACATTCAGAAAACTAAAATCATGGCATCCGGTCCCATCACTTCATGGCAAGTAGATGGGGAAACAGTGGAAACAGTGGCTGACTTTATGTTTTTGGGCTTCAAAATCACTAAAGATGGTGATTGCAGCCATGAAACTAAAAGACACTTACTCCTTGGAAGGAAAGTTATGACCAACCTAGAGAGCATATTAAAAAGCAGAGATATTTCTTTGTCAACAAAGGTTTGTCTAGTCAAGGCTATGGTTTCTCCAGTGGTCATGTATGGATGTGAGAGTTGGACTATAAAGAAAACTGAGTGCCGAAGATGCTTTTGAACTGTGGTGTTGGAGAAGACTCTTGAGAGTCCCTTGGCCTGCAATGAGATCTAAACAGTCCATCCTAAGGAGCTCAGTCCTGGATGTTCATTGGAAGAACTGATGTTGAAGCTGAAACTCCAATACTTTGGCCACCTGATGCAAAGAGCTGACTCATTTGAAAACACCCTAATGCTGGGAAAGATTGAGGGCAGGAGATCAAGGGGACGACAGAGGATGAGATGGTTAGACGGCATCACCCACTCAATGGACATGGGTTTGGGTGGACTCGGGGACTTGATGATGGACAGGGAGGCCTGGTGTCCTGCGGTTCATGGGGTCGCACAGAGTCGGACATTACTGAACAGCTGAACTGAACTGAACTGAACTGTTTTCCTCTATTTCTTTGCACTGATCACTGAGGAAGGCTTTCTTATCTCTTTTGCTATTCTTTGGAACTCTGCATTCAAACGGGTATATCTTTCCTTTTCTTCTTTGCGTTTCACTCCTCCTTTTCACAGCTATTTGTAAGGCCTCCTCAGACAGCCATTTTGCTTTTTGCATTTCTTTTTCTTGGGGATGTTCTTGCTGTCTGTCTCCTGTACAGTGTCATGAACCTCCTTCCATAGTTCATCAGGCACTCTATTAGATCTAGTCCCTTAAATCTGTTTCTTACTTCCACTGTATAATCATTAGAAGCCAGATTGTCATAGGGAAATTTGTTTGATAGTGCTGTTCAAATAAGGCTTCCCTGGTGGCTCAGATGATAAAGAATCTGCCTGCAATGCAAGAGACCCAGGTTTGATCCCTGGGTCAGGAAGGTCCCCCTGGAGAAGGGAATGGCTACCCACTCCTGTGTTTTTGCCTGGATAATCCCATGGGCAGAGGAGCTTAGCAGGCTACAGTGTATAGGGTCTAAAGAGTTGGACATGACTGAAGTGGTGTAGTATGCAAGCAGATATATGCTTTTATATTTAAAGGGTTTTTTTGTAGGTAGCATATGATTAGCTTTCTTGGGGAGAGGAGCTGACAACCTCTGGCTTTAATTGGGGTGTTTAAGCCATTTACATTTAATATAATTACTGAAATGTTGGGTTTAAGGCTAGCTTGTTGTTTTTATATTATCATCTTTCTCTTTCTCACTTTCTTTTGTTTTAATCAAATATTTAATGAATATTTTTGTCTCCTTTGGCTTATTAATTGGGAGTATTATTTTATTATTTGTTTCTTAAAGGTTTATATTATACAATTTAACTTAATTGAAGTCTACCTTTAAGGGATTTTAACCATTTTATAAGTAACATAAGAACCTTAAAATAGTATGCTTCCATTTCTCTCTCCCTGACCTTTGTGCTATTGTTGTAATACTATTTACTCTTTTAAATATTTTAGCTTTTAGTACCTTGTTATTATTTTGTTTAAACTGTAAATTATCTTTTAAAGAAATCTAAATACTAAGAAAAATAATCATATGTATTCATCTATGCAGTTTCCATTTCTGTTATTCTTCCTTCATTTGTATAGATTAATATTTCTATCCAGTGTACTTTTTCTGCCTAAAAGACCTCTTTTAGTATTTTGTTTGTTTATTTTTTTGATAATGTGGCTCTGCTGATTATGAATGATTTTAGTTTTTGTATGTCTGAAAAAAATCTATCACTATTGCTTTTCAAAGATTTTTTTTTTTGCTAGATGTATTATTCAAGGTTAACAGTTTTTTCTTTCAGTAGTTTGGAGATGCTGTTGAACTATTTTATTGCTTACATTATTTCTAATGATTTTTTAAAAATCACAAATAACATAACTTTTTTCTTAGCTGCTTTTAAGAATTTCTCTTTATTATTTGTTTTGAGTAGTTTGATTATTGTGTGCCTGGGTGTAATTTTCTTTATGCTTCTTTTGTGCAGGTTTTGTTGAGCTTCTTGATTTTGTGAATTTATTGGTTTTAGTATTTTTTGCCTTTATATCATCAAATACCTTTATCTGCCCCTGTCTTTGAGGACTTCAACTACTCATAACCTGGATACTTGTAATTATTCCATAGTTTGCTGATGTTCTTTCATTAATTTTTCTTTTCCCTCTGTGCTTCATTTTGGGAAATTTCTATTGCTGTTTTGACACCAATCTTGTCCATCATACTTTTATCTGAGACATGTTTATTATCTCTTAAAATTTTATTATACATATATACATATATATATGGATGAGTATGCATATATACATGCTGTTGTTGTTCGGTTGCCCAGTCGTGCCCAACTCTTTGCGACATCATGGACTGCAGCATGCCAGGCCTCCCTAGCTCTCATCGTCTCCCGCAGCGTGCCCAAGTTCATGTCCCTTCCATTAGTGATGCCGTCCAGCCATCTCATCCTCTGACACCCTCTTCTCCTTCTGCCCTCAATCTTTCCCAGCACCAGGGACCTTTTCAATGAGTCATCTGTTCATATCAGATGACCAAAATACTGGAGCTTCAGCTTCAGCATCAGACCCGCCAGTGAATATTCAAGGTTGATATCCCTTAAGATTGACTGGTTTGATCTCCTTGCTGTCCAAAGGACTTTCAGGAGTCTTCTCTAGCACCACAGTTTGAAGGTATCAATTCTTTGGTGTTCTGCCTTCTTTACAGTCCAGCTCTCAAAACTGTACGTGACCACTGGGAAGACCATAGCCTTGACTATATGGACCTTTGTTGGCAGAGTTCTGTCCCTGCTTTTCAACACACTTTCTGGCTTTGTCATCACTTTGCTGCCAAGAAGCAATCGTCTTCTGATTTCATGGCTGCAGTCACCGTCTGCAGTGATTTTAAAGCCCAAGAAGAGGAAATCTGTCACTACTTTCAGCTTTTCCTCTTCTTTTTGCCATGCAGTAATGGAGCCGGATGCCATGATCTTAGATTTTTAATATTTAGTCTTGATCCAACTCTTTCACTCTCCTCCTTCAACTTCATCAAGAGACTCTTTAGTTCCGCTTCAGCTGGTAAAGAATCTGCCTGCAGTATGGAATAACTGGGTTTGACCCCTGGGTTGGGAAGATCCCTTGAAGGAGGGCATGGCAACCCACTCCAGTATTCTTGCCTGGAGAATCCCAGTAGACAGAGGAGCCTGGCAGGCTACAGTCCTTGGAGTTGTCAAGAGTTGTCAGATATGACTGAGTGACTAAGCACAGTATATGTGCGTGCGTGCGTGTGTGTGTGTGTGTGTGTGTGTGTATGTGTGTGTACATACACATATATATTTAAAACTGGGTTTCCCAGGTGGCTCAGTGAACATATTGAATGCATTTATAGTGACTATTTAAATATACTTGTCTGCTTATTCTAACATCTGTGACATTTCTGAATTGGTTTCAGTGAACTTTCCCCCTTATTCTGTCAGGTTTTCCTTCTTTGCATATCTGGTAATCTTTGCTTGAATGCCAGACATTGTGAATTTTACCTTCCTTGGTGCTGGGCATTTTTCTATTCCTAAAAATATTCTTGAGTTTTCCTCTGGGATGCAACTAAGTAATGTGAAAACAGTTTGCATCATTTTTATCTTCCTTTTAAGATCTGTTAGCTAGTAAATGCTACTAGCATTTACTCTGAAGCTAATTATTCCCTATTGCTGAGTACAGGCTTTTAAAATTTATCCATACTTCACGAATTATCAGGTTTTCTAGTCTGATCTAGGATGAGTCACTATTCTCAGGCCACTCTGTGGGCACTGGGAACTGTTTGCTCTAATCTGTTCAGATTTTTATTTCCCCAGAATCAAGTAATTTCCTTCCATGAGTTCAGCATAAAAACACATTCCTTTTTATTAATCTTATTATACTGTGGCCTGTCAATGTGCATGCAAAGAAGTAAAACAGCCAAATATTTCCTGCTTGTGTAATTATAAGCTGTGCTCCCTAACTTGTGTTTGTGTAATTATTTTATATATATTTTTGTTTCTAGTTGCTGAATTTTAATTTCCTTAAAAAATTTTTATTTATTTGACTATGTTGAGTTGTAGTTTCAGCAACCAGGATCTTTATTATGTTATGTGAGGTCTTTTGTTGCAGCAAATGTACTCTCTAGTTGTGTCACGCAGGCTTAGTATTTGTGGCATGCAGGCTTAGTTGCTCCAAGGCATGTGGAATCTTAGCTGTCTGACCAGGGAGTGTTTCCTGCATTGCAAGGTGGATTCTTAACCACTGGACCACCAAGGAAGTCCTTAATTTCTTTTAAAATCTAATTTCACTTGATTAGATTTCAACTAAGTCCTATTAATTCACAGTAGAAGAATAAGTTTTAGGAGTTACCTAAAATAAAAGGCTCGAGGAAGAAGTAAAGAGGAAATCAAATTTTTAGGAATATATCCTAGGAAAGAGCGATTCTGTAGGATCTGAAACAAAAGCCTACAGAGTCCCTATTCTAAAAGTGAAGTGATTGAAAAGAATTGCTAGAAAGACTTACTGATGATTTGAACCTGTGCCCAGAAGGATTGCATAAATGTAAAGACTGTGTTTGAGATTTTCTTTATTTTATTTATGATTATCTCAGTGTTATTCTACTGAGCTAACATTTATTTGTATTTTTGAAGCTACTATTTATGATGGTTGACAGGAGACAAAATTAAAGGAATATGTTATATTGGTAAAAATGGAATAAAGAAAGGATAAAATCTAGGTAGATGGTCTTAATGAAAGCAATGCCATTCTTTACATTAATCTGCACAATACCTGTGAACAAGCAGTATTAAAGTAGGGACTTGTCTAAGATGCAGACCTAGGTCTATATTGAGGCTGTTTGTTATCTGAAGGCAAGTGTCTTAACTCTTTGGAAAAAACATATCATTTTTTATTATAAGTATCTCTGAGCAAGCCAAGTTTAGGCATTAAGGATGGATGGAATGTTCTAGATTTCAGTAGAGGCCAGAGCACTGTTTTAAGAAGAACAAAATGATATTTTTCTTTCTTTGATGTTGTCCCATTCCTCTTCATTTTTGTTTTTTTAATCTCTTCTTATAATTTTTGCTACTTCATTTCTGTGCTCAATGTTTTTAGTGCTTTATAGCTCTTTATCTCTTTGTCTTTTTCTTTACATTTTATTTATTTTTTTAGAAGATCTGTTTTTATCACCTGTGCTAACCATTTCCTTCAAATAACATTCTGCTTGCAACCCTTGTAGACAATGCCTTCATGGGAGCTAAGAGGATTTTGGATAGGCAGAAGACGAGGGACTAAGTTATGAACAAATCTGCCTTTTCTGAAGCAAACAGTGTGCACTGCATGGAATGGGGAGACATTTCTGTAGTGGCTGGTTAGACCTAATCACGATGGGACCATTGAAGAGAATAGTAAACAGGAGGTGGAAGAAAAGCCATGCCTGCTGCAGAGTAGATTCCCCTTCTTACTCATGTAGCAGAAATATGAGGCCACAGTTGATAACTCAGTGACCTTACATTTTGAGTCATGGTTTCCCCCTATCTTTGGGAATTTTCCTTCCCACATACCCACAGCAAACTTCTCCCACCCTTCTCTGTGAGCTAAAATGAACACAAGTGGCAAACATATATTTCTTTTCACCCGATACAGACTCTAACAGAACTTCAATTCAACAAACATTTATTGAGCACCTATTGAGCATTTACTATGTTGTAAGGAATAGTTGAGTGTAAAGTAGCACAAGCTATGATCTTTAATTTGGGGGAAACTTCATCCTTATAAGCACATAGAAAACCATACTGGAGGTGGCAAAAATATAAATAAAAATGAAGATCATAAGAGAGGAATAAAGTGGGGGACTAAGCTAGAGGGAGGCCTCATGGAGGAGCTGGAATTTCATCTTGATTCTAAATGAAATTGGTGGTGGTTCAGTAGTTACAAATCCACCTGCCAAGAAGGAGATTCAAGGTTCAATCCTTGGGTCAGGAAGATCTCTTGGAGAAGGAAATATCAACCCACTCAAGGATTCTTGCCTGGGAAATCCCATTGACAGAGGAGCTTGGCAGGCTATAGTCCATGAGGGCACAAAGAGTTGGACACAACTTAGGGACTGAAAACAACAAAAACAGAGGAGCCTGGCACGCTACAGTCTATGGGGTTGCAAATAATTGGACATGACTTATAGAGTCGGACACGACTGAGCCACTGAACTGAACTAACAGCTATAACAACAACAGAAAAGCAAATATAGAGAAAAGAAAATGCAAAAATATTCATATTTATAAAGTGAGTGGTGGGAAGGCGATGGAATTGAAAAGACATTTCAGGTCCTTTCAGGATGTGAGGCATGCTGGGGTCTGTACTATACAGGCTGAACTTTATTCTGTAGGCAGAAGACAATCATTGATGGGCTTTAAATCAGCATGATGACAAGGTGTAACTGGGACATGGATAACTCTATTGGTAGCTGCATAAGATGGTACAAGAGAGAGTGGAGGCAGGGAGAGAGTCAGGAACAGGGAGAAGGAATAAGATCCAGTTCTTACAAGGCGCAAGCACACAAGATGCGGGCAGTCTGACATAGAAGCCTGGACCTACAGGCCATGACCTGGCAGGAGATTTCTGATCTTCTCTATGCCTCGATTTCCTCCTCTGTAAATCAAGGATCAGAATAATAATTGTTTTATAGGATTGTAAAGATAAGATGAATTAATATGTGTGAAGCTCTTAGATATGTGTCTGCTGCTGTTGCTGCTAAGTTGCTTCAGTTGTGTCCGACTCTGTGCGACCCCATAGACGGCAGCCCACCAATAGTAAACAGTCAACAATGTTATAAGCTGTTAGTAAAGCAACAGTAAAAAGAGACAAGAAGGAGTGGATTTGAAAGTATTTATACTATATTATAGATACTCAGTCGTGTCTAACTCTTTGCAACTCCATGAACTGTAGCCCACCAGGCTCTTCTGTCCATGGAATTCTCCAGGCAAGAATACTGGAATGGGTTGCCATTCCCTTCTCCAGAGGATCTTCCTAACCCAAGGATCATACCCAGGTCTCCTGCAGTGCAGGGAGATTCTTTACTGACCGAGCCACCAGGGAAGCCAGTTCTCTATTATTATGTCATATTTATGTTGGAGTTATTTTCTGCTATCTGCCTATTATATATAATTCTGTCATTTAGTAAGCAAAGCAAGAAATCAAATTGTTGCTATAGCACTTATTATATATTATTTTTTGTGACTGCTTTCTTCTAGAATATCTCAGACTTTGAGATAATATATGAGGTCACCTTTGACATATGTTAGTTTTAAAAAGGAGCCTGAAAATGTTATAGAGCTATTTGAATTATATGGTTGGAGTCAACTGTAACTGATAATTTATCATCTGTATCTGTCTATCTACCTATCTATGTACGTATCATCTATCCATCTATGAGACATAAATGTATTTACTTAATTATACTTTTTTACATTGCTCCAAACCAAATGAGAAGTTAAAGATCCTCAGTTCCTTTGCAGATATAACTATGTAACTTTACAACACCTTCAAGGCAGAGAAAACTGTTAATTAAAGCTTAGAACAATAATCCTAACCAATCCTTACACTGCTTCTCCCCCACCCCCTGTTTTGCTCTAGTTCTACTGTTGAAATCATAATCATTGCTGCAGAAATAGAGGGAGTTCCTCTCCTAGAGATGTTAACCAGAAGCAGTGAGGGGGGCTGGAGAAGGCCAACTCCCATTGCTCTGGACACTGTGTTGGGTCCCCTCCTTGGAAATATTGGGAAAAGGCACTGGGCAAAGCAAGGCTGGCAGAAGAAGATGAAGAGGCAGCTCTCTTTGTTCAAGACCAGGAAAAGAGGGAAATAAGGGGTGATAAACAATTCGCCTTTACTGTTTCCTGTGCAGTCTGTCTCAAGTGGACTTATCTAGGGTCTAGACCACACTGGAAATCTGAAGGTCAAGATAACAGAGATATCTGTGGCCAACATCTAACTGTAAAATGTGTATCTTGATCTACTCTGGGTTTCAATATAATCCAGCACCTAAGCAAGGAACCATACGAAGGTGTTCATGGGGTGGCAAAATAGCCAAAGCTCTTCTAAGGGAAAGACAGGAAAGTGGGGTGCTCTAAGTGGCTTGTGGCTTCTCAGCTCTTTTCTGGGTGCCCTTTCCCCTTCTGTTTCAGGGGCCCCCACTCAGCACTAGACACCTGCCTGTCTCCTTTCCTACCTCTGACTAAGGGCAAGGTTAGGAAAGACCTGCCTGGGTGCCTGGGAACACTCTTGACTCAGGTGAGTCAATGGCAGAGACAAAGCAATTATGGGATCTCAGATGTGCCTCTAGTGCTCTCTTCAACTCTGCTCAGAGGGCTTATCCAGCATCAGAAAGAGATTAACTCGCATGCAGCCTTTAGAAATAAACATAGAGGAATATTTATTGATGGGGAAAATTTGTTCATGAGATGCTAAGTGCAAAAGCATGTAATAAATATTGTGTACAGTATGATCTCTACTTGGGAACCAACCCAAATTGGCCATACGCATCACACATATGCATTGAGAGGTTTAACCATGGCCAGATCTGGTGGGGAGGAAATATGGGGTTTGCTATATATAAATATGTGTGTGCACATGAGTGTGTGTGTATTTTTTTTCTGCCTATCAATGAAAGTCATTTTTAGTTTTCAAAAAAGAAAGACACCAGCCCCAAATTCCACAGCAGCTAAGTGGTGTTGCCTCCACAGATACGCCTTTGAAGCCAGTTTATATAAATGTGAAAATATCTGGGCAATCACACAGTCCTGCTTTCTCTTTTGCTTTTTGTTGTGGGCTCTTTATTCTTTGCACAGAAAGCATGAAGTAGCGATTGCCTCCTTTCCCAACAGGGATCCTCAAATGTGGGTAACTGAAGGATCCAGGGTAGGACAGGTTAAGGAAGTCCATCCCCACACTTCTATTATGAGTTAGCTTCCTGCAAAGATCACCGATCCCTCAGTTTCTGGCCAACCTTCCTTTAGCAGGAAGAGAAAAATGGGCTGAACTCCTGACACTTGGAGAAATACCCGATTCCCCACCAAGCTGCCCATGATTTCAGTGGAAATGTGAGTGTGTGGCGGGGGGAGGGGGTACATGCTGGAAGAATCTTTCTTAGTATGTGTCAAGTTCTATCCTAACCACTTTCAATCAATATAGTCACAAGGTTAGGTCAGCTTCCAGGCTTTTCCCTTCCTTGGCTTTCTCTGACCAATGGCCTGTGGACTTGCTGTGATAACATTTTTCTTTGCAAAGCTGACTTTGAAACGGACAACCAAAGTAGCAGTTACACTTACATAAGAGAAAGTGAAGCAACTTCAGGCTGGTTCCCGTGTTTGTTCATCAACTGACATTGATTGGGCGCCTTCTGAAGAAGGCAAGAAGCAGGCTGGAGTAGAATCTAAACCACAGTGACAAGGAGCTGGTTGAAGCCCAAAAATCCTAAGTGGGGTGGAATGAAGTGTGGGAAACTCTTTCTAGAATTTCACTGATTAACCATTGATAAAATAACAGAAGCCTATTTTTCCCCTCTCAGGGCCCCCTTTATTCACAATCTGAATGTGAAAAGTAAGAAATTCAACTTACCTAAACTTTACACCGTGCTAATTGTGTGCGAGCTGCTGTCATTTGAGAGTGTAGCCTCAAATCTCTCTTCTGAAGGACCTGATGCAGAGCAAGCGCCCTGCCACCTTCTCCCTCCTCTAAGGAGATTGTGAGGAGTGCAACAGTGAATCCTTTCATTCTCCCTGTTTGTTTTAGGGAGGTCGATGGCATTTGTTTTTTGGTCTCATCTTCCTCAACTCCTGCACCAGCAGGATTCCTCCCCCTCCTCATTGTCTTTAGGGGGTACATTTCCATGTCAAAAACCTCTCTGGAGAGAAAGCCTCTTTATTCTCCCATCCCCTGCCTTGTTTGTGCCTGACTCACCTTAACTCTATCTTTTCCAGTCCTGTCTGACATCAGCAATAAGGAGGGGCAGAACCTTATTTAGAAATCAAAACTACAGGGGAAAGATGTGGTGGAGAGGGGGCGGCTGGGAACAACTTCTTTCTGGGAATGATAAGTGTGAAAGTGTAAGTCGCTCCATCATGTCCAGCTCTTTGTGACCCCATGGACTGTAGCCTACCAGACTTCTCTGTCCCTGGGATTTTCCCAGCAAGGGTACTGGAGTGGGTTGCCAATGATAAGAACAGTTTAATTGCCCTTGAAAATATCAACTTGTTGTAAGAAAGATCACTAACTCTTACAGTAAACATAGAAAGAAGAATCATTCTAGAATGACACTGTAGACTTTCCTTAGGAAAAATGGAAATGCTAAGGTTGCCAGATGCAGCTAGGTAAATCCACAGTGGGCTACGTTAGAAGGCTGTGTAAGTTATGAGTGAGTTTGGCATTATTTGTCTTGCATCTACAGACTGTCTCCTGATATACGCATTCCAATAGAACTGGGTGGTGGTGGTGGTGGTGGTGGTTTAGTAGCTAAGTTGTGTCCGATTCTAGCAACCCGGTGGACTGTAGCCCGCCAGGCTCCTCTCTGTCCATGGGATTCTCCAGGCAAGAATACTGGAGTGGGTTGCATTTCCTTCTCCAGGGGAATCTTCCCAACCCAGGGATTGAATCCGCATCTCCTGCATTGCAGGCAGATGATTTACTCACTGAGCTATGAGGGACCAGAGCTAGTGAACAATTCAATTGGACACAAAGAAGGGTCTCCACGCTACCATGTTCCAACTTTTCTAGAGTTGGGGAAACTTGGAACTTATGACTGGTCTTATACTTTTGACAGATCCTGAGAATCCAGATCTACTTATTTTCTGTCAATTGTCAAGATTAGAAGGCATTCATGGTAGGGCTTCACTTGGGAGTTCTCTGGGGTTTTGATCATGGCTATTTGTACCCCAGACATATATTTTCCTATGGCCACTGAAAGCCCAAGGAAGCTCCTACACTTGTCACCAGCCTACCAGGAATTCAGGCTCATTAGCACTTATTTGGTGCCCATTAAACTTTGACTGGCAGCTGGACTTGTGGGTCCCTCACATTAAAAGAGGGTCTTAAAACCAGAGAAAAAGCCAAGGCCTTCTGGCTCTCATTTATTTCTTGTGCCCCAGAAGTTGTCTTTTCCCCTTCTGCACTAGACTTGAGTTATTTGGAAATACTGGGACTTCTTGAACAGATCTGCTCTTTTCTTTCCACAAATACTTCACAAAATATCCCTTTTCTTTGGAATGCTCTTTCTCCTCTTTGCCTCTGGCTAACTTCCACTTGGCTAACTCTTACATCCAATTAACTCCTGAGTCTTTGAAAACTCTGTTAGTCGTTCCTCCTATATAATGTCACAACTGGCAAGAAAAACAAAACAATCATGGAAAAGAAATAAAAGTTTCAGAAAATCTTCCAATTCCTTTCCTCTTACCTCTCTTTTTTAATGTAGTACTTGGAAGTCCTAATGATTTCATCTATTTTGAAAACGTTGACCCATGTCTCTCTGAAACTAGAACAAGAATCTAGGCCTAAAAGTATTGAGTATTGCTCTTACACTTAGACTTACGCATAGCCCTATACGAGTAGGACTTTTAAGTGTTCTGTGTATAAGCCAGTTAAGGAAACATAGCTAGTGGCTCTCACTGGGAAGGTCAACTAGGATATTTATTCCCAAAGATACCTAAGAGATATGCAGATGTATATCAAACCTTGGATTTTAGATATTTTACAGTCTAGCTGTGGGGTAAGGTACTTGTATTACTTTTCTATGGCTGTATAACAAATCACCCCCAAGTCTAATGGCTTAAAACAATACCCACTTATCAGTTCACTGTTCTATAACTCAGCAGTCTGAGTGTGGCTCAATGGTCTCACATGTAAGGTGTTGGCTGATCTGAGTTCTTTGGAGGCTTGGGGTCCTTTTCCAAGCTCACTAGGTTCCAGGCAGTTGTAAGACAGCCTGCTTTCTGGCTGCTAGGGCTGTTCTCAGTTCCCAGAAGCCCCTATTCTCAGGTCCTTGCCATGTGTTCTCCTCCATCTTCAAACCAGCTTTAGGGAGTCCCCTTTGTCTCAGATCCCTCTCACATTTCAAATCTCTTTTTACCGAGAAGAGCCCTGTCACTTTTACGGTCTCATGGATGAGATTAGGTGAAGTGAACAGTGAGCTGTAATATGACCTGAGTGTGGAAGGAATACCCCCGTATTCACAGATCCTTTCCACACTCGGAGGTCATTGCCAACCACCTTAGCATTTTGCCTATCTCAGTGGATAAGGCAGAATAAGGTAAATTCCTCCTAAAGGTTATAAAGGGACTTCCCCATAGCTCAGATGGTAAAGAATCTGCCTGCAATGCAGGAGACTTGGGTTCTTTCCTTGGATTGGGAAGATACTCTGGAGAAGGGAATAGCAACTCACCCTAGTATTCTTGCCTGGAGAATCCCAAGGACGGAGGACCCTGGCGGGCTACAGTCTATGGGGTTGCAAAGAGTTGGACACAACTGAGCGACTAACATTACTACTACTAAAGGATATAAAATGTTATGTGGATGTATAATAGGGAGAGAAGCTTAAGGTATGTGTTTAAGATACCATTGCTGCTGCTAAGTCGCTTCAGTCGTGTCCGACTCTGTGCGACCCCATAGATGGCAGCCCACCAGGCTCCTCCATCGGGATTCTCCAGGCAAGAACACTGGAGTGGGTTGCCATTTCCTTCTCCAGTGCATGAAAGTGAAAAGTGAGAGTGAAGTTGCTCAGTTATCCGACTCTTAGCGACCCCATGGACTGCAGCCCACCAGGCTCCTCCATCCATGGGATTTTCTAGGCAAGAGTACTGGAGTGGGGTGCCATTGCCTTCTCCATAAGATACCATTAGATGTTCAATAACAAGGTATTAATATGTAGGAAATACATATATCCCAAGGACACAATAGTGTATTTAATTGTGTTAATCGGAATCAGCTTCATCAGTCATATAAGAAAACACTTTTGATCTATAATTTGTATGGCTTTGTTGTGAACTCCAGAAGGTCACAGCAAAAGATGGCTGGGGTTAGGTAAAAGGGCTTCACCCATTTAAGCATTTTGAGCGTTTCTAAGGGGAGGAGACAATGACAACCCACTCCCGTACTCTTGCCTGGAAAATCCCACAGACAGAGGAGCCTGGTGGGCTGCAGTCCATGAGGTCGCGAAGAGGTGGACATGACTGAGCGACTTCACGTTCACGCATTGGAGAAGGAAATGGCAACCCACTCCAGTGTTCTTGCCTGGAGAATCCCAGGGATAGGGGAGCCTGGTGGGCTGCCATCTATGGGGTCGCACAGAGTCGGACACGACTGAAGCGACTTAGCAGCAGCAGCAGCAAGGGGAGGAGCCAGGAGACCTGAGGTATGGGGTAAAACCCAGTCATGAACCACAGCAGGTAGCTGGGATCAAAGGCAAGAACATAGATGCAGGTACAAGCTGCCCAGTGTTTTTCTTATTCACTAAAGTGCTTGAAAAATTCCATTTACTCACTTGGGTTACTACATTTCCATTCAATATCTTACTTCCTTTGAAAGAGTTAATGACTTTCCCTAAGTAATGTTCTAATAACCTTGTAGCTAATGAGAGAGACTGACCCAGACTGAATTTTGACATCCAGTTGTGTTGGCATTATTGTTCTGTGTCTAATAGGAGGTTGAACTGTGGTCATTCAAAGTGCTTCTCTGGAATCACCTGATAAAAACAGCAACAGAGGCGCTTCCTGGTTATGTAACTCCCACTGAAGCAATGTCAGAGCTTTATGGACATATCTGTTTTGAGCTGTTCCCATTCCTGTTTCACAAATGGAAATAAGCTGAGGTATTTGGAAGGAAATTGACTTGCCTACAGTCTTAGTAAATCACCTGAAGCACAGGAAAGTTAGTACAATGTCCCCAAATAGTTTTTATATTTTTTAAGGGGAGATAATGAAGTTATGTTGATACTCTAAATTGATGTCTGCATTTCCAAGTCGGATATTCATTTAATACCTTTCATTAAAACTTTTGTCATTACTTTCAGAATCCTTTAGCACTGATGTCTTTGCATGCACACCCTGTGCAGAAACTCTGGACAGTTTATGAAGCAATTTAGCGTTGAAGATCCAGATAAAGCCTGATTAACTCAGGATGGATGCTTGGAGATTTTCAGGTTTAACCATTTTTATTTAATCGCTAAATGCAGAACTAAATTATTTTAAGTGATCTGTCTGATTATTTCAATGTTCTGTAAGAAGTGTCAAGAGTTTCCTGTGAAGTTCTTTGGAAAGAATATTCAAGACATTGCTACTTCTTACAGAAAGTCTGATCCTAAGTTCTAGAGAGTAGTTTTAGGCACCCTTGACCACAATTTACCAGACTCTTAGCTGTTAAAGGAGAAGTAAGTGAAGCGTGTGAGTAGAAAACGATGACTGCATAACTGCAGGAAATGCCAAGTGTAGTCCAAGTACAATTTCAGTTTGCTATGGTTGCAGTTTGAATATAGAGTAAACAAAGTTACATCTTGTTTCATAAGAGTAAAGAATGAATATAGGGAAAGACTTGGAAGTTTTTGGCCTGTGTTTGGTGATACAGAGTTTTTAAAACTTTTTTCTCATTCTAATCCTGGTGGCTAACTCTTACCACCATTGGAATGAAAAATCTAATATCCTTTCTGTAGATAGCTGGATGTTTGGGTCAAGTGAATTCTATCGCATAAACACAACAGGAATGTAGTGTGGCAACAACGTCCTAAAAGCTGACTGTAAATGACATGGACATTGGATGTGTGTGAAGCTCCTAAACTATGAGTTTGCATGTGTTTTTTTTTATAACAAACTGTTATTAAACTAGAAGATTTGGGGTATTTTCCTACATTAAGTAGGAAAGCAGAGAGCGTTTTAAAATGGTGAGTTTTAAATTAGGAAACAAAAGCAAAGTATCTAGAGGGACAGAGTGCACCAAAGGAAACCCACAAACCACAAGCTAAGACATTGTTACTGTGTGGACTGACCACGACAAAATGCTCAACCCCCTGCTTCCCCTCACAAGGGCTGATTTCAGCTGAATACTCAGTATTATTGACACAAAAACTCAGGGCACCAAAAAATGTATCTAGTCTGTCTTGCTGGTTTCTGTTTTTCTTCCTTGACTACTGCTGTCCTATTTGAGAATGAGACTTCACTGTGGCCCCAGTTATTGTAAATCAGAGGCTAGAATGGGAAAAAAGATCGCCTACTAAAGATTATGCCAGCCAAAGGATGGCACCAAACCTCATGGCTTTTGCTGTCTCTTGGGAGCTGTCACCAGGAGCCAGAGTTAATGAAAGATGTAAATCTGACCAAGCAAACCTCTCCTTGCTCAGAAAATTGAATGCACATAGGAAAGCATTGATGGTCAATATCACCACATTAGTAGAAGCACTGAGACTATGCTGGCAACATGCCAGGCTTTTAAGGCTATTGGTTGGGGAGGGAGGAGTTAAGCAGCAGGAAAACAGCCAATCCATATGTAGTTCTCTTCTATCGTCTTAATCATCTACCCCATATATAATGGCTAGGTGAATAAAGTGAGAAAATCATTGTCTCAATGGTTCTGTTATAGGGAGGCTATCCTGGGACCAATGAGTGTCTAAAATTTAGCCCCTCTTCCTCAGTGTTCTAAAGAGTTGTCTATAGACAACTGCTGTCTATAGAAATCTTTGGCACAATCTCATGGGTGAGAGATATTTTGTATAGAAGATAGATGGATGACTTGTACTGGATGGTACCCTTTGTGGGGAATGCTCTTCTCCCAGATTGACATGTGGCTATTTCCTTCTTATTACATAGGCCTGAGTTTATAGAGCACTGCCTCACAGAGGACTTCTCTGCACACTCGACACAGTCACTCTGTAAGACATGTTTTATGCTCTCTTCTCTTTTATTTTGTGCATTGCTTGTGGTCTGTCTCCCTGTCTCGCTCCTGAAGCTCTACAGAAGTGGTGACTATGTGAACCAGGTTCATTACTATTTCCCTGTGTCTAGAACATGTCATGACAATGGTAGGTTCTCAATAAATGCTGACGGAATGAGAGAATAAGTATGTAAATGAGCGATCCATTGTAGGTATATTCTGCCAATGTTGAATGATTGGTTTGCCAGGGAAAGTTATCGGTGCTGAATAGTCTGCCATTCATACTCATATGCGCCAGAGTTTCCAGACTGGGGGCCGTAGGCTGGAGCTTGGGGACAGAGACCTGGAGGCACTGAGCAAGAACTGTTCTGATAAAGGACAGAGTCTGGCAATAAGAGAACTGGGGAAACAAGTGAGTAGGATTGCAACCCCAAAAATGTCAGCCCTAGATGCTGGGGCTGGGAGTAACCACCCTACCAGCTACCACTTCCCTGTTTCTATAGCACCTGTGGGCTTCCCAGGTGGCGCTAGTGGTAAAGAACTTGTCTGTCAATGCAGGAGACATGAGACATGGGTTCAATCCCTGGGTCAGGAAGATCCGTGGAGGCAGACATGACAGCCCACTCCAATATACTTGTCTGGAGAATCCCATGGACAGAGTAGCCTGGTGGGCTATAGTCCACAGGGTCTCAAAGAACCAGATAAAACTGAAACAACCAAGCACACACATATAGCACCTAGCTCAGTGGTCAACATGAAGACAGCCCTCAAAGATAGTTGAATCATAATTAATGGGGGTGGGGAGTAAAATCTAGAAACTTTTTGTTTAGATTGTATGTGATTTGGAAACTGTTGATTTTCCTGAAGACTGATCACAGATCCTCTGAAAGGAACTTAAAATCTACATATTTACCTCTGCCTAAGTGAGAATTAGATATTAAGTGACCTTTCTGTGAGCTGCTTGTGGTTTGTTAGCACCTACAATATAATGCTCATTATACTTGTCATTACCTTTGTATCAGATTAGCTGTGTTGTAAAATTTTATTTGATTGTAATAGCAAACTCTAAGTATGCTTAAGCTACATTTATAGAATATGAGGCTTCCTCCACAAGTGACAACAGAAACTGTTCTCAGTGCTTTATCATTATGCCTGGTGAGCTCAGACTTCAGAGAATGTAGCATATTTCCCACCTTTGTTCATTCACCAATTTATAAAGACAAAAAGGAAGATAAGAGAGCAAGCATATTGCTCAGAACTAAAGGTTGGGAAAGGGTGGCCAGAATAAAAACAGTCAGCACAGAATACCATGTAGGACCCATTAAAACCTTTGGAGAAACCCAGGAAACAATGGAGGTAGAGGAGAAGAAGGAAGAAGGGGATAAAGAGGGAGAGGACCAGGAGGAGGGGCAGGTATCTCTGATCATTCTTACCTTCTTCATACAAAGGTAATTATGTTAAAATCCTACTGAAGAAGGACAGATTTCCTTTCCATTCTATTTGTGCCCTAAATTTGCAATAACAAATTTTGAGCAATTAAATGATCAGAACACTTCCTCCCTTCGCCACGCCCTCCCCCCACCACCATAGAGTCAAAGGAAGAATAAAAATTAGACATAAAATTACCATTTTACTTGTATAGCATTAGTCCTTTTGGTTCCCAAATACTTGTTTGTGAACATACTTTGCTGCTGCTGCTGCTAAGTTGCTTCAGTCGTGTCCGACTCTGTGTGATCCCATAGATGGCAGCCCACTAGGCTCCTCCATCTCTGAGGTTCTCCAGGCAAAAACACTGGAGTGGGTTGCCATTTCCTTCTCCAGAACATACTTTGAGTTTCACTAAATATTTTTCTTCTAGTTAATATCAGATCTTCCTGCATCTAACACTTACCCAGCTTTGTACACTAAAAAGGTTTTCAATAGCTTTCAAATCTTTTTGGACAAGTACACCAGAAGGTCATCTCAGGGGAAGGAATCATGTGTAAGTGATTTATTCCAGGAGAAGTGGGTAAAGGAGAAAGGGAAGTAAGACAGGGAAGAGTACAATTTCAACCTGATCCCATGGAGAATTTTGAAGTGTAACTTTTGCCTTGGAATCTGTCCAAGCAGAATCAAAGGCACCAGACTTTTGTATGTTCTATTCTATAATCATTGGCTAAGGACTGAGGAATTCGTGGGGTTCGTGGAGGTGAGGGTAGTGTGTGGAGAGAGAGCTTCTAGTCACTTTGAGCTGTTCATGCCTGTGGGCAGGGCCCTCCAGTGGCCAAGCAGTGTCTCCAAGAAAGAAGCACAGTGTTGGGAGATGTGGACATTTCAGCCCAAGTCCAGTGGGAGAAGGGGCAAAGGAAATGTTGGCAAGGATGCCAAGGGCTCTGGGGGACTTAGGGAGTGTCTACAGACACTTAGGGAGTGTCTACCTTGTCTTCTCTCTGCCCCACACTGTCCGTCTGTAATTCATGGCCCTTCTGAATTACACAATGTGTTCCTAACCTACATTCTCTGACCTTGCACGAGGCCTCCTCCAGTAAAATCTTGTTGTGATCAATGACCTCTCTAAATTCTAAATGTGGTAATGGTAGTCCAGTTCTTACAGCCCTCTAGTTATTGCATGAATTCCAGGCTCCTCAACATGACTTGCTCTTGATCTGATCCCTGACCCCAAACTCCTAGGGCTGCCCCCAACAGCCTGGTGGGATGACTGACTGCTCTCTAACCTCTGGGATTTTATAAAGCTGTACCTGGAAAGGCATTTACCCACCTCCTCGCCTGCTTCCTGTTACTTGTCTTTGAAGATCCCCTCCAATCTCCCTGGCTTCCCAGCACACCCTGTTTGTAATACTTGTAATATTTGTCACGTTCTCTTTTCCCACCAGACTGTGAACCTCTTTAAGAAAACACCGTGCTCTGTTCGTCTCTGCCTTTCATCATGCTCGCATTCTGTTAGAAGATAAGATGAAGTGGAGGAGGAGTGAGACTGTCTTTGCAGGCATCTGCAGGATGAACATAGTCTGTGGGTTTCCAGGGCTCTATTCTTTATGTGTTAGGTCATGGGCTCTCAGCAAAGGGTGGGTCACCTCCATGTGCCAGATAATGAACCTGACATACATGATCCATGGAGTCCTCTTGGAGCAGGACTGATACACATTATGATCCAAGCCACTGATGATCACGTTGTGGTATCTTGACATCAAAGGGATCGGTTCTATTTTCAGAGGGTTTCTGGCTTCCTGACCTTGTTCTACCTTTCAGAAAAAAAACAAAAACAAAAAACATTATAGCTTCCATGTTCAATTTGGCTTACATCTGCACTGAAAGTGTCAGAGATAGTTAATCCAATTAAACATATTTATTCAAGACCTTAGACTTCAGGCAAAGACCTGGCATGGCATTGAGCTAGGTTTCAGGTATGCAAAGATGAATGAAAATGAAACCTGATTGTTATGGATCAAATTGTGTCCCCTCCAAAATTCATAAGTGGAAGTGCTAACCCTCAGTTACCTTCAAATGTAATCTAATGTGGAAGTAAGCTCACTGCAGATATAATTAATTGAGGTGAAGTTATACTGGATGGGTTTCGCAGGTGGCTCAGTAGTAAAGAATCTACCTGCCAATGAGGAGATGCAGGTGCGATCCCTGGGTTGGCAATATTCCCTCGGGAAGGAAATGACAATCCACTTCAGTATTCTTGCCTGAAAAATCTCACAGTCAGAGGAGCCTGGCGGGCTACAGTCGTTGATGTTGCAAAAGAGTTGGACACCACTAAGCAACTGAGCATGCGTGCTGGAGGAGGGTGAGCCTCTAATCCAGTTTGGCTGGTACCTTTATAAAAAGAATGCAACGTGGCAAGACAAACGTGCACACGGGGAGAGGGCCATGTGAAGACGAAGACAGAGATGGGGTGAAGCTGCTACAAGCCCAGGAACACCAAAGATTGCCAGCCAGCCGCCAGAAGCTAGGAGAGAGCCGTGGCTCAGATTTTCTCTCACAGCCTTCAGAAGGTATCAACCATGACATCTTGATCTCGGACTTGTAGCTTCAAGAACTGTGAGACAATAAGTTTCTGTGGTTTAAGCCACTCAGTTTGGAGTAATTTGTTATGACAGTCCTAGCAAACTAATACACTAATCCCAATCAGCAAGAGACAGACATAAAAACAGCATGTGATAACGTGAGGAGGCTAGCTGTGGAGATGTGTGCGAGATACAGATGCAGTTCAGAGAAGGGAGGGTCGGCTGGGAGCTCTGGGGAGGCGTGTGCAGGTGGGGTGCTGGTCTATGGAAGGTTGCCTGGAGGAGGAGTTGCTTGAGCTGGGTTTTGAAAGCTGGCAATGGTGAGGACGGATGTCTGTCTGTGTCAGTTTTGGCAGTCGCAGATAAAGTCAACTACTGTGCAATAATACCCCCATTTCCTCTTAATGATTTTTGGCGGGAGCTGAGCAGAGAGGCTGGAGCAGACATGGAAGCAGGCAGGTGGCTTTAGGGCCCCACGGTAGCAGAAATAAAGAGCCTGTGATCTTGCACCAATGGGGGTCACCCCCTCACCCCCTTCCCATCCCCCATCTCTTTGTAGCATACCCTTTGTTCTCTCCTTTTTATTTTTCCCCCTCTGAGTAAATCTGTTTACTACCCAGAAGAGAACAGGGAAGGAACAGACCAGTTGCCTGGGGCAGATGGTGCAATGTGAATAGCTGACAGGCAGAAAGCAGAACTCCTCGGCTCCTATCTTCTGTTTGCTTTCTCCAGCAAAGGCTCTTCCAACTAAACAGCATCAAATAAACAAGATTAAGAGGAAGCTGAGGCACAGGTCAATGGAACAGATAGTTAGGGAAGCCCTGGCTGATTTAAGTGATTTCATGTCTTCAGATCCAAGGGAAAAACACTCAAAAACAAGAACTCATAGAAATAACCAATGAACCATTGAGGAGAAACTCTTTTTTTGGTGTTTGTTTATTTTTTAGAAATTCTGGTTAATATAAAATGTGCCTGAGGTCTGGAGGAGGGAGAATGTTTTCTCACATTCAAAAAATACAAAGAAAAAACTCACAGAAGATACAAGTTCGTATTGAATCCCAGCAAACGTTTTTTGTTCTTTTATTTGACCTACCACCTATAAAGCTGCAAAATGAAAAAGAAGGAGGCAGGGGCAGAAAGAAAACAAAGGAAGGAAAGAGTTTGAGAGACAGAGAAAGAAGGTGAGAAAATAGAGCAGGAAAGACCGGGAAGGGAGAATAAGGAGTTTATTAGATTTATGAAAATTACCTTCAGTTTACAGAGTACCTACAACTCAATTTGCCTGTAGTTGTGACCTCAATAATCCTGCAAAATTTCAGGACAGCCTATTAAATAAACATGATATATGTCCCGACAAAATGAAGGAGATTACTAATAAGAACCAGAGAAGGTCAATTAAGAAAAAAATCATGCTGAACTTGGCGCTTCCTTCCTTCCCAGTTTCCTTGGACTTGTTTTTCTCATTTCCCTAGAGTGGAATCTACTCTCATTTTACCCACAAATGCACCACGACTCACATCAAACAGAATGCAACGGTCTCCACTTCCTACCTGCTGCTCCCTGGAAGTGAATCCTACCAGGAGAATTGGCAGTGTTGGTCATGATGCTTCCTGTGAGTCCCTGAACTATGTTTCCAACTTTCCAAGTTCTTCATCCTATGACTCCTGCCCTTGGTTTCTCTCCTCACAGTGACCATAAATCCTGAGCTTCTGAGTGAACCACTTCCTTTTGTTCCCATTCTGAGAATCTTCTTGCTACATTTGCCCATACCAGAACTGGCTTGCTTCTGTGGGCCGTTTCTCCTGAGTCTGCTTCCTTGGCTGATGGCTGGGGCCAGGAAGCCTCTGGGCAGTCGGCCTCAGATGGAAACTGTCTTTAGGGATGTTTTCTCTCCAATTGATATCATTCCTGCCTCTTGAACTATGTCATTATTATTCCTTTATTCTATATTAATTGGACACCAACTCTTTGAAACACATTATTGCCCTAAGATTAAAAGTATGATTGAGATATTCATCTCTGAAAACCATCAATCAGGTCATATCTCCTTTTGCTTTAAACCTTCTAAGGTTTTTTTCTTTTCTAATTTAAAGTTACACTTCGAATAAAATCTCAACTGTTTACCACAGTGAACAAAGATCAACATAATCTGGCCACTGCCTGCCTCTGTTCTTAAGCACACTAAACTTATTCCTGCCTGAGGGCTTTCGTATTTAGTACTTGCTTGCTTTCTTCCATCTGATCCTTTAGATCAGGATCTTTCTTTTCATGCAAGTTTCATTTTAAATTTTACTTCTTGGGAGAAGTCTTCCTGACCAACACAGTTTAACCAACCTTCTTTTTCCCTGCCAGGCAGTCTCTGTCAACATTCTGCTTTTTGCTTTCCTGGCACTAAATACTCTCTAGAATTACCTTGTTTATTTGTTTGGTTTCCTTGTTTATTTCTCTTTCCTTGACCCCCAGAAAGCAGATGTCATGAGAGCAGGGACCCTATCCCCAATACCTGGACAGTTTCTGATATATGGTAGGTGCTTAATAAATGTTTGAATGAATAAATAAATCTTGCTCCATAGTTACTGGCGATGTGGCCATGGGCTAATTGTGTACATGGACTTTAGTCCTTATCTTGACAATGTGGTTAGCAATTTTCATCTCATCAGGGTCTTGTGGGAGTTGAGTGAGGTAGGTAAGGTGGGATAGGTAAGGTATCTCTAGCAGAGTGGGGAAGAGAAAAGGCACACAGTAACCCCCAGATGAGGTTATTTTGTTATTCTAGTGACTGCAGCCATGAAATTAGAAGACACTCCTTGGAAGAAAAGTTATGACCAACCTAGATAGTATATTCAAAAGCAGAGACATTACTTTGCCGACTAAGGTCTGTCTAGTCAAGGCTATGGTTTTTCCAGTGGTCATGTATGGATGTGAGAGTTGGACTGTGAAGAAGGCTGAGCGCTGAAGAATTGATGCTTTTGAACTGTGGTGTTGGAGAAGACTCTTGAGAGTCCCTTGGACTGCAAGGAGATCCAACCAGTCCATTCTGAAGGAGATCAGCCCTGGGATTTCTTTGGAAGGAATGATGCTAAAGCTGAAACTCCAGTACTTTGGCCACCTCATGAGAAGAGTTGACTCATTGGAAAAGATTGTGATGCTGGGAGGGATTGGGGGCAGGAGGAGAAGCACAGAGGATGAGATGGCTGGATGGCATCACAGACTCTATGGACGTGAGTCTGAGCGAACTCCGAGAGACGGTGATGAACAGGGAGGCCTGGCGTGCTGCGATTCGTGGGGTCGCAAAGAGTCGGACATGACTGAGCGACTGAACTGAACTGAGTCTCTGAGAAAGGCCATGGGAGAACAGAGATGATCCTAATATAGTCCTTTCCCCCAAACTGACTGAATGAGGATTAGAGATGCTATCTGTCTTGACTACCATGCCTCTTCTGTCCTGCTGAACCTCTTCTGAGAGCCAGACCTTCCCTAGAGCCTGTCACACCACTAGTTGGGATGAGTTCTTGGGCCTGATTAGCCACATTGCTTTGTCTTATTGTGAATAACTGCCAAGGTGCACTGACATTCCTGAGACTATAAAATTAATGTAATTCCCTTTTATGGATAGAGATATTAGACAATTATTTCTAGGTATTTCATAGAGACATAGTATCTGGATTTCAACAGAATAAAAGCTACCTTTTAGGATATATTTTGGTGACTGCTAGAGATAAATATGGGATTATTCCTCTTTGACTTTAGTGGCTATTTGGTGAGATAAACCTAAACGATTTCCTACCTCATAATATTTTCTAAGATCCAAAGCCATCCTTTTTTTGCCATGCTGTGAGGCATGTGGGATCTTAGTTCCTCAACAAGGGATGGAATCCACAACCCCTGCATTGTATGCGCAGAGTCTTAACCAGTGGACTCCCAGGGAAGTCCCACGAAACCATTCTTTCTTTAAACATTTTTTTAAATTTATTTTTTAATTGCAGGGTAATTGCTTTACAGAATTTTGTTGTTTTCTGTCAAACCTCAACATGGATCAGCCAAAAGCATTCTCAAGATTACAAATTACAGTGAAGATTCCTAGGCAGAGACTGAAGGCCCAAATTATCAGGTCTGTGTAATCAGGCTTGATTCTACATGGATATCCACCTTCTTCACTTCCCTCATTAGTCAGTCTCTGCACATTACCCTGGAGTGTGATAGGTCCTGAGTTCTAGTACCTCTCTTCTAATTAACTGAACCTAGTGAGAAAGCTACAAAGCAATGTCTGGATCATGATACCATTTTTAATGAAAAGTACATATTCGTGCATAGAAGAAAAATAGTAGGCAGATAATCTATCTGTTAATAGTGAAAGTGAAATTTTAGGCCTCTTTTTTTTTTTTTCTTTTCTGTTTTTCACACTATGCTCCCTTGATTACACATGACTTTGGATAGTAGATCACAAAGTTATGCAAACCAATTATGCACAGGATGAAGAAGGGATGGTCAGTGAGTTTCTCATGTCAGGAAAGACTCAGGAGCTGAATTGATTGTGAGTCATAGAATAGCAGCACCTGGGACACGACCCACAGCGTCCAGAGGAGGTGGGATGCAGGCCTCTGTGGACCCTCATGCATAGGCCTCAGTTCCGTATTTTAAGGAACTTATTTTGAAGTTACGCTGAAGTAAACTCTGGCTGACTTTTAAGACTACATCTCTGATAAATATAGCCAAGAAAAAAAAATGCCTATCTTTTTGTTTTTATTTTTTCTAATCTACTTGTTTTTCCTCCAAATATATTTTTATACAATTTTAAAGGTAAGATTCCATTGTCAGTTAATACAAAACATTGAGTCTATTCCCCGTGTTGTGCAGTATCTCATCGTAGCTATCCTCCCCAGTAGTTTGTACCTCTCACTCCTCCACCCTCAAATTGCTCCTCCTCCTCCCCACTGGTGGTCACTAGTTTGTTCTCTATAATCTGTGAGTCTGTTTCTTTTTGTTGTATTTACTAGTTTCTTGTTTTTTTTTTTTTTACATTCTGCATATAAGTGATATCATACAGTATTTGTCCTTCTCTGTCTTCACTTAGCATAATGCCCTCCAAGTAAAAAATGACTTTCGTTAGACTGTAAGGTACCTACTCACAGATGGCCTTTTTGTGATGGAGATGCTAGACAGAGGAGTCCTACCAGGGCGGGGAGTTGGACAAGAGGATGTCTAGTGTCTAGAAGCTATAATTATCAAACTTGTCACTTTTACTTGTTCATTATTCACAATGTCTCCATGATGTGGGTATCATTTTTTTTTATCCATGAAGAAACTAATGCGCAGAGAAGGTAAGTAATTTGCCCAGATAATCCAGATCTTATTAAGTTTCTGAGCTGGTTGTTGAATTTTTATCTATTTGGCTGTCAAGTTCAAAATTTTCTATTATGTCATGCTGTTTTCCAATTCTGTGATTGTTTGCTCATGTCCTTACTTTCTTTCTTCTTTCTTCTGTGTATTTCTTTGCTTCTTTCCTTCCCATGACTTAAGCAAAAATGGCAAGGGGTAATATAGCTGGCTTTAATTCCTAATATTGACACTCAAAAGCAAGGAAATAGATGGCTGACTGCTGGATGATAGTATCATGACTTATTATTATTTTTGGACACAGTTGAAGAGGTTATAATTTAAAAACTTCCAGTCATGCATGTCTAGAGAAATCTTAAGGTTAAATGTTTAAAGATCATTCTTTTTAATACTGAAATATTTAGTATGATGCTTTCTGTAAGATACTAATGGAAGACAATTGAACCATAAATTAAAAGTAAAAGCATTTGGTGATGTTCTAGTTTTAGGTTTTCCAAATTTCATTTATTTGCAGTGTACCCCTTCTCTCTTTTGTATGGAATCCACAACTCTTCTGCATAGATTAATCGCAAGAAGTTTCCATGTATATAATTCACTAGGCAGTGGCTCTTAATTAGGATGCTTTGATCTGCTGGTCTGGTGTAAGTTAAACACAGTTCACTGGGATATGCACAAGCAGAGTCTATCCTACACGGGCTCCAAGCCAACTGTCAAAACCCTTCTAGTTGGGTCCCCTCCCTCTCCGCACTGCACACCCCCCTCCCCTCCCTCACCATTTGAATTATGAAGCTGCAGCAGCAAGCTTGAGAAAAGCTGCTGTATGGGAACAGAGCTAAGAAGGATGTTAAGGCTTGGGTGAACTGACCCCTTGACAACCTAACATGGAGGCCTTTATCTTTGATTTAACACATTTGTCAACTTGACAGGAAGCTTGGGTTGCACATTCTTGCCCTCATGAGACTCCAAGGCCCTGCAGAAAGAGTCTGGGCGTGGAAGTCAAACTAAGGGAGGGGCAAATCCTGGCCATGCAACTTACTATTCTACGATCTTGTTTCCCCTTACTGCAACTTTATCATGTATAAAGTGGGGTCATGAGAAGACTGAAAGGTTCATGATGCAGAAATGAGAATATGGAGGTAAATAGGGAAATAGATGCAAAAACAGTGGATTAAAATTTCCAAATCGAGACTGTGCTTCACAAATCCTTTTGCTTGATTTTTATGCTGGCCAAACACTTATAACCCATTACTGAGATACAGTCTAAACCCAGTATCTTGCCAGGTTCAGAAGAACTATCAAATTGAGCGACTTAATGACCAAAAGTCCCCAAGCATGCAAACAAACAACCTTGTGAAGCTACATACAAAGATGAAAAGCAATAGAAATAAAGCTGATAAGCAAATACTAACCACTACTTAATCACAATCTGGGAAACATATTTTTGTACTTCTTACAACCATTCTATCCTTTCAACTGTTAAAAGAGCGTAGAACTTGCAATTCTTGTGACTGAAAAAGAATACATTCTTTCAAGTGTTCTCTATGTCAGTGTCAAATTGGCAATGAGAGTAGTTAGTGAAAACCTGAGCTGGGCTCACAAATAAGAAATAACAACATAAATTGTTTCATGAATTAAAGCTAACTATCATGATTGATGGTCAATAGTATGTGTTATTTATTCTACTATGAAGCAAGGGGCAGAGATGTTTGAAAATGACTAAATTTCAGTCCATGTTATTTAATAAGTGATAGTTATCTCCTACATTAATTAGAACTCAGTCTAGTTACCCAGAGCTCACATTTAAATGTCAAATTCAGCTTTGACTGAATGATCAGAAGCCATCACTGTGGACTGAAGCAGGGAAATTTTTGGTAAGGATTCTGTGACATGGTTATATAGAAGACCAAATGGATTTGGTTAGAGCTGGATTACTTACACAAGGTCCAAAGATAAATTTAGTTGAAAATTGGTCACAGGTAGCCTTGCAGTCTCAAAGGGCATTTCGGACTAGACAAACAGCGTCTCCCAGCATCCCCTCCACTGAAATAAACAGCCAAGTGTTCCTCGCCACAGGCTGGGTAAATACTAACGAAACTGTCTGCCTGTATGCCAATAGGAGCAACACTCCCTATTTTCTAGCAAAATATTTTTCCACTCTGGCCATCCAAGAAACTCTCCAAATCCAATACATTTCAATGGACTTTTAAGGCTTCTCTATTTTTCACACTATTTATAGCTTTTCGACTTTGGCAGGTAGAAAACTGCGTTTTCTTCAGAATAAACTTAAAAATGGCAGTGATGCTGTTTCATAGTATGCCACATGGTACTAAGCAAGCATTAAGACAATCCTTCCTGATGAATGTAAGCACTGACAAAGACTAGAAAACAAAACAAATCCCTCACAGGTATGGTATCAAAGTTTGTATTTATATTGTGAAGAGTTTTGCTGGGTGAAGACACTGGGACTGGGCCCAGAGGGAAAGCCCAGACTGGTCAGGATTAATGTGTGGAAAAGAGTCTTGGATAAACAATACAAGTCCAGGATGCTGTGATCTGCCACTTTAATAAAACTAAGGCTCAGGAAAGCACACAGAAATTATGAGATGGCTTCAGTGTGTATGGTATTTAATACAGTACAAATATTTTGCTAGTATAATACCTTACTAGTCCTTGTAACAGCCCTGAACCACAGACAAAGTAATTATTCGCCCATTATATTGAGCAAGCTCCGGGAGTTGGTGATGGACAGGGAAGCCTAGTGTGCTGCAGTCCATGGGGTGGCAAAGAGTTGGACACGACTGAGTGATTGAACTGAACTATTTGGATGAGGAATCACAAGCTCAGAAATGGCTTAATCAAGATTACATGGCAGAGCTGGAAGCAGAAGCTAGATCTTCTGATGGCTAAATGCCTTCTCCTTCCCCAACTTCAAACTGCTCCTTGAAGGATTCAGTTCACAGACTTGTACAATCTCACTCGGAAAGCAATCTAGTCATATGAAAGAGGCAGTGAATAATGAGAAAGAGAAATTAAGGGAATTTCTTTGGAGACTAAGGACCAGTTTATTCCATTTGTTTGTAAAGGGTTATATTTAGCTGATCAGGAAGTGATAATCTGGTGCCGTTGGAATGTAAAAAAGTTGAGTGTAAGTACCCAGTTCTGTCACTAACCAGCTGGATGAACTTTGGCGTTCTTATCTGTTGAGCTATGAGGCCCCGCTAAGGATTGTGATAAACTCATCGAAGATGAAGCCCCTCTGGGGCCCCTTGAGAGACAGCCTCTAAGATATTCCCCAAGGGCACCCAAACCAGGCTTCACCAAGGAGGCAGGATGTAAATGGAGACTGCAGCTCAATGGAGGAAGAGTATGAGGGAAATACTGACAGTAGCTTGAGCCAAGTTGGTGGCAAGGGCCAGAGTGCCGCTTATATGGGACAGTGAAGTGCTCAATGGGCAAGCAGATGCCAAAAAAAAAAAAAAAAAAAGTGTGTGGAAAGTTTAAGACTTACTAAATCCATTTTTTCCATACAGTTAGCCATTTGGACATTTCAGGTTAAAATCTCCTCCTTTCCCTTTTAATCAATTATTGAAATAAGTGTCCTAAGATTTTCTTCCTCCTTCCTTCCTTCTCTCTCCCCTTACCTCCCTTCCTCCCTCCGTCATTTCTTCTTTCCACCTCGCCTGTCTATAGACAGACTGCTCTGGAGTGTATTTTAAAGAGGAGTGGACTTGTTTGTTTTAGGCAGGGAGGGTTGTCAAATACAGGTAGGTCATGCACACTGCCACACCCCTGCCAGAACAGACAATGCTAGTCAATCACTGCTCTCTGGGCACAATGTCAAGATTTGTTTCAAGGTGTATGGCGTTGCTTAAAATTGGCACAAGTGATGAGACCTATTTGCCAAAACAAATCTAGCACAAAAGTAGGTCAAATACGGCTTTCCATTAAAAAAGTGGTAGAAGTATATCGGAAAATGCACTTCCTTTATCCTTTTCAAACATTTTCCCTTGCTGTTTTGATTTTAGCAAGGGCCTCAAGCAGAAATAGACAAATCTTATTTGAAGTTATAGTGCACTGAGAGCCCAGAAAACAAATTTTTAGAAGCCTGAATATGTCTCATGAATGGATATCATCCTTTGAATATTTTGTCAAACAAATTGACTTCTGGATATTCTGATGTTTGCTTTTTGCAAATTTGAATTTCCCTGGTGCTAATTTTTTTCCATTCCATTGCTAATATATTATATGTGTGCATATACGTAGAGGTTATGAGTTTAACTTCTGAAGCCAGAGTTGTAATCCCACCTCTGTCTCTTTCTAGCTGAGTATCTTTGAACAGGTTTACTTGACAACAAAACATAGCTTCAGTTTTCTCATGTTTGAAAAGGGGTATACTAATCATTTCTCTCTTACAGGGTTATTGTGAAGTGTAAATGAGATAATTAATGTATAGAATTTACCATAGTATCTGGCACAGAGTGTACTCAAGTCAGTAAATGTGAGTTTGTGTGTGCTGTATGTAGCTGACATTATGGAGAGGCAAATTAAGGACTGATACTTTCTAAATCATTTGGTGAAATGCTGCGTGTCTTTGCTTCTGTGGATTTAAGTTAGAGTTTGATGCTCCTTGAATTCTGTTTTGTGATTCCATCATGAATTTTTGTGTGTGTTTGAACTCCAATAAAAATGTCCCCACTTTTGGTAGCTGATGTATTCATACCACTAGTGCTGGAAGAAAAGTATTCTGTCACTGAAGTAGATGGGAGTTGACATGACAGACTGTGCACTCTATCTTAAACATTCATAACATGCCTAATATGGTCTCTGTGGAATGAAATAACTCCTTCAGAGTCTTTGCAGTCCCTTGTATCATGGCTCTTAGAGAGCAGAGCCATTATAATTCTAAAATAGCTATGCCTGTTTGGGGAATAAAGCATTGAGAAGAAACGGCATTTCATATACATAACAACTGAAACTTATAAATTGTTTAGATACGTGTGCATATACATGTGCACAAACATCTGTGGATGAGACATGCATGCATACATATGAATATAGGTATATGGTGTTTTAAATTCTAGTGTTTGCTTTCTTGAACCTTACTGGCTAGAAGAAAATTCTTCCAGACTGAAACACCTGAATTAAAACCTTGACTTAACTATTTTCAGTTCAGTTCAGTTCAGTTGCTCAGTCTTGTCCGACTCTTTGCGACCCCATGAATTGCAGCACGCCAGGCCTCCTGGTCCATCACCGTCTCTCGGAGTTCACTCAGACTCACGTTCATCGAGTCCATGATGCCATCCAGCCATCTCATCCTCTGTCGTCCCCTTCTCCTCCTGCCCCCAAATTTGGACAAGCCACCACCCCTAAATGTTAGGTAATGCATTTAAAATATGGATAAACATAACTTTACATTTATAATCTTTCAAGTGTGTGTGTGTGTGTGTGTGTGTGTGCACGCACGCATGCTCGTGCTCCGTTGCTTCTGTCATGTCCCACTCTTTGTGACCCTATGAACTGTAGCCCATCAGGCTCCTCTGTCCATGGGATTCTCTAAGCAAGAATACTGGAGTGGGCTGCTATGCCCTCCTCCAGGAGATCTTCCCAACCGAGGGATTGAACCTGTGTCTCTCTGCGTCTCCCAGGGCAACCTGGGAAACTCTCATAATCTTTCATAGGAAGGATTAATTCATGTGAAATAATGTATGTAAAATGCATAGAAAAACACTTGACACATGTCAGTTTCCCAAGAGAGCTAATAATAAATAAGTTAAAATAATGTCCATGGCAAAGAAAACTGGTTTTCAGTTTCACTATTCAATGTCTTGCTTTGATTTTTATTTTATAGAATTATCATTTGCTAGTTTAAATAATACATCATTCCTTAATTATAACTGTTTTGTGAAAACGTCACTAATCCATGCCTCTCATTATGAGAAATATAAGCATTTGGGAAAATAACAAACTTCTGACCCAGAATTTCCTAATGCAAGAAAAGAAAAGAGTCTGCCTCTCTATGACTTCATTCTGGCCTAGTCATTCCTATTGAGAGGATGAAATCAGATAAGGATTTTACAGATCTTTGTGAAACACAAACTGGTCATACAATTAGAGAAGTGATATAAAATTAAACACACTTACCAAATGCTCACATATATATTGACTGACGGGCAGTGTCTCTAAAGAAGACTAAAATATTAGTACAAACAAACAATTAGCCCCATAGCAGGTTGTGATGATTAAATTTGCTAATTATTCTTCTCAGTTGGAAAAGATGACTTTTATTTGTTTTTTAATAAGAAAGTACAGTGCATGCTAAATTTCACCTTTAAAATTCATTGGTTTGGAGATAAATAGCATTTCCAAAAGAATTCTTGGGCTTTAACAGGGTTGTATCTCTATGTTAGGAAAGAAATGTTCACAGATCCATCAGAATGGTGACATTTGGTGACACAGTCTACATGGAGTGACTAGACGCAGCTGTGTCTTTTTGACTGTGCTGGTGTGCATGTGGGACCACAAATACTGATTTCACCAAATATTTCAGCATAAGCAGCCTCTCTGCTGTCAAAACTCAAAGTATAGAACCTCAAGATTTCATCCTTCTTCATACTTCCCCCAGTAGAGAAGAAGACATTTGTGGCTTATACTTTAAAAAAATTTCTTTTTAGTGAGAAATATTGCATCAGTCTACTGGTTTAATTTTAAGAACAGTGAATTTAAGGGACAAATCTATCATTTACTTCCATATACCTTTGAATGATATATTAAACTTACTATTTCTGCCATTTGTGAAATAAGGATAATGATACTCACTTCACACGACTTTTATGAAAAATTAAATTACATATAGTCCCTTGGACTGCAAGGAGATCCAACCAGTCCATTCTGAAGGAGATCAGCCCTGGGATTTCTTTGGAGGGAATGATACTAAAGTTGAAATTCCAGTACTTTGGCCACCTCATGTGAAGAGTTGACTCATTGGAAAAGACTCTGATGCTGGGAGGGATTGGGGGCAGGAGGAGAAGGGGATGACAGAGGATGAGATGGTTGGATGGCATCACTGACTCGATAGACGTGAGTCTGAGTGAACTCCGGGAGTTGGTGATGGACAGGGAGGCCTGGTGTGCTGCGATTCATGGGGTCACAAAGAATCAGACACGATTGAGCGACTGAACTGAACTAAACTGAAAATTGCTTTGTAGTTAACACAATATTATAAATGTGTAAATATTGTCCTAGTCTTTCTTAATTGTCTCTGAAGTTGTGGTCAGTTTGCATTTTACATGTACCATGAGTCAATAATTCATTCACACAGGTTGAAATTTATCCTTGAGCAAAGCAATTGTATTTGATACTTAAAATCAATTGTGTTAAAAAAAAAGATAAAAAGGAGTTCAGAGGTATTTTCTACTATTTATAGTTCCTGAGGCTATGTATTTGTGGATTTCTGGGGGAAAATGTCCTCTCATCTCTCCTGTGATACAAGTGGGACTATGGAAAGAAGCAGAGTGAAATGTGTAGGATAGTAGTGAAGGACAAGAGGTATGTAGTCAGATATACTTGGGTTTTTAACATAGCCTCTGGTACTCAGTGTTATTGTTTGTAGACTCGATAATACTCCTAAAGTGAAATGAAATGAAGTGTAATCGCTCAGTCGTGTCCGACTCTTTTGCCACCCTGTGGACTGTAGCCTACCAGGCTCCTCCATCCATGGGATTTTCCAGGCAAGAGTACTGGAGTGGGGTGCCATTTCCTTCTCCAGGGGATCTTCCTGACCCCAGAATGGAACCCGGATCTCCTGCATTGCAGACAGATGCTTTACCCTCTGAGCCACCAGGGAAGCGTAATACTCCTAAAGAAACATATCAAATCTGAGATAACATTTTATACATAGTAGTGTATATGTTTTTGTTGTTCAGTCACTAAGTCATGTCTAACTCTTTGCAAACCCATGAACTGCAGCACACCAGGCTTCGCTGTCCTTCACTCTCTGCCTTAGTTTGCTCAAATTCCTCTCCATTGAGTCAGTGGTGCTATCTAACCATTTCAGCCTCTGTGTGTGTGTGTGTGTGTGTGTGTGTGTGTGTATACATACACATATATATGTATGTGTGTGTATGTATGTCAGTCCTAATCTCCCAGTTTATCCCACCCTCCCCTTCCCTTGCTGTGTCCACATGTCTATTCTCTATATCTGTGTTTCTATTTCTGCCCTGCAAATAGGTTCATCTGTACCATTTTTCTAGATTCCATATATGTGCATTAATATAAGAGATTCATTTTTCTCTTTCCGACTTACTTCACTCTCTGTAAAATATATAGCTAGTGGGAACCTGCTGTATAGCACAGAGAGCTCAGGGGGTGTTCTGTGATGACCTGGGTGGTGGAATGGGGGAATGGGAGAGTGTTCCAAGAGGGAAGGAATATATGTATACATATAGCTGATTTACTTTGTTGTACATCAGAAACTAACACAACAATGTAAAGCAATTATATTCCAATAAAAAACCTGAGGTTATATGATACCTTTCTACTAATATCAGAAATATGTGAAAAACATTAATGCTTAAATTGGATTCAGCTAGTAAAGGAATCTCCTTTTTTCTCCTGCAGAGAATGCTCTGACTTTAGAGAGGAGAAGTTTTATCATCCAGTAAAGAAATGAAGAAAATGTGGATATTATCATGATTCGTTCAATGGGCTAGAGAAATACAACTGGAAGTGGAGGGCTATGGGAAATATTGAAAACTGGAAAAACAGAGAGAATTTCATTAACTTTAAGATAATATGATATGTGTGTATACACACACACACACACACACACACAAACATATAGTGTTACTGAGGTATAATTTGATATCTTATGACTTACAAATTGTACACCCATCACAACAATCTAGTTTCAAACACATCTGTCATCACAAATAAAAAGTTCTCTTGGGCTCTTTAAGCCTCACTCCATAATTTAGCCTCGGGCAACAACTATCTTCTCTTGTGGCTCACTATGGGCTTCCCTTGTGGCTCAGTGGGTAAAGAATCCACCTGCAATGTGGGAGAAATGGATTCGATCCCTGGGTTGGGAAGATGCCTTGGAGAAGGGAAAGGCTACCACTCCAGTATTCTGGCCTGGAGAATTCCATGGAATGCATTTGCAGAGTCAGGACATGACTGAGCAACGTTCACTCATTCAACCACTATCTGCTTTCTGGGTCTATGGTCTTGCCTTTTGAGAAAGTTCATACAAAAAAGAATCTTGTGCTGACACATGGTCTTGTGTTCTGACTCCTTTCAACTAGCATAATGGTTTCTAGGTTTATTCATATTATAGATATATCAGTTGCATTAGTGATTATTCATTTCTGTTGCTGAATAGTATTCCATCATAGAGCTGTCCTACATTTTGTTTATTCGTTCACCAAATGATGAACATTTGGATTTTTTCCAGTTTGGGGCTATTGTCAGTAGTACTGCAATGAGCATTCACATGCAAGCATTTGTATGGACATATGTTTTCAATACTCTTGGATAGATATCTAGGAGTAGAATTGCTAAATCAGATGGTAAGTGTGTTCAATTATTTAAGAAACTATAAATCTATTTTCTGAAGTGTCTGTGCCTTTTTACACGTCTACCAGCAGTATATGAGGGATCTTGTTTTTTTTTTTCATATCCTCTTCAGTGCTTGATGTTATCAGTCTGTTGGATTATAGCCATTCTAGTAAATGTATAGTGTAATCCATTGTGGTTTTAATTTGCATTTCCCTAGTGACTAATGTTGAGCATCTTTTCATGAACTAACTAGGCATTTGAATGTTTTCTTTGTTAAAGTATCTATATAAATCATTTTTCAAAGTTTTTTGGGGGGAATTTTTATTCTCTTTGTATTATTGAGTTGGAAAAGTTCTCCATGTGTTCTGTGTACAAATCTTTTGTAAACTATATGATTTGCAAATATTTTCTCCCAGTCTGTGTGGCTTGTTTTTTTCATTTTCTTATTGATGTGCTTTGTAAAAGATTTTACTGTTAATGTCACAATTTATTATGTTTTTCTTTTATGGATCATGCTTTTGAATCATATCTAAGAAATCTTTGCCAAACAAAAGGTAACAGATATCTCTTCTGTTTTATTCTAGGAGAGTTATTGTTTTTGCACTCACATTTTGAGTTAATCTTGTGTATGGGTAAGTAAGGGCCTACATTCATTTTTGAACGAATGGATATCCAATTGTTCTAATACTGAAAAGACTACCCCTTATTTACTGAATTATCTTGGTATCTCTGTTGAAATCAACTCTGTAAGGGTTTATTTCTGGATTGTGTATTCAGTTGTATTGTCTTAATTACTGTAGTTTTACTGAAAATTTTAAAATAATTTAGTGTAAGTTCTCCAATTTTATTCTTTTAAAGGTTGTTTTGGTTATTTCATCTTCTTTGCATTTCTGTATAAGTCTTATGATTGTGTATTTGTGTTGGGTGCTTAGTTATGTCCAACTCTTTGCAACCCCAAGGACTCTAGCTCGCCAGGCTCCTCTGTCCATGGAACTCTCCAAGCAATTATAATGGAGTGGGTTGCCATTCCCTTCTTCAGGGGATCTTCCTGACCTGGAAATTAGACCTGGGTCTCTCTCATTGCAGGCAGATTCTTTACTGCCTGAGTCACCAGGGAAGCCCATAATTTTTATGATTAGCTTGTCAACTTTATCAATAAGCCAGCTGTGATTTTGATAGGAATTTCTGCCCTTTTCTTTCTCTCCTGTGCATCTAAGAATTTTGTTACATGAATTCTGTGATGCTTGGCATTATTATCCAGTTTCTGAGGTGCTATTCATTCTTCTTCAGTGTTCTCCCCCATTTATTCCTTAGATTGAATAGTATCTGTTGATCTGTCTTCAAGTTCACTGATTCTTTCTTTTGCATCTTAAATCTCTTGTTGAGCCCTAATATCCTAGGCACTTTTTTCCACTCTAATTATTGTATTTTCAATTCTCAAATTGTTTTTTGTCCCTAGTATTCTCTTCTCTACTAAGATTCCCTATTTGGTGGGTAATTATTGTGATACTGTGTGCATATGAATTAAACTCAATATTTGTGCCCAAGCAGAGTTAGGCTCTACTTGACTATATATATTTTTTCCCCTCTGTGCATGAGTTACATTGTTTTGACTGTCTTGGAATTTCTGGCTGAAAACCGGACAGTTTATATATTGTAATTGATAATATATGGTAGCAACTCTGGATTCTAACTTATTTTTCTGCCTTTTTTTTCCTTTTTGTACTTTGTGTGACCTTAAAATGCAAAATATCCCCACCCCTTCTCCTCCAGTAGGTAGTCACTGGTCTGGTTTCTTATTCTCATTTTGATTTTTTTTTTTTTTTAAGCATGGCTTAATAGAAGTAACTCTTATTTCTGCATAACTTATGGTCAGCCAATGATTTGGCTAGAGTTTGTACCTAGACACTGCCATCCCTTAGGATATTCACCTCTGAAAATCAATGTGCTTGTAGTTTGAGGAGTATGTTAAAACATTCATCTGTTTCTCAACATTCATCTGTTTCTCAAGTCCTTCTTGGTTTCAGCTTCTGAGTGGTCCCTCCGGTTTCCCCTGTGTGTGCCGGGCAGTTCCTGATCAGCCGGCAGTGTGTGCAGAGAACTCCTCTGCACACCTGTGAGCTCTCTTTTCTAGGATCTCCCCGTACACTTTCTGTTTGTTCACTGTTTGCCCCAGATAGGACCACAGCCTCAGGATCTTGGTAGAGCTGTGGGATTTCCTGATTTATTCTTACGGTGCTTGTCAAAGTCAGGAGTTTTGCCCTGCTCCCAAGCAAGTTATCTCCCTCTAGGAGCATGCTGCTGGGACTCTTCCCAGTCTTGCCTTGGTCACCAAATGAGCAAGAGGCGCACAGATGAGAATGTGCCCAGGCAAGAAGGCCATAGACTCCAGTTGTGTTTACCCACATTTCTAGCAGTTTTTCACAAACAAATTCTCAGTTGTCTGCTTCTGTACACTTTCCAGACCTCTGATATGGTTTAGTGTGATGATTTTGTCCCATTTACACTTCCTTATGAAGAGAAAATTCTCTGACTTCATGCCATTGTAGCTTGAAATGTCCCCAAAGTCTAAAGCTGATTTTGCATTTCGAAAATATCTACATTTTAAAAGTGTGCCTTTTATGTTCTTTCTTCTCTTCCTATGTGTTTTTGTTTAGTCCCTAAGTCGTCTTTTGCAACTCTTTTGTGACCCTGTGGCCTATAGCCCACCAGGCTCCTCTGTCCATAGGATTTCCCAGATAAGAATACTGGAATGTGTTGCCACTTCCTTCTCCAGGGGATCTTCCCAACCTAAGAATCAAACCTGCTTCTCCTGCATTGGCAAATGGATTCTTTACCACTGAGCCACAGGGGAAGCCCAACCACTAATTTATTTGTATCCTTATCTTATATCCTGTAATGTATATCCTTTTGTATATATTTATTTTTGTATACTTCTTATTGAATATTTGTTGTATGGTTTTGAATCTGCATATTTATGTGCATAAACCTAGAGTTTTAAAGATCATCTGTGGATTATCTACCTTTTGCACGGCCCACAGTGACTCCATTTCCAGTTTTATTGCCTAATTAAGTTTCTTAAGTCTTAACAAAATATAACACAATTAGAGACACTACATTTAATGTCTTTTAGTTTTTATATGTCTATAATTTGTGAGAAAATGTGATTTGGGTTTGTTATTTGTCATAATCATGCTATCATTTTTTTTTCCTGTCAAAGGCAAATTTTTCTGCTATATTTCTAACTTGGAAAAGCATTCTGGGAAAAGTATACTTGGTAATGATACTTCAGGAAATAACTGGTATCTATGGATGATGTTTTCCAAGCACTGTTTAAAAGTTATCACCTAGTAGGTCACACAGCCATTACTACTTTTTCTCACCTCTATTGAAAGTGATGATTTACATTTAGAACTTTGAAGCAAATATAGAGAAAAAAAGGTTCACATTTACTTAAAATAGTGCCACAAATTATAATTTTGTCACATTAAATTTTAACTAATTGTAAAAAATACTTTTAAAACTGCTGATAAGAAGGCCATGTTACAAATAGTTTCACATATTGCCATTAGCAGGAAAATATTAGTTTTAAAACCTATGGAGGCATGATAACAGATAGGATAACGATAAGAAATGGGTAAATTTTTATAAACATACAATCTCTCAAGATTGAATCTTAAAGAAATACAATGTCTAATCAGACCTATAAGGAGATTAAATAAGTAATTAAAAGAAAAATCTCACAAAGGAAAGCCCAGTACCAGATAGCTTCACTGAAGAAGTCTAGCAAACATTTAAAGGTCTAACATCAATCCTTTTGAAACTTCCAAACAATTGAAGAGGAGGAAACATTTCCAAATCATTCTGTGAGACCAGTATTCAGTTCAGTTCAGTTCAGTCGCTCAGTTGTGTCCAACTCTTGTGACCCCATGAATCACAGCATGCCAGGCCTCCCTGTCCATCACCAACTCCCAGAGTTCACTCAGACTCACGTCCATTGAGTTGGTAATGCCATCCAGCCATCTCATCCTCTGTCATCCCCTTCTCCTCCTGCCCCCAAACCCTCCCAGCATCAGAGTTTTCCAATGAGTCACCTCTTCACATAAGGTGGCCAAAGTACTGAAGTTTCAGCTTTAGCATCATTCCTTCCAAAGAAATCCCAGGGCTGATCTCCTTCAGAATGTACTGGTTGGATCTCCTTGCAGTCCAAGGGACTCTCAAGAGTCTTCTCCAACACCACAGTTCAAAAGCATCAGTTCTTCGGTGCTCAACCTTCTTCACAGTATTATCATGATACAAATTTCCCTGATGAACATTGATGTAAAAATACTCAACAGAATACTAGTAAACCAAATGCAACAGATCATATACCATGACCAAGCAGGATTTATTTCTGGAATACAAAGATGTTTCAACAACCAAAACTCAATCATTTTAATAGCACTATATTAATATAATGAAGAACACAAACTACATGACCATTCCGTTTGATGCAGGAAGGGCATCTGACAAATCAAAACCCTTTCATGATTTTAAAAACTCAACCATCTTAAGAGTAGAAGAGAATGACATCAATACAATAAGGTCATACATGAAAAGCCCACAGCTAGCATCACACTCAGTGGTAAAACTTGAAGGCTTCCCTTTAAGATCAAGAACAAGGCAAGAATGCCCAGTCTATCATTTCTAGTCAGCACAGTGCTGGAGTCCAAGTCAGAGCAATCAGGCAAGAGAAAGAAATTATAAGGCATGAAAATTGTAAAGGAAAAATTTAAATGACCTGCTTGCAGAAAATATAATTAAATATGTAGCAATCCTAAATATTCCCCCTCACACAAAAAAAGTGTTAAAATAAATGAAGTCAACAGTTACAGGATGAAAACCAATGCATGAAAGTCAATTGTGAAATAAGTCAGAGATAAACAAATACTGTATGATATCACTTATATATATGGAATCTGAAAAATACAGCAAACTAGTAAACATAATTTAAAAAAGGAAGCAGACTCACAGGTACAAAGAACAAACTAGTGGTTGCCATTGGGGAGAGGGAGTGGAAGTCATTGGGGTAGGAGAGAAGGAGGTAGAAATTATTGAGTAAGATAGGCTATAAGGATGTATTGTACAATAGGAAGAATGTAGCCAATATTTTGTAATAACTGTAAATGGAATGTAACCCTCAAAATTGTATAAACTTTTTTATAATAAATTAAAAAATTTAAAAGCCCATGTGAAAATACAGCATACACACAAGACTGGTATAATTAAAAACTGAATTAGTACAAAATATTGAGAAGAATGTGGAGTTATGGGAACTCTCAACAGCTAGTATGAGTGTAGAGTGGCACTAGCATTTAGAAAATCAGTTTGGTAGTACTTAGGAAAGCTGAAAGTATACACTCCCTACAATCTGGCTATTCCATTTCTACAAATAAGTTTCAGAGAATCTTCTGTACTTACATCTATAAGGAAGGATGCTCATCAAAACTGGTTGTATGAACAAAGAATGGGAAATAATTAAGTACATTAGAGAAGGAAATGGCAACTCACTCCAGTGTTCTTGCCTGGAGAATCCTAGGGACAGGGGAGCCTGGTGGGCTGCCGTCTATGGGGTCGCACAGAGTCGGACACGACTGAAGCGACTTAGCAGCAGCAACAGCATATATAGTGAAAATGAACAAAGTAGACACTAGTTTGAAGCTGGGTGAATCTCAGAAATAACTTTGAATGCTAAAAAGCTGGTCTCGGAAAACTTCATACAATGATTGCATCTATATAATATTCAGAATCATATCAAGACAAACATATGTTGTGTTTGTATATATGTATAAATCTTATGCATGCTGGAACACTGAAGTGCTCAAAAGCTAAATAAATGTACCCTTTGACTTTTTTTTTCCCCCTGAGGACTTGTAGCTAAGTTTCATAGTTTTTATGTCCCTTTCTCTGAATGTTGGAAGCCAGTATTTTCACTTTTCATTATGTTGAGAATGCCTCTATCAGTACTCCCCTATGCCCTTGTAATTTGCTGCTTTTTATTTTTGATGGCCTGGGAAACCAGAAAACAGCCCAGTAGAACCTTGCATAAGACAATCTCCAGATATGAGCCTAGGGCACTTTCCTGTGAGCAAACTGTGTGGCCTTTTGTGCACAGCCCATGTAACATTCATTTATTTAATGACCATTTAGCAATTTCCTACCACATAATAGACTTTATTCTGGGTTCTAGAAATATAGCAATGGATAACAAGACCAAATCCCTAAGTATATGTAATTTATAATTGTGGGGCCACTCTTGACTCTATGCTAAGTAGACAAGGATGCTTCATAAGGTGAATTTGGGTATGGGAGTCATTTCTGTAAACACAAACATACACATTCCTGTGTGTACATGTAGAAATACAAAGTTTGCAGCCATGCAAGCATCAGCGCTATATGTATAGATATGAGCTCTGTGTGTGTAAATATGAATAATAAATGCTGATAAACCTGATAGGGCTTCCCTGGTGGTTCAGACAGGAAAGAATCTGCCTGCAATGCAGGAGACCTGGATTTGATACCTGAGTCAGGAAGATCCCCTGCAGGAGGGCATGGCAGTCCACTCCAGTATTCTTGTCTGGGAAATCCTATGATCAGGGGAGCCTGGCGGGCTACAGTCCATGTCACAGAGTCAGACACGACTGAGTGACTAACACACAAACACACACACCTGATAAGACGCTTGGAAGGTACAGTGCTGTGGTACCATTGGGCAAATTCAGTATCTCAGATTATGTTTGCTAAAGCCTAACCAAACAAACGATGGTTGGAAGTAAAACAAAAAATTTAAACTATTTTTTTTGATGGCATTTCGTTTCCTTCCAGATCCACTAGGGGAATATATGCTATTGGTACGCAAAACCGACATCTTTTTTTTTTTTTAAGGTGACTTGCAAAATGTTAAGAGTGACACCCAGAGCTTAGGTCATAAACTGTTCATCTGAAGTGTAATGCACTGTGTTAATAGAGGCAGTGTAAGACTTTTCTTGCTGAAGAGCTGAAGAACGTACTTCACATTAATCACCAGTGTTGGACAAAGGAGGACACTTCAGGCTCTTTTTTTTTTCTTCTTAGTTAGTCCTTTATTTCTGGAAAAAGTTTGTTTTGATCTACCACTAAACTTGATATAAAGAAACAAAGAAATAAAAAGTGTCCATTGATCCGGGATGGTATATGGTATACTATTATCTCTACCTATAGAATTTATTAACTGTCTCCTAGCATTATCAAGTTAATTTGCATTTAGATTCAAAGTTCACCTTCATAGGATTGTTGTTCTGTCTTGCACCTGCTTCAGAGACCTGAACCTGGGTCTCCCACATTGCTGGCAGACTCTTTACCAACTGAGCTACCAGGGAAGCCTGGTTCAGAGACCTGAACAAATTTCAAATGACCATGTCAGTTGCCATTTGAAAACAATATCTTTTCACAATTTTCTGATACTAATAGTAATCAGGGAAGCATTTGAAAACAAAAGGACACTTGAATTTTCTGAGTATGAACATGTGCGGTCTCTGGACCCCTGTTCTAATTTCATGGGTGAAAATAACGAGTAGCAATACAAGGGGCTTCCTAGATGGCTCAGTGGTAAAGAATCTGCCTGCCAATGCAGGGGACAGCATTTAGTCCTTGGGTTGGGATGATATCCTGGAGAAGGTGTCCTGGATACCCACTCCAGTGCTGGAAATCCGATGGACAGAGGAGCCTGGTGGGCTACAGTCCATGGGGTCACAAAGAGTAGGATATGACTTAGTGACTAAACAACAGCAAACAATACAAGGGGCTGCTGCTGCTCCTGCTGCCGCCGCCAAGTCGCTTCAGTCGTGTCTGACTCTGTGCGACCCCATAGACGGCAGCCCACCAGGCTCCCCGTCCCTGGGATTCTCCAGGCAAGAACATTGGAGTGGGTTGCCATTTCCTTCTCCAATGCATGAAAATGGAAAGTGAAAGTGAAGCCGCTCAGTTGTGTCCGACTCTTAGTGACCCCATGGATCGCAGCGCACCAGGCTCCTCCGTCCATGGGATTTTCCAGGCAAGAGTACTGGAGTCGGGTGCCATTGCCATCTCCATACAAGGGGCTAGGTGGCTTCATAGGTTAATTTACTAGGTGTTAATGTCTAGATTTGGCAGTCTGCATAAACGTCTCCCTGAAGATAAGTCCAGGGCATTAGATGGTTTTGGCTGGCTGGTTTCCTGCTTCCTCCTCTGCTTTAAAACAACACATACTTCAAATAGTTTGGTTCGAGTCACATGATGGTCATATCACCTGAGGAAAATCCCAACACTGGTTAGCAGGTAGATTATAGATTAGTAATGCTGGGACACACTGACAGCTGTGGTCTAGGTTTTCCAGCATCTTCACCATCTTCCTCCATGTAGCCATTCAGGGTTTGTCATTTCACTCCTGGCTATTGCTGCTGTGATTCACCTATTTACTCAAATCATAGTTTTGAAAGGCAATGAAACAGAGTTAGCATAAACACATGGAAGGCCCATATAATGTATTAGGCTTATGGGTTTAAAAAAAAAAAAGGTCTCACATTTTATAGCTCTGAGTGGCTAGTTTTATGCTGCTTTACAAAGTAAACTCAATGTGAAGGTCATAATGAATGAATCCCTGATGTTTACCAAACCCCCAAATTAAATTGCACTTTAATTGTTTTGCAAAAACATTGGCTTACCTAATTAAATAGGAATGGCACTTTGTTGCTACAGAGGATAGAATATTGAAGCCTTTAGGACTCATTTCAATTGGCTATTCTGCTTGATTAATGAATTTGGCCCATTCAGATTTTTGGTACTGTAGAGTCATATTATACTGGAAGAGACTACTGAAACAAATATTTTGCAAATGGGTGGGCAAAATATTATTATCATTATTTTAGAGAATTATAAAGAAATGAAATATATTTACTGAGTCAGAAATGTTAATTTTTGTAATAAAAAAATCACATTTTTCTCATATATTTTGAAGCCATAAGAAAAAATAAAATTTTGAAAATACTTTTCAACAAAGAAAAGTGAGAAAAAGAGATTCATTATTGTCTTAAATAGTATAATAAAAATATATGCAGAAGCTCACAAAAGAACTTATATTTTGAAAATCTTAAAATTAAAAAATTGACATATACAAATATGCAATATAAAATTCTATTCTGTAAGAAGTTAAAGTATGAATGTCTTATTCTCACCATCAGAGATTATTAATTTATTCACTTCTGCTTATAATTAATATTTGAAAACATTTTGAAAAAAGTGACATAAAATAGGAACTATGAATTTTTTAAAACACAGATTTATTTAGACATAATTCATATACCAAGCAATTCAGCCATTTAAAGTGTACAGTTCAGTGGCTGTAAGCATATTCACAGATATATACAGCCGTCCCCACAATGGATTTAGAACATTTTCATTATGTTAAAAGAGACCCCCTGTCATTTAGCATTGCTTCCTCTTCTCTTTTCTTGCCTCCCCCCACGTCCAGCCCTAAGCAACCCATAATCTATGCTCTATCTGTATAAATTTGCCCATTTTGGAATTTCATGTAAATAGAATCATACTGTATACTCTTTTTTAAGTGACTTCTTTCACTTAGCATGTTTTCAAGGTTCACTCATGTAGCATGTAACTGGGACCTGTGAATTTTATTCCTCTAACTCAGTTTTTCTCAGTTTTGCCAACTTCTTAAGGCCTCTCTTATTCTTTTGAAAATAGTAATACTGATGCCAATGTTTACATCTTGTAAAAGGAGTTCTCCAATGTATCTGAGTCTTTAACAATCTTAAAAATTGAACATACCTTAAAAATTCTTCAGAGGAAGAGTTAAAAATAACAACATTTCTTTAATTTTTGTAGGTATTATCTAGTGTTTTATTCCTTATTCTAGTGATATTAACATTTATGAAAGCAGATTCTTGGACAGCTAAGGTTGCCCACATAACCATTGCTTGTAAGATGTTTTTTTCCCTTCGTTTCATTGGAAATTTTCTGGATGGCCTGTTGGTGGTATCACTGGTGACAGTTTGGTCACCTAGTTATGTGACAAAGGCAGCTGGTCTTTGTGCTGTTGACAAAGATGAGTATTAGATCATTGGCTGATCATTTCATTAGCATTTTATTAAGGGAAAGCATGTTTAAAAATAAGAAGTGAATATATATTTCAAATAGTATATGCCTATACTTTCAATTCTCATCATTTCTGAAGACTGAGGTTTCTGAGAGGCAGTTGCTTTTTCATATTTCAGTTATGAATCCTGATAAAATTTTTTCCCAAGAGGTACTAATACCTAGAAATTTGGAAGGTTGGGGAAAAAATTAGAGGATTTTGTTGTTATTCTTTATTCCTCTGTAAGCAATTCTTAAATTTGAAAAATTTTCATTAAAATCAAAAGTACTGTAGGAAACTTTATGACAACAGCATGCCTTGAGAAAAATCATCTCAGATCAGTATAGAAGAGCTTTTTTTCCCGATACATTAGGATGGGGAAATTTTCAATTGCCAAAATACATCTATAGGAGAATTAGTCATGCCTTTAGAAAAGGGGGAAATATATATATATACACTCAAGTAACAAAAGACATAAATGATCCTCTAAGAAAGTGGCTCTTGTTAACCAAAAGTCCCTTTGTTTTATGCAACTACTTGATGAGTTGGATATGGAGACTTAAAGATAGTAGTTAGGACACAGATGGGTTGTTCTGAAAAGAACAGGGATGGGGGATGGATGGGTGGGAACAGAGTAAGGCATTCCTGAAGAAATAAAATTTGGAAGGGAGAAGAGAAACAAGATTGTACACTGCAAATGGGAGAAGAATCAAAACCTTCTTGTTCAACTTGACTGAGGAGCTACTTAGAGGGGAGTAGAAATTTCTGATCAGGTTTTTAAATTGTTTGCCGAGATTAGTGAGGTTTAATGCTACCTTCTTCCTCCCCTAGTATCTCCAATAAAAACCACATTACTCTTTGCTGGGGGAGATTCTACCATGTAACCTGTGGGGTTTTAGTTCTCCATCCAGGGATGGAGCCTGCACCCCCTGCAATGGGAATGTGGAGTTTTAACCACTGAACCTCCAGAGAAGTTCCTGCATTGCTCAAGAGTGCTAGGTCAAAGGCATTCTTCTGGGTGAAATCAAATAGGTGCTGAGTTATACATCTGGATGTGGGCAAAACCAGCAGAGACAAGAACTGACCTTGGAGGGTATGAAGCTGACCTTGATGTCACACTAGAACTTAATCTTTTCATAGTGGCAGAGCATTCTCGTTAAAGGTGAAAGGCTTTTGGAGAAGGTGATATGTAGATGAACTTGTATCTTTTTCTTCATGCACAGAACTACATAGCAGACCTAGTTTCTAAATTTAGACTGGAGTTCAATAACAAATAAAGATAGTGTCCATTTATATGAAATTCCAGCCTGGCAACCTGAAAAGTTATTCACATCTCAGCTGGCTCTATGGCAGTGGGATATGAATTGTTAGGACCCTTGGTTTTAATAGGTTTGGAGCTAATTTAATATGCAGCAGTTTTAAAGGAGCTGAATAAAAATAGATGCAGGGCTTGCCTTGGCTATATGACCTTATGGAAGTCCAGGCTTGGCTTTATTATGTATGAAATAATGAATGTAGGTAAATGACCTCTAAGGTCCCGTCTAAGTCTAATGTGATGAGTTTATCATTAGAAAAGGTTACTCCTTAAGTGGCTATAAATGTTTCTTTGATCTTTCTCAAGGCCTTAATTTTCCAAATGTCATGTACCTCCTGCAAATACTAATCATGTAGGTCTATAGGCAACCCTTAGTTCTGAAATGACCTCTAGTCATAGTCTGGTATTCTGGAGTCTTAATACATTCTCTTTTCAGTGGGATTTAGATTTTACAAAAATAACCCAATTTATAAATAATGGAAGTATAAAAATCTAATTAATGAATGTAATAATAGTTACAAAATGCTGAGTTTTGAAGGCAATGATATTGACTGTAAACCAGTTATGATGATAATAATGGTAAAAACCTAATCATAGTAAATCTTTGTTCTAACAGCACTCCTCATTCATAATAGAGTTTTAAAACATGCCTATTTGAAAAGTGATCAAATTGATTATTTAATTTCTTAGATATAGAAAAACTGTCTTTTGATTAATGAGCTGATATTCATTCATTCATTCAACAAGAAATACATTAGTAAAAAAAAATCAGACATAATCTCTCTCTCTCTTTTTAAATATTTATTTATTTGGCTGCTTTGGGTCTTAGTTGTAGCATGTGGGATCTTCAGTTATAGCATGTGGGATATAATTTTCTGACCAGGGATTGAGCCTAGGCCCCCTGCATTAGGAGTCTTAGTCACTGGACCAACAGGGAAACTTGTATCAGGCTCAAGTGCCATGAATCAAAGAAACTGAATGAAGGCCTCTGTAGCCTGAGAAGACCAGAGGGGAGCACGTGTAATGAGGCTTGATCGGGAAATGAAGTTAGACCACCCATGGATCTGTACACCATGTTATGCTGATTTGTCTTTATCTTAATAGATATGTTAAGTCACTGAACTTTTTAAGCAATGGTTTGTAGCATGGGAGTAGGGATGGGAGGGTGAAAAGATCATAATTAGGATCTGGAAAAATCATATAAGCTACAGTTTGGAAAACAGATGTGAGGGAGGCTGGTTTGGATGTGGGATAGAAGATGATTGTAGAACTCAAGGAGAAAGTTCATGAAAACTTAGACTAGGAAGATGATGGTGGATATAAAAACAAGGAGCTGGATTTTCAGCGCTGAGCGTGTGATAGCATTTTCTTTACAATTACCTGGCAAGGTTTAGTATATTTCATGAAGGCAAGTTTACTGGCAGTGCCTACATTTGAGTGGAACATTTCCCTTTCCCATATCAGGATCCCTGATAGGGTACAAAATAAAATGAGTCCTTCACACCTTTCCTTATTAATCACATCCTTCTTCTCCACACTGGCTTCTAGACAGGGGGAGTTTTGAGCCACTGGACTCTGGATCTACTTAGCCTTATTAGGCTCTTTGAAAAGTTGCATGGCAAAGGCTTCCTCCATTTTCTGGGATCTATAGCACTCTTTTTGTCTAACCCAAAGCTTTGGTTATGAAGCTGTTTATAATCTGAAGCATTGGAGTATATTGATGTGATGGAAAACCTTGGAGGACATCTCTTCTGTGGGGGAAAAAAAAAAAGCTATAGGAAATATTTACTTCTGACATTTTCACTCCTGCCCCCACCAATGATTTTTTCCCTTGGGAGACATATCTGATGGGTGTCCCTTCTACCTAAACCTGATAATAGGATACTATCACCTTAACCCATATGAAGCAGGAAGAAACTTAAAAAAAAACAACTTAGTTTTTGTTTGAGTTGTTTATTCCAGGAAAATTTCCCTCAGGGAGATTTTTTTTTTCCTTCTAAGAAAATACCTTAATGGCTCCACTGACTATGAAAAGTAGGCCAGAAGCCCTTGTGTCAGTCTAGATGGGAAAGCATGAGATAAACTATCAACTCTGCTAAAATGGCGGGAATTTAGAGCTTCTCTGCTGTTGGCTCAGGAAAAGATGAAAGGAGAGGAAGAGCTAAGAAGTAACCTGGCTGCAGACTATGTTGTTTAGTCGCTAAGTCGTGTCCGACTCTTTGCATCCCCATGGACTGTGGCCCATTAGTCTCTGTCTATGGGATTCTCCAGGCAAGAACACAAGAGTGGGATGCCATTTCCTTCCCCCAGGGATCTTCCCAACCCAGGGATCCAACCCATGTCATCTGCATTGCAGGCAGATTCTTAACCACTGAGCCACCAGGCAAGGCTTGGTGGCAGACTACAGGACCCAGCTTTTTATGGTTAGCAAGAAAATTCTGTGGACCGAGGAGAGACAAATACATTTCCAGAAAAAGTTACATCTGAAATTCAATATGCAAATATTTTTAGCTCTGGGTAGTCATTCTTATTATCCCCAAACTTTTAGTCAAGTCTGTTATGCAAAATAGCTATGACTTAGAAGTTCTTGGGCAATAAGGGAGAAGAGATCAAATCCACTCTAGTGAGAATCAAGCTAGAGAGGAAAGCAAAGCCTCAAGAAAGGAGATGGGGAGCAGAGTGCAGGGACAGAGTTGGGAGCAGAAATTCTGAGTGAGCTTTGATAAAAATACGAATGCATCCCTCATCTCAGACTTCAGGAATTGTAAAGAAAATACCAGAATTTCATGGTCTCAGGAATGGGGCTTGGACATGTATTTGAAGATTAAAGAGTTTTACCAGAAGATTGGAGAGTGGGCCACCTTGGTTGTCATTGTTCAAAGCTGTTTCTACAGATGGGATCAGCCTGATCCTGCTTCCTGGACTTCAAACTGCCTTGCGTTGGATAGACAGGTGTGGCTCAAGAGGGCACTGGATGTAGACACGGAACTTGGGATCCATGAACCTGTGCATATATTTTGGATGCTTACCTGACACCTTCTGTGACCTCATAACTATAAACTTCCACAAAATCACCACAGATCACTATTGCTTTTCTCTGCTTTTGTTATTAAAAGAGTGTATAGTTTTATAGCAAACTGTCAGACTTTATTTTTGGGGGCTCCAAAATCACTGCAGATGGCGACTTCAGCCATGAAATTAAAAGACGTTTACTCCTTGGAAGAAAATTTATGACCAACCTAGATAGCATGGTGAAAAGCAGAGACATTACTTTGCCAACAAAGGTCTGTCTAGTCAAGGCTATGGTTTTTCCTGTGGTCATGTATGGATGTGAGAGTTGGACTGTGAAGAAAGCTGAGTGCTGAAGAATTGATGCTTTTGAGCTGTGGTGTTGGAGAAGACTCTTGAGAGTCCCTTGGACTGCAAGGAGATCCAACCAGTCCATTCTGAAGGAGATCAGCCCTGGGATTTCTTTGGAAGGAATGATGCTAAAGCTGAAACTCCAGTACTTTGGCCACCTCATGTGAAGAGTTGACTCATTGGAAAAGACTCTGATGCTGGGAGGGATTGGGGGCAGGAGGAGAAGGGGACGACAGAGGAGGAGATGGCTGGATGGCATCACTGACTCAATGGACGTGAGTCTGAGTGAACTCTGGGAGTTGGTGATGGACAGGGAGGCCTGGCGTTCTGCAGTTCAGGGTCAGAGTTGGACACCACTGAGCGACTGAACTGAACTTAACTGAAGAAAATAGCTAATTTGTAGCAACTCTCAAACAACATTGAATACCTTCTCTGCTAGGTGCATTCACCCATCTATTTGAAAGTGGTTGCAATAACTGAAAAAAAATATATAGTTACTATTATCTTATTTTTCAGATAATGAAAATAAAGTTTAGAGAGGTTGTGAAAGGTTAGAGAGGTTACCCAAAGCTTGTGTATTATGGAGCCCTAGCTTGAACCCAAGACTTTTGATTCGAAGTCCAGTGCTCTTATTATGATGCCAGTTTTCTTGAATTTATTTTAATCTGAAAGAATGGGAGAAGAGTTTTTTTTTTTTTTCCACTGTAATTTTCTCAAAGTTGTAAACCCTACTACAGACAGTTCTGTGTACAGAAGTGTGCTAGGAGTCAATCTCGATGACACTGCTTTATTTTATGCTATTTTTTTAGGACTATAGAGTAACAAACAATGAGATACCAAACTAAGAACAAGTGGGAGTTCTTTAATTGACGTCTGTTTTTATGTCCAGTTAACTTTCCCCCAAAAGGTAAATAACACATCATTTTAGAGAACTGTAGGAACATACTCATTATAAGTAGTACTTAGGGTTTACAAGAGGTTAGGGGAATGGCTTTTCAATCTGGTAATTGTTTTTATGTGTATTCACTTCCTATTGCCCCAGGAACTTAGTGAAATGTTATTTGTTCCTGGAGAAATAATTTTAGATCTCTATATTGATAGGCTACCACAAGTATACAGTTTTCACTTATTGAATATATTAAATCCAGGGAAATAAAGACAAAGCTATAGGAAAGTTCATTAAAACTTGGCTTTATTCCTAGTTTCATGGGTTAATGAATGCCCTAAGAGATCCCCTCCTCCAGCCCCTGCCTCTAGCTCTAATTGTCTGAACAATTCAGAAAAGAGCATTTCTGCTGTTCTTAAAATTCCAGAATTTATCTTGGTAACTTAAATTTCTATAAGACCACACTTTCTACACCAAAACATATCTTTCCATCCAACTTCAGTCAATCTTTTCTATTCTCATATGGCAATTTCTCTAGAACTTTGTGTCCTCTCTCCACTGGACACAGATCTCAGATGGTCAGTCACCTCTGTAAAGGCAATTATAGATTCAATACATGTGGTCAGCTCTCATCTAGATCAATAATCTCATTTAAAAATTTGTTTTCTGTGTTCAGTTTTCCATTCTGATAACCATATTAATGGATCTCGTTTAGATTTTATTCTCTTTTCCATTCACTCTGTGGATTCCAGGATTATGGAAGTTCATGAGTTGATCTATGGGGTTGCAAAGAGTCAGACTCAACTGAGTGACTGAACTGAACTGAACTGTACTGATGAGTTGATGTGAACACATTTGGGCTCTAATTCTAGTCGGATGGGATGACCTTTAATTGTTTTAATACTTCATTTGGAAATTACCACAACTAACATTTTAGGTACTGTGCTGCCTTTCACCTGGTGGTGTGAAAAGGAGGAAGCTGCCAACAAGGTCCATAAAGTATTCAGTTTTTATTTATTAATTGCCTATTATATACTCGGTACTGTTCTAAGCACTTGGGATCCATCAGGGAACAAAACAAGAATCTCTGTGATATTGGAGCTTCCATCCCAGGTGTCTGAGTGTCATATGCCTTTTGTGGTGTATACTTATGGTCTTTGTCAGCATGGTTATGGTCTGTAATACTGGAGGGTCTACACAGGTGGAAAGGTTCTCTCCTCACATCCTCCCAAGCTGAGGAGATCAGATGATGAGAAGTCCCAGTGCCTGGCTCAGGAGGAAATAAAACGGAATATATTTTCAGATGAGACATTGTATGTATGGCGGCTACTTGCGTTCTGGTACTCTGTGTGTTCAGAAGGCATGTTGTGAGTCTTGTGTTGCTTTATCTTCTTTGAATGACGATATTTCTGTCAAAACAGTGTTTTGCATCTCACACAACTCACGATCCAACATTTGGGACATACTGAGTTTGTAAATTGGAAATTGTCTGTGCACCTGTTTAAATTTACATAGAGTATGGGTATTGATTTGCTTATGGACATTTAGAAATACATTCATATAAATAAGACAAAAGCAACTTAAAATGGTTTATTAAATACATGTATGTTGTATGCCTGTTCTTTACAAAATATGCTAGACACTTTCAGTAAGACTAATGGATACATATTGGATGGGATAAGAGCCTGTTTCCAAATTTGATTCAGATGCTTCATAAACTTGTTACTTGTATAATCTAGGGAAAGTCATTTAATATTTTGAGCTTCAATTTCCTCATCTGAGTATTTGGAAAATAACTTCTTAGTTGCAGTACAGGCTGTTGTTAGGATTAAATGAGATGATGTATGTGAATGGCACTAGGAACTTAATAAATGTCTATTTTTAAAAAGTAGATACACATCGTGTTCTAAATGAAGAATCAAACACATGATTTTTCCGTTATAAGGCACAGAGAAAATACAGATTAAATGGAAGCTGGTAATGTCCAGGGAAAGACTGTATTTGGGATATGTGAAGGGGTAGGGATTCAGGAAAGGTGTTGGAGGACCAGGCATTGGTGTGGATTAGGGTTTACACAAGAGGAAATGATAAACTGAAATACAGAGAACTTTAGTTTAGCTATCCATACACACACATTCTTTATGTTGAGAAGATGTTATGAATGTACGTTTGTGTTTTCTGTGTGTGCTGTGTGACTGAGGACAGAATTCACAGTCCGGCCACCCGTTATCCAGAGTCTAAAAGCACTTGATTTCCTTTCTCACTTTCTATCTTCTAATTCAATTTGAAATTTAAAATCAGGAGAATTACTTGATTTCTCATTGTCAAGAATGCTCTGTCTTTGTTTTCCACACTAGTGCTATAATTACACAGACATACACACAAACACATGGTTAATAATGAAAGTATTCCAAAATATTCATCAAGATGATTGATATTTAACAATAATCCCATTTCTTAAAGGTCAGTGGAATTTGTAAAACTCATAGTAACCTCATGGGCTAATTCCAGGCTCAATTCATCTTCAACGCAGGGACCACTGTTTCTCCTGCCCTCTCCAACCTCATATGCCACAGTTGCCACCCTGATTCACCAACACACACAGACACACACACACACCATGCACACACCACTGCCCTCCAGCCACACCACACTAGTTAAGGCTCCTGACTCCCTGGACTTGTTCGTGCTTCTGGGCTTCTTGGAACATTTTCTTTCTGGCTGGAATGCCATCCACTTCCCTCTCTGTTTCCTTAGGACACCTGCTCCATCTCCCTAACCTACTCAGATGCAGTCTTTCTGTGACATGGTCCCTGATGCCTACAAGGATGATACCTCTTTATGCTCCCTCTGTGCCTCAGTTTCAGCACTCATCACCCAATGCTGGAATGCATTTTGCTCCTGACCATCTTCCCTTTTATGCTGTGAGGACCCTCAGGGAAAGGCTTATGCTTTAATAAATTTTTGTAAAGCCTAGACTTACATAGAAGATATGTAGAAAATATTTATTGATTGACTAAGCAAATGACAAAAAATAGAAATAATGTGAGAACTTTTTTCTTTCCTGACTTTTCTACACCTAGACTGATGGAATTCAGATAAGCACAAAAGAGGTTAAAGCAACCAAAAGGGAAAAACTGGGAATGAGAATGAGGAGAAAAAAAAAATCAGGTACTGTTGGTGTGTTTCAGGCATTCTGTAGAGAAACTGTCCAAATCCTAAAAGGTTCTCAACCTTCGTTGTATATTGGATTCACTTGGGGAGTTTCACAGACATGACACCCGAGTCCCAAATGTAGAGATATTGATTTAATTGGTGTTCAGTATAGCCAGTGCATTAATTTCCCAGGTGATTGTAAAGTAGAGACAAAATTGAGATTCACGGTCCTACAGAGTGAAGATTGTTATTAGTACTTCCCTTAGACTGAGGTAAGGAGAAGAATGAGGGCATACACTGTGTGTGTGTGTGTGTGTGTGATTGTCAAGAATGTGAATTCATGATAGGCTAGGAAGCTGCTTTTGAACTTATTAATATTGTTAAGTTTTGAAGTGCAAATCTAAAGTAAATAAGACCATGTTTATTAAGTCTATTTACACACAGGTCAGCCAAAGAGGGCATTTTAAAGTCTAACACTTCTGCGAGTTGGTTTTCAAAGTCATTGAAACTTGATTAATTTTTAAGCGTCTAATTTCAGACTAAGTAAACACACAAGTAGATTATCTAGATAATGGAAGCCAAACCTATTTTAGGCTCTAATTAGCTCTACTAGTTCAGGTGAAAGTGAGTCTTTATTTTGAAATTTTAGCTGCTTGAAACATAGGTCTTATTAATTTTCTCTGGGTAATTTACAAGTATCACTGTGCAGCTTTACTGTCTTCATTCTGAGGAAAATGCAGGCAACACTGTGTCGTGATGGGAACTTCAGTCTGTGTCTAGTGGGCACTTACGCTGTATTATCTGTTTTTTTCCCCAAAATATAAGAAAAGAATTTATACAATTAATTTTAAAAATGTGAATTTTAAACAAAATATTGGTTGCATAATACTGTATTCCAGTCCAGATCCAATTGAATACTTTAAACCTTGTCCAAGATTATCCAGATTACCCAGAACCAGTGATGGGCTCATTCTCTCTCTTCCAATGGAGTCTGAAATCTCTTGGCGCAAAGATTAAATTTAAATGAAAAATGAATGAAAGGCTGGAAACTCTGAAATGCCCCAATAAGACAGAAATCTTTTTATTTCAATTGCTGTTTCAATGTAGAAGGTATGAGAAGATTTTATTTTCTTAAACTTTTCACATACTAAGAAAAGCTTTATGATGCAACAGTTCTCACTTCAAAGGGCACCAGTGTGAAGAAATTATTTTCTTCCTTTACTCTATATTCCAATAAATGGACCAAAAGCCGTGAGAGCTTGCTATAATGTATGTTCTGCCATCTTTAGAATGTGGCACAGAGCAGACCCATCTTGGACCCTGTCTATGCTGAAAACTCTAGGAGATCCTTGTTTTTATAATTGCAAGGTTCTGAGAAATATGGTAATATTTTTGTTTAATATGGTCGTATTTGAATAGAGATTTTAAATCTCTAAAAATAGAGGAAATAGATACTTGTGAAAATAGTCCACTTCATAGCATGAAATGTTAAATATGTACTTTGTACTGAAGATACTTTAATAGAAGTCTACTAATATCTGAAATGTTGTTTTTAAATACCATTTTTATTTAAATAACAAACCTCCATATGGCTTCTCTAAATTGAGGATAGGAATGTAGAGTGATGCAGCTTACTTGCTCTTGCACAGTTAACTCTGAAATTAACTATTTTTATCCACATTTACCAAAGAATAATGACTCACCAAGGGTTTTTTTCCCCTATACGTGGTCCTTCAGTTTGTTAATATTAATGATTATATTAATACATTCTCTGGTATTTCAACCATTTTAGTCTTTCTGGTTTTCACATTTTGGCTAAAGTGGATCTGCTTTTTCCTGAGAAATGGGTGCAGTCTTGGTTTCTGTAATCCTTGATCTGGTTTTGGAGACCTTTTCGAATATCTCCTCCCACTTTCAAAAGATAACTACTCTTTCTATTCTGCTAAAGAGCACAACAATGGTGATGTGAAACCAAGAATGGTCAGTGTAGGAAATTAAAGGAAAGCCTACTCATCTTTAATAGCAGCCTGTATTAATTTAATTTAGAAGCTGAGAAAGACTCCAGAATCATCTTGTCTCATTATCGTATGTTGGGTGCACATGGACTACCTTAAATTAAAAACCTGTTGGTTATTTCCCCAGTCTATTTCTAAGGAAATGAATCTTTGAGAATAGTGATTCCAGCTAAGTTCTTGGCAGCTTGTACAAAGATGATGCGTGATGAGCTAGTGCTTATGATAAAAGTTAACTTACTGAATCAGCTGTGTGGTAGACACTTTTCTAAGTACTTTAAATGCATTAACTCTTTAATCCTCACAATAGCCTTATGAAGCAGGTACGATTATAGTCATTATTCTTCAGATGAAGAAAAGAGAAGGTAAATAAACAGCCCAAGGTCAACAGCTAGTAAGGGGAAGAGATGGAATTCAAATCAAACTTCCAATACTTGTCATCTTTTGCTATTATGTCATACTATTCTTTTCTAGAAGAAAGACTGTTGTAGTTAGTAGATAAGAATATTTCTTAGAGATTTTATTTATGATGAAGATATATATATATGTTACCTTCATTATATATATATATAATATATATAATATATTTTATATATATATTATATATATTTAACTGGATCATCAAGGATACTTTCAGATCTTTCTCTGTTATTATCTGACATCAGGAGCTTTCTTACCCCATGGGAACATTAACAATAACACACAGGACCATTTAGAGAACCAACTTTAATAGGTTGAATTTCAATGCCTTATGTTTTTATTTTGTTTTATTTTATTTTAAGAAACAGTACTTTCTCCAGGAAGAAAAACCCTGTTAACTTAAGAATATATGTTTTGGAGCATAAAAGTCCAGTCTGATATATTTTGCTTAAATCCAGAAAAACTGTACTTATTCAACCATAAAATCATAAAGTGGGGAGTGTAAATAAAAATGTGGTCTCATGATAAATAATTAGATTGCCAAGAAGAGAAAATATAATCTGTCAGCAAGCATTTTAAAGCTTATTTTTTGCATTATAGAGCTTTGGAAAAACTTATAGGATACTTGGAGAAGTATCAAGAATGATTTGAAATCATAGTTGTTAACAAATGCAACAGATTTCATGACCCAAGCAAATTTTTATATCCTAAAATCCATTGGAGAGATGAAATGTATATATAATAGTCAAAGCACTTTTATTTTTTAATGATTTTCTGTTTTTGTTTGACTTAAAAGGTTTTATTTTCTGGCCTGTTTAGCATGATGAAATCCACATAGATAACCAAGTTGAAAAAAAGAGCTACTATTATATTTTGATCATGGCACACAGTTGCTGGAAAATTAGATTCCTTCTAATTGGATTGATGATAAAAGTGTAATTATAAAATTCTATTATTTAGTTATTTTGCTTTCTTTTATTTGAGATTTTTTAAAAACTGGACTGTTATTTTGGAAATTAACTCAGATAATATTTTCAGGTGGTGGAGATTATGAACTGAAGTTCCTAGTGTTCGACAAATTAAGGAGTTTAGTTTTGAAATGTGAAATTTTTGTTGCTCTTCATCTTTATAAAAGAGAGATGTAGCATTTTTCTCTGCCTTTACTGAGACAAGTATAACATTTCCCACATTTAAGTCATCTTCATACCACTTACACAAATTTTTGCTGCCTACCACCCATACTCTTATTTATTGAGTGAGTGAGTGAGTGAAGTCACTTAGTCGTGTCTGACTCTTTGCGACCCTGTGGACTATAGCCTGCCAGGCTCCTCTGTCCATGGGATTCTCCAGGCAAGAATACTGGAGTGGGTTACCATTTCCTTCTCCAGGGGATCTTCCCAACCCAGGGATTGAACCTGGGTATCCCGCATTGGAGGCAGACACTTTAACTTCTGAGCCACCAGGGAAACTTAATTGACATATTTTTATACATAACCTCATTTTAAGCAACAATATTTAAGAAATGACAGGTTCGATGTAGCAAAATAAGTACCAAAGTATTACAATATAAAATATTTTATCCTTGTACCATCTAAAATCAACAGTAGTACCAATATTTGGGTAAAAACTGTCCTGGTGTAACAACTGGACATTTAAAGTAAAAATATTTAAACGTTATCTTTATGCTTCTTTGTTCTTTCCTTTTCAAAGTCTGAAACTGTAGAACTGACTTATTAAGTTACCACTTAAGTGGTGCTCTCAATCATTTTTCCTCCATAGAGAAATGATGGAGGACATATAATCCTCTGTCCAAGGTGGACCACTGAGCCAAGTTGGCTATTGATTATTCTGGGCAGGTACACCATCACTGTACCTCCTTCTCTCCTGCTGAAGAAAGCATAACAGAATGCAAGTGAGCTAACCTTGATTTTCTGTATTTTTAAGAGTAAATCATTTACAAACTCAGGCCTTTAATTATGAGTAGTAAAAAACAATTTCCTTGCAACACACCCCCTCTACTGATTGCAACATCATGCTTGAGAGCCTCTGTTCCTACAAATTAAAAGGCGCTGCCAGGATTTTTGTTTCTGTTTTAAATTTGCATTCAAGCAGCAGTGTGCTTGGGATTATATATTTTTCAACTGCAAACAATTGTTTTAATTCTGTTTTCTTTAATACCTTTTTTTTAATCCCAGAATTTTGAAAAAGAGAGTACTATATTGAGAAGTCACTGTGACCTGATGGATTATTATGGGGATTATTCTTGGTCATTATAGGGTGACCAATTTGTCCCAGTTTGCCTGGAACTTATCTGTTTTTAGCACTGAAGTCCCACATCCTGGGAAATCCCTCAGATCTGAGCAAGTGGGGGCAGTTGATCACTCTAAAGCAGGCTGATATAAAGGGAGAATGTGGATGGATAAGATTTTAGTGGGGTGTATAATTTGGTAACCCATATATTTAAATATACTGAAATCTTGAACTTCAACATAATGATCACAGCTAAAAATGGGCAGAGAGATCTCTCTGTTGCTCAACTTGTCCATTCTCTAAATTGCTTCTATAATGAGCTACCAAAAACATGCATCTTAATCATGTCGCTACATTGCATAACAAGGCTTCACATTTATTTTAGGATAAATCCAAACTCTTGTAAGTGACTCATCTGTCCTCGCTTGATTTAGTCCATTGGTTCTCAGACTTTGCTCTGGTAAAAACCACCTAGAAACTGTGTTTAAAATGCACATTTTTGTGCCCCTGATTCAAAGAGACTAAATCTGGAGTATAACTAAAAACATTGTCTTAAAAAAACACAACTAAACAAAACAATTACACTGGGTGATTCTTTTTCAGATAGTCCTTGGACATGTTTTGAGAAGACTAGAGCTAGTTTATTTATTCATTTTTTTCACTCTAGATCTATCTCTTGTACTCACTGCTTACACTTTATTTTCTGAGCTTATTAAAATTCACTTAAATTTTTCAGTGTTCCAGGCCTTCTACCTGAAGCCCTCTCTTACACCTTTGTTGGCTGATTAGATATCTACTTAGACATCCCTGCCTTCAGGAAGCCTCTGTGAGGCCCTGTTAGGGTTGATGTCTCTGTCCTTGTACTCCATTAGAACCCCGCCCCCCCACTCCCTCTCCCCCACCCCCAACCAAAAGTGTCTAGAGCTCAGGCTCGTAACTGCCTCTTCCTTATGTGTTGTTGTAGTTGTTCTTTAGTTGCTAAGTTGTGTCTGACTTCTTGCTATGCCATGGACTATATATAGCCTGCCAGTCTCCTCTGTCTATGGGATTTTCCAGGCACGAGTGCTGGAGTGGGTTGCCATTTCCTTCTGCAAGGGATCTTCTCAACCCAGGGATCAAACCCTCATCTTCTGGATTGCAGGTGAACTCTTATATCTCCCTTTAACCCAGGTCAATGCCCATAGATCGTATTTATGATTGGGTCGTTAAGTTCTAGCTCACTGTTGAACACATAGTAAGAACAAAGATTGTTTACTGAAGAATTTAATTGCTTTTAGAAATGTGTAGATTGATGGTATGCAGTCCTAGTTGAGCCAGAACTGAGACTTCAGTACATCTTGTATTGGGTTATCCCCTTTCCTAGCCATTCTTGTGTCCACTGATGAGTTTGAGGGCTTGGCAGTACCAGGATTTGGTTGTGGGGATGAGTACAAAGCCCTGGGAGAGGGAGGCAAGAATGAGAAATTACTGGTTAAGGGGAATGTCATTACACTCCTTCCCAGATGGAGCTGAGGGACTGTTCTGGAGTCTAAGTAGAGAAATAGTTGGTGGCAATTTCATCCATGTCACAGAGGTTCAAGTGGCAGATATAAGGCAGCCAGGGGTCTTGAGAAAGGGAACTACATGCATTCCCTGACACCACACACACACACTACCACACAGACGGCACATACTACAAACATATCACATCCCCCACATACCACTCAAACCACACACCACAGAGACACACATACAGCACATATCACACATATACACCCATACCCTGCACACACACCACTCATACCACACATGGTAGACACACACTCACATACACATAGCACCCCCCCATACCAGGCACACATCATGCATGCATCTCACACGTATACACCATACACTTTCACACACACCACTCATATCACCCCCACCATATACACAAAGCTTTTCCCTCCTACCGCCAAGAACCTGGCTTGCCTCCTAAGGGCTCTGGGTCCCCTCGTCAAGGCTGGCGCTGCTGTCTCACAGGGCAAGAACGGTACTGTCGTCCTCTCTGCTCGTGGGCTCCTGATCTCCCTGGAAATTCAATTAAAAGTCCAAAAGAGATTTACTGGAGATAATGAAAGGAAGATCTTGAGCTGAGACCTTGCATTAACAAAAGGGAGTTGAGTGCTAGCATCATTGGACTTCATTCATGAAAAATGGACTTCTGAATGAGACTAAGAATAAGTAAAATCCAAAATTTATAGACAAGGCCTGTCACGGAAGTTCAATCTCACATTGGCAGAACAAGATTTTCTCACAGGACTAGGCTGACAGATCTACGCAATAGGCTGACTGAATGTTAACATTTTATTGACCCCTGGAGGTTTTATGGGCTTCCCAGGTGGCTCAGATGGTAAAGAATCTGCCTGCAATGTGGGAGACCCAGGTTTGATCCCTGGGTCAGGTAGATGCCCTGGAGAAGGAAATGGCAGCTCACTTCAGTATTCTTGCCTGAGAAATCTCATGGACAGAGAAGCCTGGCAGGCCCCAGTCCATGGGGCTGCAAAGAGTCAGACACGACTGAAGTGATTTAGCACACTCACACATGGACTTTTACACAAGTCATTCAAAATGAAGATGCCACTATTCTTGACAACTGGTGGTGCTGTGGAGTTCTTTGCCCTGCCTTGAAAAATTGCTACCAAACCCGTGTACAGCAGGTCCTAGAGCAAATCTGGTTGTGAACAACTCAAATTGACCTTGCTGGTTGTGGTACTGGTGAAGTGCTGCTGAATTAGATTGTGCTGAGCTCATCTCAGCAGCTTGGGAAATGGTGAGGTGTGAACACACTGTGCCTGGGAGAGTTTCACAATTATGTGGATGATGACACAGACGCAGTGTGAATACTACACATATACTTAAAACTATTGACATCTCCTGGTGAATGATCTTGTTATGCTATGTGGCAACATGAAGATATACTCTCAGAGCAATTCCCTGAGATAAACACCTCACTGTGTACTGGTAAAATGGAAGAGGATTTAATTTTTCTACAGAGATATCTTGAAATATGCCTTAACTCTAGGAAGATTGAAAATAAACTTATAAGTAAGTAATGACAATGGGAATTTTCTAATGAGATAACGCCTAGTTGTCTGAAATTTTGTTTCCAATTAATAGGCATTGGATCAACTTATATAACTCTCATAGCAAAGTTAAATGATTGTAAATTATTGTTTTTTAATGTTATTCAAAGTAAGAGAATAATGTTTTTGAGGGGGAAAATCAATGTACTTGGAAAGATGAAAAGGCCACTGGTAACAGAGTTATATGCACATTTATTTTAAAGATCACACATTTAAACTTTTTAAAAAAGAGAGAAGAAAGTGTTAATGTAAATTGACTGCAATTTCACAATTTTAACACCAATTAAATCGAATGTTTGAAAGATACCAGAACTCTTATAAATGTATAAGTTCAGGGAAAGCTGATGCTTGACTTTCAGTTGAGAAGTAGAAAAGAAATGCCAAGTGTGATAAATGGAAATTCCAGAAAACATAGAGAATTAGATGGCTCTAAACTCTGGTTAGAAACTGGAAGAAGGTTAGTGGCTGGTCTGTCTTCTAGTAGAAAGGGCAAGAGAAAATGAAGTAGTTCCCAAGACCACAAAATAGGTGAGTTATAAAAACATACACAGACACCTGTATGGTTATATGTAAATCAATCAGTGGAAAAGATAATCAGAAGCTCTTGACATGGATCAGTTGACTGATTTCTGCCTCTAAAGCTAGCACACCCAACTGTTTTGTAATCCAGTTTGATGGAAGAAAATAAATTTCCAAACTCAAGTCCAAGATTCTCATGTTTTTGCAGGCAGGCAAGATTTGGAGGCAAAAATCAACAGAGGGAAATGACAATTTGAATATAAGAAAATGACTTTGACAGTTGAACTTCTAAACATATTTAATGAATTACATTAGAAGTATATACCTTAACCGTAAACAGCAATTCTTAAAATGGTAGCAGTAGTGGACTTGTTTCCTGATCACAAAAAAATCATAATAGAATCACCTTGTCTTTTAAGTCACTCCCTCCTAGATTCACCACTATCATTTAGCCAGTTATTTGGTGATAATGTGTCATTCTTTTCAGGTATGCTGGGGTGCGAAAAAAATGTGAATTCCTCTTTCTTCAAGTGTCTGAATGGCTGCAGAATTATCTGTTATATGATGAAAATTTTTCATGTAAAGAAGGAAAGTAATGGACGTTGGTCAGCCCTAGGAGCAGTGAAAAGGTTGAGGGTCAGAGGCTGGTAGCAGTGGTCTTCATCCATGTACTGTTCAATCTGACCTAGAATTGAGCTGCTTGTCATTGTGGCAGGTTTATCCCTAGAAGTGGAAATAAAAGCATACACCTCTGAGGGCTCAGTGATAGAGTCCAGTTAAATCCCCTTGCTGTATGTGAGTCCATGCTCAACCAATAACATTTCTTCTAGTAATACTTTTTATATCCCATATGAATATGTCTATGGATGCACCATAGTCAGCATACACATTCCATTATGGTTTTGATGTCGTTTGAAATAAACAGGCTGACATTGTGATTTTCTACACATTAGCCTTTGGGAGCTTGGTTAATGTAAATCTACCCTTAGTCTGCTGTAACAAAATAGCATGGACTGGGTAGCTTATAACAACAGAAATTCATTTCTCAGAGTTTTAGAGGGTGAGGTGTCCAAAATCAAGGTGATGACAGATTTGGTGTCTGGTGAGGGCCCACTTTATGGTTTAGAGACAGATGCCTATGTCTTCACAAGGAGAAAGAAGCAAGTGAGTTTTCTGGGGTCTCTTTTTCAAGGCAATAATCCCATTTATAAGAGCTTTACCATCATGACCCAATCATTTCCCAAAGGCCCCACCTCCAGTCACCAGCATACTGGGAATTAGGTTTCAATGTGTGAATTTGGCGGGGACACGATCTATAGCACCCATTTAAATATTCTTAATTATTCCTTAATGAGATGGCAAATATAAGTCTATATCTGAAGGACTAATGGTCAGATCCTAGATTCTGATGAATTCCTGAATGTTGTGTGTATGTGTGTGTGTATCACTGAGGGTCCTAGCATGAGCTGTGGTATCTTGCCTCTAAGACGAATCCTGATGATCCTCATTTCCTGGTATTCACACACTTCTCTAGTCCTTTCTTTCTTCTATACCAGGATGCTATAGATTGGGTAGCTTACACATATGAGAAATTTATTTTGGGAGGCTGTGAAGTTCAAGACCAGGATGCTGGCGGATCTGATGTCTGGTGAATGCCTACTTCCATTTCAGAGACAGATGTCTTTTCACTTTGTCTTCACTTGGTGGAAGGGGAAAGGGAACTCTCTGGGGACTGTTTTCTAAAGACAGTAATTCCATTCATAAGGGCTCTACCTCATGACCTAATCACCTCCCAAAAGTCCTACTTTTCAAGTACCAGCACATTGGGGGTTAAGTTTCAACAAAGGAATTTTGGGAGAGATACAAACATTCAGTCTATGGCATCTCACCCTAAACTGAATCACTTCAGTTCAGTTGCTCAGTCGTGTCCAATTCTTTGCGACTCCATGAATTGCAGCATGCCAGGCCTCCCTGTCCAACACCAACTCCCAGAGTTCACTCAAACTCAGGTCCATCGAGTCAGTGATGCCATCCAGCCATCTCATCCTCCGTTGTCCCCTTTTCCTCCTGCCCCCAATCCCTCCTAGCATCAGAGTCTTTTCCAATGAGTCAACTCTTTGCATGAAGTGGCCAAAGTATTGGAGTTTCAGCTTTAGCATCAGTCCTTCCAAAGAACACCCAGGGCTGATCTCCTTTAGAATGGACTGGTTGGATCTCCTTGCAGTCCAAGGGACTCTCAAGAGTCTTCTCCAACACCACAGTTCAAAAGTTTCAATTCTTCGGCGCTCAGCTTTCTTCACAATCCAACTCTCACATCCATACATGACCACTGGAAAAACCATAGCCTCGATTAGATGGACCTTTGTTGGCAAAGTAATGTCTCTGCTTTTGAATATGCTATCTAGGTTGGTCATAACTTTCCTTCCAAGGAGTAAGCGTCTTTTAATTTCATGGCTGCAGTCACCATCTGCAGTGATTTTGGAGCCCCCAAAATAAACTCTGACACTGTTTCCACTGTTTCCGCATCTATTTCCCATGAAGTGATGGGACCAGACGCCATGATCTTAGTTTTCTGGATGTTGAATCAGGTCTCTCTAAACCTGCATGGCCAATAAATTATGGCAGAAATGATAATATGTATCTTCTGACATTACGTAACAGCATTCAAGCAGCCCCATTATAAGATCCCCATGGAAAAGACTTAACTTGGCACACAACTTGCCAACCATGTGAGTGAGACATATTGAAAATGGTTCCTCCATTTCCTTTGGGTTAGTGCAGCCCCAGGTGACCTCTGATTGTAACCTCATGAGAACTTTGATCCATATCTACCTACTTGAGCCACTCCTAACTTCTGACCCTGAGGAACCACAAAAGATGATCAAATAAATATTGCCTTAACCACTAAATATTGGAGTTGTTTGTTTTACATTTTTAGATAAGTAATATAGGGTATAAAGATGAATAAATGATACTTGTTCATTTCTTCTTCATTTTCAAAAAGAGATTCAGGATAATATGCCCAAGAAGTTTGGATTACAGTCTTACAATGCCAAGAAACACCACCTTTATAATGAGATTCTATCAAAGAACTGATTAATTTGATATTTACCAAATGACTAAGGATTTATTTCATCATCATCATCACAAAAAAATGAATAGTAACAACGAGAAATATTTACTGAGGGTACTCTGCTAAATACTTTGTAGGTATTGGAAAATTTATCCCCTCAAACAATACTGTGATACAGATACTATTATTCTCATTTTTTGGATGAGGAAATTAAGGTTCAAAGAGTTAAAATAAGATTCAAAGAGTTAAATAGTGGTTGCAAAGTTATTAAAGGTCAGGTCTTCCTGACTACAAAACATATTCTTAACCAGTAAAGCTGTATTTTCTTCTCATTTGAACATTTTGCCTGGGAAGGCCTTGAATTTAAAATTGGGAACATAGGTTCCAGCTGTTCAGGGTCTAGAGTCAGAGTGCCAGGGAAGTTGATGCTGACCATATAAACTCTATTTCATTTCATGAGCTATTCGTATTCCAAAATTTCCAGTGTTAGTTTATGTAATAGGAATCACATGGATCACACTCTAGTAATTCTACAGGAAGATAAATGAGATGACTACATGCTACAACTAATGACTTCTGGGCCTTGATTTCCTGCTTGCATTTCCTTACTGAAGCCACTTACTGGGATCGCAGGCTGTCAACAAAGTTAAACAAAATAAATCATGGGTTGTAAAATTAAAAACAATAACCCAATTTTATGGCTGTTTTGCTCAGACTGTAAGAGCATTGAGGATAATAGTCACGGCTGAACCAAGCTTAGATATTGCTAAGGCCAATTTTATGCCTTGTCATGCTTTTCATTTTCCTTTGCTTCAAGCTAATGGTAAAACAATTGGAAGATTGCTTTGAATCAAACATACCACAGCAGAAACTTTAAAGAAGAGAATATAGTAGCTTAATAGCTCAATAAAGCAAAATTCAAATGTTCCTTTTGGCCAAAGTTTCACTTAATTTCGGCTCAGATTTTCCAGGATATTCTTCAAAAGGTAATGAATTGGCAAATGATTTGCCATTTCTAGTTGCATGTTTAAGTGAAGATAAATCTTTATAGTTCTATTCCCTTGTAATGGAAATTAAAAATCTATCATCCACAAGCAAAAATGGTATAGATGTATCTATGCATAACTGTGTAGAGGGTGGGGAGGTGGGGGCAGGGGTCAGGAAGGGCAAGGACACATTGCTACAGGTGGAAGAAACTCACATTGGGAAGAATAGTTAGCTGTCTCTAAATCAAATTAAATCTCTCTCCCAATTTTGTCTCAGTCATTTTGAGACTTTAGGGTCATCAGAAAGCTAAACTGATGCCTAAATATTTGGGAGAGAGCCTCATGGCTGCTCCTGAGCTCCTTGTTGTCTGTGTCTTACCGGTCCTTGACTATGAATAGCTCTGCTGTCCTGAGGCCAAGTTCACCATGATGTGTTTGCCTGAGCTGGGAGCCCCACTTCCTAGAATCAGCCTTCCAGATCCACCAGGAGGCCATTTCTATGGAAAGGTTTGCTGCCTTTCAAAGTACTCTCAGAAAGTGAGCCATGTACCCTCCCTACCATTGAGACTCTTGACTCTGTTCCCTACCCAGAGCAATATCCAGCTGCCAATACTGCTTCCACACCTGTCCCATCAAAAGCACTCATGTCTCTCATGCCCCTCCACAGCCTTAGCTTAATCCCTTTATGGAATTCAGGTTTTCTGGGTGCAAAAGTCAGACTAGGGGCTGAGATGCTTTCAGGCAACTTCCAAAACAGAAATCTCCCGGAGGCCCATAGCCCAGTGGGCCTGGCCCCCTTTTTGAAACCAGGGGAGACACTGACAAAAAGCAGGGGTAAACAAAACTCAGTATCTCAACGTATTAATACCTTGCTATAAGAGTAAAGATTCCTGGCGGGGAAATGCCATGCCAGATGAATAACACCTCTCTACCCATATTCAGAGTGGCTCCGGTCCAGTGGAAGCTCGGTTAAAAAGCAGATGTAAATTCTTCATAAATACGACTTGACCACACCCCTTACTCTAGCCAAAGTTCCTTTAGGGAGGACCTACCAGAGCTGTCTTTACTGTATATCAGGGGTCAGGGAAGAAAAGGATTGCTGGCACTTCAGGAGACTTTCCAGTGGGTTTGGAGGGAGTCTGAAGGTTGAGTTGTATTCTCTAACCTCCTTGGAGAAGAGCCTCCTGTGGTGAATGTTAACTCTGGATTAGAACTGAGTACAGCTCTTCACTTGTCATTTGTTTGGTCTCTGGGTACTGCTGTTAAATTCCTCTTTGCCCAGTGTTATCAAGTGAGATGACTAACTTCTGGAGAAAGCTGCTCAGAAAGTTGATAAGAGCGCTCTCTTCAACAACCTAATTTGAACTTTGTCCCAGAGACCTCGAGAAACTGGATCTGGGTTTTTGTAATTCAAGAGTTGAACATGGTCCTGCACAATTGGGTAGCATTTGACTTTGAAACATCTTTCTAAAAGTCATGTTTTCCCCTTGCTGGCTTTGGTGTTATCTGTGCATCAGTGTATACTTTATCATGGTAACGAGTCAGACATGTGCAAAATGGTTGAGAAACTTGAATGCCAGGGCACTTTCAAGTTTGCTGGACTTTTGTAACCAGCTCATTGGATCAGCTGCTGGAAGGCTGCTACACTGCATATGCTGTGAGGGAACTGACACTCATGACCAAGCTGCTTTCAAGCTGCTTTCAAGCAGAGTTCAGAATTTTGGCTAACAGGGCTCTGGTTAGCTGGTGCTTTCCTCTGAGTATATTCTCTCATTGCTACTGAGAAATGCCATGAAAAACGCTTATTTTCTTATGTTAGTCTCGGGAAAGCTATTGCAGTTTGCAATGAAGTGTGTGAATTTGAATGTTTAAAATGGATTTCTCTAATGTAATGGTTAAGGGGATAACAAACTTTGGTGTCACAGTCCTGAGTTTGAATCCAGGCCTGTCACTCACTAGCTGTGTGGACCTGAAGTTGTTATCTCTGTGAGCGTCAGTTTTCCAATGTGTATCATGGGTAGGTAAAAGAGTATAATACTTACCTTACCAGACAGTTGCAAATTGTGTAAAGAGATAATGTATGCCATGTCCTTAGTGCACTAAGAAGTAGGAAAACATCCATAACTATTCTATGATATTGTTCACCCTGTTTATTTTACCTGTCCAACAGGACTACAAATTTTTATAAAAATTGAAGCATAGTTGATGTCCAATATTATATAATTTGCAGGTGCACAATATGGTGGTTCACAATTTTTTAAAGGTTGTACTCCATTTATAGTTATTGTAAAACATTGACTATATCCTTCATTGTAAAATATATCCTTCTAGCTTATTTTATACATAATAACTAGTATCTCTTAAACCCCCACTCCTATGTAGCCACCTCCCCCCCACCTACTTGTAACCCCTAGTTTGTTCTCTCTATTTTTGAGTCTGCTCTTTTTTGTTATATTCACTAGTTGGCTGTATTTTTCAGATTCCACATATAAGAGATGTCATACAAAATTATTGAAAGTAGAAATCATAGCTTGTCTTACTTTATATTTCTTGTGCAAGAAGAATGCTAAAGACATAGCAGGTAGTCAATAAGTACTTGTTAACACCTGCTTTCTTTAAAATCATCCTGCTCTCAGCCCAGTTACACTGACTACTTATTTGAAGACCTCTCTTCTCTTTATTTTTGATGAGAATACCATAGAATGTAAAATAATATTTACCAGAAATTTTTTTTTTTTTTAGTTTTTTTTTTAAAATTAAATTTATTTATTTTTTTAATTACAATACTGTATTTGTTTTGCCATACATTGACACGAATCAGCCATAGGTGAACACAATCGCCCAATGCCGAAGCCCCCTCCCACCTCCCACCCCACATCCTCTACCTGAATCATCCTGTGCATCAGCCCCATGCATCCTGCATCCTACACCAAACATAGATTTTTTAAAGTCTCTGCCTCTTATAAGTTATTTTAAAAATTAGATTCTATGTATCCTAAGTACTTTTGACAGTAGTCACTAAAGAGAAAATACTCAAACACAAGAAAGCATGGAGTTCTTTAACTGGTGTTATGTGTGCCTTTCTAGTTAAGACAAGCACTTTGGGTATCTTAATGATTTGCTTGAGGAACTATGTGAACTTCTAGGCTACCTCTCTTTGTAATCATATCCTTTCAGTTCATTTCAGTTCAGTTGCTCAGGCGTGTCCTACTCTTTGCGACCCTGTGGACTACAGCACACCAGACCTCCCTGTCGACCAACTCCTGGAGCTTGCTCAAACTCATGTCCAGAGTCACTTATGCCACCCAATCATCTCATCCTCTGCTGTCCCCTTCTCTCCCACCTTCAATCTTTCCCAACCTCAGGGTCTTTTCAAATGAGTCAGTTCTTTGAATCAGGTGGCCAAAATATTGGAGTTTCAGCTTCATCATCAGTCCTTCCAATGAATATTCAGGACTGATTTCCTTTAGGATGTACTGATTTGACCTCCTTGCAGTCCAAGAAACACTCAAGAGTCTTCTCCAATACCACAGTTCAAAAGCATCAATTCTTTGGTGCTCAGCTTTTTATAGTCCAATACTCATATTCATACATGATTATGGAAAATCATAAAAAGCTGGAAAAATCATAGCTTTGACTAGCTGGACCTTTGTTGGCAAAGTAATGTCTCTGCTTTTAGTATGATATCTAGGTTGGTCATAGTTTTTCTTTCAAGGAGCAGGCATCTTTTAATTTCATGGCTGCAATCACCATCTGCAGTGATTTTGGAGTCCCCAAAAGTAAAGTCTCTCACTGTTTCCATTGTTTCCCCATCTCTTTGCCATGAAGTGATGAGACCAGATGCCATGATCTTAGTTTTCTGAATGTTGAGTTGTAAGCCAGCTTTTTCACTCTCCTCTTTCACTTTCATCAAGAGCCTCTTTAGTTCCTTTTCACTTTCTGCCATAATAGTGGTGTCATCTGTATATCTGAGGTTATTGCTATTTTTCCCGGCAATCTTGATACCCACTTGTGATCCATCCAGCCTTGTATTTCATGTAATGTATTCTGCATATAAGTTAAATAAGCAGGGTCTTGACATACTCCTTTCCCGATTTGGAACCAGTCTGTTGTTCCATGTCCAGTTCTAACTGTTGCTTCCTGACCTGCATACAGATTTCTCAGGAGGCAGATAAGGTGGCCTGGTATTCCCATGTCTTTAAGATGTAACCCCATAACCTTAAGATGTATTTAAGATCTGGTATTCCCATGTCTTTAAGATGTAACCCCATAGTCATCAATAAAATCCTGCCTGAAATTGAGCCATGCATCCACACAATCCACACTGTGGCAGCAATATTCATGGTGTGGAGAGGCAGCAAGGAAGAGGGTTGAGGAGATGGTAAACCTGGAGCACATGATCTACAGTTTCTCTGTGGCTCAGAGAAACAGCTGTTCTTTTCCTCATCCCTCTGTAGAAAGACTATAGGAGATTCTAGGTCCAATTTTGGGCTTTTGAAGGAACAAAAGAAGCCTTTTTAATTAAACAGATGGTTAGGACTGTTCGTTTTTTCAAGTCCCCTAAGTTTCTTAATATATTAGGAGAAATGGTAGAGACTCTCATTCTTGAAGGGAAGGTCCATGCATGACATATTTTAATCTGTAGAATTGAAGTAAATATACATGTGTAACACTGCCAGTGAAGAGAAGCCTTTAATGGGTTAACATTGAAAAGGGAAGGATAGGGTATTAATATTGGTTGCTTGCTTTTTTACTTTTTAAATAAACTTTTAATTTAAGAATAGATTTAGATTTACAGAAAAATAAATCCTATAGCCAATTGTCCCCACTGGTAACATATTATATTAGTATGTACCTTTGTTAGAATTAATGAACCAATCAGTTTAGTTCAGTTGCTCAGTCATGTCCGACTCTTTGTGATCCCATGACTCAAAGCACGCCAGGCCTCCCCTGTCCATCACCAACTTCCGGAGTTCATTCAGACTCAGGTCCATCGAGTCAGTGATGCCATCCAGCCATCTTATCCTCTGTTGTCCCCTTCTCCTCCTGCCCCCAATTGCTCCCAGCATCAGGGTCTTTTCCAATGAGTCAACTCTTCACAACAGGTGGCCAACATAGTGGAGCTTCAGCTTCAACATCAGTCCTTCCAATGAATATCAAAGGTTGATTTCCTTTAGGATTGACTGGTTTGATCTCCTTCCTGTCCAAGGGACTCTCAAGAGTCTTCTCCAACAGCACACTTCAAAAGCATCCATTCTTCAGCACTCAGCCTTCTTTATGGTCCAGCTCTCACATCCATACATGATTTTAATACTTATTTTTATTTATTTATTTGGTTGTGCCAGATCTTAGTTGCAGCACTCAGATCTTCAGTTGCAACATGGGAACTCTTAGTTGTGGCATGTGGGATCTAGTTCCCTGATCGAACCTGGACCCTGTGCATTGGGAGTGCAGAGTCTTAGCCACTGGACCACTGGGGAAGTCTTATTTTAAGAGTGAGATAGCTGATATCAGAGAGTGTCGTTGACTTTCTCAGAGTAGCTAAGGAAGTAGTAAAGCACTGATTCAGACCCAAGCCTTCTGGCCTCAGTTCCATTTTTTTTCTTATATCTTGCTATTTTCTCACTTGCAGTACAATAATCACATTTATGTTTCCAAAATGTACTGTACATGTAGTGTTGCATCCACAGTTTGGAATATAGTTAAATAAGAACTCCCTTACTCCCACTAAAAAATATAGAATTGTTTGTATGAATTTTCATCTGATTTTTCAAAACCAGAGAGACTTATTTGAGCCACAGAAATCTATATTGAAGCTGCCAAAGTATAATTGGTCTTTGAATGATAGATATTATTGCTATGATATGTTTAATAATCCTTTGTTTCCTTCTTGAAAGTCCTATGTCACAGAAGATGCATTTGACTTCTATTTTACTCAGAACTGACTTCTATTTTACTCAGAAGTGATTTAAAGAATGTGAGCCAGGTTTTGAGTTGAGTCATGGTAGTGTAGGAGGTTTTCTTTTTTTTTTTTCTAAACTAACAAGGTTACCCACAAACAATTCACATCAGAAACAAAACACATGATCAATGGAAAGTGAATTCATGGGACTGTTCACTATTTTTAGTTATTTACATCATACTTCATTGTAATTCAGTTATATAAAATCCCCATTCTAAAGTTTCAGCTCCTCTCAGAAGCACAATGTTGGTTGCAACATGGCTGATAGGAAAATTGTGCCTTCAAAAATTTTGCCAGAGAAAAAGCTAAAAAAAAAAGCTATCAAGGCAATAAGATAAATTATTAGCCATTATTTTAAGCAGGTCTGTTTTTTTCCTCTCACAGCTGTATTTCACTGCTTAGCAATAATCATTAAAATAATCTAAAATATAGTTCTATGTGAGCCAAAGGTTTCCATAACAGAGTATAAGCATGAGATAATCATTTCTTGTGTTGACTTAAAACATAAAAGGGTGATTATTTCTAAAGGATATTTTCTCCTTCACATAAAACAAGGAAATATACCAAAAAATACTGACTGTTCTTAGTAAGTAAATTTTAATTTTTATCTACACTGTGTTCTTCTCACTTCATTAGGCTTAGAATTTGTGACTGAACATCACTGTCTGGGCAGCCTGCTGCCTAGTTGGAGATGTCAGAAGCAATTATTTTCACAGATCTAAGATTTTATTATCATACATACCCTGTCTTTAGCTATCTGAATGGACAGCCCAATCAGGAATGATATATATTTCATCATCTCTTCCTTGTTGTTGTGTGACTTTAATAATAGTTCCAGTAGAATCCCATGTTGTACAACAAGCATGCAATGCAGCAGCTGGATGGATGGTTCAATAGAGCCATCCAAAGTTAGAAGATTACTTTTTTCCCCTCTAATATCAAAATCTTTCTGAGGAGTCAATGAGCTTTATTTGACTTAGTAGTAAAGAACTTCCCAAAAGCCACACCTCATTTTCAGTGATGTTGGAAATAACTCAAAAAAAAAAAAAAAGTATCTACAGGTAGGTTGTTGAAATAACTTCACTTGGTATTAGTAAAAGCTCCCACATCTTTATATTTTTGGAAGAGGCCTGTGTTACACTGCTTCTTTTTCTTATGGGTTTATGTTCCCTAGCAGGAGAGTGGTATTAATATATCTTAAAAAAAAAAAAAAAAAAAAGACAAACCTAGAAATCATCGCAGACCCTGGCCTGGCCTTTTCATTCCATCAGAGACCAAGTCTTGTGGAGTCTGACCTGTACCATTTCATAATCTCTCTACCTGTACTTCTAGTTTCTTAGTTTTTTCTTGCCTGAGCTCTTACAAAAGAATTCTGTTTGTTTTGCCTAATTCCTTTGTCCATGTAATCACCACAAAGCTTTTAAAAATACAAATTTGATCACATGCTTCTTTTACACATGCTTCTACTGAATCTTCTTCCTTCACCTAGAGACTGTCTGACTTTACTCTCTTAAAGAACAGATAAAAATACATCTTTTAGAACACAGTATATTGTCACATGCTCTCTGAAGATTCTCCTGACCCCATTGGAAGGCAGAACCACTCTCTTCTTTGTCTCATGGTTTATACATCTTTTGTGCACCCTGTAATACTTATTATGGTAAATGTTTACTACTCTGTAGACCATCTACAGATTTAACTCTTCATATTTACTATGTGAATTAGGTATCCTTTCATACACAGTCATGTTTGAGAATCATTGTCAGTCTTGAAGATCAATCTATGTTTCTGCTGCTCTGATTGTGGCTGGTCACAAACTTGGTTTGGGGGAAGGATTGCCAAAGTGTTAGATAATGTTAAAATTCCTGGAACCTCAAAAGAAATCAATTCCTGATTGGAAAGTAAAGAGGAAAGATCTAGAAATCTGCCATTTCTACAAGCACTGCAGGTAATTTTGAAACAGGTGCATAAGGATCAAACTTTGGGAAACTAACTCTTCCAGTTATCTGTTGTTGTGTAATCACCTACCTTTAATGGCATAAAAACCTATTAGAGTCATAAAAAGCAAGTGTTTTATTATACCCATGTATTCTGAAGGTCAAGAATTTGTAAAAGACACAGCAGGAATAAGTTGGTCTGTTTGTGATCTCTGGGATCTGAACAGGGAAGATTCAGATATCTAGGAGAGTCTTGATTGAGGGCTGGAATAGATAGGGAACAGGGTCTCTCGCACTGGGGCTTTCTCATATGCTTAGCTCTGGGGCTAAGATGACTCAAAGTTTGGATTTGAGACTGTCAACAAGAGCACCTTATATGTAGCTTGGACTTCTCACAGCCTAGTAGCTGGGTTCTGAGACTTTCAAGAGAGCAAGCATCCTGAGAGAAGTAGGCAGAGGCTTCATGACCTGTTATGACCCAACTTCACCTTCCCAGGTAGTTGCAAGTCCATCCAGATTCAGGGTGTGTGGTGATTTAGACCCTATCTCTCAATGGGAGAAGTGTCAAAAAATTGGAAGTCATATTTTAAAACTGCCACACTGATTTGTATTTTGCTTTTGGTATACATTCTCTTCTCTTTCTGTAAGCTGTTTGAAGATAAAGATGGTATCTATTTAGTTTTGAGCTCTTGGGACTTCAGACAAGTCTTAGTACTTAATATAAACTGAGTAAATACTTGTTGCTTTTAACTTATCTAAAGGTCAACTATACCCCTTCAATTACTGGGTATTATGGAGTATCGATCTAGAGACAGCTTTTCAGCAAGAAATTCTTTATACAAGACAAGGGACTTGCCTCATAAAAGTTCACTGATTGATTTTTCATTGCTACTTGAATTCTAGTTCCATCATTCCATGACTGTGAGATCTTGGGCAATTTATTTAAACCTCTATACTTCCATGAGATGTAGTGGGATTGAACAGAAAAGCCCTCTCCTTATAAAAGATATTATTATTCTTACAATAGCTATTGACTTAATTGTCAGTACTCAACCAACCATTAATCAACCAACCATTAATGTGATGAACAGTTAAATTATTGCAAGACAGCCTCATAGAATTTATCTGTGTAGGCATACATACATGTGTGCTCAGTTGTGCTCAGTTGCTATAGTTGTGTCTGACTCTTTGTGACCCACTGAACTGTAGCGTGCCAGGCTCCTCTGTCCATGCAGTTCTCCAGACAATAATACGGGAGTGGGTTGCCATGCCCTCCTCCAGGGAATCTTCCCAGCCTAGGGAGCAAGCCTATGTCTCCTGCATCTCCTGCATAGCAGGTGGATTCTTCATGCACTGAGCCACTTGGGAAGCCCATAGGTATGCACATACATGCTAATATGTGATTCTCTAAAAGTATATGTCTTTAGGGAAGTAAAACATATTTCACAAAATACAGAAATTATAAATGAGCAATTCAGTGAATTTTTGCAATGAACATACCCATGCCAATACCACCTGGATCAGAAAAAGAAATTTCTGCATTCCAGAAGGTTCTCTTATCTTCCTGCCAGTCATATTTTATCAAGGGGATCTTCTCTTTTGACATCTACCAACATACATTCTTTGCCTGTTTTTGAATTTTATATATGTGGAGTCATATACTATGACGAGCCTGCCTTTTTTGTTGTTGTTCAATCCTAACATTCCTGATATTTGTCCATGTTTGTTCGTATAACAATTTTCATTTATTTTAATTAGTATTTTATTATGAATACATTTCACTTTTTATTGATGTTTGGGTTGTTCCTAGTTTTGGTTACTATGAATAATGCAGTTATAAACATTCTTCTATTTATTTTTGACACAGATATGTGTTCAGTTTTGGGTTATACATGTAGGAGTGGGGGCTTCCCTGGTGGCTCAGAAGATAAAGAATCCACCTGCAATGTGGGAGAACTGGGTTCGGTCTTTGGGTTGGGACAATCCCCTGGAGGAGGGCATGGCAACCCACTCCAGTATTCTTACCTGGAGAATCCTCATGGACAGAGGAGCCTGGCAGGCTACAATTCATGGGCTTACAGAGTCAGACACAACTGAGTGACTAAGCACACCACAGCACACACAAGGAGAGGAATTTGTAAGTCAGAGAGTAAGACAATTTCTGTTAAAATGAGTCATAGAGTAAGACAGTTTCTGTTAGAATGTGTCAAAGAATAAGACAGTTTTCTATTTTTTCCTTATTATCCTGAAGGAATAAACACACACACATGTTCTGTATATATACATATATCTTAGTTTGTGTGTATATATGTATATATTTGGACAAGAGTCTCTAGTTGACTATATGTATTTCAAATATCTTTCCCCTCTCTGTGGTTCACCTTCTTATTAATCAAATGATCACTTTGATGAATAGAAGTAAATTTTAATACAGCCCAGTTTTTCAAACATTTCCTTTATAGTTGTTAATGCTATATGTGTAATGTATAAGAAATCTTTGTCTAGCCTAAGATTATAAAAATATTCTTTTATGTTTTCTTCCAAAAGACTTATTGTTTTGCCTGAAAAGGTGAAATTTAGGTGTCCAGTCCCCTGGGATTGATTTTTGTCTAAAGATTATTGTAGCAGTTATTGCTTTTGTCCCATATGGATAGACATTTAGCTCTGTATCAGTTTTTGAGAAAAGATTATCTGTTCTCCATACTCTGATTCATCAAGTCTAATTTTTGACTCTTTATTCTGATTAATGAATCTAAAACAAGAATAAGTCTTGACTAGTAGTTTAAATTCTCCCAGATCATTTCTGCACCCCCCACCCCAACAAGACTGTGTTAGAACTGGACATGGAACAACTGTCTGGTTCAAAATTGGGAAAGTCAAGGCTGTATATTGTCATCCTGCTTATTCAGTTTATATGTGGAGTACATCATGCGAAATGCCAGGCTGGTTGAATCACAAGCTGGAGTCAAGACTGCTGGGAGAAATATCAATAACCTCAAATATGCAAATGATACCACTCTAATGGCATAAAGCAAAGAGTAACTAAAGAGCCTCTTGATGAAGGTGAAAGAGGAGTGAAAAATATGGCTTAAAACTCAACATTAAAAAAACTAAGATCATGGTATCTGGTCCCATCACTTCATGGTAAATAGATGGGGAAAAAGCAAAGACAGTGACAGATTTTATTTTCTTGGCCTCCAAAATCACTGCAGGAAGTGACTGCAGCCACAAAATTAAAAGACCCTTGCTCCTTTGAAGAAAAGCTATAACAAATCTAGACAATGTATTAAAAGCAGAGACATCACTTCTCTGGCAAAGGTCTGTCTAGTCAAAGCTATGGTTTTTCCCACTAGTTGTTTATGCGTGTGAGAGCTGGGCCATAAAGAAGGCTGAAAGTGAAAGTGTTAGTCACTCAGTCTTGTCCCACTCTTTGTGACTCTATGGACTGTAGCCCGACAGGCTCCACTGTCCCTAGGATTCTCCAGGCAAGAATACTGGAGCGAGTTGCCATGCCCTCCTCCAGGGGATCTTCCCCAACCCAGGGATCGAATCCAGGTCTCCCACATTGCAGGCAGATTCTTTACCATTTGAGTCACCAGGGAAGACAAAGAAAGTGAGCACCAAAGAATTGATGCTTTTGAACTGTGGTGCAGAAGACTCTTGAGAGTCCTTTTGACAGAAAGAAGATCAAACCAGTCAGTCTTAAAGGAAATCAGTCCTGGATCCATTGAAAGGACTGATGCTGATGCTGAAGCTCCACTACTTTGACTACCTGATGGGAAGAGCCAACTCACTAGAAAAGACCCTGATGCTAGGAAAGATTGAAGGCAGAAAGAGAAGTGGGCAACAAAGGATGAGATTGTTGGATAGTATCACCAATGGACATGAGTTTGAGCAAGCTCCAGGAGACAAAGGACAGGGAAGCCTGGTGTGCTACAGTCAATGGGGTTGGAAAGAGCCAGACATGACTTAGGGACTCAACAACATCACCAGAGTTTGTCTTGGTCATTCTCGGTGTTTTGTATTTTCAAATACATTTTATTTTTATTTTATTTTAAAACAATTATTTTGCTGCATCAGGTCTTAGCTGTGGCACCTGGGATCTTCTTTGCAGCATATGGACTCTCAGTTGTGGTGTGTGGGCTTAGTTTCTCTGTGGCATGTGGGATCTTGGTTCCCCGATTAGGGATCTAACCCAAGTCCTCTGCATTGCAAGGCAGATTCTTAACCACCTGGGAAGTCTCTCAAATACACTTTAGAATCAACTTGTTGATTTCTACACACAAAGAAATCCTACTGGAATTTTTGTTGAATTTTTCTTAAATATATAAGTTAATTTGGGGGAAATTGACATTGCCACAATATTGAATGGTATCCCCAGCATGGTGGTATTGTTGCTCAGTTGTTCAGTTGTGTCTGACTCTTTGTGATCCCATGGACTGCAGCATGCCAGGCTTCCCTGAGCTTCATCATCTCCCGGAGACTGCTCACATTCATGTCCCATGAGTTGGTGATGCCATCCAACCATCTCATCCTCTTTCATACCCTTTTCCTTCTGCCTTCAATCTTTCCCAACATCTTTTCTAATGAGTCAGCTGTTTACATCAGGAGGCCAAAGTATTGGAGTGTCAGCTTTAGCCTTAGGCCTTCCAGTTTATTCAGGGTTGATTTTCTTTAGGATTGACTGGTTTGATCTTCTCGTAGTCCAAGGGACTCTCAAGAATCTTCTCTAACACCACAGTTCGTGGCAAATTCCTCTGTTTATTTAAGGCTTTTACTTTTCCTCAGTAGTGTTATGTTATTGTTAATATAAAGATGTTCACATATTTCAATAGGTTAATTTCTAAGTATTTGATATTTAATGCAATTTTAAGTGGTATCAATTTAAAATTGCATTTATTATTACTTTTTATTATTTGTATACAAATGATATTTGTGTATATTTTTAACATCCAGCAACCTTGATAAATTCACATAGAAATTTTAATAGTTTACAACAGACTTTTTTTTTTGGCTTTCTAAACACAATCATACCATCATGAATAGCAATAATGTTATATCTTCCTTTTCCAACTTTATGTATATATGTATATTCTCTTTTTATCTCTTCATCACTTTGGTTAAGAATCTCAATAACATAATTTATATAAGTTGGTAGAAAGCATCCTTATTTTTGCACCTAAGTGGAAAAAAAATCTCAATGTTTAGTCAGGTATGATTTTTGCAGGAAGAGTTTTGGATCTATATTTATCAGGTTAAGGAATTTTCCTTCTGTTATTGATTTGCTATACATTTTTGCCATGGACAAGTTGAATTTCGTCAGTTGAACTGTATCAATTGAGATGGTCATATATTTTTTCTCCTTTCATCTGTTAATATGTGAACATTAATTTTTGAATGTTAAAAATTACATTCTGGAATACAAAGGTCACTTGATATGTTATTCTTTGGATTTGTTGGATTTGTTTTGCTGATATTTTGTTCAAAACCTTTATACCCACATTCTTGAGGGAATTTGGCCTATAATTTTCCTTTCTTAAAATGTCTTTGCCTGGTGTCGACGTCAACATCATGCCAGCCCAATAAAAAAATTGGGAAATGTTCTACCTTTTCCTGTTTTCTTCATGAGTTTGTTTAAGATTGGTGTTTCTGTGTTTGTGCTTTTTTTTTCTTAAAAGTTGAAAATAAATTGGGAGGATAACTGCAATCTGACTTTCCTTTGCAGGAAGGTTTTTATTATGGATTTATTTTATTTAATGGGATATTAAATACCATTACCCATTAATATCCCATTAAATAAAATAAGTCATATATTTCTGTTTTCTGAGTCAGATTTGATAAAGTGTGTTTTCTAAAGGAGTCTTTCATTTTACCTGATTATTCAAATGTATTGGCATTAAAGTGTTTATAATATCCTTCTTTTTATTTTTAATGTCTTTAAGGTATGTAATTTTCTTCTGGAATTTGGTAATTTGCATCATTTCTTTTTTTTTCTTCTATCCAGGTAGGGTTTATCTTTTTAAAAAAACAACTTTTAGTTTTATTGATTTTCACTATTGCACATGTTTTCTATTTTATTAATTTGCATTCTTATCTTTATTATTTATTTTCTTGTGCTTTTTTTCAGAATTAATTTCCTTTCTTTTTAGTTCTTGAAGTGAGTGTATGGATCATTGAATTTTTGCCTTTTTTCTTTTCCAACATACACATTTATTATTAGAAATCTCCTTCTAAGCACTGCTTTAGCTACATTCTACAAGTTTTGCTGTTGCACTTTTGATAATTATTATATACAAAGTATCTTTTAATTTTCTTTTACATTTTTTAGTTTTTGAATTATTTTACAGAAAGTGAAAGTGAAAGTCACTCAGTCGTGTCTGACTCTTTGCCACCCCATGGACTATACAATCCATGGAATTCTCCAGGCCAGAGTACTAGACTGGGTAACCTTTCCCTTCTCCAGGGGATCTTCCCAACCCAGGGATAGAATATAGGTCTGCTACATTGCAGGTGGATTCTTTACCAGCTGAGCCACAAGGGAAGTCCATGAATTTTGAAATGGGTAGCCTATGCCTTCTCCAGCCAATCTTCCAGACCCAGGAATAGAACCGAGTCTCCTGCATTGCAGGCAGATTCTTTACCAGAAGTGTTGGTGAATTTCCAAACTTTTGGAAATGTTTTAATTCTTTTTGTTATTGATTTATAGTTTAAATTTACTCCTATCAGTAAACATATCCTGTATCATTTATACCTTTTAGAAATTTGGATAATTTTTATAAATTTTCCAGCAGCATCATTTATATCTTCTGAAACATTTGGATAACTTTTACAAATTTCCCAGCATATGATCACTTTGGCAAATGTTTCATATGGATTTGGAAAAAAATAATGTATTCTAGGGTTGAATATGCTGTCCTATATAGGTCAATTAGGCCAAGTTTTTTTTTTTTTTTTTTCAAATCTACATCTCCACAATATTTTTATTTTTGGTCTTCTTTTGAAAGGTACATACCAAATAGTACAAATATTTTTGTAAATTTTTCCTCTTAGTACTATTAATAGCTTACTTTATATATTTTAATACTTATGTGCATACATTTTTAGAATTGCTTTATCTTTTGGTGTATTTAATTCTTTATTTCCAGGACACGTTTCTCTATGTCTAGCAAGTTTGCTTTAAAGTATATTTTGCTTGATAATAGTAAAATTGCGTCAATTTTATTTTGGTCAATATGTTAATGGTAGATCTATTTTCATCTCTTTATATTCAATATTTTTTGTACTTACATTTAAATGTATCTCTTGTAAATAGCATGAAGTTGTCTTTTAAGGAAAATCTAGTTTGAAAATCTTTGTGCTTTAATTGGAGTTTTTAGCTTATTTATATTTTATGTAATTTGATATAATTGCATTAAATTGACCAGCATACTATCTCATATTCATTTGTCCCATTTGTGTTTGTTCTTTTTTTCAATTTTTCTTATCTTAATTAGAAATTTTTTTATGATTACACTTTCCTCTCTACTAGTTATACATATTTTGTGCTTTGTAAACAATGATTTTTGTGATTTTAGAGAGTACACTATACTTTCTTTGTACTATAGTTTGTATATTATAAAGTAGTACTTTTGCCACTTCACAGAAAACCTGAAGTCTTTAAATCATTTTCATGCCATTTACTTTCTCTTATTAATATTTGTGGTTATTTTTTTAATCATATAATTATATATTTTAAACTTGTAAAGCATTAATATTGTTTTATGCAACTAACAGTTATTTATTCTACACACTTATTTACTTTTCTTATTGGTCTTCATTTCTACCTACATTTTCCTACCTCTGAGATTATTTTTCTTTGCCCATGAAAATATTCTTTTGTTTGGGTCTCTTGGAGAGAAATTTTCTTAGATTTCTTTTTCTTTTTGGTCTAAAAATATGGCCTTCATCTTTGCTGGTATAGAATTTTAAGTTGGCAGTTATTTCCCTTCAACAGTTTAAATTTGAAAATTGTTGTTTTCTTCTAATTCATTTAGTTTCTGTTGAAAAGTCAGCTGTCAGTGTTTTTAGGATTTCTTTAAAATAATGTGGCTTTTCCTCTGGCTGCTTTTATGATATTCTTTGTCCTCAGTGTTTAGTAGTTTGAATATTATGTGCTTAGTTATGATTTTTCTCTGCTTATGTCCCGTGTGGGGCTTCATGAAGCTGTGACTTAGTAATATATCTGTTATGTAATTGTGGCAACTGTTTCTTCAAATAGTGTTTTTGCCTCATTCTCTCTATAGTCTCCTCTGGGGTTCCAATTATAGATATTTTAAGCCATTTCATCATGTTTCATTTAAACTTTAAAAAATAATATTTTCTGTTCTTTTCCATACAGGATATATTTGCTGATGTATCTCTCACTGCCCTTTTTCCTCATTTCTGTAGTATCTAATATGCCATGGAATATTATTTTCAGTTTTTCTGTTGTTTACATCTAAGATTTCAATATGATTCATTTTTAAGGATACCAGTTCCTTAGTGCATTCTCCACCTTATATATTTTCTTAAATATAGTAACCACAACTATTTTAAAATCAGTGTCTGATTAACTTCAATTTTATTTTTGTTTGCAGTGTGATTGTTTCTATTGCCTATGTTTCTTTTTAGATTTTGGCTTTTTGCATCTGTCTTCTGGTATTCCTGGTAATTTTGGACTGAGTGTCAGACACTCTGTGTCTAGCTTATTTTCTTCCAGAGAGAATTGGCTTTACTTTTGCCAGACAATTAGAAGAATGGAAGATCATTTTTACTCAGTCAAGGCCTGAGATGATTCCAGGTCTATTTCTGGTTTTCCCTCACTCATGGATCTATTCCTTCATAGGTCTCAATGGAAAATTTGGGACATTTTCCATGATCTCTTCTACTCCTTGGCTTGTACTGTTCTTCATTTCTTGACTCTCTAGCATGATACTGTTACATAAATCTCTGATTAGGTTTTTGAGTTCTTAGTTACGGGTTTCTGCTTGGTTTTACTGGCTCTCATCTTATGCAACTTTGTATTTTTAAAGATTAAGAGAAATATTAAATGTTGGGGCATCTTACCTAGGGTTGTGGCATATCTGAATAAGATTTTGGAACTAGGGTAAGAAATTAGGTGGGTTTTTTGTTGTTGTTGTTGATTTTTTAAAAAAATTGCTCAAATAACATGTTATTTGTAGGACCCTTTTTGTTTTCAAAGCTCTTGGTACAATTTTCCCAGGAATTTGTGTCCAAGGAAGAACAACAGAAATCTCACTCTTGGTAATGTATTTTTCCTTTTCCCCAAGTGAATCAGAGAGCAAAACAAGTATAAGAGGTCAGGACATACACTATGAGCTGTGGATGAGACAGCAGGGGAACAGGGCTTTATCATCATACTAACCTGTATTCCACTCGTGGCCTCTTTTCCTAATAGTTTTGTGGCCTTGGCAAAAAATACTTAGTTGCTCAGAGTTCTATTTTTCACAACTGTGAAGTGCCATTTTCATAAGACTTTTGTGAGGATTAAATTGGAGACGTCTAAAATGACAAGCACAATGTGTAACAGACTAGGTACTTGAATTCTCCCGTCTTTTATTCCATCAATGTAACTGATTGTGGAAGGTCCATATATCACTGTAGGCTGTTTGCTGTCTGTCTGGTTAGTCCAGGTATTTAGAACTAAGTGACAGTGAAACCCGAGTCATGGGTTAAAAGTTTGCATGAGTCAAAAGCATCTCACTCTGTTTCTCTCTCTCTCTTTCTGTTTTTACAATGACCTCTATATCATGGCTGGGCTTCCTAGGTAGCTCTGTGGTAAAAAATATGCCTGCTAATGCAGGAGATGCAGGAGATGCAGGTTCGGTCCCTGGGTTGGGAATGTCCCTCAGAGGAGGAAATGGCAAGCCACTCTAGCATTTTTGCCTGGGAAATCCCATGGACAGAGGAGCCCAGTGGGCTGCAACCCATTGAGTCACAAAGAACTGGACACAACTGAGCCACTGAGCTTGCACGCACATTACGTCATCGGTATAAGACAACAAGAAAAAATGTTGGCAAAAACCATTGCATGCCCACCTTCTCTGAAAGGAAAAATAAAACTGTGCCTGGGAGGTGGGTCAATACCATTGACCTTCACATATGAAGTGTCGTATAGGACAAAATGCAAGGCTTTTTGAGACTTTATTCAAGCCTGATTCTGTCCCATGGCCTTAAGGCAGAAGACAAAGAGCCACAGCAGCTTTGAAAAGGAACAGAGGTGACCTTGTTGTTACAACCCACATTAGCTCTCCAGCATTTCTAAAGCTTATTCTTGGAGTTAAGGGGCTGAGCAAGCTCTCACTGAGCAGTAAATGGTTCCGTATTTGCCTCCCAAATCTGTGTACTTCTGGTGCATGACTCATTGCTTTCGGGTGCAATAACTTGAACTACATAAAACCAATTTTCATTCTAAATATAATTTTGACTCTTAGGGAAATAATATACAGCATGCATCACTTGAATTACAAAGTAGATAAAAATAGTCAGAATTAGGTTATCATCTGTACGTCAAACAAGGTGATTTCTCAGCTGCATTTTGAACTGTGGCATGCAGCAATTTTATAAGCAAACCTAATTTAAATATGGCACACAGGCACACAGTTCTCTCTAAGGTATTCAAGTAACTGAAGAATGATGCTGGTTTTGTTCTAAGAGTTCACTTGCATTCTTTGGCTTTTTGATTTTAAGCAGCTTTTATACTTTATTTCTTGAGAGCAACATATTGCCATCCTCTGGTACCTTATGTGGTTTAAGTTGTTGATTTAAATTGGCAGCATTCGCAGTATTAAGAAGAGTGACTGTTTGATGGATCATTAGATTTGATTTTAGGGTTTTCCTTGCCCGTTTGCATTAATCAGTTTTATGTACCTTGGGCCTTGGTTCTTTTTCCCAGTTCACATAAATATTGATGTCATCTTCAATTGGAAGTTTCAGAAAAGAAATTGGAATGAGAAAGCTGGCTCCAATAGCCATCAGTTGTAAAAGCAATTCCCGTCATATCTATCAAAATTAGCTACTTTTTCAGTACATAAAATCCATTTATGCAAAAGGAAAATCAAATAAACTCTCATTAAAAAATCTGTATTGTTTTTTCCATTTCCATCATTAAAAAATGATTTTCTACCACTATCAGTCAAATTATAGTCTTTTTCTAATAACTCATATGAGTAACCTACCAGTCTGTAAAATAAATAATCGTTCATGAAATTAACTGTTTACTTTCTTTATTCATTTTGGACTTTTAGTTTCAGAGTAATTTAGTTTAAAATAGTCATACCATAGCTTGGTTACCTGATGTGTAGATTTGGGGAAGACTGAGGGCAGGAGAAGAAGGGACCGACAGAGGATGAGGTGGTTGGATGGCTTCAACGACTCAATGGACATGAGTTTGAGCAAACTCTGGGAGATAGTGAAGGACAGGGAAGCCTGGTGTGCTACAGTCCATGGGGTTGTGAAGAGTAAGACATGACTGAATGACAACAACAACACATAGCTTGGTTAATTGGGGTGAGATTTTAATCATGTCTATGTAATAGGGATGTGCTAGGTAGAGCTCTTATAGGATGATGAGTGGGAATAAAAATAACTTTTCTGAGAGCTGAGTGCTCTGGAGCCCTGGAGATCTATAGCTAAAACATCAACACATAAACCCTACTAGGAGGAAAATTGGAGGGCAGTCATCTTAATCTACCTAGAATTTTCTGACTCCACCCCTAACCTACTTTGTATCCTATTAAAAAGCTCTAGAAACATATTGTTCAATATAGTAGCCAATCTGTTGCAATATTTAAAAACAGACTTAACTTTTTTGAGCAATTTTAGGTTCACAGCAAAACTGAGAGGAAGGTACAGAGATTTCTCCCATGGCCCTGACCCTACATGTACAGAGCCTCTCCATTATCATCACCCCCTCCAAAGAGGTGCATGTGTTACAACTGATGAACCTACATTGGTTCACACATTATTATCACCCCAAATCCTTATTACATTAAGATTCATTTTTGGTGGTGTATATTCTATAGTTTTGGACAAGTTTATAATGACATGTACACACCATTATATTACCACAGAGAACAGTTTCACTGTTCTAAAAATCCTCTGTTCTTGCCTATTCATCCCATCCTTTCCCTTAACCCGTGGCAACCACTGATCTTTTAACTGCCTCCATGGTTTGTCTTTTCAGAAAGTGTAATACAATTGGGATCATATAGTATGTAGTCTTTTAAAATTGGCTTCTTTCACTTAATAACATGCAATGAAATTCTCTCCATGGCTTGATATCTCATTTCCTTGGAATGCTGAATAATATTCCATTGTCTGGATGTATTATACTTTTATTTATCCACACATCTACTGAAGAACATCTTTGTTACATACATTTGTTACATACAAGTTTTGCCAACTATGAATAAAAGTACTATAAACATCCAAGTGCAAGCTTTTGTAGGTACATATGTTTTCAACTCCTTTGGGCAAATTGTGCTGTAAGTGTCTGTACCATTCTGCATTCCTACAAACAATAAATGAGAGTTCTAGTTGCTCTGTCTCCTTACCAGTATTCTGTGTGCTCAGTATTCTGGATTTTGACCATTCTAATAGATGTGTAGTGGAGTCTCATTGCTGTTGTAATTCACATTTCCCTGATGACACATGAGATGGACCATGTTTTCATATGCTTATCAGTCATCCATATATTTTCTTTTGTGTGGTGTTTGTTCTGGTCTTAGCTTATTTTTAATTGTGTTGTTTTCTTATTGTTGAGTTTTAAGTATTCTTTATATATTTTGGATAATAGTCCTTTATTGAGTATGTCTTTTGCAAAAAGTTTTCCCAGTCTGTGACTTGTCTTTTCCCGTCTTGACAGTACCTTTCTTTTACAGAACAGAAATTTCTAATTTTAATGAAGTCTAGCATATTAGTTCTTTCCTTCATGCATTGTGCCTTTGATATTGTATCTAAAATGTCATCTCCAAAACCGAGGTGGTCTCAATTTTTCCTATTATATCTCTTGGAAGTTGTATAGTTTTGTATCTTACATTTAGATCTATGATCCATTTTAAGTTAATTTAGGGGGAAGATGTAAAGTCTGTGTCAGGATTCTTTTTTTGTTTGTTTGTTTGCATGTAGATTTCTAGTGTTCCAGCACCATTTGTTGAAAAGACTATCTTTTCTCTATTGTATTGCCTTTGCTCCTTTGTCAAAGGTCCTTACTATGCATATGTGGTTCTTTTTCTGGGTTCTCTGTTCTGTTCTATTGATCTGTCTATTCAGTTGCCAGATAACAATCTATCTGTACACTCTTTTTATTAGCTTAAAGGAGGTCTTGAAGTTGGTTAGTGCTAGTCCTCCAGCTTTGGGCATATATAGACAGCTTCATCCAAGAACAGTAGAATATACATTCTTCTCAAGTTCATCTGGAAAAAACACCAAGATAGACCACATTCTGGACCATAAAACATACCTTAACGAGTTTAAAAAGATGGAAGTCATTTAATGTCTGCTCTCAAGCTAAGCTAGAAATCAATAACAAAAAATGGCTGTAAAACCCCAAAATACTTGGAGAATAAACAACATATTTCTAAATAACATGAGTCAAAGAAGATATATAAAAGAAATCTTAAAATATTTTTAACAAAATGAAAATGAAAGCAAAACATCAAAATTTGGGGATGCAGTGAAAGCAGTACATAGAGAGAAATTTATAGTATTGAATAAATATATTAGAAATGAGGAAAGATCTACAATCAATCATCTAAATGTCCACCTTAGAAATTAGGCCAATGAAGAGCAGGTTAAATCCAAAGTAAGCAAACTCAGAGAAGTAATAAAGATTAGAGCAGCAATCAATAAAATTGAAAGTAGAAAATCAACACATAAAAATCAATGAAACCAAAAGAATTTTTCTTCTTTTTTTTAAAAATTGGTAAAACTGATAAGCTTCTAGCCAGGCAAGGAAAAAAAGAGAGGACACAAATTACTAACATCACAAATGAAAGAGGGACTTATCACTACAGATCCCATGGTCATTAAAACCATAATAAGGGAATGCTGTGAATAACTCCATGTCTACTTTATAACCTAGATGAAATGGACCAGTTCTATGAAAGATACAACCCACTAAAACTCACACAAGAAGGATGAAACAATCTGAATTATATCTATTATATAGATATATAGATTATATATAGGATTATATCTATTAAAATAAGTTAATCAATAATTAACACCCCCAAACAGAAAGCATCAGGCTCTGGTTTCACTGGTGAATTTTACCAAACATTTAAGGGAAAAATAATGCCACTCATCTACAATTTCTTTCAGAAGATAGAAGCAGAGGGAATACTTCACAACTTATTCTACAGGGCTAGCATTACCCTGGTATCAAAATCAGACAAAGACATTATAAGAAAAGGAAACTATAGACCAATATGTCTGATAAAGAAACACATGCAAAAATCCTCAGCAAAATATAAATTCAGCAATGTACAAGAAGAATTATATACCACGATCAAGTGAAATTTTTCCCAGGTATGCAAGACTAGGTCAACATTTGAAAGTCAATTAATTTAACTCATTCTGTTAACAAGCTAAGGACGAAAAATCACACAATCATATTAATAGATGCAGAGAAAATATTTGACAAAACCCAATACCCATTCACAATAAAAAAGTCTCAGTAAACTACAAACAGAGTGGAATTCTTCAACTTGATAAAAAAACATATATATATGCTGTGCTGTGCTTTGTCACTCAGTTGTGTCCATCTCTTTAAGACCCCATGGACTGAAGCCCACCAGGCCTTCTGTCCATGAAGATTCTCCAGGCAAGAATATTGTAGTGGGTTGCCATGCCCTCCTCCAGGGTATCTTCCCAACCCAGGGATCAAACCCAGGTCTCCTGCATTGCAGGCAGATTACTGACAGCCATGTATATTGAAACTGTTGTTAGAAGCAAGCATGTTAAGGATTGTTATGTAGTCTTGGAGAATTGATCCCCTTATCATTATTTAATGCTCCTTTTTATCCCTGAAAACTTTTCTTGCTATATATTCTGCTTTGTCTGAAGTTAATACCGCAGTTCCTAATTATTTTTGCCTAGTATTCCCATGGCATGTCTTTCTTCATCCATTTACTTTTAATCTATATATGTCTTTATATTTAAAAATGACATTATTAGACAACATACATTTGGGTCTTGTTTTGTGATCCACTCTATCTCTGTTTTTTAATTGGTGCATTTAGAGCATTGATATTCAAAATATAATTGATATAGTTAGATTAATATCTATCATAATTTGTTACTATTTTCTATTAGTTGTAGTTGCCATAGATTTTGCAATATACATTCATAACTAATCCAAGTCCAGTTTCAAATAACACTACATCACTTTATGAGTATAGAAAGTCCCTTAAAATGACAAAATAGCCCTAATTTTTTTCTGCTATCCTTTGTTATACCTGTAATTCATCTCACTTATACATAAGCTATATATATATATATATATATATATATATATATATATATAAACACACACACACACACACTTTAACACATGCATACTTAATTGAATACATTTCCTGAACCTGTGGTTTGGTGTCTGATATTAATTTGGGGAAATTCTGAGTCATTTTTTAAAAATACATTTTCTGTATCTCTCTTTCTTCTCGCTTTGGTATTCCCATGGTATTCTCCTTTTGCTATGCATGTGTTACACCTTTTGCAGTTGTACCATGATCCTTGGACATTCTGTTATTTCAGTTTCTCTTTGAGTTTCAGTTTTGGTTTTTATTGAGATACTCTCAAGCTAAGAGATTTATTTCTCAGCCGCATCCAGTCTATTAATAAGCCCATCAAAATCATTCTTCATTTCTGTTAAAGTATGTTTTGTCTCTAGGATTTCATTTTGGTCCTTTCTTAGAATTTCTATTTCTCTGCTTACATTGCCCATCTATTTTCTTGTATGCTATCTACTAAATACATTGGAGCCCTCAGCACAATAATCACAGTTGTTTTGAATTCCAGATGTGATAATTCCAACATCTCTGCCATATCTAAGTCTGATTTTATGCTTTCTATATCTCTTCAATATTTTTTGTCTTTTAGTATGTTTTATGATTATTTTAATAGCTGTACATGGTGTTCTATGTAAAAAGAATTGCTCTAGATAGGCCTTTAGTAATATATTGGTGAGGCGTGGGGGAGGCGAAGTATGCTGTAGTCCTATGATTAAGTCTCAGTTTTTTTCAGTGAGCCTACGCTTCTAGACTACCAGCTTCACAAGTGTTTCTCAGCAGGATGGTTAGAGTGGGCTGGAGTGGGGTATTTCCTTCCTACATATGGAAAACTACAGACAGCTAAAGTTGGGTATTTGTCTTCCTCCAGATCAGATATGGTCAGATGAAGACCAAGCAGGTTAGGCTCTGGTTAAATAGTTTCTCCTGGGGACAGACCTTGTTAAGAACAGTGCTCTGGCATAATTCAAAATTGTTCCTTTACCCCTACTGCAGCTGGAAGCATGAGGGAATTTTCTCTGATAGTCAGTGTAAGAAAAACTGTAGATTTCTAGAAGCTAAAACTTAGAAGTATTTCTCGTACACTCTGTTCCCCTCCAATAACTTGGTCTCCTTAGAGTTTTTATCTCACAGACATGCTCACACTGAGCCTCCAGTAATTCAATAATTATAGTTTAGGTTTCCCTACCCCTGGAGTGGTTTCCACAGAAGTGGCCGGTCCTGGGTTTCTGCTCCAGTAAGTTGTGCTTCTTTGTATCTGCCAGTCAAACTCTCCAATTTGTGGGGCAGCAGTTTGTCCTGAAACCTCACTTCTCTAATGGATCTAAGATTTGTTTTTCAATTTGTTCAGGTTTTTACTTGTTAGGACACAGGGTGATTTCTAACCTTCTTACAGGAAGGACCAGAAACTGAAAGTCATCTGGGTATTTAAATTTAAATTAATTAAAATTAAATAAAATTTAAAATTCAATTCCTCTGTCATTCTAGCCACATTCCAAGGGCTCAATATCCACATGTAATAAGTGGCTATTGTGTTAGACAGTGCAGGTATAGAACATTTCCATCATCACTGAAATTAATATTGTATTACCCTCCGCTGTAATATCACATTAGTGCCCTTTCCTTGGCATAGAAAAGAGTAATTAGAATTGGAAAAAATAAAAGAAATAGTACAACCAAAACATTGGCTTTATCTAGAGTATTATCCTGGCTTCTTGGGAGCCTACAATTCTGCCAGCCAGATTCTGAACCATTAATCTGGTTTCCACTGTCAATATTTTATTAACAATGGAGATATTCATGTGTTTTTTTCCCCCATTTCCCTCCCCGAGTTCTCTTCTGAAAAGACTTTGCTGTAGTCCCTGACTTGTTTAATGAATTATTGTTAACATTCTTTGGCTTATTATGTTTTTTCATCTGTGATATGTTGTGCCTTATAAGCACACCAGGATATTCACTCACAATTTTAGAGTGCTTTTCAACTACCATTCCGTTGCAATTTCTTTTCTCTTTCAAAATTGAGAAGAGGGTGCTTTTTAGCTTGTTTGATTATCAGGCTCCAATTCAGCTTGAGAAACACAGATGAGCTAGTGCTTGAAAGCAAGGACCATGATTCCTGAGCACAGCAATTCCTCTGCAACCTTCTCATAGGGTAGCTCTTCCCTTTACCACACCCTTGCTCCATGGGACTTAGTAGGCGGGACAGGTGTTCCTCTTGCTCCTCATGTCAACTTTCAAGCCATTATTCTCCCCCTCCTCTCTCTAATCACATCTTTGTATCTCAGGTGTTTGTGCTATCTGCTGCCCTTCTTTGCTGCAATCATCTATAAAACCACTATTACTTTCGCATTTTGTTTGATGCTCTTTGAGAAGTTTTAGTTCCCTCCCATATTCTCTCTGGGCTTCCCAGGAGGCTCAGTGGTAAAGAAGCCACCTGCCAGTGCAGAAGAGGGGAGTTCAATCCCTGGATCGGGAAGATCCCCTAGAGGAGGAAATGGCAACCCACTCCAGTATTCTTATCTGGGAAGTCCCATGGACAGAGGAGCCTGGTGGGCTACAGTCTGTGGGATTGCAAAAACTTGGACAAAACTTAGAGACTAAACAACAGCAGCAATATATTCTCTTTAGTACTGTTTCCATTACAAGTCCTTGTGATTTCAGTACCATGTAGCTAACCCTTCAGTTCCTGGTCTCCCAGTTCCTTGTCCACCTTCTGACTTCAATAACCATCTGCCATGGTCATACTCTAGACCTTGTCGTATGAACACATTTAATCCTTCGATAATTGCCATTTCATACGTCCTCTTTTCCAACTACTACCTTTTATCTTATTTCTCACTTTCTCTAATATTTTTACTTCAGCAGTACTGCTAGGCGCTACAACCCACCACTCCCTCATGTTCACACTTCCCGCCTTTCATCAACTCCCTTTGCCTCTCTCTCCCTTCTTCATACTCTTCTGGCAAAACCAATCCTGTTGCCATCCAACTCTCTTGCCAAGCCTGCACTGGCTCCTTTACAGACTTGAAAAAAGCATCCAATGGTCTCATTTTAAATTCAAGTCTAATAACTTTCCAGTGATCTCTCAGTTTTGCCAGGCAATCAGGCCACATTCCCCTAATACATCCATTCTCTCACTCCTGGATAACTGCTTCCTCCTTCACTTTTATCCTCAAGCCTTCATTCTCCCTATTTTACTGAGAAAAAAGTTGCACTCATCGGTCTACCATTCCATCTATTGCCTTTGTGCATTTGTGCCTGTTTTCTCTTCCTTCCCTTCTGTTGCTGTGGATGACCTGCCTGTGTTCCACTCAAAGGCCATTCTTTTCCTTCTGTACTTGATCCATCTCTTCCCCCATAGCCTACCCATCACAGTGTTAGTGCTAAGCCGACTTCTGGGTTATTCCCGTTGGCAGAAACACATGCTATTGTTTCTCCAATCCTTAGGAAAAAAATTAATACTATTTAGGAAAAAAATCTGAAAAAAATAGAGAAAAACATATGTGTATATATGTATTTACATATGTCTATACATACATGTACAATTTATTGATGTCTTTCTAGAAACAATTGCTATTATCCTCTTGATATTTTAATATTTCTTTCCAGTCTTTTTTCTATATCCATATGCATTTTTATATAAGCAGTGTATATATATGTGCATATGCATATTTAAAGTTATACCTAAACATATTTAATATGTGGTGGTGATGGTGATGCCTAGCATTAGCTCCATATCAAGCAGAATACTCTGGAGCACAGAGGCAGAAGGGACTAATACTGCTCATGGAAGCTAAAATTTGCTTCACAGAAGAGATGCCGTCTCACCTGACTTTAAAATACGAGCAGGAAGTTGCCATGAAGAGAATGGAGGAAAGGTCCAGAACACTAAGTCAGCATGTTCAGAAAATACTCTTAAGGAAAATGCAGTTACAGCGGGAAGGGAAATTATCTGAAATTGAAAATTTTAAATATAGACTTTTGTGTTAATTCTAAAGTCCAGATAGTTGAATACATGTATTTTTTTAAATGTCTACAGCATTTTATTATTTTTAAAAATTTATTTATATTTTTAATTGAAGGTTAATTGCTTTACAGAATTTTGTTGGTTTCTGCAAAACTTCAGCATGAGTCAGTCATAGGTATACATTAATACTATTTAGGGAAAATCTGAAAAAATAGAGAAAAGCGTATGTATATAGACCTATTTGTATATGTATATGCACACATATATACACACATGTACAATTTATTTGTGTTCTTTGTAAAAGCAGTCTCTATTATCCTTTTGATATTTTAATATTTTCTTCCATATATCCATATACATTTTTATACAAGTGGGTTTTACTATGTAAATGGTTTTGCATTCTCTTCTTTCTTCCTTAATATTATATGGTAAATATACTTTGCTGAGAACTTGCAATCTCAGATTTTGTATCACCTCTTATGTGTATTATTTCTAAGTAATTGTGCCTTCATAAGTATCACTGCAAATTAGAAAGCTGAGATTAGTTTTATGGAGCAAAATAATCTTGTTAGAAGCAGGATTCAAACTCTGGTCTGACCCCAAAGTACTTGTAACTTTTTAACCCTTCATCAGTTCAGTTCAGTTCAGTTCAGTTGCTCAGTCGTGTCCAAGTCTTTGCGACCCCATGAATCGCAGCACAGCAGGCCTCCCTGTCTATCACCATCTCCTGGAGTTCACTCAGACTCATGTCCATCGTGTTGGTGATGCCATCCAGCCATCTCATCCTCTGTCGTCCCCTTCTCCTGCTGCCCCCAATCCCTCCCAGCATCAGAGTCTTTTCCAATGAGTCAACTCTTCGCATGAGGTGGCCAAAGTATTAGAGTTTCAGCTTTAAACCTTCATAGTGATATTTAATTGCTACATAATATTTCATTGTTATGAATATACCATAATTTACTTAAATATACCTCTATTTCCAGATATTTTGGCTGTTTGCAATTTGTCTATTATAAATAATACCAGTAATGAACATCTTTGGAGTCTGTTATTTCCTGTATTTAGGGCTCATGTATTACAAGAAATTCCTAGAATTCGTTATTAGGTCAAAAGGCGCAAAGCCCTAGCATATTGACATTTTGCTTTCCAGAAAAACCCATGGCATTTCTGATATTGTATAAACAGTTGACTTCAATGAAAAAATTTCCTATCTTTGATTGATGGGCCACAGATGTAGTGCTTTATTGATCCCCTTATAATGAATTCACTACCATAAATGATTCAGTGCAGTATGTTCTTTATTCAACCTGTAATCCACAAAACAGTTACTTACCATAATAAAACTAATTATAATAATTGTGGGCTTAAGTGAAATTCCAGGATAATATAAATTATTTAAAAAAACCCTAAGTAACAAAAACTGTAACAATGTCAACAAAATCAACCCCAGATTGCTCTTTCCAATCTATCTAAACATGTTTTGGTGTCTGAATAAAGAATGTGTTATTATTCCCCAACAAAGCCAAGTTTGCCCTTGTGTGTTTTACTTGGGATGAATGTTATTCAGAGGTGAGACTTTGATCACCACTTCTGTTTCTAGGACATGCTTTTACATTGGCAGTAACTGAAATTTATCCAAATAGACTTTCAAAGCTCCCAAGTGTTCTAAATTTATCTCACTCAATTTCTTTGGTTTAGAAACTAGTTTGGAAATCTCACAAGGCCAACTTGTCTTCAGTAATTTCTAGTGCTTCTTGTTTGGGGCAGGCTAGAAAAAGCTCCGAGATGCTGCTAAATTTGGTGCTTGGCAGAAGCCATAACACACAGAGAGAAATGCATGAAGTGTAAAACCTAAAATATCAAAACTCTTTGACATTTCAAACTAATTTCAAATGTAAAGAGATTATAAAATGATAACATCTGCATAAATCAGCTGTGTAGACAACCTATGTTAGTGAAAGAAAAAAAAAGAGAGTCTAAATGGGATAATACATTTCTTTAACATATACCGATCATTTTTAAAATCTAATGTTTGCATATGAATGGAGTGATTTAGCCCACTAAAAAAAAAACTATGTATTTTTTTTTTCCTACTGATTAAAAACAGTGTTAGAATTCGCCAGAGATGAACATTTAATGTATGGACCAACAAGAAACACTGTACCATGATAAGATGTAGCATATTGTTCCTGAAGACCTGGGCTTAAATCCTGGCTTCACACACGTTTACTGTAAAACTTGGGGGCAATTTACTCAAATAGTGTGCATCTTAGTTACTTCATCTGCAAGATGGAAATACCCATATCCACCACCCTGAATTGTTCTGAAGATCAAGATGAGACAATGTTCATGTAAGCATAAAAGCATTATGAACACTCTAAAGCCCTCTATAAATATGACGTGTTCCTTTAACTTTTTCTTAATTGCTAATTATACTGAGTACTTGGAATTAACTGAGAAGGAGGTTCTCAAGAAGTTTAAGAAAAAATTTACCTTTTACATTTGGCAAGGGGAAATTGTTAATTAGAATGGGGTGTTGTGTATGACTGTCTTTTAGGTGTAGATGTTTAGTCAGCTGTTAGTGAATTGTAGTTGTCTCCCCCAAATCCCCATTCCATTCCTCCTTCTCCTAGTCAGTCATCAAAGAAATACAGTTTGATTATTCAAGTGTCCTTTCAAGTGACAGGAACAGGGACAGTGAAAAATGAACTTTCATTAATAACATGGTCCTTTCCATGTATTTAAATACCAAAATGGAGTGTATATGTGTGAAAAAATGGTTGAATTCTAAGGATATATTTAGCCATTCTTTCCTCCCCTCGCCTCCCCTGCCCCGTCCCTTAACAAAGTGATGTCACTGTGAATAGAGTTTGACAGAGATGATGCAATATGAAAACTGCATCTGTTTGATGATTGGGGAAATTCTAGGCAAATTGGATGTTAAGGAAAACCCATAAATAAGTATTTGAATCCAGGCCCATTACTGTTTCTTAGGCACCCAAGTCAACTTCTTGGAAGGATAAGTCCTCTGATATGCAGATGTCCTTTCAGAGGCAATGTGTGCACGGTCCAGAGGAGATTTTGACTGAGGTTCAGTTGCATTTGGCTCCAGAGCTCAAGTTACTACTAGCAATAGGCTTTTATTCAAATATCTGTCTGTGAGTACTTGTAGTCAATGGAAATCGCTAGTGAGTAACAGGGAGATGGATTTGGCATTGCATTTTGAAGAATGGAACAACTGCTTAGTATTTATCCTGTCTATGAATCTGCACTTCAAATATTTGTTAGTCATCCAAATAACTTCTCCCTGGTAAATATAGTTACAAAACCAACTTTTTGGTTGTTGTAAATTTTTTGTCTTCCAACATTATTGACCAGTGTTTTTAAGGTATTTATGTCAGAATTGAGTTTTCCAGGCAGATAAGAATTAAAACAACAACAACAAATGAATTAAACATTACCTTCTTTCACCTGTGAATGCAAGATTCTCATCTGTATTTTTAAGATTAAAAATATATTCTAATTGTGAAAGATTCTAGCCATACAAGAGCTAATGGCGTGGCTGTTGTTTAATGTGTATTCTTTGGCCACCTGATGCAAAGAGCTGACTCATTGGAAAAGACCTTGATGCTGGGAAGGATTGAGGGTAGGAGGAGAAGGGGGCAGCAGAGGATGAGATGGTTGGATGGCATCACAGACTCAGTGGACATGAGTTTTGAGTCAACTCAGGGAGATAGTGAAAGACAGGGAAGCCTGGGTGCGGCAGTCCATGGGGTCACAAAGAGTTGGCCATTACTCAGTGATTGAACAATGAACAACAACAATGGGTATACAGTTTCAATTATCCAAGATGAAAAGAGTTCTGGAGATTGGTTGAGCAACATCAGTGTGTTGTCAGTTCACTTCAGTCTCTCAGTCATGTCTGACTCTTTGCAACCCCATGAATCGCAGCACACCAGGCCTCCCTGTCCATTACCAACTCCTGGAGTTCACTCAAACTCAGGTCCATTGAGTCAGTGATGCCATCCAGCCCTCTCATTCCCTGTTGTCCCCTTCTCCTCCTGCCCCCAATCCCTCCCAGCATCAGAGTCTTTTCCAGTGAGTCAACTCTTCACATGAGGTGGCCAAAGTACTGGAGTTTCAGCTTTAGCATCATTCCTTTCAAAGAATACCCAGGACCTTTAGAATGGACTGGTTGGATCTCCTTGCAGTCCAAGGGACTCTGAAGAGTCTTTTCCAGCACCACAGTTCAAAAGCATCAATTTTTTGGCACTCAGCTTTCTTCACAATCCAACTCTCACATCTATATGTAACCACTGGAAAAACCATACCTTGACTAGATGGACCTTTGTTGGCAAAGCAATGTCTCTGCTTTTGAATATGCTATTTAGGTTGGTCATAACTTTCCTTCCAAGGAGTAACTGTCTTTTAATTTCATGGCTGCAGTCACAATCTGCAGTGATTCTGGAGCCCCCAAAATAAAGTCTGACACTGTTTCTACGGTTTCCCCATCTATTTCCCATGAAGTGATGGGACCAGATGCCATGATCTTCATTTTCTGAATGTTGAGCTTTAAGCCAACTTTTTCACTCTCCTCTTTCACATTCATCAAGAGGCTTTTTAGTTCCTCTTCACTTTCTGCCATAAAGGTGGTGTCATCTGCATATCTGAGGTTACTGATATTTCTCCCGGCAGTCTTGATTCCAGCTTTGCTTCTTCCAGCCCAGCGTTTCTCATGATGTACTCTGCATAGAAGTTAAATAATCTGGGTGACAATATACAGCCTTGACGTACTCCTTTTCTTATTTGGAACCAGTCTGTTGTTCCATGTCCAGTTCTAACTGTTGCTTCCTGATCTGCATATAGATTTCTCAAGAGGCGGGTCAGGTGGCCTGGTATTCCCATCTCTTTCAGAGTTTTCCACAGTTTATTGTGATCCACACAGTCAAAGGCTTTGGCATAGTCAATAAAGCAGAAATAGATGTTTTTCTGGAACTCTCTTGCTTTTTCCATGATCCAGCAGATGTTGGCAATTTGATCTCTGATTCCTCTGCCTTTTCTAAAACCAGCTTGAACATTAGGGAGTTCATGGTTCACGTATTGCTGAAGCCTGGCTTGGAGAATTTTGAGCATTAGTTTACTAGCATGTGAGATGAGTGCAACTGTGTGGTAGTTTGAACATTCTTTGGCATTGCTTTTCTTTGGGGTTGGAATGAAAACTGACCTTTTCCAGTCCTGTGGCCACTGCTGAGTTTTCCAAATTTGCTGGCAAATTGAGTGCAGCACTTTACAGCATCATCTTTCAGGATTTGAAACAGCTCAATTGGAATTCCATCACCTCCACTAGCTTTGTTCGTAGTGATGCTTTCTAAGGCCCACTTGACTTCACATTCCAGGATGTCTGGCTCTAGGTGAGTGGTCTCACCATCGTGTATCTTGGTCTTGAAGATCTTTTTTGTACAGTTTTGCAATGTGTTTAACACCACTCAACTGTATACCTGAAGATGGTTAAGATGGTAACATTTTTGCTAGATGTATTTTATCACAATTAAAGATAAAATTTTTTTAAGCTCATAGGGTAAAAATGAATGTCTCTCCTTTATCCATGTCTAAATCCCACATTCTTCCCCAGCTATAACTGTGGAAGCAGGTTAGCCCCGTAAACTGGAATTTAGTTACAGAGTTTGGGAGAGAAGCACTCTCTGCCTGAGCAAAACAAAACTTCTTCACAAAGAATCCCATTAGTGGTAGTGGTTAACAGCTCTATTTTTTCTTTTTTTAATGGCATAATCTTACAAGTTATTGCAGAATGAATACATTTTCATATGCACATTCACGTTGTTTGGTTTCTGATTCATTTTGCTTAAATTGAGACTTTTAAGACCATGAGAAAGAACCCCAGATACCATCACTGGGGTTTTCCCCTCTGTGACAACTCACACAGGGACTCAGGGACAACAGTAAAGAGAAGAAAATTTATTTGAGCTTGTCACCTAATCAGGGCATACTTTCTTTAATATAGTGGCCTCATCTCCATATACCTATTTGCTCCACATTATTGACAAAATACTAGCAAGTCGGCTGCTTGTCTGCCTGCCTGGGGTGGATCTGCCCGAGAGGCGGTTGCATGTCCTGTTCCTTGTTCTCTGAGTCATGCCTTCCCCAACTGTGTGTTTTTGCCAAGACGGTGCACAAACAAGTTGTTCATTGTTTAATCTGTCACTGAGGCCAGGGCTTAAATCTTCTCCAAGCTTCAGGTATTATTCAACTCTGCTCTTTCTTTCTCACCCCTCTTTTTAAGTGTTTTTGACCTCAGAGAGACTGTCTTTCACCTAATTTTCAAAAAGAAAAAAAAATCTCTGTGTGTAAATTTCCCCTTAAAATAATATATGTATTTTCAGGTCTCTTGGTTTGTTGCTAGAGCAAGTGAATATTAATTGGGAGCTGCGGTTCATACCTACTTCACAGCAGTATGCTCATTAGATGCTTGATGTGAGTGAGCAGTGTGATGAGGCTGCGAGGGATGTCATTTGAATTTCTAGGGAGTATTAAACTGCTGTCTGGGGAAAGAAGCCAGGAGGAAGGGTCACACTGCTTCTTATGGCCTGACTGTACCTGCAGCTGGCAATATCTCTTCTGGTGGCATCACCTTGATTTCAGAGTAGGGGGCTTGGAATTCCGGCAGCTGAGTGAAGAAAGTTGAAACCACATCCTTCGTCAATTGAGTCATGTATTGAACTGCTAATCTGTGTCTTCTCTAGGCCATGGGGATTATTTTTGTTGTTTAGTTGCTAAATCGTGTCTGACTCTTTTGTGACCCTATAGACTGTAGCCTGCAAGACTCCTCTGTCCATGGAATTTCCTAGGGAAGAATACTGGAGTGAATTGCCATTTCCTCCTCCAGGGGATCTTCCCATCCCAGGGATCAAACTTGTGTTTCCTTCATTGGTGGGTGATTCTTTACCACTGAGCCATAGTGGTGTGAAAATAAACAAAAAAAAACCAGTTAAAATCCTGGTATTTATGGAGTTTACATTCTGAGTGGAGTCACAGACCATGAATAATCAGACAAATCAATAGAAAACTATTACATACATAGTGATAAGTACTGGGAAGAGAAATAGGTAGAATTAGGTGATTGAGAGTGACCGGGGTGCTGGTTTTGAGTGTTCAGGGATCATTCTGAGTGGGTGATACTGAGTAGACACCCAAATGGAGTAAGGGAATAAGCTGTGGAATATCTGGGGACAGGGTATTCCAGGAAAGAGGAATAGAGAATAAAAGGCCATGAGATGAATGTTTGTGTCTCCTAAAATGCAGGTGTTGAAACCTAATCTCTAATGTGATAGCATAGAAGGTAGGGCCTTTGGGAGAGGATTAGGTCATAAGAGAGAAACCTTCATGAAGAGTATTAGTGCTCTTATGAGAGACCCCAGAGGGTCCCCTTGCCCCATCCACCAAACAAGGACCCTGTGAGAAGGCACTGTCTGTGAACGAGGAAGTGGTTTCTCACCAGACACCAAACACGTTGGTGCCTTGATCTTCGACTTCTAGTCTCCAGAACCGTGGGGAATACATTTTTGTTGTTTATAAGTCACCCAGTGTATGCTTTTTGTTATACCAGCCCAAACAGACTAAGACAGGTGGGAACACGAGAGCAAGGAAACTTTGAGGCTAAAGTGGAGTGAGAAATGAACAATGGTGGGAAGTGGGATTCTTGTAGGCCCTGATGTGGGCTTTGCTTTCATTCTAAGAGTGATGGGAAACTGTTGGAAGGTTTTGAGCAGGGAAACATTGGTCTGTTTCTTAAGAGCACTCTTTTTGCTTTGTGAGCTTCCCAGTTGGTGCAGTGGTAAAGAACCTGCCTGCCAGTGCAGGCGACACAGGGGCACGTAAGTTCAATCCCTGGGTCGGGAAGATCTCTGGAGTAGGAAATGGTAAACCACTCCAGTATGCTTGCCTGGAAAATTCCAGGGACAGAGGAGCCTGGCAGGCTACAGTCTATGGGGTCAAAAGAGGTGGATCTGACTGAGCACCTACATCATGCCATGCAACTGTGTTATGGAGAATGTATGGTTGTAGGATGGCCAGATTTGACAATAGCCCATAGATGCTCAACTGGTAAAGGAAGATGAGGGGCAGGAAAGGGGCTGTTGCTGTTGCTGCAAATGTTTACAGAACCTTTATGAGTAGAAAGACTTTTTTTATGTATCCTCAAGTAAAATATGCTGAAGTTATTTTAAAAAGGAGAGAAATTTCAATTCAATTCAAGAAAGCGCCTACACTAAAACTTATTTTTTCTCTGATTATAGAAATAATCGTTTAGAAAATCTGTAAGAAAGGAGTTAAGTACAAATAAAATGTACTGCTCAAAATCCCACTGCTCAGAAATAACACTTCACATTTTCTACAAGTTTCTAGACTGTTCTATGTGCATACAAATAGAAATTGTTTTAAAATTATTTTTATTATGCAGCTATTGTTGTACTTTTCTGTAATATAAATTTTCATTTATCCATATACCTTGAATATTTCTTCATCTCATGAAATATTATAGAAAATGACTTCACTGTACTCATATACATGAGCCATCATTAATTACAACCATTTTGTGTAGGAGTGAGCAGTCAAGTGGTCTTTGGTTTTTTTCTTTTTGCTGTTATAAATAACACTGTAAAGAACAGCCTGGAATTTGCATCATTGTGTAAATCTCTGGTAATTTCCTTTAGATAGATTTTTAAAAGATTATCTGGTTGAAATACATGCATCTTTTAAAGGTTCATGTTTTATATTGCTACAGTTTGTACCAATCATACTTCTACCAATTAAGATGTTCCATTTCTTCCCATTCTAGTTTGAGAAAGCTAAAGTGGAACAAGCTCCATTAGAAGGAAGAGATTTCCATGTCGCTGGAGGCATTTTAGTAGGTGCTGGAATGTCCTCTGGATGGGATGTTATCCTGAGAAATTTAGTTGAGCATTTGAAGTGTCAGTGGAGTTTTAGGATTCCTTTCCAATTTAAGAATGGGAGTAGCAGAAAGAAAGAGGAAGGAATGCTGAGTAATTTGGTTGGCTATACTCTGTTCTATATATAGATGTATCAGTTGATTTTGGTGATAATTCACATAAAGCAATTAAAAGCACATACACACAGCAAAAACAACAGTGGGAGTACATGTAAGCAATTTTCTGCAACTTGTTGGAGGTTGAATTTAGCAAAGGCCAAGTAGGATAACAGAGGTTGGAAATATGCTTTAGTTTATGAACATTCAATTTAAAATAAAACTTATATAATTTAAGAAAAGTGAATTATTCATTGTTCTTAGACTTTCTCTTGTACAAAGCATAACATCACATAATTCAAATATTGCCACATCTATTATTCATTTAACAGTTTATACCTTAATGAAAATATTTTCCATATAACACAGGGAACCCAGTTCGGTGCTTTGTGATGACCTAGAGGAGTAGGACGGGGAGGTGGTAGAGAGGGTCAAGAGGGAGGGGGACATATGTATGCTTATGACTGATTTTCATTCTGCCAGTGGCAGAAACCAGCACAACATTGTAAAGCAATTATCCTCCATAAAAAGAAAAATGTATAAAACACTAATTCTAAGTTGTCTGCTGGGCTCTGGGGTTACAACAGCAAATAGAACATGATTCCTGCCTTTCATGGTTTTACTGCTTACAAGGGGAGACAGGTGAGCAATTCCAATCATTTCAGTTTGATGAATTCTAGGACCAATACTTTACAACATACATAGCATTCCATGGCAAACGGGGAGAGGTATCATCACACCAATGGACATGAGGACAAGTAGGCCCGGTTTCAGAAAAAAAAAATCACTGGACTGAAATTTAGGTTTTGTTCTCTTGTAGGTATTATCTGGCTGGATGAGGTTGGGTAACTCATTTAACCACATCTAAAATATTTTGGGAAAATAATATTTACCTAATATGGTTTTTGTAAAAGTAAATAGAACAGCATGTGAAATCAGCTAGCACAATGAGAGGCATGTACTGCGAGTAGATGTTAGTGAATCACTGAATAGATGCATCATTTGATAGAATACACCTTCCCAAGGAATTTTATGAACAGCCCACCAGAAAAGCATAGAGAGACTAGTTATTGCAATTAGAAATACAATTTTTTTTTCTACATACAATGCATTTTCCCCAAGGAGAATACCCTACATAAATCTAGATCAAAATTATGTTTGGAAATGAATTTTCATGAAGTTAGAATACCAACTAAGATGTATCACAATTGGACAAAACTCAGGAAGTCAAGTGAAAGTTTTCTATTCATAGCACACACTGGCAGGAGGAATTTCTCTTCGCTAATTATCTCATGTCCTGAGCAGCACAGAGATGATTGCTTTGTGCCTAATGATTAGGAAGGTCAAGTTAAATCTGCAGATAAATAGAGGCGCACATTCAGTGTACCAAAATACCTCTCCAAAGAAGGACAAAAGTGCTCTCAAGCAGTGAACACTTGACAGAAGTGGTTGCAGGGTATGGCTGAGGGGGGAGGTGGGGCTCAGGATGTCAGCCTCTCTGGAGATGATCCTCTGTCCCATTCCAGACTGTCTTCTTCCCGGTGACACCAAGTCTGCTGAGTAGAGGAAGTTGGTGTTGTCTCCCAGGCTATGCACTGGACCCTGCTGACACAACAGTGAACTAGACTGCCAAGTTCTGGGCTGTGAAGAGCATGGGGTCTAGCAGGAAATACATCTATTTAAAAACACACAAGCAGCTGACTCTTATGGAAGTGGAAGTTTAGGAAATGATGACAAATTCTAGGGCACGTGGGCTCAGCCTGGGGCACCTGGCCCAGAGTCCTCTCAGAACATGCTGTGAGCTCTGAGCAGCCTGCTGATTGTACATTTATGGTCAAAGAGATAATTTTAATTTCCAAATGAGCAGTGACATAGCCTTTAGCAGAATCCCAGAAGCCTTTGTGCTGTTCTGTAATAGATGACCTGAGCTATTGATTTTGTCCTGATGACAATTCAGCCTTAGCTTCCCCCAAAGAAATATAATCAAGTAACAAAGGGTAAATGTTTAACTTTGGTAGTAATCAAATAAATGCAAGTCTGAACAACTTGCATAATACTATCAAATTAAAGATTTAAGTGAATATTCAGTGCTGATAATGATCAAAAAATGCTTTCATGGCTGATAAGGTGTGAAAATTGATATAATCTTTGAAAAAGCAATTTGGAAGTTCGAATCAAGAGCCTTAAAAACTTCATACTCTTTGATCAACTTATTCTAATTCTATGCTGGAAACAAAGTAGTTTTTGTTAGTTTTTTTGCTTTTGCCAAATAAAATTACTCCAAGGTTTAAAAAAAAATAAAACCTGTTTCTAAAGAGAATCCCCCAAACAGGTGGAAAGATCATCGCATACAAACATACTCATGACAGATTTATTTGGAACTCTGAGATCTTACAAATAATCTATTTGTCTAACAACAAAATGATTGATTAAATTATGTGCATCTAATGAAACCTTCATGGGATAATGGAGCCAATAAAACTGATAGTTTAAAATGATGCTTTGTTATAATGTTTATAATAATAGCTAACTTTTGGTTTCTAATAAAAGAAGCAGCTCAAAGCACTAATGATGTGCTACCATTTATTTAACAACTCAGCACATAGTGTCACATGGCATCATCTAGTACTATGGAATCTAGTTTTTAAATATGTGCTGTTAATTAATACAATTGTGACTGTCTCAAACAAATAATAAACCCCCTAACTTTGCAAAATAAAAAAAGACTGGAAAGAAATGCACCATTTTGTGAGCAGTGATTGACTCTCCCGTAATCCACATGGCATGTGTGATTATTTTCTTCATTTTTTTTTCATTTTCCAAATGTGCCAAAATTAGCATATATTTCTCTTAGAATGGACATATGGACATCAGGCCTGAGGAAATTTTTTTTTCTTTTCTTAAAAAGCAGTCCTGTTTTTGATCTGTTGTCCTGAGTGAAAAGAAAGCCTGAAGCATTGCCTTAATAAATAGGCCTCTCATGACTTAAAAAGTCAGATACCCGTAGACTCATAGGGTCGATAGGTCACTAATTACAAGGCAATACTATTTTTTTTTCCCCAGGACAAAAAGACACTTACTTATTGAGTGGCTACTATGTGTACAGCCCCTTTACATCAATTCCCACCTGCTTTCCACTGGCAAATTCCTACTCATTTGTCCTTGAGTAGTGTCAGGTATCAGTTGCTTTCCATAGATTTTCTCCACTTTATCAGACTTGCCTGGCCTCTGCTTTGCCTGTCTGACTCAGAGGAAGCAGAGTCAAAAAAGTTTACTGAGAGCTTTCTGAGGGCAGGGACTATATCCCTAGCTGCTGGCACATGGTGAACACATAGGCTGCGGATCACTATTTTAGGTGCTCTGGAAAGACAGGGAGTAGTACAAGAAATGTATTTGCGCTTAAAGATTTTATGAATAATTATGATGTATAAAACTAATTAACAGTGCATATTTAAAAGCTAAAAAAGGCAGCAGTGGATGTTGGATGGTTTAATATGTTTGTTAAAGGGTGACCTGCCATTAATGCTTTAGGGGTTGCTTCTTTGGTTAGAAATCAAAAGATACTAGGAAAACAATATTTGGCTTGGATGTACTTTTTCATGTGATTAAATTATTTAGTTTCAGTCTATAATTTTTTAAATCAGTAAAACAAATACACTCTTTAATAATCATATATTCCACTTACACAAATATAAGGAATTATCAGGAAATCTTTTTACCTTTTTGTCATGACTAATCTTGCAGTTGATTTATAACTGAACAAACATCAGAAAATGTAATGTCATCCTTAAAATGTACTTTTTTTTTTTTGGTGGGATTGTGTGGCTTTCTTTAATAGTCATTGAGATGTTTACCACATAAGTTAGAAAAGCTGGTTCTTCAGATAGTTTATGACTAGAATAAATGATTCTACTCAGATTAGTAAGTAAGAGTCCCTTTTTCCAACTGAGAATTACATGTACTCCTGCTTGGGAAGAGATGGGCTTCTTCTGTGAGGAAGCTTCATTATCAGTTCAGTTCAGTTCAGTTGCTCAGTCGTGTCCGACTCTTTGCGACCCCATGAATCGCAGCACGCCAGGCCTCCCCTGTCCATCACCATCTCCCCAGAGTTCACTCAGACTCATGTCCATTGAGTCGGTGATGCCATCCAGCCATCTCATCCTCTGTCGTCCCCTTTTCCTCCAGCCACCAATCCCTCCCAGCATCAGAGTCTTTTCCAATGAGTTAACTCTTCGCATCGGGTGGCCAAAGTACTGGAGTTTCAGCTTTAGCATCATTCCTTCCAGAGAACACCCAGGGCTGATTTCCTTTAGAATGGACTGGTTGGATCTCCTTGCAGTCCAAGGGACTCTCAAGAGTCTTCTCCAATACCACAGTTCAAAAGCATCAGTTCTTCGGCACTCAGCTTTCTTCACAGTCCAACTCTCACATCCATACATGACCACTGGAAAAACCATAGCCTTCACTAAACTGACCTTTGTTGGCAAAGTAATGTCTCTGCTTTTGAATATGCTATCTAGGTTGGTCATAACTTTCCTTCGAAGGAGTAAGCGTCTTCTAATTTCATGGCTGCAGTCACCATCTGCAGTGATTTTGGAGTTTATTGCAAGTAGGAATAAAGGGAATCCTCATGTACTTTTCTCTTCATTGAATGGATGACTTCACAAATTTTGTAGATTATGTCAATTTACCTTCCTTTCTCCTTTACCACTGGGGCAGGGATGCGAAGGATATATTTTCCAACCTTTATATTGCTCCCTTATGGGTGTTCTTTGGAAGGAATGATGCTAAAGCTGAAACTCCAGGACTTTGGCCACCTCATGCAAAGAGTTGACTCACTGGAAAAGACTCTGATATTGGGAGGGATTGGGGGCAGGGAGGAAAAGGGGACAACAGAGGATGAGATGGCTGGATAGCATCACCAACTCGATGGACATGAATTTGAGTGCAATTGGGGAGTTGTTGAGGCCTGGAGTGCTGTAATTCATGGGGTCGCAAAGAGTCGGACACGACTGAGTGACTAAACTGAACTGAATGTAAATTATATAAAACTTTTAATTTACATTAATTTTTTATTTATGGAAAAATACATTCCATTTATGTTTCTGTTATTGTTGTTGAGTCACTAAATTGTGTCTAACTCTTTGCAACCCCATGGACTGTAGCACACCAGGCTTCTCTGTCTTTACTATCTCCTGGAGTTTGCTCAAATTCTTGTCTTTTGAGTTGGTAATGCTATCTAACCATCTCATCCTCTGCCACTCCTTTTTCCTTTTGTCGTCAATCTTTCCCAGCATCAGGGTCTTTTCCAGTGAGTCCGCTCTTCACATCAGGTGGCCTAAGGAGTGGAGCTTCAGTTTTAGCATCAGTCCTTCCAATGAGTATTCAGGACTGATTTCCTTTAAGATTGACTAATTTGATCTCCTTGCAGTCTAAGAGACTCTCAAGTCTTCTCCAGCACCACCGTTAGAAAGCATCAATTCTTCGGCACTCAGCCTTCTTGGTGGTCCAACTCTTAAATCTGTATGCAACTACTGGAAAAATCATAGCTTTGACTATATGGACCATTGTTGGCAAAGTGATATCTCTATTTTTTAATATGCTGTCTAAATTTGTCACAGCTTTCTTTCCAAGAAACAAGTGTCTTTTAATTTCATGGCTTCTTTCACCATCCACAGTGATTTTGGAGCCCAAGAAAATAAAACCTGTTCCACTTATATGTGCCATTTATTCTCTAAACATAGACCCATAAACATACCCTCTCAGAGCCCAAAACAAATGGTAGTGGAGTTAAGCTATGTAGATTCTGTAACATGGTTTGTTACTAGGATGAACAGGGCATGACTTGGGCTGACTATATTGCCTATAAATATCCCTGAGTAATATAGATGTAGACATTTTTCATTATGCAAAAAGGATATTTATAACACTATTGATCAGATATTTAGATGTTAGCTCTAAGAGGAATATAAAAATTATTTCAAGTCTTCCTAGAAAAAAAATGCATCTTATGGTTCAAACAGTGAGGGAGAGTTATCAAAAAGAGAAATTGTTTCTGGTAGAAAATTGTAAATAGTGAATTTTACTCAAATAAGCAAGATCCCAACTTAAGTAATTATCAGTTATACATTGTAGGATTTACATAAGGCTGGCAGTAAGTTGGGCTTCAGGGAATTAATTCACATGGCCCACTGGACAATGGGATACCTGGCCAACCGTCTCAGTGGCTCTGATGATGCTGAGACAGTGCTTCTCATCAATCTTAGGAGAAATAGGGAGCTCTTGTAGCAAGTAAGAGTATGAAGACCTCAATAGAGCACTTGGTACAGAAGAAATTGTTTTTAATGGAAACTGGTAAACATCTAGAGTTGTGGGGTCACTGATAAATGAGACTTCCCAGTGGAGGAAGACCAGTATTCTGGCCTGGAGAATCCCATAGACTATATAGTCCATGGAGTCACGAAGAGCCAGACAGGACTGGGCCACTCTCACTTTCACCTTCAGACATGAATCCAGGGCATGTTACCTATCTGAGATTTAGTTTTCTCAGCTGTAAACTAACAACATCAGTACCAGCTTCATGGCATCGTGATCAGCATTACGAGTGAGGACACGTAAAGGCAAAGCATAGTTATCATTAATGCTCTTATCTGTGTTGTTATTGCCATTCAGCCTTACTGAAAAATAGGATCATGGGGGCGCTGGTAAACATTTTCCTGCTTCAGTTTCCTCTTGCTCTTGAGGTTGTCTGGCCTTCTCAAATTCTTCTTAGACTGTTCTAAGAACCCTCTGGACAGTCTCATGTGTGGAAGAGGCTTCTCAGCTACTCTGTGGTTTCCATTATTCACTGACCACCATATATCCCCTTCTAGTTCTGACTCACTATGGTTATAACTACTGTTAAGGCCACTGGTTGGTTTTAAACCTAGAGCAGCTCCAAGGTCATATGTCCTTCTTTTCCATCTCAGCTACAGTTTGGTCCTGTTCTCTCTCAAGAAAGAATTGCAGCCTTGCTATGCTTGCCTGCAGTCAACTTGTGTCTTATCCTCACCGCAAGCTGGGTTCAGTCAATGTTCCCTATGATCCTAATGTTTTATTCAGAGATTTATTTTCTTTTTTTCAGTGAACTTACTACTTCAAAAGACTCTGTCTATTGAGTCCACGGGGGCCAGAGAGAAATAAGGAAGACTGATAATGTGATCTATTCAAAACGGCCTCACCATGTGACACCATCTGCAATTGCGTCAAATGGTAATTGCCTCAAACGGTAATTGCATCAAATTTTTATTTCTTGAATCATTCTTCCATTCTTCCAATTCTACTGCATCCACTGGCTTGACAGACATCTCTGAATCCTAGGGTTGCCAAAGCTCAGGTTTCTGAAGTTTAGAATCCTGCTACAAAAATTAATCTCTCAAATGGAATGAGGTAGGTCAAGAAAAAACAACCTTCTTCCAATGAAATATGTAAACAGAGGCTCAACCACCATATTGAAAGTATTTCTGTAAAAGGAAGGTCAGAGTGTGGGCTAAGTATCCAGTGAGGTCCTTCTTATCTATAATATTTTTTTGATTGCTGGAAAATTTTACCATTATGTTTGTATCCCTGACAAGATACCTAATTTTACTTATGAGCAGCAAGGATGAGAAGAAGGAACAAATTTACACAGCTGCAGGCACGGACCCTTGGAACTCCTATAGATGCTTCTTTGTCAAAAATTGATCTGGTTGTTTCTTTAATTTTTTGGTAGAGATTATTTGTGTGTGCTGTGTGCTAAGTTGCTTCAGTTGTCTCCCACTCTGTGTGACCCTATGGACTGTAGCCTGCCGGTCTCCTCTGTTCATGGGATTCTCCAGGCAAGAATACTGGAGAAGTTGCCATTTCCCACTCCAGGGGATATTCCCAACCTGAGGATTGATCCCACATCTCTTATGTCTCCTGCATCAGCAGGCAGGTTTTTTCTTTCTTTCTTTTTTTTTTTTTTTTAACCACTACAGCCACCTGGGAAACCCAAGCATTATATTATTCAACACCCTGAAAGATGTTCAACAGCCTTTTATTAGTACACCCAGTTACTTAAATATAGACAGTACTAAATATGTGAGTAAGAACCTAGGGGATTGCCACTGTCCATTCATCCATTTGCTCCCTTGCACTACAAGGTATCTTTTACATTTGCCTTGCCTTTACAAATGGTGGGCAGGGCTCACAATGTGGCTTTTTTGTGGTCATCAGGGATTCTAATTCTTTGCCCAGCCAAAGAAGATGTTCTGTTAATAATTGAAGTCTACCATTTCATCTAAGAAACGTTGTACTCACTGCTTAATCTAAAATGACTCGATAAAAATCTCTGAGACTTGGGAAGGTCATTTCTAATGTATAAGAGAAAAAAATTCCAAGTTATTCAGGATTTTGAAAATACTTTCTGTAGTATACAGCCCAGAAGTAACGTGGTTTAGGTTATGAAGACAATTGAAGGAAAAGAAAAAAGACCCTCATTCTAGTTCCAGTCCTACTAATTTCTAGTCATATGGTCTTGGACCAACTAATTGACTTCTTTTGGGTCTCTGTTTCTTCATCTGTAAATACCATTCACATTGAGCTATACTGGTATTATTTGCTTACCGAAGGACAAAGAGATGTTTATGTACTACACTCAAAAGGTCAGACAGATGGGATTATTTTGGATTGAAAGTGCATATGTAGGAGTCAGGCCTTTTGTGAGCTACATAAATTCCCATGGGGTCTAGTAACTTGCTGTGTACCCAGCAGGAACCCAGAAAGTCTTATGATGGTGCTGAATATGACACCATTAAATAAGGCCACATTTAACACAGAGAAACCTGGGAAAGAAAACAAAAGAAAAACCTAGACTCCATCTCTAGGTACCTCGTGTGACTTCAGAGTGGTTACTTTGTAACATTTTCAGCTCTTTAATCGACTCATAAAAAGAACCAAATGCTAACAAAGGGAGGGAGAGCATATAATTGGAGCAATACAAAGGCTTATTGAGCCCATGAGGTGGGAAGTACAGTACTCTGAAAAGTACAACATCCTGAAATGCCTGGCTTCCTGCATCTATTCCTCTCAAAGGGACAGACTGCCCATAAAAGTTAATACTGGACGATGCTAGTGAAGGCATTTATGGGAGTTGCTTAGGATACATAATATGTTTGAATTGGGAAGGAGCTTAGAGATATTTTAGGCTAACCTCTTAATTTTATAGTTGGGAAAAGTAAGTTTCAAGGAAGTTGTGTGAATCCTTCAAAATTATATAATTTATGAAAGAGCTAGAACCAGATCCACAAGACTGTAAGCCATAGGGAATTCAAATCTTTCTGTTCTGACCTATTTTACTTATTTTCGAGTTTAAGTGACAGAAGATAATCTTATTTTCTTGATGTCTTGGTTTTAGAAGGCCTTGTCAATGCCCTCTCATTTCTTGTCTATGAAAACAAAATGAATCTAAAAAGCAGTTTCAGGAACACACTGTGCCAGCCAGGCACTGCCTTTCCTTGGCCATTGGTAACACAACTTGCTACAAAGTACTTGATGCCTTTGAATAGATTTCTTTTCTTTCCTTAGCATTTTTGGTGTTCAACATGCTGTTTAACTAGGAAAAGACCACACATTGTGAAGATCTACACATGCATTAAAAAGATTTCAATTTATGACTCTTTTCTACAGTCACCTTGAGGCAGCATAACCCAAAGGACACTTTCCTGCAGTAGACATAAACTGCTGTCAATTTCTTTTCTCATGGAAAAAAAAAATGCCTTCATAGAAATAGATATCTTCTTGGTTGATGAACTTTTTACTTGTTGATAGTCTTCTGTATAAATCTGAGACTAAATGATAGAAGAGACTTCATAAGGAGAAGGAAATGAAAATGGCATGAGACCTAACTTCCTTTTGCATCTGTGCATGGTTGTGGGCGGAGAAGGCAATGGCACCCCATTCCAGTACTCTTGCCTGGAAAATCCCATGGACGGAGGAGCCTGGTGGGCTGCAGTCCATGAAGTCGCTAAGAGTCAGACAGGACTGAGCGACTTCGCTTTCACTTTTCACTTTCATGCATTGGAAAAGGAAATGGCAACTCACTCCAGTGTTCTTGCCTGGAGAATCCCAGGGACAGGGGAGCCTGGTGGGCTGCTGTCTATGGGGTCAGACAGAGTTGGACACAACTGAAGTGACTTAGCGGCATGGTTGTGGGGAAAGGCTTGGGAAAAAGGTAATGCTCGTAATAGCACAGCTCAGGAAACAGGATGCCAAAGTCAATGCCTATGTCAGGAGAGCTGCCTGTGCTTCTTGCAGTGTCTTGAATGCTCTTAATCCTTTTGCAAATGCTTACTTAGTTGTAAGACAAGTCAAAGCAGTACTAAGGATATCTCAGCTGAGGAAGAACTTGTGGTCACCTAGGTAAAGTATAGCAAAGAGAACTGTCTCTTAATAAGGAAGAATTTTTCATTGAGATCTGGTCTAGGAAATGGACCCTCTTAAAACTCCCCCCCCCTTTTTTTTCTTTTCAAGATGTAAAGTGACCTGAACAATATTAAATGAGCAAAGCAACAGCTTTCTGGGTGCAAAGCTACTGAGTTCCTACTAATCTCTGTTTATACTGAAATTTCCACATAAGATTGATTCTGCACAAGAGAGAAAAGATTAGCTGAATCCCATATGACCCAAGAAGATACAGGGAGCAAATCATCTCTTCAGCCCTGTAATAGTTTGCTTCTGCTCTACAGTTTGAGTATCCCCAAATCTGATTTCCAAAACAAATTAGTCCAACCCTGAGTAAGGAATACCAACTCTCCATCTGGAGATTTCAAAAGTGTCCCAGTCTAGGTGCATCTGATGAGTGAGTGTCTAGGTTATAGAAACAGAGATACCCTCTTACCACTGTAATGTTTGTGTTGATAGGCTCTGTTTGGAAGATTAATTCTCAATGTCATTGTTCATGAATTACAGAGAATGAAAAGCAAGAGGAAGGAAAGCAGAGAAGGATGTGCTAAGGTTATGATGTTTTGGTGATATTTTCAAACCCTAAATTCTTCTACCAATCAGGCCATGTCATGTAAATTTAAAACTGTAATAACATTGGCTTACAGAAACATTTTCACTTGTGTGACTTCACCCGTCCTTGAAGTCAGAGTTCAAAAGTGTGTGTAAATAAGATGGGAGGAGGGGCACATGATCCCTGACCAACGACAACAATCACAGAAGTAGCTCAGAAATGTGTGTTAACGAGTCTAAGCTGAGAATGAGCTGAGGCTTGTCTAGCATGCTAATTCATACAGAAATGACATGCAAAGCAATAATCAGAGAAAAAAGGGTAATGGAGATCCATTTTTGACACATATGATGTAACTTTAACAATGTCTCAGAGGAAGCAGGACAACTGATGAGTTCCACTTACATCTTCTCATTAAGGATCTTCACATTGGAAAGGAGGGAATAAACATCACCATTAGGATGGAACTAAGGCGGTAAATTGATAAAAAATAATGGCGAGGAAACATCTTTCTTCTTTAAATCGTCAGTTAAGTATCTAAACTCAGAAAAGTGCATTTTTAGAACATAAAATGTTTGTATATTTGGTTACACAATGTATCCAATATGGAAAACTATGGAAAATGGGAAATGTCTCTCCCCAACCTGGCAAAAAAATAGATGTAGGCTAATGCCATCCAGGTTTCTTTTTAAGTAGATTCTAGGAAATAAAGAGAAATTGATGACCTTAATACAGTTTTCTTAAAACTTTCTAGAAAATTATGCTAAGCTTATCAGTTTGTTTTCATGACTTATAGGTACTGAAAACGGACAGCAAAAAATAATTAGACATCAGCATTGACTTATTAAAACAATTCATACCAAAATAAACACATTGTATTTTTATTGTCTTCAGTCTTCAATGAGGAATTTAATGGAATGTTAGGTCACATATGTAGAAATATGTGGAAATATAGTTGGAAGAGAGCATACTTATGGAAGTTCAACACTGGCTGAAGAGTTGAATTCAAGAAGCACTGGAAGCTAATTTATGCCCACTGGGGATGGTGTCCAGCAAGAGTCTGTACTGGGCCTGTGTGGTGGTTGGATGTCTTTTTTAACAAGTTCAATGGCGAGGTAGGAGAAGTTGTACTTCTTGATGCTGTATAAGTTACCAAGCTGGGGAATACACAGAGGCCACACTGTGTGACTGTGGGGCTTGGGACTCAGAGGTAAGTTTGAATTCTAGTCCCATTCTTACCCAGCCGTCTTGCTTTTGACCTCCAGGGTCCACCTTTGTAAAATAATAACCACCTGGCAGGGCTGTGAAGATCATGAGTTAACATATGTAAAGTGCTCCCTTGGTGTTTGGCACATTCTCTTTTCTGTTTCATTCTTCTCCCCTCTTGCTTGGAATACAGATTTTTAGAATCGATTGAACTGAGGCAACCAGTGGTTTGATTTATATAGAATTAGCCTTAAACACTAACTGATCCTGTTGCAAAAATATCTGTATCACTTATATGCATAGAAAGTGTTTGTGGTAGCTGAATTCAAGCATCACTACTAGTAGTTTCTGGCTTACTCCTTCTGTGTTTCTCTTTAGTAGAAAGGCACATAAATGCTTGTCATTTCCCTTCTTTCTACACAGAAGTTAACATGATGACTTCCTTTCACAAAAGGTGCCGTATGCTTTTCTCACGTAATGGTATATTCTATACCAATATAATGAGAGATTACTCATTCTCTGTAGTCATCCTAATCATTTGGCCCAGGTTTTACAGGGTCAGTAGGAGTTCGTCAGGCAGATGGTGTAGGCAGTAGTTTTCTAATATAAGGAAACTGGGTGTGTCAGGGCTCACTTTTCCACTTATTTAATTTTTACAAACAAATGTTTATTAGTCTTTAATATATGCCTGGTCATGGGCTAAATCTCTGTTGTTTATTATGTCATTCCATCCTCACCATAACTTTATTAAATATACAATACTACTTCATTATTTCATGTATGAAGTGGTGGTTAGAAGCACTATATCATTCAAGGGAAAAAAGTAGAGAAAGTCAGATTCGGAGCCAACGTGTTTTTCTCCAGAGTCATCCTCTTACTCACATATTTAGCTTTTAGATAAAGGGTGGGAATGTGTCAGAGAAGGTTCTAGATGCGGAGGCATCAACGTAATTGAAGGAGTGTGATGAACGTTGATTATGTTCAATCAATGTAATTGAAGGAGTAGAGGAACTGAAATTCTCCTGTTGGAGGAACTGAGTTGTCCTCGTAGTTCTGTTGCAGGAGCAAAGCAGGAGATGTGACAGAAGATAAGGCTGAAGATGCTGGCGTGGCAGAGTCCAGTGGTATTTGACTTTAGTCCTATTTCTTGTGTTGGAGTATCCTTAGCATGAGTGTCCTCAACCCTCATGAGTAACCTCATAGGGAAACCTGCTTTGTCAGGCCCCCAAAGATGGGTCTGAGAATGAAGAGCAAGGGTTCAAGGTTGCAAACCGCTTAGGGCAATTTACAACAGGACCCCTGTAGACTTACATGTTCTCTGTGGTTAACACAGAGTGAGACCTGGGATTCCTGGGGCAGTTAGGGGTGACTGGGGTTCCTATGAGCCATGACTCTGGGTCGAGAGAGCACACCTTTGTTGGATCCATCACTTCTGTTGAATGCCAAGTGTGATTGTAGTGTAATCTCCCAGCATCTTTATTGTGATCCCTTGATATCCTTTTAAATCGATTCAGAGGGGAAGCTCTTCCCTTCACAGTGATCGGTAGTCTCCTTGAAATTCTGTGGTCATGTTCAGATAATAGACTTACATTTACTTCATGTCACCAAAAACTGTCACCCTGGAATCATGATGTTGTCCCAGATTCAAACCTTCCCTGCTAGTAGGTAAAGAGCTTGAGGTCAGCTTCTTCACTCTTTTCTCATGTGATTCCTACTTCTCTTTACTCATTTGGCTATCTTTGGGGTTCTGAATCCCTCCCACACTGGAGATGAGGGAAGTTGGAGAGGAAAGGCAACAGGAGAATCCTTGCTTACCTGACACTCTCCTGGTGATCAGGCCCCATGTTCTGTCTGGACTTGATAGGTGAGTGAAGCTGATTCACTCTAATGTGGACACTCTCATGGGTTTGGAGAAGTGCCTTCTCCCTATCCCATGCCCACATCAGTGAGGGTCTTCCCCTAGTACTTCTCCTTGAGAAGGGCAAATGCTGTTCTGCTCAGGCTGATCACTTACTCATCCCTTAGTCTCTGTGCATCCAGCAGAAATTTCAGCTTCCACCAGGGTGTGAATGATCATCTGGACCTTCCTCTAAGAACCCACCACAGTCATTTGCAGGCTCAGCTTCCCTAAGCCATTGATTCATATTCATATACCCTTGGTTCCAGTACTCCAGGCCTGCTGTGCCATCTCAGCATAGCTTACCTCCTCTACATCACTGTTGAAAAATGAATCAGTTCATCTCTTGTCCTCTAGGTTTTTAAGGGGTAGTCAGATACCATCTAAACTGCAGATAACAAGCAGGGAGTTCTTGGATTAGTCCTGGTGAAGTTGCTTTTCTTTAGTGTGAGTTGAGGGGTCAGCCTCTCCTACTGCTATCTCCAGAAAATTCTTCCTTGGGTTATTACCTTGAAGCTCTCTTGACTAGGTTTGAGGTTAGAGCTATCTCCTGCTCTCCTGGCCCAGAGATGAAGTGGTTGTATCTCAGGTCAAAGGCATCTTCAAATAAATCTCTCAAAAATTCTCCTATTTCCAACTCTTGACCATTCTCTGCTCTGATATAGTTGAGGCATTTAAAAGTTATCTAAAGTAGACCTTATTCACTTTGAAACATTTTTGTTTTTTGGTCTATCTCCTCATTTTGGAATGTGCCTGGGCTGAACTTTTAAATCAGATCAACCATAGATACTATAACAAAAACAACATCCTCTTCCTCTGTTTCAATCAGAGTATTCTTTGTAGAGTTCAGATATGATCATATAGCTCTCCTGCATAGCACCCTTCAATGAGAACCCCATGCCATGTTTCCAGTATAAGGAGGAAGACACACAGCATACAAGTACACAGATCAATAAGTCCTTACAAAACTGGACACACAGAATGCTAAGGCAGAGTAAATGAGGAAGAGGTGAGTAGGGAGAAGATAGGCTGTCTAGCCTCCCAAGCTTAGAGCAGTAGCATATAACCAACAAGTTTAAAAGCATAAACTCTGACTCCAGAATGCCTGGGTTCATACCCCAGCTCTGCCACCTACTAGCTATTTTACCTTGGGAAGTTATTTATCCTCTCTGTTCTTTGGTTTCTTCATCTGTCATATGAGGATGATAATAGTTCCTTCATATATTTATTTTTTTAGAGTGCTTAGGAAAATGCCTGAGATATAATAAGTGAGATACCATAGTTTCTTAATTAAATATAAAATGCTATTTTTTGTCTACAAGTCTCAGGACTTTTCCCTGATTAACTTAGAATTACCTTCCATTATTTACCTTAGCCATCATCTCTTCTGAAAGTCTTCGAATAATCAACATTCATCCGGGTGTCCTTTATTGTGTGGCATCGATATGTTATATACGTATCAATATAACCACAATTTCCCCACTGTATTGTAATAGACCTTTTGTCTCCACACACTAACAGAAATTCTCTGTTGAAAGCAGTGACCATATCTTATTCATAGTGGTATAGCTAAGGTATCTAATACCCATTAAATATATGATAAATAAATAAGTGAATGAGCAATAGAGAAATTCTAATAGAAAAGTTTAAAATTATCCTTGCTTATGATATGATATTTTTCTCCTGAGATAAGAGTCTTCTCCAGTTGGTTAGGTATTTTACAGGTTCTAAATGAAATCATAGTCTCCTAGTCATTTAAAAAGAAAGAAGTTTGGAGATATATCTATAGCTTAGTTTTCCAAAAACCAATGTTGTGTTTGAATGATTATTCTAAGTCTTTACCACCCTCATCCAATATTGTTGAAAATAGGATTTAATTCAACACATATTTATTGAATGCTCTTTTGGGCAAATCAATGTGAAAAATAAAATGAGTAAAATATGGCCCCTGCCACAGGAAAAAGCTCAGTTTTCATTCCAATCCCAAAGAAAGGCATTTCCAAAGAATGTTCAGACTACTGTGCAACTGTGCTCATTTCACATGCTAGTAAGGCTATGCTCAAAATGCTTCAAGCTAGGCTTCAACAGTACATGAACCGGAAACTCCCATATATGCAAACTGGGTTTACGAAAGGCAGAGGAACCAGAAATCAAATTGTCAACAATCACTGAATCATAAAGAAAACAAGGAAATTCTAGAAAATACCTACTTCTGCTTCATTGACCACGCCATAGCCTTTGTGTGGATCACAACAAACTGTGGAAAATTGTTAAAGAGAAGGGAATACCAGACCACCTGACTTGCCTCCTGAGAAATCTGTATGCAGGTCAAGAATCAACAGTTAGAACTGTACGTGGAACAATGGACTGGTTCAAAATTGAGAAAAGAGTAAGTCAAGGCTGTATGTTATCACCCTGCTTATTTAACTTCTAGGCAGAGCTCAGTTCAGTTCAGTTCAGTTCGGTTGCTCAGTTGTGTCCGACTCATTGCAACACCATGAATCACAGCACGCCAGGCCTCCCTGTCCATCACCAACTCCCAGCGTTCACTCAGACTCACGTCCATCTAGTCAGTGATGCCATCCAGCCATCTCATCCTCTGTCGTCCCCTTCTCCTCCTGCCCCCAATCCCTCCCAGCATCAGAGTTCTTTCCAATGAGTCAACTCTTCTCATGAGGTGGCCACAGTACTGGAGTTTCAGCTTCATCATCATTCCTTCCAAAGAAATCCCAGGGTTGATCTCCTTCAGAATGGACTGGCTGGATCTCCTTGCAGTCCAAGGGACTCTCAAGAGTCTTCTCCAACACCACAGTTCAGAAGCATCAGTTCTTCAGTGCTCAGCCTTCTTCACAGTCTAACTCTCACATCCATACATGACCACAGGAAAAACCATAGCCTTGACTAGACAGACCTTAGTCGGCAAAGTAATGTCTCTGCTTTTGAATATACTACCTAGGTTGGTCATAACTTTTCTTCCAAGGAGTAAGCGTCTTATAATTTCATGGCTGCAGTCACAATCTGCAGTGATTCTGGAGCCCCCAAAAATAAAGTCTGACACTGTTTCCACTGTTTCCCCATCTATTTCCCATGAAGTGATGGGACCAGATGCCATGATCTTTGTTTTCTGAATGTTGAGCTTTAAGCCAACTTTTTCACTTTCCTCTTTCACTTTCATCAAGAGGCTTTTTAGGTCCTCTTCACTTTCTGCCATAAGGGTGGTGTCATCTGCATATTTGAGGTTATTGATATTTCTCCCGGCAATCTTGATTCCAGCTTGTGTTTCTTCCAGTCCAGCGTTTCTCATGATGTACTCTGCATAGAAGTTAAATAAGCTGGGTGACAATATACAGCCTTGACTTACTCCTTTTCCTATTTGGAACCAGTCTATTGTTCCATGTCCATTTCTAACTGTTGCTTCCTGACCTGCATACAGATTTCTCAAGAGGCGGGTCAGGTGGGCTGGTATTCCCATCTCTTTCAGAGTTTTCCACTGTTTATTGTGATCCACACAGTCAAAGGCTTTGGCATAGTCAATAAAGCAGAAATAGATGTTTTTCTGGAACTCTCTTGCTTTTTGCATGATCCAGCAGATATTGGCAATTTGATCTCTGGTTCCTCTGCCTTTTCTAAAACAAGCCTGAACATCAGGGAGTTCACGTTTCACATATTGCTGAAGCCTGGCTTGGAGAGTTTTGAGCATTACTTTACTAGCATGTGAGATGAGTGCAATTGTGAGGTAGTTTGAGCATTCTTTGGCATTTCTTCTGTTTGGGATTGGAATGAAGACTGACCTTTTCCAGTCCTGTGGCCACTGCTGAGTTTTCCAAATTTGCTGGCAAATTGAGTGCAGCACTTTCACAGCATCATCTTTCAGGATTTGAAATAGCTCAGCTGGAATTCCATCACCTCCACTAGCTTTGTTCATAGTGATGCTTTCTAAGGCCCACTTGACTTCAGATTCCAAGATGTCTGGCTCTAGATGAGTGATCACATCATCATGATTATCTGAGTGGTGAAGATTTTTTTGGTACAGTTCTTCCATGTATTCTTGCCACCTCTTCTTAATATCTTCTGCTTCTGTTAGGTCCAGACCATTTCTGTCATTTATTGAGCCCATCTTTGCATGAAATGTTCCCTTGGTATCTCTAATTTTCTTGAAGAGATCTGTAGTCTTTCCCATTCTGTTCTTTTCCTCTATTTCTTTGTACTGATCGCTGAAGAAGGCTTTCTTATCTCTTCTTGCTATTCTTTGGAACTCTGCATTCAGATGCTTATATCTTTCCTTTTCTCCTTTGCTTTTCATCTCTCTTCTTTTCACAGCTATTTGTAAGGCCTCCCCAGATAGCCATTTTTCTTTTTTGCATTTCTTTTCCATTGGGATGGTCTTGATCCCTGTCTCCTGTACAATGTCACGAACCTCATTCCATAGTTCATCAGGCACTCTGTCTATCAGATCTAGGCCCTTAAATCTATTTCTCACTTCCACTGTGTAATCATGTTAAATGCTAGGCTGGATGAAGTACAAGCTGGAATCAAGATTGCTGGGAGAAATATCAACAACAGTCCAAGGGGTCACAAAGAGTAAGACACAACTGTGTGAATTCACTTTCACTTTCATGCACTGGAGAAGCAAATGGCAACCCACTCCAGTGTCTTGTCTGGAGAATCCCAGGGATGGAAGAGCCTGGTGGGCTTCTGTCTATGGGGTCGCACAGAGTCAGACACGACTGAAATGACTTATAAGCAGCAGCAGATATGCAGATGATACCACTCTAATGACAGAAAATGAAAAGGAACTCAGGATCCTCTTGATGAAGGTGAAAGAAGGGAGTGAAAAACTGGATTGAAACTCAACATTCCAAAAACTAAGATCGTTGCATCCAGTCCCATCACTCTGTAGCAAGTAGAAATGGAAAAAGTTGAAGCAATGACAGATTTTATTTTCTTGGGCTCCAAAATCATTGCAGATAGTGACTGCAGCCACAAAATTAAAAGATGGTTGCTCCTTGGAAAGAAAGTTATGACAAACCTAGATAGTGTATTAAAAGGAGAGACATTACTTTGCCAGCAAAGGTCTGTCTAGTCAAAGCTATAGTTTTTCCAGTAGTCATGTATAGATGTGAGAGTTGAACCATAAAGAAGGCTGAACACAGAATTTATGCTTTTGAATTGTGGTGTTGAAGACTCTTGAGAGTCCCTTGGACTGCAAGGAGATCAAAGCAGTCAATCCTAAAGGAAATGAATCCTAAATATTCATTGGAAAGACTGATGCTGAAGCCCAAGCTCCAATACTTTAACCACCTAATGTGAAGAGGTGACTCATTGGAAAAGACCCTGTTGCTGGGAAGGACTGGAGGCAAAAAGAGAAGGGAGAGACAGAGGATGAAATGATTAGATAGCATCACTGACTAATGCACATGAATTTTAGCAAACTCTGGGAGACAGTGGAGAGAGGAGTCTGGCATGCTACAGTCCATGGAGTCACAAAGAGTCAGACACAATGTCATGACTGAACAAACCACGTAGGAGCTTATAGTCTGGCAGAAAAGGCAGCCACATGGATGGAATGATAACTGAAGTCAAGAAAAGACTAGGCGATCTAGAGAAGAGAAGATTCACTTACCATTTTTTTTCAATAATTTGTTTTCCAAACTGAAGTCCTAATTCCTAATTACTTGATGTCATTTTGGTGTGTTATTAACATTTTTCACCTCTAGAATTACCTGAACAAAGTCTATTGGAAGAATAATTTCTTGATTATACAATTCACATGGAAACCAAAAGGCTATTTTACAGTAGTCCTTCTTTTTCATTTTATAAAGCTTGCTTTGCTATCTTTTGAATGAGATTGTATAGAGTTTGGGTAGCAATGTTCTTTATATACAGGACATCAATGTTGTCAGTATAGACTTTTAGAGCTTGAAAGAAATGCATAAGTCATTTAGTATATAGTATTTTCTTCTCTTTGCTCTTCTCCTTCTTCCCCTCTTCCCTCCCTCTTTTCTCTCCCTCCCTCCTCCTTTCTTTCACAAACTTAGTTATTAGAACAGGCAAAAGAAAACCCTGACATCCTGATGCCCAGGACAATTCTTTTTCCATTATGCCCTGCTGCTTCTGAAATAATTTTAGACTATAGGAAATGCAGTCCTAGGGAAGATATTTATAACAAGTCTCTGGCTCATTTAGCATGCCGTTGTTTGGGATATCCAGCTGCACACTTTGTTCTTGTCAGTAATAAATTATTTCCTGACAATTTGGTTGACAAACGGGATCTCAGCCCCAGTGATTTGCACACATCTTTTAAAAAATGATCAGGTTAACTATTCTAAATAGCCTTTTTGTCCTTCACTTATCTTCTAGCATGAAGAGAGGGAAGATTCAAGATCTTCAATAGGAGTGTAAATCACATCCATAGACAGAACTCTGTTTATATAACATTTAGGGTGAAGGTACCCTTTTATGAGCCTTTGTTATCCAATAGAGATTCTCTGGAAGCCACAAAATCTCTGCTCTGCCCTGAAACTAGCTATGTTTGCTTTTCTAACTTCCCAGTGGGCTAGGATACAAAGTATGTGGACATTTCAAATGTTTGAAAATCAGAACACAATCAGGAGGTGGGGGTAGGGAGGGGAATGTAGAGGTGGCCAATAAGGATCTTTTACAACTCATGTTTCTCTATTGAAAACTGAGATTTCTGGTCACATCAGGGCAGAATAATTGATAGCAGCTGCAGATGGGAAGGTCTGAGCATGCATCTCCCCAGGCAATATTCTCTTTGGTATTCTCAATGGTATGTTGTAAAGTATAGCAGTTCAATATTGAACCATAGTTTCTTTAGTTAGCTAAGTGGATAAAAACAATTTTGTTCATTTTCTTCCACAAAACTTGCCTTGATCTATGTTCTTAGTCTGCCTCTAGTGGTCGTGACATTTGCCTTTCATCAGTGTTTGTGATGTTGGTAAAGCCTTCCTACAGTATGCAGATAGGAACAGAGGATGAATAAATACAGAATGAAGACAAGCTGGCACCATTTTGGCGGCAAACTGACCTCTTGGAAGTTAAGAATCCTTGGCCAGATTTGTAAGGAGTGTGCTAAGCTGCTTCAGTCGTGTCTGACCCTTTGCGAACCTATTGTCTGTAGTCCGCCAGGCTCCTCTGTCCATGGGATTCTCCAGGCAAGAATACTGGAGTGGGATGCCATGCCCTTCTCCAGGGGATCTTCCCGACCCAGGGATTGGACCTACATCTCTTATGTTTCCTGCATTGGCTGTGGGTTCTTTACCACTAGTGCCACCTGGGAAACCCTGATTAGTAAGGAGAAATCAGGAAAACCTCTTTCAGATCCTGTTGTTACTAACAGTAAGATAATGAAGAGCAGGCTGATCTTTAAACTGTTTGAAGATCTTAGAACAGGAAATAAATGAGTCAGAATGTAAGTGATAATGATAAATCAAAATGGTGAGAAACTGATGTGTTAAAAGGAGGGCCAGGGGAGTTTTCCCAATTTGGAGCCTCTTAAATAGGCCAGGTCTGATTCCTTTAACAAAATGTGTCTTTAAGAACTTTACATCCCTTTCTGCTAGTGAAGACTTCTCATTTTAAATGCTCCTACTATCAGAAAATGAAGATCATGGCATCCGGTCCCATCACTTCATGGGAAATAGATGGGGAAACAGTGGAAACAGTGTCAGACTTTATTTTTGGGGGCTCCAAAATCACTGCAGATGGTGATTTCAGCCATGAACTCAAAAGACGCTTACTCCTTGGAAGAAAAATTATGACCAACCTACATAGCATATTGAAAAGCAGAGACATTACTTTGCTGACTAAGGTCCATCTAGTCAAGGCTATGGTTTTTCCAGTGGTCATGTATGGATGTGAGAGTTGAACTGTGAAGAAGGCTGAGCGCCGAAGAATTGATGCTTTTGAACTGTGGTGTTGGAGAAGACTCTTGAGAGTCTCTTGGACTGCAAGGAGATCCAACCAGTCCATTCTGAAGGAGATAAGCCCTGGGATTTCTTTGGAAGGAATGATGCTAAAGCTGAAACTCCAGTACTCTGGCCACCTCATGTGAAGAGTTGAGTCACTGGAAAAGACTCTGATGCTGGGAGGGGTTGGGGGCAGGAGGAGAAGGGGACGACAGAGGATGAGATGGCTGGATGGCATCATGGACTCGATGGATGTGAGTCTGAGTGAACTCTGGGAGATGGTGATGGACAGGGAGGCCTGGTGTGCTGTGATTCAAGGGGTTGCAAAGAGTCGGACACGACTGAGTGACTAAACTGAACTGAATTATGGTAAATAGAATGGAAAGAGTATGAAAAGACTATTAAAATAATTACACAAGTTCAGGTCATAAATTGTCTGATTCAGCCTGTCAGTAGGTAAGTCAATTGGTTCAATGTTGAGAACAATTGGCTGGATTGGAGAATTGGCTGTAAATGACTTCAGACATCTGGATCAGAGGTAAGTCATCAGCCTGGCCAGTGGGATCCAACCTGCACTGAGCAGTCTTCTCCTTTGAGCAAGAGACATTGGGTGTTACTGGAATTTTGTGATATCAGTTTGCCACTTTGCTGCAAAGTATGATGGGATAAAACATATGCACTATCAGCAGAGGATAATAGTGACCAGCAGCCTGGAGTGGGGAGGGTGTTCCCACCTGAGTGAATATGGCTAAATAAAACTGTTAGTTAGTGAATATTTTCCCTTGTCTGGGTTCATCAGCTAACTGAATTATTTTCTGCTTCCTATGCTCAAGAAAACTCATATTTAACCAGTTTTGCATGCTTCACAAAATGCTTAATCTGGAGACAACTCTCCTGTCCAACTTCCTTCTTCTATGCTCAGATTGTACTCAGTCCCTCAGTCAAGTCTGACTCTTTGCAATGCCGATGGACTGTAGGTGCCTCTGTCCATGGGATTTTACAGGCAAGAATACTGGAGTGGGTTGCCATTTCCTCCTTTAGAGGATATTCCCCACTCAGGGATTGCAACCTTGTCTCTTGCATCTCTTGCAGCGGCAGGCGGATTCTTTGTCACTAATGCCACCTGGGAAGCACCCCCCTTACAAAAACATATGACCAGAAATAGTGTATATCAGTGTGTATGTATTTATGTATGAGTGGATCATCTGAAAAGGATCAATAGGTTTTGTTTTTTTTTTTTTTTAAAAAAAAGCAAAACAAAACTATAGTCTGTTGGCACCAGAAAAAAAATGCAAGGTTTAACCAAACCTGAAAATGAAGTCAGTAGCAAGGCATCCTGGTCTGATGTACCTTCCGTAGCTTTGCTGTTGTCAACAAAATCCTGCCTCACTCATTACATTCATCTCATGATCAGGAAAACATTTTTAATGTGATGACAGGCTTATTCTCGTGTAACTAAAACTTCTAGTCTTTTACTTGAACTACTGATAACGTTTTGCTTCAAAGTGTAATCGTTTGAACTTTAGAATTATATCAGTGCCAAATATCTCTTTTAGTTTTGTGGATACCTAAAAATGAGGTTTTCTGAAAAAATTAATTTCCTGAATATCTCAAGCTTAGACTTTTTAACCTTGAAACTTTAAAAATCTGATTATTTTTATTGGAAACGTTTGTGATTGTACTTGAAACTTCTCTGCTTTCTTAAACATATTAAAGAGCATATTAAACATACCTATTTTTATGAGTCAGGTATAACTATAAATATAAATGTACCAATGAACTTATGGCTCATTAAAAGTATGAAGAAGTTTTTGCTTTTTAATGAATCTATATATCTCAAATTACTATATTTTATTTACCCGCTTTAAGTCATTTTTCTAGTAGCTATTTATCCTTGTCATTGTTGGAGTGCTTGCTATTCCTTACTTCTATTCCTTTTCCATTTACAGCTTCTAATCTGACATGGTCTAGAAAGTACATAGCTAACATTCTTAAAATTTTGTGAAAACAGTAGAAAAACTCCTTATGAAGTGAATGGGCTTTACTGCTGAAATGTCAGGAAAACTATTTCTGTTACCCAGAGATCTTATTAGCTTATGCAATTAAAAGACAAAAATGATTTGCTTTCAGATGACACTAGACTTTGTTTTTATTTTTGATAGAGAACTGCTTTTGTATGTGCATTACTCTACCATTAATATTCCAGGTGCTTTGATACCCTGGGGAGTATAGATGAATATACTCATAATAAGGTTCTTATAAACTTGCAAAATATGCATCCTAGCATTGTATTCTCAGGTGGCTATAGCGTGAAGAAACTGTGTTGATGTCAGGAAGATGAATACTCGAAATGTTGACATAAATATTTTGGTGTATATGTTTTATTTTAATATTAACTTTGCTAATTTTAGGTGGAGAAGTTCTAGCAAAATCATCTGCTTATGTTTCTGTTTACACATTCTAAAATGGAACACTAAGCCAAAAATCATTGTCAGAAAAAAAGCTAAATGAAAATTAGAGTAACTTATTGCCATCTAGAGAGATGTTAAAAAAAAACACAAAAACCAGCTCAGAATCTTTGTAGTAAGTATGGGAGGATTTCATTAAATCAATTGCTAAGTTTTTTTTTTTTAAATATTTATTCACTTGGTTTAAAATTTATCCCCCTTGGGAAGCAAATGAAACATTTAATATGTGTTTCTGACTTATTCACACTTAATACAACACAGTCTTTTTATAATGAGAGCTCTCCATCCAAAAATCCTTGGATGATCTGCTGTCTAACACATATAACAGACTTTAAAATAAGCATTTCTATTCTGTTATTTCTGATCCAGGAAGATTCTTTAGTAGGTCACAAGTAAACTTGGACTTTAATTGCATTTTGAAATTAAGAACATGTTCAAATAGTTACTAAAGTTGAAAACCAGTGTATGAAGTGCAATTTCCCTTTACAAATAGAAATTTTGCAAAGTCATTATTTAGAAAGTTGCCCTAGAAAAATATATATAAATTTTGTATTCTTTTAAAATATAATTTTATCAGTGATTCCATTTTAACTTTTTCTACATTTTTTGTTTTGCTTGAAGTTGTTTGTTACCTTGTACCATTGCTATTGAAATTGTTGTATGGTTCCATCTTTTTGTGTGTGTGTGTGTGTGTGTGTGTGTGTGTGTGTGTGTGTGTGTGTTGGTGGGTGACATGGTTGGAATTTGAGGAGTTGTGGATGAGAAAACTGCAGTTTAAAAGTGTGTATATATGATGTGTTTGGGAAGCTGACATTAACCTTGGGAGTTTGACAGACAAGTTACTTTTCTTTTTTCCCTTCTTCTTTTAAGAATATCACTAACGATTCAAGAGGTTGCAGAATCAAACTAAATAAATTTGGTGGGAATTACATTCGTGTTTCAGTGAGCTGTGAGAACAGTGGATTTAGCCAGCTGTGGAATTCAGTCCCAATTCCTGCTTTGTCATCACATACAGTAGTTCGTTTACCTCTTTCCATGACGAAAAATGAAGAATGTTAAATACAGAGACCATTTGCTCTGCCTCTTGCCATTTTTCTGTGTATTATGCAACAGTTGAGCTAATCAGGCAGAAAGTTACGAGTTTGACTCCCAGGAGAGATGGCAATTATGTGTGTCTTATTATAACATTCTATTAGATCAACTTCAGTTTACGTATTAAAGAAGTACCCCCTTAAAGCACTTTTTCTGACCTCTAATTCAATTCATTTCACAGAACATGAAAAACAAATCATCTAAATAAACTTCCAGAGTTGTATTTGTGGGCTAATTCTCAATCTACTTATAAATATTATTAGGCGTATTGGTTAAACACTACCACATGTTAGCACAGAATCTGTTAGACTCAAAATACCATAGACATCACAAAATAAATGAAGTTAGCTACTTCTATCATCTTTAGTTACTTCTACATTATACTTGTGGTGTGTTATGAAGGCTATTCCTCTCTAAGGAACATGTGCTGTGTATAAATTATTAACTCATTAATTCCTGAGGCCTTTATGCCCTAAGGACACAAGAGTTTATTTTTCTCCAGCTTGTTGGTTTCATAAATGTAGAAACTGAAAGACTTATAACAGGAAATCAGTGCTAGAGCCCAAAATAAAATTCAGGTCTTTGAGTTTTTAGTGCAGAGTTGAAGAGCTTTTGCATAGAAATAAATTATTGCTATTTGTGGGTATGATATCAATTAAGATTAGGAAACTTGTTTTTGACCTACCATTATTTTCAAGTATTTTTAAAACTGCTATAAAGCATGAGTATGACATTTTGGTTTGTGGAAGCATTCTGCTCTTTAAAGCAATATTATTTGATTGGAATTTATTTATTTAATAAATATAGTAATAGACTAGGAGAAAAAAATTGTGATGGATTCAACTAAATGTAACCCTCCAGTCATGTGTGCACTGCAAGTCCAGTGGGAACCTACTGTGCGAAGCCTGGTGATAGAGGGGTCAGGGAGTTGGTAGAACCAAGAGGAACAAGTCTTGAAGGAAAAGAACAAGTTTATGATGGCTCTTGGATTACAGCTTTTCAGAATTCTCCATAGGCCTCACCAGCTATTTGGCAATTTTTGAAAAGAAATTTTCTATTGTATATGCTATAACATTTTACTTAATAACAGCTTGTTTTGGGATCCTGTGTGAAAAATACGTTACAATTACACTTTAAGGATATAACAACAATAAAATGTACGGGAACTGAGTCTAACAGTAATTTGACAAATACTAATGAAGAATTTACCAAAGCAATGTTTATTTAAAGGATGCAGATAAAGTTAAGGGAAGGATAGGAGAAAAGAAAACTAAATAGGTACAATTGTGTCTACAATAGACTATCTTAGTTTTTACATAATGAAATACTTTAGGCAGTATTTTACATTTAAGTATTTTCTAAGACTGAGGAGGTTTTTTTAGAAGTTTCTCAGCATTGATATTATATTTTTATCCCTCTTAGTGTGCTTTGAACACCAAAATTGCTGCAAAAATCAGTGCCATTGTAATCATACTATACAAATATTTTTCAAGTCTATTAAATTTACAAATTGAAGGAATAAGGTAAATGACCAATGGGCAAAGCATGAAGAGAACTCTGGTTTTAAACTGGGGAGTTAGAAATAGGAAAAAGATATAACAAACTATATTTTTTTATTAAAAATGTTTTTCTTTACGTATATTCGCTCAGCATCACAGCTGTGAAAATCAGTGGACATTCATAAGAAAATCTGATGTAATGGCTGTCATTTCTGCTGTGGAATGTGTTTACCCAGAGACGGTATATTCAGTTAATTAAGCGTATTTGGGAATGGGTGGCAGAGTTAGAGATGTGAGTCTTGAGGACTATTGAGGGATTAATGAGAGATGCAGTTGGTTCCAGTGTTTCCCTATCCTGACTGTTCATGAGAATCACTTGAGGAGCTCTTAAGAAATACTGGTATCTGCTACAGCCACCCTACTTCCCTCTATGAAAACTCTCAACTCCCACATTGTCACAACTGAGAATGGAGGACAAAACAAACCATATTTGGGCAAGATTGTAAGAGCAGATTTTCTGATTGCAAACTCTGGTCTGGTGACTAGTGCTGAAGAATGATTAGAAATAGTGATGAGGGGAAAAGTCATGGAGAAAGTTGTAATATAGAGGGGATAAAAATAAGAAAGAGAATGAATTGACAGAAACAGTGGGAAAAGAGGCGTGCCATTCATGGACAAATATGTCCAAGAAATTTAATTGAGATGAGTAGAAGGTAAGTGAATATTCTCAAGAGACATATTCTTTTTCTAAGTATGGACATAAAGGAGATAATTAGTATTTCTTGGTTAATCTCCCCAAAGCCAGCTTTTTCACACTAAATTTCCAGCAACTGTTAACAACTTCCACTAGCATTCAGACAGAAGTCTCTGAAATTGGTACCAGACAAAGAAAGCCCTCAGGCATTCTCAGCAGGCCACAAGATTCTGGATCAATTAAGTAAGAAAGGAACAAAAGGACTAAATTGGAAAACCAATGGTAAGACTGAGAATATCTGCAAGGTTTCTACCCTGAAACAAAATAGTTCAAGAGTTATGCAATTTGTGTGAGGTTTCTGAGGAATCTTTATTTTGCAAGATTTGTTACCCTCTGTTATTTTGGCTGAGGCACTCATAAAAACAAAGTCATTTCAAACAGTGCAATGAAAATCTTTGCACTTTCTTTGTGTTCCAAGCACAGGGGACTGCCCACCATTCTACAAATTTATCAGGCCAAACTGCCTTTGCTCTCAATGTTTGTCTTCCTGGAATGTCTTTGCCCCTTCTATAATCATCTTTAAAATCTTATTTCAAAAGGCACATTCTCTGTAAAACTTCCTGTAAAAACCATGTCCAGGTACACTGCCATGCAGAACACACTCATTTTTAGTATCACTTTTCATGTTGTTCTGTTTACTTATCTGTCTCTCTTTCTGGATAGACTGAGAATAATTCAAAGGGAATTTACAGTCAGTGCCTTGCCGAGTGTCTGTTTTTAATTGCACTGGAAAGCTAACCCTTCTGTTGGGTAACTAGAACCCCTAATGGGAGCTCGACAAATGTTTGTTGCATTAAACTGACACCCTTTACCTACTTGGAAATTCTTCCTCTGGGCAGTCCTGTTGAAGCAACTTTAGCTATGGCAGTTGAGCCTATCCTGGGGTGTGTTTTTGTGTGTGAGTATTCATCACTCTCAAGGGATGTATGAGTCAACTAAAAATACAAGAGAAATTTGCTGATTTACACATTGCATTAATTTGAAAGAAGGATAAAGAGGGTCTGTAGCTTTTATTAGATTCATGAAGAGATATAAGGCCCCAAACAGATGATACAACACTAACATAAACAGTAAAAAAAAAAAGCCTTTCTGATTGAATTCTGAACTAAGACAAGGATGATTATTATCATTACTGCATACATTTTTGAAAATAAAGGCAAAGTGTACTACCTGTAGCCTTATGACAGTCTCTTTAAGAGCAAAACCAAAAAACAACTATAAACCAATTGAAAATTTACTAAATTTTAATTTACTGAGTTTAGGAAGGTGGGTGGAAGTAAAATACAAACTCACATATCAAGAGATTTTGTTTATATGAAGAAAATCACTTGAAAATATAATGGCAAAAATATCAGATCATCAGCAATAGTAATTTATAGTATATGGAAATTTAATAAGAAATTTGATAGATATCTACCAGGAAAATGGAATTTCCCTGGTGGCTCAGATGGTAAAGGAGCTGCCTGTAATGCGGGAAACCTGGGTTTGATCCTTAGGTCAGGAAGATCCCCTGGAGAAGGGAATGGCTACTCACTCCAGTATTCTTGCCTGGAGAATTCCATGGACAAAGGAGTCTGGAGGGTCTATAGTCTATGAAGTTGCAAAGAGTCGAAATATGACCTTTTTAAAAGACTTAAAGAAGACAATAAATGCAAGGCTATGCCATATTCCTTGGTGAGATGGCTCAATATTGTAAGGATTCCAAGTAAATATGTGTAAATAACCTCAATGTAGCTAAAAATTTAAACAACAATGATATAGTTTATCTTTCAGCTTAACAAAGCTTAAAAATATGTGCAGTGGCCTATTTTCTCATCCATTGTTGATAGGAATGTAAATTACTACAACATTTTTGGGGTAACTTGAAAATATGTAGAAAAAATTTTAACGTGAAGTTAGTTCTGATTTTAGAAACCTACCCTCCAATTGACCAAGTGATTGTTAGTAAACTAGAAACATCGTAAACTTTTGCCAATGAGAACTGGTTAAAAAATCATTTTCCATCTGTTGTAGGAGGGGGGCCCTACAGGGCCCCAAGAGTGGGCTCTTGTCTAACACTTGGAAAAGAATTGTCTGAGGAGACACGTGCTGACCAAGCAAGAGATTTTATTGAGAAAGGGCACCCAAGTGGAGAGCAGTAGGGTAAGGGAACCCAGGAGAACTGCTCTGCCATGTGGCTCGCAATGTCGGGTTTTATGGTGATGGGACTGAACCCCATCAATCACTTCCACATGGAAGCACTCAGCCAAATGCTCAATTAAATGGCTGAATTTATAGAAACAGGGCACCCGAGGGAGGGCTTCTAACGTCTGATTGTCTCCCCAAGAACAGAAAGCACAGAGAGACTTCTGCTCTGCTAGGCGGGCCTACGCCCATGCACAGCAGGAAGAAGTTACAGAAGAAAGAGACCTCCGCCCCAATTCCCAAGAAGTATCTTGAGTATGAAGTCTCTCAGGGGAGAGTTCTTAGGGGAAGCACAGTGATTGAAACTGCCCACCCTGGCCAGGCACCATAGTAACTATTTGCATGAGTTGTTTTATGAGAGGAGAGCCTGATAAGGAATATGGAACTAATAAGCCACCACCAACCGGAAGAGTTCGGGAAAGGTCTAAAGGAGACACTGCATGTCCGTCCACTTCCCAGAATCCTTCTTGCTAGCATCCGTCTTGGCTGAGTGATGCGTGTGCCACCAGGAAAGACTCTGAATTAGAATGATTGCTCAAAGACCACCTGGAAACTAACCCATTACCATAAAACCCGACATTGCAAGCCACATGGCAGAGCAGTGCTCCTGAGTTCCCTTACTCTACTGCTCTCCACCCGGGTGCCCTTTCCCAATAAAATCTCTTGCTTTGTCAGCACCTGTGTCTCCTTGGACAATTCATTTCTGAGTGTTAGACAAGAGCCCAGTTTCGGGCCCTGGAAGGGGTCCCTCTTCCTGCAACACATCCATTCAGTGAAACTGGACAGGCATTAAAAGAACATGGCAGTTTCATACATCAAATGAGAATAGTGTCTTTGGTATATTGACAAGTGTACAAAAGCAAGCTGAAACACAGTTAGACATGACTATTTTCAAAAAGTATTCGTGTGTGTGTGTGTGTGTGTATGTGTAAAAGTGCATGTAAAATAATCTAGTAGGGAAAATTGCTGAGGATGAGATGGCTGGATGGCATCACCGATTCAGTGGATATGAAGTTGGGCAAACTCTGGGAGATGGTGAGGTTCAGGGAAGCCTAGCATGCTGCAGTCCATGGGGTCATGAAGAGTCGGACAAAACTTGGCAACTGCACAACAGCAGGGGAAATAGACCAAATGGTGACCGTCTCTGGAAGGAGAATTTCAGGAGTTTTTCTTTCTTTCCTTTTTTCTTTGTCCATTACCACAAATATTCAAGACTTTAAAAATGATAAAAAATTTCTTTAATCAGAAACAAAACATGCAAATATAACCTTTTCCTTCCTTACGTTTTCACTTGTGATTCTCGTTGCTTCCTATTCATTTTCCCCAAGTTTAAACTTCAGGACACAATTCTTTTGAGGCGAACTGCCTAGATAGTCCCTCGAGAGGACACAGATAACGTTCACTGTTTCAAAGCTGAGCAAAGTTAGTGATGGCCGTGACAGTGATATGACAAGAGAGGGCCTGGCACATCCCTGAGGGTTTTGGCAATTTTTGCCCTTCTTTCTTCACCTCCCTTATATCTTTTGCTCTAAGTGGTAGTTTGAGAATGAATGTATGTCACTAAAGTTCACTGAAATTGAAACACCTCCATGAAAAAGGGAAAAAGCATCACAGAGTTACTTCTGCTTCACCAAAAGAGAGACACATTCATCAGAGTGGCAAATGCTAGGTGGAGCTTCTTTCTGATGGAAAGTTTAAATTTCAGGTTGAGAGTTTTTCTTGGTAAGGGAAAAAAATTCTCCCAATGGAGACAAAATTAAGTTGAAAAGTTACAGGTATTTGGAAAGCCTTAGTTGTTGGCTTTCAATGTGTAATATTTACTACCTCCCTGGGCCTCTAGAGTTTCCATTAAAATGCTTTTTCCACATCTTGTCAATACATAACCTATTGGGCAAAAAGAAAATGTTCTCACTGTTAGCAAATACTGAAAGAACCTTGAACAAACTCCATCGTTTCTTTAATTTTATTGCCATTTGGATTGCATGATTATTTATTTCAACATTAAAGGGTATTTCTGCTTTTAAATTCTGAACTGATCAAGCTCACAATGAGTTATTTTAAAACACATTCCAAATATTTTATTTCGCCCAGCTTCATGTTGACAGGTACAATAGTCCCATCTTAGCTTCTGTTCACACAAGAACACATTCTGAAACCCAATTAATAAAAGGTAGAGCTGTGTAAGCTCTGCAGAGCCCAGCACCTGCTGAGCAAACTGTCAAATGTTTGCTACGGTACTTAGAGCTGTATTATGGTAAAATGAAAAAAAAAAAATAGGCATGGGAATGAAATTAAAAACTCACAATGAAATAGTTGATTAAGAAAATTAAGCCATTTAACACAGACTCATGCTTCTGCCTCCTGGAAGAAGCCTTGGGGGTTGGTGTGGAGCAGAGCCAGTTAAAAGGTTTGTCCTCTATGGCAATGACCACTTAATTTTATTCACAAAGGACTCCTTTGGCATTCATCTAAATTTTTAGACCCTTTTCAAATTTATTCATAAGTTTCCTCTTTCCCAGTGACCCCAACATACTTGGTGCTGGGAAAGGGTCTGTCAACAAATGCCAGATCTGTACCTAAACCAGAATGAAGCCTTAGGGGTCCTGAGGCCCAAGTTTTGATAGCTTCTTCTACAGGGGCCAAGGCTTCTCCCTGGGCTAGATATTTTAATTGCTAGTTTTATTTTTATTTTTAATGTGTAAAGTAGGAAGGGAAGGAAAGTGTGATAAGGGGAGCTTTGAAGAAATAGTGATGAATAGACCTGGTCCAATTTTTTTTCTCCTCTAGAAAACTTCTCCAATTAATTTTACTCTTATATTACCACCCTTTTGTTCTGAGTCCCTGGATTCTTAGCTGGCCCAGAGTGGTTTTGTCTCTTCTGAGTTGTGTTTGTTGCTTTAATCATTGAATGGAAACCCCAGCCAAACTATGAAAACTTCCAGAAGTCTAGAAATATGTCTTCCATTCTTTTATGTCTTTAATAATGCCTAATATTTTACCCAGTAGGAAGAAGAGTTCAATTAAGTAAAGGTATTATATTTATCCATTAAAAGAATTACACTGTCCATATTGAACCCCAAAGTCTCTCTGTAAAGAAAAAAAACACTAAAGCAAATATAGTCTGTTATCCTTATAAAAGAAACTTTTCAATTTGACTTGGCTGTAAACTCTTTAGGATTCAGTTTCAAGATAATCTCTTCTAATAAGTTAATCATTTATTTAGTGGGTCTAAAATTTTGATATTTATTAGGAACAATTTTGGGGACCTGGCATAGATACATGACATTTACATATCTAGAAATAATTAGTGAGATGATAATGATAATGCTCTATAATTTAATTAAGTAATTAATACATATGTGCCTCCAGTTTGTTCTTTAAAGGACTTGAAGTGGTTAAGAATTAAATAAAATACACCAATTAAAAACTGCTCCAAAAACATATGATGAAGTACCACCTCACACTGGTCAGAATGGCTATTATTAAAAATTCTACAATTAATAAATGTTGGAGAGGGTGTGGAGGAAGGGGAACCTTCTTACATGGTTGATGGGAATATAAGTTGGTGCAGCCATTATGGAAAACAGAATGGAGGTTCCTCAAAAAGTAAAAATTGATTGGCTATATGATTTAGCAGTTCCACTCCTATGAACAGAGGCAGACAAAACTATAATTTGAGAAGATACATGCATCCATATGTTCATAGCAGCATTGTTTATAATAGCCTAGACATGAAAACAATTTAAATGTCCATCGACAGACAAATGGATAAAGAAAATGTGGTGTATATGTACAATGGACTATTACTCTGCCGTAGAAAAGGATGAAATAATGAAGTTTGCAGGAACATGGATGGACCTAGGGATTGACATACTAAGCAAAATAAATCAGAAAAACAAATACAACATGATATCACTTATATGCAGAATCTAAAATATGACAGAAATGAATATATCTACAGAAGAAACAGACTCACAGGTAGAGAGAACAGACTTGTGGTTTCCAAGGTAGGTGGTGGGGAAAGGAAATATTGGGAGTTTAGGATTAGTAGATGCAAACTAGTATATATAGGATGAATAAATAGTAAGTCCTACTGTATAGCATGGGAACTATATTCAATATCCTGTGATGAAACATAATGGAAAAGAATGTAATGGTGTGTGTGTGTGTGTGTGTGTGTGTGTGTGTGTGTGTGTGTGTAACTGAATCACTTTGATAGTATAACAGAAAGTAATACAACATGGTAAATCAACTATCAGTCAATTCAGTCGCTCAGTCGTGTCCGACTCTTTGCGACCTCATGAACCGCAGCACGCCAGGCCTTCCTGTCCATCAACATCTCTCGGAGTTCACGCAGACTCACGTCCATTGAGTCCGTGATGCCATCCAGTCATCTCATCCTCTGTCATCTCCTTCTCCTCCTGCCCCCAATCCCTCCCAGCATCAGGGTCTTTTCCAACGAGTCAGCTCTTTGCATCAGGTGGCCAAAGTACTGGAGTTTCAGCTTTAGCATCATTTCTAAAAGAACTCCCAGGGTTGATCTCCTTCAGAATGGACTGGCTGGATCTCCTTGCAGTCCAAGGGACTCTCAAGAGTCTTCTCCAACACCACAGTTCAAAAGCATCAATTCTTCAGTGCTCAGCTTTCTTCACAGTCCAACTCTCACATCCATACATGACCACAGGAAAAACCATAGCCTTGACTAGATGGACCTTAGTCGGCAGAGTAATATCTCTGCTTTTGAATATACTATCTAGGTTGGTCATAACTTTTCTTCCAAGGAGTACGCATCTTCTAATTTCATGGCTGCAGTCACAATCTGCAGTGATTTGGGGGCCCCCAAAATAAAGTCTGACACTGTTTCCACTGTTTCCCCATCTATTTCCCATAAAGTGATGGGACCAGATGCCATGATCTTCGTTTTCTGAATGTTGAGCTTTAAGCCAACTTTTCACTCTTCTCTTTCACTTTCATCAAGAGGCTTTTAAGGTCCTCTTCGCTTTCTGCCATAAGGGTGGTGTCATCTGCATATCTGAGGTTATTGATATTTCTCCCAGCAATCTTGATTCCAGCTTGTGTTTCTTCCAGTCCAGCGTTTCTCATGATGTACTCTGCATATAAGTTAAATAAGCAGGGTGACAATATACAGCCTTGACGTACTCCTTTTTGGAACCAGTCTGTTGTTCCATGTCCAGTTCTAACTGTTGCTTCCTGACATGCATACAGATTTCTCAAGAGGCAGGTTAGGTGGTCTGGTATTCCCATCTCTCTCAGAATTTTCCACAGTTTATTGTAATCCACACAATCAAAGGCTTTGGCATAGTCAATAAAGCAGAAATAGATGCTTTTCTGGAACTCTCTTGCTTTTTCCGTGATCCAGCAGATATTGGCAATTTGATCTCTGGTTCCTCTGCCTTTTCTAAAACCAGCTTGAACATCAGGGAGTTCACGGTTCACATATTGCTGAAGCCTGGCTTGGAGAATTTTGAGCATTACTTTACTAGCATGTGAGATGAGTGCAATTGTGTGGTAGTTTGAGAATTCTTTGGCATTGCCTTTCTTTGGAATTGGAATGAAAACTGACATTTTCCAGTCCTGTGGCCACTGCTGAGTTTTCCAATCTTGCTGGCATATTGAGTGTAGCACTTTCATAGCATCATCTTTCAGAATTTGAAATAGCTCTACTGGAATTCCATCACCTCCACTAGATTGGTTCATAGCGATGCTTCCTAAGGCCTACTTGACTTCACATTCTGGAATGTCTGGCTCTAGGTGAGTGATCACACCATCGTGATTATCTGGGTCATGAAGATCTTTTGTACAGTTCTTCTGCGTATTCTTTCCACCTCTTAATATCTTCTGCTTCTGTTAGGTCCTTACCATTTCTGTCCTTTATAGAGCCCATCTTTGCATGAAATGTTCCCTTGGTATCTCTAATTTTCTTGAAGAGATCTCTAGTCCTTCCCATTCTATTCTTTTCCTCTATTTCTTTGCATTGATCACTGAGGAAGGCTTTCCTATCTCTGCTTGCTCTTCTTTGGATCTGTGCATTCAAATGGGTATATCTTTCCTTTTCTCCTTTGTTTTTGCTTTTCTTCTTTTCACAGCTATTTGTAAGGCCTCCCCAGACAGCCATTTTGCTTTTTCATTTCTTTTCCATGAAGATGGTTTTGATCCCTGTCTCCCGTACAATGTCACGAACCTCATTCCATAGTTCATCAGGCACTCTATCTGTCAGATCTAGGCCCTTAAAAATATTTCTCACTTCCACTGTATAATCATAAGGGATTTGATTTAGATCATACCTGAATGGTCTAGCGGTTTTCCCTACTTTCTTCAGTTTAAGTCTGAATTTGGTAATAAGGAGTTCATGATCTGAGCCACAGTCAGCTCGTGGTCTTGTTTTTGTTGACAGTATAAAGCTTCTCCATCTTTAGCTGCGTAGAATATAATCAGTCTGATTTTGGTGTTGACCATCTGGTGATGTCCATGTGTAGAGTCTTCTCTTGTGTTGTTGGAAGAGGGTATTTGCTATGACCAGTGCATTTTCTTGGCAAAACTCTATTAGTCTTTGCCCTGCTTCATTCCGCATTCCAAGGCCAAATTTACCTGTTACTCCAGGTGTTTCTTGACTTCCTACTTTAGCATTCCAGTCGCCTATAATGAAAAGGGCATCTTTTTTGGGGTGTTAGTTCTAAACGGTCTTGTAGGTCTTCATAAAACCGTTCAACTTCAGCTTCTTCAGCATTACTGGTTGGGGCGTAGATTTGGATAACTGTGATATTGAATGGTTTGCCTTGGAGATGAACAGAGATCATTCTGTCGCTTTTGAGAGTGCATCCAACTACTGCATTTTGGACTCTTTTGTTGACCATGATGGCTACTCCATTTCTTCTGAGGGATTCTTGCCCGCAGTAGTAGATAAAATGGTCATCTGAGTTAAATTCACCCATTCCAGTCCAGTTTTAGTTTGCTGATTCCTAGAATGTCAGCGTTCACCCTTGCCATCTACTTCAATAAAATTTTAAAAAATTGTGAGAAATAGAACATAATACAAGACTAGATATGTAAGATAGAGTCAAAAGTAAGTCTTAGAAAAAATAGCTTTATATACTTGCCAAAAAGTTGGCTCTAAGCTTAATGGTAACCAACCTGATAATAATAAACTCCATCAGGTATGTAATACACAGTGTTTAAGAGATGGAAGTAGTCCATTTTGCTCAAGAGAACTATAATGATTCTTGACATAAAGTCCAGGCAGAGACTTCTTTTGAAGATGTTACATTGGTGAAATGTCCTTAATTCATGACTACATCTGTGAAAGTGGGAACCAGGGTGAGTTTCATTAAGTATGTTTATAGTAATTTTCAATATGAATGATTCTTCACATCAGTTGTTCAGTAATAGGACTTCCAATGCTATCTATGTAATAAGTTCCATGAATAAAATTTCTGATCCGGCTAAATTTGGGAATAGATTTGAGAATGTCTGCCTAAATTATGGAAATAACCAGAAAATCTTTATGGCTTAAAACTCCATGTTTATTTCTTGTTACATATCCATCTTAGGTTGACAAAGGGTTTCTGCTCGTTATAGTCACTGAGGAGCCCAGGTGAATAGCGTCTCCAGGCTTTCATAATTACAGAGACTAGGGAAGAGAGCATAACATGCTCCACACTAAGTCGAAACTTCTGCCTAGAAGACACCTCAGGTCTGTTGCTACTGACATTTCACTGGCTATTAAGTGAGCCATTGAGCCAGGCCAGTTTGTCTTGCATAAGATAAGAATGGGCCATCCTTCAATAAGAAAGTTCATGGTACACTGTGAACAGTACAAATTATAACTCTACTTCCTTAACAAAAACTCAGCTGATGTGTCCCAAGATAATGGATGACAAAACCCTCCAAACTGCATTGTTTCCTCTCGGCTCCTTGCAATGCAGCATTCTCTGCTGGTGGTTAAAAATGAGAACTGTCTACTTTCACTGAGAGACCTGCTGGGGGTAGGAGTGACATGAGTGAAGTTGCTCAGTCGTGTCCGACTCTTTGCAACCCCGTGGACTGTAGCCTAACAGGCTTCTGTGTCCATGGGATTCTCTAGGCAAGAATACTGGAGTGGGTTACCATTTCCTTTTCCAGGGGATCTTCCTGACCCAGGGATCGAACCCGGGTCTCCCGCATCAGAGGCAGACGCTTTAACCTCTGAGCCACCAGGGAAGCCCAAGGAGTGACATGCTGCCTTGAAAAGGCAGTAACCTATCAAGAATCCATGCCAGAATACTCTTCAAAACTTAATACTTTTTATTGCTTTGGCAAAATATACTTTGTTTTCTCCCTTTCTCTTATTTCTCTTATTTAAAACATACTGGCAATTATACATACAACTACATAGAAATATAATGATGACATCTTTTATGATTCACCTTGACCATTCTCTTGTGACTCCTTCCATCAAAACAGTTAAGTAACTCTCAGTGACATTCCTAGCAGTTTTGATACCTTGACTGAATCATTTTTGTAACATCCATTCCCTACCTCCTCCTCTTTCACACCATGTGATAAAATTATTTTCATGTAGTAATTGGTAATCAACATAAGTTTTAAAATCTTTTGAGAAACAACAAGTAAAATAAATGCAATTTTAAAAAATAGCTCAAGTTCATAGGGTATTTTATATATGAACTGAAATTTGCATCTTTTAAATGAAACTATATTATATTTGCATTTCAGCAGAAATAGAAAATTCCAGTGATCCAATGGAATGACAGAATGAAATAACTCAGGGTTTGATTCTCTGACTTGCATCACAGCTATGTTTACCCAAGGCAAGCTCAAGGATTCCCAGCTCACTCTTGGATGTGTACAGCCAAGTATGGGTATTTGGGGGTTCAAGGGTATAACTGGGAGTTGACTGAATTAACTTCCATGAAGACCATGATGTTTGGTAAAAGATAAATAATAAAAATATGATAGTTCAAGCCTTATAATATAATATTAAAACTCAACATTAATGGCAGTAGTTGTTTAAAAGTAAAGTTTAAAAAAGTTCTTTTTTTTTTTGAAGAATATTTTATCACTTCATTGTTTAGAGTTGTAGCCAAGAGGTGATGATTAATTTCAGAATGACTTGGTTTTATTATTGCTTTAAGATTCTGTGTATACATGGTACACACTTATTGCTTACACCTGGGACTGCTACTAACACTGGCATATATGGTCAGCCACTGGTAATTCCCCATAATTGACATAATTGAGTGCAAAGTGATGATGCTAACAAAGTTCTCCATCATATGGCCTCAGCCTATTTTTAGCCTTTTTGTTGTTGTTCAGTCCCCAGTCATGTCCGACTCTTTGCGATCCCATGGACTGCAGCATGCCATGCCTCCCTGGCCCTCACTATGTCCTGGAGTTTGCCCAAGTTCATGTTCATTGCATCGGTGATGCCATCCAGCCATCTCGCCCTCTGATGCCCTCTCCTCCTGCCCTCAGTCTTTCCCAGCATCCAGGACTTTACCAATGAGTCATCTGTTCACATTAGATGACCAAAATACTGGAGCTTCCAGCTTCAGCATCAGTCCTACCAGTGGATAGTCAGGGTTGATCTCCCTTAAGGTTAACTGGCTTGATCTCCTTGCAGTCCAAGGGACTTTCAGGAGTCTTCTCCAGCACCACAGTTTGAAGGCATCAATTTTTTGACGTCCTGCCTTCTTTATCATCCAGCTCTCACAACCATAGATGACCACTGGGAAGACAATAGTCTTGACTATACAGACCTTTTTTGGCAGAGTAATGTCTCTGCTTTTCCACATACTGCCTAGGTTTGTCATCACTTGCCTGCCAAGAAGCAACTGTCTTCTAAACTCATGGCTGCAGTCACCATCCTCAGTGATTTTGGAGCTTAAGAAGAGGAAATCTGTCACTACTTTCACCTTTTCCCCTTCCATTTGCCATGCAGTAATGGGACCAGTCCATTCTGAAGGAGATCAGCCCTGGGATTCCTTTGGAAGGAATGATGCTAAAGCTGAAACTCCAGTACTTTGGCCACCCGATGCGAAGAGTTGACTCATTGGAAAAGACTCTGATGCTGGGAGGGATTAGGGGCAGGAGGAGAAGGGGATGACCAGGATGAGATGGCTGGATGGCATCACGGACTCTATGGACGTGAGTCTGAGTGAACTCCGGGAGTTGGTGATGGACAGGGAGGCCTGGCATGCTGCGATTCATGGGGTCGCAAAGAGTCGGACACGACTGAGTGACTGAACTGAACTGAACTGAATGGGACCAGATGCGATGATCTTAGTTTTTAAAATATTTACTCTTAATCCAGCTCTTTCACTCTCCTTCACCCTCATTAAGAGGCTCTTTTGTTCTTCTTCCCTTTATGCTATTAGAGGGGTATCATCTGCATATCTGAGGTTTTTGATGCTTCTTCTGTCTATTTTGATTCCAGCTTGTAACTCATCTAGCCTGGCATTTCTCATGGTGTGCTCAGTGTATAAGTTAAGCAGATAGCCCTTTCGTTCTCCTTTCTTTATCTTGAACCAATCACTTGTTCCATATAGGGTTCTAACTGTTGCTTCTTGACTCGCATACAGATTTCTCAGGAGATAGATAAGATGGTCTGGCATTCCTATGTCTCTAAGAGCTTTCCACAGTTTGTCATGATCCACACAGTCAAAGGCTTTAGTGTAGTCAGTGAAACAGAGATAGATGTTTTTCTGAACTTCCCTTGCTTTCTTTATAATCCAGTGTATGTTGGCAATTTGATCTCTGGTTCCCTGTTCCTATTCCTTTTCTAAACCCAGCTTGAACATCTGGAAGTTCTTGGTTTGTATAATTTTGAAGCCTAGCATGCAAGATTTTAAGCATGACCTTACTATCATGAGAGATGAAGGCAATTGTCCAGTGGTTAGCACATTCTTTGGTACTACCCTTCTTGGGAATTGGGATGAGGATTGACCTTTTCTAGTCCTATAGCCACTGCTGGTTCTTCCAGATTTGCTGACATAATGAATGCAAAACCTAGATGGCATCATCCTTTAGGGATCTGAATAATTCTGTTGAAATTTCATTGCATCCATTAGCTTTATTAACAGCAATCATTCTTAAGGCCCACTTGACTTCACACTCCACAATGTCTGGCTCTGGGAGACTAACCACACCATCATGGTAATCCAGTTCATTAAGATCTTTTTAATATAGTTCTTCTGTGTATTCTTTCCATCTTTTCTTGATCTCTTCAGCATCTACTAGGTCTCTATCATTTTCATCCTTTATTGTACCCATCTTTGGGTGGAATCCTCCCTTGATGTTTCCAATTCTCCTGAAAAGATCTCTAGTCTTTCTCCTTTTGTTGTTTTCTTCTATTATTAAGCATTGTTCATTGAAGAAGGCCTTCTTGTCTCATCTAGTGATTTTTTGGAGCTCTGCATTTAATTGAATGTAACTTTCCCTCTCCCTTGCTTTGTGCTTCTCTTCATTCTTCCACCATGTAAAGCCTTCTCAGATAACCTGGCAGCTCAGCTGCTGCCTGCAAAGCAAGAGACCCTGGTTTGATTCCTGGCTTGGGAATATACCCTGGAGAAGGGATGGGCATTCTTGGGCTTCCCCTAGTGGCTCAGACAGTAAAGAATCCACTTGCAATGTGGGAGAACTGGGTTCAGTCCTTAGATTGGGAAGAGCCCTTGGAGAAGGGAACAGTTACCCACTCCAGTATTCTGACCTGGAGACTTCCAAGGACAGAGGAGCCTGGCAGGCTACAGTCCATAGAGTCACAAAGAGTTGGACATGACTGAGTGACTTTCACTTTCATTTTCCTTTGGTTCAGTTTAGTCGCTCACTCATGTCTGATTCTTTGCGACACCATGAATCACAGCATGCTGGGCCTCCCTGTCCATCACCAACTCCCAGAGTTCACTCAGACTCACGTCCATCGAGTCAGTGATGCCATCCAGCCATCTCATCCTCTGTCATCCCCTTCTCCTCCTGCCCCCAATCCCTCCCAGCATCAGAGTCTTTTCCAATGAGTCAACTCTTCGCATCAGGTGGCCAAAGTACTGGAGTTTCAGCTTCAGCATCATTCCTTCCAAAGAAATCCCAGGGGTGATCTTTAGAATGGACTGGTTGGATCTCCTTGCAGTCCAAGGGACTCTCAGGAGTTTTCTCCAACACCACAGTTCAAAAGCATCAACTCTTCAGTGCTCAGCTTTCTTCACAGTCCAACTCTCACATCCATACATGACCACTGGAAAAACCATAGCCTTGACTAGATGGACCTTTGTTGGCAAAGTAATGTCTCTGCTTTTGAATATACTGTCTAGGTTGGTCATAACTTTCCTTCCAAGGAGTAAGCATCTTTTAATTTCATGGCTGCAGTCACCATCTGCAGTGATTTTACCAATTTACGTCCTTGCTTTTCTTTTTCTTTGTGATGGTTTTTAGCCTGCTCCTCCATGATTTCCCTCTTGTGAAAATACTGCCATCATCTAGAACAGTAGACAAATTCTACTCCCTGAGCCATCCTTCTTAATAAAAATGCTTCTGTGTATTTATTCTTGTTCTCCCTCTGACAATTTGAATGTAAAAGCATAGATTTTGGAGCCAGAATTTTCTGAGTCTGAATTCTTTCTCTGCATTTCATAAATTGTGTGACTTTGGGCAAATTATAGAATCTATCAAGGCCTTGGCTTTCCAGGTGGCACAGTGGTAAAGAATCTGCCTGCTAGTGCAAAAGACATAAGAAATGTGGGTTTGATCTCTGGGTTAGAAAGATCCCCTGGAGTAGGAAATGACAACCCACTCCAGTACTCTTGCCTGGAAAATTCCATGGACAGCTTGCCAGGCTACAGCACATGGTTTTGCAGAATTGGGCGCTACTGGGGTACTGAGCACAGTTGCCACTGGATTAGATGGGAACAAAGTATATGTGAGATTGTCTGTCACAATAAATATATTTTTGTCTTTTATCTCCCTTACTAAGATTTGCATGTTCAACATTTACAAAAGTTTGTTCAAAACAGGTCCTTATAGAATTTGGGCAAGTGCGCTGAACTGGTTGAACTTCATGGTATTCAAGCTATAAAGATACACGTTATAGGCTCAGACTCCAGCCCCTTCTCTAACTACTTCAGCTGTGAGCCTTGAGCATTGTCATGAGAAGAAAATCTAGGCTATTTCTCATTTGGCCTCAGTTCTTCTTCTTCAGCTGTCAAGACCTCTCTCATTTAGAACAAACATTGCAGCAAACAAGGAGGCAGCTGAAGCATAACCTCACAGGAATCTGGATGAGGTGTCCGTCTCACCTTCAGAACTGTCTCAGCGTTCTGAGCAGCTCAGAGGTCAGGAATGCTGTTGTCATCGGCCTTAGAGCGGCGTCCTGAATAAATACCAAGTTAGGAGGAAGATGACTCAGCCCTCAGAGCTGCCCAAACCTCATACTCCTCTGATATTTTAGGCAACACAGAGTGGTAAGCAGCTGTTAGATATCTTTGCTTCTTTGTTCAGGCAAAGCTTAGCCTGTTCCATTCGGAAAGAAAATGGTCATAATTTCCAGCCCATTTAAAGCTCTTCTTTCTTAGAATTGTTATTGCACACATAGCCTGGATCACACAACTTAGTTTTATATAGCCTCATCTCATTTTCTGATTATTTCCTGATTCCAAGTGGGTATTAAGTTTGTCATGGGAGGAGACCATATTTATATTCCTCTTACATTCTCTTCACATTTACAGATTAGCCTTGGACCTGTAGTAGGTGGTACATACAAACACTAGTTTCATTTGTATAGGACCTTAAAATGAACAAGTTACTTCTGCATCCATTCTTTCCTTTGAACTTCACTATGACCCCATAAAGTAATTGTTATTATCTCTATTTTATAGGCCAGGAAACCAAAGTTCAGTGAGATTAAGTACAGTGCCAAAGATCATATAACTAGCAATTAGCAGAGCCTGAATTTATATATATATATTAAAAATATATATGGAATTTATGTAATACAATTCCCAAAATCCAATCCTAAGTTTCATTGTTTAATGAAGGCTAAACTGAAAGACTTTAAGAAGTATATTTAATTGTTTTCTAGATATTGGATTCCTGTTGCTCACATTTTTCATCTGGCTCTGGAATTAGAATACTTTTGTAATTTGTGAAGATGTAGATATAAAACCTGATTATTTTTTGTATACATAGAAAATTTTATCTGTTCATACTTAAGGAGAAATGGCACAGGAAAATTCCCACATAATAAGAAAACACAAATTCATTTTTATCCTAGTTAATATGTTTGTAGCAGATATCCAGAGAATTCATAATATTGGGGAGCATCACTGTTCATCTTAAAGATATGGTGAGCAAGAGTCTATGTGGTTAAGGAGAACAAAAATTATGTAAATAATTTAAAAAGTGGTGAGTCATTTGATTCATTCAACAGGTATCTATAGAGCATTTGCACTTTCTATCATGTTTTTGAACACATGTTAAAAATCAGGGCGCTCAGATTACTCTTGGAATTTAAACAAGATAACCCAAGTTGCACACTAAAATGAGTCAGAAGGAACTGGAGGGCTATCTAGCTTTTCATTTTGGTCTCCTGCTACAAATGGATAGTAAGCCTGAGACTGATGGAAGACACTGGCCTCGATGATTATGTTATGATTCATAGATTCCTGGTATAGAACGTAATTGAGTATTTTGCCTTTAGCAGCTTCCTCTCTCAGTTATTGCTAGACTAGAGTAAATAAACATCCTATTTATATCAACAAAGTAATAATTTAAGCAAATTAAATGTTAAAACCCATTAAATCTGAAAAGGAACCTGAGTTTCAGTATGAGTGAGTGCAAGCACAACAATTTAATCTTTATTTGAGAGATTATTGAGTGTGATGTGCAAGCATTTTATGTTGTTTGTATAATAAATGTCCTCAGTAATTTACCACACCTTTTACTTCATTCATGAAAATTGTAAAGGATTACCTGTGGATATTTGAGAAAGATAGCTTCATTGATCACCAAAGCAGAAAGACAGTGGTCGAGGGAGGAGTGGGCAGTAGAAGAGCATTCAGAATGTCACTGTTGTAGCTGCAGAGAAATCTATGTTTCTATCTCCCCGTTTAATCCCTTCAGCTCAGATGGGAAAGCATCTGTCTACAATGTGAGAGACCTGGGTTTGATCCCTGGGTTGGGAAGATTCCCTGGAGAAGGAAATGGCAAGTCACTCCAGTACTCTTGCCCTGAAAATCCCATGGACAGAGGAGCTTGGTGCAGGCTACTATCCATGGGGTCGCAAAGAGTCGGGCATGACTGAGCGACTTCACTTTCACTTTCACCACTCTGTGCATTAACCTGGAAGAGATCATTGTGCTTCTCCATTAAAAATAATGCACAGACATTTAGATTGATGATTACTGCTACATTCAAGGTTCTGTAAATAATGATAACATTACTGTCCAGCACATTATATAAGATCACCTAAAGTATAAGTAGAAGATGTATCATGTCATGGTTAAGTCTAATATGTATGATTTACAGGCTTAATTCTCACTGTCAGAAGTGTCTGTTGAAGAAGGTAAGAGTAATCATCCTTATCTAGAAAATGCTGTGAAGCTTGTATCTTTTAAACTGTGCAATCCAAAGGAAAATCCCTCTTAAGGGGAAAAGTGAAATCACTTACCATCACCATCCCACCTCACGAAATTTCACTAAGCACATTTCGTGAACCCAGTATGTGTTGGACACAATGTGGAGTGTGATTGTGGCGGTGGTGGGAGGTGGAAAAGATTGTTAGATATCCGCTTTGTTTTCAAGGTTACCCTGAACTCGTTCAAGAAATTTCAGCTGTCTGTCTTTTACTTCTGGTTAGGAAGTACCCTGAAGTGTCCTTAAAGATTCTTCTGCTTTACTTTTGTTTTGTCCTCCAAGTCTAATGCTTTTTTTTTTTTCCTGTGATTCTCTGAAACCATATTCAGCTAATCTTACCATTTCTCACAGCTCTATCTTTCAAATATTTTTTCTCTCCCAAGACAGCTTTATCATTTATCTCATCTATCTTCTTTCTTGTGCATTTTTTTGCTGATTTTCTTAACATAACAACTTCAGACTCTGTTTTGGGTCTGCCAACAAATCTACCTCCTTCAACACCTATTGGTGCATAGAACTGAGCTATTCTTCCCAGTTCTTAGCTTCTCACACCTCAGAAAAGACCCTTCTTTTGTTTTACTATATTCTTTAATCCATTCATCTGCAACTTTTCTCCTTCTTTCACAGGTAACCACTAGTCATTCAGTGTATTAGGGTGAAATTTGTGAAACTTATGTATGTAAATTTAAAGAGTCTAATATCAGCATTTTCATGTGATTCAACCTAATATGTCTTTCCAATCCATACTTATTATTACTTATATGTATATAATTAAAAGTATACAATGTTTATACATATGTGTGCACCTATTACCTGACTAAATCAGTAGTGCCACTTCTATCAAATACCAAATCCGTGTAAACATGGGACCTGCCTGGGCTCTATATTCTTTTCCTGGTGCTTGCTGCAGCATAGTCTTCGTGTGATGCAATGGCTTTGCTTCTTTCTCCAACATTGTTTTAGATATTCATGGATCTTTACGAATTTTTAGATAGATTTTAGCTAATATTTAGGAATTAATCCTCTAAATTTTAAATGATTTCTCTCCTATTCTCTATCCCTTAGTCTGTTCTACTATCCTTTAGATGTCTCAACATATTTCAAATTCTCTACTGCATTTTTTATCTTGGCTTTCATAATTTTGACAGCCAAAATCTCTATTATCTTTTCTGATTTTTCCTTGTAATGCATCTTATTCTTGATTCATGGATAATATACCTTCTCTTATCTCTTTCAAAGGAATAATACCTTTCTTTGTTCAGTTTTTTTCTTGCAGTCTCTTTTCCCTCCAACTTGCTTCTCATCTCCCCCACCCCCAATGCCTGCTCATATTTAAGAGTGGAGCTTTGTGAGACGAATGAAATAGTTTCTTAGATTTTTCTGCTACCAGTTCAGGATTCTCTGTCTTAGGTTCCTAAGTCATTTAACATACATTCTTCTGTTTTTCATCGTCTGAAGTTGTATTGCTGTACTTCATCCTCTATTCTTTTGTCTTTATAGGTTTATGCCTCAAAAGATCCCTTCACCATTGTTTTATGGACTTTTGGGGAGGGTGGATTAAAAGGCACACCTCCAAATCCCCATCTTTAACTGAAAATTCCTGCTGTTATCTTTTATTATTTCTTTTTGTTGATTGATTTGCTTAGCCTTTCACTTGTGCTTTGAGTAATCACTTATTTATTTAAATCGTTTGTTGGTTTCTGATAAATCTATTTAAAATTTAAAATTTTCTTTTAGTACCACTTCAATTCCAAAATTTGATCTGTAAGCTTTTATTGCTATTTTGCTGTAAATGTTTCACAATTTTTCTTATGTCTTTCTTTTAACCAAGCTATTTTTCAAAAAGTTCTATAATTGCCAGTAACATGGAGTTTTGAAAGCTGTCATTTAATAGTTTCTGATTTTATTGTATTGTGATTGGAGAAGGAAATGGCAACCCACTCCAGTATTAAGGCGAAGTCGCTCAGTCATGTACGACTCTTCGCGACCCCATGGACTGTAACCTACTAGGCTTCTCCGTCCATGGGATTCCCCAGGCAAGAATACTGGAGTGGATTGCTATTTCCTTCTCCAGGGGATCTTCCTGACCCAGGGACTGAACCCTGTCTCCCGCATTGCAGGCAGACAATTTAACCTCTGAGCCATTGTGATCAGATAAAAATTCTATGTGATTTATTAAATCTGTGACCTATTGCATGGTAGTTTTTCCTTTTATATATAATCCATGTATACCTGGGAAAAAAATTGTGTCCTCTGTGTTTTTTGAGTGAAAAGATTTCCAGATAAAATGTAAATCATTCATTCACCCACCAATCTTTTTTATCTTGGTTATTCTTCACGAAAATTGGTTTGGTTCTTTTTCATGGTTCTTCTGTCTTCTCTCAAGTCTAAAATCCTCCCTTTGTTGTCTCACATTGCTGAATGAAAGTTGCTCAGTCGTGTCCAACTATTTGTGACCCCATGGACTGTACAGTCCGTGGAATTCTCCAGGCCAGGATACTGGAGTGGGTAGCCTATCTCTTCTCCAGGGTATCTTCTTAACCGAGGAATTGAGCCAGGTTCTCCTGCATTGCAGTCAGATTATTTACCAACTGAGATATCACGAGAGCTAGGACTTGTAAAAAGAGCATTACTAAGACTTGTAAAAAGAGCCAGAAATTCCTAAAAATTGTTATAGTTCTCCATTCTGTGAGTTTGTCTGGTCCTTCTTCCAGTTTATTAATACAGTGCTCTTTTGGCTGTTTATATTTTTCCATTTGGTTGTTTGGTATCAGTGTCCTCTGTTCTTTATATTTTACATCGTGAGTTCTTATTTTTGGATACATTTTCAGAGCATGTGACCCCATGAACCACAGCACGTCAGGCCTCCCTGTCCATCACCAAATACTGGAGTCCACCCAAACCCATATCCTCAAGTCGGTGATGCCATCCAGCCATCTCATCCTCTGTCATCCCCTTCTCCTCCTGCCCCCAATCCCTCCCAGCATCAGGGTCTTTTCCAATGAGTCAGCTCTTTGCATCAGGTGGCCAAAGGATTGGAGTTTCAGCTTCAACATCAGTCCTTCTAATGAACTCCCAGGACTGATCTCCTTCAGGATGGACTGGTTGTATTTCCTTGCAGTCCAAGGGACTCTCAAGAGTCTTTTCCAACACCACAGTTCAAAAGCATCAATTCTTTGGTGCTCAGCTTTTTCACAGTCCAATTCTCACATCCATACATGACCACTGGAAAAACCATAGCCTTGATTAGATGGACCTTAGTTGGCAAAGTAATGTCTCTGCTTTTGAATATACTGTCTAAGTTGGTCATAACTTTTCTTCCAAGGAGTAAGCATCTTTTAATTTCATGGCTGCAGTCACCAGGTGCAGTGATTTTGGAGCCCCCAAAATAAAGTCTGACACTGTTTCCACTATTTCCCCATCTATTTCCCATGAAGTGATGGGACTGGATGCCATGATCTCGTTTTCTGAATGTTGAGCTTTAAGCCAACTTTTTCCCTCACCTCTTTCAATTTCATCAAGAGGCTTTTAGTTCCTCTTCACTTTCTGCCATAAGGGTGGTGTCATCTGCATATCTGAGGTTATTGATATTTCTCCCAGCAATCTTAATTCCAGCTTGTGTTTCTTCCAGCCCAGCGTTTCTCATGATGTTCTCTGCATATAAGTTAAATAAGCAGGGTGACAATATACAGCCTTGATGTATTCCTTTTCCTATTTGGAAGCAGTCTATTGTTCCATGTCCAGTTCTAACTGTTGCTTCCTGACCTGCCTACAGATTTCTCAAGAGGCAGGTTAGGTGGTCTGGTATTCCCATCTCTTTCAGAATTTTCCACAGTTTATTGTGATCCACACAATCAAAGGCTTTGGCATAGTCAATAAAGCAGAAATAGATGTTTTTCTGGAACTATCTTGCTTTTTCCATGATCCAGCAGATATTTGCAATTTGATCTCTGGTTCCTCTGCCTTTTCTAAAACAAGCTCAAACATCAGGGAGTTCACAGTTTACATATTGCTGAAGCCTGGCTTGCAGAATTTTGAGCATTACTTTACTAGCATATGAGATAAGTGCAATTGTGTGGTAGTTTAAGCATTCTTTGGCATTGCCTCTCTTTGAGATTGGAATGAAGACTGACCTTTTCCAGTCCTGTGGCCACTGCTGAGTTTTCCAAATTTGCTGGCAAATTGAGTGCAGCACTTTCACAGCATCATCTTTCAGGATTTGAAATAGCTCAGCTGGAATTCCATCACCTCCACTAGCTTTGTTTGTAGTGATGCTTTCTAAGGCCCACTTGACTTCAGATTCCAAGATGTCTGGCTCTAGATGAGTGATCACATCATCATGATTATATGGGTCATGAAGATCTTTTTGTACAGTTCTTCCATGTATTCTTGCCACCTCTTCTTAATATCTTCTGCTTCTGTTAGATCCAGACCATTTCTGTCATTTATTGAGCCCATCTTTGCATGAAATGTTCCCTTGGTATCTCTAATTTTCTTGAAGAGATCTCTAGTCTTTCCCATTCTGTTCTTTTCCTCTATTTCTTTGCATTGATTGCTGAGGAAGGCTTTCTTTTCTCTTCTTGCTATTCTTTGGAACTCTGCATTCAGATGCTTAGATCTTTCCTTTTCTCCTTCGCTTTTTGCCTCTCTTCTTTTCACAGCTATTTGTAAGGCCTCCCCAGACAGCCATTTTGCTTTTTGCATTTCTTTTCCATGGAGATGGTCTTGATCCCTGTCTCCCGTACAATGTCACAAACTTCATTCCATAGTTCATCAGGCACTCTATCTGTCAGATCTAGGCCCTTAAAAATATTTTTCATTTCCACTGTATAATCATAAGGGATTCGATTTAGGTCATACCTGAATGGTCTAGCGGTTTTCCCTACTTTCTTCAATTTAAGTCTGATTATGGCAATAAGGAGTTCATGATCTGAGCCACAGTCAGCTCGTGGTCTTATTTTTGTTGACAATATAAAGCTTCTCCATCTTTAGCTGCATAGAATATAATCAGTCTGATTTTGGTGTTGACCATCTGGTGATGTCCATGTGTAGAGTCTTCTCTTGTGTTGTTGGAAGAGGGTATTTGCTATGACCAGTGCATTTTCTTGGCAAAACTCTATTAGTCTTTGCCCTGCTTCATTCTGCATTCCAAGGCCAAATTTACCTGTTACTCCAGGTGTTTCTTGACTTCCTACTTTTGCATTCAAGTCCCCTATAATGAAAAGAATGAAAAGAAAATCTTTTTGGGGTGTTAGTTCTAAACGGTCTTATAGGTCTTCATAAAACCATTCAACTTCAGCTTCAGAATGAAGGGATGGAGCCAAAGCAAATACAATACCCAGTTGTGGATGTGCCTGGTGATAGAAGCAATATCTGATGCTGTAAATAACAATATTGCATAGGAACCTGGAATGTCAGGTCCATGAATCAAGGCAAATTGGAAGTGGTCAAACAAGAGATGGCAAGGGTGAACGTCGACATTCTAGGAATCAGCGAACTAAAATGGACTGGAATGGGTGAATTTAACTCAGATGACCATTATATCTACTACTGGGGGCAGGAATCCCTCAGAAGAAATGGAGTGGCCATCATGGTCAACAAAAGAGTCCGAAATGCAGTACTTGGATGCAATCTCAAAAAGGATAAAATGATCTCTGTTCATCTCCAAGGCAAACTACACTGTCTAGATTTGTCATAACTTTTCTTCCAAGGAGCAAGCATCTATTAATTCATGGCTACAGTCACCATCTGCAGTGATTCTTGAGCCCAAGAAAATAAAGTCTCTCACTGTTTCCACTGTTTCCTCATCTATTGGCCATGATGTGATGGAACCAGATGCCATGATTTTAGTTTTCTGAATGTTGAGCTTCAAGCCAGCTTTTTTTTTTTTTCCTCTTTCAGAAAAGTTCATCAAGAGGCTTTTTAATTCTTCTTCACTTTCTGCCAGTGGAGTATGTCAGGTTATTGATATTTCTCCCGGCGATCTTGACCCCAGCTTGTGCTTCATTTAGCCTGGCATTTTGCATGATGTACTCTGTATATAAATTAAATAAGCAGGGTGACAATATACATCCTTTATGTACTCCCTTCCCGATTTTGAACCAGTTGGTTTTTCCATGTCTGTTGTAACTGTTGCTTCTTGATCTGCATACAGGTTTCTCTGGAGGCAAGTAAGGTGGTCTAATAGTCCCATCTCTTTAAGAATTTTCCAGTTTGTTGTGTTCTACACAGTCAAAGGCTTTAGCATTGTCAATGAAGCAAAAGTAGATTTAAAAAAAAAATCCCTTGCTTTTTCTATGATCCAGTTGATATTGGCAATTTGACCTCTGCTCTCTCTGCCTTTTCTAAATCCAGCTTGTACATCTGGAAGTTCTTGGTTCATGTACTGTTGAAGTCCAGCTTGAAGGATTTTGAGCATAATCTTGCTAGCATGTGAAATGAGTGCAGTTGTGCAATAATATGAACATTCTTTGGTATTGCCTTTCTTTGGGATTGCAAGGCAATCTGACCTTTTCCAGTCCAGTGAGTTTTCCAAATCTGCTGGCATATTGAGTGTAGCACTTTAACAGTTAAGTAACTCAGCTAGAATTCTGTCACCTACACTAGCTTTGTTCATAGTAATGCTTCCTAAGGCCCACTTCACTTCACACTCCAGAATGTCTGGTTCTAGGTGAGTGACCACACCATTGTGGTTTTCTGGGTCATTAAGACCTTTTGTATAATTCTTCTATGTATTCTTGTCACCTCTTGTTAATCTCTTCTGCTTTTATTAGATCTTTGCCATTTCTGTCTTTTATTGTGCCCATCTTTGCATGAAATATTCCTTTGGTATCTCTAATTTTCTTGAAGAGCTCTCTAGAGTTTTCCTACTGGTATTTTAGAATTAAATTTGATGAAGAAATGGTCTTGTCCAAATAATTCTTACTCTCTGAAATCAAATTAATAATCACAGAGCAGTAAAGGGGTATTTAAAGAGACTCATATCAATATTTTATTTTATAAGTAGAAAAGCTGAAGACTAGAGAAGTTAACTTTTCTAAAATTCTATCAATACAATTGAAGTGGAAGGGTTAGATGGTTAGTTGTGTCCAACTGTTTGCAACCTCATGGACTGTTGCCTGCCAGGCTCCTCTATCCGTGGAATTCTCCACGCAAGAATACTGGAGTAGGTTGCCATTCCATTTTCCAAGGGTTCTTCCTGACCCAGGGATCCAACCCATGTTTCCTGCATTGTAGGCAGATTCTTTACCGTCTGAGCCACCTAGCTAGTCTAGCTACTTTGTCTAATTAAGTTAATCTGATCTTTTAGCACTTTTCTTAACTTGAAATTGAGGATAAAAATGTTTTCACAGACCTAATGATAAGTTATGATAATATTTATAAAGATCTATTTTAAGCAATAAAGTGTTTTAAAAGTGTAAAAAGTGTGATTATAGTTTAGTACTGCAAGGTTCATGACAGAATTCTTCTGAATGCCTGATGCATAAATTGACTATTATTGTTATTAAGATGTATCAGACACACTGTGTTCCCGGTTTTAAGAAATGATTAAATATCCTAGCTCTCTCAGAACTTCTGGTTTAGTAGAGAAGGCACATATGTAAAAAAAGAATCCCAACAGAGGGAGAGTTTGAAAGAAACCCAACTTTCATCTCTGTTCTAAAAGATGAAAGTGACAAGTCAGAGGTTTTCCAGTGAGGGAGTGTCCCCTTTCCCAAGGGGTCAAAGGAGGCTTCCCAGAGGACAGATCATACCCTCTGACACCTCTGAGTCATCACTGCATCCGTTGCTTGAAATGACCATCTCTCCTTTTTCTCTGGCAAACATCCACAGGAAATTGTATGTCTTTTGGTGTTTCTAGAGAATATTGTGGGAGTGGAGGTGTGGAAGAAAATGAAGTTTCAGAATTAAACTGTGTTTGGTTTCTGGAGAGCCTATGGATCCCATATCTTGCAGAAAATGGGGACCCATTAGAAAAAACTATTTATGTGTAGTAGTAGTGATGCCTCAGATATATTGAAACATCATTGGTATATTGACTATGTACATTTTTTTGTTAAATATTTACAAGAAAACATTTGTGGATTTTTAGGCTTAGGGTTACATTTCTTTTTGTTCATGGTTTTTCCTCATCTATTTACTATTATTTTTCTAGGGAAGCCATAATTGCAGTGAGATGTCAAGAATCCAGGGATGGGAGAAGTGAGAACAGAAGACAAATTTAAGGAAATTGTTTATGTTCTCTAAATTTGTCAAACTTTCAACTGGTTTCCAGAAGTTTTATGTCTTGTTCATTCTCTTTTTCTCTCTTTCCTTCCTCCATCTTTCTCTTTTCCTCATCTTTCTCTTTTTCTGCTCCACATTATTTACATCCTTCCTCTTTTCTTTCCCTCCCTCTTCTTTCCTTCTCTTTCCCTCCTTTTTCTTTCTTTCCTTCCTATAACACAAAGCATGATTCTGTATTTTTGTTCTCAACTGGTAGGTTTTTGGAATGAAGATGGGGTTATGGAAGCACACATTTTATATTCATTGTACACTGGTAAACCCTGAACTGTCTATGGGCCCATTCAAGTCTGGGACAGAGTCAAAATTCAAAGTGCCTTGATTGAATTTTTTTAAAAAGATTTTTGTATTTTAGTCACTTATATCTAATTTATTCAATGGGAAGATAATTTTCAAACAAAATAATTTTCAACCCCAGTGTTGTTTTCTTCAATTGCTAAACTAAAGAAAGTCCTTATGCAGTACAATATTGAAAAGCCAAAGTTTCTTCATGTTTGTTCAAAATTGCTTGAATTTGCATCATATTAGGTAAAGAATCTGCCTGCAGTGCAGGAGACCTGGGTTCGATCCTTGGGTTGGGAAAATCCCCTGGAGAAGAAATGGCAACTCACTACAGTATCATTGCCTGAAAAAATCTCATGGACAGAGGAGCCTGGTGAGCTGCAGTCCATGGGGTCTTGTTGAGCGACTAACACTTAACACTAAGCACCCACCCAGAATGGCAACCCTCAGTTTATTACTCCAAGAGCTTCTGTAGTTACAGACAAGTGGTAGCCAGTGACTTGACCACTGTTATGAACTTGTATTGCATTTTATATTGCTTTCTGTCCTGTATTGTTCCAAAATTGTATTACAGGCCTTTATTTCTAATTTTACTTTGTCTCTTCTCTTTGAAGTAGTTATATTTGTCTTATAACATCAAATGGGTAAACATTTTATGTTGCTTCAAAATAATATGAAATTACAGTATCATACAGCTTAAAATTGGGAATAAATGTGCTGCTCATGTTCACTTTGCTTACTTTACTGATTTTAAGGCTATTCTCTTTTTTTAAAGTCTGTGTATATCTGTGTATGTGCATGTGAGAGAGAGTGTGTGTGTGTGTGTGTGTGTGTGGGTTTGGGTGTGGGTGTATACAGAGAATCTCTTAGTGATTTATATTTTTCAAATGATTTGTCCAGCTTGGGAGTAGGCACAACCAGAATTTCAACTCAGATCTCATGAGTCTTCATATAATGATCATTCCTCTCTACTCCTCCTCCCTTGATATAATTACAATACCCAATCAGATTGATTATATTCTTTGCAGCCAAATATGGAGAAACTCTATACAGTCAGCAAAAACAAGACCTGGAGCTGACTGTGGCTCAGATCATGAACTCCTTATTGACAAAATCAGACGTAAATTGAAGAAAGTGGGGAAAACCACTAAGCCATTCAGGTATGAACTAAATCAAACCCCCTTATGATTATACAGTGGAAGTAAGAAATAGATTTAAGGGACTAGATCTGATAGACAGAGTGCCTGATGAACTATGGATGGAGGTTCATGACGCTGTACAAGAGACAGGGAGCAAGACCATACTCAAGAAAAAGAAATATAAAAAGGCAAAATGGCTGTATGGGGAGGCCTTACAAATAGCTGTGAAAAGAAGAGAAGCAAAAAACAAAGGAGAAAAGGAAAGATATACCCATTTGAATGCACAGATCCAAAGAAGAGCAAGCAGAGATAGGAAAGCCTTCCTCAGTGATCAATGCAAAGAAGTAGAGGAAAAGAATAGAATGGGAAAGACTAGAGATTTCTTCAAGAAAATTAGAGATACCAAGGGAACATTTCATGCAAAGATGGGCTCGATAAAGGACAGAAATGGTAAGGATCTAACAGAAGTAGAAGATATTAAGAGGTGGAAAGAATACACAGAAGAACTGTACAAAAAGATCTTCATGACCCAGATAATCATGATGGTGTGATCACTCACCTAGAGCCAGACATTCCAGAATGTGAAGTCAAGTAGGCCTTAGGAAGCATCGCTATGAACCAATCTAGTGGAGGTGATGGAATTCCAATTGAGCTATTTCAAATCCTGAATGATGATGCTGTGAAAGTGCTACACTCAATATGCCAGCAAATTTGGAAAACTCAACGGTGGCCACAAGACTGGAAAAGGTCAGTTTTCATTCCAATCCCAAAGAGAGGCAATGCCAAAGAATGCTCAAACTACCACACAATTGCACTCATCTCACAAGCTGGTAAAGTAATGCTCAAAATTCTTCAAGTCAGGCTTCAGCAATACATGAACTGTGAACTTCCAATTGTTTAAGCTGGTTTTAGAAAAGGCAGAGGAACCAGAGATCAAATTGCTAACATGCACTAGATCATCACAAAAGCAAGAGAGTTCCAGAAAAGCATCTATTTCTGCTTTTTTGACTATGCCAAAGCCTTTGATTGTGTGGATCACAATAAACTGTGGAAAATCCTGAAAGAGATGGGAATACTCAACCACCTGACCTGCCTCTTGAGAAACCTGCATGCAGATCAGGAAACAACAGTTAGAACTGGATATGGAACAACAGACTGGTTCCAAATAGGAAAAGGAATACGTCAAAACATACGTCCCCGGCTTATTTAACTGATATGCAAAGTACATCTTGAGAAACGCTGGGCTGGAAGAAGCACAAGCTGGAATCAAGATTGCCAGGAGAAATACCAATAACCTCAGATATGCAGATGACACGACCCTTATGGCAGAAATTGAAGAAGAACTAAAAAGCCTCTTGATGAAAGTGAAAGAGAGGAGTGAAAAAGTTGGCTTAAAGCTTAAGATTCAGAAACCAAAGATCATGGCACCTGCTCCCATCAGTTCAGTTCAGTTCAGTTGCTCAGTTGTGTCCGATATTTTGCTACCCCATGAACCACAGCATGCCAAGCCTCTCTGTCCGTCACCAACTCCCGCAGTCTGCTCAAACCCATGTCCATTGTGTAGGTGATGCCATCCAATCATCTCATCCTCTGTCATCCTTTTCTCCTCCTGCCCTCAATCTTTCCCAGCATAAGGGTCTTTTCACATGAGTCAGCTCTCCACATCAAATGGCCAAAGTATTGAAGTTTCAGCTTCAACATCAGTCCCTCCAATGAACCCCCAGGACTGATCTTTAGGATGGACCGGTTGGATCTCCTTGCAGTCCACGGGACTCTCAAGAGTCTTCTCCAACACCACATTTCGAAAACATCAATTCTTCAGTGCTCAGCTTTCTTTATGGTCCAACTTCACATCCATACATGACCACTGGAAAAACCATAGTCTTGACTAGACAGAGGTTTGTTGGCAGAGTAATGTCTCTACTTTTTAATATGCTGTCTAGGTTGGTCATAACTTTCCTTCCAAGGAGCAATCACTTCATGGCAAATATATGGGCAAACAGTGGAAAGTGAGAGACTTTATTTTTGGGGGCTCCAAAATCACTGCAGATGGTGATTGCAGCCATGAAATTAAAAGACGCTTACTCCTTGGAAGGAAAGTTATGACCAAGCTAGACAGCATATTAAAAAGCAGAGACATTACCGACAAATGTTTGTCTAGTCAAGACTATGGTTTTTCCAGTAGTCATGTATGGATGTGAGAGTTGGACTATAAAGAAAGCTGAGTGCTGAAGAATTGATGCTTTTGAACTGTGGTGTTGGAGAAGACTCTTGAGAGTACCTTGGGCTGCAAGGAGATCCAACCAGTCCATCCTAACGGAGATCAGTTCTGGGTGATCACTGGAAGGACTGATGTTGAAGCTGAAACTCCAATAGTTTGGCCACCTTATGCAAAGATCTGACTCATTTGAAAATATACTATTGCTGGGAAAGATTGGGGGCAGGAGGAGAAGGGGACGACAGAGAATGAGATGGTAGGATGGCATCACCTACACAATGGACATGGGTTTGAGCAGACTCTGGGAGTTGGTGATGGACAGCGAGGCCTGGCATGCTGTGGTTCACGGGGTTGCAAAGAGTCGGACATGAATGAGCACCTGAACTGAACTGATAAATTGCTTTGGTCTCCTAAGGTTAAGTAAAATAATTTCAGATGTGAATCTCATCCACCATAAAGTTGTGAAGGCACAGGTCACAGCTGGTGGATACAGCACTAAAAATTTTGTTGTTACTTGTTGGGTATTTTGTGTCTGTTTGGGCATCAAGGTATAAATAATGATGTTTACAGTAATACAACTTATTACAGTTTTGAAGCAAAATTACAAAATGTTCTATCAGGTCAAAATAATTTTGGATTACTTTTAGGGTTGATTTGTTCACCCCACTTTCCTCCTGAATTAACTATGATAGTGAAGCTCATTGTCTTTAGACCATAAAATGATGGAAATGAAAGTACTAGAGACTGTTCATTTATTTCACTCCCTTGAACTATTATATGGCAAAACTTTTCCAAGTAGGTGGATATGCACCCTGTTTTTGAGAAAATGCTCTGATCATGTAGAATGAAGTAGATAGATAGAGATTTAATTAAGCTCTTACAAAGTTTAGTAAAACATGGTCTCTGAATTTTTACAGAGAGTTTAAAATCTGAAGAAGTCATATGATCAATACTTACTTGATTATTACAGGCAGATTATAATAATGGTCATAAAATACATATAAAAAGATATATTCTGGGAAACCAGAATAAGACAGGCATTTGTAGCTTTTAGGCATGTCAGGGAAGGCTTCCTGGTGGAGGCATTAAGATGAATACTGAAGGATGTATAGGAGTTTAAGAAGGATGGGTGGCAGAGGGGACTGGGGTGATATGCGTGTATGGAGCAAAGGCTTTCAGTCTTGGAGTGTGTGACCCAACCTGGGAGGGGCACAGGTCACAGGTAAGGAGGTTCTGAGAGGTCAGCCTGCATAGGGAGCAGAGGGAGAATGGAGACAACGTTATGGGAGAGTGAGAATTCATAGATGATTCTACAGGATGATTCTGGGTGATGAGTGTATGCCTGGAGCCAGGAGGAATCAGAGGAGAACAGTGCTTTCGATAGATTAGTCTGGTGAATTGTGTAACAGAGATTGAAAGGGGAATGTGACTAGAAGTAGCAGGCGCAGGCAGACAGGGCGATGTGACAGGAGTGGCTGCAGAAAGGAGATTTGGAGGGAAGTGGTTGATGGCAAGAGATTTCCAGGACTGATTTGATAAGGGGGGCGGGGTGGCAAAGGGGACAGAGTAAACTAAACAAAGAAAAGAAAAGCAAGGGCCCCTCCCCTCAGTGTTTCTGTCTGTTGGCTGGTAGCAAGGTGTCTCTACAAACACAGAGACATCTGAGGAGAATCTTTTGGGGTAGGAGTGAGGGTTGTGGATGGCAAATAGACGATCACTTTGCATCTAAACAAAATGCCTCTTATGTCAGCTTAAAATACTGGACAAATAAAAACATGTAATGCCTGATCTTTTGCTTTTCCTGGGGCCTCTGTGATTTTTGTGCTGCCTTTTGCTTACAGGATGTATGTTAAGAGCATATCTTCACTGAAGAAGAACCAGGCCCAGCTTATAGTTGGAACAATCTTCTAGTTTTTCTGAGCTGGAAAACAACCTCAACAGTAACAGTAGCAGTACCCTCAACAGAGATCACAAAACCAAACTCAGAAAATTGAGCTAGAGCAGCCATCTGTGGTTAGCATCGCATGAAACACTTCCCGTTACAGTGCTTCCCGCTCTGAGCCCAACTTCAGGCTTCCCCGGGTCAGCCTGCTGGGGGTGCCGCCCGCCCCATTGTGTGCACTGCCCTGGGATCAAAGCATTCTTTCTCCTTCCTCATCTACCTCTTCTCTCTACTGCTTGTCTGCCTTCTCCTGCAGGGGGTCAGTGGCCACATTTGCACGTCCCAGTGCCTAGCCCTTTATACAAAGTTTTCTTTGTTAATCAGGAGAAGTAAATGCAAATCCTCTCTATGTACAATGAACTGCTTTCAGAAGAAGGTGTGACAGTGATATAATGACCTGGTGGATTTTCAGACAAGGAAGATCAAAATATCTTGGTTTTATTTTCCAGAGATTAGTATTTAAGAGATGTGTGGATATGGGAGTGTGCATCTTTTGTCCCCATTCTTTCTCTGGAAAACAATATGAGCATACAATAGAGCAGGAGAGTCCTTGAATTCTCTCCTTTTCCATGTCCCTATCTGAATCATCCTTAATATGTGAGTGTCAGTGCGAGAAGTCTTTGTGGTTGAAACCACAGGATTGTCTGTGTGCCTTCTGGGGGTTAGTGAACTTTCATATCTAACCTTCAAGTGTCTCTCTCGCAGTCCCCCATTAGGGTCAAGAGAGGTACGTGGGCTACCTTCTGGTCGTTAGTTGTAAAGCTGGATTGAACTCAGACATAAGCACTGTCCTCCATCACGTTTCTCTGCAAGACACTAATAAAAACACAGCGACAGTTCATTCTGTTTTTCACTTTTACTTGTCACTGCTTCTTACACCAATCAAGCAAACAGTTGGTCATCGCTAATTGAAGTACGAGTAAATTATAGGCAGTCTTTTGAGCAATCCAGCTATCTTTGGGTATGGCTTACCCTTGAAGACCTTCTTGGATGACATCCTCAGTAGTTGTTAAACATTTCAGAGAAAAGATATAGAGCGAAGAGGGCTGTGTCACATTTTATTTAATTTCTCCTTCTTTTGTTAGCATGGTAGAATCAAGAAGATGGTGGCATTATTTGACCTCCTCTCCATGGGAATAGTAACTATAATGGATTTAATTAACTATGTGGTATTGACGTAATTAGTTATCCTGGTGATTATACTTCTTTAATAAAAGCACTTCATTTGAGATGCATTGGTGTCTGCAGTGGCCAAGCCCTACCCGCCCCCCCGCCCGATACTTCATAACTGTCCAGACATTGGCACCGCATTACATATTTTACCAACAGCTCTTGAGAGAGGTTATCTTACATGGCTTAAGGTAATTGGGAACTAATGATTTTGCCCCCTGGTTTCAGACTCCCCTGCTTGGAGAGCCGAGAAACTGTGGGGGGAGGGGTAGCGGCTCATTTTGTGTAAACTGAAAAGGAGGGGGAAGGGCTGTGTTTTGGAAACCATATGCTCTTAGGAACTGTTTCTCTTTAAGCTAGCAATCAGAGAGACAGTAACACCAGAGGGAATTGGGGGTGTTTAATCTATGAGTGGACTGTATAAATACATTGAAATAAATGTACACAGTGTACAGAGACATATATTCATATTTACAGGAATCTTGGCTATGCACATATCTATTAACAAACACACAATCCATTTTGGTATTAAAAGTAGATCACTGCTTAAATTTGGTCAGCAGGTAGCTGACAAGATCCCTTTCACACGGCAGAGTGCACAATGAAGTTGGACTGTATGGGAAAAATAGGGCAAATGTAAAAGAAGAAACATATAATGCAAAAATTTCCATATGAACATGTCAATAATAATATCCCAAGGAACTCCAAAGAAGAAGAGAACAAAAGCAGAAAGATTATCTAGCTGTGCCTGGACCCATCCACAATAAAACACCGGTGCCTGAACCCCCTTAGTCTCCTCACTATTCCAAGTTGGGTGATGAAGGGGAGGGGGGAAGTGTGGGGGTGGGGGAAGGGAGTGGTGTGGACAGAGAGGAGGTTGAGAAACCGAGCTGAAATAGGCTCTGCTGAGAAATAATAGGTCTTGAACACAATCTATTTTGCAGCTAGAAGTGCTGTGTCTTTTCTAGTGTTTTTATTTGACTCTTCTTTTTTCAAAGCTGTGCTTCCCCCTGTCACCTCTTCCTGCAGCTCTTTATCCTGCAGTGCTGTGCCGCCTCCCTCTGCAGCTGCCTGTCTAGAGACACACAGGGAAATCACGGCAGGCATCCAACTGCTTCATGCGGCATAGGAAGGAACACTGTGGGTCATCCTCACAGCCAACCCCGTAAACAAGCACCGTGGCAAAGCCAAACAAATGGAAGAGCAGTGCCTCATTGGAGGTACCTGCCAGCGAGACTTGTTCCTCTGCCATGAGGGATGCTCCGGCAAATGACTCCATCCCTCATTAAATCGATAAAATCAAGTGTCCTTTATTTTAAGCCTCTGCTCTATAATCCAGTAGCGAGGAGAGGGGCCCAGGCTTTTCATCTCATTGTTTCAAAACAGATCGTTTGGTTGGAATTGACAAAGGTTCATTCCTTTACCTTTGTGGAAATGTCAGTAAAAGGCAGGTGCTGGGCATTCGGACTCTTTTGCTCAGTAGAAGAAAAAGAGGAGCGAGAGCGAGTGTGTGTGTGGGGAGGGGGATCTGTGACAGGCTAACTACATGTACTGAAGCTTTCTAAGGCATTTTGTTTAGCTTGATATTGTGCAGCAGTGAGGAGAGAGGTGGAATCTATTGTGTGCCAGCTGCATGAATCACCGGATTGAAGTCTAACAGCCTCAGATCCTCTTTTATACAGTAAAGGGGAGATTAAAGCAGGGAGCTCATATGTCACGAAATAGAGGTACAATGCAGTTCTGGCTTGCTTGGTGCACTCAGCCGGCATTTGATCCAAATTTAGCCAAAGGGAGCGAACAAACCTGTGCTGCCATCAGCCAGGGAGGTGACAAATGTTGGGCTGTAATATCCAAAATTCCTTTTCTGTTTCCAAAATGTCATCTCTCCTTTGTCAGCTTCATTATGATTGAATCTATGTATAGTCACAGACCAACTGGAAACAAACAAAAACACCCAAACTCTAGTTAAATTATTCTACACCTGCCACTTCCTAAGCTGTGTAATTGGTATGGAGCACAGGAAAGGTTTTTGTCTTTTTTTTTTTTTTTTTCATCTGGGACTGACAACCTCAGTTATTTAACAGGTATTTGGTGAATGCTATAATATACTCTAGGAGTTGAAAGGGATACACATGGAATCTAACACATGTCTTTCTACTCTAAAAACTTGCAGTGTGGTTATGGAAATAGGATAGGCAGACTGACAGACACGCACACACACGCACACTCTTAGGAACAAGGGCAATGGAACATTTTGTTTTATTAAATATCAGAGCATAAATCATACTATAGGAATTCAGAAAGAAATGACTTGATTTTGAGTGGAAATTTCTTTTGAAAACAGAGTTGAGAAAGGGAATAATTAGTTCTGTTTGGAGTCCTAGTCCTTTTGAATGTCCAACCTGTGCTACAAATTGTCATATATTGAGTATGTGTGTCGATGTGTTATTATCATCCCCATTTAATAGACAAGGAAAGTGAAGCCCAGAGAGATAAGTAGTTTGTCCAGAGTTGCACAGTTGATAAGAGGTGAACAGGAATCTAAACTCTTCACTCTTCACATCCCCAGCCTGCTTGGCGAAAGAATTGAAAGGTAGACGCTCTGAAGGCGCATTCAGCCTGGCATCTCACCTCTCCCCCTTTGCTAAGTGAACCTCCATTTGTTCTCACTGAAACTTCCAGGCCTTTATCTGTTTCTGTTTCACCTGAATCATCAGCCCCTTTCTCTGTATTTAGATTTCCTTCCTGGATAGACTTTATGATCACATCAGTGATAAAACTTTTTTTTTTTTTTTCCTAGAAGGGATTGTACTGGTGGCTTGTCTAAGGTCAAATAAGTCATTAGTTGTAGACAGAAGCTACAATTGTCTTTTGAAGAGCAGCCTGGTGTTCTTTCTGGCATTGCCCATTGCCTTTCTTACCTGCATGCTAACCTTCAAGATTGACCTCTGTAACCTACCAAACTTCTGCTGTGTTCACCATACCTATCGCACCCCTACTATTTGCTTATAACTCAGCTGGTAAAGAATCTGCCTGCAATGCAGGAGACCTGGGTTCAATCCCTGGGTTGAGAAGATTCCCTGGAGAAGGGAAAGGCTACCCACTCCAGTATTCTGGCCTGGAGAATTCCATGGACTGTGTAGTCTGCAGGATCGCAAAGAGTCGGACACAACTGAGTGACTTTCACTCACTCACTCACTTGCTTTATAGAGGAAGCCTCAGGAAGATGGAGACCCATGCAGCTTCAGCCATCTGCAATGTCAGGCACTCCAATTACAACGGAGCAGTCACATCTGCTCACTGACAATACTAGTCACCTCTTTTTGAGATGCCCAGAAGCCATTCCAGACACTCTCTCTTTTCAAGTCCTCGATGTAACTGGTAAATGATCTCCTCTTATATCTCAGTGAGAACATAGGCATCATCTGATATCAGATACCTTGTTTTCACCTCAGTACTCATTTCCAGCACCCTGCCCCCATATACCCAAAGGCCCAGTCCGATGGGAGAAGAGCTGCCCGTTGCTGGCTTTCCTATTCCACATGGTAGGGTCGCTGGGGGCTAGCTTTAGGGCTTGTGTCCTTTTTAGCGCCCAGGTTTCCCCCATTCCATCTCAGAAGTCCAAGGTCTATACACTACCTCTACCTACTGCAATCCATATCTGAGCTCAGAAAAGCACCTATATACATGGATTTGTAAATTCTCTTAGGCTAAATATACTATCTTCTCCATACATGGGATTTTTATTTACAAATTTAGTTCCTTTCAGTCACTCAGTTATGTCCAACTCTTTGCGACCCATGGATGGCAGCACCCAGGCCCCCTATTCATCACCAACTCCTGGACTTTACTCAAACTCCCGTCCATTGAGTTGGTGATGCCATCCAGCCATCTCATCCTCTGTCTTCCCCTTCTCCTCCCACCTTCAATCTTTCCTAGCATGAGGGTCTTTTCAAATGAGTTAGTTCTTTGCACCAGGTGGCCAAAGTATTGGAGTTTCAGCTTCAGCATCAGTCCTTCAAATGAATATTCAGGATTTAAAGGATTAGGATGGACTGATTGTATCTCCTTGCAGTCCAAAGGACTCTCAAAAGTTTTGTCCAACACCACAGATAAAAGCATCAATTCTTTAATACTCAGCCTGGTGGCTCAGAGATTAAAGCATCTGCCTGCAATGTTGGAGACCTGGGTTCTATCCCTGGGTCAGGAAGATCCCTTGGAGAAGGAAATGACAACCCACTCCAGTATTCTTGCCTAGAGAATCCCATGGATGGAGGAGCCTGGTGGGCTACAGTTCACGGTGTCACAAAGAGTCAAACACGACTGAGCGACTTCACTTTCTTTATAGTCCAATACTCACATCCCTACATGACTACTGGAAAAACCATAGCTTTGACGAGATGGACCTTTGTTGGCAAAGTAATGTCTCTGCTTTTTAATATGCTGTCTAGGTTGGTCATAGCTTTTCTTCCAAGGAGTAAGCATCTTCTAATTTCATGGCTGCAGTCACCATCTGCAGTGATTTTGGAGCCCCCCAAAATAAAGTCAGTCACTGTTTCCACTGTTTCCCCATCTATTTCCCATGAAGTGATGGGACCAGATGCCATGATCTTCGTTTTCTGAATGTTGAGCTTTAAGCCAACTTTTTCACTCTCCTCTTTCACATTCATCAAGCGGCTCTACAGTTCTTCTTCGCTCTCTGCCATAAGGGTGGTGTCATCTGCATATCTGAGGTTATTGATATTTCTCTTGGCAATCTTGATTCCAGTTTGTGCTTCTTTCACTCCAGCATCTCTCATGATGTACTCTGAATATAAGTTAAATAAGCAGGGTGCATATCTGAGGTTATTGATATTTCTCTTGGCAATCTTGATTCCAGTTTGTGCTTCTTTCAGCCCAGCATCTCTCATGATGTACTCTGAATATAAGTTAAATAAGCAGGGTGACAATATACAGCCTTGACGTACTCCTTTTCCTATTTGGAACCAGCCTGTTGTTCCACGTCCAGTTTTAACTGTTGCTTCCTGTCCTGCATACAGGTTTCTCAAGAGGCAGGTCGGGTGGTCTGGTATTCCCATCTCATGAAGAATTTTCCAGTTTTTGTGATCCACACAATCAAAGCTTTGATATAGTCAATAAAAGAGAAGTAGATATTTTTCTGGACCTCACTTGCTTTTTCAATGATCTATCAGATGTTGGTAATTTGATCTCTGGTTCCTCTGCTTTATCTAAATCCATGTGGACATCTGGAAGTTCATGGTTCACATACTGTTGAAGCCTGGCTTGGAAAATTTTAAGCATTACTTTACTAGCTTGTGAGATGAATGCAATTGTGCGGTAGTTTGAGCATTCTTTGGCATTGCCTCTCTTTGGGATTGGAATGAAGACTGACCTTTTCCAGTCCTGTTACCACTGCTGAGTTTTCCAAATTTGCTGGCATGTTGAGTGCAGCACTTTCACAGCATCATCTTTCAGGATTTGAAATAGCTCAACTGAAATGCCGTCACCTCCACTAGCTTTGTTCATAGTGATGCTTTCTAAGGGTCACTTGACTTTGCACTCCAGGATGTCTGGCTCTAGGTGAGTGATCAAAACATCATGATTATATGGGTCATGAAGATCTTTTTTGTATAATTCTTCTGTGTATTCTTGCTACCTCTTCTTAATATCTTCTGCTTCTTTTAGGTCCATACCATTTCTGTCTTTCATCGTGCCTATCTTTGCATGAAATGTTCCCTTGGTATCTCTAATTTTCTTGAAGAAATTTCTAGTCTTTCCCATTCTATTGTTGGTTTTTAAAAATTTTATTTTTGCTTTATTCTACGTTACAATATTGTATTGGTTTTGCCATACATTGACATGAGTCAGCCACAGGTGTACATGAGCTCCCAATCCCGAAGCCCCCTCCCACCTCCCACCCTGTATCATCGTTCTGGATCATCCCCGTGCACCAGCCCCAAGCATCTATTTCTTTGCACTGATCACTGGGGAAAGCTTTCTTATCTCTCCTTGCTATTCTCTGGAACTCTATATTGAAATGGGTATATCTTTCCTTTACTCCTTTGCCTTTCACTTCTCTTCTTCTCTGAGCTATTTGTAAGGCCTCCTCAGACAACCATTTTTCCTTTTTGAATTTCTTTTTCTTGGGCATGGTTTTGATCACTGCTTCCTGTACGGTGTCATGAAGCTCCATCCATAGTTCTCCAGGCTCTCTGTCTATCAGACCAATTACAAATTAGGAGAAAGAACCTACATGCCAAAGAAAAACATTTATAATTGTGGAATATCAGGCACCATTGTATATGACTAAGGAGTTTTGGAGGCATCAGTCCTCAAATCACATCTTCTCAGGTAGTGGTCCATCTTCTATGTCTAAATGGATAGCCTGCTCTGCTCATCACCTCAGCACTCTATTTTCAACGTGAAAAGCATCTCCTGTACTTGTTAGCTTAGGACAAAGCTTGTTCTCATGATTTATTCATGTCCATTGAGTTGGTGATGCAATCCAACCATCTCATCCTCTGTTGCCCCTTTTTCCTCCTCAATCTTTCCCAGCATCAGGGTCTTTTCCAGTTAGTCAGCTCTTTGCATCAGATGGCCAAAGCTTGGAGATTCAGCTTCAACATCAGTCCTTTCAATGAATATTCTGGGTTGATTTCCTTTAGGATTTTTGGTAGGTAGTGGGGTGAAATCTAGAGCAGCCTTTAGTCTAAGGTTATATTCTAATAATCTAAGGCCACTTTTCATTGTTTAGTTGCTAAGTCATGTCAGACTCTTTGCAACCACATGGTCTGCAGCTGCCAGGCTCCTCTTTTCATGGGATTTCCTAGGCAAGAATACTGGAGTGGGTTGTCGTTTCCTTCTCCAGGGCATCTTCCCAACACAGGGATTAAACCTGCATCTCCTGCATTGGCAGGAGATTGTTTACTAGCGAGCCAACAGGAGTTATCAGTCTAAGACCACTACTGAATTTCATGTTCTCTACCCAGTGCTCCATGCTTCTCTCCATTGGCTGGTGGAAGCATGAACCAGTCCCAGTTTTATCTGATATCTGGGAGATGTTTAGCCTGCTGATTTCCAGCAGATTTTTCTCCAGCTCTTTGGAGTCTCTGCTCCTTTATTTACAGGCCAGGACTGGCACGGTTACCCAGTGGGCTGTCTCTGCAGTCCCTGGAGCAGTCTCTCTGTGTCCTTCCTATCTGATATTCTGCGCTGGAGGTTCCAGCCCATTTGGCCTTCCTGAAGACAGAAATGTGGGGGCAATTGTAGGGCGCATCGCTTTTATTTCATTTCACGGATCATAGTCATGAAATGTGTGCTGCTGAGTTTTTCAAAATTCTTGTTTCATATTTTTTCATTGTTTCTGTTAGGAGTGTAAATCTGGTCCCTATTAGTCCATCATGGTCAGAAGCAAAATTCCCACGTCCTTATGGCAGCCAAATACAATATTTACCTATATGAGGCTATCTCACAAAGTTGGACCTCAGTTGGTTACCTTTTCTTAGGATGCACAAAAGAAACATATTTTTTAGCAGATATTCACTCTTCATTTTGAAGTTATTTTGAATGCTTATAATTTTTCACTGCCAATATGTTATTTAAGTCCTACAGATTCTTTCAAAAATTCCATTCTGCCTTGTTCCACTGCCACTGCTGTATTCAAGATCTTTGTTATCTCATGTCTTCAATGTAAAAGTATTTTGTAACTGACCCCTACACTCTATTTTCTCCCACGCTAATTCAGTTTGCATAAAAATATCATTCATTGCTTTGATACACTTGCAAAATAGTGTAAATGTTTATTTGGCATTAAATAATTCAGCTCTAGCCAGCTTTTCGTAGCTTATCTTCCAACACCTATCTTTATCTTCCACTTCTAACAAAACCCTAAGGATATTCTGGCACATGGCGGCTCTTCAGTGCTTTGTGAACATATCATGCTCTTTCAGGCCTCCATGCCTTTGCTCATGATAGATTCTGTGCTTAGAATTCCCACTTTCATTTTCTTTATGTCTCCCATCCTTGTAAGATCTCATTTAATTACTACTTATGATTGCACACTTCTAACATGGATCTTCCTCTAAGCTCTAAACTAATTTTTTTCCCTAAGCCTATTGGCATTTAATCACATTATGTTACAAAGTATTAGTTGATGACTTAGTGTGGTCTCCCAAACATTCCTACTCAATATACTCAACCAGTCACACAGATGCTGAGGTGGTGTATATAGCAGATGAGAGGCCAAGCTTACCTTTGGGCTTCCTGCCTTGAACTGACCCCACAACTATTTTATGCTGTGTTACATTTCCCTCTCCTACATTTTTAAAAAAAATTGGAGTATAGTTGATTTATAATGTTGTGTTAATTTCAGGTGTACAGCAAAATGAATCAGTTATAATCAGATATGTGTATATATCTACTCTTTTTAGAATCTTTTTCCACATAGGCCATTACAGAGTATTGAGTTGAGTTTCCTGTATTATAGAGCAGGTCCCTATTAGTTATCTATTTTATATATAGTAATGTGTACCTGTCAGTTCCAATCTCCCAATTTATCCTTCCCCGCTTATCCTCTGACCCCTCCTACATTTTTTCATCAGACTAACTGTTAAGGAGTGAATTGCCAAATTGAGAAAGGGAAGAAAAAGCAGAGAAAAAGAGAAAGAGAAATTTCACTTAGTTGCAGCAAGAAAACAGTGAGACTGTTTCATAGATAAATGATAGATAGACACATCTGGTAAAGCTCTGTGCATATAATTCCAAAGAGTCCCAGACCTTTCTTAGGCAATTGCATCTACCAAGATGTATACATCTACTAAGAAGCCTATTGTTGAGCACTCTGTTTGGAAGAAGTGTAGATATAGTGGCTATGAATGCAAATGTGCCCAGGAGCTTCTCTAGGCTCAAATCTCATCCTTAAGGCTTATGAGATGTATAGCTGTGGGCACTGTGTTCACTGTTCTTTGACTTCTTCATTTGTAAGATGGAGTTGATATTAATCCCTACTTCACAAAACTGTGGTGAAGTTTAAGTGAGATCATCTCTGTGACAAGTAGGCTGATGGGAGGAAAGTTATGTTTTGCTGACATTTTCAATCCATTGTTATTTGAAAAAAAATTATTGAGATGGATAGAGTTTGGTTATTTTGGTTTGGAATGAGATCTAATTCTAGCCACCATTCAAAAGTTTTTGACTTTTGAAAACAACAATTGGATAAGGCATCAGAAATTCACTGTAAGTAAAGCTAGTTCCTATAACTTAGTCAAGTGTTTGACTCATCTTTGTCCATCTATTCTTTTTCTTTCTCATATATTCTCCTCCAGCTTCTCTTGGACTGATCTTATCACTTGTCCAGTCCCACAAACCTCAGAATTTCAGATTTATATAAGATTTCAGATATTTATGGGAGGAAAGAGAGAGATTGTTCTGAATCTGATTCAATGAAATACAGACAACTGATTTGAAAAAAGTTTAATCAAACTAGTTATTCAGGCATGTAGCAAAATTCTCCTGTAATCTTTTCTTGATTCTTCTCTTTTTACTCTTAAGTACACTCAAGTGAACAGGTTTGTGCAGATGTAGCAATATATAGTTGACTCTACAATCACCTATGGCATCTTACAACTGGCTTCTGCCATTCTCATATGTATCACTATTTCCTATCATCTAAATGAATATTCAATAAGCATCTGACTACTGATCCATTAGCAGCATCTTGACAATATAAACATGATTCTAAGTGGGAGTTTAGATGGAGGCTGTTTCAATCAAAATTCAAAATTTTAGAGCAGCACAAAGCTTAGCAGAAAAGATACCTAGGTCAGAATCCATCATTTGATTTTCAAGTTCTTAATTTTGTTCTCATCTCACATTGTCCTTTGAAACTATCATCAAGGAGTACTGATTAAGTTTTCCTCTTGCCTACAGCTGTGTTAGGATTTTGATAACTTGAATTAATTGGTTATTGTTCCAGTCATTGGGAAATTTTCTGAAAGGTATTGCTTCTAAGCCTTTTTGTATTTTAATGTTGAATCACATTAAGAGTTACAATAGTGGTGAACTCCTATTTAATGATAGTCTTATTTTTATTTATTTAGTCTACAAATAAAACTTAAGGTATTGAAAATACCTTAAGGTATTGAAATAAAATTTCAGTAATTTCAAAGCTCTTTCATTAGTCAGGGATGTATAACACAGGAACCACTGATGGCTCACAGTATATAAAATTAATGTATAAAGATTGATCAAGAGATGCATTGGAAGTAATATTTTAAAGAATGAAGTGCCAGCTTTGGGACTGATCCAATGAGGAGTAAATCAGAGTAGATTCAATGGCATATCAAAAATTGATAAAAATCCTATTTTTATTTTGGTTCTTTTTTGTGTATGTGTGAGTAAGACAGAATAGGTGAAATTCTAAGCAGTGTGCTTAGAATTAAGGTAGTAATAAGACATCAGTTGGTTATTATTTTGTGTTAATCTCCATGCTTTATATGCATTATTACGTTTATTTCTCACAAAACTTATGAATTTAGTGTTATTATTTTCTCTATGCTTTAGATAAATAAAACTCAAGAGAAACTCAATAAAGGGCAGAGCAAGGATTCTAATGCAGTTCTGCCTCATACTGAAGCCTGAACCTGGGTGTGCAGTCTATGTGAACACCACCTGTTGCCATTGGTACAGCAGAAATAAATTCAACAATGGCTGATACCACTGCATGTCCATGAGATGCTTTACAGTTTACATGGCATGGTCACACTTTTCATTTCCTTCAAACTTCTCAATATTATTGTGAGACAGTATTATTATTTTTACTACATACACTTTAAAAAGAGAAAATTACGAACTGGGGGTGCTGAATTGGTGGTGACATGTTTGCGAATTGGGAGTGACTTATGTTTGAAAATCTGGTAAAGACTTAAACCCAAAGTGAAACTCAGGCCTCTGATTCAAGATCCTCTTACTATTTCTACTACATTTCAATGCTTTCAAATGTAAACATTCAGTTATCAAAATCAAGCATGTATGTGCCCACGTGTGCCAACTATAAATTTAAGTTGCCATTGTTTACTTCTTTTTGTTAAATAAATAAACCAAAAGATCGTCCTGGCAGTGAAAGTGAAAGTGTTAGTCACTAAGTCTTGTACAGCTCTTTGCTACCTCATGGACTGTAGCCTGCCAGGCTCCTCTGTCCATGGAATTCTCCAGGCAAAAACAGGAGAGTGGGTTGCCATTTCCTTCTCCAGGGGATCTTGTCCACCCAGGGGTCAAACCCGATCTCCTGCATTGCAGGCAGATTCTTTACCACTGAGCCACCAAAAGATAATCCTGGCAGACTTTGGGCTACGTGGCACTTAAAATATTCTACAACAAGGTAAAAAAATCTCTGAATTATTAAAAACTAATTTATTTACAACAGGCCTGGCATAGAGAAGATTAGTCCTTGGCTCTTGGTCAGGCAAGGATGTCCTCACAGGAAAATTTAAATAGAAAGAGATATTATTTAAAGAAAAGTGTCACTGCGGAACCCTTGACATAGATTCTACGAAAGAGTTAGGAGGGAAATGAAACTGAAACGGAAACTCGATCAGATTTCTCAGACATGGGAATTAGCTGTGACAGTTTTATCCAGAGGTAGACAAGATACTTTTTATTTATCATGATTTATGATGTGCAAAAAATAACTTTCCTGTCCAGATGATCTTTGCCATTTGCAGTGACTGCTATCCTCATTATTAGGTTTTATTTTCATCCAGTGAAAGTATAATCTCTAGGAAACCTCATAAAAATACCCTCTTTCCAATATAGAACTTTATATTCCCTATTAATCATTATCAAAAGTTTTTAGTAACAGCTTGCAAGGGGGAAATGCACATGGGACTAATGTGAGGAAAGAGAGAGAAAGACCAGAAAGTGATACCTTTTGATTGGAAAGATAGACATGGTTTTGATGCTGAGAGACCTTCATTTATTCACTTAGTCATTTAACAAACGTCAAACCCAGCCATATGCAGGATGCCATTCCAGGTGCTAAGACACAGTACAACGGCCTCTGAGCTTGTCTTCTCATGTGTGTACTCCGTCACTCAGTCATGTTCAACTCTTTGTGACCCTTTGGACTGTAGCCCACCAGGTTCCTCTGTCCATGAGGTTTTTCAGTCAAGAATACTGGACTGGGTTGCCATTTCCTCCTCCAAGGGATCTTCCCGACCCAGGGATCAAACCAAAATCTTTTGCACCCCCTCACTGCAGGTAGATTCTTTACCACTAGCTATCAGGGAAGCCCCTGTATTCGCATGGCTAAATGAAAATAGCCAAGCAGCAGCACATACTGGTTTCTTTTCCACTTTCCATTGTAGCTTTCTCAAAAGAATATCATTAAGACACACAAACCTCAAGTTTTTAGACCAAATGTATTTTCCCCAGTTCAGTTAAGTTCAGTCACTCAATCATGTCTGACTCTTTGTAACCCCATGAACCGCAGCATGCCAGGCCTCCCTGTCCATCACCACCTCCCAGAGTCCACCCAAACCCATGTCCATCAAGTTGGTGATGGCATCCAACCATCTCATCCTCTGTCATTCCCTTCTTCTCATGCCCTCAATCTTTCCTAGCATCGGGGTCTTTTCCAGTGAGTCAGCTCTTCACATCAGGTGACCAAAGGATTGGAGTTTCAGCTTCAACATCAGTCTTTCCAATGAACCCCTAGGACTGATCTTCTTTAGGATGGGCTGGTTGGATCTCCTCGCAGTCCACGGGACTCTCAAGAGTCTTCTCTAACACCACAGTTCAAAAGCATCAATTCTTCAGTGCTTAGCTTTCTTTATAGTCAAACTCTCACATCCACACATGACTACTGGAAAAACCATAGCCTTGACCTTTGGTTGGACCTTTGTTGGCAAAGTAATGTCTCTGCTTTTGAATATGCTATCTAGGTTGGACATAACTTTCCTCCCAAGGGGTAAGTGTCTTTTAATTTCATGGCCTGCAGTAATCTTCTGCAGTGATTTTGGACCCCAGAAAAATAAAGTCAGCCACTGTTTCCACTGTTTCCCCATCTATTTCCCATGAAGTGATGGGACCAGATGCCATGATCTTTGTTTTCTGAATGTTGAGCTTTAAGCCAACTTTTTCAGTCTCCACTTTCACTTTCATCAAGAGGATCTTTAGTTCTTCTTCACTTTCTGCCATAAGGGTGGTGTTATCTGCATATCTGAGGTTATTGGTATTTCTCCTGGTAATCTTGATTCCAGCTTGTGCTTCTTCTAGCCCAGCGTTTCTCATGATGTACTCTGCATGTAAGTTAAATAAGCAGGGTGACAATATAAGGCTGTGATGTACTCCTTTTCCTATTTGGAACCAGTGTATTCTTCCATGTCCAGTTCTAACTGTTGCTTCCTGACCTGCATACAGGTTTCTCAAGAGGCAGGTCAAGTGGTCTGGTAGGCCCATCTTTTTAACAGTTTTCCACAGTTGATTATGATCAACACAGTCAAAGGCTTTGGCATAGTGTATAAAGCAGAAATAGATGTTTTTCTGGAACTCTCTTGCTTTTTTGATGATCCAGCAGATGTTGGCAATTTGATCTCTGTTCCTCTGCCTTTTCTAAGGTCAGCTTGAGCATCTGGAAATCCATGGTTCATGTATTGCTGAAGCCTGGCTTGGAGAATTTTAAGCATTACTTTACTAGCATGTGGAAGGAAGGAACGTCGCTCAGTCGTGTCTGACTCTTTGTGGCCCCATGGACTGTAGCCTACCAGGCTCCTCTGTCCATGGGATTTTCCAGGCAATAGTACTGGAGTGGATTGCCATTTCCTTCTCCAGCGGATCTTCCTGACCCAGGGATCGAACCCGGGTCTCCTGAATTGTAGACAGACACTTTACCGTCTGAGCCACCAGGGAAGATGAGTGCAATTGTGCGGTAGTTTGAGCATTCTTTGGCATTGCCTTTCTTTGGGATTGGAATGAAAACTGACCTTTTCTAGTCCTGTGGCCACTGCTGAGTTTCCCAAATTTGCTGGCATATTGAGTGCAGTACTTTCACAGCATCATCTTTCAGGATTTGAAATAGCTCAACTGGAATGCCACCACCTTCTCTAGCTTTGTTCATAGTGATGCTTTCTAAGGCCCAGTTGACTTCACATTCCAGGATGTCTGGCTCTAGGTGAGTGATCAAACCATCATGATTATCTTGGTCATGAAGATCTTTTTGTACAGTTCTGTGTATTCTCGCTACCTCTTCTTAATATCTTCTGCTTCTGTTAGGTCCATACCATTTCTGTCCTTTATCGAGCCCCATCTTTGCATGAAATGTTCCCTTGGTATCTCTAATTTTCTTGAAGAGATCTCTAGTCTTTCCCATTCTATTGTTTTCCTCTATTTCTTTGCATTGATTTCTGAGGAAGGCTTTCTTTTCTCTTCTTGCTATTCTTTGGAACTTTGCATTGAAATGGGTATATCTTTCCTTTTCTCCTTTGCTTTTTACTTCTCTTGTTTTCACAGCTATTTGTAAGGCCTCCTCAGGCAGCCATTTTGCTTTTTTGCATTTCTTTTTCTTGGGGATGGTCTTGATTCCTGTCTCCTTTACAGTGTCATGAACCTTCATCCGTATTTCATCAGGCACTCTGTCTATCAGATCTAGTCCCTTAAATCTATTTCTCACTTTTACTGTATAGTCATAAGGGATTTGATTTAGTCAAACCTGAATGGTCTAGTGGTTTTCCCCAGTTTCTTCAATTTAAGTCTGAATTTGTCAATAAGGAGTCCATGATCTGAGCCACAGTCAGCTCTCGGTCTTATTTTTGCTGACTCTATAGAGCTTCTCCATCTTTGGCTGAAGAGAATATAATCAATCTGATTTCGGTGCCGACCATCTGGTGATGTCCATGTGTACAGTCTTCTCTTGTGTCGTTGAAAAAGAGGTGCAATAAGCGAAATGAGAGAATAAATATGTTTGAAAGCAGCTGTTTTGCTTTTTCTTATTCTCCAAATCTCCTGACAGAGTGAAGACTTCCAGAACAGGGAGCAACAAATAGTGGTGAAGCTGACTCAGAACAGTAGAGCAGAGGATGTGTTTGAGAACATATCAGAGTCTTGTATATCACCACGGGAGCTGATGAGGGCTCAAGCTGAGTAATATGGAAGGATATCTCTTCCCCTTGGGAAAGTCTGCAAGATAACTCGGGTTCCTGCTGTGCTAGGATTACTTCCGACATAGGTTTTGTGTAGGTGACAAAATGTCTTCTGCTAGCAGGATTGATTATACAGTGAGAATTTCACTCTTGGGAGATAATTTTCCTGCTTTTGTAATGTATCCAAAGAGATAGGCAGAACAGGATTTGGGGAGTCAGAAGACGGGTGACATAAAGTCGCTGAATTTTTTTTTTTTTAATACTTTATTCTACGTTACAATACTGTATTTGTTTTGCCATACATTGACACGAATCAGCCACAGGTGTACACGATCTCCCAATGTCAAAGCCCCCTCCCACCTCCCACCCCACATCATCTCCCTGGATCATCCCGTGTACCAGCCCCAAGCATCCTGCATCCTGCACTGAACATAGTAAAGTCACTGAATTTTAAGAATGAAATTTTATAGGCTTGGAAAGAAGTATAGTATAATAAACAGAGTTGAGAATGACAGTTCCCAAGGTCTGGAAACTCCTGGGTACTCTCAAGACCATCTGGGAAGTCTGTGAGGTCAAGGCTATTTTCATAGTAACACTAAGGTATTATTTAGTAGTTTCACTCATTCTCTCATAAATGGTTGTTGGAATTTTCCAGTGGCTTGATGAGATATTTGATATTATAGATGAAATGCAGAAGTAGATATGAGACTCTGCTGCTGCTAAGTCACTTCAGTCATGTCTGATTCTGCAACCCCATGGACGGCAGCCCACCAGGCTCCCCCGTCCCTGAGATTCTCCAGGCAAGAACACTGGAGTGGGTTGCCATTTCCTTCTCCAATAAATGCATGAAAGCAAAAAGAGAAAGTGAAGTCATTCAGTCGTATCCGACTCTTAGCGACTCCATGGATTGCAGCCTACCAGGCTCCTCCGTCCATAGGATTTTCCAGGCAAGAGTACTGGAGTGGGGTGCCATTGCCTTCTCCGAGATATGAGACTCCTCTGTCTTCTATATGCAAGACATTTAAGATATTTGTAGAAATGTAAAGCAATGCCACTCTCTCACTAGTTTTTCAAAATACAGTTGCTTTTAATAAAAATATATGCAGTTGTTTTTACACAAATACATTGGCAGGCAATGTGTTAGAGCTATTTTAAACACAATAAATTGGTTTTAAAACGTCTTTTAAAATTTCTGCTATAGCATACTGGACATGGAACAACAGACTGGTTCCAAATAGGAAAAGGAGTACGTCAAGGCTGCATATTGTCACCCTGCTTATTTAACTTATATGCAGAGTACAACATGAGAAACGCTGGACTGAAAGAAGCACAAGCTGGAATCAAGATTGCCAGGAGAATATCAATAACCTCAGATATGCAGATGACACCACCCTTATGGCAGAAAGTGAAGAGGAACTAAAAAGCTTCTTGATAAAAGTGAAAGTGGAGAGTGAAAAAGGTTGGCTTAAAGCTCAACATTCAGAAAACGTAGATCATGGCATCTGGTCCCATCACTTCATGGGAAATAGATGGGAAACAGTGGAAACAGTGGCTGACTTTATTTTGAGGGGCTCCAAAATCATTGCAGATGGTGACTGCAGCCATGAAATTAAAAGACGCTTACTCCTTGGAAGAAAAGTTATGACCAACCTAGATAGCATATTCAAAAGCAGAGACATTACTTTGCCAACAAAGGTCCGTCTAGTCAAGGCTATGGTTTTTCCAGTGGTCATGTATGGATGTGAGAGTTGGACTGTGAAGAAAGCTGAGTGCCAAAGAATTGATGCTTTTGAACTGTGGTGTTGGAGAAGACTCTTGAGAGTCCCTCGGACTGCAAAGAGATCCAACCAGTCCATTCTGAAGATCAGCCCTGTGATTTCTTTGGAAGGAATGATGCTGTAGCTGAAACTCTAGTATTTTGGCCACCTCATGCAAAGAACTGAGTCATTGGAAAAGACTGTGATGCTGGGAGGGATTGGGGGCAGGAGGAGAAGGGGACGACTGAGGATGAGATGGCTGGATGGCATCAGTGACGTGATGGCCGTGAGTCTGAGTGAACTCCGGGGAGTTGGTGATGGACAGGGAGGCCTGGCGTGCTGCGATTCATGGGGTCACAAAGAGTCGGACACGACTGAGCGCCTGAACTGAAGTGAACTGATAGCATATGTACCATATAACATAAAAACTTCAAGAGGAGAAAAGAGTCCTGAGTCCAAAAAATTTGAGAACTGATACCTTAGAATATTAGGGAAAAAATCATACATTATATTCTATTTTTCCTTAAAAATCAATTGGAAGATGACAAAAAGAGTGAGAAGCAAAAATTGAAGCTATATATTCAATGAAATGAAAAATACCTAAAATTCTGATATAAAACATTTAAAAAAGGATAGCTAAGAATAATGAGTTGTGGACTAATGGAAGAGAAGAGAAAATGACGTCATAGATTGGCTGTTGCTGAATACCTTGGGCAGAGATGACAAAATACATGATTGTTCTAATAGGCAGCACACTCTTACTTTTTTTCCTATTGCTGTCTAATTCGTATACTGTAAGATGATCCTTTTAAAGTGTTCAATTCAGTAGTTTCTAGTATGTTCACTAAATTATGCTATCATTATCACCACTATCTAATTGCAAAATATTTTTTGTTGCCAAAAAGAAACTTGTACCTTTTAGAAACCACTCCCCATTCTTCCCAGTCTATTTTCTATCTCTATGGATTTGTCTAGTCCAGACATTTTGTGTAACAGGAGTCATACAACGTGTGGCTTTGTGTCTTCACTATTTTCCTTAGCATAGTGTTTTCAAAATTAATGTATGTTGTAGCACACATCAATTGTTTATTCATTTATATGGCCAAATGATACTCCATTTTGTTACCCATTCATCAGTCTATGCACATTGTTTTTTCCTAATATTTTGCTATTATGAATAATGATGTTATGAGCATTTGAGTACAAGTTTTTACATGGACATGTTTTCAGTTCTTTTGTGACTATATCAAAGTATGAATTTTCTCAGTCTTATGATAACTCTGTTTAACTTTCTGAGTAAATGCCAAACTTTTCCACAGCAACTATGCCATTTAACTTTCCCACCAGCAGTGAATGAGAGTTCCAATTTTTTTGTATTCTCAGTAATACTTGTTATTATTCATCTTTTTAATTATAGCCATCCTTGCAGTTGTAAGCTACAACTTGTGGTTTTGATTTGGGTTTCCTTCTTTTCACATGCTTATTGGTCATTTATGTATCTTCTTTCAACGAACATCTATTCAAATCTTTTGCCCATTTTAAAAATGATGTTATCCATGTTTTTATTGTGAGTTGTAAGAATTCTTCATGTTATTAGACACTATTCATTTATCAAGTCTATATCAAAGTAAAGAGACTGACTTGAATTGGTAATCAAAATATCTCACACACACAAAAATCCTAGGACCAGATGGTTTCACTGGTGAATTTACCAAATATTTAAGGAGGAACTAAGATGAATTTTCTACACTTGCAAAAGAAGTTCTTCCAAAAAGTAGAAGAGAGAGGATCAGAAATTTCTATACCTAAGAATAAATTTGGGAAATATGAACAGTCTCTATAAAGAAAGCTTTAACACATTCCTCAGTGATGCAAGAGACTTGAACAAAGAGAATCTCACAATACTTTAGATAAGAAGAGCCAATATAATATAAATAATAATTTTCTTTAAATAAATATATTAACACAATAGCAATAAAATGCCAAGATAATTTCAGGGAATTTAGACAACTAGAATATTGAGTTCATATGAGAAAAAATAAATAAATAGAGACAATTTTGAATAAAATAATAATATATCATAAAGTTAGATAAATCAAAACAGTGTAATAGCCAAAAAAAGAAGAACAGGTGGATAGATCAATGAAACAGAAATGAAAGTCCAGAAAGAATTCAGTGCTCATTGGCGTCATTTCAAATCAGTGGAGAAAGGATGCATAGATTAAGTAAGTTATTGAATTATTATTATTGGATAAATCTGTTTGAAAAAAAGAGAACCATATAGAAATACATTATATAATGGAGTGGCAAAAACATTTAAGTAAAATATAAGTTTCATTAATCATATAAAGATTGGAAGTATGCTTAGGAAAAATCACCATTAAACAAACTTGTAAAAACTATTTGCTGTTTATATTTTCTAAAATGTATACAGAAAGTTAGAGCCAATCAACCCACTAAAATTGGGTTAGATATATAAATAAGAGCTTAAGATAAAGGAAATACAATGGCTCTTAAACATGTAACTACTCAATTCACAATAAGATAAATGCAAATAAACACAACAGTAAATACCATCTTCTACCTATCAGATTGGCAAAGAGCAAACATTTCATAACACACAGTGTTAGCATGAGCGTGAGAAAACTGATATGTTACTGGTGAGAGTGTGAATTAGGACAGCTCTTACTGATCACAACCTGGCAATATTTATACAAATTACTAAAGCAAACACCTTTTAGTTCAGCAAGTACAATTTTGAGAATGTAACCAACAAATATCCATGCACATGTGTGAAACAGCATACCTACCAAGTATAGCACTGTTTATAATACAAACGAATAAAAACAAATATTTGCCCATAAGTGCCTGATTAAATATATACAAAAGAATGTTACACAACTTATAGAAGGAAAAAAAAGAACATTCTTTCTCCCTTATAGAAGGAAGAAAGGTAAAGAAGCTCCTTATATATTAATAGGAAAGCTAAGACATATTTAAAATATAAATAAATCAAAATGCAGAATAGAATGTATAGAGTGTACCAAAAGGGAAAATAATAAATATTTTTATTGCTTGTGCATCTAGGAAGATACAGAAGAGCATTTGTTGTCTGCCAGAGTAGAGGACTAGAACTGGGGTACTGGGGTATAGAAATTATGCTGCCTAAAATATGAACACAATTCCTGCATTTTCAATTCAAAATATAAAAATCATAAACAATTCAGCTATCAACAAAACAGAAATGGAAGAGAAAAATAAAGCCACCTTAGAAACAGTACATTTTAGAAGTAGTTAAAATCACAGACACAGGCCAAAAACATGATCAGGGATAGCAGACATTTGAATAAAATGAGCAAAATCAATTTTTTAAAAAGTGTTAAAGAATTAGCAGGAAAATCTGAAAAGCTCTGAAGTGCTAGCCGGTATAAAACTAATATCCAGTAAAAATTCCCAAATTCCCAATATATTCAAAGAAAGTTTTCCTGGAGTGATGGGAGACATCTAACAGTTGAGAGCAGAGCATGTCCCAGGGAAAACTGATGCTGATGATCAACCAGAAGTCTTTCCTGAGAAAAGTTACCAAATGTAACCTGATCGGAATACTCCTGTGAGCGGGCAGCAAAGGAAGAAAAAAGAGTCCGATATTTAAGGAAGAAAAACAGTTAAGGCTGAATTCAGACTTATCCAGAATCACATCTAATGCTAACAACTGTGCTGTGATGTCTACAAAGTTTTAATGGAAAGGAACATCATCGTATTTTATGTCTCACTATGCTATAATCAAAACCAAGGAGAAGTATTTCAAATATACAAAAAAATCAAGAAATATTGTTTCCATGAACATTCTTGTAAAAACTACCAGAGGACAGGCTTCAACCAACCAAACTATGGATTTTGAAATAAAGGTAAATGAAGTTGTGGTGAGCAGTGAATCCATTTAAATGTTCCACTAGTACTAACAACTGTGGGAACTATATGCTTAAGAGAGTGAATATGAACATCTTACACCCTGAAATGTTAGACTATTGTAGAAATGTTAGACTGTTGTAGAAAAGTTATAACTAATAAAAGGCAAAAGGTGAGAAAATGTAGGAGGTAACATATGTAGTTAACGGCTTAGAGGAGGTCATACTTTATAATGTTTGAAGAGTAGACTGTGTAAATATGTGGAGGAAAATGAGCCTGGGACAGGGCTTGTTCTAATATTAGCTGTGCTCTAATATTAGCATTTTGGTAAGACTTCTTCGTCTCTTTGGTACATCATTAAAAAAATATTATGTGTGAATCTCTAATAGTTTCCACAGTATCTGCTTATAATAAAAGCCAAATAACCAGGGCTTCTGCCTATATCAGATGTCTAATGACCAGATCTCATCCTCGAAAGATTTCGATCATGGAAAAAAGTCAGGGTTAGAATTACCACATGATTCAGCAATTTCACTTCTGCATATATACTAAACAAAATTGGAAGAAGGGGCTCGATAAGATATTTACATCCCTTATGTTCATAACACATTATTCACAATAACTAAAATGTGGGAGCAACTCTGGTGTCTATAGATGAATGAATGGAAGAGGAAAATGTGCTATGTATACACAATGGAATATTATTCAGCCTTAAAAAGGAAAGAAATTCTGATATATGCTGCAACATGGATGAACCTTGAGGACATTATGCCAAGTGAAACATGCCAGTTACAAAAGATAGCATACTATATGATTTCACCTGTATAAGTTACTTCAGTAAGTCAATATCATAGAGACAGAAAGTAGAACGGTGATGGCCAGGGGCTGAAGGAAAGGGAGGGAAGTTATTATTGAATAGAACAGAGTTTATGTTTTACAAGATAAAAAGATTATGGAGATGGATATTAGTGATACTTGCACAATGCTACGAATATATTTAATACTACTAAACTGTACCCTTTAAAATGCTTAGGATGGTAAAAATTTATGTAATCTGTATCTTCACTTCTGTCTGACTCTTTGCAACCCCATGGACTGTATCTTACCACAATAAAAGAAAATGGGGAAAAGAGTTCAAGGTTAGACTCTTCTGTTTGTTAAGATTCCTAACTGGAAATAGCAGAACCTACTTTACCTACTTATACAAGAAGTGTTGCTTTGGGATCATTGCAAAGAATTGAGTTATAAGATGTGGGATAAGGCTTCAGGAGAAAAGTCCTAAAACAATATGTCAATACTGGTACCATTCTCAGATCACAATGTGACAATGTTCCATAGCCTGTTCAGCTACAATTCTATAACTGTGGTAAGGATGCACTTCTGATTTGGATCTTGAGTATTGCTCGGTCCATGCACTGGTGCTCAGGGCAATTCCAAATGAACAGAAAATCCATATGCCCTCTAACCCTTAGGGGCTACCCCTTACTTTAATATTCAACAAGATGGATCATGTCTCATTGGTAAATCTCACTTATCTCTTGTACTTCTGGGAAGACCATTCTGTAGTCTGCTTCATACTTTGCTAATACCTCCCAGCCTATGCTTTCTGCACTGACCTCTCCCATAGTTCCATAGCTTTAATGTACCACTAACCCAAGTTTATATGATATGGAAGAGACTTTTCTGAAGGTTTGAAGATATTGGAAGGTAATTATAGCACAGAGCAGGAAATAATTTTGCCACTAACACAAGGCAATTGGTGTAGAGAATATCTTTTACCAAAATTTTGTGGTTAGGGAGGCTAACTAATTAATAAAGCAATATCAACTTCCTATTTGATGGCAAACATGCTGCTGCTGCTGCTGCTGCTACTAAGTCGCTTCAGTTGTGTTCGGCTCTGTGCTACCCCATAGATGGCAGCCCACCAGGCTCTCCTGTCCCTGGGATTCTCCAGGCAAGAACACTGGAGTGGGTTGCCATTTCCTTCTCCAGTGCATGAAAGTGAAAAGTGAAAGTGAAGTCGCTCAGTGGTGTCGGACTCTTTGCGACCCCATGGACTGTGGCCTACCAAGCTCCTCTGTCCATGGGATTTTCCAGGCAAGAGTACTGGAGGGGGTGCCATGGCAAACATGAGCGTAGTAGAAAAGTGTTACACATCTCCCATCTTATGAACTTGCTCATCAGTCCCATCCCTCCATCTGCTGCTGACTCCATCGCGCTGCTGGGGCTCATCTCTTTCTAGAAGCTCTTTCTCATCGCTTACCGTTCATATGCCCCTTCTTCTCTTGCCTGTGCTGCTGATAGGAACTTCTCTTACTTGATTATCTTTTTGTTTTACAGTTTTCTTCCAGATCATGTCTTGGGTAAGGGGTTTATATTTCACAGCAAATTAGATTCATTGAATTATTTTTCAAGGAAAAATCCTTCTCCCTCTTACAAATTGCATGCTCCTATCTCTGTAGGTAAAAAGCCTACCTGCAGAATCTTTTGTACTGTAGCTACTTTGCTCTTCCTGAAACTAATAGTAAAAACCTAGTGGTGGAGATTGAAATGGGAAACTCGTAAAATGTAGAAAAGACACAATTAAAATTTGATGTTAATAAAAATAATAAAAGCAGTTTTTGACTTGTGTACTCAGTTTTTTACCTGTACTAAATTCACTGAAGATCACTGATGAGCTTCAGTGTATATTTTATTCCTTGAATTCTGGAAATCAAAAATAAATTCACTCCTTCTGATCTTCCTTTTACATAGGTCACCATTTTCCTTTCATCTGATATCATAACATCTTCAAATAAAGTCCTTGTTATTTGTCTTGATATATTGGTAGATCACCAAAATCTATACAATGAAATAAAAAGAATTATCACTATCACAATTCATGTTTCACTAGTTCTCTAAGACAAGCAATAAGTATGGGACACTTAATATATTGGCAGTGAATTGGGACTCCCCACCCTTTACCCACCCCCCAAAAAACCCAGTCATAGTCAATGACAAAAGGAATGAGAGGCTGATCTTTATTTATTGTGGGATTAGAAAACAGACAAGATATAGTTAATATTTCTTAATTCTTTCTTTGTTTCACTTGAACACTGTAGCAGACTAAAAATTATTGCTCAGGTATCAGCAGATTAAAGAGACAGAATTCATTCTTTATTATTCATTTGAATATTCATTAGTGAGAGGAAAATTGGGATGCTCTGGAGGTTCATCTGCTCCCCACTTTGTGTCATTTGGTTGAGGACTGGCTCTGTAGGTTTGAGTTAGATTTGCCGAAAGATAGGATACCAATCACAGATTCAAAAGGCATCACTTTCTAATGTAGCTCCTTTTCCTGCCACTTTTATCTGTTATGTAAATGTGTCATGAGATAGGGTACCCTCTCTATGAAAATGGTGGCCATGGGATAGAGATAAAGACCATCCCTTTGCCGACAAAGGTCCGTATACGCAAAGCTATGATTTTTCTAGTAGTCTTGTACGGATGTGAGAGTTGAACCATAAAGAAGGCTGAGCACAGAATTGTTGCTTTTGAATTGTGGTGCTGGAGAAGACTCTTGAGAGTCCCGTGGACTGCAAGGAGATTAAGCCAGTCAATCCTAAAGGAAATCATCCCTGAATATTCATTGGAAGACAATGATGACTCAATGGGACATGAGTTTGAGCAAACTCTTTTGAAATAGTGAAGGACCCGGGAGCCTGGTATGCTGCAGTCCCTGGGGTCTCAGAGTCAGACACGACTTGGCAACTGAACAACAGCAACAATAAATGACTGTTTTAAGCTGTAGGGTCATAGAATTCAAATGATGGCTTGTACTCTGCTACGTCTTGGCTTGTGACTCCTCCCCATTCCAGTAAGTCCTATATCTACACCATGTGACAGGAATGGTTTGTATCTGTCATCCCTTTAGGCAGCATTCATTCCACAAATATTTACTGAGTGCCCACCATGTGCCAGGCACTATTATAATTCTTGAGATACCTCAGTGAACAAAACAAAGAGCTCTGTCTTTCTGGGGGTTATATTTTAGTGGTGATAATCAAGGTGGAAGAAGACGAAACAAAGACAAGAGGTAAATTACATAATATGTTAAAAGGTAGAAGTCCTATGGAAAACAAACTGTAGAATGGGGTAGACAGGGATCGGGTGTTGCTATCAGAATTCGGAAACTGATTAATGTGTGGCTTGGCTTTGGATAAATTACTATATACTATATACATTCTTTAAGATAGAGTTCATGGTCTTTTTCTTTTTAATCCATGTATCCCTAATACAGTAACTAACATATATTGGGTGGCTGACAATTGTTGAATTAATTTTTCTGATGTGATTTAGCATACAAAAATTGATTTGTCAGATCTCATTCATAAGCAGCATTACCTCAGCACTTTTCTAACTCAAGGACATTCCTTAGCTTCTGCGAAAAAATACCTGGCACACATTAATTTTTAAGGAAATCTCATTAGGAAATAATGTTCTATGCCATCACCTTCAATTTAGTTAATGTCTCCATTGAAGACTGAGTCACTGTGTTGTTTCCAGCATCTGGCAAAATGCAGCATATAGCCTAGGAAGAGTTGGCCATTTTACAATCAGAAATGGAGGATGTGAAAAACTCTCAGGTATGTTTTGAAACATGGACATGGTTCTTGTGTACAGAAAGGAAAGAAACACAAATTACGCCAAAAATCAAGGTGCCTCTGTGTATACTAGCTTTGAAGACTGAATTAATTTAGAATTCACTTCTAAGAGTGCATTGAAAGTGAAAGTGAAGTCGCTCAGTCGTGTCTGACTCTTTGCGACCCCATGGATCCTCTGTCCATGGGATTTTCCAGGCAATAGTACTGGAGTGGATTGCCATTTCCTTCTCCAGCGGATCTTCCCGACCCAGGGATCAAACCCAGGTCTCCCGCATTGTAGACAGACGCTTTACCGAGAAGTATATCTTAACCCAAAGGCTCCTCCGTCCATGGGGTTCCCCAGGCAAGGATACTGGAGTGGGTTGTCATGCTCTTCTCCAGGGGATCTTCTCAACCCAGGGATTGAACTAGAGTCTCCTGTGGCTCTTGCATTGTGAGAGGATTCTTTACTGCTGTGCCATGGGGAAAGTCCAATGCTGTAGTAATAAGCATGTAAGTTGGCTTGGTAACTGCTGCTGATTCTCAGACGACTCCATGTGAGGATCACAAGAAGGTGCTCCATGTGACACAACAAAATCAGAAAAATCATAATATGCACCCAAACTCTGCTAATTTGATTCCTTTCATCTCTTTTTGAAAAGACACTGAACTCTCAAAGTCCTTGATATCATGCCTCTTAGTCAATATGCAGGCCAATGACTCCTCTTTTCTCCTTTGCAGAGGAAGAGGTAGAAATTACTGTTGACTTTATCCTACTCATATTGTTACGTAATGTTGATTTTTAAAAGATGTTTTAGAGATAAAAGGAAATCTTGAAAAATTGCTAGAAATTATGTGGTTCAACTCAGTGAATTACACTGCCAGCAGGCAAATTATTTCTTGGCAGTAAAAATTGTCTAGCTATCATTTTGCTCCCTAAAGCTGATCTTTACAAGAATTCATTGATCCTTAATGTGGAATACTCCAGATGACCTGGTCCAATGGCAAAAATCAAAACCGGTAAACACTGGTTTGGCAGCCTAGAGACAGTTCACCTTGGAATGAATGGGTCAAGAATCTGAATACAAGATAATTCTCCAGCTTTTTCAATTGTTTTTTCATTATGGAGTCCATAAGATTTTAACCTGGAACCACAAATGGAAGTGTTTATTCAGAATAATCAAGTGCAGAGAAAAGAAACATCAACTATATGGTATTAAATGGTATTAAATATTAAAAATGGAGAAAGCACCTAAGTGCTTTGATGAACATCTTTGGCTCAATTTCTATAAAGAGTCAATGCTCTATGTTTACATGCAACTTTATATCAGGCAGACAAAATGATTTGCAAAGGAGCGAATAATGTATTTGTGAAATTAAAAAAAAATGTCATGGAAAAGCCTCTGCCACTAGACTATTCCCAATTTATGAATGTTAGTAAGTCATCCCGGAGAAGGCAATGGCACCCCGCTCCAGTACTCTTGCCTGGTGAATCCCATGGACGGAGGAGCCCGGTAGGCTGCAGTCCATGGGGTCGCTAGGAGTTGGACACCACCGAGTGACTTCACTTTCACTTTTCACTTTCATGCATGGGAGAAGGAAATGGCAACCCACTCCAGTGTTCTTGCCTGGAGAATCCCATGGATGGAGGAGCCTGGTGGGCTGCTGTCTATGGGGTCGCACAGAGTCGGACACGACTGAAGTGACTTAACAGCAGCAGCAGCAGTAAGTCATTTGTGTCTCTGGAGCCCAGCTCTTTTTGGTAAAATTGGGAGCAATTTTGCTCATTTTCCACAAATATTATGTCAATCCAGTGAGGGAATACAAGTGAACATGTCCTGTAAAGCATTACGCTGCACACATTTGAAGTTTGATATTATTTATTATTTTTGCAGGGATTCTAGAACAAATGATTTCTTAACAATATAGTTACTTGTCCCAGAATTGCTATTAGTATGAACACGACTTCCAGACATTTCCCTTACTTGAACTATTTCCCCACTTTCCTCTCATCTCACCTGATATGTCTGTTCTGTCTGCATGATCCCTCCAAACTGCTGCTGCCCTATTCTGCAAATGCCAGTGCTGGCACCTCTCTGCCTACCAGATAAGGAACACTGTCTATCTGTGTTCCCTTGTTAATCTATTGACCTTTAAGCATAGTTGTGTTTCATTAAGAGGGCATGTACTTTGAGGCAAACATTTTCCACTGGTTTAATTTTAGCTATAAGAGAGACAGGGGAGGTGTGTTGCCAAAAGATGTCACACCGAGGAGGAGAGGAAGACACTCTAAGGCACATTCCTCTGGTATCATCTGGTATTTAATTTTCTGCAGCAAAGAGCTATGCTGTATTGATTTCATGGAAAATACAGAAAGAGGTAAAACAATAGAGCATTTCAGCACTCCTTCCAGGAGGGTACACTGCCAAGGCATTAGGAGCACAAAATAGAAATCAATTTGGATAGGTTATGGTTGACTAGTTTCACAGGATATCTATTAGGATCTCTATTACACCAGTTTTTAACTGGTTAACTCTGGGCAGGTTGAAAGCTTTCTGAACCTCATTCTCTGTTAGGAAGGAGTAACAGTAACTTTCTTGTGTAATTATTATTAAGTGTTAGTACTATTCAATACATGTGAAAAGTTCTGGCATGCAATGGGAATTTGCTGTATGTCTCAGGAAGCTCAAACAGGGGCTCACTGTCAACCCAGAGGGGTAGGATGAGGAGGGAGATGGGAAGGAAGTTCAAGAGAGGGGGAATATATGTGTACCTATGGCTGATTCATGCTGAGGTTTGACATAAAAGAACACATTTCTGTAAAGCAATTATCCTTCAATTAAAAAACTAATAAAAAAGTTCTGGCATAAAGTGGGTGCATCATAAATATTACTTATACATTTATAAACAACAATAAATACTATTGCTCTCAGTGGATAGTGACCACATGTCTTTATTGAGATACAGAGAGCTCAAAGAGGCACACTACGCATTTGCTGAAGACTTAAGCTATGGATATGTAAAGTCTTAAGAATATTAGAGTCCAGACCCCCAGAAAAGCAAGATTCCCTTCCATGTATCATCTATGACTGGCGAATATCCAGCCTCTGATTAAACTCAACAAGGGACAGGATGTCCATTAGCTACAAAGGAATTCATTCTTTTTAAGAACAGTTCTAACTTTTAGAAAGAGCTTGCTTACAATCCTTTGAAATTTAGCCTTTCATAAATTCAGCCCGTTAATCCTACATCTTCCTATTACAGTATTAAAGATGAAGCTGAATCATCATTATTTCATGAAACACCTATGGAAAGAATGAAGACAAAATCATGCCAGACTTAAGTCTTCTCTTGTTTCAGTTCTTAAATTTATTCTCTTATGATATCATTGGCAGCCCTTTACTGGCCTAGGTTACTCTAGTTTTTAAAGTATAGTCTTGTTTTTAATGTATAGGAACCAGGTTTGAACATAGTGATATGTGTGTGGCCAAATATAATGAGTCTTTCATTATTAATTGGCATTCTGTGCATTGATAAATGTAATCTAAGTTTGCAGTTTATATTTACCTTCCACTAGGTCAAAAGCATGCTCCCATTTTGTTCTATTTTATCTCTCTTTCAGTTCTCATGTAAATGGTCTCTTCTCTGGTTTATTCTAGTAGTTAATGGAAGTTTATGGAATTCAGCTGCATAAGTCTTGAATTATAATGCTCTAATTGCTTCTAACAGATACTTTTGGTAAACACAACAACTTTCACTTCTTTATTTTAAATCTCACTAACATACCAGGTTTGTGTACTCTCTTTTATAAAAATTTCAAGCTTCTTTTTTCTGTACATTCTCTGTACATTAGAATGCTATAATCATGAGACTGTTAAAATGACCTTTTCAATAGAAAAGTATTTATACTTTTCTATTGAATTAATGCTTCTCATATATATCTGTGGCTTTTGAGTATTTTCAGCTTTATCAATTTATCTGAGTAATTATCTCTTTCTGAAATTTCAGATTGATACTTTTTGGATCATGTCATCAAGTCTACAAATAATTATATCAAATTGCATTTATTTAATACCTTGCACATTGCAAAACTGCTTTCATATTCGCATTTGAATGTTCCAACAACTCTTGAGAAAGGCTGAAAAAGTATAATTATCTTGTCTTTATAGAGAAATGGATGGCTTAAACTCAAATTTTTAATATCTATTCCAGTGTTCCTTCAACTATGCCATAAGGTTTTCTTCTTTCTTATCATTCAATAAATACCTCCACTCTTTTGCCTGTTTTCATGCACTGAATGATATATTTTTAAGAAAACAAGTAGTTATTCAACAGCATCTAAACACTTTATTTTCCTAAGCCATGAGACTCAATTTGAAGAAAATTTATAAATAGTACACATTCCTATGTTTTTATCCTTCTCCTACTGGAATAAAAATCACTAGATATAGATTCTGTCTCTGCCCATGTCATTTTTGCCTTATGTTTGGGCTCATGTGAATACGCAAAGTTGGTCAAATTGAAGGGTTCTGGAGATATAGTCAAGTTCTCCATCAGATGCTACACACTGTTGTACTTCTATCTTATTGTTTTATCACTTGGACACACGGACAACTTTAAACTCCTTTTCTAATAGTTACCAATTACTGCCAAACAGTGGATACACCTCATCTCATTTCAAGGATATGTTGCATTTGGAAAGCCAGCTACTTAATTCTTGAGAAGATACTGATTAACCTTATTTGAAAAGATCCTCATGTCTGAATTATAGTTCCTAGGATGTAGTTTTTCTTCTCCTCCTCCTTGTTACATTTTTTTTGGGTTCTCCAAAGTATTGAGATTAGGTTCATGCCCTTTAGTTCACTCTTTCATCTTTATTTCTGTCTTCTTAATAGCAACCCTTCCTATTTCCCAGTACATCAAAAATAGAAACTTAGCCCTTATGTGTTTTTAATCTCTTTGCTAGCAGATATTTTATCTGTGGTACAAGTTATAATGTAACTCCTCCCTTTCCTTCCTGCTGGCCTTTAAGACTAGATGTTTGTAATGAGGATGAGTAGTGCAGACAACTCAGGCCCCCTCAAAGGAGAACTTTAATCTGAATGTTCCAAGTCTTTTTCTTTCTCAGATTTGGCTGCTGCTGTTAAATTTTGGTCTTCTGGAAAGATTGGAACCCCAGAAAGAGAAATAATATAGTATCTAAGGCATAATACATCCTGACTACTCTTTATATGGCACCAAGACTGATTTTAATCTGCAAAAACTGAACAGTATGTCCTTGGACCAAAAGCCCAAATCCCAACTCTTGCAAATTTATGACATGACCTTGGGCTTGCCACTTGATTATTCTAAGCATCAGATTCTTCACCTGTTTAAAGTGAAGGGGAGGAGCTAACTGCTCCTCAATATTTTTTTTCCTATTTTGATAGTAACTTATTCTGACCATGAATAAGGTATTTCATATATGGTTTTGAGTATCACACAATAGTCCTCTCCCTGGTTGGGAGTGATGGGTTTGATGACCAAGAGATGGTATCTGATACTCAGTGGTGTTGCTTTTAAGAGAATGATTTACTTCTTTTAACCTTCTATTAACTGTTCATGAATATCCTTCATTTTGTCTTTACATTCATTTCACATATTTCTTTCTAGAGTATTAAATGTATAGCAAAATCACTTTACTTGAAGAGATTATTTTTAAGCTTTCACATTCATAACTCATCATTGAGATTCTGGAACTTTAGAAGATTTGTGGACTGTAATATTCTGTGCTCTTCAGAGTTTGTGTCTGTGAATATACTGTCTGTGATGAAGTCTAGGTACCTGCGGGGTAAAACTATGCAGCTCTCAAAGGTAAAAATCTCTGTCTAATTCTAGGTGGTTTCTGTCTCCTATTTATCACAAGTTTTTTTTTTTTTCTCCTCAAGTTCCAATATTTCCTAGGGTCCAATATTTCATAAGCCCTGCAGCATTGCTGTGAGATGGGTAACAAACCAATTTATATTTTATAGATACTAAAACTGAGGCACAGAGAAAGTATGTGATCTGTTCCAGCACTCCAGCAGCTCAGCAAGGAATGGCAGAATAAAGATCAAGAAAAGAAATAACCTAATTCCTTTGCGATTCCCTTTTGCTGAGGATCAGAGCACCATAGAGCTGACAGAATCTCTGAGAAACTAGCAGCCTACCATCCTCTTTGTAGGGAAGCCTGTCTATGAGTTTATTCAGTAGAGATGATAAGCTCCTGACTATAATCCATACCGGTGTTTAACATTCTTCATTACTAGAATGTTCTTCCTCAGACTTTGCCATCATCCACAACCATACATTGGCACTTCTCATGTCATGCCTCGAACCCTGTAACAGCCTTCAGACTAGGCTGTCACAGTAATTCCTTCCTCCACTCCCTGCTTCTGCCTACCTCACCCAATCTGCTCTACATTCTGTGTCCAGTGGTCTTCCTTAAGGCACTATTTCATAGTACCACTTGAGTGTGCAAAGTGCGTAAAGGCTTCCTGGTTCCCAACATATCAGGCCTCTATTCTCTGCCTGGCATTTAAGGCCATCAGAGTTGGCTTCTGCTCCATTCATTATTCAACCTTATTTTCCTATCATATCCCTAGTCCAGATATGCAGATCTCTTGTTTTCTTTCCTCAGGGTCTCACTTTGCTTTTAAATCTTTGTATTCCTATGTCCTCCTTGAAGCCTTTGTTGACTGCTCTAGCTGTAGCAATCTCGTTGCTGTGTTAACACTAATTGTCTTGTGATTACTGTTACCCACAGTCATTCTCTCACTGCATTTGGCTCTCTTTAGTCTATCTGAAGTGAAGTGACAGTTGCTCAGTCATATCCGATTCTTTGCGATCCCACGGACTGTAGCCCACCAGGCTCTTCTGTCCATGGGATTCTCCAAGCAAGGATACTGGAGTGGGTTGCCATTCCCTTCTCCAGGGGACCCTCCCAATCCAGGGATCGAACCCAGGTCTCCCACATTGCAGGCCAATTCTTTACCATCTGAGCCACTGGGGGAACCATTAAGCTTCTAGGACTGTGTCTTCTTTTGTCTTACAATAGTATGAAGTATAATAAATGAAGATTATAAACAAAATGACAGTGTTCTCAATAAGTACTAGTCAACTCTGAAATTCAGTGTATTGGATTTGTCAGTTATATTGTATGCGTGTATGTGTGTGTGTATTTATGAGTAAAACTTTTTACTTTTGAAACAGAAAATAGAGTTACAGATGTATTATATAAAATAAACTATGGTTACCATGGAGTAGGTGGGAAGAGAGATATATTGGAAGATTGGGATTGACATATACATACTACAATATATAAAATAGATAACTAATAAAGACCTACTATATATGGGCTTCCTAGGTGGCTCAGTGGCAAGGAATCCACCTACCAAATGGAAGAGATGCAAGAGACTCAAGTTCAATCCCTGGGTCAGGAAGAGCTCCTGCAGAAGGAAATGGTGACCCACTATAGTACTCTTGCCTGGAAAATCCCATGGATGGAGGAGCCTGGTAGGCTACAGTCCCAGGGGTTGCAAAACGTCACACATGACTGAGTGACTGAGCATGCATATACAGCTACTAGATAGCACAGGAAACCCCAGTCAATGCTCTGTAATGACTTATATGTAAAAAAAAAACTTTTAAAAAAGAGCAGATATATATACATATATCTGATTATAACTGATTAACTTTGTTATACATCTGAAACTAACACAACATTGTAAATCAACTATATTCCAATAAAAAGAAAGTGTAGGAGGGGGAAAGCTAACACAGCATAAAAGAATTTGTGGGGTCAACTCAAGGCAGGAAGCTGGAAAGTTAGTGCTTGGCCTCTCACCTGCTACAACTTGAGGAACAGAATTTTAAATTTATTTAATTTTACTTAAATTTAAACTTGAATAATCACATGTGGCTAATGGCTATTGCACTGAACAACTCGAACATTTTTTTAGGATAAACTAACAATCATTTCACATACCAATCTCCAAAAATTTTGTGAGGATTCGACCTATGTATTTTCTTTTTAGAACATTCTTTGTTTCCTCATTAGTAGGTTTGCGCTTGAGAATGTGTTTTGTGCTTGCTGCTGTGACTACTGTTATAACTCTCTCTTTTTCTAAAGTCCCTTCTAACTTATAGATTCTGTGATTGTTTCTAGACGTTCCTTGGAGTTGTTTAGTTATTACAATCTTGATATACATAAAATACTCTGAACTCACTGAAAGAAACAGATTGACATATAAATTGATGAATTTGGAGGCATTTGAAAAAATTGCAAATAGAACTCCTTTACGACCCAGCAATCCCACTGCTGGGCATACACACCAAGGAAACCAGAATTGAAAGCGACACATGTACCCCAATGTTCATTGCAGCACTGTTTATAATAGCCAGGACATGGAACCAACCTAGATGTCCATCAGCAGATGAATGGATAAGAAAGCTGTGGTACATGTACACAATAGAGTATTACTCAGCCCTTAAAAAGAATAAATTTGAATCAGTTCTAATGAGATGGATGAAACTGGAGCCAATTATACAGAGTGAAGTAAGCCAGAAAGAAAAACACCAATACAGTATACTGACACATATATATGGAATTTAGAAAGATAGTAATGATGATCCTCTATGTGAGACAACAAAAGAGACACAGAGGTATAGAACGGACTTTTGGCCTCTGAGAGAGAGGGAGAGGGTGGGATGATTTGGGAGAATGGCACTGAAACATGTATACTATCATGTAAGAAACAAAGCGCCAGTCTACGTTCAATACAGGATACAGGATGCTTGGGGCTGGTGCACAAGATGATCCAGAGAGATGATATGGGGTGGGAGGTGGGGGGGGGCTTTGGCATTGGGAGATCGTGTACACCTATGGCTGATTCATGTCAATGTATGCCAAAACCAATACAGTATTGTAATGTAGAATAAAGTAAAAATAAAATAAAATAAAAAGAAAAAATAAATAAATTTCACATTAAAAAAAAAAAAAAGAAGAAGATGAGACCTAAATGTTCTCAATCAGGGGAAAATTTTGCCCCACAGGGAACATGTAGCCATGTTTGGAGATGTGTTTTGATTTTCATGACTGAGGGGAGGGGGGTTTTGGTATCCAGTGGATAGAGGGCAGAGGCATGGCTAAATTTGTACAGGACAAAGCTCCCAAATGTCTATAGTGCTAACGCTGAGAAAGTCTGATTTACACAGTCATTTAAGGAAAAGGTATCATTTATATAGATACATGAAGACTTTATTCATCTGAAAAGAAGGAAAGATTATTATACAAAATTGTTTGCCTAGATGTACTAAATCTGTAGAGTTTTATAACTTTATAAATGCATGTTTGCCTTTGAATTCCCTCTTCCATGTCAAGGACTTGTGAAGTCAATGAGAACAATGATAGTTTTGTTAACCCAAGAATATTTGACCAAATTCTTTACTTCTTTCTTTCCCTCTGAAGTTCTCATTGTGCATCTTATTATTACCATTACTAGACAGTCCTAATTTTAGTCCTCATCTGTGCTTTTATTTTCACAGGGCACTATCTGTATTAGAACAAAGCCACCGGTCAAACAACGAGTCCAAGTGAAAAATGACATGATATTGTGAAACACCTTCTTCAGGTGGTATTTGTTGGGACTCCTTTTTCCTTGGAAATATTTTATTTGGTAGTGTGAGGCCAGTTAATCTTTCTTCCTCACTTGAGGCAGGAAGTAATTAATACAACCTGGGGGAAAGGCTGGCAAGCTGGTCGGAATGAAATCTGACACCTAGTGAAATGTGCTTCGTTTTCCGGTTTCAGCCTTAGCGTGAAATTTCCCGAGGTTCAGAGAAAGGTTCATCAAATCTTGGCAAATCTCTCCATAAACTGGGCAGTGTCAGATTCCAAAAGAAATGTGAAAGTTTTACCTGGCTTCTAATTTCTAGTGTTAAAAGTTTCAGTTGTCCAATCAAGAAGGCTCCTTGCAGTATCAAGAAAAATCTCAGTTTCTTATTTTGGATAACTTATTGGAAGGGACAATTGACTGAGAAATCTCCAGGGAGACATATTTCATAGCAACCTATCCAATATGGTTCAGATCGTGCAGGAATTTTCAGTAGACCTGTATGTTATCATGGCAGCAACAATTTCACATTGCTCATTTTCAGATCAGATCATAAGTTTCCCTCACTCAAAGCCAAGCTAAGGAGAAAATACTCTCCCAGAAGGCTTTTCGAAGTTCACAGGAGGGAAGAATGCATGGGATATGTTTTTTGCTAAGTTCCAGAGTGGAAAGGAAAGTATAAGAATCAAGAGAAAATCTGTAAAATATTGTTCATGAAATGAATTCTAATAGGCTATGGAAGGTGAACAGGGAGGTCACATGTCCAAATTATAATAGTATCAATAGTACTGGATTTTGAAATAAAAATGGTAGAAAACCTTGTCCTGATTTGAGTAGATTCGAGATCTGATATACTGCATGTATTATTTATTTAATTGACGCTTAGTTAATTTACAACATGTGTTAGTTCCTGCACACATTAAAAAAAAAAATCTCCTTGCAAAACCTTCATACATCCACTTAGTACCAAAGGACTGCCCTGCCCAGTTCCCAGGGGGCTCTAGGCAGGTGGATTGCAGCCCTGCTAAGTCAGCTAAGGGAAGCTGCCTTTCCAGCGTGTTGCTCCTTTTAAAGGAGCTGTATCCTGCCAGGGCCTTGCAATCATTACAGCCTCATGATAAAATTTCTGGCAATTTAATTAACACAAAGACATTTGAATAGTTTCTAGTGTTTTGTAATCTCCTTCTGTCTGAGTACCATATAATCAAGGACATTCAACTGGAACAAAATTAGCCTACTTTAAGGACACCCCAAACAAATTCATACATGCTGAAGTTATTTAATCATTGGGGCTGAGAAATGGATGTGGTTAAGATGATGAACAGACTTTCCCCATTGTGTTTTTGATTGAAGGGAGTGCTCCTATAGAGATATTGATCTCTGGGATAAATAAAAACACTGGGGATTAAAATCACATTGATTATCACTAACTACTCCTCCTTTTTCATCGAAAGCAATACAAGGTCCATCAAATAAGGTCTATAGCCACAAATCAAAGGCCATTTTTCCATGTCAAAACATGGGAAAAACGTTGTTACCAAATCTATCTTTTCAATCACTCCTATAACATAGGTAGCGACTGCTGTCAGCAGTGACACAGGCTAACATGAAGAGTGATGATAGGTTATTCTTTCTTGGTCTTTTTGGTAATCAAGCACTCTGAAATTGTGATTGATTGCTGGCTCATAGTGGATTTTTTTTTTTTTTGAGAATGATGTTCCAAAAGATTTCCTAAGGCTGAATCTAAAATAGCACAGTAAAAAAAATTATAAATTTATCCCAGTTGGGTATACTATTATTGAGGCTAAAAACTAATTTTCAAAATATTCCTGAAAAAAATCATATCTTTTGAATCAGTTTACCAGGAAATTGTTCAATTGTTCCAGTGAACGTACTGAGTTTAAAAATACCTGAGTGTTCTGTTTTGATTAGTGATGAATGGAGTTTAATACCTGGCAAAATTCAAAATCCATTTGACAATGCCCTGACCTCAATATCTTTCTTTGAAATGAAAACAAGCTGTGAGTCATGGCTTGAACTGATCTGTAACACAAATACTAGGGCTAGCTCCCAGCAAATGATGGTTTCCTTTGGCTGTGAGCAGACAATTGGTGGCCCAGTTAGGTGAACCAATTCTTTGACCTGAGAGAAGAGAGTCCACTTGCAGGGGCCCAGAAAGAGCTGAGTCATGGCAGCACAGGAATGAGTGAGGGGACCAAGTTTGAATCACAAAGAGATTTTCTCTAACTCCAGACTCCTGACCTAGTAGAAGGAATGACTTTTCTCCAGAAAGTCAGAGAACAGCAAAACTCTGTATTTCCTAAAGGGGACAATTTAGTATCCTGCTAAGCTGAGAGTAAAATAAACCTGCCAATCCTTCCTGCTTAAACCATCCACTGACATGGGAGTAAAGAATTGCTCAAGGAAATTAATGACAGGCACTTAAAAAACTAAGTGGAAAGAAAATTCTGCACCTTAGGGGCGACTGTCTGAAATTTATGGCTGTAGAAAGTACTTTAATCAACTCCTGTAGCTGTATTTTAAAAAAAAAAGATTGGATAATTTTATGATCAATAACAGTATTTGTAAGCCTGTATGCTAAAATGGGAAAAGCAAATCACATGCTTCAAAGCCTAGGCTAGTTGCTGCAGGTGTTTAGAAGGAATGTTTCCATTACACACATCATTATAAACCAGCCCAGGCAAATTATCGTCTATTTCTGCTTTTACGTGAAGCATGAGGAATTGGTCACTGCAAGTGGCCTAAGACTAAGTTAAATGTCTGACATAGAGATTGTCTGGGCTCTTTTCCCATTAACTATTAAAGAACAGACATGTTGGGGCTATATGGGGCTGGGTGGAGCTCGAATGGAAAAGGCAGAATATAATGAGGAGTTGGTTTCCCCACATCTAATTTGATGCTGACAATTGTATTTCCATTACTCCTTGGTAAAAGAGTGAGAGGAGAAAGGCAAATGCCAAAGAATGATGTCAGCTAAATGCCTGAGGTTTAACCAAGTGACAGAGAGCCCAGGGGCTCCTTCTTTGTCCAATACATATTGGTGTGAGCAGACAACTCAGTAGAATTCCCATCATCTGTATATGTAATGCCAGGGTCTTTTTTGCAGTGGAATTTTGGAGTTTACTTTAAAATTCACTTATAAAAATGTTGCAGGAAATTTAATAAAAGGAGTAAAAGGGTTCAGCATGACAAATAACAGGAATAGTAGTTGTACCCTTGAAGATGTCAGTCTGAGCAGGTCCAGTTGGAGCCCACTTCCAAGAGACTTCATTGTTTCCAGTAGTCATGCATGGATGTGAGAGTTGGACCATAAAGAAGGCTGAGAGTGGGAGAACTGATGCTTTCAAATTGTGGTGCTGGAGAAGACTCTTGAGAGTCCCATGGACTGCAAGGAGATCAAACCAGTCAATCTTAAAGGAAATCAACTCTAAATATTTATTGGAAGAACTAATGTTGAAGCTGAAGCTCCAATACTTTGAAGAGTCTGAAGAGCATTATTATAAGGGAGTTCAGCTTGTCAGGGTATATCATACTGGCCATCAAAGACAGCACAGTCCTGAGGTTGAATGTCATACCATTATTGCTTCCCACTTTAGACTAATTGTAGGAAAGGGCTGTCTGGTTTGTAGAATAGTTTTACAAAGTGAAGTTGAATTACTTTTAATCAGACCTGTACTATCATCTTATAACCCAAGGCCTCAGCTTCTTCATCCTTCAAGTGATGAAGTTATAAGCAATTACACTCTGATTCAAAGCCAATGATTTCTTATCTGTTAAAAGTCTCTTGTAATTTGGAAGATGTTGACTAATGAATGGTATGTTCTCTAAGCCCCTACGTGTCAACCGTTTAAAATTCATCAATAACCACTGGAAGGACAAATAAAGGCTTCAAATATATTCAGTTGAGATTACTATAGAAATAAAGAGAAATTGGATGCTTTCTTTAGCTAACCAACCATAACTAAATAAAAATATTAAATCACTATCATTCTTCTTAACATACAACTCTCTTGTCTCTATCTTGAGATACTTAAAAATACTAACCTTGAACCCACTCTTCCCAGCAGCATTACCCAGTGCCATGCCTTGGTGGAGAGAGAGTGAAGTGGGCTTCTTCTCTGGCATGAAGAATGTTGGTAAGTGCTTATATTACAGGCGAGTTGTGTGTCAGTGAGAAAGTGTTGCTTTAATGTCTCCCACCTGGAAACCGGAAATCCTCAATAGTCCTTCCCTTCCATCTCGTGCTGAGTTTTACATTAATAAGGTAATGCCTTTACGTTCTCTGAGGTTTCAGGGAGAAAGGCACGCAGGAGAAGAGCTGTTATTATTTCTGAGACCTCCTGTCTCGAGCTGGCTTAAAGGCTGAGGGTCCCGAGGCGGTGGTGTAATAGCAGTTCTAATAACGTGCAATAACGGCACACCTCGAGTGAGGCACTCAGAGGGCATTATACACATTTACTCATTAAACCTGAACACACCCCAGAGATAGGTTAACTGCTATGATACCTCTTTATGCCAAAGTAAACGAAAACAAAGACAGGGGAAGCAGGTTAGTCATGACTGTATAATGAAGCCCTGGTAAAACTGGGGTGAAGCTGGTGTCCTGCTTCCTAAGGATTCAGTGAAAGGCCAGGCTCCATCTGGCATGATCATATGCCTGTATGGATATGTTTATTTAATTTTATACCATCTTGTTCTGGAAATAACTGGGGAACACATTCTTAAAACAGCTAGATAATAGAATTTGAAAATAAGTGCTTAGAGAAAAAGACCCAAGGAAAATAAGGATATGAAAATGAGATGAAGCTAGGATGAAGTACAGTGTGTATTTTCTGTGAACAATGATTGCCACATGATTTTGTTAAATAAATGGACAGTCATAGTCTCAGTTTCCCTGTTCACGTGCCTAGGAAAGGAAAAGTTTTGTGCCCTGGGAAAGAAAAGTATACAGAAAGCACTGAAGATTTGTAAACTAAACTTCAAGCTATATGCTGAGTGGTAAATCAGAATAGTATCACGAGGGACCAGTAGACTCTCAAATCTAGTGGTACCTCTTCTAAAGGGCAAATGTAAGCAGAGGATAACATTTTCCCAGTATCTGGAAACATGAACATGAACAGTGAGATAAACTGAGGAACCTCAGGCAGTGGCAGCAGAGACTTAATGTTCTATTCCCCATAGAGAGGTTGGAAGGTGGGGTTGAATTGGTACCGCAGATCGGGCAGTGACTCATGGTCTTCACAGAGTCTGTAGACACAGAGATCCTCTCAACAGCATGAACAGCAGCCATGAGCAAATGTGGTATCAGCAGCACAGTGCTACCTCCACCTGGGGACAACAGCAGCACAATTGAGCAAAGTGTCAACATGGTGAAATGACTCTCTGCCAACCCCATCCGTCAATTCCACCCTGAAGGTGTCAGCTCCACCTTGGGAACCTCAGAGACAGGGGAAAGGAAAGGACTGATGAGGGTCTTGGTGTTTGAGAAACATAGCTATTCTTCTATTGGAAGCAATGGAACTGACTTGTGCTATCTGAAAGTAATGGGACATCCAGTTAGAAAGAAAACTTTTTTCTAAGACTTTATAGAGACAAAGTATATTTTCATTAGATTAGCATGGCTTAAATGTAATGATGTCTTCAGATAATCAACCTCTAAACCCTTCTTAGATTTCCCAGGTGATGCTGTGGTATAGAATCCACATGCCTGTGCAGGAGATGCAAGAGATGTGGATTTGATCCCTGGGTCGGGAAGATCCCCTGGAGAAGGAAATGGCAATCACTCCAGCATTCTTGCCTGAAAATTTCCATGGACCAAGGATCCTGGTGGGCTGCAGTCCATGAGGTCGCAAAGAGCTGGACATGACTGAGCAAGTGAATACGCACACACAAAAATGTTCCCTTTAGTCACAGCACTATCATAGTTTTTGCTTATGTGTGTGTTTGTATGTGTGTGTATGTGTTTCTGTTTTTGTTTCTTGAAGTCCTCGTCCAGTACACGAAGACAGTTTTGCATGTGGTGGGACATTCACAGATGGAACTTAGATATCAGGTGGGGACTTCATGTCCCTTAGTTTCTAGAGAAGATCAGCTTAGAGCCCCGTTCTATGCCCTATGGAAGTCCTAAATGACCCTCAGTTTTCTTGTACAAGCATTAGAGTTTTATTTCTCACAGTCACTGAGCAAGTTTGGTTAAGAGATCATCCTATACTCCCACATATACTGTCTCTGCTCTGTACCATTTCATGCAATGTGAAATTCAACTTCAGTAGCCACAGAAAATTCCCTAAATCATAAAGAACTTTGGAATATAGTAAATTTGACCTCTCCTTCTCCTTCTTCTTCTTTTTGGATTGACTTGATTCCAATGTTACAAACTATTTCAAGCTGAACACTGAAAAATCTTACTAATCACTCATTCATTCATTTCTGCAATAAGCTTTTATTAAGTGACTACATTTTGCTAAGCACGGTTCAAGGTGCTTGGGGGTTTATCAGTGAATGAAACTGACAAAGATCCCTGCCTTCATGGAGATTGAATTACAGCAGATGGTTGAACCCAGCCACTATATATTTCCAGAGGATTTTTCCTGGTTGCCTGTGTGACAGGCTCCAATCTTTCACATTTTTTCTGGCTCTTCTCTTCTACACCTCCCAGAACAAAATAAAGTCCTTCAATCTTCTTATGCACATCATTAACTATTAATATGGTGCCTTGACTCTTTGAATTCAGGTTCTAAGGTTTCCTAAGTGATAGCTTGAAAGTAAAAGTGGCTCAGTTTTGTCAGACTCTCTGCAACCCCATGGACTATTCAGTTCATGGAATTCTCCAGGCCAGAATACTGGAGTGTGTAGTCGTTCCCTTCTCCAGGGGATCTTTTCAACCCAGGGATCAAACCCAGGTCTTATGCATTGCAGGCGGATTCTTTACCAGCTGAGCCACAAGGGAAGCTCAAGAATACTGGAGTGGGTAGCATGTTCCTTCTCCAGCAGATCTTCCTAACCCAGGAATCGAACTGGTGTCTCCTGCATTGCAAGCAGATTCTTTACCAATTGAGCTATCAGGGAAGTCCAAGTGATAGCTTAAATGATATAATAAAATATATTCTTAATCAGAGGTAGTTACTTCCTTAGTAGTAATTCTGCTAGAGGGAGAAAGAGATTATTATTTTTTCAGCTCTGTTATTTGGATATAAACAGTTTAAATTACCAGACATTCATTAATAGAATAAATAGTTTCTTTTAATGCCAAAGAATAGTTTTAAATGTTGCTTAGAGAGCAACTGCTCATCTGTAAAGTTTTCAATCTCTCTACTTCCCCTAGTCCAACCAGGATGGCAGACACATTGCATAAGAGTCACTCCAGGGGCTAAAATGTGGGGGAAAAAAACACTCTGGTTTTATTCCATGTGTTACCACTCAGCACTACTAGTATTCTGTTCATAAATAATTTTAGTGATTTAAAAAATATTTCCATAAATATATTGGTCTTTAATAGGTGGTCCAGGGAGAAGCAATCCATCTACTTTCCAGTGGTCTTGGTAGTTTACCATATGAACCACCAGCAGTCTCAGAGTTCATAGATATGTAGGACAAATGAATGTTTAACACCAACCCTATGTCCACACAGAATGAGACTTAGCTAGAGAATGTGTGTATGAAAATAAACATAAGCATTAAGACAAATCTACCAGAAAAATAAATGATCCAGAAACTGTGGATATGGGTTGATGGATGTTTTAAAATTCAGTCCTCTTTCAAATAAATAGTCTTACCACAATACAGGAATATATAAGCTCCCAGGCTTTGAGTCCCAGGAGAGAATGAGAGAGAGACTGAGAGAGACACACAGAGAGACAAAGAGGAAAAAACCAACAGCAAAAAAAAAAAAAAAATCACTTTGTTTTTGAGATAAAATTTCAAGGGAAATTTATTAAAGCTAAAACTGTCAATATTCCAAGGTAAATTATCACCATTTAAAATGACTCTCCTAAATGGAAAAGGATCACCTACACTTTACAATCCATAAATACAAGATCCTTCATCAGCCATTCCCTCCTGCTTGCTGCTGCCTATAGACTGCCAAAACCAACACTGTGCAAGTTCTCAAGAAGAGAAAATATCCCAGCAATTGAGTTGCTGTTTCTCTGTAGACAAAATAGTGATCTTGGGGGTATTGATTAAGGGTTTTTCCTCCTAAACATGATTGTTTTGGAATTGGAGGAGATTACTTTGAAAATAAGTTAAGGATTAACTTGATAGAGGAGGTTGAGGCCCAAGAGTCATATAGAGAAAGTAAGACTTCAGTTTCTCTCCTTTGCTATGATCAATTGCATTTTCATCATCACTATAGCCACTTTGACACTTATGTTGTCAACCATTATAAAATTTTAACTTTAAAGAGAAATAGTGAAGACAGAAGAAAAAAAGTTTTTAAAAAAGTTAAGGTAATAGAAGTTTATAGAAGAAAATTAAACATAAAGATTGAGAATAAGAGAAAAAGTAGAAGTTGGTGTAAGAGAAATAAAATTCCAGCAGAATAAAATATTGTTAAAAAGTTAAATAAATGAGATTTAAAATAAAGATAAAAGGGTTAATCATTAAAATTATAAAGCTATAGATGATTAAAGAATAAGGTAAAATAGTTATCCCTAGCAGCAGCAGCAGCAGCAAGATAAAAAGTTTAAATATAAAAATAGGTAATACTATTAGTAGGAATTAATCACTAAGTAGGAAAAAAAAAGCCATTGAGACTAAAAATAAGATGATTAGTGGAAAACATGTTAAGAAGAAATTAAGAGACCTACCGAAAAAGAAAAAAGAAATTGTGTCTGAGTGGTTAAAAAATGAGTCCTAAGATTTCATAAATTTTGTCCTTCTTATACTGACAAAAGGGACAACATCCTTTGTGAGTTAAGAGCTGAAGGGAGAAGGCAGTGTAAGGGATGAGCTGCATCTTCGCTGTCAGATCCAGCCCACAGAGATTCTTGTAAGCTGCGCCTGACATAAAAGTAAGTGTCCTTTACACAAACAGAGAGCTAAGCATGAGCACTTCTTTCTCTGCCTGATCCTGAGATATCTTTTTTTTTTTTTTTGGTTATCCATTAATGCGGTCTCCTCCTTATTTAAGACAGGGTTCTTTAATTCCCATGAGCAGAGCTCAAAGACTGTTAAGAGGATCTGTTGATGAACAGCAGGACATCTGAATCATGAGTAGAAACCGTAACAACAAATTGCTTTTCTATTAAATCTCCTTTCTATAATTTGTATATTTATCTTACTGAAAAATATGTTTTTAATGGTTATCTGATTAGGTTTTTTTCCCCACTTCAAACAAGATTAGGAAACATAGATGACTGCTATTCACAGTAGATATTTTATGCTTACATTCACCATGATATCATCTGTGAAGTTTTTTCCATCATAAATTTCAAATATATCCTGTCAGTGTGCACATGGGCATTGGCCTTCCTTTCTATCAGATGATATCTGTGGTTCCTTCACTTTCAGGGAGCAACGTTCCTTCTTTTTCAGCTGTTCCCCAATTTTCTATGCATGAGATCCAGATGGGAGTTTCACCACCCTGCTTGTCTAGCAACACTTACTGGTTCAAGAGCATGTGACCTCAGCCAGGTCAGTCTGAGAGCCTCACTTCTAACTTGATGGTTGGTTCAGAATGTGGTCTATGCTTGTAATTTGCACTCTTCTCCAAATTTGGGTCCATTGAAGAAAAGAGTTTCTTATGCCAGATTTCTTTCATAAGAAATATATTTTTTTTCCTCAGAGGCCCCACTATTACCATTTAGATGCTAGAAAAATCTGAGAGCTTTGTCTGTGTATGTTTGAACCCCACTCACTAACTCAGAGATTGTACCCACTACCCAGCTCCCTAGAGAGGCCGGCATTTCAAAGAGCTGTCAGGGAAAGCAAGTTGTTGCCTACCTTCACCCTCCATGAGTCTAGCTTTGAGTCTGTCTACAGACTGTTGAATACACACATGTGCTCTGTAGTAACTGAATTCTGCCAAGGTAGCAAGAAAGTAGCCATAGAAAATATGTGAACAAATGGGCATGGCTGTGTTTCTACAAAGTTTTATATATAGATGCTGAAATTTGAATTTCATAAAACTTTCATGTGCCGTGAAATATTCCTCTGTTGAATTTTTCTCAGCCATTTAAAACTGAAATAAATTTTATTACTAGAGCCATACAAAAGCAGGTGGGAGACTAGATGTTTGCTCTGTTAGGATGTTATGATTTCTTATCTCATTAATACAACATGCATCTGGATTTCAGAGATTTTAGAATGCAGAAATATATGCATATTAGATTGAAATGTGATACTTAGACCAATTCTGAGAGGACTAGGTCTTTGGGATTTCCTTGAGTTTTAACATTAAGAACATATTTCTATCACACTTTGCAATCAGCCTTTGGGAATCAATGATGATCACTTTGCTGAATATAGAATTTGTCCATTTTGGGAAACAGTGAGAGCCAGGTGTGAAATGAGGAAGCTGAGAAGAAAGTTGGAAAGAGTCAAAGAATATGGGGCAGTTTCTTGGAATTGACATGTTCAAGAGAATAATAATATATATTATTTGTATATCACTGTGTAGTCTACAATGTATTTATACAAGTATTGTTTTATTAAATTGTCACCATTCATCTATGAAGTAACCATGGAGGAAATTATCTGAAGATCATAAAAATATAGATTTAAATGAATTAGAATTATATATATCTGGTAGGAAATATACCTGACCTTATCTTTTGACTATGGAATTGTTCTTTCTTATGCAAAAAGCTCATATTCAGTGAGGGTTTCTGGGCTTCCCTTTTGGCTCAGCTGGTAAAGAATCTGCCTGCAATGTGGGAGATCTGGGTTCAATCCCTGGGTTGGGAAGATCCCTTGGAGAAGGGAAAGACTACCTGAAAGGGCGAGCTGTCCGAACATGGCCGGAAAGGGGGGCTGGCCTTGAAGCCCCGATCCAGCAGCAACACCAGGTCCCCCACGAACGTGCGGTACGTGACGGGCAAGTCCTGAAGCCCCGATCCAATCAGGGACAACACGGAAAACCATAGACAGCAATCACCGCTGTAGCCTGCAAATGCTACCTAAATGGGAAGTGACCTTGGACCGGCTGCCAGCCTCCGAGATAAAACTTTCCCGCACCCCTCCCCCGCCTCGCAGACCCCCTTTGTCCCCCTGCTTGCTTGCCCCTGGGGATTCTGCCCGGGAGCGACCGCCCGCCCTAATAAAGGCCTTTCTTTTACTAACGGGTCCTAGAGGTGGCTTTTTCTTCCCGCGGCGTTTTCTTACACTACCCACTTCAGTATTCTGGCCTGGAGAATTCCAGGGACTGTATCACAAAGAACTGGACATGACTGAGCGACTTTCATTTCACTCTCTTATAATGAAAACCAAGCAAACATGTTTTAATGAACTGGGAAAAAAAATGAAAAAAAGAGATAAGATTCAGTATTCTAGTGCTTTGAATACTCCCCATCATGGAGACAAATTTAAGGAGGAAGTTTTCTCGCTCAAGATCATGGTTTAGGGCCGTAACCAGTCTCCTTCTGTTTTCTTGCAATAGTCACTTCAGTAAAGGCCACTATTATTTAGCCAGTTTGAGTCAAAGCTATTTTTAGGACACTGTATATGCATATTCAAACCAAAGTGTAACTGATTCATTAATTAAATTTAAACATTTGACAGTTATCTCTGATTTCACTTCCTAGTTCCATTTTGCCTCTCTTCCTCATTTAAGCCGAGTAAACTGATGTATGAACAGCTGCCAAGTAAACAACATTGACTTTGGACTTAGGGAGATGAATTCCAGATGTGCTGTTTATTAGTTTGCAATTTTCAGCAAATTATTAACCCTACTGAACTCTTTCATAATTCTCATTTTTAAAAAGGAGCAATATTACCTACATAGCAGGAAAGTTATCAACATATTAAGACATATAAATCCAATAGAAACATGCCCAGTGCATCAGTTCAGTTCAGTTCAGTTGCTCAGTTGTATCTGACTCTTTGTGACCCTATGGACTGCAACACACCAGACTTCCCTGTCCATCACCAACTCCCAGAGATTGCTCAAACTCATGTCCAATAAGTCAGTGATGCCACCCAATCATCTCATCCTCTGTCGTCCCCTTCTCCTCCCACCTTCAATCTTTCCCAGGATCAGGGTCTTTTCCAATGAGTCAGTTCTTCACATCAGGTGACCAAAGTATTGGAGTTTCAGCTTCAGCATCAGTCCTTCCAATGAATATTCATGACTAGTTTCCTTTTGGATTGACTAGTTGGATCTCCTTGCAGTCCAAGGGACTCTCAAGAGTCTTCTCTAACACTATAGTTCAAAACCATCAATTCTTTGGCACTCAGCTTTATTTATAGTCCAACTCTCACATTCATACATGACTACTGGAAAAACCATAGCTTTGACTAGATGGACCTTTGTTGGCAAAGTAATGTCTCTGCTTTTTAATATGATATCTAGGTCAAAGCTTTTCTTCCAAGGAGCAAATATTTTTAATTTCATGGTTTCAGTCACCATCTGCAGTGATTTTGGAGCCCAAGAAAATAAAGTTTGTTACTGTTTTCATTGTTTCCTCATCTATTTGCCATGAATTGATGGGACTGGGTGCCATGATCTTAGCTTTCTGAATATATATATATGACTCTGCCCAGTGCATAGTCATATATATTAGATATAATTTTACACAGTAAATGAGTCTTGTGTTAAAGATCACAAAACTCACCTAGTCCTTGACAGATAGTCCATAAACCACTGAGAAAGCAAAATATTCTCTATGTGGACTTTCCATATTCATTTTTATCTCATTCAAAATGTTGTACCACGAATATCCTGGTGGTCCAGTGATTAGTGCTCTGGTTCAATCCCTGGTTGGGGAACTAAGATCCCCCAACAGTATAGCCAAAAAAAAAAAAAAAAAAAATTGCACTTCCCTATCCCAACTCAGAGCACATGACTGAATGACACAGTGTTGGCCACTCTAGTCTTTCTTTGTTCAGTTTCTTTATCCTCATTTTTCATATTTCCAGTAAGGGCTATGCAGTAGAGAAATCACCTTGCTCATACCAACTCTTCGTAAAATGAATAAATGATTTATTCTGCTCCAATCCATTAAGACTTTTTCTTGTTTGCTATACATTTCTACTTTTACTAGCTTCTCTCTTGAAGATTGAATATTTGATTAATTACTTACCCCTCACACACACTTTGATATCTATAAACCCAGTGTTGCTTTCTCTACTTCTCATTTACTGGATTTCTCAGCATCACTAGATGCTGTTGACATCATCCCACTTTTTGAAATATTCTTCCTCCTTGCCTTTCACATCTCCTCTGTTTTCATCCTGTCTCTTTGGCTCTTCTATCTATTTCTCCTGCTGGCTCCTCTTTCTTTGTCTAACTAGTAAATATTAGATTACTTCAAGGTTCCCCCAGGTCTTCTCATTTTCTCATTAAAGTTCTTCATGAAGGTAATTTGTTTTACTTTTTTCACTTTTAATATTTCTGTTATCATTTTCTGAATCCTAGTAATCCAAGCTAATAAAATCAGCTAAATCTGTCTCCTCCTTTCTCCTCATGCTAGTCCTTTGCCAATGTGCCTTTATTACATAATCGTGAAATGAGTAAATGATCTAATGCCTTACAAAACAGATTCAATTGCACACTTAACACAATCTGTATAATTTAGTTCCTACCGATCTCTTCCTCTTCCAAGAACACTACCTTGAAAAGAGATTGTTCTACTTGTTCTCAGAAAAGCCTATAACTATGAGACTAGAGCTTCTTCTGAAATGAAGACTTAAATGAATTCTTGATGAAAAATTTCAAAGAGCTTTTACTAGAATGGACATTTTACAGACTTTTATGTCAATATGAGAACATCAGTTAAGTGATAAAGTAGTTCCATTCTTGATCTTTGATCCAAGAAGAAAAAAAGAAAAAGATTAAAAAAAAAAAGCCAAAATCCTTCTCTAACATTTAGCTGTTGCTGCATTAACAACCAACCACCAAATCCCAGTGGCATATCACAATAGCTTTTCTTTCTCCTGCACCTGTAGGTTGAGAGGGAGGTTGGCTGAGCCCAGCAGGCTCTGCTTCTAGCTAGGCTTGGCTCCTTGCTGTGGGCCTCTGATTGGCTGCACAAGTGTTTATCCTGGGACCCAGACTGAGTAGGCACAAGCTACTGAGGAAAAGCTCCCCTTCACACTGATGTTGGTGTAGGGAGCCTGCCAAAACACATGAAGTCTCTTATCTTCAAACTGAAGCTTGAAACTGGCTCACTGTTGCTTATGCCTATGTCCTACATGCCAAAGCAAGTCACACAGTCAAAGGAACCCAGAGTCAAAGCTCCTCTTTGGTGGGAGGAGCTGCAAAGTTACATGGCTACAGGCAGGGACACCAGAAAAAGTGAAGAAGGTGAATTGCAAATCCAATCAACCACACCCACTCTCTAGTAATGAAATACTGAAATCACTACCAACTGAGCCTAGTGTTCATCTTTAATGTGAAATTCATGTGCTGTTCCATTTTCTCCTCTTTCTCTCCATGTTTATCCTTCAGAGATGACATTCAGGTGTCAGGAGACAAACATGAAACAGACAGGCTTGTCTTCAGCATTTGTTGCTCTTGTTTGGTTACTAAGTCATGTCCAACTCTTTGAGATCCCATGGACTGCAGCATGCCAGGCCTTCCTGTTCTTTACTATCTTCTGGAGCTTGCTCAAGTTAATGCCTTCAGCATACATTCCTGGAAATACAACTCAACCGATCAAAATCTTGAAGAGGTATTTGTGTGGACCCAGACACTCAACATTCATTATCCTACTGCAGACCTGGGATGGGATTCAATGGAATGACAACTCAGATGGGGCGAAAAACAAATTAGGGAAGGGGGTTGGAGTCTTGCGATGGATAGGGGTGGGGCTTCCTGAGAAGCAGGTAGAGTTTGCCCAGAAGTTTTGAAGAGATATGTAGAGCAGAGTGAGTCTCATTTCACTGATTAGGAGTTGTGCGTGTCTATGTGGGTGTGTGTCTTCAGTCCCTGACTTTTTGGTACCCCATGAATACTGGGCAGGAATCCCTCAGAAGAAATGGAGTAGCCATCACGGTCAACAAGAGTCCGAAATGCAGAACTTGGATGCAATCTCAAAAATGACAGAATGATCTCTGTTTGTTTCAAGGCAAACCATTCAGTATCACAGTTATCCAAGTCTATGCCCCAACCAGTAACGCTGAAGAAGCTGAAGTTGAATGGTTCTATGAAGACCTACAAGACCTTTATGAACTAACACCCCAAAAGATTTCCTCTTCATTATAGGGGACTGGAATGCAAAAGTAGGAAGTCAAGAAACACCTAGAGTAACACGCAAATTTGGCCTTGGGATACGGAATGAAGTAGGGCAAAGGCTAATAGAGTTTTGCCAAGAGAATGCACTGGTCATAGCAAACACCCTCTTCCAACAACACAAGAGAAGACTCTACACATGGACATCACCAGATGGTCACACCGAAATCAGATTGATTATATTTTTGCAGGCAAAGATGGAGAAGTTCTATACAGTCAGCAAAAACAAGACCAGGAGCTGACTGTGGCTCAGATCATGAACTCTTTATTGCCAAATTCAGACTTAAATTGAAGAAAGTGGGGAAAACCACTAGACCATTCAGGTATGACCTAAATCGAATCCCTTATGATTATACAGTGGAAGTGAGAAGTAGATTTAAGGGCCTATATCTGATAGATAGAGTGCCTGATGAACTATGGAATGAGGTTCATGACACTGTACAGGAGACAGGGATCAAGACCATCCCCATGGAAAAGAAATGTGAAAAAGCAAAATGGCTGTCTGGGGGAGGCCTTACAAATAGCTGTGAAAAGAAGAGAAGTGAAAAGCAAATGAGGAAAGGAAAGATATAAGCATGTGAATGCAGAATTCCAAAGAATAGCAAGGAGAGATAAGAAAGCCTTCCTCAGCAATCAATGCAAAGAAATAGAGGAAAACAACAAAATGAGGAAGACTAGAGATCTCTTCAAGAAAATTAGATACCAAGGGAACATTTCATGCAAAGATGGGCTCAATAAAGGACAGAAATGGTCTGGACCTAACAGAAGCAGAAGATATTAAGAGGTAGCAAGAATACACGGAAGAACTGTACAAAAAGATCTTCATGACCAAGATATTCGTGATGGTATGATCACTTATCTAGAGCCAGACATCCTGGAATGTGAAGTCAAGTGGGCCTTAGAAAGCATCACTATGATCAAAGCTAGTGGAGGTGATGGAATTCCAGCTGAGCTATTTCAAATCCTGAAAGATGATGCTGTGAAAGTGCTGCACTCAATATGCCAGCAAATTTGGAAAACTCAGCAGTGGCCACAGGACTGGAAAAGGTCAATTTTCATTCCAATCCCAAAGAAAGGCAATGCCAACGAATGCTCAAACTACCTCACAATTGCACTCATCTCACATGCTAGTAAAGTAATGCTCAAAATTCTCCAAGCCAGGCTTCAGCAGTACGTGAACCGTGAAATTCCTGATATTCAAGCTGGTTTTAGAAAAGGCAAAGGAGCCAGGGATTAAATTGCCAACATCCGCTGGATCATCGAAAAAGCAAGAGAGTACCAGAAAAACATTTATTTCTGCTTTATTGACTATGCCAAAGCCTTTGACTGTGTGGATCACAATAAACTCTGGAAAATTCTGAAAGAGATGGGAATACCAGACCACCTGACCTGCCTCTTGAGAAATCTGTATGCAGGTCAGGAAGCAACAGTTAGAACTGGACATGGAACAACAGACTGGTTCCAAATAAGAAAAGGAGTATGTCAAGACTGTATATTGTCACCCTGCTTATTTAACTTATATGCAGAGTACATCATGAGAGATGCTGGGCTGGATAAAGCACAAGCTGGAATCAAGATTGCCAGGAGAAATATCAATAACCTCAGATATGCAGATGACACCACCCTTATGGCAGAAAGTGAAGAGGAACTAAAAAGCCTCTTGATGAAAGTGAAAGAGGAGAGTGAAAAAGTTGGCTTAAAGCTCAACATTCAGAAAACAAAGATCATGGCATCTGGTCCCATCACTTCATGGGAAATAGATGGGGAAACAGTGGAAACAGTGTCAGACTTTATTTTTGGGGGCTCCAAAATCACTGCAGATGGTGACTGCAGCCATGAAATTAAAAGGTGCTTACTCCTTGAAAGAAAAGTTATGACCAACCTAGATAGTATATTCAAAAGCAGTGATATTACTTTGCCAACAAAGATCCATCTAGTCAAGGCTATGGTTTTTCCTGTGGTCATGTATTGATGTGAGAGTTGGACTGTGAAGAAAGCTGAGCACTTCGAATTGATTCTTTAGAACTGTGGTGTGGGAGAAGACTCCTGAGAGTCCCTTGGACTGCAAGGAGATCCAACCAGTCCATTCTAAAGGAGATCAGTCCTGGGTGTTCTTTGGAAGGACTGATGAAGCTGAAACTCCAATACTTTGGCCACCTGATGGGAAGAGTTGACTCACTGGAAAAGACTATGATGCTGGGAGGAATTGGGGGCAGGAGAAGGGGATGACAGAGGATGAGATGGCTGGATGGCATTACCGATTCGATGGACGTGAGTTTGATTGCACTCCGGGAGATGCTGATGGACAGGGAGGCCTGGCTTGCTGCGATTCATGGGGTCACAAAGAGTTGGACATGACTGAGAGATTGAAATGAACTGAACTGAACTGATAAATACTGGAGTAGGTTGCCATTTCCTACTCCAGGGGCTATAAGAGGAGGTTTATTTTTTCTCCCATAGATTCTGATATTTCCACACATAGTTGGCTTTCAACATATAGTGAATTACAACAGTATAGATCTCTGATTTATCATAGTTAACATGAGGAATAGTGCAATTTGCTGATAGTAAGTTATAACAATGAAAGGTCTAATGTACATAAATTCTATTTAGTGAACAGAATTTTGAGAGAGAAGTGCCAATTAAAGTACAATTTTTAAAATTTCCTTCTTGGTCATTGGCAAGCATAATCTTTACGGAGAGTTTGTGTCATTTTTTAAGCTATTTTTCCTCTTGTCAGTTTTGGAAAATGATATTGAGAGGGGCTGTGGGTTAGGGTAAAGAAGGAACCTGTCTAGGATCCAAGAGCCTTTGTTTCTCTTCCTGGGCCTGCCCCTGACTTTCAGTGTGACCTTGAGTAGGGCATTCAATGTCTTGAAACCTCAATATTTTCATCTACAAAAGGAGTATTAAAAAGCACGTGATTGCTTTAATTTTTAGATTATAAGTAGACTTCAAAGGTAGTTATTATAAGATAAACTTTTCATGTGAAAGCAAGCTAATTTTAGACAGAAATAGAAGGGGAGACATTTTTCTGAGGCAATACCATGTACTTAACAACTTTATCTCTTAGCTTTTATGGCTCACTCTTGGGCACCGGCATTTTATGACTTGTAACAGCTTAATGGTCCTGCTGGGTTCACTCCTCCTGTAGGTTAAGTTCCTCTTTCCTGAAGCACACACCACACCTTAAGTATTCTGAGAAGGTCAGGTGCAAATGCAATGCCTGCGAGAATAGCTTCGTCACGTATGATGTACAAGGCACTGGGGAGAGTTTTCCTTCCGTAGCGCCTTCCCTCTCTCTCCACTCTTGCTCCCTGCTGAAAAATGAATAACAATTATGTCCCTTGCACCATGGAGACAGAAGTACAGAAAATAAACAATGACTGATAAAGGAAAGCAGTTTTATTACAGAGAAAAAGAAACATTATCATTAATAATAGCAAAATAGAGAAAAATAGTAATGAATAATTAAGCATAATAGTACAGTCATGATAACAATAAAAGCCAGTGAATAATGCAATTTTATCTGTGGTAATAGGATTATTCATCTGGATGAACTGCTCCCGTTTTGACTGTTTCCGGCAGAGGTGTAAGCACAGCGTGGCTTTTCATTTATTTCCCCTAAGAAAGCATCTGGGAGACCTGTGACTCTGCTCTCTTCCCACTTTCTGAGAATTCTCTTCACTCCTTTCCTTCCTAATTATATAAAATGTACCTTCACTTTCAGTCTCCTCTGATGTTTCTAGCCTGGGATTAGCACCAACAATGCAATCAAATCCTCAGGAATGTTCTTGTTGTGATGGAAGGTCCAAGCTGTCAGGTGACTGCATGCATGTTGACTGGCAAACCCTTAGGTATTCTGGTATTTCCCATTCACCTTCCCTTATAGAAATTTAGTAAGTAGCCAATCTAGTGCAATCATGGAGGTAGATGATCTTGAATAGATAGTGGCTAAGTCCTACAAACACCAGTGTGGCAATCCCCACACAGGATTGCAAGGCTCTTTCACCAGGCCATTGTTGTCTTTCAGTATTTTGTGAAGTCGTAAGTATGCAGCCTCAGACTGAACAGTTTTATCCTGAGAAATCAGTGCCAAGGAGTTACAGCATTTTTAGAGGGTCCAGATTGCTCAACTGGTTAGAAAGCATAAGTAGGTTATCTGATTCTCCAAAAGCTACAGAGGTGGCAGAGTAAATGATATCTTTTCCCCAGGCGAACAATGCGGCGCAGATAATGGAACTGCCAGCCGAGCCCCTCCTGCTCCTCCCTCCAGACAATGTGTGTCACACCGAAACAGAAATAATAAAAACGCCTAGACCTCTGAGCACATCAAAGATAAGACTTCTGTGTTTTTGTTTCCGACAGATTTTATGTGCTTGTCTATTATTAACGCAACCCATGAGTGCCTGTGATTACTAAAAAAATAAACTCTGTCTTTGTGTTTCAGTATATCCTTCCTATTGGCAGGGAAAGAAAGGCGTGTCGTCACCTGGCATAATAATTCAGAGATCAGAAAACCCTTAATTTCCAAGGGTCAGCATATATTTGAGGTTAAAAAGTATAGAGACTATGGTTACAGTCCATGTGATAAGCCTAAAAGCCCCTCCTGGTTTTCAAGGGAACTTAGGTTGGAACAAATGGGCCAGTTTTTGGGAGATCAGGTTTACATCACAGATGTATAACTTCATAAAATTATAGCTTATGTGATACACACATAAATAAAATTTGTCAAGTCTTTATACAAGAGCACTAAAGTAAGTGGACGTGATGAACAAAGAGGTTGGGAAGTGGCTGGTCTGAAGCCAGAGTTATTTTAACTACCAATATGATGTGAGTATCTTTTAGGTTAAAAAACAAATTTATGTGCATTCTCATTTTCTCATCCCCACAACCACATGAGTTAGGTCCTATTATCATTCCCATTTTCTGCATGAAGTAAGGTTTGTCCCAATGTGATCTAGTTTAAAGAACCTTGTAAACCTGATTTTACCAGCTGTGTTCTCTTGTTGAGTCCCTTGACAAGTGACAGGTGTCTTCTTAGGTGAGATAATGATATGTGTGTCACAGGGTAACTGAGACGATTTCTGCTTCTTTCTCATACCAGCTTTCCAGTTGGGGGTGCCTAGTGTCCTTGTGGGTCTACATCGACACTGTCATTACCAAGTTTATGTTTGGTCATTTATAATGGTCCCTAAGTGGTCTCCTTGCATCCCATCTCAAGGTGCACTCTTCATAAAACTGTTTTCCCAAATGGAAATCTGTTATTTCCCACCTTAAATCTATTGACAGATACCCACTGTCTACAGAAAGAAGCTCAAATCCTTTAGCGTGGCTTGCAAGCGTCCAACATTCATTTCTGTGTAAGCTCAGCTGCTTCATTTAGGGCCCATGCCATAGGTGCCCCTGAGCTATGCCATTTCGTATTACCTGTATGCTCCTGACCATGACCTGCCTCTTCCTGCCTCTCCATCTTTGTGCATGCCCTACCCTCTGCTGGGAATGCCTATCTCAAACATTTTTTTCTTGGTAAGCTACTTCGTCATAAAAATTCAAGTTAACCAGAGGCTCCTGTATAAATGTCAGTTAGTAGCTGGATATGCCAAATTGTCATATAGCACTTAGTTCCTTAGCCCTTTTTTTCAATGAGTACTTAAGGTTATTTCTGTCAGTGACACATGCAAAAGGTTTTCAAAGTCAACCGGTCCTATAAGACTAAGCAAAAACAAAGAACAAGCTCCTTGCCTCACTCTTCCCTACCTTCAGTTCCCACTTCTCAGAAGGTGCTACTTTCAAGTTTTGTAGTCGTTTCATTATTACCTCTGTATTTCTATATGATGTGCTTATGCTACTATTTCTTGATTTTTCAATTTTAGATCTTAGCTTCTTTTTCTGGATTTTTCCTATAATTCCTTTCCCTTAATACTACCCTTGTTCTAAAGTTCTCCCCATCCTCCCAATAAAATCGATACCTAGATTAAACCAATATTTAGTTTTTATATTGATATGCCTATGTTAACTATAATTTGCAGTATTCTGTTCAGTATAAAAATATTTCTTTTCTTTAAGCATGCTGTTTGTGCTCAGATGCAAATTCTGTCTGTCTCTTTGAAACCCCATGGACTATATAGCCCACCAGGCTCCTCTGTCCATGGGATTTTTATAGGCAAGAATATTGGAGTGGGATACCATTTCCTTCTCCAGAGGATCTTTCTGACCCAGGGATTGAACCCCTGTCTTCTATGTCTCCTGCACTGGCAGGCAGATTCTTTACCACTAGCACCACTTGGGAAGCCCAAGCACTTTGTTTACCTAGAAACTAATAAGTGAACATTTCTGTGTACCTACCACTAATTTCTTCCAAAATTGTTTGCTAGAAGCTCAGTTGCTCAGTCATATCCAACTCTTTGTGATCCCAAGGACTGTAGCCTGCCAGGTTCCTCTGTCCATGGGGATTCTGCAGGCAAGAATACTGGAGTAGGTTGCCATGCCCTCCTCCAGGAGATCTTTCCAACCCAGGGATTGAACCCAGGTCTCCCACAAAAACCTGGTGGCCCCAGGAATGACACCAGGGAAGTGTCATTAAAATCTATCACGTGAGGGACTTCCCTGGTGGTCCAACAGTTGGGACACTATGCTTCCCCTGCAGAGGGAGCAGGTTCTCTCCCTGGTTGGGGAACCAAGATCCTGCACGCCACTCAATATGGTTAAAAAAAAAAAAACCAACTGGTGAAAAAGAAAACAAAACAAAGCCTAATTCTCATTATCACTTTATTTTTTTTTTTTGAGGGAGACATCCTGGGATCGTCTATCTTGCTTATTCAGTACAAACCAGTTTTTCTGGTCTACCTTTCCCCTGTTGTGCTGGGATGGTCCCTCATTCTCCGAATGAACTATTCCTAATCTCTTTTTCAGTTTGTCTCCTGTTTGCTGAACATCAAATGCTCCTTTATGTTGGCTCACATACATATTTTGTTGGAGCATCTTTTCTAGTAAGTCACTAAGAAAAGAGAGTTACTTTTTTTTTTTAGAATCTGCATGTCTTAAAATATCTTTATTCTGCTCTCAGACTTACTTGATGGTCCCTGGGTATACGATTCTAGGTTGGAAATAATTTTCATTCAGAATTTTGAAGGCATTTTATCTTCCAATGACATTCCAATTGAGAAAACTGGTGGCACTCTGTTTTCTGATTGTCTGCTGCCTGTAATTTGCTTTTGTTGTTTGTTTAAAATTAAACATTTTTTAAAATATAAAAATTTATAGAGTTTTCATTATACTTCTGATGATCCAAAATTTCATGACTCCATTTTCCTCTTTCCTTCCCTCCCTTCCTCCCTTTTTCTTTCCAAATTTCTTTTTCTTATTCTACTTTATGGAGCTTCCTCAAATTTGTCTTCTAGTGTGTTTACTGAATTTTTCTTACTTTTATGATATTTTTATTTTAAATAGCACTTTTAGTTCTGAATTTTAAAGAATTATCTTCTTATTGCATTAATGTAATGTTCTCCTATCATAAAGATCCTGATGACAGGTTGTATAGGTTTATTTCTTTCTTCCTTGCCTTCACATCTTCCAGGATATTTAATTAATTATTTTTGTCTGTCTTTCATCAAATTATCTTTGAATATTTAGTGGAATATTCCTATTTACTAATGAAGCCTAAGAAACTGATAGAAGTTCTGTATTCATTGATGGAACTTGTTAAATGCTAAGGGTTCCAGCAGAGTGACAGGTTGAAATTCTTCATTGGAAGCCTCCAAGTGGCAGCCTTGATAGGGCTTTTCTTCCTGTAGTAATTCTACCATCTTTTGCATGGCAGGTATTAAAGCTCGAGTGCCATTCTTTCTAGAACTTTGTAAAGGAAGAGCCTGGAGTAGTATTCAGAATATTGACTTTCACTTATTCTTCCTCCTTTACAGTTTGAATCCCAGCCCCCTCTGGGCCTGGTTTTCTTGCATCTAGAGCTTCTGCTCATCAGTGTCCCTAGAAAGTAAACCTGTACTCTTCTCCTAGGTGGGTACAAGTTTCTATTTATTTTAAACTTTTATCTAGTTCTTATAGACTTTAACTGTATACTATATTTTCCTAGGTACTTGACACATTCACATTCTAAGGCTCTTTGTAGTCTTAGTGTGATTTTTCACTTCTTGTGTTCTTTTCAACTGGGCGAGGGTTTCTGCTGTGTCAGTAATTACTTATCCTTCCTTTCTGGTGTCCTTCCTTCTTCATCTTCTTTTTCAAAATTTCATATTGTCTCCTCTCCCTCTTTCATTTACCTCTTGAGTAAATGGTAATCTTTTAAAATCTTATTCTAGTTTTGAAAGAAAAAACATAATATGTGTTCGGTCCTGCATGTCTATTTACAACTCCATATGCCAGCATATTTGGAAAACTCAGCAGTGACCACAAGAGTGGTCAGTTTTTATTCCAATCCCAAAGAAGGGCAGTTCCAAAGAGTGTTCAAACTACCATACAGCTGTGCTCATTTACATGTCAGTAAGGTTATGCTCACTTGACTTCACATTCCAGGAAGTTAAGCTCTAGGTGAGTGATCACGCCACTGTGATTAACTGGGTCATAAAGATCTTTTTGTACAGTTCTTCTGTGTATTCTTGCCACCTCTTCTTAATATCTTCTGCTTCTGCCAGGTCCTTACCATATCTATCTTTTATTTAGCCCATCTTTGCATGAAATGTTCCCTTGGTATCTCTAATTTTTTGAAGAGATTTCTAGTCTTTCCCATTCTGTTGTTTTCCTCTATTTCTTTGCACTGATCACTGAGGAAGGCTTTCTTATCTCTCCTTGCTATTCTTTAGAACTCAAATGGGTATATCAAATGGGTATATCTTTCCTTTCCTTCTTTGCTTTTCACTTTTCTTCTTTTCACAGCTAATGGTAAGGCCTCCTCAGACAGCCATTTTGCTTTTTTGCATTTCTTTTTCCTGGGGATGGTCTTGATCCCTGTCTCCTGTACAATGACACTAACCTCTGTCCATAGTTCATCAGGCACTCTGTCTCTCAGATCTAGTCCCTTAAATATATTTATCACTTCCACATATAGTCATAAGGGATTTGATTTAGGTCATACCTGAATGGTCTACTGGATTTCTCCACTTCAATTTCAGTCTGAATTTGGCAATAAGGACTTCATAATCTGAGCCACAGTCAGCTCCCGGTCTTGTTATTGCTTACTCTATAGAGCTTCTCCATCTTTGGCAGCAAAGGATATAATCAATCTGATTTTGGTGTTGACTATCTGGTGATGTCCATGTGTCGAGTTTTCTCTTATGTTGCTGGAAGAGGGTGTTTGCTATAACCAGTGTGTTCTCTAGTGGAGGTGATGGAATTCCAGGTGAGCTATTTCAAATCCTAAAAGATGATGCTGTGAAAGTGCTGCACTCAATATGTCAGCAAATTTGGAATACTCAACAGTGGCCACAGGACTGGAAAAGGTCAGTTTTCATTCCAGTCCCAAAGAAAGGCAATGCCAAAGAATGCTCAGACTACCGCACAATTGCACTCATCTCACATGCTAGTAAAGTGATGCTTAAAATTCTCCAAGCCAGGCTTCAGAAAAACGTCAACTGTGTACTTCCAGATGTTCTAGCTGGTTTTAGAAAAGGCAGAGGAACCAGAGATCAAATTGCCAACACCTGCTGGATCATCAAAAAAGCAAGAGAGTTCCAGAAAAACATCTATTTCTGCTTTATTGACTATGCCAAAGCCCTTTGACTGTGTGGATCACAATACCTGTGGTAAATTCTGAAAGAGATGGGAATACTAGACCACTTGACGTGCCTCTTGAGAAATCTGTGTGCAGGTCAGAAGCAACAGTTAGAACTAGACATGGAACAACAGACTGGTTCCACATAGGAAAAGGAGTACGTCAAGGCTGCATATTGTCACCCTGCTTATTTAATTTATATGCAGAGTACATCATGAGAAATTCTGGCCTGGAAGAAGCACAAGCTGGAGTCAAGATTGCTGGGAGAAATATCAATAACCTCAGATATGCAGATGATACCACCCTTATGGAAGAAAGTGAAGAAGAACTAAAGAGCTTCTTGATGAAAGTGAAAGAGGAGAGTGAAAAAGTTGGCTTAAAGCTCAACATTCAGAAATGAAGATCATGGCATCTGGTCCCATCACTTCATGGCAAAGAGATGGGGAAACAGTGGAAACAATGAGAGAATTTATTTTTCTAGGCTCCAAAATCACTGCAGCCATGAAATTAAAAGACGCTTACTCCTTGGAAGGAAAGTTATGACCAACCTAGATAGCATATTCAGAAGCAGAGACATTATTTTGCCGACTAAGGTCCATCTAGTCAAGGCTATGGTTTTTCCAGTGGTCGTGTGTGGATGTGAGAGTTGGGCTATAAAGAAAGCTGAGCACAGAAGAATTGAGACTTTTGAACCCTGGTGTTGGAGAAGACTCTTGAGAATCCCTTGGACTGCCAGGAGGTCCAACCAGTCCATTCTAAAGGAGATCAGTCCTGGGTGTTCATTGGAAGAACTGATGTTAAAGCTGAAACTCCAATACTTTGGCCACCTGATGTGAAGAGCTGAGTCATTTGAAAAGACCCTGATGCTGGGAAAGATTGAGGGCAGGAGGAGAAGGAGATGACAGAGGATGAGATGATTGGATGGCATCACCGACTCAATGGACATAGGTTTTGGTGGAGTCCTGTAGTTGGTGATGGACAGAGTGGCCTGGCGTGCTGTGGTTCTTGGGGGTCACAGAGAGTTGGACATGATTGAATGACTGAACTGAACTGAACTGAAGGTTATGCTCAAAATCCTTCAAGCTAGGCTTCAACAGTACATGAACCAAGAACTCCCATATATACAAACTGGGTTAAAAATGGCAGAGGAACCAGAGATCAAATTGGCAACATCTGTTGGATCATTGAAAAAGCAAGAGATTATCAGAAAAACATTTACTTCTGCTTTATTGATTAGCCAAAGCCTTTGAATGTGTAGATCACAACAAACTGTGGAAAATTCTTCAAGAGATGGGAATACCAAACTACTTTACCTGCTTCCTGAGAAATCTATATGCAGATCAAGAAGCAACAGTTAGAACCAGACATGGAACAATGGACTGGTTCTAAATTGGGAAAGGAGTATGTCGAGGCTGTATATTGTTACCCTGCTTATTTAACTTATATGCATAATACATCATATGCAATACCAGGCTGGATGAAGCACAAGCTGGAATCAAAATCATCAGATGAAATATCAATAACTTCAGATATGTAGATGAAACCACCCTTATGGCAGAAAGTGAAGAAGAACTAAAGAGCCTCTTGATTAATGTGAGAAAGCAGAGTGAAAAAGGTGGCTTAAAACTCAGCATTCAAAAAACTAAGATCATGGCATCCAGTCCCATCACTACATGGCAAATAGATGGGGAAACAATGGAAACAGTAAGAGACTTTATTTTGGGGGCCCCAAAGTCACTGCAGATGGTGACTGCAGCCATGAAATTAAAAGACCCTTGCTCCTTGGAAGAAAAGCTATGGCCAACCTAGACAACATTTTGAAAAGCAGAAACATTACTTTGCCAACAAAGGTCCATCTACTCAAGGCTGTGGTTTTCCCAGTGGTCAGGTATGGATGTGAGTTGGACCATAAAGAAAGCTGAGTGCCGAAGAATTGATGCTTTTGAACTGTGGTGTTAGAGAAGACTCTTGAGAGTCCCTTGGACTGCAAGGAGATTCAATCAGTCCATCCTAAAGGAAATCAGTCCTGAATATTCATTGGAAGAACTGATGATGAAGCTGAAACTCCAATACTTTGGCCACCTGATGTGAAGAAGTGACTCATTCGAAAAGACCCTGATGCTGGGAAAGATTGAAGGAGGAAGGAGAAGGGGACGACAGAGGACGAGATAATTGGATGGCATCACCGACTTGCTGCACATGAGCAAGCTGCAGGAGTTCGTGCAGGAGTTGGTGATGGACAGGGAAACCTAGATTGCTGCAGTCAGGGGGTCGCTAAGAGTGATTGGACTGAACCAAACTTAGACTTATCTTATTCAGGCTTCCCTAGTAGCTCAGCTGGTAAAGAACCCATCTGCAATGCAGGAGACCCTGTTTGATTCCTGGGCTGGGAAGACCCGCTGGAGAAGGGAAAGGATATCCCCTCCAGTATTCTGGCCTGGAGAATTCCATGCACTGTATAGTCTATGAGTGACTTTGACTTTCACTTTTCATGTCTACATATATGAAAGCTAAGCCTAAAGATGAAATCTATTATTTCTCAGTATTACTCAACAATTTTGTTTCTATGATTTCCTTACATAAGCATCTCTTGTACAAGTCAAGGTGGTTGAATATTATAATTTGCCATTGCTCTTAAGATTTCTGTATCCTATCACTGGGTAGAAAAACTGCTCATGAGCCTCTCATCCACTGTACAGTATCATAACGAAAAGAATAATATCACTTTTTAGATAGTGATATTAAAAAGTCAATATGAACTTTTATCATCCTCTCCCCTTACTTGCCTGCAGGCTACTCATCATCACAGGAAGGAAGGGCACACATTTCTATGTTTACAACCTTTCCACCAACAAAGACCTTACTGCTAAATAGAGGCAGCCTGGCGAGACCACAGTTTTATGCTCGGCTTGTGACTTTGTTCCACATTCTGGTTGTACTTACTTTCAGTGGAGCTCATTCTTGACTGTTTCATGATTTGAAGAGATGCATTGCTGATTTTATTGTTCACCGTCTTTCTTCTCCTTTTTCTTGTCAGATGAGTGATGTTCCACATGGAGGATTAAGATATCTAATAACAAAACAGAAACTCTCACGTTTAGCTGTAGCTAGATTTATGGCTAAGTTTATGGAGATTATTTAGGGCTGGGAACACATGTTCAAGAACATCTCTGCAGTTACAAATGTGCATGGAGTGAGATGCTATTACAGACTGTGGACAGTAAACACCTCCAAGGTTATGTGTCACTGCCCACTGGCCCAGGAGTCTCTCTGATTTAAGTAGAAAGGTGTCTGTTAGCAATGCAAACAAAACCTAGTTTAACCTCTGATTCCCAACATCTGGAATACTTATCCCTGTGGCAGCTGTGCGGTTCACTGAACACTCACTATTCCAATGGTTCACTGAAGCACAATTTTGGCTTGAGACGAGATTGCCTTCAGGAAAAAAAAATCTGATTTGAAGTAGTCTTCACTGAGAATGCCAAAAGAATTTGTGATCACTGTGTCACCACTGACTCAACAGCTGGTCTATACAGAGGGTGTTCTGGTTAAAGACTGCCTTCCTAACGCCATGAAAAAAGATGCAGAGAGAGCCTGCCTTTGGACCTCATTGTAAATGCAAGAATTTTCTTCTTCCCTTTAAAGAGTCTTTAACCCAATGCTTAGTTTCATCTTTTTCTTTCTCTGCGTGTCTCTGAATGGAATCCAAATAATTCAACTTTAGTTCTTTTCAGAAATGGTTGAGTGAATCAAATATACTTTTTTTTTTTTTGATGTTCCATACTCCATCTTTGCATTTTTTTGCTTCAGTTAAACATAAACAAAGAACCATTAGAACAGATATATCAGTAAGGGCAACAGGGAGCTTCCCTGATAGAATCTGCCTTCAATGCAGGAGATGCAATAGACGCGGGTTCAATCCCTGAGTTGGGAAGATCCCCTGGAGGAGGACATGGCAACCCACTTCAATATCCTTGCCTGGAGAATCCCATGAATAAAGGAGCCTGGTGGGCTACAGTCCGTAGGTTCACAAAGAATTGGACAGGATTGAAGACATTTAGCACACACAAGGGCAACAGTCACCTGGATCTTTATGCAGAGCTTCTGGGGACACATTATTTCTCAAATGCTGAAGTAGAATGCCATGAGTGGTTACAGCAGAAATGAGAATAAGGGTGTAGAAATATCAGGCGTCAGGGACTGTGATAAGGGAAGTAGGAAGACCATTACCCAGCAGAGTTATCTATAACCCATAAAAATATTTTAGAGCAGACCTGATTGAAAGATGTTCAGTTAGTTATGGAAATAAAGTATGTGGCTTGCCTTAAGTTTTATAATGACTTCAGGGCTGGTTGACTTGGTATTTCTTGGTAATTCTCTGTGTGTGTGATTGTTTTTCTCCATTTAAGAATAAACTACAAGGAACAGATACTGTATAGCTTCTGAAGAATTATTCCTTCAGCCATTGGCAACTTTGGCTTTTACCGGTTGAAACCCTTAGGCAAGTTTCAAAATATTGCCTTGTGAAAATGATAAGCATGTTCTTGAAGCTCTAGTGCTCTTTGTGGACTAAAATGCCTTTTATATGCATCCTCCTCATTGGTCATCCTGAAAATGTCTTTTCCTCCAAACTTCTCATGGTTAATAGTAATAACCACCAGCTGTATGAGCTTACCAACATTGTCAAATATTTGGTCTCATTGTTCCTTATTCTACAAAACAAGTGTACTTATTACTGTTTTTCAAATGATTAAAGGAATACTGAGAAAAGTGAATTTTGCCAAAGTTGCACAGTAAATGAGCAATAGAGGTGAATTCAAAATTTAAGACTTTAGACTCCAAAATACTACCATTGTTTTGTTTTGTTTTGGTTTAACATAATGTCAAGATCTTTCAGTTTCTTCCTCATCAGAAAATAAGAGTTAGAAGGAAAAAATAACTTAGTTATAATTATAGAGCCAAACAATGGCAAAAATCTTAAAGACTCAATTATTAATTATTTATTGTTACTTGAATTATGTCCATCACTGTGTTAAGAGTTCTACAGAAGTTATCTGCATAAGCTTTTTCTTTTGCCTGTTTATAAGGATTAGGTCTGTCTAGTCAAGGATACGGTTTTTCCAGTAGTCATGTATGGATGTGAGAGTTGGAGTGTGAAGAGGGCTGAGCACTGAAGAACTGATGCTTTTGAACTGTGGTGTTGCAGAAGACTCTTGAGAGTCCCTTGGGCTGCAAGGAGATCCAACCAGTCCATTCTGAAGGAGATCAGCCCTGGGATTTCCTTGGAGGGAATGATGCTGAAGCTGAAACTCCAGTACTTTGGCCACCTCATGTGAAGAGTTGACTCATTGGAAAAGACTCTGATGCTGGGAGGGATTGGGGGCAGGAGGAGAAGGGGATGACAGAGGATGAGATGGCTGGATGGCATCGCTGACTCAATGGACATAAGTCTGAGTGAACTCCAGGAGTTGGTGATGGACAGGGAGGCCTGGCGTGCTGCGATTCATGGGGCGCAAAGAGTTGGACACAACTGAGCGACTGAAATGAACTGAACTGAAGGATGTTTTTAACTGTGTTAATCAAAACAAGATAAATAAGAATTCTATTCACAAATATACACCACCTCCCCCAACATATCATTATTAGAGTTTTAATCTCCTTTCTGTGCTTTAGTTTTTCTTAACACTGTCACTGCCAGATACTTTATATTCAACTTATTTATACTGTTTTTTGTCTGCAAATCCAAATCAACCATTATCTCCAATTAGAGCAGGGCTTTTTGTCTGTCAAGTTTACTTCCGTATTTTCTGTGGCTAGAGCTCTACCTGGCCCATAGGAGTCACTCAGTAAATGCTGGCGGAATGAATGGATGAATGACGAGGCTGCCATATACAATACAGAATCATCAAGTGTAAGCGGGGCATTATAAAATCTAACAGCAAAAAGGATTCAGATAAAGGAGACAATTTAAAGCTGTTATTAGGCAAAGTTGTGAAATCTGAATTGGGTTTGGCTAGTTGGAACAGAGAAGGGAGTTATTGAAGCTGATGATAACAAGGACACTATAGCAAGCAGGCATAAATGGATAACAGTGGAGTCCCAGCCATTCTTGGAGAAAGTGAAGGTGTTCTGTGTCTCCTAATTTTCTGATTTGCTCCCACGATGTTTAGCTGATAATTTATTTTTATAATGACATTTAAAGGGCCCATGTTTCCACATTTTGAGGAAACAAATTTATATGGATGCATTTTTCTTTGGTTCTGAATACAATGATCAAAACAGAGAGGAGACATCAATGATTTCATACAGTAGAAAGAAAAATGTCTTTTGTGAGTGGATCAAAAAAGTAGATCCAGAGGAGAGGAAAGAACTGGAAGTGAATTATACGTTTCAGAATTTACTGCTGTGTTGGCTGATAAGTGAACAAACACCTTATAAATTAATACCCTCTAATTGGAGCTTGAAAAGTGAACAAATGGATGGTTTAGATTTTGTCTCATATCATTTTTAATATTATGAAATATGACCCTTGTTGGGTTTTTCTTGTTTGGAAACCCTGAGCTAAAATTCAGTTGTCTTTCCAAAGACTTCAGCCAAGTTAGTCTCTCACTTCTATCTCTTCATGAGTTATAAAAAAACTAGCTCATGCTCATTAGTAGTTTGTGTGTATTTATTATATTAGAGATAGTGAACTAATTTAATAGGCTATAATACTTTTGATATGTGACTTGCTTCTGAATTCCAAATAAATATCCTAGTATGACTTCCCCCTGCATTTCTTGGACCAACACTAACATCTCTGGTTATTACTAAAATGTTCTATTCTAAAGCATCTTGGCCATTACTTATCTTTAGATTTTATGTAGTGTCTTTTCTCCAAGGAGCTCAAGGCAAATTTTACAAATGTGAACAATCTTCTTTTATCAGAATATTTTGGTTCGGAGAAGGAAAAAATGTAATAGTAATTTCCTGCTTAGGTATGTTCCACTAAAAATCAATTTAAACACACTGCTTACCTCCCCCTTTCTCTGGATTAAGGGGTTTAATCTTATATATAAGATTAATGAGAAGAGTTTGGACTTTGAATCACCAGCGAGCAGAATGAACCATTAAAACAAAATACAGCAGAGAGAGCCTTCAGGATAGACAGCAGAAAGCACAAAGCAGATTGTCAAAAAGTGCTATAGATGGTTGTGAAAAACCTCTGCCAGGCTCTTTAGTCAACACAGTGGGTCACTTAATTTTTCCAACTGAATGCCCTTCATGGGGAACTTTGGTTGCAATCTTTCTAGCCAGAACTGTCTTGTTAGAGGAGATGTGGGCCAGTCGATGAGATGTTAATTTTGTAATTGTGACCCTGTGGATTGTAGCCCACTCAGCTCCTCTGTGATCCACACAGTCAAAGGCTTTGGCATACTCAATAAAGCAGAAACAGATGTTTTTCTGGAACTGTCTTGCTTTTTCCATGATCCAGTGGATGTTGGCAATTTGATTTCTGGTTCCTCTGCCTTTTCTAAAACTGGTTTGAACATCTGGAATTTCATGGTTCACGTATTGTTGAAGCCTGGCTTGGAGAATTTTGAGCATTACTTTACTAGCATGTGAGATGAGTGCAATTGTGAGGTAGTTTCAGCATTCGTTGGCATTGCCTTTCTTTGGGATTGGAATGAAAACTGACCTTTTCCAGTCCTGTGGCCACTGCTGAGTTTTCCAAATTTGCTGGCATATTGAGTGCAACACTTTCACAGCATCATCTTTCAGGATTTGAAATAGCTCAGCTGGAATGCCATCACCTCCACTAGCTTTGTTTATAGTGATGCTTTCTAAGGCCCACTTGACTTCACATTCCAGGATGTCTGGCTCTAGATGAGTGATCACATCATCGTGATTATCTGGGTCATGAAGATCTTTTGTACAGTTCTTCTGTGTATTCCTGGCACCTCTTCTTAATATCTTCTGCTTCTGTTAGGTCCATACCATTTCTGTCCTTTATCGAGCCTATCTTTGCATGAAATGTTCCCTTGGTATCTCTAATCAACAGTTATGACTGGACATGGAACAAAAGACTGGTTCCAAATAGGAAAAGGAGTACATCAAGGCTGTATATTGTCACCCTGCTTATTTAACTTCTAGGCAGAGTACATCTTGAGAAACGCTGGGCTGGAAGAAGCACAAGCTGGAATCAAGATTGCTGGGAGAAATATCAATAACCTCAGATATGCAGGTGACACCACCCTTATGGCAGAAAGTGCAGAGGAACTAAAAAGCCTCTTGATGAAAGTGAAAGAGGAGAGTGAAAAAGTTGGCTTAAAGCTCAACATTCAGAAAACTAAGATCATGGCATCTGGTCCCATCACTTCATGGGAATTAGACAGGGAAACAGTGGAATCAGTGTCAGACTTTATATTTTTGGGCTCCAAAATCACTGCAGATGGTGACTGCAGCCATGAAATTAAAAGGTGCTTGCTCCTTGCAAGAAAAGTTATGACCAACCTAGATAGCATATTCAAAAGCAGAGACATTACTTTGCCAACAAAGGTCCATCTAGTCAAGGCTATGGTTTTTCCTGTGGTCATGTATTGATGTGAGAGTTGGACTGTGAAGAAAGCTGAGTGCCGAAGAATTGATGCTTTTGAACTGTGGTGTTGCAGAAGACTCTTGAGAGTCCCTTGGGCTGCAAGGAGATCCAACCAGTCCATTCTGAAGGAGATCAGGCCTGGGATTTCTTTGGAGGGAATGATGCTGAAGCTGAAACTCCAGTACTTTGGCCACCTCATGCAAAGAGTTGAGTCATTGGAAAAGACTGTGGTGCTAGGAGGGATTAGGGGCAGGAGAAGAAGGGGACGACAGAGGATGAGATGGCTGGATGGCATCACTGACTCGATGGACGTGAGTCTGAGTGAACTCTGGGAGTTGGTGATGGACAGGGAGGCCTGGTGTGCTGTGATTCATGGGGTCACAAAGAGTCGGACACGACTGAGCGACTGAACTGAACTGCACGGAAGCTCCTCCTCCTAGGCAAGAATTTCCTAAGCAAGAATACTGGTGCAGGTTGTCATTTCCTCCTCCAAGGGATCTTCCTGACCCAGTGGTCGCACCCATGTCTCTTGTCATCTCCTGCATTGGCAGGCAGATTTTACGTCTCCAGCAAAGCCCCACGGGCTAGGGGTACTAAACAGTATTTCACATGCAAGTATCCTTGTGTACAGATTGTCAGAATTTTCCTACTGACTCACTTTCTTTACTTACTCCTCAGATCAGCGATGTGTGGAAAACTGAACTCTGGAGATGGAAGTACAATGGGAGGAGCAGAGAAGATTTTCTTTAAATAATAATTTGCTAAAAGGGAATAAAAGATAAAATCGGATGGAATCACACACACACACAAAATTAAATCATTTACAAGCTATTAGGGCTTCACTCATAGCTCAGTTGGTAGAGTCTGCCTGCAATGCCGGAGACCTGTGTTCAATTACTGGGTCAGGAAGATACCCTGAGAAGGAAATGACAACCCATTACAGTATTTTTGCCTGGAGAATCCCATGGATATAGGAACCTGGCAGGCTACAGTCTATGGGGTTGCAAGAATCAGACACGACTAAGCGACTAAGCACACCATCTATTAGAAAATTCTAGATTCTGCACTTGGCTTGGATTTCATTTCAGTTTGCAAAATAGTTAGCTATTGAAACCATATTGTTTGACAGGAATGGTTTATAGTCAGCAAAACAAAATTCCAAAGGAGAGAAAAACCGCAAAGGAAGAAGAATCTGCATGAGACAACTCTAAGTGGTCTGTGATCTTCAAACATAAACAAAGCCACATTCAAAACACAGGACTCACGTATATTTCCGTCCACCCCAGAGCTACTAGCTTCTTAAAATGTGCTGGTGAAAGCATATTCTTAACTTTACAGAGAGTTTACAGTAACGGGAGTATGAAATGCATTCAACAACTGAGGTTCTGATTAGAAAATATTAGATCTTCAAAGTACAGAAGTGATATAAACATTTGGAACCCTTCATTCACACAAAAACTGTGTTCCTAATATGTTCCACCAAAATGAAGCTAGTGGCCTTCTGCTTAGAGATGTGTTAGGAAGCCTTAAGTTAGCAAAAGCTCTTAAATTCAGCGTCTGTAGTTTCACATATATTCTGAGAGCCTTGATCATTTGTCACACAATCATTGACTAGCTCCAGTGTCCTGGCAACAGCCTTATTTGCCATGACCAGGGCTGCCTTGCATGGCCGTGCAGGCTGGACGGGGCACAACTCCAAGAGTCTCCATGCATGCAGACTGCAGTGCCAGTGGTGCCTTCTGGAACAGTCCAGTGCTTGGGGCAAAAAATCATGCAAACAGGGCACTTAGATGTCTTCTTGGTGAAACACAGTGGTGGGTAATTCACACTGGTAATAAATTTTGACTTGTTTTGTAATATAATCTGAATAATTCAGAGAAAGATTTCTACTAAGCATTTTATGCCAGGAACCAAGAAATTAAGTAATAATTTATTCCCAGAGATATCTAGAATTTTCTCTCTTTCCCTTTCTCCTCTTTCATACTTCCCTTAAATGAAAATAGTAATCCTGTGGCAATTCTGGTTATAGAACAAATAACCATTTTGAAATGCCGATAACAAAGTCCTAGTTTATCTTTTTATGTGCATTTCATGTCGTATTTTGGATTGGTTTTTAATAAAGTTAACATTTTACTCTAGAATTCTTTACACTTTAGAAGTATTTGATATACATTTTTCTATGGGATTCTTACAATGATGCCATGAAAGAAGAAATGTATCATCCTTCTCATTTTATGGGCAAAATACTATTACTCAGGACAATAACTCCCATATTCAAGTTCATCCAGAAAGTAAGGATAGTGTTAAAAATCTAGCTCTTCTAATTTCTACATTCAGGCTTATGTGTGTGTGTGTGTGTAAATATATACATACCTATGACTAGTAATTATATATATATCTCCACAATTTTTTTTTCTTTCTATATTTTTCTCCATCCATTTTCTTTCTTTCTGCATAGGATAATATTTTCTTATTTAGATAAATTCTATCATACTTTAATTGAGATGGTGAAATTGGAAATATACATATCAAGTACTAAAGACAAGGAAAATGAATCTTTCTAGGCTGGAAGAGAATATTGGGATGGGTAAAATTATTTTGTGCTAGAAAATCAATGACATCATTGTAAACGGTCTCAGGTTCATTTTTCTTAAGCTATCACAGACTCTCTAGCATTGCATATATAAATTGTCAAATAAAATCAATAAATCCAATAAATTTTCTCCTCCTCCTCACCCCAAATCAATGGATAACAGTAAAACAAATTGGGTTATTGGTAACTTTTTCTTGTTAATGGGTTTCTCTAATTACTGAGTACATAAAGGTTTTGTAATGTCTGGAAACCTTAAAAGACCTTGTCTCTACTTAGTGATAAAGTATAGCATCGCTTATTGAATGATTTTTGTCATCTTTGTACCTGATATTGACCCCAGGAAGTTAAAATTGCATGTGTTGGAAATAAGTGATCTTTAGGATTAGTCAAAATGAACCTTTTGCTGATATCAGAACCAGTTACTCAGGCTCTGCAGGCCTGACCTACATTGCTTCTTAATGCATCTCTTTGTAAAGAGGTAATTCTAATATTACCACCAACCTACCTATTACTTTACCTCATTTATTGAATACTTCTATGTGCTGGATATTTACTAAGTAAAGATATTAAGAAAAATAAAGAGCATAGAGTCAAAACAATGAAGAGCTGCTTTATAAGAACATTGAACTTTATATTAGAGGAATAGCTCACTAATTTATGGCTTAATGTATATTCCCTGTTTCTTAGAGCCAGCTTTATTAAGTAAATGCATAGATCATACTCTATCATGAAAATATTGCTAAATAACACATGAATGATTACCAAAAGCCTATTCTAACCATATGTAAGAACAATTTATTTCAGGGAAGTTAAGTGGATACTTGTAATCTTATAACATTTGTGTCACTCGAGATTTCAAGCATTTGTTTACAATGCCTTTTAAAATTTATGTGTATACACACACACAGACAACTACCATCTACTTCAGAATAAAAAATGGGTTATGTGAAAGTGGTAAATTTAAATTTTCATTATGCCAATGATGAAGATTATGGATTGACTCTGTTTTCTCTCCAGATTTTACTCCTGAATGTCTCCCTGTAGGAGCTTGTATGAATAAGGGCTGAACCTCAAAAATCAGACATGTTGCACTTGGAATACTGTCCACATTCTAATTCCAATCTGTGCTTCAATCTGAACCACTCACTTTTGCATGTTTTTGGAATCTTCCTGAGACAGGAATTTCCTGGGAGATATCCAGTACTTTGGGGGCTTTAAACAGCAAAATAAGCTGACTTTCTTGTAATTTGCTGTTATGTCTAGTGCTAAATGATTTCAAGAAGTTTATAGGTATGGGGAAAATAATGCAATTTTTTTCTGGTAAACTTGCAAATTTGATTCAGTTTAAATTTTGACCAAAGATTCATCTCAGTAATATAATTTTTAATAACTCCTTTTCATCATGTTTTTTAAGAAAGATATGTAAAGAATTTATTATTCATTATTAGTTTTAAAGTATGATAAAATTTATCTAAATAATAAAATATTATCCTGTGCAGAAAATTATTACTAACAAATTCTCTGCGATGATAGGTTTCCATCATACATAGATAGGGACTCCATGCCAATTCTGTGTGTATCTGAATGGATATAGATATTTTTCTTTTTTTCCAATTTGAACTTGAAAAATGATCTGCATTTGCAGACATTTCTCTAGGGAAATATGTGAAAACAAGGCAAATAGAAAGAAATCATTTGTTAATGGTTTGATATCTAAACACAGCTGATGGCCCATGTAGATGCATAAAATTAAGGTTAGTCTTCTACAAGTTAAAAGATGGCATTTCTCAGCTTCCTGTATACCTAGTGTGGTCATACAACTAGGTTATGCCCTCTGAGAATTAAGTACAAGTGTTGTGCATAATATTTTGGAAAGTTCCCTTATAAAGATAGGAATACTTTTCTTCCTGTTTCTTTTTCTTGCTGTTTAGGATGTTTTGTTATGGCTGAAGTCCTAGAAGCCATCTTGGGCCAGCTCATGATGGTCTTGAGAATGTTATCCAGGTGTTAAAGATGGCAACGTGGTAGTAAAAACAAGAGCCTAGGTATGTCATTGAATCGTGAAGCTGCCATACCTGCCTTGGATACACTCCTTTGGGAGATTTTTGATTTGCAAGAAAAATAAACTATCATGTGTAAGCCACTGTTATTTGTGGGATACCTGTTACACATAGCTGAACCAAGTCCAAGCGAAATTGATACCACAAACCAGGTCCTGCAAAGCAGAACTTAAAATTTGACATTGGTTAGATGAAATCAGTGGAAGAGAGATACTGAAAGTTGGGAAAACTGGCAACCGTGATGTATGGTTGCAAATGTCTGGTTAAGTTGTTGGAAACCACATGCTCCTATAAGGTAGTGTCATTGGAGAAATAGTGGGAAAAATAAAAATAATAGTTTATTTTGACTGTCTTTAGTGTTTTTCAGTGAGAAAGAAAAACTCAGGCCAGAGCCAAGCCATCAGAAAGCCAAGCAGGAGAAGAGGAAAAGAAGTACTTGTTGCCTGGAGCCACAGTCTAAGTTTGTTTCAGAGTCCTATGATTAGGAACCTAGAAGGGCTGATAAAATAAAATCACACCAAATTAAGTTACTTTAAAATTTTTCTGCCAGAAGATGGGATCCAGCCCACTAGTAAAAATCCCATTCAGGGTGTTCATTTTTACCCTAGTTGTTTCCAAAGAGTCTCAGACTAAATATTAGTATTAGTGTAGGTGGCAGTCTCCTGCACTGCAGGCAGATTCTCTACTATCTGAGCTACCAGGGAAGCCCCAAGTTAAGGATAGGAATCTTCAAATTGAAAACTATATATAGATATGATTTTATCTATCCTTACTCTAATATGAAATTAATCACACACACTCACACGAAGTCCGTAAACTTTGGGTGGGTTATGGTGGCATCTGCCAAAGTCTGGAGGCAGAAAAGAATACCAGGGTTCCCCTCAAATGGTTCCTATCCAAAGGTGATGAGGGATTGGTTGACAGTGTTTGGGAGCTACATAAAATTAACAGAATATTGTTGGCAACCAGCTACACTGGCATGCTGTGGTGCTTTGGGTTACATGTGAGTGTGAACCTGGATTCCTAACATCATTGATGTCTTGGTAAAATTCATCACTGTGGCCCATGAAGGACCTGTAACTACTATGGCAGTCACTGATTTATGAGATTATACAGAGCCGATCTTTGGTATCAAAGATGTGTGACTGGGGGCATGTTACAATACTAGTGAAGTGAAGTCGCTCAGTTGTGTCCCACTCTTTGCGACCCCATGGACTGTACCTACCATGCTCCTCCGTCCATGGGATTTTCCATGCAAGAGTACAGGAGTGGGTTGTCATTTCCTTCTCCAGAGGATCTTTCCAACGCAGGGATTGAACCCGGCTCTCCCGCATTATAGGTATAGACGCTTTACCATCTGAGCCACCAGGGAACACAGTATCCTTATCTCTTAAAAAAAAAAAAAAAAAAGATAATGGCGGTGCCTACATTCTAAGGTTATTATGAATTTTGATGTGATAATTTATTTGAAGAGTTTAGCAAAGAATTTGGCACTAAAAATGCTCTTATTAGATGCTAATCATCTCCAACTTCAAAGTTTCTCTAGAAGCTTTCAATACATTTAACATGTAAAAATCAGTGGAATAGTCATAGACTAGATTTTAAAAAATACAGATATTCAATAATCACCGTTCTTTCTCCATGAACTTTCACTTCTCTCCTCTGTTTTTCTCTCCCTCTGTCTCATTCTACTTCCTCTTCCCTTCTTCCTCCCATTCCTCTACTCCTTTAACCACATTCAGCATTAAGGATTCTTGAAATTATGTAATAGTCATAATAAAATAATCCTAAAGACTACAAACTGTGCTCTTTAAAAAATAACTTACTTATTTTTTTTTATTCCTTAGTTCTTTAGTTTCTCAATAATTTTATTTTCTTATTCATATCTCAAGTGGGAGCATGAATCCATTGTCTTTTATCCACTTAACTGACTTCAACTAGTCTCATTTTATTGTAAACTTTTTATATAGTTCCTGGATAAAAAGATTGTAATTCGACCCTCTAGCTGTTCAAACATATAACACACGCACAGACGCATTTACTTTGGCATAGATTTTTTTTTCCCAAATAACTCTGACCAGTATTTCCTCATTTATGGGAAATGTACATATAGCTTAATCTTGGGAGTAACCCCAAGTCAAAGACTTCTCTGAGTTGTTTTATCTCTTTAAATCTCATTCCAAAACTCATCGTTTGCTGCCATTCTTTCCTGCTCATCATTTGCTCTTTCAAGTTTTGACTGAAACTAACTCATTTTTGAAGAGCTATGAATACTAACGGGAAAGCATTTTTCAAATCTAAGAGCTTCCACTTCTTTACTTTCCAATATGTTATATAATTGGAAAGTAAAATATGTTATATTATTATGTTATATTATATGTTATGTTATATAACATATATGTATATTATATATATAAGATTATATTATATGTTATATTATTTTTAAGGTTTTTCCAGCAGCAGGATTTTCTTTAAAGTCATTTTACTTTAAACTTCTCTTAATTGAAGAATACTGTAGTCTTTTTTTAGATCTGTGAGTTACTCTCTATGGTTTGTGACTCTCAAGGGTTAAGAATTATCTCAGAGTATCACAGAGTCCTTTACAAACTTCAAAACATTAACATAAATCCACTTTAATACTAATAAGAAGTTTTTCCAGGATGTTTCTAAGAAAGTTTAAAATTACATATTTTCCCCTTATAAGAAAACATTTTAAAAATCATTTCAATGTGTAACTTTTAAGTAGCTACTTTTATAATCATTCTGAAATATTTTTAAAGGGACTTTTCATTCCCATCCATTAGGTCATGTTAATAAAAATCTTACATGGTTTGTACAATATTAAAGTTATCACATTCACTTAGAATTATTCAGCTTTAATGGAGCTGCATTTAAATGAGGAGGTTTGAATTGTGAAACTATTTTCACATTTTTATTGTTTAGTAAAAATCAGACAACCACACAGCCAGATGGGATTTGTTTTCCCATTTGTCTATTATGATTTGATTTTGCCCTAATTTGAATTTTATTTACTAATTTCTCTTCAAATCTGTCCACAATTTAAACACTTATTCCTAGGTGTAATTCTCTTGTAACAAAGATGCAGTTTTCATTCTTGATAGAAGCTCATTCCTAGAATTAATGTCTCTCCTTTGGGAAATGATAGAAAAGAAAATGTTCTTTAAGGGTTTTTGCAGGACAGAAAAAACAGAGGCAATAACTGCCTACTGAGTGCCTTGAGTTTTCTCTTTTAATCCAGTTTCAATCAATACAAAGCCATGTCTTTTGTCTATCATGGAATTAATCATTTTTACCTCTGTTAATGGAAAATTTACTCAGGTGTGGATAGGTTTAATTATTAATAATTCCAGTCTATGTATATTCAGCTATATGTGCCACAGTAGATATCTATTGTTTTGAAAATATAGCTATTTGTAGCAAATGTTTTAAGATGCTCTCAGATACACTTGAGAAAACCGTTTGCATTTACATTCTTTAATTTCTTTGTAACTCTAAGTACCTATTGATTTATTGCAGCTTTTTTTCTTCAAGGGTTTCTGTTATCTCTGCTTTGATACTTGCATTTCTGACTTTCCTTTGCTACCGTTATTTATAGAAAGTAGCCACAGGGAAGGTACCTGTATTCCTTGTGAGATGGCAGCGAATAAATCATTTGCCTTTTGAGGAGGGGGAAGAGCACATAATTTCCTCACCTTCTTTGATTCCCCCTCTTTTTTCTGTTGCTTTGATATATCTAACAGCTCCTCCATAGACTTCCTCCTTCTGTAGTGCTAAAATAATTTCTCATTAGTGAGACATTATCACATAATTAATGACACTGACACCTTAGTTAGAACCAGGAGTTGTGGTTTAGATGACTGAGGGGCCAGTTTAAAAGATTTAGAAAGCAAAATCTTTACTCTCAAGAAGTTGAAATATTACAGCAACAAAGTGCATAGGAAGTAATGGAGCCGAGCAATGTGTCACGAAGTGAAAATTAGCATAGGGCAGATTGAGATGTCAGAGCTGGGAAGGGATAACCCATGTAGAAAGAGATGTTGATCCTGAAAATGACTTTGCTGATGCTCATCAAGTCAAACCTCTCTATCAGTGACTGGAGAAGGAGATGGCCATGCAAATGAGGGGTAGCAGACATGATTCTGCTTAAACTCTCTTCACTTGTTAGGAAGACGGTGGGAAATGATGTGAATGTTCATTTTTTTGGAGGAAAGTAGGTAATGAGAGAAAAGAAACCAGTGAGGAATGCGCTACAGCCCCTTACGCATCACACTCTTTATATGTCACTCCATAAATTACGTCTTCATGATACATCCTGGGAGGCAGATGTTATTCTCACTTTGTAGATGACCCAGCTGAGGATCTGAGAGATTAAATAATTTGACCAACGCTCACACAAATGACATACGGTAGGACCAGGAGTCAGTTACACTCTATGGACTGTAGCTTCTCAGTGTATCACTTTTGATCTGATTGTATAAACATTTTCATGGCTATATTTCATGTTATCAACAGGTATACATTTTTAAATTCCCTTAAAAGTTTTAAATTTTAAGGGAAATTCCCCTGCCCTTCACATTAGAGTAAAACACATTAGCAAATTAGATCAAGTAGAGAAATGCAAAATTACCTAAAAGTATAAATTGTACCCCATATATCAATATTTGGTTATGTATTTTGTATTTATATATTTAAAGAAAAATTAATAATCAAAATATTGCTCATTTATGAGGAAATAGAAAAAGGCTATCCCTGTCAATGTCCTTTCTAGCACTTTCCAGGGGAATAGCTACCTGGTAAAATTGGCCTGTCCAGACTTAATGATAGGTACAGTCTTGACATGGATACCTCAGGCTGACCCACTAGACACTCCCTTCATTTTTGAAGTCCCTCCTTCTCTCTTTCTGATTCACTGCTCACCAAGCATCTTAGATTGAACTTCTATAAAGTGTCTATAGGGAAGGAATGAGCTGGTCTCTTTAGCAGTTATATATCTTACCTTATCTTCATAAATTGGGATTAAGTGTATATATATGTGTGTATATATATGTGTGTATATATATGTGTATATATAGTGTGTGTGTGTGTGTGTGTGTGTGTGTGTGTGTGTGTGTATGCCTTGGGAGCTTGACTGCTATAAGTTCATTCTTCAGAAGAGGCTTCACTGGTGAGGGTAGGGGGCAATGTGTGTGTATGTGAAAAGGTCAAGGCCTGAGCTTGAACTTCAAAGCAGAAAATTTCTTCTCTGGGGAACCTTCAGCCACTAACTGGAAGTCCCAATGCAGTGCTGTGTTGAGAGTGACTTTTCATCTTGGAAATTTTGCAGTGACACCACAACATTGGATCATGTGCAATATTCAGATTTCTTAGAAACTTAGTTCTAAAGGGCATGAGGTCTTGTTTATGTTTCTTCTTTTATTGTGGCTACCTTATTTGCAAAATGCCTGACTAGATGAAGTACAAGTTGGAATCAAGATTGTCAAGAGAAATACCAACAACCTTAGATATGCAGATGATACCAATTTAGAAGCAGAAAGTGAAGAGGAACTGTAGAGCCTCTTGATGAGGATAAAAGAGGAAGAGTGAACTGGCTTAAAACTCAACATTCAAAAAACTAAGATCATAGCATCCAGTTCCATCACTTCATGTCAAATAGAAGGGGGAAAGTGGAAGAAGCAGTGACAGATTTTATTTTCTTGGGCTCCAAAATCACTGCCGTCAGTGACTGCAGTCATGAAATTAGAAGACTCTTGCTCTTTGGAAGAAAAGCTACGATAACCTAGAGAGTATATTAAATAGCAGAGACATCACTTTGCTACAAAGGTCTATATAGTTAAAGCTATGGTTTTTCCAGTAGCCATATACAAATGTGACAGCAGGACCATAAAGAAGTCTGAGCATTGAAGAATTGATGCTTCTGAACTGTGGTCCTGGAGAAGACTCTTGAGTACCTTGAATGCAAGGAAATCAAACCAGTTAATCCTAAAGGAAATCCAACTTGACTATTCATTGAAAGGATTGGTGCTGCAGCTGAAACGCCAATACTTTGGCTACTTGATGCGAAGAGCTGAGTCATTGGAAAGGATGCTGATGCTGGAAAAGATTGAATGCAGGAAGAGAAGGGGATGACAGAGGAAGAGATGGTTGGATGGCATCACCAACTCAATGGACATGAGTTTGAGCAAACTCTGGCAGATAGTGGACAGGGAACCCTGGTATGCTGCAGTCCATGGGATTGCAAAGAGTTGGACACAGCTGAGTGACTGAAAAACAACTGAACAGGCAATCTTCAAAATGTGCTTACTTCAAATGTGTTGCAAACTCACAAAGTTGGATTCTTTATGGTTGAGTTGTCATATAGTCCTCCAGACCCATGTTGGGGAGGCACTTGTCCCTTTTATCTTTTCAGATAGATTTGACGGGGCTGTGCAAAATAGTGGAGGACAGAGGAGCTTGGCCTGCTATGGTCTATGGAGTCACAAAGAAGTGGACAAGGCTTAGCAGCTGAACAACAAAAACTTATTTGGAAATGAGTGACCTGGCAACTATGATTCTTTCAGGATGTCTTTTCTTTGGGAAACCTTATTTCTATTTTTTGAGGAATGGATTTTGCAGGATGGAGATGGAATAGTTTCAGGGCATGACATTTTATAGTGTGGAAATAGGAGGACCCTTCTGAGTTTGTAAGCAATTCAAAGGAATGCTTTGAGGAGAGAAAATGACCAGATGAGAGAGAGAAAATGAGAGAATATTCCAGGGAAAAGGTAAGAAAGAGGGGGAAAGAAAGCTCTTTCTGTAACTGTGTTATGTAGGATAACTATCTCTTGTGTATGTAAGTATTTATTAAAACAATTGATTAACTCATGTATTGCTTTTCAACTCTCCTGTTTCTCTCTGCCTTTCTTTACATGCTGTAACATTGAGATTCCTTACAATCTGGGAAGGACATATGATAAGAAAATGTTTATTTCATTGGTATTCAAAGTAGAAATTTTCATCCTTCAACTCAGCCCTTTTTTGGAGATAGACCTTTCCATTAATGACCTTACTCATGTTGTCTGGAACTGACTTTAAGGCCATAATTCCTTTGAGAAAACAGTAGCTTCTTTAAGCATTCCCTTGATTATAGCAAACTCGTGTAATTTTTATTAGTTTTTCAACCATTTTATGTGGTAATTAATTATTACAAGATTGAACATTAGTTCATTTTGGAATCCTGTATCTATGACTATCATTTTGTCTCTTTAATATAAAGTGTTACTGCCCAATATTGTGTTCATTTTATCAGAGGCTGGGAATCCTCTCAAATTAACAATGTGTTTATTTAAAGGATAACTGTGGTCCTCAGAAGCAGAGAGAAAACATTTGTTGAATCTGACAGCGGGATACATTGTTTGTGTTTAACCCTTGCTTGTGAAGAAGGCTGAGCGCCAAAGAATTGATGCTTTTGAACTGTGGTGTTGGAGAAGACTCTTGAGAGTCCCTTGGGCTGCAAGGAGATCCAACCAGTCCATTCTGAAGGAGATCAACCCTGGGATTTCTTTGGAAGGAATGATGCTAAAGCTGAAACTCCAATACTTTGGCCACCTCATGCAAAGAGTTGAGTCATTGGAAAAGACTGTGGTGCTGGGAGGGATTAGGGGCAGGAGAAGAAGGGGACAACAGAGGATGAGATGGCTGGATGGCATCACGGACTCGATGGACGTGAATCTGAGTGAACTCTGAGAGATGGTGATGAACAGGGAGGCCTGGCGTGCTGTGATTCATGGGGTCCAAAGAGTCAGACACAACTGAGCAACTGAACTGAACTGAACTGTGAGGCTATAGACACTGAGCCGAACAGTTGAGGCAACCTGTGAGACTGGTGGTGGCCACCCCATCTCAGCGAGGTCTTTTCTCCAAAAACAACTTGTACATCCAGAGTACATGGGAATCCAGGATGTGTGTGAACATAATGAGAGGCCATTGTTGGACAGTTTTGACTGCTAGGCCATTCTTCATGACAGTGAGCTAAAATTTGTCTTGCACTATTTGTCCTGTCTCTGTCCACTGGAGCAAGATAAAACAGAGCTGTTCAGCTTCCATAAAATTGTTCTGAAGGAAGAAGGGCTCATTCAAACTATACCCTCACCCCTACTGGAGTAGAAGACATCTGGGCATATGATTTTGATCATTTTGGTTCTTTGCAAGACTATGCAATCATGATAACACTCTTGCGGGGGGGGGGGGGGTAACATGTGCCAGGCACCATAGACTTTTAATACATTTCTTCCCCTCTAGTCTTCATCACAACTCTGTACTGTATGCATTATCTTCAAGACATAGACATCAAAATAGAATCAGAATGTTGAATAACCACCTAAGATAACATGGCAGTAAGGAGTAGAGGTGGGAAATGCTTCTGGTTCTGTCACAACCAAAGCATATATTCTTTTTTCCACATTATGATTCCTTTCTCGTGTCCTGCTCTAATTAACATTTGCCTCTAAATGATTCAATTGTCCCCCTGATATAATTTCTAGACCTGTTTTCCTAGTCATGATTTCTCCCCACTATAAGCCTGGTCATGGTTTCTTTATACCTTGAATGTATTCCAGTTGTCAAAATCTCGATATAAAAACACAGATCCAATTAGGATCAGTGCTTGTTTTTATTGTTCACTTGAAAAATTGTGTCCAACTCTTTGTGACCCTATGGAGTGCAGGACGCCAGGCCTCCCTGTCCCTCACTATCTCCTATGATCTTGCATGTGTGAGATAATCAGCAGATTTTCTGTGAAACACGATTGGGTCACATATTTCTATAAATGCAGCTTACATTTGCAGCCTAAGCAATAAATCTAGGTTTCACTGAAGGAGTTTATCACTCTGGTTTTGCACCACAAACTCCTATGTCAGTGGTTTAAAATGTCCACTTTTCAGAATATTTTTAAGTGCATAAAACAAAATGCATGGAGTTACAAACCAACAAATTATATTAAAACACAGTTGTCAAAGCACTGCAATGTGTGGTTTAGTATTATACATGTGTATGTATATATCTCTTTTCAGATGTATTATTAGCAAGATTAAAAGGTGGCTTAAAACTCAGCATTCAGAAAACTAAGGTTATGGCACCTGGTCCCATCACTTCATGGCAAATAGAGAGGGAAACAATGGAAACAGTAAGTTACTTTACATTTTTGGGCTCCAAAATCACTGCAGATGGTGACTGCAGCTGTGAAATTAGAAGACGCTTACTCCTTGGAAGGAAAGTTATGACCAACCTAGACAGCATATTAAAAAGCAGAGACATTACTTTGCTAACAAAAGTCCATCTAGTCAAAGCTATGGTTTTTCCAGTAGTCATATATGAATATGAGAGTTGGACCATAAAGAAAGCTGAGCATCAAAGAATTGATGCTTTTGAACTGTGGTGTTGGAGAAGACTCTTAAGAGTCCTTTGGACTGCAGGGAGATCCAACCAGTCAATCCTAAAGGAGATCAGTCCTGAATATTCATTGGAAAGACTGATGTTGAAGCTGAAACTCCAATACTTTGGCCACCTGATGCAAAGAACCAACTCACTGGAAAAGACTCTGATGCTGGCAAAGACTGAAGGTGAGAGGAGACGGGGATGATGGGATGAGATGATTGGATGGCATCACCGGTGCCATGGACAGGAGTTTGAGTAGGCTCTGGGAGTTGGTGATGGACAGCAAGGACTGGCATGCTGCCATCTATGGAGTTGCAAAGAGTTAGACTCAACTGAGTGACTGAACTGAACTGAGCAAGATTTACTGGTAGGTCTAGTAATTATCTTAATTTTATCAAGTAGTGAAGCAGAGATACCATTTGAAATGTGTATAGAAGTTTTAATATGATAGGAAAATAACAGTTATTTTTGTTGACAGAGTTACAGGTACTGCTAAGGCTACTGTAGTATTTTGCTTACATTCATAATGGAAGGAAATGCTAAATTTCCGTCTGAGGTTACTAAAAATAATCATGTATTTTTTCCTGCCTTCAAGTTCATGGACCCCTTGCATTCTACCCATGGACCACTTAAACTGCTGTAAATCACCCTTTGTCTCCAGTTAAGGAAAATTATCAGGACTTTTTATATAAACAATATATCTATGCAATTGACTATTTTAGCTTACCAGGAAGATTTGCTGTTAATTCTTTTAAATTTTGATCTTACTGTTTCCATCTATTAAGACAATTTTGAATTTTGTTTGTTTCTATTTCTCCTAGCTTTCAGACATTCTTCTGTTTGTAGTCAAATTATCCATTTAAAACTTAGTGAGATTAAGCTGTGGACTAAGGCCTTGAAAGATATTAGAAACCACTTTTTTGGTTGATAAAATCCTGTAAATAAACACTTTTCACATCATTACATTCACAACTCACATCACTTTTCACATCATTATTTACAGGATTTTATCAACCAAAAAAGTGATTTCTAATATCTTTTTCAAGGCCTTAGTCCACAGCTTAATCTCACTGAGTTTTAAATGAATAATTTGACTGCAAACAAGAATGTCTGAAAGCTAGGAGAAATAGCAACAAATAAGATTCAAAATTGTCTTAATATCATGGGGTCGCAAAGAGTCGGACATGACTGAGCGACTGAACTGAACTGAACTGAACTGATGTGAAAGACAAGCAACTGTGAGTCTACATAACTATGCACACAGTCAAGGATGTTGCCATGTCATGGCTAAAACTTTTTGAAGTTAACAAGAACTGTATTGAGCTTCCAAAATGGCATCCCTATACATTGACAATCCAGCAACCCAATTACAGAATAAAAGGAAGGCTAATTGATATTAAATTTTACTTAGTGAATTATGCTGGCTGATAGTATTCACCATGCTATTTTCCAAAAGCCTACCTACTTAGTGTTTGTTTAACAAATCATTTTAGAAAATGTCTGGGGATCAAGTTCTAGCTTATTATTTTGTGAATTCTGGAATGCCTCACGTTCTCTTTTCTGAGAATTAGGGTGACTATCTGTAAACTTGAATATAATTTTCTTGATTCTAAGTATTATAACTCATTTGTGATAATAAAATGTGCTTATTGTGTCTCATAATCTAACCCCTTTCTTCTTTCTTTGCTTCCTGCCTCCTCCCTCAGTCTTTCTCTCCCTCCCCTTTCCCTCTCTCCCTCCTTCTCTTCCCACTTTCTTTTCTTTCTTTGTTTCTTCCATATTTATTCAATGTAGAATCATGTCAGCTACTAGGGTTATGCATATAGGAAAGACATAGAAATCCAAGGATTCCCATCTTGTTTTCCATTGCGGCATTAACTTCCTTGGACTTGATATTTTAATAGTTGGCTTATCCTGGGGAAACCAACCAACACTCTTAATAAAGATGAATTTTTTTCCCAGGGTTCATCTTGATTAGTTCTCATCTTATTCTTCATTCCTCCCAGCTGGAAACTTCTAGAATACTTAAGGATCTTTCTCAATACTCATCTATTATCATTAAATAATTTTTTTCTGTGCTAAGTCACTTCAGTGATGTCCAACTCTTTGCAACCCTATGGACTGTAGCCTGCCAGGCTCCTCTGTCCATAGGATTCTCCAGGCAAGAATACTGGAGTGGGTTGCCATGCTCTCTTCCACGGGATCTTCCTGATACAGAGATTGAGCTCATTGTCTCTTATGTCTCCTGCTTTGAGAGGTTCTTTACCACTAGTGCCACCTGAAAGTGAAAGTGGCTCCGACGTATCTGGTTCAGTCGTGTCTGACTATGCAGTCCACGGAATTCTCCAGACCAGAATACTGGAGTGGGTAGCCATTCCCTTCTTCAGGGGATCTCCCCAACCCAGAGATCGACTCAGGTCTCCCACATTGCAGGTGATTCTTTACCAGCTGAGCCACAAGGGAAACCCAAGAATACTTGAGTGGGTAGCCTATCCCTTCTGCAGTGGATCTTACTGACTCAGTAATTAAGCCAGGGTCTTCTGCATTGCAGGTGGATTTGGTACTAGCTGAGCTACCAGGAAGCTACCAGGGAAGAACCACCTGGGAAATAATTTTTTAGCAGAAATAATTATTTTAGCAGTGTATTCTTCTCCTTTATCTTTTAGCATTTTTAGGAAGTTTCAGTTAGTTTTGGCTTTTCTCTTTCTTATACCAATCATAGCTTTCATGATTGTATATCATTCACTTTCTATCTTTACATTCATTTATATACAAACTAATTTCAGAGTTCTCAGTGTAGATTTTTTTACAAGTTTTCCACTAACTTTTAAACATTTTGTCTAATAATACATTTAGTGTGCTAAGAATTTACTAGTAAAGACAGTGTATATCTGTTAAATAGTTAATTGTGAAATGATCAAATTTTCATTACATATAAATTTGGTGATCATTCAAGGAAAATTTAGTTTATGAACAGTGAATACATGTAATTTTAGGGCAAATATTTAGAAAATGAACAAAAATGTTAATTGTACCTTTGTTGTTACACTTCTTTTTACATTTTGCAAGAATTTTTGATATTTCAATATGCTTCCTGAGTATTAGTTTGGTATTAGTTTCTTTCTCCATTGATGTATTCTGAATGTATCAAGTTTATTTGCAGAATATAATAATATCCTTACAAAATCCATCATAAATACAGTGTGAAAATATTTGTAAATTTTATTTACATAATAATAAATGCATTTTTTCCCTTTTTCTCTCTTATTCAGTAGGAAAGATAGCCTAATAATGCTATTCTAAGAAGATCAAATATATTTGCAAGGTTAATGTAAAGAAGTGAATATACTTGCCATCTCAACTTATGATGCTTTTTTGTTCATATTGTATACTTTAGATAGCTTGAAAATTACATATAAAACACTGCAATTCAAAAATATACATGAAGCAAAGCAGTACTTATGTCTCTCCCCAAGCATTCCTACTCTCCATGCTACCCATGTATATGTTATATAGTCTATGGCCTCTTCTTTGACCAAATTCAGAAATTCTGATGGACCCCCATAGCATAGAGAATATTCATCAAGACTGTGAGCTCAGCCTGATCATTTCTGGACTTCTCAGTGAACCAAGAGATTTCAAATGTCATAAGCCAGTAACCCTCACATCTGTATATGTATGGGGTATATGCAAACATTAATACAAACCCGCATATACACACTTGGTCCCCCACAACAGTCAGCATTTCTCTTTGTCTTTGTTGCTTGTTCCCTTTTGTTATGTGTAATTCCCCAGGGAATTGCCAGGGCAGAACAATTAAAACCTAGATACAGAACATTAAATGTTCTCTCAGAGAACTAGCAGTGTTTATATAGCATGACCACCCTGGAGGGAATTTTCAACAATTGTCTCAAATCACAGTCTACTAAGTGTTCCCTTGTTGTGTCCACAAGATGAAGTGAAGTGAAGCATTAAATATTTATTGGATCAATTAAAAGATACTTGATTGTGACTTTCAAATACTTCATCAACTTTTCTTCAAATTATAGGACTTGTCTGAAGTATAAGAACTGAATTACCTGAAACATTGTGTCTTACTTTAATATTTGAACATTTTGTTGACTTCTGGGATATTATGGTTATTTTTCTCTAAAAAATTTCATAGTAAGTTATTTGCTTCAGTAGCCAAAAGAGCAAGGCATGGCATCTTGCCCTCTTTACTAACACAATTAATTTTTCACTGTAGAGCTACCTATGGAATCTTAGGTAGTTCTCGACATACACTCACATTCAAGGCTCATTAGAATATGATGTTGGTCACCTACATGATAGTATTTGAGCAGCTCAGAAAAACCTTTCAAATTGTCAACAGCCTGTGGCTCAGATCATGAACTCCTATTGCCAAATTCAGACTTAAATGGAAGAAAGTGGGGGAAACCACTAGACTATTCAGGTATGAACTAAATCAAATCCCTTATGATTATACAGTGAAAGTGAGAAATAGATTTAAGGGCCTAGACCTGATAGACAAACTACCTGATGAACTATGGACGGAGGTTCCTGACATTGTATAGGAGACAGGGAGCAAAACCATTCCCAAGGAAAAAAAAATGCATAAAAGCAAAATGGCTGCAGGATGAGGCCTTACAAATAGCTGTGAAAAGAAGAGAAGCAAAAAGCAAAGGAGAAAAGGTAAGATATACCCATTTGAATGCAGAGTTCCAAAGAATAGCAAGGAGAGATAAGAAAGCCTTTCTCAGTGATCAGTGCAAAGAAATAGAGGAAAACAATAGAATGGGAAAGACTAGAGATCTCAAGAAAATCAGAAATACCAAGGGAACATTTCATGCAAAGATGGGCTCAATAAAGGACAGAATGGTATGGGTCAACAGAAGCAGAAGATATTAAGAAGAGATGGCAAGAATACATAGAAAAATGATACAAAGAAGACCTTCATGACTCAGATAACCATGATGGTATGATCACTCACCTAGAGCCAGACATCTTGGAATGCAAAGTCAAGTGGGCCTTAGGAAGTATCACTACGAACAAAGCTAGTGGAGGTGATGGAATTCCAGCAGAGCTATTTCGTATTCTGAAAGATGATGCTGTGAAAGTGCTGCACTCAAATGCCAGCCAATTTGGAAAACTCAACAGTGGCCACAGGACTGGAAAACGTCAGTTTTCATTCCACTTCCAAAGAAAGGCACTGCCAAAGAATGCTCAAACTACCTCACAATTGCCCGCATCTCACAAGCTAGTAAAGTAATGCTAAACATTCTCTAAGCCATGCTTCAGCAATACATGAACCATAAATTTCCAGATGTTCAAGGTGGTTTTAGAAAAGGCAAAGGAGTCAGAGATCAAATTGCCAACATCCACTGGATCATAGAAAAGGCAAGAGAATTCCAGAAAAACATCTATTTCTGCTTTATTGACTATGCCAAAGCCTTTGACTGTGTGGATCACAATAAACTGTGGCAAACTCTGAAAGAGATGGGAATACCAGACCACCTGACTTGCCTCATGAGAAATCTGTATGCAGGTCAGGAAGCAACAGTTAAAACTGGTCATGGAACAAAAGACTGGTTCCAAATAGGAAAAGGAGTATGTCAAGGCTGTATATTGTCACCCTGCTTATTTAACTTATATGCAGAGTACATCATGAGAAACGCTGGACTGGAAGAAACACAAGCTGGAATCAAGATTGCAGGGAGAAATATCAATAACCTCAGATATGCAGATGACACCACCCTTATGGCAGAAAGTGAAGAGGAACTAAAAAGCCTCTTGATGAAAGTGAAAGAGGAGAGTGAAAAAAGTTGGCTTAAAGCTCAACATTCAGAAATGAAGATCATGGCATCTGGTCCCATCACTTCATGGGAAATAGATGGGGAAACAGTGGAAACAGTGTCAGACTTTATTTTTGGGGGCTCCAAAATCACTGCAGATGGTGATTGTAGCCATGAAATTAAAAGACGCTTACTCCTTGGGAGAAAGGTTATGACCAACCTAGATGGTATATTCAAAAGCAGAGACATTACTTTGCGTCCATCTAGTCAAGGCTATAGTTTTTCCTGTGGTCATGTGTGGCTGTGAGAGTTGGACTGTGAAGAAGGCTGAGCACCGAAGAATTGATGCTTTTGAACTGTGGTGTTGGAGAAGACTCTTGAGAGTCCCTTGGACTGCAAGGAGATCCACCCAGTCCATTCTGAAGGAGATCAACCTTGGAATTTCTTTGGAAGGAATGGTGATGATGCTGAAACTCCAGTACTTTGGCCACGTCATGCAAAGAGTTGACTCATTGGAAAAGACTGTGATGCTGGGAGGGATTGGGGGCAGGAGGAGAAGGGGACGACCGGGGATGAGATGGCTGGATGGCATCACGGACTTGATGGATGTGAGTCTGAGTGAACTCTGAGAGATGGTAATAAACAGGGAGACCTGGCGTACTGCGATTCATGGGGTTGCAAAGAGTCGGACACCACTGAGCGACTGAACTTGAACTTGAACTTGAACCATCCTTATGGCAGAAAGTGAAGAAGCACTAAACAGCCTCTTGATGAAAGTGAAAGAGGAGAGTGAGAAAGTTGCCTTAAAGCTCAACATTCAGAAAACTAAGATCATGGTATCTGATCTCATCACTTCATAGCAAATATATGGGGAAACCGTGGCTGACTTTATTTTCGGAGGCTCCAAAATCACTGCAGATGGTGACTGCAGTCATGATATTAAAAGACCCTTACTCCTTGGAAGGAAAAGTATGACCAACCTAGACAGCATATTAAAAAGCAGAGACATTACTTTGCCAACAAAAGTCTGTCTCGTCAAGGCTATGGTTTTCCCAATAGTCATGTATGGATGTGAGAGTTGGACTATCAAGAAAGCTGAGCACTGAAGAATTGATGCTTTTGAACTGTGGTGCTCGAGGAGACTCTTGAGAGTCTCTAGGACTGCCAGGAGATCCAACCAGTCCATCCTGGAGGAGATCTGTCCTGGGTGTACATTGGAAGGACTGATGTTGAAGCTGAAACTCCAATACTCTAGCCACCTGATGCGAAGAGCTGACTCATTTGAAAAGACCCTGATGGTGGGAAAGATTGAGAGCAGGAGGAGAAAGGGACGACAGAGGATGAGATGGTTGAATGGGATCACTGACTCAATGGACATGAATTTGGGTGAATCCTGGGAGTTGGTGATGGACAGGGAAGCCTGGCCTGCTGCAGTCCATGGGGTCACAAAGAGTCGGACATGACTGAGTGACTGAACTGAACTATGGCAAATGCCTTAATTCCACCATTAGTGTAGTCTTTCTACAAGTCGTTGTGTGAATAATCTATTATGACATAAATTACCTAGAGGAAACTCATTTTATGCAATCAGTTTGTCTTTTGTGTTTGGAAGCAGGAATGTTGGGTCAAAACTCAAGTGGTCAAGACTCCACCTACCAATGCAGGGAGTTTGAGTTCGAAGCCTGGTTGGGGAATTAAGTTCCTACATGCTACAGGGAATGGCCAAAAACAAACAAACAAACAAACAAACAAAAAACCACCTGTAAAAAGAGATCGTATCTTGGGTTCTTGGGAGTTGAGGGAACACTGAGGGAATGACTGCAGTGAAGACAGTTCAGAGATGAAGAACAAAGACAATCTGGGATTAGGGATGAATTCACTGTCTGATAACTTCTTACCAAATTCTTATAAGCCAGTATTACCATTCTTTAGAGAAGGAGGCCTGTGTGATGCGGCCCCAGAGCATAGGAGAAAGGCCATTTTTATAAGCCATGTGAGTTCAACAGGAAACTTAGAGAAATCTAGACCTATCTGTGGACATTTCTGTGTTGTATTTTAGAAAAAAAATCTAGATGACACATCTCTGAGTATTATCACCTTCCAGAACATGCAGGTGGGGTTTTAGATGAGAATGTCAGGGCAGGCTACATTACACAGACTAATTTCTCTATGTTTCCATGAGTCCTTACTTAGCATCTTCTGCATATAAAATCCAAGTAAAGTTCATTTAGTATCTACATCACTGCTCTGTCATTAAGTCTCTCCTTTGGGTCAAATCTTTCTCCCAGATTTCCAGCTAGTGCTTCTCTTGACCTCCATAAGTAGGAACTATCCATGTACTGCTGAGTGTTCTGAATCCTTACTGCCCACAGCAGCCAAATGAGATGACTACCTCAGCCTTAAGCACTGGTTTCAGAGAAGGTTAGAGTGTACTTTGAACCAGAAAAAATATCAACCATGTGAGATGTCAGTCTCCCTTTGGAGACACATAAGATAAAATTCTAACTTTAAAGCATGATCTCCTGATGAACATTTCTGCCTCTTGTTTTTAAGGAGATACTATTTCTTGACTGCTTGAAGTCACATCTTTAGCAAATCCAAAGTTTTAACACTGGCAATAAGGGATGCAAATTAAATTTTCACTAAGTTCTTTTCTCCTTCTCTAAAGCCACTTCAAAATAGCTTGTAATTGCTCTGAAGGGGATGCTTTAAAAATAACCTCATAATATTTGCTTAAAATGATGGTAAGGATGTTTTTGGCTTCAGGTGCCACAGTGGTAAAAATTGCCTGCCAATGCAGGAGGCGTTGGGTTTGATCCCTGGGTCAGGAAGATCCCCTGGAGGAGGAAATGGCAACTCACTCCAGAATTCTTGCCTGGCTAATTCCAAGGACAGAGGAGCCTGGTGGGCTACAATCCATGGGATTGAAAAGAGTGGAACATGACTTCGCAACTGAGCATGCAAGGATATTTTACACCACCTGGAGGACCATACAGCACTTGAGAGTTGATTACCTTTTTTCATTTTGGATTAGTTGCCTCATGCTGTAAGAGTAGCAGTGCAATTTGGGAATTCTTCTGAGCCTCAAACATTGTATCTACACGTTCTAAAGTAGCAGAGAGTTCATTGTTGTCTCATTGATCTGATCCAGCTTATTAGATAACTTAGAAAATTGGCCTTCTCAAGTGATTCTTCCCATGACCCATCTGGGGTGCTTGCCTACACATACTAGGTTCTCAGTCATTGCTTTCAGCACATTGACTAATTTAACTGGAGAGTTTCATCAACATCATTCTGTGGTGGATTTCAGCTTTGTCAACATGTCATTCTGTGGCGTATTTCAGCTAATTCTCCATTTAAAAACAAAAACCGGGTGGATGGTTGAGTATTGTTCTTTTGTTGATCGGAATGATCAACTTTAAAATAGTCAAAGATGCATGGGACTGAGCTGGAAGACCCCCATGAGCCCTGGATGTGGCTGAGGAAGAGTAGCTTCCTTCCTTACATGAATTTATAGGATGACTGCTCTCTCCTGGTTTGTTTTTTTTTTTTTTGGTCCACTTTCTAGGAAAATGCAAAAAGTGCTTTTCTTCACATCATTGGATAAATTACCTCAGGATAAACTGAATCCTGTTTACAGTCCAATGGTTTTATATAATCATTTTTTTAAAAAACCTGAGTTTCAAACTGGAACACTTCAATAATACCAAAAATCTGGGTAGTTTTTAGGAGTCCTTTTTCAGACGGTATGGGGAAAGAGCAATGTAACGAAAGCTGGAAGTTTTACCAGTAATGAGGTCTAGAACAAGTCGCTTAGACTCTCAATGTCAGTGCATTCGTTGGGCATAATAATACCACCTCTGTTGTTGGTCTGTTGTCGTTGCTGCTATTTTTGCTTGTTTTGTAAAAGTCAAATGACACGATGTGAGTGTGCTTTGTAAATTCTCAAATGTTAACAAATGTTGAGTTATTATTTTGCTGATTCTCGTTCCTTTCTCCATAAACTGGTCAACAGCCTCACCAATGAGCAATCCTCTTTGTAAGCTTTATGTATCGACAAAAGCTGGATGATGAGAAAAAGGAGGACAAAGGGGGGCTGTCAAATGAGACAAAGGGAACAGTGAGGGCACAGGAAGAAAGACTGGCATATGGCGAGGTGGGGGAGGGCTGAGGCACAGAAGACACTGGTCAGTGGAAGAAACACATGGGCACACACAATCAGCTCTGCATCTATAGAAACAGCTCTTACGTGCAGAAAGGTCGATGGTAGGGCTGACATGTCTCTGAATGATCTTTTAACCCAATGTTACCTGTAAAGTCAACTGTCACTTCCAAACTGGCAGCTGCAGCTATGACTACTTCAACAAATTTAACCTCTATCTCATTTCGTGGGTGGAAAGAGGCCTTTAAATGACTCTTCTAGATTTGTTGTTAGGTCTTTATATATACTTATCCTTTGAGCAACTGAACTGAACTGAACTGACTAATCTTTAAAGAGGGGAGTCTTCATGTCCATCTAATGCAGGATTTAAGGTACTCCTCTGGCATTCTGGGTGTGTAAACAGTTCTGGAAACACACTCTAGGGGGCATTATCAATTTCTTAGCCTCCAGGTGTGGTCCTAAGATTATTTGAAGTTATATTGATTATATTGCAGATTCGTGGGACGGTCACACTGATTAGATCAATGTCAGTTTTGGTAGAACCTGGGAATATGCATGCTGAACAAGATGTTTTCAGGTTACTGTTGCCCACCCTCCAAGGCAAGAAGCCCTGGTCTGGTCAATGTGGCCGCCGCCGAAAGGGTCCTGGGAGCCAGGCACCCTCATCTGCAGACTGTCTGGGAAGCTCTAGGCTCCCAGGGATTTATCTCAGAGTCTTTTCCCTAGAGGACAAGTATTGGGTTCTTAATTTCTCATCCGCCTTCAATTCCTTCTAAATGAGAAGTTTGGAGACACTTCATGGGCAATTTCCTTTTAGTTTCATTGCTTTTTATTTTTAATCTTGAATCTCATTCAAAGTTCTCTGTTTCAGCTTGCTGGTTTAGTTTTGGTTACGGTTGGTGAGTCACAGAAAACATGAGGCGTTTTTATCTGCAACTTTGGTGTGCACTGGGTCTATGATCTGTGTATTTGGGCTAAAGGAATCTCTTTTCACGATTTAGGAGAAATGCAAAAGAGAAAGAAAACTTGGTATTTAGCACAGGGGCTACTGTCATGCCTCAATCTACATCAAAAGAACTCTGCGCTCCGGCCCGCCCCCTGCTCACGGTCTGAAGCATTCACCAGCCTCAGACCACGCTCAGCCAAAGGAAGTGTGCGGAAGTGTATTTTTCACAGGAATTAACTCTTACAGCCAAACAAGCCCATCAGGTTGCTTCAGATCTATCACTTACCTCATAAATGGCCACCTTGTGTTTTCCTTGTCCACACTGGTGTTCTGTTTTGTTACAACTTTGCAAATTCAATGAATGTTTTGTAGGTGAGGGAATAAAAAAAGCCCATGGAATCTTTACTGCTTTATTTAAAAAAACAATCTGTGGAACAAGAAAGAATGTGACTGCATTTTTATTTATGGTCAATAAGCCTTGATGAATACGAGGTAAACGTTGCTGAGACCCTCACAAAGCAAATCACCATGTCACAAAGAAATATTATTAAATTCTATAATTTCCTTTTTTGAAAGTGGTTTCTCTGTATGAAGATGGAAAAAGAAAATTACATTCTATATTCACCTTAACTGAAAAGCAGCTGAGTGCAGTGGCTGAGAGCCTATAAATAGCAGATCTGTGACCTCATTCCTGTTCTCTGCCTTCCCTGGCTGTTTCCAGTTTCACGTTGAACAGAAAATTGTCAATCATCTGGCAAATCTGGGCACATGGGCCAGCTTCTTCAGATAATTCTGGCCCAGTCTTTGTTTTTCTGTTGTTCAGGTTCTGTGCCTTCGTTTAAGTGAAGGTACTCTGTGGTCTATGTCTGTTGCTCTTTGCCTGCATGGCCCAGGTAATTTGCAGTTGTGTGGAAATGGCCTCGTGTGACCTTGGCAAACTGCTTAACCTTTCAGAGCCTCAGGTTATCCATCTGTAAAGCGAATATTGTACTGGCTTCTCCCTCATTTCAATGGAATGCTTTGAGAATTGATTAGATAGTGTGCATAAAGCAAGTTGACCTCCTCAAGTAGGAATACAATGTATGATTTTATTCCTGGTCTCCAAGCTCTTAGGCCAGGCCTCTCCAGTACAACGTGGTCATTATCTGTGCTTTTGGACTGCCTGGAGAGGAAATTCACACCATTCAGGGCAAAACAATCCACTCCAGTTTCTAAATGGTGGGGATTGTCTATCTATGGAGCACAAATTCAACAGATGGTTGCCAACCTTCCACTTGATTTTGTGACTCTTTAAACTGTGTTCATTAAAACTTCAACTTAAAGACAGCTTTGTAGAGGCTTGGACGGACGACGTGTGACTAACAGTTTGTGATGCATCAGATACAGCATAACTTAGGAGACCCGAGTGTCTTCTGTCTCACATTCTTAGAAGCAGTGGTTAAATTAACATGGAAAATAAGGAACAAAATCACTCTATCAGTAACTAGAAGGGCTTGAATTGTTTCCCATGTGTTTGCGAATCTCCTACTGCAGTCATCTTTTTGGAACTTCACTAATAAGTATATTTAAAGAATTTGAACACAACAATGTTTCATGTTGAATTTCAAGTTCCTTTTTTTTTTTTTTTCCAAAAGAAGGAACACAAACTTGAACTAAAGTTTTGGGGAAACAGAGACCAAGTCTGTTTCTGTTTTTGTTTTGTAGTCCTTTTCATTTAGGGATGGCATGATTGACTTAGGATTCTTTCTGCCTCCTGTGGGTCTGCTTATGTACATGTATTCGCTATTTAGCTTGTGAGGTTTTCATGTATTTAGCAAAAGTCTTGCTTTGCTGAACATTTTGACCATTTCCATGGACCATTTTGTGGCAAGAAATAAATGTGCTCTTTAAATGATTTATTTCTTTTTTCTATCAACTTGGGAAACAAAGTAAAATTGACATTCTCAGAAAGTAAAGGTGCCATTGGATGTGAAAACATTTACTCGGAAATAAAAATTTTTGTTTACTTAGAGTTCAGTTTTTGTTGAAAAACAAACATCATAGACCCTCAGAAAAAGAAGAGAAGACCTCTGCTGACACACGCTATCCTTGATTGATGGTGTTGTCTTTGTTGAGCGACTTCAGAAATGGCAATCACGGAACAAACGGGCTGGGTTTTATTCAATAAAATACCTTTGAAAAAGAAAAGAAATCTCAAAATTCAAGGAATTGTATTTGAAACCAGTGAAACACAGTTGTATGAGTTCATTCTTTGAAACACAGAGAAAATGGGATTGTGCCTTGGACTCATTCGTAGGACATCAATCCGATTTGATGGACAGCAGGCCACAGTGCTGATGTGTGACATTAGGTATTGAGAGATGCACAATGGGAATATGGCATCTCTGTTTCCTACTGGATTATTCTAGCCAATGCCAACCTGAGTGAATATGTACTTACTGAGGTGCAGAGAGATGGAGGGGAATGAGTGAAATGTTTACAGTGGTGTGCATTACATGTATTAACTGTCCTCAGGTTGGTCTTATGATTAGTCATTTATACAGATGAAGAAATAGTCCAGAGTAGTTAACTCACTAGCTAGAGATCACAAAGTAGGGAAGAATGGAGCTGGGATTTGAACTTCAGTAGTCTGATTCTCCTGATTTACTGAAATGAGAATATAAACCAACTCTTAATATATTGACAGTTTAGTACAAAAATAACTTCTGAATTGTCACATTGTTTTCATATTTTTGTTCTCTACTTTCAGACATTCTTAGCGTTTTTCCTGCTTCCTGTTTGTACAATGGGTTCTTTTATTTTATTGTAATATTTTTGAACCCATATGTGATAACAATTTAACTTAATTCAGGGGAGCTCTCTTTTTGGTTGCTGTAGGAGTCTATAAAATTACTTCAAGCAAATATAAATATATTTTCCATTTAGTTTTAACTTTTCTTTTTAGCCATGAAGACAAGTCTTAAATCTTGTTTTCAAAATATAACTTCAACTACTTATAATCACATCTGTGTTTTCCTCTTAGCTATAGCATTTCTTATGATATGAGGGTTTTAAGGTGAAGGCATAGTAATAGATGTATTTTTTCAAAATGTGTGTCTTATTTTCATTCCCCTCAAATTTGGGGAGTTTATGCTTATTTTTGTTTATTTTTCCATTGAAATATTATCAAAATTATTTGTGGTAATAAATGGACATCGCTTAAAAGCTTCATGCATGTGTGCATGCTCAGTCATGTCCAACTCTTTGCAACCCCATAGACTATAGCCTACCAGGCTTCACTGTCAATGGGATTTTCCAGGCAAGATTACTGGAGTGAGTTGCCATTTTCTTTTCCATAAAAACTTCCTAACCATTTATAAAACACTACAATTAGAGTTTTGACATTAAAAAAGTATGAGTTTGGATAATAAGTTTATGGAGACCCTTCCTCTAGGTCTTTATACGATTTTATGTGTGCACAAGTAGAATCTTGATCTATCCTCAGATACAGCAAATTAGGAAATTTGGCTCTATTGTACACTTAACCAATGTCTAATTCAGTGCTAATAGCAATTTAAAGACCAGCACATTGAAGACTTTGGGAAGTATAGGTAGCAAAAACTCTAGGGCAGTAGATCTAAAGCTTATATATTATTACCATACATTTTCCCCCATTTTCTCATTTATATTCTTTCTTGGTGCCATGCTGTTGAAGTGGGATCTTCCCTTAAATTTTGTCTACCAACCTGGACCAAGAACTTGATCCACCTTGCAAGATGGTATTGCCTTTGGTAGCCTCAACACTATCATAATAAAGACTCATGAAACAAGGATAACAGCAAAGCTTCATTAAATGAGAAAATAAGATTGGATTGCCCAAGGTCCTTTCATTTGAAATATAATAAACCCACCCACCAGAGAACTTTCCTAGAGTACTGGAATATGAGTCTTTGTATCTTCAGTGACCACATTACTCCACTTTTCTAGAGCCCAGTCTTTTAAGCTCCAGTTTTTGGAAAGATTAAATTTACTTTTGAAGTTCTAATAAAGATTTAGAAAGTGAAAATTTTGTTTACATGAGTCATATCCTGTACCAAAAGGACTAAACAGTGAGTTTGTAAAAGCATTTTTCCCAGAGATTGCAGAACATTAAAAAAAAAATCATTACGAAGAGATAATGTTACTGGAATTTGTTAGAAAGCAAGACTAAAATAAAAAATGCAGTAAATATCTCAATGAGGATTTCTGGGAAATTGACTCTTCTATAGACTGCTTTTATGTTTTCTAACTTTGCTTATATCTTTAAGCAAAATGTCAATATGTCCTGATCAAATTATTTAAAAACTTTTTTTAGTAACTAGTTTTCCATGTCAGTTTTCCTTTAAACAGACTGAGTTGGTTGTTGAGACTTGTGATTGTCTTGTATACTTCTTCTTAGAGACATTAAAAGTAGACATTTCTTGCAAGATGTTAAGTGAGAAAAAATGGAAAAGAGGTAGTGACTTGAAAGAGAACTATGGTCAAGAGAAGGTTTGAACTGAAATGAGTTTTGAATCAGAAGATCTGTGTTTCCTTCCTTTATTCACAAATTAGTTCTTGTAACCAGATGAACTGTTTGTCTACTGTATATATGGTAGACATTATAATAGGCTCTTGGGATGCAGAGATAACTTTATTCATTTTCATAGACACTTCTTATAGACATTTATAAATTGCTTTATTGTTCAAATAATTTGAAGTAAGAGAAATGAAAATCACCTTTAAGTTGTCCTTCAAGGGATCAAAGTCTGTCAGACAATATACCAGATTCAACTATAGAAAAATTACAGTAAATGATATTACAAAGAGATGGGCAAAGTACCGTGGGAGCACAGTGAGCTTAGTAACTGTATCAACAGTCTGTTAATTTGCAGCTGCTTCTTTCACTGAATCCTTCAAATTTATGTGACTCCATTACAAGCTCTGGGAGAGTCCTGGTGTTCTTGATAAACAGAAAATTTGGAATAGCCATACACCCTTCCAGGCTTCCCTGGTGGCTCAGCTGGTAAAGACTCTGCCTGCAAGGTGGGAGAACTGGGTTCAGTCCCTGGTTTGGGAAGATCCCCTGGAGAAGGGAATGGCTACCCATTCCAGTATTCTATCTAGCCTTGAGAAGTACATGGGATCACAAAGAGTTAGACACAACTGAGTGACTTTCACTTTCACATGCAACCTTCCTAGACACAGAAACTGTTCATAAAGGAGTCCTGATAAATATATTAATACTAGATCCTGATACATTTTTTCTAGTATCTCTAAATCCCCATAGGTCAAAAGCACAGATGATCTAGACTTAATCTCTAAAGATTTTGAGCTTTTCTATGAGAATCCACTTTTCCCAGAAATCTTGGGTGTTTAAGCAATGACTGTTCTCTTATGGTCCTACTGTTAGAAGGAGAAGTGTGTTTATCTTGGAAACTTTTCAGTTCCACTGGTGATATGTGTGAGTTTATTTCCTTCAGAGAAACAAAAAAGAAGAAACAAAGGAAAGGGACTGGGTACAAAGGAGTGCAAGTTCTCCTTTGTGGAGTGTGTTCTTCTGGCTGGACAGAACTTTTTTTCTCTATTTCAAATTCACACATAATTATACATAGTAGTTATGTGTGCGTATAACTGGTTCTGTGGGATTGAGTTATATGTGCATGGAGTTATACCAAGAACAGAAGATGAGGCTAAGTAGAATTATTGGTAAATCATTTCCTTTCTGACTTTGTTCCTGGCAAATAAATACATTTGCTTGAAGTTGAAAGTAAACAGGTGAAGTCAAATTTTGTAGTCTCAGGCAAAAACATTTTGTGTTGTGCTAGTAGCTTTATTATAATTAAGTATATTTTATATTACAGCTTCTCCTACACCTTCTGGTAAAAGTAAATTCATGCTGAGTCTTGGCAAATTTTATCTTTAATTTTATTCCTGCAGGAGGGTCAACGATAAAAATTTTTAAAATAGGAAATTCAGGGATTTCCCCTGTTTCCTTCTTAGGGGTGTGTTGTAAAGGAAGCCACAGGTGAATTCATATATTTATCAGAGTAATACAGAGGTCAATATATTCCTGACTGTCTGCTCTATCTCCCAATACAAAGTGTTAATCACAAATATTTTCTGGATGAAGTGATGATGGATGTTACCAAAATGTCCCTATTGTTATAAAGTAGTGCTTCACACACTCTCTGTCACACACACACACTCGTGAAATACAGCAGAAATAGTCTATTTAGCAGGGAGCTCAAGGTGGTTGAAATTCAGTAATTATCCAAGTACAAGCTAAGAATTAGGCAACATTTTTCAAATTCCAGAAGGAATCACAGGGGAAGGGAGAGAGAACTCACTAGGAGAGTGAGAATTGTATCTTGGGGGAGGGGAAGAGAATGGCCAGCTTTTACACACCTGCTGCTTCTTCATTTTTAAATTTTTTTGTTTATAGGAAAAAGAGCAGCCAGCAGAAACTAGATGAGGATCAACACGGGGTGAGGGTAGAGGGGCTAGCGACTGCTGAGACAGTCAATAGACAGATTGTTCATCCCACACTGCCAGAAGATTAGCTGAGCAAATGCACTGACAATGCTGATTAGCGACTTGAAATGCATCAGTCCTTACTGGGGAGAACAAAGAAGGTCCAGATCACTGCCCTCCAGCTTAACTGCAATAACGGAACCCAGCTATGCTCAACATCATCTTTAGAGCTGAGAAATGTGGACAACGTGGCTATCTGTTTGTATTCACTAAATTTCTCTCCTCTCTGGAATGGCCTCAAGAGATAAGTATCTTATTTCTACCAGATCCTCAAGAGACAGTTGTTTTATAATCACACCCCTGCATATTTCAGCCCCTGGTGAGTTGTGTATTTCTTTCCACTTCATCTGAGAAGGTGGATGTCACTGAATTGTCACAGTTGGGCTGCTGCTTCTTTTTTTTCCTACAATAACCTTGTAAATGCAGGTGATCATATTGGGGAAAAATTGCTCTCAAATGTGTTTTCTTTACTTACATAAAGAATGGGTACCAACAGTTATAAATATATTTACGTATTTTAAAGTTGTGAATTAAAGTGGAAAATATTTGCTTTCTAGCCTTCCTATGAATATTTTCAGAGGAGGTTACATATTATTTGTTTTATCTTGATCTTTTTTCTTATTATGAGTCCAGAGTTATGAGTCTATAGCACTTTTATTCTACCATCCTCCTTTGGAGCTTTGGTTTAGACACCCAGGAAATGAAATATGATCTTAACTTGGTACTGATTCTATGATGCTAGAAATTTCATAGAATTATTTTTACTTTTTACACTATTACTGTACCCATCACAGATAGTTCAGTTCAGTTCAGTTCAGTCGCTCAGTCGTGTCTGACTCTTATTTCCATTTAATTGCTAGTATAATTAAACCTAATAATAACATCTCTCTTTACATTTTTTTATACAGGTTAAAATAATCTTACTGTTATTTATATATTTGTGCTATTCTTTATTAGAAAGCTTTTTATTCCTTAGATAAAAGAGCTTTACTTTAGTCATAATGCTCTTAGCAGAATTTATCTAAGAAGAAAGCACTACAAAGCTGATGTGTCTTTCATTGACATTTTATTCTGTATTGGCTTTGCAGTTTTTCTTCTTTGTTCTTTTTTTTTTTAAATACCTAACCCCACTTTATTTATTCATTTGCTAACATCTGATTCATTTCCATGACTCTTTTCTAAAGTAGGGCAACAATAAAAAAAAACCCACTTCAGAATATTTTATAGGAATAAAATTCTCTGTTTTCCAGTTAACCATGCCACAGTTAAAAATGTAAAATTTATCAGAAGGAATTATTTGCACCAAAACTCATAGACAATGAATTGTTAGCAATAATATAGAAAGGACTTGCACAAATAAATACTTTAGGAAAAATACGCCAAAAACACCCAATGACAAGAACAGGCAATGGCTATAAATAAACATTCAGAGATGAAATGCAATAACTAACCAACATATGAAAAATGCTTACTCTCACTGATAAATAAGGTTAAATGCACATAGAAAATAGATTGCCATCAACTTGACACAAATTATTAAAGATGGATAATATCCAAGGTTGGCAAAGAAATGGCGAAAAGAGAAATAGTGTAATTTGAAGGTGTTTTATTTTTAGGTAACTTGCCAATATCTGTCAAAATGTAAAACTGAACAGTTTTTCATCCATTAATGCTATTTCCAGAATTCTACAGAAAATACAGATGTGAGGATTGATACCTTTTTCCCCTCTGAAGAGTTTTTTTAGAGAGACAAGTTAATTGATATAACTGCTGTTACATTCACAAAGTATGGAAATGGAATATTATATAGCATTGGTGAAAAATATGTCCTAACAGAAATATCCATGCAATATATTATATGGCAGAATGAAGAAATGAGTCTCAGAAGCATAAGCATTGAATGATTGGATAGATGCAAAATGAAAAGAAAGTCACCTATCTATTCATGTGTGTAAAACTGTAACAAATATCTGGAAGGGTAACACAGGAGTGTCACCAGTTAACTCTGGGGGAAAGAGATAGGATTGCAGCATGGAAAGGTGAGGAATGAATCACTAAATTGTTTTAGATTTTCACAATTATGTTTTCTTTTGGTAACTCAAACAGATAAAAAGAATGTACTTTCAAGTACACAGATTGATTCAAATTAAACTAACAAAAATGCTAGCTAACAAAGGGCTGCAAGAAATATGCTCTCATGAATGAATAAGAAAAAGGCATTATTTGTGACTAGATTGTCATATAAAAGTTAGTTCAGCTCTAACACTCATCTTGAAAGTGCCAAATTTTCCTGTGAGATTGATGTATTAGGGAATAATTTGAGAATAACATAAATTATGCTGTTTCTTTATGTTTGATTTCATTGAAGAGAAACACTAAGTAAATCTGGAGAATGGCACCCAGCTCAGTTGAGTTGAGAGGCAAACACAAAAGTACACACACACACACACCCACATGCCTCAAACATCTGCCATCTATCTCAGTTCACCAGGTGTGTTGTAAGCCACACCCATGTCTAGCTGCTGTTATGACTTTCCATCTGATTTCAGATAATTCCCTTTCACCACTTCACAATAACTCAAAACTGAAACTCTCAACATTCACTTCCACAAGCAAACCAAATTTTTTTCTTAAGGCAAATCATCGTATTTATTGCAGTATTTACATTTTAGTTAATTATTTAATATGTTTAAAACTATACTACTGAAGAGGAACTAAAAAGCCTCTTGATGAAAGTGAGAGTGAAAAAGTTGGCTTAAAGCTCAACATTCAGAAAACGAAGATCATGGTATCTGGCCCCATCACTTCATGGGAAATAAATGGGGAAACAATGGAAACAGTGTTAGACTTTATTTTTGGGGGCTCCAAGATCAAAATTAGAAGACCCTTACTCCTTGGAAGAAAAGTTACGACCAACCTACATAGCATATTGAGAAGCAGAGACATTACTTTGCCAACAAAGGTCTGCCTAGTCAAGGCTATGGTTTTTCCAGTGGTCATGTATGGATGTGAGGTTGGACTATGAAGAAAGCTGAGCCCTGAAGAACTGATGCTTTTGAACTGTGGTGTTGGAGAAGACTCTTGAGAGTCCCTTGGACTGCAAGGAGATCCAGCCAGTCCATTCTGAAGGAGATCAGCCCTGGGATTGCTTTGGACGGAATGATGCTGAAGCTGAAACTCCAGTACTTTGGCCACCTCATGCGAAGAGCTGACTCTTTGGAAAAGGCTCTGATGCTGGGAGGGATTGGGGGCAGGAGGAGAAGGGGGATGACAGAGGATGAGATGGCTGGATGGCATCACTGACTGGATGGTTGTGAGTCTCAGTGAACTCCAAGAGTTGGTGATAGACAGGGAGGCCTGGCGTGCTGCGATTCATGGGGTCACAAAGAGTTGGACATGACTGAGTGACTGAACTGACTAACTGATATTATTTTTAATGTGTCATTGACAAAGTTTTTGATTGTCATGCTCCTACCATCATTCCCTCCCCCAACCTTGTGTTATTGCACAATTTTACATAGGATGGCACTTTTAAGGAGTGCATATGTTGTATTATTGTAGAACAGACTGTCTTCTATGCATGATAGACCAGTCTAGAACTTGGCTTTTGTGGGAATCAATGACTGACACTTGTTGGAGGACAGTTATTCAAAGGCATCTCACTCTTCCAACCATCTTCTGAGCAAAGGTACAGAGTCTTTCTCCTAGATGATCTTTTCTAGGATGTTTGTATAGCAAATCACCTTGGCAGTTAGAGAAAAGTGTCTTTCTCTGGTGTAAGGGGCACATTTGCTTACAATCTTGAAAGATGCAGCATTTCCTTTCCAGAGCAATGAACAGATATGCTTACTGCCCAGTATAAGAGGTTTGGTTCCCTAAAAACGAGACTTCTTTCCTGCAGTCAACTGTGTGTCCACATGTCAGTTGACCCTCTTTGTATCATCCTGTGGAAATTGAGGTTTGGAGAACTAGTGTAAAAAGAATCATTCTCTGGCTACTGCTATTGCTTTGAGTAATAAACTTTCCTTTGTTTTGGACTTAAGGGTTTCATGTCTCTTGTCAGCATCCATGAAACTGTGGCCAATGAACAGACTGACTTGCTAACAGTAAAGATTGCAAACTCGTCATAGTTCTTGACAACATTTTGTGTGATGTCACGATATTACAGATATCCTCAAATTTTTTTTTGTTTAGTTCAGTACTTACTGCAAAGATAACAAACATCAAATATCCCACTTTCTTTCAACTTTAAAACATGATGTATCCAACAACAGGAAATAAAAGGGTGTGTGGTCAAAAGGTAGGATGGAGAATAGTTCTAGGTTTCATTTTATTTGACTGAGTAAACAACACTGTGTTTACATCACCAAAAAAAAAAAAAAAAAGAATTATTTATGTCAACATTGTTTTGCTATATGTAATTGATAATCTTTCAAAATTTTAGAAATAACTTATTTGGTAAAATGTAAATAATTCTGCTATAACTTTCTTTATTTGATCAGACAAAATGCATTGTTTCTATCCTATAAAAAGCCTTATGAAGATACAAGAATGAAAAAGCACTTTCAAAAGTTGGCACCCTAGTACAAGAGATAAAACAAAAGAAATATAAACATTATGCAGGGTAGGAAGTGTTAATTCCAACACAATAGGAACAAATAAAGTAAAATGGGCATTCTGAGGGGAGAAAGATAGGAGAAGATTTCAAGATGATGAGATTAAAATAAGAAAGAGTACTTGAAAAATAAAAAATTGTATAAGAAGGCAAGAACGTTAATAGGCTAGTGGAAGAAAAGCCTGAAAAGAAGTAGAAACACATTCTCAATCATAATGAGACATGAATGATTAAGGATGCCTATTTAATTGATTTTAAGATATTTAAAAAGTTGGAACACTTAAAAAAAAATACATTTGGGCTTCCTAGTGGCTCAGACAGTAAAAATCCACCTGCGTAATCTATGCTATTTTATGATCTCTGGCAACTTATGATTGCTCTGTCAGGTGGCAGCCATTATATTAGCTGTATAAAACATATTTTTATACCGTCTGATAAGCTCAAGGAAAATCCAGAAAAAAATCTACTTTAGAGTAAGGTGAGTGTATTCATGTAAGCATAGGGTAGGAACAGAATCCAGAAAGCAGAATTTACAAATTCTTAATTTAGAGTTTAGAAATTCTTAGAATTTAGAACCCAGAATATATAATTTAGAATCCAGAAACTTCAGAAAACAGAAACCTTAAATCCAGAAAATTTAGAATTTGGAATCTAGAAATCTTAGAATTTAGAACTTCTAGAATATGTTAAGTCAAGCCAAGTGGGCCTTAGGAAGCATCACTATGAACAAAGCTAATAAAGGTGATAGAATTCCAGTTGAGCTATTTCCAATCCTAAAATGATGTGGTGGAAGTGTTGCACTCAATATGCCAGCAAATTTGGAAAACTCAGCATTGGCCACGGGACTGGAAAAGATCAGTTTTCATCCCATTCCCAAAGAGAGGCAATGCCAAAGAATGTTCAAACTACCACACAGTTGTGCTCATCTCACATGCTAGCAAAGTAATGCTCAAAATTCTCCAAGCCAGGCTTCAACAGTATGTAAACCATGGGCTTCCAGATGTTCAAGATGGATTTAGAAAAGGCAGAGGAACCAGAGATCAAATTGCCAAAGTTTGTTGGATCGTATAAAAAGCAATAGAATACCAGAAAAACATCTACTTCTGCTTTATTGATTATGCCAAAACTTTTGACTCTGTAGATCACAATAAACTGTGGAAAATTGTTAAAGAGATGGGAATACCAGACCACCTGACCTGCCTCCTGAGAAATCTTTATGCAGATCAAGAAGCAACAGTTAGAACCAGACATGGAACAACAGACTGTTTCCAAATCAGGAAAGGAGTACGTCAAGGCTGTGTATTTTCACCCTGCTTATTTAACTTATATGCAGAGTACATCATGTGAAATGCTGGACTGGATGAAACACAAGCTGGAATCAAGAGTGCAGGGAGAAATATCAATAATCTCATATCCACAAATGGTATCACCATTATGGCAGAAAGTAAAGAGGAACTGAAGAACCTCTTGATGAATGTGAAAGAGGAGAGTGAAAAAGCTGGCTTAAAACTCAACATTCAATAAAGGAAGATCATGGCATCCAGGACCATCACTTCATGGCAAATAGGTGGGGAAACAATGAAAACAGTGACAGACTTTATTTTCTTGAGCTCCATAATCACTGCAGATGGGGACTGCAGCCATGAAATTAAAAAGATTCTTGCTCGTTTGAAGAAAAGGTATGACCAACCTAGACAGCATGTTAGAAAGCAGAGACATTACTTTGCCAACAAAGGTCTATTTAGTCAAAGCTATGGTTTTTACAGTAGTCATGTATGGATGTGAGAGTTGGACCATAAAGAAAGCTGAGCATCAAAGAACTGATGCTTTTGAACTGTGGTGTTGGAGAAGACTCTTGAGAGTCCCTTGGACTGCAAGGAGATCAAAGCAGTCCATCCTAAAGGAAACCAGTCCTGAATATTCATTGGAAGGACTGATGCTGAAGCTGAAACTTCAATACTTTGGCCGCTGATGCGAAGAACTGACTCATTGGAAAAGACCATGATGCTGGGAAAGACTGAAGGCAGGAGGAGAAGGGGATGACCGAGTATGAGAGGGCAGGATGGCATCACCAACTCTACGGTCACGAGTTTGAGCAAGCTTCAGGGGTTGGTGATGGACAGGGAAGCCTGGCGTGCTGCAGTCCATGAGGTCACAAAGAGTTGGACTCGACTGAGAGACTGAACTCAACTGAGAATATGTTAACCAATTTTGTGGCTAACACACTTCTAAAAACCATTATGCAATATTTGTCAAGTATTAAATGACTACTATTTACTAATCTACAGTTTAGGATTTAATCTATTATCATCTTTAATTCTTGCAAAATTCCTGAGACAGGAAGTAACTCAATTTTATAGATAAGGAAAGAGGGATTAAGGAGTTTTGTAAGTAGTGCAAAGGCATAGAGTTAATAACTAAAATTTAAATGTATATAGTTTTGCGATTTAAAACCAGTTCTCACTTATTCTCAGAAGTTCTTTATCTTTGCTTAATCACAGACCTTAGAAAGTTCTCTTGATCTCTTAGGTGATTTTCCTTATGTGGAGAGGAAGTGATGGGAGTGTTAGACAAAGTTTATTCGAGATAGTAAATGAGGAATCAAAGATCAATCATGTAATTTGATCTTCATTAAGATGAAAAGTATTTATGATTTAATATACTTATGTTTATTAATATTATTCCATATATATTTAAAGCTTTGATAAAGTTGATACAGAGACACTGGTGAAGCTTCTTCCATGCAGTTAGCTTGCTGAAAACTGAACAGTCATGTGAAATCTTCAACAGCTTCTCCTCATTAATGAATATAATGTTAACTTAAAATTAGAATAAATAGCTTTAAAATTATTTTGCTTATTGTATTATATTTTCAATTAATACATAGAGAGTTGAGACTCAGAGATGTTGAATGATTTGCACAAGGTCACACAACAAGGCAATACAGAAAAACAGGATTTCTAAATATGCTTGAGTATCCAGTGTTAAGTAATCTGAGACACACCATCATTGTGTTACATAATAAGACTGGCCACATATTGGCAGATTTAATTGTTGGGTTTTGAATAGGGTTCTAAGAAAAATCTGCTTGTAGTTTTGCAAACCAAAAACACTCCATCCCTCAAAACTCCGTTTTTTCACTCCCTCTACTGCTGTGGTGTTGGAGAAGACTCTTGAGAGTCCCTTGGACTGCAAGGAGATCCAACAAATCCATTCTGAAGGAGATCAGCCCTGGGATTTCTTTGGAAGGAATGATGCTAACGCTGAAACTCCAGTACTCTGACCACCTCACGCAAACAGTTGATTCATTGGAAAAGACTCTGATGCTGGGAGGGATTGGGGGCAGGAAGAGAAGGGGATGACCGAGGATGAGATTGCTGGATGGCATCACTGACTGGATGGACATGAGTCTGAATGAACTCCGGGAGTTGGTGATGGACAGGGAGGCCTGGCATGCTGCGATTCATGGGGTCGCAAAGAGTCAGACACAACTGAGTGACTGAATTGAACTGAACTGTTTAAAGTACATTGTTCATTTGCTTTTCCATCATCATTTTTTATTCTACATCAAAGTCACCTCTGGAATTAGATTGTCCTGGACTGACTTTATAGAAGAGCTTAGTTTTCAGTTTGGATACTATAAGTTGAACATGGGTTGCTAAAAATATTAATCAATCTGAATGTGAAGTGAGATGATTTATTTCAGGTGGATCTAAAGGAAAGGACTTTTCAAGAGACAATTGGTTAAGCCCAAGTTGAAATATGACTCAAGAGGATGGATTAGAATATTTCCAAATGAGCAAAATGCTAAATATAGGACAATGTGATGGAGAGCATCAAGTTGGTAAGCCCTTTGAATTTTATTTGTTAAAATATTCTTTTGAGGTTAGAACTCTCTTAGTTCAACTCATAAATATTGCTTCCCTAGCTAAATTTGTTGTTTTCTGTTGTACTCATACATACAGTAAAGCGTTGGAATTTTGAACTTGATATGGAAGAAAATCAGATCATTAGAGCTGCTTCTGTAACCTTTCTCTGAATTTGACTTAATTTACTATGTTGGATGATGGATTGTATAAAAAGATTGGTCTGAGTGGTTGCAGATATTAAACAGTTCACCCTGAGCTTGAACCATGTTTTTTTTTTTTAACCTGAAAATTATGTGCTAGGTTAGGATAATAATTTGGGACATATCCACCATGAATAAATTAAGACTATTTTCATATTTTAGGGAAATTAAATTTTAGATTTTTGAGTAATAATCACTATAATTAGAAGTAGTTATGATAGAACCCATGATATGTGTTCTAAAATAAAATAGACAGTGTGACAGTACATGCATAGTGTATGAGTGATTCATAATAATAGACTCACAAATTCTCAGTAAAAATTGAAAACAGAAGTCTTTTGGATATTACCATTCCACTAAAAAGTCTCTAGTATCATAATTAGGTAAGCTAAGCATTTCCATTTTTATAGGAACTAAAAATAGTGAGAATTGTTTCAGTAAAGTCAGGCTCTTCTTGGAGAGTGGAGTCATCTTTATGTATGCATTAATTTTTTTACATATTTTAGACTTATTAGAGAAGATTTCTGATAACCAATATCACTTTCTCAATGTTGGCATCTGACAAAATTGAGAAATTGAAATGCAAAATTGTATTAATATATATAAATTTAAACAGAAATAAATGGGATATAATATTACATGATGTGATATATGATTATGCTGTGTATTGGACATTACATTATATAATATTACCATAATATTTGAAATATTTTTTCAAACTTCAACTTCCCCTAAGTTTTCTTTTTTTTTTTAACATTTGAGAACATAATTTTTAGACACTTTTCACAATACTGGCATGTCAAGATTGAGTGACAGTGAATTAGGGTTCAATGGATTTTTATGTATACTTCATGGTTGTCCAGATAAAACGTTCCCAAATAGGGTAACAACAATGGCTACTCCTTCTCCCTCTGACTAATGGGAGACTCCTTCTCCATGGGAGCAGAGAAGTTACCATGAAATGGTAGTTTTCTGACTTGGCCTCTATCAATTCCCAAATTTCCGAGTGATGACTAGAGAAACGTGTTGTGTATTAACCCTACATTTATTAGACTTGCAACAGCAAAGGGAAAATGCCACTTTGACAGACTCTTAGTGATATCTCGGAATAGGGAAGACAAGGAGAATACTTCTAGTCTCTAGAATGTGGGCTGAATGATTTTAAGGTGTTTCAAAGCAGGGATCTAGTTGGGATAGACGATATTTATAATAGTTTTGGTTTGCTGAGTCCAGAGAGGCAAGGATCTTGAAGAACACTGTGAACAAATTGTTAGTTGTAATAAGTAATTGGTTGTTATTGGTTCATAGTTTAACTTCAAAGAACAGATGGCTTTTGAAGCAAGCAACTGAGTTCAGTTCAGTTGCTCAGTTATGTCTGACTCTTGGCGACTCCGTGGACTGCAGCACACCAGGCTTCCCTGTCTATCACCAACTCATGGAGCTTGCTGAAACTCATGTCTGGTGATGCCATCCTGCCGGGGGCCAGCGTGAGGAACTCCTCCCATGGCAGAGGTCATGAGGAAGGAGGCTTCGGCATACGCAAAGGGGTGATCAAGCCTCAGGAAACCCCCTGCTCCCAAGCATCTACCCCAAAACCAGAGTCTGTTTTTTGCTCACACCTACACCTTTGACTTTCCGGGGGCTCTCCCCATAACTGTTTCTCTCGGAGAAGGAGTAAATGCGCAGCTCCAAGGCAATAAAAATTCCTGGGCGTGACAAGAGTGTTTTGACTGAAGATTATCTAGCCCGCCTGTATAGGTTCGTCCAGCTGCATGTGATGGTTTACAGCCTCCTGACCGTGAGAGGCACGAGATGTTTTAGACTTACTAAAGGCAAATTCTTGTGGGAAGTTAGAAATTATTAGTATAGTGGGTTGGTTGGGAATTATATTGGTGAAGGGTTTTTTCATTTGTTGTGTCAATAATTGCTGCTAATTCCCTGCCCTAGGTGGGAAAAAGGTGTCTCAGGTCAAACCTCTCTGCTGACACATGATTGTTTACTACCCTCAACCATAAACAGCACAGAGAGTTTTGGAGTATTTTGAGAGTCTTAATTAGCATAGGGCTTTTTCTTCTTGTTGAGTTAATGATTGCCGCCAGGCCTCCATATCCTTAGACACCTGGGAATATATTAATCAATGTATTTGGAATAAGGAAATATAGTAGAAAAGGAAATATAGTCGTTTTTAAGGTTAGCAATACTAGACTTTTTGAGTTAATAAACTTTCTCTTTTGTAATAGATCACTGTACTTTGTTATAAATCACTGTATCCTTGCTATGTGAAAATGTAACTTTATCACTATCTTAAGACTAAGTAGATCTTAAGGGGAACATTGATGAAAGGATTTTCATTTGTTGGGCTGATGTTTGCTGCTAAATCTCCATATTCCCTGCCCTTATAATGAATATAACTAGCATATAGGAGAAATGAGTGTTAACCTTTAAGCATATAGGAGAAATAAGTATTAACCTTTAAGCATATAGGAGAAATAAGAATTAACCTTTAAGATTAATCATGTTAACCTTCCTTGGGTTAAATAAATTCCTTTCTTGATTGTAACTCACTACACCCTCACCCTATAAGGAATGAAACTTTATTTGGAGGGTGGTGCCTGGTTTAAGAAAAAAACCCTTGGAAAAAATAAATTTTTTGATTATCAGAAAGAAAGAGTTGTAAATGTCAGCAAGCTTCATGGCCAGAAGATGATGTAAAAACCCTAAGACCTTTTTTATGTGAAGCACCTGATTTTGATAAGGTCAGGACTGCTGACCCCCATGTGACTCTGTATTCATCTCTAGGTGTAAAAAAGGTATATAAGCAAACCCCAAAATAAAGAAATCAGATCAGTTTCCGGAAAGAGTGATTCCCTCATGTCGTTCTTTTCTGCTCCCCATTTTTCTGGCTGAATTCCCATCTGGAACATAGGGCGCTCACCATGTTTACTTACTTGCCCCGGTTTTCAAGCCCAGGTGAGAAGGAGCCCAAGGAGGGGCACCTTCCAATATTCAAGTGGCACCAGTGGCCCAACGTAGATGGTGCAAATTACTTGTCTTGGAATTTTATTGGTATCCCACATAAGCCAAGTTATTCAGCCCCCTTTTCTCTCCTACTGTTTTCTGGCCGAATTCCCATCTGGTGCATGGGGACCCACCAAGCCTACTAATTTTGCCTGGGCTTCAAGATTGGACCGGTGGGGGGTGTCTCAGTGCCTCCTCTCCTTCGGGAGAACGGTAAGACGCCTGCAGCCTTTGTAGGTGGTGATTGGTATTCCATGTGAACCAAGTTATTCGGCCTCTTTTTCTCTGCTAATTTTCTAATCCTCTCTGTCTGTAATTAATTAAGTTTTTCCAAGGACAGCGACTCCATCCCCACCTTCGAATCACCCTGGATCCACCGAGGCTGGACCCCGGCACCATCCTACTATCTCATTCCCTGTCATCCCCTTCTCCTGCCTTCAATCTTGCCCAGCATCAAGGTCTTACCAGTGAATCAGTTCTTTGCATCAGGTGGCCAAAGTATTGGAGCTTCAGCTTCAGCATCAGTCCTTCCAATGAAGATTCAGGGTTGATTTCCTTTAGCACTGACTGGTTTGATCTCCTTGCAGTCCAAAGGACTCTCAAGAGTCTTATCCAACACCACAGTTCAAAAGCATCAATTCTTCAGTGCTCAGCTTTCTTTATGGTCCAACTCTCACATCCATACATGACTACTGGAAAAACCATAGCTTTGACTAGATGGACCTTTGTTGGCAAAGTAATGTCTCTGCTTTCTAACATGCTGTCTAGGTTGGTCATACCTTTTCTTCAAAGGAGCAAGAATCTTTTAATGTCATGGCTGCAGTCCCCATCTGCAGTGATTTTGGAGCTCAAGAACATAGTCTGTCACTATTTCCATTGTTTCCTCATCTATTTGCCACAGAGTGATGTGACTGGATGCCACAATCTTCATTTTTTGAATGTTGAGTTTTAAGCCAGCTTTTTCACTCTCCTCTTTCACATTCATCAAGAGGTTCTTCAGTTCCTCTTTACTTTCTGCCATAAGGGTGCTGTCCTTTGCATATCTGAGGTTATTGATATTTCTTCTGGCAATCTTGATTCCAGCTTGTGCTTCATCCAGCTGGGCATTTCACATGATGTAATCTGTATATAAGTTAAATAAGCAGGGTGATAATATACAGCCAACTTTGCTTGTTCTCAGTATTCTGAGATAAGAACCTATGCCCAATAATCCAGGTAGTATTTAACTTAAGGGGAAAGTTGATTTTCGTTTTGTTTACATAATGGTTGTTCTTTGCTCTAAGCTGGAAGACAAGTGATTATCATATGGGGACATGATCACTCCCAATATATACATTAAGCACCACTGCTTAATGTATAGAATTTCTGATGGTACCTCTTCCTTCCTTTCTATTTGCCAGGCTTTCTTTTTCTTATGTGAGAATATTATGATGGATTGTTTGCCAGGACACTTTCTGCATAGTAATATTTAAGGCTTTGGAGATCACATATTTGAGGACTCTAATAAAATTACTAAGAGAAGGATTATTTATCATCATTTGCAGCACATTTCTAGGCAAAAAGCCAAGAGTTTCCATTTTAGAACAAAGAGATTCCTTTTTAATCCAAAGAATCTGTGGAATCAAATAAGGGATATTGTTTCATGATTTTGTTGTTTCTGACATTTATTACTAACATATCAATACTTCCAAGATACATAGGGCATGCAAATGTACTGTAGTGAGCTCAGTAGTGTCCAACTCTTTGTGACCCCCATGGACCATTAGCCCATTAGGCTCCTCTGTCTGTGGAATTTTCCTGACAAGAATACTGGAATGAGTTGCCATTTCCTTTCCAGGGGATCCCCCTCACTCAGGGATCAAACCCACATCTCCTGTGTCTCCTGCATTGGATTCTTTTCCATTGAGCCATCTGGGAAGCCCTGTAAATATGGTACTGTTTCCTTAAGGAAGCATTTATCCCATTTTGACAGCCCAGTTTTCAAGAGGCTCTGTTTTGATCCACTACTGTGAAATTTTCATGATTCTCTTAGAGTTTATGGTAAGCATAATAAAAACTCTCATATATGCCCATCTCCTATTACCTGGAACCTCTGAATATGCTTGTCATGTGGCAGGGGAGAACTAAGGTTGCAGGAGGAATTAAGGTGACTACTCAGCTGACTCTAAGATGAAGAATTCTTTCTTGGATTATCCAGGTGAGCCCCATATAATGACAAGGGTCCTTATAAGTGAAAGAATGAAGCAGGAGAGTCAGAGAAGGAGTTGTGACAATGGAAGCAGTGGTCAGAGTGAAGACATTGTTGACTTTGAAAATAGCAGGCCATCAGCCAGTGACTACAGACAGCCTCTAGAGTTGGAAAAAGTCAGGAAACAGATTTTCCTCTAGAGACTTCAGAAGGATTGCATCCCTGCCTTGATTTCACCCTAGTATTATACATTTTGGACTTCTGATCTCCAGAAGATAATCCGCTTGTGTTGTTCTAAGACACCAAGTTGGTGGTATTTGTTATCGAGACAATATGAAACTAATACTACCTTATTGGCATAGTTCAATTCTCTTGCCATTGTCTGAACCATAGTATGTATAATTTTTCTCACTTTTTAGGTCCCTTGAAAAACATGAAATAAAGGAGATTTGAGACAGAAGAAAGCAGTCCAAATTTCCTTTCAATGACTAAAGTTTTTTAGACTTAATTCAAAGCTCAGCTTTTGTCTTTGAGTTTAACTATGTCCAGATCCCTTCTCTCAAGATGGGAAATTAACAGGCAAGTAAGACTCATGGGTATCAAGGCTACACTGAAGGCAGGTATCAGTTTACAAAGATAATACGGATCCTTGCCCAATTTGTAGGTAAGAGGCAATTTGTCACACAATTCTGTGTTACAAATCCACTGTAAGAAAACCACACAATTGTGTTTTCAGTCACAATATCTCTGTGAGGTTTTCAAATAGCATTAAAATATTTTGGTACCATTCATTAAACATGATCTTATACTGGGTGATCCAATTATAGAATAGAGTTCATCAGGTAGATCTGAAGACAAAGAGTTTAGAGTATAGCCAAAGTGGTATGCCTTTTTGCTAAGGTCTGTAAAAGTGAGATAGGGTTTCCCTGTTGGCTCAGCTGTAAAGAATCTGCCTGCAATGCAGGAGATAGAGAAGACATGAGTTTGATCTCTGGATCAGGAAGATCTTCTAGTGGGAGAAATGGCAACCCACTCTAGTAATCTTGCCTGAGGAATCCCATAGACGGAGGAACCTGATGGGCTACAGTCCATAGGGTTGCAAAGAGCTGGACGCGACTGAGCAACTGAGCATGCACACACATAAAATGAGATAGCATCCAAATATACAGGCTCTGTCCCCTATCTCTTTAGTGTCTAATCCCTTTAAAAGTTCTATAGGTGGTGATTTCTGTGAAACTTCCTTTTTAGATTTGACTTAAGAGAGGATTTTAGATATCTATCTTTCTGGTGTGTATATTGTTTTTATCTAAGAAATTGCTTAGTGATTTTGTCCAATTACTAAGGAAATCAACAGATTCAATTTACAAGTTACTCTTATGAAAGGAAACTGGATGACATCTAGGAAAATGAGCACAAACCTTACAGTCATTTAAGTTGTGTATGTGTTTTTACCAAATCATAAGAAAATTATAGCCAGGCATTGAATTTATATTGATACTAATGAGTGACTAAGAATGTCAAAGGCAGTGTTAGGCAGGGAATCTTTTAATAAATATCTCAGTTAAGAGGTAGCAAGTGTCTGTTAGAAATACAGAGTCTTATAACAGTTAAGAGGAAAGAAAAATTACTGTGAAAATAAAAAACCGAGCATGCAGATTGAAGTGTGACAGTCATGGCTCTTGTTTGTTGGTGTACGTAGGAACTGTTAACAGTTATCTTTACAGAAAAGTTTTGAGTGGAAGCTTTCTCTTCCCAACTCTCTGCTTTTTTTTTGGACTGTTCTTAAGAATTTTTCTAGATGGAACATGATTCAGAGAAGATGTTTGTGTTTTTATTGAGAAATGTGAATCTAAGGACCAACATCCTAGAGTCTATTAAGTTAGTCATGAACAACATCTAATATGGTTTTGCCATTAAAGAAAATTTTCTTGTCATGGAAATTTTACATTTTCAGTTGACTGTTAAATTTATCTTCCTTTTTCATTTACAAATATTTGAATTACCATTACTGTAACTTTTAATGTATATCTGTAGCAATATATATAACAGTGAAAGAGATGAAGTTTTTAATCTTATCTTTCCAATATAATTAATTTAATTACTTGTACATAATCAGTACATATATATCATTTTCCCTGGAGAAGGAAATGGCAGTCCACTCCAGCACTCTTGCCTGGAAAATCCCATGGATGGAGGAGCCTGATAGGCTACAGTCCATGGGGTCGCAAAGAGTCGGACACGACTGAGCGACATCACTATTCACTATATATCATTTTAATGCTACCATTTCAATAAACTAGAACAGGCCTCTTAAAGAACAAAGTATATTTATTGTGGGCTGGAAGAAACACAATCTGGAATCAAGATTGCTGGGAGAAATATCAATAACCTCAGATATACAGATGACACCACCCTTATGGCAGAAAGTGAAGAGGAGCTAAAGGGCCTCTTGATGAAGGTGAAAGAGGAGAGTGAAAAAGTTGGCTTAAAGCTCAACATTCAGAAAATGAAGATCATGGCATCTGGTCCCATCACTTCATGGGAAATAGATGGGGAAATAGTGGAAACAGTGTCAGACTTTATATTTTTGGGCTCCAAAATCACTGCAGATGGTGACTGCAGCCATGAAATTAAAAGACGCTTACTCCTTCGAAGAAAAGTTATGACCAACCTAGATGGCATATTCAAAAGCAGAGATATTACTTTGCCGACTAAGGTCCGTCTAGTCAAGGCTATGGTCATGTATGGATGTGAGAGTTGAACTGTGAAGAAGGCTGAGTGCCGAAGAATTGATACTTTTGAACTGTGGTGTTGGAGAAGACTCTTAAGAGTCCCTTGGACTGCAAGGAAATCCAACCAGTCCATTCTGAAGGAGATCAACTCTGGGATTTCTTTGAAAGGAATGATGCTAAAGCTGAAACTTCAGTACTTTGGCCACCTCATGTGAAGAGTTGAGTCATTGAAAAGACTCTGATGCTGGGAGGGATTGGGAGCAAGAGGAGAAGGGCACGACCGAGGATGAGATGGCTGGATGGCATCACGGACTCTAAGGACGTGAGTATGAGTGAACTCTGAGAGATGGTAATGGACAGGGAGGCCTGGTGTGCTGTGATTCATGGGGTCACAAAGAATCGAACACGACTGAGCGACTGAACTGAACTGAATACACATTCCTGTTTCTCTATAATTATATTAATTGCAACCTTTAACTAAAGGAGCTAGCTTTTCTTTTGTGAATAATTTGTAGAAAAACTAGATGGTAGTGCATCAAGAATTAGCTAGCTCTTTTCTTCCCTATAATCACATTTCATACAGCTTTAACATATTTCAATATGAAAAATAAATATATGAACAATGGCATTTAAGGAATTTGTATACCCTTTTAATATATACTCAATCCATATATAAGAAAAAAGGATTGATTTAAAACAATATTTAATGACCAAAGCATGTAGTATTTTTTCTGATTTAGAACTTATCACCAGCACAACTTTGTAAAGCAATTGTTCTCCAATTAGAAAAAGGAACTTGTCTATAAAAACATATTTTATTAATTACAACTTAATATTAAGCTCATGTCTTAAAGTTGACTACAAGTCTGGAAATTTTGAATTAAATGAATGCATTACATAATTGTGTTTATAGCATGACTAAGAATACATAATATTAAAAATGTATCTATTACTCAGTTTTATTTAGTTAAATATATTTTGGTATATGTTTGTACTCTTAAACTATTTGTTGGAGAAGGCAATGGCACCCCACTCCAGTACTCTTGCCTGGAAAATCCCATGGATGGAGGGAGCCTGGTAGGCTGCGGTCCATGGGGTCGCTTAGTTGGACATGACTGAACGACTTCACTTTGACCTTTCGCTTTCATGCATTGGAGAAGGAAATAGCAACCCACTCCAGTGTTCTTGCCTGAAGAATCCCAGGGACAGGGAGCCTGGTGGCTGCCGTCTATGGGGTGGCACAGAGTCAGACACGGCTGAAGTGACTTAGCAAACTATTTGTAAAAATAATTTAATTGACTCATGAATAATAATAATATTTTTTGAAAGTTTAAAATATGATAAACTCAAATCATGTATTAATTAAAATATCGTGCTTACAATGCTGTTTTTGATAGTTTTTGATAGTTTTTGATATTATGAAGGCTAAAATTGTTTTAGGAAACGCAGAGACATGCGTTCAATCCCTGGGTCAGGAAGATCACCATGTATTAATTAAAATATCGTGCTTACAATGCTGTTTTTGATAGTTTTTGATAGTTTTTGATATTATGAAGGCTAAAATTGTTTTAGGAAACGCAGAGACATGGGTTCAATCCCTGGGTCAGGAAGATCACCTGGAGTAGGAAATGGCAACTTGTTTCAGTATTCTTGCCTGGGGAATCCCATGAACAGAGGAGCCTGGTGGGCTGCAGTCACAAAGAGTCAAACAGGATGAGAGACTGAGCACACAGAGAATCGTTTTATGCTAAAATTAATCATTCTAATTTATATAAATAATCATCTATTTGGGCTTCCCCGGTGGCTCAGACAGTAAAGAATCTCCTTGCAAACCAGGAGACTAGGTTTTACCCCTGGGTTGGGAAGATCCCCTGGAGAAGGGAATGGCAACCCACTCCAGTATTTTTGGCTAGAGAATTTCATGGACAGAGGAGCCTGGTGAGCTACAGTCCACGGAGTCCCAAAGAGTTGGGTATGACTGAGAGACTAACACAATCATCTTTTATGTTGCTGCTACTGCTAAGTTGCTTCAGTCGTGTCCGACTCTGTGCCACCCCATAGATGGCAGCCCACCAGGCTCCCCGTCCCTGGGATTCTCCAGGCAAGAACACTGGAGTGAGTTGTCATTTCCTTCTCCAATGCATGAAAGTGAAGGTGAAGGTGAAGTCGCTCAGTCGTGTCCAACTCTCAGCAACCCCATGGACTGCAGCCCAGCAGGCTCCTCTGTCCCTGGGATTTTCCAAGCAAGAGTACTGGAGTGGGGTGCCATTGCCTTCTCCACTTTTTATGTTGTATGTACTTAAAAGTACAAATTAACCTCTATATTTATGTAACAGAAAAATCAATTAAGATTGTGAAGTCATGTCAAAAGTTCTAAATGCCTAGCTTATCTTTTTATCTAACAAGATCATAATCCAAACTCACAGGTTCTTATTACTTACAGTTTTGGCAGGTTGAAAAAATACTTTAAAAAAATTCTTGAGTATTTATCTGGATTAGATATTCCTAGAATGTGTACAGAAAAATAAAACAATTATTTTTTGATCAATCAATCCCTAAAGTTACTAAAACAAACAAACAGAAAAAGGAGTTAGAAAGGAAAAAAGAAAGAAATGAGAAACTGCATATTTCAGACCAATATTAAATTATCACTGCAAAAGAGAAATTATCTTGTCCTTTGCAAACAGAGAGGAAGTCTTAGCTTCAGGAAAATATATTTTTATACATACACACATGTATATTTATATATTACATGAGTATAGAGAGAAAGAGAAAAATATAGCTAACTTAAACAGTAACTCAGAATTTTGGCAATTCTATCAAGCTGTGTGCTTTTTAATTGCACATCAAACTTTGAAGGATGATCATGTCAGAGAGTTTTAGACAAGAGATCTCTCTTTGAGACAGACGAGTCAGAGAATCTATAATCTATTTGTTTTAATGCCTCTCTAAAATAAACATTTGTGTTCATGCCAAAAAGTGGCCCAAAGGCCACTGAAGTGTCATATTATCCTGGGTGGAATTACATTGAAAAGACATATACGTGAGTTAGCATGTGAAAGAGATCCTTTTAATCAGTATAAGCCAGAAAGAGGTTGCAATTCCTATTTTGTATCTTTAGACCTTTCCAAAGGTGACTTTTTAAATTCTGGGTGCTCAGGGCAGACAAAACTAAATGGAAACAAGTACTTTTAATGGAAGTACTTTCTTTAAATGGAAACAAATACTTTTATGTTCCACTGGGAATTAAACCCAGGATTTTCTGTGTGTCAAGCATGTGTGATCACAACACCATAGAACCTGAAGATCCAGCTTTGAGAATCACAGAGCCTCAGGGGAATGTACTTCTCCAGGCATTTGCATAAGGGATGAAGGCATTTTGATTGGTTGCCTATGGCACCTCCAGGTTTGTCAACTGTTGACTTCTTGAAAGTCTACTGGAAATACCTGTTGATCAAGGAAAACTAGGTGAGGAAGAGCACCACCTTGGTGACACCTTAACAGTGTTTCAGAAGTGGGAAGACAGGGTAGGCTATCAAACAAGGTTTCAGGGCCTGGACTAGATAATTTTTCAGTCAGTTCTTGTAGATAGAATTGGGATTGGCGAGAGTATATTACATGATAGTTTTGGACTGATGGGCTTAGAGAAGCCAGGGCCTGGAAGTTATTCTTGACAAACAAGCTGTTAGTTTTAAATTGGCTATTTAGTTGGTTCACATTCTTATCCACAGGGAACAAGTTACCTTTGGTGCAAGTAGCAAAGTTAAATTAGTATTGCCTTCAAAAGTATCATTTCCTGTAAGAGCAAAAAAATTATGTTGCCAGTTTTTAATTCCCTGCCCCTCCTCCACCACCAGAAGAACTTGTTTCAGGTTTCTAAAGACTAGGACTGCAAAATGATTTCAATTAAAGGTTGTAGAACTGGGCTACTGTAAGGACTCAGACCTCAAAATGCCCTATTTGGAAGGCCAATAAAAAGCTTTATCCCACTGGTCTCCAATTAGCCGTATTTGTTAGTGTATATTAATTGACATACATACAACTTTATGATGGACTATTTTACATTTGATAATGATTTTCATGTACATCTGTGTGTGTGCATTAACGTGTGTGTGCATGCTTAGTCATTTCAGTCATGTCCAATTCTTTGCAACCCCATTGACTGCAGCCTGCCCAGCTCCTCTGTCCATGGAATTTTCCAGGCAAGAATATTGGAATGGGTTGCCATTTCCTATACCATGACCAAATAGCAGGTTATCTTGAATTGACTCTTTAAGTTCTTTCTTACTTCTACCAAGCACATGGGCTGGGATTCAATCCGGAGATTAAGTTAGAGAAGAAATTAAGTGGTGATAATGATGATAAGTGTAGCTTCAGTGACAAAGTGGCAAATAATGTCAGAAATTCACATCACTGCATCAGGAACTCACATCATCAGAAGCAATAGGAAGGCAGAATGATAAACCAAGAAATGAGACAAACTTTTCACACTGCATGCAACTATTGATGCCCTGTTCAGAGCAACATCTAGAACTTAGCATGATTTAGGTCCTAAGGAAATTAAGCAAGTTTCTATATGATAATGGCTTTAGAGAGAAAAATAATTAACTGTCATCAGTGGAAATTTAAGCCACTCTGGAGCTGTATCAAGAGAAGAGAAAAACATGGAGTAAGTGAGTTCTAGCAGCGGCATTTGTATTGTCTCAGAAATAGAGGACAGACTACCCATATTTCCTTGACTGAGCTCTCTAATGCCAGGTAGGTGGATGCTAAAAAGACAAGGGTCACATTCACAGAAAAGAAAATGAACTGTTAAAACTCTAAAGGGATGTCAAGGGCATTATGATCATAATACATTAACAGTGGATGAATCTGACCCATTAAAAAAGCACCATGACAAAAATTTGAAAGCTGATCTAAGTTGCTCTTGAGCTTGGGAAGAGATCAAAAATTTAGAAACTACAGCATCTCCATAGACTATTTTGAAAAAAAAAAAAAGACTTTTAAATTTGAATTTGGTCATTTGACCTTTAAAAAAATTATCTCAATTTATAAAATCACAAAGGAGATGGCTCCATAAATTTGAATTACTTGCCATGTACATCAGTGCTTTCTGATAGAAATCACCAGCCCTAGAAATCGCAGGACCTATGACCAGGTGCAAGAAAATGGGTGGCTTTGTCGGTTTCAGGAGGCTTGTACTTGTGCAAATGTTAACAGAGAATCAGGTTTGGATTATTTCCTTGGATGGAAGAAACCACATGGTGCTCCAGGTGATTCCTTTCTCTGTTTGGGAACAGCAACTGCTAATGGCACCAAGTCCTGGATATCTGTCTTCGAAAGAATGGAATCTTTAATGGTCCTTTATTGGAAACTTTCTGGACTTTATTTTTGTAAGTGAACTTAGTGGCAGTTCTTCACAGCTTTCTGAAGGAAAAGAACCATTGAATATCATTCTTGAACCTGTTAGTTTATCCCCTGGGGCTTCAATGAATTCAAGGAAAAAACACTAGCCTGCAGTCAGTCAGCCTGGGGGCTGTAAAGTTGTCAGATCTCATAAGCTAGGCATAGTGTTTGGGTCTGGACTTGGATAGGAAAACTCAAAAGAAAAAAAAGTTCATGGAACACACATCTGTTATGCACCAGATGGCAGCTGTTATTTCATCTCCTGTGGAACTTTTTCCTATAATTCTTGTTACACTTCTTCTACTGCAGTACTTATGGGTTTTAAGGAAAAAAAAGCAAAATATTTTGGGAAAAATGAGGTGAATGTAACATTAAAACCGAGGCTTTAATTGTTCCAAAACTCAGGATTTGCAGAGTTAAGTTTCCCACAGCAATCCTCCAACTGTGCAGCGTGCATTATAATAGGAGCCCTCATTACATAATCATCAAACCCCGGGTAATGTTACAGAGTGTTCAGCAGATAAAGGGCACAAAATAATGGAATGGAACTGCACTTTTTCTCTAATCTTAGATGTACAGAGAATATTATGTTACTGCATAAATATTACATGATCATGTAACAAAATATACTAATGAAATACACAGATGCAAAGCAAGAGTGCAAGGGTTGAGATTGCACTGGGAACACTTAAATTGATTTTCTTATTCTTTGCTAATTCAAATTCAAACTTAATTTAGCATTTGTGTCTTTTATGAGAATATAATATGTCAGTGGAGACTTGACAGTTTCTAATGGTTTATAAAATGGAGCTTAAGGTCATTTAGACATACAACAAAAATGCTGTCTTTCATGTCCCAAATTTCTGTCCTTGACTGTAACTTAAGCATTTCATTATTGACCTAGAGGCTAATTTCTGTGCAACATATCTTCCACCTTGAGAATAGAGCACATTGGTTCTTTATATTAAGGACAAAGATGTTGCCTTTTGGGTTTGGTGCGTTTCTGTTTGCCAGTGACAATATTTGTGTGAGAATTTGTCAGTCTATTCTGATAGACACACTTTACCAAATGATTTACATGGCACCTACTTGTATAAAGAGCTCTGTTCTAGATTCTGATGTGATCGAAAATATTTGTCATGGTCTTGCTTTTGAAGAAATTAAGACCTTCAGTAACTGATGACGGTGTTAATTATATTCACTTTGAGTCAAATTGTGTTGTGCACCCTAAAGCATAGCTTTGACAGCGCTGGCATATTACATCTTATTACATTTTTTCTTTCATTTTACAGAAGCTCTATTTCATGCAAACATCTCTTGTGATTCTTACCACCAACATATGCTCCTTTTCTCCCACTTTTCTTTGATATTTTTATTTTTAAAAAGCATTTTTATTAATGCTTTATTTTCTTAGAGCATTTTTAGGTTCAAAGAAAATTTGAGGGGGAAGGTACAGATTTCCCAAAATACACCCTGTTCTCACACACTCACAGCCTGCATAATTATCAACGTCCTCCACTAGAGTGGTACATTTTTAACAATTGATGAACCTCCATTAACACATCATTACCCAAAGTCCATAGTTTACATTCCAGGTCACTTTTGTTCTATGGTTTTGAACAAATGTATAATGATGTGTATCTATCATTAGAGTGTCATACAGAATATTTCCAGTGCCCTAAATTTTTTGTGCTCTGCCTTTTCATCTCTTGCTTCCCTCCCCACTCTTACTAACCCCTGGCAACCACCGATATGTTTCCTGTCTCCATAATTTTGCCTTGTCATATAGTTGGAATCAGATGAGATGCTGTCTTTTCAGATTGCCTTTTTTCATTTAATAATATACATTTAAGATTCTTCCATGTCTTTTCATGGCTTGATAGTGCATTTCTTTTCAGTGTTGAAGAATATTCCACTGTCTGGATGTACACATGACATCTGTGAAAGGCATCTGGGTTGCTTCCAGCTTTTGGCAATTTTGAATAGAATCATTATGAACATCCATGTGCACATTTTTGTGTCGACACACTTTCAACTCTTTTGGGTAAATCCATATAAGAGTATGAATCCTGGATCATATGGTAAGTGTATGTTTAGTTTTGTAGGAACCACCAACTATCTCCTAGCGTGTATATACACTATTTTGCATTCCCACCAGCAATGAGTGAGAGTTCCTGTTGCTCCACATCCTCACCACCATTTGGTGTTATCAGCGTTCCTTTCCAGTTTGGGCCATTCTAATAACTGTGTAGTAGAATCTAATTTTTGTTTTAATTTGCATTTCTCTGATGAGATATGCTTATTTTCCATCTGCATATCTTCTTTAGTGAAGTGTTTGTTAATGACCTTTGTGGCTCAGCTGGTAAAGAATCTGCCTACAGTGCAGGAGACCCGGGTTTGATCCCTGGGTTGGGAAGGTCCCCTGGAGAAGGGAATGGCCACCAACTCTAGATTCTGGCCTGGAGAATTCCATGGACTGTATAATCCATGGGGTCACAGTCAAACATGACTGAGTGACTTTCACCTGTTTTTTAATATGGGTTGTTTGTTTTCTTATTTTTTTAAGTTTTTTAATTTTGGTATCAGTATAATCCTAGTCTCATAGAATGAGTTAGAAAATATTCTCTCTGAGATTGTATAGAACTGTTTTTTTTTTTTTTTCCTTCAATATTTGGTAGAGTTTGGCAGTGAACCTGTCTAAATCTGGTAGTTTCTGTTTTAAAAGGTTATTAATTATTGATTCAGCTCTTTAATAGATATAGGCCAACTCAGATTGTCTATTTCCTTTTCTGTGAGTTTTGGCAAATTGTGTCTTTTTAGGAACTGGTCCATTACATCTAGAATGTCACGTTTGTGAGCATAGAGCTGTTCATAGTATTCCTTTATTATCCTTTATTGTTCAGTGGCTGATGATTGCTTTTTCTGGTATTAGTAGTTTGTATCCTCTCTCTTTTGTTCTTATATTGCCTAACTAGAGTCTTATCAATTTGACTGATCTTTTCAAAGAACCAGTTTTTGGTTTTATTGAATTTTCTCTATTGAATTTCCTATTTTTAATTGCACTGAGCTCTGTTCTAATTCTAATTATTACTTTCTTCTGCCTACTTTGGACTTATTTTGCTCCTTTTTTCTGGTTTCATAAGATGACAGTTTATATGATTGATTTTAGATCTCTCATTCTAATGTATGCATTTGATTCCATAAATTTCCCTTTATGCACTGCCTTTGCTGTATCCCACATTTTAAATAAATTTCATTATTATTATTTTTTCCATTTACTTCATACTACATGCTCTTCATAGACATGATTGGGTGTGTAGTCCTTTGTGTGGGGTTACTCTCAATCTTGTTATTGACATACTGTTTATATCAATATTTTGGCAAGCAAAACAACCTTTATAGAATCAAAGAATATCATAACTGAAAGGAAAATTAAAATATATCTAATCCCCTTTAAAGAGGAGGGAATCGAGGCTCAGATATCTGAGAGCTCTCCGGGCTCACGCACGTGTTAGTGGCAAAGTGTGCTCAGAACAGTCCTTCCCCTTTATGCGTATATCTTCCTTGCACACTAAGTGCTAGATGTTGGGCAGCGGTTGGTTATATGGTCACAGAATAAATTTGCTTTCAATTACATTTAGTGCTTAAGAAGGTAAACATATTTTGAATAAGAAATAAACCCAAAACACTAAGTAGACATTAATACATGAAAATGTAGACACAAAATTCTGGTTAAAAAAAAAAAAAAGGAAAAGAGAAATATTCTAAATAAACACTTTTATCACTGCATTAAGTGATGCATCTTATTTATTCAAGTCCAATTACTCAAAACTGTAATTTGATCTTAAAAATTTTTGTTTTCCATTTGTTTTTAAAATATCCCTTAGATTTTATTTACATTATTTTTAAAAATATTTTTGAGGTTCATGATGAAATCATCACTTGTTACACATAATTGCTGTTTCTTTCTTCTACATCCCATGAGGTTAATTTTGTCATTCAATTGTCAAGTAATGTACACTTAGTGAGAACTATCTTTTTCTAATTAGTACCATAGAAATATGTGCTTCATTAAGAATGATATAAATATACAAATTTGAAATACCCAAATAATTTTAAAATAAGAAAAACTGTCTCTAAATATTGTGAGGAAAAAAAATTAGTGAAGTACCCATAGTTGTTGATAAAATATAGAATGCTCCCAACCTACTATGGGTTTTTGCTTAAATATATCTAAACATGAATTTGCATTTTCCTTGGTGATGACAGTCGACTATATATCTCCAACAAGGAAACAATAGAACAGGGAGTAACTGGAGGAATGGAAAACACCAATAGGACCAGAATTTACTGCAGTAATTCTCAATGGAATCAATTATTAGACATCTGAGAAAAAGTATTAATATTTATAGGACAAAACAAATGTGAAATAATATATTAATTAGATACGAATAAAGCAGTGTTATAGTTGAGAAGATAGTTGCAAAGATCTGAATTAGCATATTTTCATGGAGAATTAGAATACTGTGGGCAAAACAGTGAAAACTAATGAAAAAAATGGAGATATACATTGTGAAGCAATAAATGAAACAACAACAACAAAAAAGCTCCCCATGGTAAGTAGATATTAATGTATTCTAAGTTAGTGAAAGTATTAGTTGCTCAGTCGTGTCCTATTCTTTCCGACCTCAAGAACTGTAACCTGCCAGGCTTCTCTTTCCATGGAATTCTTTAGGCAAGAATACTGGAGTGGGTATCCATTCTCTTCTCCAGGGGATCTTCCCGATGCAGGGGATTGGGTCTCCTGCATTGAAAGAAGATTCTTTACCTTCTGAGCCACCAGGAAACAAATAGTTTTCAAAGTGTTTCAATCTGCATCACAACATCTTTATTTTAGGCATACTGCAGAGCCAACCTTTACTTTTACTTGGCTTGAAATCTCCTCCTATAATATTACTTAGTCTTTTGCAATGTTTAAACATTGCCTTGGCATAACCAGAGTTAAAGAAACCAAAAGGGCTGTTGGAAGACTTTCCCATTGCAATTTTTCTATTAAGATATGGAGTGCTCATTTTAAGATATGAAAGCAGGCTCCCAGAGACTTTGAAGGCTTGGTGTTAGGAATGGTCTACAGCAGGGATCAGCAAGCTATGGCCTATAGACCAGCTGTTTGCTTTTACAAATAAAGTTTCATCAGGACACAGTCATGCTCATTTGTTTACTTCCTGTCTATACTGCTTTCTAGATACAAAATCAGAGCTGAGTAGTTGTGACAGAGTTCTTAGGGTCTGGGAGCCTCAATTGTTTATTCTTTACTATTAAGTAAAATTTAAGAAAAGATTCCCTGACCCATGATCTAGAGAGGCATTTTCCAATAAATAGAACTCTTTGTAATGATAGAAATATTCTGTGCTTGTGCTATCCAGTATGGTAGCCACTAGCCACATGTAGCTAAATGTGACTAGTATGGCTGAGCAATTAAAAATTTAACCTCACTTATTGTAATTAATGAAAATGTAAGTTTGAATAGCCGCACAGGGCTAGTGGCCACTGTATTAGCACATATATAGCACATTACCAGAGAAGGCACTTGCACCCCAGTCCTGTATTCTTGCCTGGAAAATCCCATGGACAGAGGAGCCTGGTAGGCTGAAGTCCATGGGGTCTGGGAGAGTCAGACACAACTGAGTGACTTCACTTTCACTTTTCACTTTCATACGTTGAAGAAGGAAATGGCAACCCACTCCAGTGTTCTTGGTTGGAGAATCCCAGGGATGGCAGAGCCTGGTGGGCTGCCGTCTATGGGGTCACACAGAGTCAGACATGACTGAGGCAACTTAGCAGCAGCAGCAGCAGCAGCACATTTCCAACATCTTCAAGTCATACTTCCCTAGAACAATCAGAAAACTGTTTTGTAAATGGACACATAATAATGTAACTCTGGAGCAACTGAAATGTGACAATGCAAATGAGAAACTAAAGTCTTAATTTTAATTTTATTTTAATTAATTAAAATTCAAACAGCCACCCATGGCAGGCAGTTACTGTAATGGATAATGTCGAATAGAGTGGTGGTTCCCAAAGTATAGTACCAAGATCAGCAGCATCAACATTAACTAGGAACTTGTTAAAAGTAAAATTCTTGGTCCCTACACCAGATATAGTGAATAAAAACTCTAGGGATGAGGCCCAGAAAACTGCATTTTATTTAACACACACCCCAGGGCAGCATTTCTCAATTTAGCATGAATCAAAATCATCTGGCAGGCCTGTTAAAAACCCAGATTGCTGGACTTCATATCCAGAGGTCTAATAATTTCCCAAGGGATGTGAATGCCCGCTGATCCATGGGCCATGCTTTGAGTAGGATGTGCCTAGAGCTGTACTGTGCCAAGTCGTATATGTGCTTGGACAATCTACTGAGTAGCAGGAAAACATACCAGAGTTTTTTACTTGTATTTACTTTTCATCTAAAAGACTACTAAACCTGCATTATTCTCTCAGTTAGTCCCTGTCAAATTGTCATAATTCTTATTGGTTGACTTTGGTCTCATTTACCTTTGATTTTTAATTCTATGTTTCAATGCCATCATACAGTAATTTAACTTTCTTTTGGTTGGTAGATCTACAAATCATAACATATGTATAGAGTCATACAACCGCCACCAAATTAGGATACAAAAATGTTATATAGCCATAACACTTCCCTTGAGTTACCTCTTTATAGCTACCCCTTTCTCCACCCATAATTCCTAGCAACAGGTCTCTTAGTTCAGTTCAGTTCAGTTCAGTCGCTCAGTCGTGTCCAACTCTTTGCGACCCATGAATCGCAGCACACCAGGCCTCCCTGTCCATCACCAACTCCCCGGAGTTCATTCAGACTCACGTCCATCCAGTCAGTGATGCCATCCAGCCATTTCATCCTCGGTCGTCCCTTTCTTCTCCTGCCCCCAATCCCTCCCAGCATCAGAGTCTTTTCCAATGACTCAACTCTTCGCATGAGGTGGCCAAAGTACTGGAGTTTCAGTTTTAGCATCATTCCTTCCAAAGAAATCCCAGGGTTGATCTCCTTCAGAATGGACTGGTTGGATCTCCTTGCAGTCCAAGGGACTCTCAAGAGTCTTCTCCAACACCACAGTTCAAAGCATTAATTCTTCGGTACTCAGCCTTCTTCACAGTCCAAGTCTCACACCCATACATGACTACTGGAAAACCGTAGCCTTGACTAGACGGACCTTAGTCGGCAAAGTAATGTCTCTGCTTTTGAATATGCTGTCTAGGTTGGTCATATCTTTTCTTCCAAGGAGTAAGTGTCTTTTAATTTCATGGCTGCAGTCACCATCTGCAGTGATTTTGGAGCCCAGAAAAATAGTCTGACACTGTTTCCACTGTTTCCCCATCTATTTCCCATGGAGTGATGGGACCAGATGCCATGATCTTCATTTTCTGAATGTTGAGCTAAAGGCCAACTTATTCACGCTCCTCTTTCACTTTCATCAAGAGGCTTTTTAGTTCCTCTTCACTTTCTGCCATAAGGGTGGTGTCATCTGCATATCTGAGGTTATTGATATTTCTCCCTGCAATCTTGATTCCAGTTTGTGTTTCTTCCAGCCCAGCGTTTCTCATGATGTATTCTGCATAGAAGTTAAATAGGCAGGGTGACAATATACAGCCTTGACGCACTCCTTTTCCTATTTGGAACCAGACTGTTGCTCCATGTCCAGTTCTAACTGTTGCTTCCTGGCCTCCATACAGATTTCTCAAGAGGCAGGTTAGGTGGTCTGGTATTCCCATCTTTCAGAATTTTCCACAGTTTATTGGGATCCACACAGTCAAGGGCTTGGCATAGTCAATAAAGCAGAAATAGATGTTTTTCTGGAACTCTCTTGCTTTTTTGATGGTCCAGCAGATGTTGGCAATTTGATTTCTGGTTCCTCTGCCTTTTCTAAAACCAGCTTGAACATCAGGAAGTTCATGGTTCATGTATTGCTAAAGCCTGACTTGCAGAATTTTGAGCATTACTTTACTAGCGTGTGAGATGAGTGCAATTGTGCAGTAGTTTGAGCATTCTTTGGCATTGCCTTTCTTTGGAATTGGAATGAAAACTGACCTTTTCCTGTCCTATGGCCACTGTTGAGTTTTCCAAATTTGCTGGCATATTGAGTGCAGTACTTTCACAGCATCATCTTTCAGGATTTGAAATAGCTCAACTGGAGTTCCATAACCTCTGCTAGCTTTGTTTGTAGTGATGCTTTTTAAGGCTCACTTGACTTCACATTCCAAGATGTCTGGCTCTAGATGAGTGATCACACCATCATGATTATCTGGGTTGTGAAGATCATTTTTGTACAGTTCTTCTGTGTATTCTTGCCATCTCTTCTTAATATCTTCTGCTTCTGTTAGGTCCATACCATTTCTGTCCTTTATCGAGCCCATCTTTGCATGAAATCTTCCCTTGGTATTTCTGATTTTCTTGAAGAGATCTCTGGTCTTTCCCATTCTGTTCTTTTCCTCTATTTCTTTGCATTGATCACTGAAGAAGTCTTTCTTTTCTCTTCTTGCTATTCTTTGGAATTCTGCATTCAGATGCTTATATCTTTCCTTTTCTCCTTTGCTTTTCACTTTTCTTCTTTTCACAGCTATTTGTAAAGCTTCCCCAGACAGTCATTTTGCTTTTTTGCGTTTCTTTTCCATGGGGATGGTCTTGATCCCTGTCTCCCGTACAATGTCACAAACCTCATTCCATAGTTCATCAGACACTCTATCTATCAGATCTAGGCCCTTAAATCTACTTCTCACTTCCACTGTATAATCATAAGGGATTTGATTTAGGTCATACCTGAATGGTCTAGTGGTTTTCCCTACTTTCTTCAGTTTAAGTCTGAATTCTGTAATAGGGAGTTCATGACCTGAGTCACAGTCAGCTCCTGGTCTTGTTTTTGTTGACTGTATAGAGCTTCTTCATCTTTGGCTGCATAGAATATAATCAATCTGATTTCGATGTTGACCATCTGATGATGTCCATGTGTAGAGTCTTCTCTTGTGTTGTTGGAAGAGGGTATTTGCTATGACCAGTGCATTATCTTGGCAAAACTCTTTGCCCTTCTTCATTCCGTATTCCAAGGCCAAATTTGCCTGTTACTCCAGGTGTTTCTTGACTTCCTACCTACTGCTGTGGATTTATCTTGTCAGAAAGTGAAAGTGAAGTCGCGTAGTTGTGTCCAACTCTTTGCAACCCCATGGACTGTAACCTACCAGGCTCCTCTGTCCATGGGATTCTTCATTCAAGAATACTGCAGTGGGTTGCCATTTCTTTCTCCAGGGATCGTACCCAGGTTGCCCACATTGCCGGCAGAGGCTTTACTGACTGAGACATGAGGGAAGCCTTGTCCTGTCAAGAATTTCTTAAAAATCGAGTCATACAAGGCATGACTTTGGAGACTGACTTCTTTTACTCAGCATAATTCCTATGAAATTTGTTCATATTGCTGTGTGTATTAATAGTTTGTTTATTGCTGAGTAGTATTCTATTGTGTGATGAAACCATAGTTTATCCATTTACTCAATGAAATCTCTCTGAGTTGTTTCCAATTTAGAAAATTATTTTAAAAAGAGCAATTTAAACATTTGTGTGCAGGTTAGGTGAACATAATTTTCATTTATTTAGGGTAGATTTTCAAGAGTGAAATTGCCAGATCATATGGTAAATATATGTTTGACTTTATAAGAAGCTATCAACTTTTTTGAGAATAACTATCATTTTGCACTTTCCCAGCAATACAGAAGAGAGCTTGTGGCTCTGTATTCTTGCCAATGGCTGTTATTGCTGGTATTTTTTGTTTTAGAATCCTAATAGGTGTATTGTGGTATCTCACTGTGATTTTTAATTTGCATTTTCTTAATGGCTAATGACAGTAAGTATCTTTCCTTGTGCTTATTTCTTTCTCCCCATTCTTACAACTTTTTTTTTTTGTAAATTATCTGTTCTTCACACTTTTGCCATTTTTTGAAATTGAGTCAAGTCATTATTTTCTTATTGTTGGGTTTAAAAACTCATTATGTATTCTGGATTCAAGTTCTTTATTAGAAATGTAATTTGAAAAATTTTTCTTTGCATTTCTTATCCTCTCCATTTAATAATGTGATATACTGAATTTCATTAATGTGAAGCTACATTAACTTGATTAATTCATTACATTATCCAGGTTAGGAAGTGGACAAAATAGACAAACATCATTATTAATAAGATGCCTGTGAAGGAAATTGGCTGAGAAATTAGTAATAAGGCAGGTACAAGAGAACAAGAAAATGGCACAGTTGATACTTTTGTCCCTCATAGTAGCTTTTTAGCTAACAAATTATGAAAAAATTGCTGTCTAGGGAAGTGATCTAGTACATATATATATTTGTAAATGTGCCATTTTAACAAGAAGTGTAAAAGCAATGGCTTTTGAAAGATATTTATGCCATGGAGAAAGCTTTTGAAAATCCATACTAGGAAAATGCAGAGTGATTTTATTGCTAAAAGTAATGCAGATATTTTGTCAGTTTGAAGTCTCATATCCAAACAATTAAAAATTTTGAAATAGAGGATTCCCAAACTTGTTTTGATATATAACAGTGGAGGAAATTGAACTGTGCCTATTTTTTTAACCAGTAGAAAACTGTAACATCTTCAATTTATTTCCTCAAACAACTGAATGGCATTAAGGAAGATACAGAATTCTAGGTACATTTCAATAGAAACTGTGCAGAATTATGGGTGGAGTTGAAATATTGCTTGTATGATGTTATAAGTGCAGACAGTGATGTACTTCTTCCATATAAATATCCTTTCCTTTGAAAAATGTCTTTTTCAACTGTGACAGCCAGGAAAGATCAAGAATCTAAATAAATTGAAGTTATCACTATACTTTTGAATTAGTATACCTTTAAGTGTTAAACCAAAGCTTTTATTTTTATTTTTTACATTTTTCTTCAGCTTTATTGATGTATTGAAGAAGAGAATGACAACCAACTCCAGTATTCTTGCTGAAAAATCCTATAGACAGAGGAGCCTAGCAGGCTACAGTCCATGAGATCACAAAGAGTTGAACGTGACTTAGTGACTGAGCATAGCACACCATTGATTTACATTGTGTTAGTTTCAGATACATCGAAGGTGATTCATTTATATACACATATACATGTATATATATATATATCCATTCTTTTTGGTTCTTTTCCCTGATAGATTATTACAAAAATTTGAATACTATATAGTTATCTGAGAAACCAAGGTTTTAAAAAGAACAGAGCATTTTCAATATGTTTTCCCTAAAAATGCATTACCACTGAAAGTATATTTTCTGAAATCAAAAGATTTTGTACATCATAGGACAAAGAAAACCATTTTAAGAATATATATTTCTTCCCATTTCATTCTGTTGAAATATCTATTTGTGCATGTGCTAAGTCATTTCAGTCATGTCTGACCCTTTGCGACCTTATGGACTGTTGCCTGCCAGGCTCTTCTGTCCGTGAGGTTCTCCAGGCAAGAACACAGGAGTGGGTTGTCATACCCTCCTCCAGGGGATCTTCCCACCCCAGGGGTCAAACTCTCCTCTCCTATAGCTCCTGCATTGCAGGCGGGTTCTTTACTGCTAATTCTCCTGAGAAGCACATTTGTGTGTGTGTGTGTGTATTCACAAATGTTTATGTATATATATATATATATGCACATAATTATACATAAATATTAGTGTGATAGTGTGATGTATAATAAGAAATATATATTTGGTCTTTGTCCAGACCCTCCAGAGTTCCAAAAAGCCTCAGAATTTCCTGAGAAGAAGCTGCTGATATCTTTTGCTATGCTAATGAGATGACTTCTGGAATGCCCCTAGGTCACCCAAGAATGGGAGCTGGTCACCAGAATAAGTTGTCAAATGATTATAGGGTTTCAGCCCCACTCTTGACCACTGAAGAAGGGAAAGGGCTGTGGAAACTGAATTCAATCACAGACTACCGATGATTTAATCTGTCATGCATATGTATTAAAGCCTCCATAAAAAAAGAAAGAAAAAAAAAAAAAGGATGAGGGTCAGAAAAATTCTGAGATGGTGAACCAGTGAAGAGTTCAGAAAAGAACAGTCTCTGGAGAATGCATGGAAGCTCCAAGCCCCTCTCCCACACCTTGTCCTATGCATCTCTTTCATGTGATGTTCTTGAGCTATACTGTTTAATAATAAGCTAGTAACCTAGTAAGTGAGCATTTACCTGAGTTCTGTGACCCACTCTAGCAAATTAATCAAATCTGAGGAGAAGGTTATGGGAACCTCTTGGGAACCTCTGATCTATATTTGGTTAGTTGGAAACCCAAGTGACTACCTGGACTTGTGAGTTGCATCTAAATTGGGGGCAGTCTCTTGAGACTGAGCCCTTACCCTGTGGATTCTGATGCTATCTTTGCATTGTTTGGAAATAAGTAAAAAACCCACACACATCGGAAGTAGAATTGGGATCAGAAGTGTAAATGTATAGCATAAATCAGTTTGTAACGATTTTATTGATTGTTGATAAGGGTGAGTCATCACCTCTCAGTGAGTTTTGAGATGCCTAAACATTCAGTATTCTTGGGAACAGTGGATCTTCCTATGAATTTTGTTTGAATATGCTGGAGAGGTAAAGACAAAAGAGAGAGAAGGCATGGGATATAGGCAAATGTCATGGAGTCCACTCTGAAGCCTTCTATTATAGGCTGAAAGAACTGAGCCTGAGGGTAAACACGAAAGGGGAGATTTGCAACTTGAACATAACATTGAGCCTGCTTTCACATATACTGAATTATAATGAGAGGGTCAAAGATACACCACTTAAACAACCTCTTACTCTGTAATTTTGCCAAGAACTTTCTTTTTGGTTGAACTTTCAATATTCTCTAGAAGACTCTACCTTGATAAGAATAATCTGTATTATTTTGGATGCAGACAGCAGGATAAAGATACCTGTACCTGTTTAGTCAAAATATCTATAAATGCCACGGCCACCAGACCAGATGGGCCCAAAGGTCAGATGCAGGATATTCTCTCTTTCTATAAAGAGTGGTGGGATAATATAAACTGAATTTAATCAAGACAACAGAAATATTTGTGTGATTCTAATTAAACACAAATACTAAAAATTTTGAAGTCACGTAGAGAACCATAGTTGAAATATTTGATTTGAGAAGATGATACCCTTAAATTTATAAATTAATGATTTTCCCAGCTTAAAGAATTTAATTTCTTAAAAATAGGAAGTAAAATTTACCTTGCCCCATATGGTTTTGGTTAGGCCTCAATATTACTTATGTACACAATTTTTAAAAAAAAGAACAATAGAAATAACAGGCCAAAAATGTAATGGATAAGATCACAACAAAGTGTGGAAAATTCTGAAGAAATGGGAATACCAGAACACCTGACCTGCCTCTTGAGAAATCTGTATGCAGGTCAGGAAGCAACAGTTAGAACTGGACATGGAACGACAGACTAGTTCCAGATAGGAAAAGGAGTATGTCAAGGCTATATATCTTCACCCTGCTTACTTAACTTATATGCAGAATGCATCATGAGAAACACTGGGCTGGAGGAAGAAAAGCTGGAATCAAGGTTGCCGGGAGAAATATCAATAACCTCACATATGCAGATGATACCACCCTTATGGCAGAAAGCGAAGAATTAAAGAGCTTCTTGGTAAAAGTGAAAAAGGAGAGTGAAAAATTTGGCTTAAACGTCAATGTTCAGAAAACTAAGATCATGGTATCGGTTCCCATCACTTCATGGGAAATAGATGGGGAAACAGTGGAAACAGTGACCGACTTTATTTTGGGAGCTCCAAAATTACTATAGTTGGTGACTGTAGCCATAAAGTTACAAGATGCTTACTCCTTGGAAGGAAAGTTATGACCAACCTAGATAGCATATTAAAAAGCAGAGACAGTATTCTGCCAACAAAGGTCTGTCTCATCAAGGATATGACTTTTCCAGTAGTCATGTACGGATGTGAGTGTTGGACTATAAAGAAAGCTGAGCACCGAACAATTGATGCTTTTGAACTGTGGTGTTGGAGAAGACTTTTGAGAGTCGCTTGGACTGCAGGGAGATCCAACAAGTCCATCCTAAAGGAGATTAGTCCTGAGTGTTCGTTGAATGGACTAATGTTGAAGCTGAAACTCCAATACTTTGGCCACCTGATGTGAAGAACTGACTCACTGGAGAAGGCCCTGATGCTGGGAAAGATTGAAGGCAGAATGAGAAGGGGATGACAGAGGATGAGATGGTTGGAACTCTAGGAGTTGGTGATGGACAGGGAAGCCTGGCATGCTACAGTCAATGTGATCACAGAGAGTTGGACACGATTGAAGCGACTTAGCAGCAGCAGCAGCAGCAGTCCTATAGTACTATTAAATTAATAAATACATACTCCAGTGTGTCCAGAGAGCATAATGTTAGAAACAAAACAATAATTTATTCATTCCCTTCACTATTTCTAAAAGTTCTCAAAATCTATTTTATATAACCATTTGAGAGGTGTTTTCAACATCTTGTAGCTCAATGTTGGGCCTATTTTATGGATGGCAACAGAGACCGAGCATTATGTTCAAGATTAAAGAAAAATGGGAAAGACAAATGAAGAGAATCTAGGAGGAAAATAAAACACAAAGTAAAATTTGTTGGTCCTTATCTCTTTCCAGATTTTTGATTTCTTAGGACTGTGTCCTATAACATTATACTCCATCAGAAAAGCATCACATCTCCCAAATATTTTAAAAATCAGTCTCCTGCCCCCTCTCCGTTCCTGTTTTCCTCCCAGCCCCAGCTCATACCCTCGTCTTCTGTGAACGGTAGGCCCCTGTTCACATGTTGGGGAACTCAGGCTCTCAGGGTGTTTGTCACTGTCATGTTCTGATTGTTGGTCTACAGCACCCAGACTTTGTTCCATCTTTGGCACACAGACATTGAAATGAAACGGAATGTCGGAAAATCCAGGTTGCCTTTATAACAAAGAACATGTTGCCTCTTTAGTGAACAATGGAGCACGATGAATAGCTATTCAGTTTTTTGTAGCACTTCCAGCACTGGATAAAGCAAAAATCTGGCCAACGTTGAGAGTGGCCATCTCTTTTGTAGCCAGTACAGGAATGGTTAATTACTTTGCAGTTCTCCAAGAAGCAACTATGAGCCAGCTCCTGCCACCACATCCCCACCAGAAACAAAACTGACAGATCGCACTCCACCGCTGAAACAGATGTTTGCTTACAGGGCTGACAAAGCGAACGTAAACTGTAGAGGCTTTCTTCTCTGCCGAAGCCCCAAAGAGGCATAGAGGTGAAAAGAACACCTTCCCTTTGGAAGGACATACACATATACACCACCCCACAACACCACCGCCACCGCCACTGCAAAAACTAAACCCTAGTATTCTTTCGCCTCATAAACTATTGCAAAATCTTCAGCTATGCAAGAGGGCATTCAGGTGAAGTTGAAATGTGGCCCTGTGCTTTTCCACAAGCATAAAGAATAATAGACTTTACAGTATTGGAGTGGACAGGGAAGAGAAGAAAATGCTTCCATCTGAACCTGTTTCTGACTTACAGCTTTTTCAAACCACTCATTTTTAGAACAGAGGGAGGCAGAACATTTATTCATATGTTGAAAAGTCATAAGACCAGAAGAAAGCTATTTTAAAAATTAAATAGAGAAGATAAGAGAAAAGCAGGTCTGTTAGTGAAGATTCAAGACCTGGATATGTGTCCTTTGGCTCAGCAGAGCTATGGTCACTGGCAATGTGCCTACTCAAGATGCTAATGAGATGAAAGCAGGGGCAAGTTCAGGGAGACCCCAGTGGCTGCCAAGATGAGAGCAGAAATGGGGTACAGAAAGGGGGAGTGTGAGCTGAAAGTTATGGAAACCAACTTTGCTTCAGTTGCTATTCTACTTGGGTATATTATTGCAAAACAGCTCTAGCTTCCTCATGGCTTCATATATTTAAAAACTCAATTAGATCAAATTATAGCTAGAACTTGCTATGCATCATGGAAGTGCTGACCCTTGTAGAAGAGCAAGATGTCTGACTTGCTTTTAGAACTGTGCAAAACTTTGATTGTGTTCTCTGTGACTAAAGCGAGCCTCTACCATCACCATCTGCCTATACCATTTGTTTCCCTGGTGGCTCAGATGGTAAAGAATTTGCCTGCATTGTAGGAGACCTGGGTTCAATCCTTGGGTTGGGAAGATCCCCTGGAGAAGGGAATGGCAACCTCCAGTATTCTTACATGGAGAATTCCATGGACAGAGGAGCCTGGTAGACCCCAGTCCATGGGGTCACAAAGATTCAGAAATGACTGAGCAACTTTCACTCACTATCAGCTGATGGAGGTGTGTGGGGGAAATACACGGCAAAGAGGAATTGTTTGCTTTATAAAGATTCTGGAGGCCTGGAGAAGAGGGCGACTTTCAAACTTGGTCTCAGTTAACATTTGTGTTACTTGATTGATCAGGATAATTGACTTGTCTCCAGTTTGTATCATTTTTCTGAAATCAGTTAAGTGTTCTGTTTAGCATGTGAGTCCCTTTTCCTCATCAGTTTCCTATTTTGTTTTACAGGCTTTCTCTTCCCCTTTCTACTAAATTTAATACTTCCTCTTTCTAACCCACTGTATAATCCAATTCTTTTTATTACTTTGCTATTTCTTTCAGTGCCTATCCCATCTTTATACGTGCCCATTCTGTCTTCTTCATCTGCTGTTTTACTTAGGGGATCTTATTAAGTCACCAGGGCTCAGCTGCCACCTGCTGTGCATATTAATGACCCCTCAGGCTCCGCCACCCCCCTTCCTAACTCTCCCCTGGTTGCATGTTTCTACCTTCCTCTTGCGTCTCAGATGGGCAGCAAATGAGGTCAATATGCTCCAGACATACAGGGGTGGGGGGTGGAGGGTGGGGAGTGGGGTGCTTCAGAAAACAGTTTATTGTTTGTATTTTTCCCACAGTATCTTTTCCTTACCAGTTTTCTGTTCAGATGGTCAGTAACTCTTTTTATTCCAACATCAATCCTAAAGGAAAACAACACTGAATATTCATTGGAAAGACTGATGCTGAATCTGAAGCTCCAATACTTTGGACACTTGATGGAAAGAGCTAACTCATTAGAAAAGACCCTGATGCTGGGAAAGATAGAAGGCAGGAGGAGAAGGGGGCACCAGAGGATAAGATGGTTGGATGGCATCACAACAGACATGAATTTGAGCAAGCTCTAGGAGATGGTAAAGGACAGGAAGGCCTGGTGTGCTATAGTCCACGGGGTTGCAAAGAATCAGACACAATTTGAAGAACTGAACAACATTTAAAATTTGGAGATCATTTCACTTCTCCGTGTTTACACAGTCCCTTGACAACTAGTCTTTTTAAAAATCTTCCAACCTCTTCCTCTCTGATATTTTCTCGTGAGCTGATATATTTATCACATACTTTTCATATTATCCTCTCTGACAGTATTTGCTGAGCCCCATAAAATTGCCTTATCATGGCATTGTTTTGGGGGAACCCAGCAGAAGATTGAACATATTTTCTCTTTACTGTCAAGAGCTGAAAAAAAAACAGGCAAATGGAAAATTACGAAATGTGACTTATTCTCTTCTTAAATAGCATGGTTCTATCCCTTTTAACTTCATTTTTTCAAGTACCTATTGTGTTCACTCAATTCTCTTGTCCTCTGGGTTTTCCCACAGGCTCTTTTTGTCATTTCCAGTGAAATGTTCATAGCTGAAACATGTCTCCTCCTGTGTAACTGTGTATATCCTTTTTGTCTGATTCATGTTCATACCAGGAAAATCAAGCCCTGGATGTTTGAAATGTAAACATTGTTTCTTGGTGATCCAAATCATCAATTATCATGCCTCTAGTTATACATAAAATTTTGATTCCTCAGTTTGGACTCTTTTCGCTTGAACATTTTAGATGAACTGATGTATATTTCTGGTGATTGACATAGCTATTGTTCTGTTTGGATACTCTGCCCTGAAGGAACTGGCCTTTGGAGTCTTATTTTTCTGGGATCTGATGATTCATCACCTTTACTGTGGTTTACACCAAAAAGTGGGTAGGTCAGGCGATGGAGTAGAACTCCATTCACTGCCAGGCTTCAGGGTATCAGTTTTAATGATGGATGAAAGTTCTCAGCACAAATAGCTTCTGTTATCCTCAGATCTTAAAAAAAAAAAAAAAAAAAAAAGACCTCTTGCAAATATTTACTCCAGTTCTCTAGTGGGAATCTCCTACAAATCAAGCTTTACTTTAAAGGAAAAGCTGTTCTCTGAAAATGTGCTTCTGAAATTGCTTCTGTTAATATTCTATAATGTGTCAACATCCATAATTGGAAATTTTATCCCTACTTTATGGATGTGAAAAGTGCAGAAGACTGGATCCATGTTCCATGATGACAGGATTTGGTGCTCTACTATGGTGGCTTATAAATAATAAATTATTTTGCTTGTGTGATTGTATATCCATGACCTAATATATTAACCACAGGGTGACATATTTTTTATTTAACCCAGATGTCTGGAGGTGGTACTTTGCTCTAAAAAATGAGCATGGAACTTGGACTTTTAGATTTGAAGGGAAGTTGGTGATGCTGCTGTGGGGAACTGATAGTCATCCTGAGTGTTCACGATCGGCTCTGTTTACGACCATTCTTGGCAGAATTAAAACTAGAACTCAGGGGTTGTCACTTCTGTTCACTGTTCTGCTTAGAAACACAACTATTAATTTTATTCTCTTTGTCTTGGGATACTGTTATAAGAATTTCTTTGAAGTGCTGAGTGTCTTGCCTGCAATTTAAAACTCATTTGAAAATTGACAATAAGTAATATGTCATTTTTAAACTATAAGTTTCACAGTTTATCTTTTTCCATCTTGGTACTTAACAATTATCCCAATAAAATGAGAAAATATTTTTACCTGTGGAACTTATTGAAACAAATGTCCCACATTTTATTGTTAATTCTCACAACGAATCACATACAACACAAATATCTATGCATTTTTTCCTACTGTCAAAAGTGTAGGAAATGAACTTTATGGGAATCCTCACAGTCCAAATGCCTGTATAGTGTATGATCTAAGTATCTGGATGTTGGAAGTAAACTGAATTTGTATCCTGGCTCTGTGATGGTTAATTTTATGTATTAACTTGGTGAGGTCTTGGAACCCAGTTTTGATCAATCAGTGGTCTAGCTGTTGATGTGAGGGTACTTTTAAGATGTAACATTTAAATCTTTAATGTTCAAGTAAAGTTGGTTACCTTCTGAAAAGTGATAGGCCTTATCCCATCAGTTGAAGACCTAAGAGAAAAGACTAGCATCCCTCAAGAAGAGGGAGTTCTGCTAGCAGAGCTTCTTCAGACGTGAATGAAAACACTGACTCTTCCCTGGGTCTTCAGCCTATCCTGAAGATTCAGACTTGCCTGCCCCATCAAACATGTAATCCAGTTTCTTAAATCTCTCATAAATATACACATCTTGCTGCTCTGAGGATTGCTTTCTAATACAGGTTCCGTCATTTCATAGCCAGTTGACTTTGAGCGAGTTATCTAATTTTCTGTGCATAAATGTCTTCATTTCTAAAATGTACCTACATCACTGGGGTGTCATAGTGATTAAATGACTCAGTGTAAATAAGATTCTCAGAACAGTGCCTTACACAAGGTTAAGTCCTAGATATAATTGCTGTTATTGTTCACTGTTGTTGTTTAGTTGCTAAGCCATGTCCCACTCTATTGAGACCCTATGGACTGTAGCCTGCCAGATTCCTCTGTCCGTGGGACTTCCCAAGGCAGGAATACTGGAGTGGATTGCCATTTTCATCTTCAGGGCATCTTTCTGATCCAGGGATTGAACCGGTGTTTCCTGCATTGGCAGGCAGATTCTTTGCCACCAGGGAAGCCCATTGTTATTGTTATGTATAATATACATAATACTATTATATATCATAAGACTTATTACTTTTAACCAGAGGTAGCAAAATCCTATGACCTGTAAGAGGTTTGGGGAGTGGTGTCTGTTAATTCAGCAGCAAGTTTTATTAAGTACTTACTCTGTGCCAAGCTCTCTGTCAGAAACTAGATTTCACAGTGGTGAGCAAAGCAGAGAAGCTTTCACTCAAGGAGAGTTCACAGGGCGGTGGGGAAGAAAAACCAACATAGAAATAAATATATAATTTCAAATTGCATTGTGTAATTTATCAGAAAACCCATGAGTTTTATGAGAGAACCATCTAGAGGTTTCATATTAAAGGTGGGGCAAGAACTCAAGTCAGGCCTCTCCAACTTGGAGTCTGAAGCCACAGGTTGAGTGTGATTTAGCCAGAGGGGAGGACTGGAAGGAAGTGGACTAGAAGAACTGTGGGTATCTGAACTGAAGCAAAAAGGAAGTCTAGACACTTAAGGGGGAAAGGGAAGAGGGAGTTGGGGCAAAGAAGTGGTTGCAATTGGGACTGGATGTACTTCAGTTTGTGAAAAAAGCCAACGGAGTAAAAATCTCATTGTAAAGATTTATACATTATCCCATCGTAACATGTATTATTCTGAAATCTATTATTGACCTTTCTTGTTGTCTTTAATACTTATACCTATCTTTTTTCTTTTCCATATTGACTAAATTATGATTTTTACTTCATATGAGATCTTATCTCTCTTCTGTTTTTTCTTTTCTTTATCATTTTCTACCTATTAAAAACTTTTTTCATCAATGTGAAACCTGGCATCTGGTTTCATGTTCCCAGCTAGCTGGGGACCTGGTCCTTTTAATGCTATCATTTCTTGTGAGAGACGTCCTTGAAGAATGTTCTTTCAATGCATTTGTCCACTCTAGCATGTACATATCCATATCTAATTTTAGAGAGACAGGAAAATGAGGGTAGAAGTTTGAGCCTGAGACAAAAATTAAGAAAGACTTTTTGTGTCTTTATTTAAAAATTTTGTTTTGCAGACAGTACTGTATTAAATATCTTTTAAATTAGTCCTGCTGAGTCAGATTGCTACTAATGGATTTTTGCTTTGGGGGAAGCTGGCATCTCTGCTTTCCCCACTGATTACTATTTATTATATTGCCTTTGCTTTTCAAAGTCAGCCCTGAGATCACAGAGCTTTGTTTATCCACAACCTGATGACTCAATGATAATTTTGAGAAATATTTTCCAAGATGCCATCTTTTCATGATTCCTATGTATAGGGAGTTTATGGTTATGAATGGAAACGTTCAGTTGACTCTGATCTATGGCTCGTTACGAATGTGGAACATTTGGCGTGTGTGTTGATCTTCCTGCCTTTTCCGCAGTGCACCTCTTCCATGATTCATGTGTGAACAGGAGGCTGTTTCTCTTCAGTCTCTCCTTAAATCTCATCTCATATGCCTCACAATTAGAGTCAGTGGAGGAGGTGAGCTCGATGGAGACCACTGAGTGATTTTACATGCCGTGGGCTGCCAGCACATTGTGACTCCCTGGGGATCCCTGGAGCCCATTACCAACCTAGTGAATCACTCACTCTGTTTGCTTTTCCACAAAAAAAGAAATGTGCAGCTGCTTACTTCTGCCATAGACTTTGGAATTTTGTTCCCTTTTCCATCTGCCTTTTGTGTAAAGAAATTCTGCCTGAATAATTACTTGTCTGTCCCCTTTGCTCGTTCCCAACATCATCATTCTTCAACCTTCTGTTTCCAATTAGTTCTTATCTCAAATGGCTTATTGGCATCAATCTGTTCTCAGCATCACCAAAGTGCACAATACTACCCTGAAACATGGGGGAACCTTAAAAAGGCTAAAACTTACTGGTCAGTCCAACGGAGTCTCTGATTTCACTTGAGCGTTTTCCTTTTCTCAGGAAACCTGAGATAGGAGATGGTGTGGAGACGTGTTATTGATACAGCACATTTTAGAGCGAAATGACATGTGTCAGCCTTGCAGAGACTGTGTAAGGCCTGTGAAAATAGTCATTGTTGGACATCTGGTGTCGAAAAGAGCTGATTCAAAATAAGTTCCCAGTGTTAAATCATGGTGTAGACAGCTACTGAGCAGCTGTCCACTGCTGGAGAGGGTGCCCTGCTTGAGACCTGCTTGTCTGTGCTTGCAGCTTAAGCCTTGGTAGTCATTTCATTATGCACGACTTTGTGCCACAGGAACATGGTTACACAGGCCAATGGAACCCTGCTGGCATTACTAGCCAGCTAGGCATGAAGAGTGGTAATAAGATCAGGTAAGAAAAACAGGGTTACTGAGCTTGGTTGGTTGAACTAAGGCATGAATAAGCCCAAGGATACGTGTTTCATGACTGTATAGTTGCCTATGTTCAGAAAAAGGGGGCTTTAAGGCTTATCTGTCCTTCTGTTTTCTATAGAAACTGACATCCAAGAGTATTACATGGTTTTTCCAAAGTCATAGCTAATTAATGGTAGAATTAGAGTTCCTGTTTTGTTTGCTTTTTTTTTTTTTAAATTTCCTAGTAATGTGCTTAGTCTAATGAATCACATTGCCAAGACTGTGTCTGGGAGAAACAGTGTAACTCATCAGTCAAAGCCAGACTTTACGTTCTATGAAGGATTAGAATTGCCATTCTCAAGGCTTCCTTGGTGGCTCAGATGAGAATACTCCTGTGATGCAAGAGACCCCGGTTCAATCCTTAGGTTGGGAAGATCCCCTGAAGAAAGAAATAGCTATCCACTCCAGTATTCTTGCCTGGAGAATTCCATGGACAGAGGAGCCTGGTGGGCTACTGTCCATGGGATCACAAAGAGTCAGACACAACTAAGTGACTAACACATTCATGTTCACATCATCGCTTTGCCCCAAGATAAATGACAATCCTTAGCACATAGGAGACCTATTTTTTTGAGAGACTGGAACATGCCCAGCCATTCAGTGGAGTCCGACTCTTTGTGACCTCCATGGACTGTATGTAGCCTGTCAGGTTCTTCTGTCCATGGGATTTCCCAGGTGAGAACAGGGGAGTGGGTTGCCATTTCCTTCTCCAAGGGATCTTCCCAACCCAGGGATCAAATCCACATCTTCTGTATCTCCTGCATTGGCAGGCAGGTTCTTTACTACTGAGACACCTGGGAAGGAAAAATTGGAGAAATGAATCTTTTGCAGTAAGAAACGAGCATGTGTTGAGTGTCTCCTATGGGCCAGACACTTTTCACAAGGATTTGATTATCATTTTGATAAGTGGTTCCTGGGATAGTTCCATCTTCCTGGAATCTAGACTCTACCAAGAAGCCACTTTATCGGAGATTTTCTCTGGTCACAGAACCAGCCCAAAAGGAATTTAAAAGTGTAGTTACCTAGATATTTTTAAAAAGTCCAGGGAATTTGACTCTGACATTACGGATTTGGGAATCACTGAAAATTTGGAATTGGATTTTAACTCTCATTTTAGATGTGTTTGGTTGGGGTTGCCTGGAATATCATAAGACCTGTCTTCCTGGTCATCCTTTCAAAGCCCACCTTTAAACCCTTCTTCACTGTAGATGTGACTGGTCTGCCTTCCATGCCACTCCCTTTTCCTGCCCCATCTCTCTTTGCCTTAAAAGAGCCAGACTCTACCAGTCCCACTGGACCTGTAAGACGGGGGTTTACTGAGAGCCTTTCTCTGAGATAGTGTAAGGCCACAGACACACATGTGGCTGGCCTGACATCCTCCGCATATACTTCCTGGGATCTTCTGACACCAGTTCTGTTATTCTTCTGGCTTGTGAGACAAGAAGAGGCTTTCTAAGGGTGAATGTCTGTCAAGATAACAGTGTGGTCCTTCTGGCTGTCAGTGTGTCCAGTGCTTATGGTGAGGGGTGAAGACGTGTAACCCAGAACATGCTGAGCTGACTGGAATTCCTTCCCTTCCCTTATCTCCCCATGCTAGAGGGAAAAGATGGTATTAAGAGTTGCTTGAGTTTTCATTTACACTCTGTCAGCTTCAATAAAGTGGTACATTCATATCAAAGGGGATAAAATGTTATTTTACTTTCTCTAGAATAAAAAGTTAACTTTAAACAAAGAGATAGTTATTATTTACACATAAAGAAACTGGGGTTTAAAAAGGTGTGTGTGTGTGTGTGTGTCTGTGGTTTCAAACTTCCTCAACTAGTGAATAGGAGAAGCCAGAATGAAAATACAGGTTGATTTAATTCAGAAATCCACATTCTTTCTTCGACACCACAATGCCTTTACATGAGAGAAGATAACATATGAGAGACAATACTGTCCCCTTCTTGCTGTTAATTAATAAGATAAAAGGGAAGAAATTTGCAAAATTATAGCCGTTTTCATTTACACAATTGCCTGAGAGAAAGGGAACAAGTAAAGGCATTGTTCATTCGTATTTACATATAGGTGTGTAAGTGTGCCGTGCTTAGTCATTCAGGGTGTCCAACTCTTTGTGACCCCATGGGCTGTAGCCAACCAGGCTCCTCTGTCCATGAGGATTCTTCAGACAATACTGGAGTGGGTTGCCATGCCCGTCTTTGGGGGATCTTCTCAAACCAGAGATTGAACCCAGGTCTCCCACATTGCAGATAGATTCTTTACCATCTGAGCCACACTCAAAGTCAGCAAAATTTCATGACATGGTTATGCAAAGTGCTATTCTCATCGGTGCTCCCAGTTTTTTGAGATACTCCTTTATATTTTGAGACTCTTTCTCCAAAGGCAAAAAGTGATCTGGTGGTGTCCAGTGGTGGTCTGTTAAGAGGCCATTGTAAGCTCAATGCCTTAAAGAAATCAACGGATTTCGCACACTGCTACAGCTCCTGGATTGAATGGTCTACCAGATTTTAGTTTAAATAAAAATATGACTCCATAAAATTATCATGAAAATATCAGCAAAGTTTTTCAGAAAATTGCTCTAGGTAGAATTGTAAATCTTTTCATCAAAATCTATCTGAAAAGAAAAAACAAAAGTGGGTCCCATAGGCTTGTGGACAGAATAAAACTCATGATTATTATGGTTCACATATCTAGCCAGACAGGTATGTTTTCAACCTAAGCTTCTTATTTTCCTCTTTATATTAATATTTTTATATAGTTTTTAGCAATTAGAGACCACAATCCTTTAGAAACTGTGTGGAATGAAATAGAGTCTCTGCTTCTCTGAAGACAAAAGAAGACTCAGTTCTGAATTTGGGATTTCAGTGCTCAAAATACTGACTAGCTGTTGCTGATTGATTGGTTGATTATGTGATTGATAATTAGATGTGCATTGTGTTTTAGGCATGGTACATTCAAATGTCATTCTCTAGACAACTATTACCATCACCATTTTACAGACGAGGAAACTGAAGCTAAGAAAGCTGAAGCCACTTGCTCAAGTTCACTTACCTAATATTTGTCAGAAATGAGATTGCAACCCAGGTCTAACCACAAAGCTCTTGCAATGTTCAGTTGCATTTATTATTATAGAAAATATTTTCAAATTTTAAGCCAGTAAGATTTTTGTAAGTGAAAAGAAACAAAATCTCCTTTATAAGTGACATATCTGAAACTTGTCTTTCTATTATGCAAATTAGAGCTTTGAAATAACATTTTGGTGGTCTAAAATCTCCATGAAACTATGTAAACACAACAGTACAGCAAGACTTTAAATGTCCACACAATCTATATACCTATCAGCATACACTGTCTGAGGGGCAAAATCTTGATGTCTTTCATTTCAGTCACTCAATCATGTCTGACTTTGTGACCCCATGGATTGCAGGACTCCAGGCCTCCCTGTTCATCACCAACTCCCAGAGTTTCCTCAAACTCATGTGCATTGAGTCAGTGATATCATCCAACCATCTCATCCTCTGTTGACCTCTTCTCCTCACACTATCAGTCTTGCCAAGCATCAGGGTCTTTTCAAATGAGTCAGTTCTTCACATCAGGTGGCCAAAGTATGGGAGTTTCAGCTTCAACATCAGTCCTTCCAATGACTATTCAGGATGGATTTCCTTTAAGATGGATTGGTTGGAGTTCCATGCTGTCCAAGGGACACTCAAGAGTCTTCTCCAACACCACAGTTCAAAAGCATCAATTCTTTGGCGCTCAACCTTCTTCACAGTCCAACTCTCACATACATACATGACCACTGGAAAAACCATAGCCTTGACTAGATGGACCTTTGTTGGCAAAATAATGTCTCTGCTTTTCAATATGCTGTCGGGGTTGGTCATAGCTTTTCTTCCAAGCAGCAAGCATCTTTAACTTTCATGGCTTCAATCACCATCTGCAGTGATTTTGGAGCACCCCCTCCCCCAAAAAAAAATTCTGTCACTATTTCCATTGTTTCTCCATTTATTTGCCATGAAGTGATGAGACCGGATGCCATGGTCTTCATTTTCTGAATGTTGAGCTTAAGGCCAACTTTTTCACTCTCCCCTTTCTTTCACCAAGAGGCTCTTTAGTTCTTCTTCACTTTCTGCCATAAGGGTGGTATCATCTGCATATCTGAGGTTATTGATATTTCTCCCAGCAATCTTAATTCCAGCTTGTGTTTCTTCCAGTCCAGCGTTTCTCATGATGTACTCTGCATAGAAGTTAAATAAGCAGGGTGACAATATACAGCCTTGACGTACTCCTTTTCCTATTTGGAATCAGTCTGTTGTTCCATGTCCATTTCTAACTGTTTCTTCCTGACCTGTATACAGATTTCTGAAGAGGTAGGTCAGGTGGTCTGGCATTCCCATCTCTCTCAGAATTTTTCACGGTTTATTGTCATCCACACAGTCAAAGGCTTTGGCATAGTCAATAAAGCAGAAATAGATGTTTTTCTGGAATTCTCTTGTTTTTTCAATGATCCAGCAGATGTTTGCAATTGGATCTCTGGTTCCTTTGCCTTTTCTAAAACCAGCTTGAGCATCTGAAAATTCATGGTTCATGTACTGTTGAAGCCTGGCTTGGAAAATTTTGAGCATTACTTTGCTAGTGAGTGAGATGAGTGCAATTGTGCAGTAGTTTGAGCATTCTTCGGGACTGGAATGAAAACTGACCTTTTCCAGTCCTGTGGTCACTGCTGAGTTTTCTAAATTTGCTGGCATATTGAGTGCAGCACTTTCACAGCATCATCTTTTAAGATTTGAAGTAGCTCAACTGGAATTTCATCACCTCCACTAGCTTTGTTTGTAGTGATGCTTCCTAAGGCCCAGTTGACTTCATATTCCAGGATGTCTGGCTCTAGGTGAGTGATCACACCATCGTGATTAATGGGGTCATGAAGATCTTTTTGCACAGTTCTTCTGTGTATTCTTGCCACCTCTTCTTAACATCTTCTGCTTCTATAGGTCCATATCACTTCTGTCCTTTATTGAGCCCATCTTTGCATGAAATGTTCCCTTGGTATCTCTAATTTTCTTGAAGAGATCTCTAGTCTTTCCCATTTTATTGTTTTCCTCTATTTCTTTGCACTGATCACTGAGAAAGGCTTTCTTATCTCTCCTTGCTCTTCTTTGGAACACTGCATTCAAATGGATATATCTTTCCTTTTCTCCTTTGCTTTTTGCATTTCTTCTTTTCACAGTTATTTGTAAAACCTCCCCAGACAGCCATTTTGCTTTTTTTCATTTCTTTTTCTTAGGGATGGTCTTAATTTCTCTCTCCTGTACAATGTCATGAACCTCTATCCATAGTTCATCTGTCTATCAGATGTAGTCCCTTAAATGTATTTGTCACTTCCACTTTATAATCATAAGGAATTTGATTTAGATAGAGAAGCTCTATACAGTCAGCAAAAATAAGATTGGGAACTGACTATGGCTCAGATCATGTATTCCTTATTGCCAAATTCAGATTTAAATTGAAGAAAGTGGGGAAAACCACTAAACCATTCAGGTATGACCTAAATCAAATTCCTCATGATTATGACCAACTTAGATAGCATATTAAAAAGCAGAGACATTACTTTGCCAACAAAGGTCCATCTCGTCAAAACTATGGTTTTTCCAGTAGTCATGTATGGATATGAATTTTGGACTATAAAAAAGCCAAGCCCTGAAGAATTGATGCTTTTTTGAACTGTGGTGTTGGAGAAGACTCTTGAGAGTCCCTTGGGCTGCAAGGAGATCCAACCAGTCCATCCTAGAGGAGATCAGTCCTGGGTGTTCACTGGAAAGACTGATGTTGAAACTGAAACTCCGATACTTTGGCTACTTGATGAGAAAAAGCTGACTCTTTGAAAAGACCTTGATGCTGGGAAAGATTTAAGGCAGGAGGAGAAGGGGACAACAGAGGATGAGATGGTTGGATGGCATCATCTACTCAATGACCTGAGTTTGAGTAAATTCCAGGAGTTTGAGTAAATTCCAGGAATTTGAGTAAATTCCAGGAGTTGGTGATGGAAAGGGAGGCCTGCTATGCTGTGGTCCATGGGGTTGCGAAGAGTCAGACATGACCGAGTGACTGACCTGAACTAAACTGAACTGACAGACCATATCATATACATGTGATTTGGTTATTTAAGATGGCAAACACAATAATTTATTCAATTATCAGACTGATGTACTATCTTTGTTATGTATGTGTCTGGTAACTTAAATACACTTAAATGATCTACCATATAACTTCTGCCAGAAACTTGGAAAGACACCGTTATTCAAACAAGATATTATAAGCATTTACTCTTGTTTTCTACATTGTTTAAGCATAAGTTTGCTTTAAACCATGTTGCAAAAACATGCATGTTTGTGCCTTTTATTTTGCCAATGTTTCCTATTTCTGTCTATTCCCCACCTCACTTCCCACTCTGCCTTTATAGAACCACAACTTTCAACATGCACTTGGCTTCAGTGTCAGAGTACTATAAGGAATAGCCATGTGGAACATCTCTATATTGCTTGTAAAATTGCTATGTGGGACATTATGGAGCTCACTGTCATCATATAAAGATCCTTTTGACAAATTCGTCTTCGAAGTCAGGGATAGGAAAGTTTGCTTCTGTTGATGAACTGGTGTGCTTTCTTTTTTAGAAAATGATAGCCCTGTAATCCATCATATTGTCTCTTTGCTTTGGCTATTAGGAAACTATGCACTAAGACTTGGCCCAGTGATATCTGTGTCCCTTAGGTAGGATTTCCTGCCTGTGTTCTTCCTCTGATTTTCCCTTTTAGCATTTTTTTATTTTTGCCTCATTATTTTGTCATTAACAGTTTTGATCTTTATCTTTGCATCTTAAAAATAATTTATTCTGCTTAGGATGGAGAAAGAAATGGCAACCCACTTCAGTATTCTTGCCTGGAAAATCCCATGAAAGGAGGAGCCTGGTAGGCTACAGTCCATGGGGGGTCACAAAGAGTCAGACATGACTGGGTGATTTCACTTTCCCTTTCACTTTTCTGCTTAGGATTAGGTGAGGGTGTAGATGAGTTAACAAAATTGTTATGTGTTTGCAAGTCTCTGAATTAATGCATGTGTTCATGTGTATGTATTATGTTGTGTGTGTATATATTTATATGATGAAAAGAGAGAGATAATTGAAAAAGAGATATATTTCTCCAAGATTTGCAGACTACTTTTCATTCCTTATCTTCATGTAATCAAAATAAAATTATCCAAAACTCAGGGTGACCATGACATTGTGCTAGATATATAGAGAAGAAAATATAATGAAAATCTGAATTTGTGAGATGGAAGATGATAAAAATACATGTATGCTTAAAACTGACCAGATTCTGTTTAAAGAATTTCAAAGCTTTTCATAATACATAAGAAAGTGATTGGAGAGATCAACCAGGCTATATTACTCAAATACATAGGTAACATTTTCCTGAATGTACCTTCAATTAAATTTAGTAAAACAGATTTATTTATTTTTATTCCTTCTGATTTCCAAAAGGTTTTCAGCAGTTAAATTAATATGAGCTAAATATCAATTGACATATAATTATATTATAGTAAAGTTCATGCTAACATGGATAGGGTCCAGAGTTTAATCAATCCTTAATCTACTGGTGTTATTACTTCTAAAGAATTCAGCACTGTTGCTTTTACTAAAGAATGAAAATCATCCCCACTAATTTAATGTAAACATTTGCTTATTGCTGATAGCTGTTTACTACTGAAAGTTTGTACCTTTAGACCACTTTCATCCAGTTATAAAATAAGATAAAATTAGAGCATAGTGATTATAGCTAATAATACTACATTTGTATTTGAAAATTACTTAGTATCTTAAAATGTAATCATCACAAGAAAAAAAATATGTAACTATATAAGGTGGTAGAAATTAACTAGACTTATCATGGTGATCATTTTACAGTACATACAAATATTGTATACTTGAAACTAATATAATGTTCTATGTCAATTATGTGTGTGTGTGCCCCAGTCGTGTTCGACTCTGCTACCCCATGGACTATATCCTGCTAGGCTCCTCTGTCCATGGAATTTTCCAGGCAAAAATACTGGAGTGGGTTGCCATTTCCTTCTCTAGGGGATTTTCCCCTCCCAGGGATCAAACCTGTATCTCTTGCATGTCCTGCATTGGCAGGCAGATTCTTTACTACTGAGTCACCTGGGAAGCATATAATATGTCAAGTATATCTCAATTAAAAAGATGTTTACTACTGTTTTAATTTCAAAAATGTAAATTTTTGGGTAAATGTGATATATAATTTTTGGTAAGTGGCTTCACAATGCACTCTCTTAAAGAGTTGCCTGAGAATCCAAAATGTTTTCCAAAACAGAATGGTTGAAAAGAGTCAGCAGGGTCAGGTAGGGTAATACTGGAATTAACAGGCAGGTTGAGGGATCCAGGCTCCTAGTTTGTCCCATTTTATGATTAACAGAGGGTCAACTCCGTTTGCTGTTAAACCAGGCACTGCAAGGAAAGAGGTGCTGGCATTTTAGGAATGTGTAATTTCATGAAACACAGTGAAATTTGTCTCCCTCCCACCCCTCTTCACAGCATCTGCTTTCTCACCGTTTGTTTAATTTTGGAGGAGGTGCCTAATCCTTTCTCACAACCTTCAACACTGCAGCTCGTCAGGAATGAACTGGTGAATGATACATGATAAACTATCAAAGCTTACAAGGATTGAAAGGACTACCTTCTGGAAAATATTTGTATTTGTCTAGAAAAACCCAATATATGGATCCCTGGAATACTCAATGCAATGATTTCTGGTGGTCAATATTTAAGCCCCATGACAGATCAGAGACTAATGGTGGTGCAAGAGAGATTTCTGTGAAGGATTCACCAAGAAACATATACAGAAGTGTCCAGGCCTGCTCTCAAGTCTGTTGTTCTGGAAATATGGATTTTGACTAATATTTAATCTAGAAAAAATATACCATTAATATTAGAGACAACATATTTTTGGGAAAAAAGTAACACTAGTTTTAATATCTAGCATTCTTCTACAAAACACAATGTACTTTCTTTAAAAAAAAAAAATTCTATAACCCAGATCACCAATGAAAATACTGGAAAATTTCACATTCTCTCTCCCCTTAGGTTTGGAAATTCTGTATCATCTTCTTCATTTCACCAATTTGGCAGTATATTTTTCCTCCTAGAGTTGAAATAAAATACTAAAGCATTTAAAAATTCATTCATCAGTTATCCTTTTTTCTTTCTTTAGAAAAAGATAAACCTCCTTTTCATTGATGTTACTGCCTCACTTTCAAATCAACTTAACTGTATTTGTTTTTTACGGTTCAGTGTGCAGGAATGAGCAATGATTTCCTTCATCAACCATCCACCTAAAAATTATTTTGCTTATTAATCAGTATAAATTGTTTTCTTGCCAAAATATAGCATATCAGAAAGGAAGAATTTATTGCCCACTTTCACTCTACTTCATTTTCACTAGTCCAGTACAGAAGTATAAAAATACTGGTGTCTGATGCACTATAGAATGAGCACAGATTCTGCTATTGCAGAGTTCCAAATTCTCTTTAATTTAGCAGCATTCACTTTTTGTTGCCTTATCTCCTATTTGTCTCAAACATGAATTGTTCCCTCCAGCTTATATGGATTGCTTCCTTAATTTGACTTTTATGTCTGCATCACACTTCATAAACATATTCTTTCTGTTAACCACTTCCTAAACACCCTCCTCATCTATATATGTAGAAATGAAACTTTTTCTAATTACTTATCTATATCCTTTAGTTTGAACTATTCTTATGATTTCTGTCCTTTGAAATTTTATGATAGATTTTTGTATATTGCATCCTTGCTTTATATTCTTAAATGCTTATAAGTTCATTCTATTCTACTAGTAATATTGAGTATTTTCCATATGCCAGATGCTGTATTATGAACAGAGGATACTAAAAGAGAAAGACACAATCCCTGTCTTTGAAAGTTTATGGTTAAGAGGTAGTTACAAACATTTAAACACATAATTAATGTTCAATGTCATCTTAACAATAAGAGAGGGATTCATAAAGTACTAATGAGACCCAGAGATGTGTCATGGATGTCACAGATTATCTTCATCAAGATGATGATATCTGAGTTGGGTCTTGAAGGATGAATTGTTTGAAAGGCAGAAGGAGCATTAATAACTGAGGTTTTACAGAGGAACAAAAGAGCATTGCATATTTGGGTGACAGGGATCAACAATCCCTTATTCACAATTCTACAGTCCTTAAACTTTCATAAACTCTGAGTTTTTCCTAACTCTTTTGGCATCTGTCCATCAATCCTGATCTGATTTGATTTTAGGTCAGGAGAACCTTACCTAAACTGGCATGAGGTGAATAAGTTTATTTTTTTGCAGGTGTATTGATGTGTTCCATTATATGACCCAAGGACTTCCCTAGTGGCTCAGATGGTAAAGCCTCTACCTACAATGCGGGAGACCTGGGTTTGATTCCTGGGATGGGAAGATTGCCTGGAGAAGGAAATGGCAACCCACTTCAGTACTCTTGCCTAGAAAATCCCATGGACAGAGGAGCCTGGTAGGTTACAGTCCACAGGGTTGCAAAGAGTCGGGACACGACGGAATGACTTCACTTTAGGATCTTTACTTTTTAAGATGCTGGTAATCTAAAGTTGGATACTGAATTACTTTTCTAAGATCTGAAACATTCTGCATTTTAAGACATCTCTGTGCCTACCAACGTTGAATAAGAGAATGCAGGGATATTGGAGGAAATTCTAATGGATGTTAAGGTGGAATGAAAAAGAGGAAACTGGAAAGATAGTTTGGAGCCAGACTGTATAGGATACTTTATTCCAGGGTTAGTCAGTTTGGGCTTGAACCTATAAACACAGGAAAAAGTATGCATGAAAAGCCTGACCTTACATGGTTTTCTAAAACAATTCTTTGTTTCTAAATTTTAGTTTTTAAAAAAATATTAATTTTATGTTTTTGGTTGTGCTAGGTCTTCATTGCTGCACAAGGACTTTCTCTAGTTGTGGAGAGTAGAGGCTGCTCTCTAGCTGCTGTGCATGGGCTTGTCTTTGCCGTGGCTTCTCTTGTTGTGGAGCACGAGTTCTAGGCACATGTGCTTCAGTAGCTGCAGCACCCAGCCTCAGTAGTTGTGGCCCCATGGGCTCAGTTGCCTGGAGGCATGGGGAATCTTCCCAGACCAGGGTCTGAACCCATGTCCTCTGCATTAGCAGGCAGGTTCTTATCCAGTGTACCACCATAGAAGTCTCTGACATTACATGATTTTCAGGACTTTTGTCATATTCTTATTTTATACTTCAGCAAGAATATCATATTCTTCCTGAAAATTGGCCTGCCTTCACAGGTAGTACTGATCACTTGTTTCTATTTCCAGTGGCTTTATGAAAAGGAGTGTTGTGATGTGGCACATTGTGTTATACAGTTTACATGGTTTGTTTCTCCATTTAATTAAAATGTAAACTCTATCAGGACTGTTCACTACAATTGATTCAGCTGCTCTTGTTTGTTTCTTTATTTGCAATGTGGTATTTGTTTATTGGCTTGTCCTCCTAGTTTGTTTGGGCTGCTCTAATAAATTACCATAGACTCGGTGGCTTATATACAACATAAATTTATTTCTCACAGTTCTGGACACTGAGAATTTCATGATAATGGCAGCAGCAGATTTCATGTCTGGTTAGGGCCTGCTTCCTATTTCACAGATGGCTGTCTTCTCTCTGAATCCTCACATGGGAGAAGGAGCAAGAGAGCTCTCTCGGGGTCTGTTTTATAAAGTCACTAATCCCATTCACGAAGGACCCACCCTTATGACCTAAGCACTCCCACAGCCCCCTCCCCATCCAATAAATACCATCATCTTAGGAATTACAGTTTAGCGTGTGAATTATGGGAGGATACAAATATTCAGTCTACAGTACTTATTTACAACTTACTTTGTTCCAAAATGATTTTAGACAGCTTACGCTGTCTTCAATACCTTTGTATTGAATTCACTAATTAAAAAAATTGTTGCATTTATAATACTCTTACAAAGTTCAAAGTATGTTATACAGGTTTACAAAAATTGGAAAAATTATTTAATTTAATCCTCACAATGATTTTATGATATTTGTTGTTTTAGTTGCTAAGTAATGTCTAACTCTTTGTGGACATGAACTGTAGCATGCCAGGCTTCCTTGTCCTTTACCATCTCCTGGAGTTTTGAAGGAGATCAGCCCTGGGATTTCTTTGGAAGGAATGATGCTAAAACTGAAACTCCAGTACTTCGGGTACCTCATGCAAAGAGTTGACTCATTGGAAAAGACTCTGATGCTGGGAGGGATTGGGGTCAGGAGGAGAAGGGGATGACAGAAGATGAGATGGCTGGATGGCATCACTGACTAGATGGACGTGAGTCTGAGTGAACTCTGGGAGTTGGTGATGGACAGGGAGGCCTGGCAAGCTGCGATTCATGGGGTCACAAAGAGTCAGACGTGACTGAGCGACTGAACTGAACTGAACTGGAGTTTGCTCAAACTCCTGTATATTAAGTTGGTGATGCCATCCAAGCATCTCATCCTCTGTCATCCCCTTCTCCTCCTGCCTTCAATCTTTTTCAGCACTCAGAGTCTTTTATGAGATAGGTACTATTATTTGTAAGTTTGTAAGTTGAGGAAATTGATGCTCAGTTCAGTTCAGTTGCTCAGCTGTTTCCAACTCTGCGGCCCCATGAATCGCAGCATGCCAGGCCTCCTGTCCATCACCAACTCCCGGAGTTCACTCAGACTCACGTCCATCTAGTCAGTGATGCCATCCAACCATCGCATCCTCTGTCGTCCCCTTCTCCTCTTACCCCCAACCCCTCCCAGCATCAGAGTCTTTTCTGATGAGTCAACTCTTCGCGTGAGGTACCCAAAGTACTGGAGTTTCAGCTTTAGCATCAGTCCTTCCAAAGAAATCCCAGGGCTGATCTCTTTTAGAATGGACTGGTTGGAACTCCTTGCAGTCCGAGGAACTCTCAAGAGTCTTCTCCAACACCACAGTTCAAAAGCATCAATTCTTCAGCGCTCAGCTTTCTTCACAGTCCAGCTCTCACATCCATACATGACTACTGGAAAAACCATAGCCTTGACTAGATGGACCTTTGTTGGCAAAGTAATGTCTTTGCTTTTGAATATGCTGTCTAGGTTGGTCATAACTTTTCTTCCAAGGAGTAAGCGTCTTTTAATTTTATGGCTGCAGTCACCATCTGCAGTGATTTTGGAGCCCCCCAAAATAAAGTCTGATACTGTTTCCACTGTTTCCCCATCTATTTCCTATGAAGTGATGAGGCCAGATGCCATGATCTTCATTTTCTGAATGTTGAGCTTTAAGCCAACATTCTCACTCTTCTCTTTCACTTTTATCAAGAGGCTTTTTGGTTCCTTTTTACTTTCTGCCATAAGGGTGGTGTCATCTGCATATCTGAATTTATTGATATTTCTCCCAGCAATCTTTATTCCAGTTTGTGCTTCATCCAGCCACTCTGCATATAAGTTAAATAAGCAGGGTGACAATATACAGCCTTGACATACTCCTTTTCCTATTTGGAACCAGTCTGTTGTTCCATGTCCAGTTCTAACTGTTGCTTCCTGATCTGCATATGGGTTTCTCAAGAGGCAGGTCAGGTAGTCTGGTACTGCCATCTCTTGAAGAATTTTCCACAGTTTATTGTGATCCACACAGTCAAGGCTTTGGCACAGTCAATAAAGCAGAAATAGATGTTTTTCTGGAACTCTCTTGCCTTTTCAATGATCCAGCTGATGTTGGCAATTTGATCTCTGGTTCACTCAGAGGTCAATTAAGTTGCATAAGGCCAGATACTTAGTAGTTGTTAAAGCTATAGCTTTTCATCTTAGCCACTAACCGCACTGCCTCCAGGTAAATCAACTCTACATTCCAGGTGTGAAAGTGAAAGTGTTAGTCACTCAGTGCCATCCAACTCTTTGTGACCCCATTGACTATAGTCTGCCAGGCTCCTCTCTCCACAGAATTCTCCAGGCAAGAATACTGGAATGGGTCGCCATACTACTTAGCAGAATGTTTCACGTGTAACGTGTTCTCAAGGTAGGTTTGTTGTTAAACTGGATGAACAAAATTTGATGTTTTGTAATGAAAATTTGGGGGCTTCCTCAGTTGCTCTGTTGGTAAAGAATTTGCCTGCCATGTAGGAGACCCAGGTTTGAGCCCTGGGTAGGGAAGATCCTCCAGAGAAGGAAATGGCAACCCACTGCAGTATCCTTGTCTGGAGAATCCCCATGGACAGAGGAAGCTGGCAGCCTGCAGTCCATGGGATCGCAAAGAAGTGGACATGGCAGCTATAAGCACACAGAGCATAATAGCAACTTCTCTGAACTTGCAAAATGACCTTCTATCAGTGATTTCATGTGACTTTATTCTGAGTGCCACATTTGGGGTAGTGAAGGCAGATCTTGCAGGAACATTCTATAATATATATAAATAGGTTTACTTTTTAAAAGCACATGTAAGGGACTTCACTGGTAGTCCAGTGACTAAGATTCCAAGTTCCCAATGCAGGGAGCCAGGATCTAATCCTTAGTTAGGGAACTAGATCCCACATGCCACAGGAAAGAGTTTACATGCCACAAATAAAGAACCTGAATACAACAGTGAAGACTGAAGATCCTGGGTACTGCAACTAAGATCTGGTCCAGCCAAGTAAATAAGTACTAAAAAAATAAAAATAATAAAAACACAAGCAAATCATGCTCATTGTAAAAAATTGAAAATTACACCAAAGAAGTGAAACTTCCTTAATTTCTCTCTGTGAATTGCATTCCTCAGAATCTATTTCTCCCAGTAGCTTTGCACTGATATATGGCACTGTCATATACTTAATGCACATCAGTTCAGTTCAGTTCAGTCACTCAGTCGTGTCTGACTCTTTGGGACCTCATGAATCACCGCAGACCAGGCCTCCCTGTCCATCACCAACTCCTGGAGTTCACTCAGACCCAGACCATCGAGTCAGTGATGCCATCCAGCCATCTCATTCTCTGTTGTCCCCTTCTCCTCCTGCCCCCAATCCCTCCCAGCATCAGAATCTTTTCCAGTGAGTCAACTCTGCACGAGGTGGCCAAAGTACTGGAATTTCAGCTTTAGCATCAGTTCTTCCAATGAACACTCAGGACTGATCTCCTTTAGAATAGACTGGTTAGTTCTGAGAAAAATACTGCTGGTAGCTTGATGGGAATTGCATTGAATCTGTAGATTGCTTTGGGTAGTATACTCATTTTCACTATATTGATTCTTCCAACCCATGAGCATGGTATATTCCTCCATCTATTAGTGTCTTCTTTGATTTCTTTCATCAGCGTTTTATAGTTTTCAATATATAGGTCTTTAGTTTCTTTAGGTAGGAATATTCCTAAGTATTTTATTCTTTTCGTTGCAATGGTGAATGGAATTGTTTCCTTAACTTCTTTTTCTACTTTCTCATTATTAGTGTATAGGAATGCAAGGGATTTCTGGGTGTTGATTTTATATCCTGCAACTTTACTATATTCACTGATTAGCTCTAGTAGTTTTCTGGTCGAGTCTTTAGGATTTTCTATGTAGAGGATCATGTCATCTGCAAACAGTGAGAGTTTTACTTCTTCTTTTCCAATTTGGATTCCTTGTATTTCTTTTTCTGCTCTGATTGCTGTGGCCAAAACTTCCAGTACGATGTTGAAGAGTAGTGGTGAAAGTGGACACCCTTGTCTTGTTCCTGACTTTAGGGGAAATGGTTTCAGTTTTTCACCATTGAGGATAATGTTAGCTGTGGGTTTGTCATATATAGCTTTTATTATGTTGAGGTATGGTCCTTCTATTCCTGCTTTCTGGAGAGTTTTTATCATAAATGGATGTTGAATTTTGTCAAAGGCTTTTTCTGCATCTATTGAGATAATCATATGATTTTTATTTCTCAGTTTGTTAATGTGATGAATTACATTGATTGACTTGCGGATATTGAAGAATCCTTGCATCCCTGGGATAAAGCCCACTTGGTCATGGTGTATGATCTTTTTAATGTGTTGCTGGATTCTGATTGCTAGGATTTTGTTGAGGATTTTTGCATCTATGTTCATCAGTGATATTGGCCTGTAGTTTTCTTTTTTTGGTGGTGTCTTTGTCAGGTTTTGGTATTAGGGTGATGGTGGCCTCATAGAACGAGTTTGGCAGTTTACCTTCCTCTGCAATTTTCTGGAATAGTTTCAGTAAGATAGGTGTTAGCTCTTCTCGAAATTTTTGGTAGAATTCAGCTGTGAAGCCGTCTGGACCTGGGCTTTTATTTGCTGGAAGATTTCTGATTACAGTTTCAATTTCCATGCTTGTGATGGGTCTGTTAAGATTTTCTATTTCTTCCTGGTTCAGTTTTGGAAAATTGTACTTTTCTAAGAATTTGTCCATTTCTTCCAAGTTGTCCATTTTATTGGCATATAATTGCTGATAGTATTCTCTTATGATTCTTTGTATTTCTGTGTTGTCTGTCGTGATCTCTCCATTTTCATTTCTAATTTTTTTTGATTTGATTTTTTTCTCTTTGTTTCTTAATGAGTCTGGCTAATGGTTTGTCAATTTTATTTATCCTTTCAAAGAACCAGCTTTTTGTTTTGTTGATTTTTGCTATGGTCTCTTTTGTTTCTTTTGCATTTATTTCTGCCCTAATTTTTAGGATTTCTTTCCTTCTACTAACTCTGGGGTTCTCTATTTCTTCCTTCTCTAGTTGCTTTAGGTGTAGAGTTAGGTTATTTATTTGACTTTTTTCTTGTTTCTTGAGGTATGCCTGTATTGCTATGAACTTTCCTCTTAGGACTGCTTTTATAGTGTCCCAAAGGTTCTGTGTAGTTGTGTTTTCATTTTCATTTGTTTCGATGCATATTTTGATTTCTTTTTGATTTCTTCTGTGATTTGTTGATTATTCAGTAGGGTGTTGTTCAGCCTCCAAATGTTGGAATTTTTAATAGTTTTTCTCCTATAATTCAGATCTAACCTTAGTGCATTATGGTCAGAGAAGATGCTTGGAATAATTTCAATTTTTTTGAATTTATCAAGGTTAGATTTATGACCCAGAATGTGATCTATTCTGGAGAAGGTTCCGTGTGCACTTGAGTAAAAGGTGAAGTTCGTTGTTTTGGGGTGAAATGTCCTATAGATATCAATTAGGTCTAACTGGTCTATTGTATCGTTTAACGTTTGCGTTTCTTTGTTAATTTTCTGTTTAGTTGATCTGTCCATAGGTGTGAGTGGGGTATTAAAGTCTCCCACTATTATTGTGTTATTATTAATTTCCCCTTTCATGCTTGTTAGCAATTGTCTTACATATTGCGGTGCTCCTATGTTGGGTGCATATATATTTATAATTGTTATATCTTCTTCTTGGATCGATCCTTTAATCATTATGTAGTGGCCTTCTTTGTCCCTTTTCACAGCCTTTGTTTTAAAGTCTATTTTATCGGATATGAGTATTGCTACTCCTGCTTTCTTTTGGTCTTTATTTGCATGGAATATCTTTTTCCAGCCCTTCACTTTTAATCTGTATGTGTCCGTTGTTTTGAGGTGGGTCTCTTGTAGGCAGCATATATAGGGATCTTGTTTTTGTATCCATTCAGCCAGTCTTTGCCTTTTGGTTGGGGCATTCAACCCATTTACATTTAAGGTAATTATTGATAAGTATGCTCCTGTTGCCATTTACTTTATTGTTTTGGGTTCGGGTTTATACGTCCTTTTTTGTGTTTCCTTTCTAAAGTCTATCCTTTAGTATTTGTTGGAGAGCTGGTTTGGTGGTGCTGAATTCTCTCAGCTTTTGCTTGTCTGGAAAGCTTTTGATTTCTCCTTCGTATTTGAATGAGATCCTTGCTGGGTACAGTAGTCTTGGCTGAAGGTTATTATCTTTCATCACTTTAAGTATGTCTTGCCATTCCCTCCTGGCCTGAAGAGTTTCTATTGAAAGATCTGCAGTTATTCTTATGGGGATCCCCTTAATCTCAAGATTTGTATGGAAATACAAAAAACCTCGAATAGCCAAAGCAATCTTGAGAAAGAAAAATGGAACTGGAGGAATCAACTTGCCTGACTTCAGGCTCTACTACAAAGCCACAGTCATTAAGACAGTATGGTACTGGCACAAAGACAGAAATATAGATCAATGGAACAAAATTGAAAGCCCTGAGATTAACCCACATACCTATGGACACCTTATCTTCGACAAAGGAGGCAAGAATATACAATGGAGTAAAGACAGTCTCTTTAACAGGTGGTGCTGGGAAAACTGGTCAACCACTTGTAAAAGAATGAAATTAGACCCCTCTCTAACACCATACACAAAAATAAACTCAAAATGGATTAAAGATCTAAATGTAAGACCAGAAACTATAAAACTCCTAGAGGAGAACATAGGCAAAACACTCTCGGACATAAATCACAGCAGGATCCTCTATGATCCATCTCCCAGTATACTGGAAATAAAAGCAAAGATAAACAAATGGGATCTAATTAAAATTAAAAGCTTCTGCACAACAAAGGAAACTATAAGCAAGGTGAAAAGACAGCCTTCTGAATGGGAGAAAACAATAGCAAATGAAACAACTGACAAACAACTAATCTCAAAGACATATAAGCAACTTATGCAGCTCAACTCCAGAAAAATAAATGATCCAATAAAAAAAATGGGCCAAAGAACTAAATAGGCATTTCTCCAAAGAAGACATACGGATGGCTAACAAACACATGAAAAGATGCTCAACATCACTCATTATCAGAGAAATGCAAATCAAGACCACAATGAGGTATCATTTCACACCAGTCAGAATGGCTGCGATCCAAAAGTCTACAAGCAATAAATGCTGGAGAGGGTGTGGAGAAAAGGGAACCCTCTTAACACTGCTGGTGGGAATGCAAACTCGTACAGCCATTATGGAAAACAGTGTGGAGATTCCTTAAAAAATTGCAAATAGAACTGCCTTATGACCCAGCAATCCCACTGCTGGGCATACACACCGAGGAAACCAGAATTGAAAGAGACACGTGTACCCCAATGTTCATTGCAGCGCTGTTTACAATAGCCAGGACATGGAAGCAACCTAGATGTCCATCAGCAGATGAATGGATAAGAAAGCTGTGGTTCATATACACTATGGAATACTACTCAGCCCTTAAAAAGAATAAATTCGACTCAGTTCTAATGAGATGGATGAAATTGGAACCGATTATACAGAGTGAAGTAAGCCAGAAAGAAAAACACCAATACAGTATACTGACACATATATATGGAATTTAGAAGACAGTAATGATGACCCTATATGTGAGACAACAAGAGACACAGAGGTATAGAGTGGACTTTTGGACTCTGAGGGAGAGGGAAAGGGTGGGATGGTTTGGGAGAATGGCAGTGAAGCATGTGTATTTTCCTGTAAGAAACGAAGCGCTAATCTATGTTTGGTGTAGGATGCAGGATGCATGGGGCTGATGCACAGGATGATTCAGGTAGAGGATGTGGGGTGGGAGGTGGGAGGGGCTTCGGCATTGGGAGATTGTGTTCACCTATGGCTGATTCGTGTCAATGTATGGCAAAACAAATACAGTATTGTAATTAAAAAAATAAATAAATTTAATTTAAAAAAAAAAAAAAAAAAAAGAATAGACTGGTTAGATCTCCTGCAGTCCGAGGAACTCTCAAGAGTCTTTTCTAACACCACAGCTCTAAAAATGGTTTTACACATATGTATATAAAAGTGTTGATTTAAGTGTCTTTAGTCATCTTAGTCAAGTTGATTTAACATAATTTATTCACATATCAAGGTACTTCCCTGGTGGCTCAGATGGTAAAGCATCTGTCTACAATGCAGGAGATCTGGGTTTGATTCCTGGGTTGCGAAGATCCGCTGGAGAAGGAGATAGCAATCCACTCCAGCACTATTGCCTGGAAAATCTTATGGACAGAGGATCCATGGGGTTACAAAGAGTCGGACACGACTTCACTTTCACTTTCACTTTCATTCATATATCAAGATTATGGTGGCCATAACTTAAAAATTTTAGTGGCTTCCTAGAAAGAAATGCTCAGGGTTCTTTCCATTGGCAGAAATGAAATACCTGTATAACACCTACTTTTTAAAAGTATAATTTTGTAACTCTCTTCTTTGTGAAGTAAAATGCTTTACATTATAAGACAGTGTGAGATATAGTAGGAGTTAGTCATGGTTTAATTTAGTATGCTTTTAATGATTTGCAAGAAGGGACAGAAAAAGCACTTAATTAAATTTACAGATGATGCTAAATTGGGAGATATGAAGAGCATCCGTGAGGACAGATATTTAAAGAAGGTAGAAATATGTGAAAGAAAGGTAGAAATAGCAAAATGAAATTTAGATTGCAAAAAATTTAATTGAATGCGTTAAAGGCTTATTAATCAGTCCATCCATTACTCATGGGAAGTGGAAGGAGGCATAATGACGTCTGCTTTTATAATGTTGCATGGCTGCAAAACTCAGATCACACCAAAACTAAGCAATCTTTGTTCACATCCACGCCAATGTACCTTGTGAGTCTCCCCAAATAATTAACTTCACAAGTTACCTACTGTTCTTTTTAGGTCACTTTAATTTTTTCATTTTAGAGAAAAAGCTAGAAGGAAATTAATGCTTACTGTAGCCTTCCTGTTGATGGTCATTTTATTTACATGGATTACCTCACATTAGTTCTCACAAGAGAACTGTGTGAAGAAGATACAGTTTTAACATTTTTGTTTGTTATTTATTTTTGTTTCAGTTTATATCTGAATTTGACAATTTATTTTCTGATATGACATATTCTCCTAGAATCAGACTTGCATGTGCACTCACATTAAAATATCTATACATATTCAAATATGTAAAAAAACTGAACAAATTCTTATTTTAATTAAATTTTTAAAATTAAAATGCAGTGCTACACTAGTTACCACTCATAAGCAAATGAGCGGTTCCTAAATGAGTTCAATTATGCAGAGAGAACCATGGAGGGTTGTGCTGATGAACTACAGTAATAATGACATGTGTCCATAGTTTGTTGCTGTGTCTATGCCAGGCATTTGTGAAATATCTATTCATCAGGCAATACTTAGTGAAAATGTGTTTAGTCATTATAACAAGGTATATGCAAATGAGCTTCCCATGAGACTTTGCAACAAACATTTAATTAGCTATACAAAGAAACAGTTAAATATACAAACACACATTACAGAAAATTGGCTAGTGTGCATTGTTAAATTTATGCACATAATTCCTAAATAGCAACATTTAATAATGTATGTCTTTATATTATGCTTATAGTAGAAATGTGCAGTTTCACTTGAAAATTAATTTTGTTGAAAATCTCATATCCTCCTTTTCTTACTATAAAAATCAGAAATATACTGAGTAACATAATTTGGATATTTTTCATATTTCATTTACCAATAAGGATAGTAAAAATATTAAAACTGAAATAATGTATTTATCAAGTTGATTGAGAAAGGAGAAATATATAGAATAATGTATATTAGGGAGGTAGATGAAAAATATTAGTTTTCGTTATTCATCATTGTATTCAAAGAATAATACTGATCTCTATTTTAGAAATTATTCATTTAAAAATGCTTCCATTAAAATTTTCAGTTTATTTACTCACTAAAATAGACACACATTTCCTTTCTTACAGTCAAAACTCATTAATGATATTTGTAGTTTGACTATTAGTTAAATGTCAGGAAATCTCTTTTATGAATCTGGATCTTTAAAAACTTCTTTATATTTTCTTGCTTTAAATTATAAAGGTATTCTTTATGAACATATTAAAAATAAAATTTAAATTTTACTGTTCTGTCATCATTATACTTTTTCATGTCTTTTAAAGAATCTATATTAGTTTTCATTATTACAGTTTTATGTTTGCTATTCACATAATGATTGACAAAATGTTAACAAACAACATTGTGTATCTCATTATTTTGTAATAAGATACTTAAAAACACACTCAGAATACTCTTTTTTGGCATTTAAAATGCAATCAGTCGTTATAACAAGGATAGAAGTTCACAAGCAAGTCTTTCAGTTTTGAATATTAACTCCTACTCAATTTGATTCAGAAATACTTTTCTTTAAAGGGGAGTCATTTTATTTTCTATATAATCAGGAAGAGTTACCAGGTGTAGCAGATGACCAGATAGCCTTCCTGACACGATTTGCATCTCTGAAGACCCCAAGGGCAAAAAGGAGGCTTTTAATTGGTGATCCAACTTTAGCGGAAACATGCATTTAGGAAATGAGGACTCCACTGCTATCTTCACACCAAGCAAGCCAGCTCCTGTTGTCATGGTGATCTTCTATAGCATGCTAGAGCCAGTGATGTGGAAAAACAAGATGGCTTCCTTATTTATTTAGCCTTAAAGAAAATTGTAGATTTTAGCAAGTGATTATTGAATCGAAAATCTTTATTTTTAAAGACAGGTGAAAATTAATATATATGAAAAATTTTGCTTTGGATAAAATTTAGTCGTCTCCAAAATTTCCCAGATTATTTATGTTTTCTAGGTAAAGGAATGATTTCCCTTTTAAAAATGTGAATGTCTTAAAATACTACCTTCTCATGGAGCTATGCTTCAGATTTTAGCTTATGTATGATTTCAATTAATTTTGGATTGCCATGAGGGTTGTAGAATGACATATGTTGTGTGTAGAATTTATCCTGTAAGAATAAACTGCCTCAGTGACTTCAGTGTTTATTATGGAACTCTACATCTGAAAGAGACCCTGAGTTTCATGTCGGACCACAATAACGTAGGAAAAATGCAGAAAGGAATCAGCTCAGCCATCAAAAAGTGAGAAAGAAGCTCCTTGTTACTCCTGTGTGACTTTTCCATTGCCAATTTAATGACATAGGTTATAATCTGAATGGCTTCTTGATAAGTGCTTGGAGGCAAAACAACCTTTCCATTTTGAGCCACTTTGCCTTTTCATTTAATGGAGAAAGATTTCTAAAATTTTGTAAGCACCATGAGAAATGAAAGAATTATGATGCAAATGTGTTAAAATTAATGAAGTAGTTGTTCACACTACATTTTTTTATGAAAACAAGCACAATGGAAAGCAATAAGGCCAACATTTCCCCTAAAGCACAATATATATTTATAATATGGCTCTATAATTACACAATGATTATGTTGCAGAGTGCATGTGACCTATAATAAATTTGTTATTGGTTTATTTGTTTCACTTTTAGGAATGTGATGCTTGAATTGGGTTTTATATCTGTTGCTATCCCTTATATTAATCAATTTGATAAGTACTTATTGTGTTCAGTATAGATGTTGATATCAAAAACTGCGTGACTTCAAATATACCACTTTCCAAAGTGCTCTTTGGGGCACTTGTGTTTTGGGTAAGGTTTATATGTTTTGTGTGATCGGGAAGTTTTAAGAACAATTAGTTTGGAAAAAGTTACATTTTTTTTTCACCCTTTTGACAATTCAGAATGGAATTACTTGTTAAGGGTAGACAGAAGTTCTATAGCAGAGAGGCTTGTTTAACAACGTTTCCCAAATCTTTTGAATTGCTTCACTCTGACCCTTCAAAGAATATTTGATTACATTTGTGGTACACTACTACTGGTTTCAGAAACAGAATTAGGAACCCTTATTTTCATATGAGAAATTCTCACATTGTCAAAGCTCTGATTTTGTTTTCCTCATGACTCTGGTAATCTTCACTCTTAACATGCGTAATCCTGACCACTGAGGTTTCTAGAGAATGTTTACACTGCCGGTGTGAATGGAAGTCCCTACTCTGAGGCTATGCCCTGGTCTGAAATCTCACATTTATTTTCACTCTCCCCACCGTCTTTCCTTTACAACTTCCTTGGCAGAAGTGGTGGCAATGTTTTGTTAAGGGAAAAGAAAAAAAGAGGCTTAGGGATATTTTGGCCCATCATAAATTTTATTTTAGCATTTCTGGCTATAATTGCCATGTTGCTGCATGGCAAAGTAAGCTAATGGAGGTAAAAGGTTATGTAAGGGAAACAAAGCTATGGACAGTTCGCTTAGCAGGAGTTGAACAATAGCTCACAACAAATATATATCTACCCTGATAGCATACATGTGTCATGACAATGGAAAGTGTGCAGTACTGAAGCTGTAAATATTTGCGTGAAATTTATTAGCATGCAATGTCGCAGGCGGGCAAGGGGATGATAGAGGATGAGATGGCGGGATGGCATCACCCACTCGATGGACATGGGTTTGAGTGAACTCCAGGATTTGGTGATGGACAAGGAGGCCTGGCGTGCTGCAGTTCATGGTGTCGCAAAGAGTTGGACACGACTGAGCGACTGAACTGAACTGAATGTCCTAAACTGAAATTTGAACATCTGTAATTGCAAAGTAAACCTACAGTGAGAACAGAAATAGCAGTTGTTCTATAACATAAGATGACACCATCTTGTGAAAGTTTGGCTAGTGTTTTTGTGTTGTTGTTGATTTGGGGATTTAAATGAGGGGTAGTTTTTCCATTAGATGAAATGATTCCAGTGTATATAGTTCTGCCTTTTTTTTGAGAGAGAGAGAAAGACAAGCCAATAGCTTTCTTTTGGCCCTTTCTGATATACGTATGTATACATTTAAATCTCTCTTTCATCTTCATTTTTTCCCCAGAATTTATGGAAGCGTCTAAATGCAGCTGCCTGGGTTCACCCCTGATTTGGAGGTGTGTAACTCCACCAAGGTTAGAAGACATTGCAAGTGTCATTTACTTAGGGGAGAGGAGAGATGCTGAATTAGATTACATGATCTGAGAACTTGCCTCCTTGGATTACTTGTATGCACTGAAACATTTATGGAGCACAAAGTACACAGGCAAGATGGAAAACCTAAGATGATGAGATACATAAAAAGACTAGAACAGTCAGTGAAGAAAAAGGCCCAGGTAAAATAAACAGGCAGGTGGGTGACAGGACAGAGTGTGGGGTAACAGGGACGGGGAGGATAATGGTTCATAGGCAGAAAGATAAGTGTTCTCAGAGTCAAACATGCACTTTAACGTGTAAAACACTTTCCTGGGTCCTCAGTGATTTTCCTCCCAATGAAATCAGCAGAGACTTGGCACAGAGGTGTCAATTTCCTGTTCACAAGCCCATGTAACTTCCCGGCTTTTGCCCCGACATTTGCCATCTTTCCTGTTGGAGTTGTCAACTCAGGTAATTCCTGTTGAATATCCTAATTGCTGTCATTTTCCCCTATAAATTGGCTCATTTTGGGGTTCAGGAAAAGAACAGTACAGAAACCAGGAAAGATTATTTTCAACTTGTTAGCAAGAAGCTGCTTGCCTGTATGTAAAAGTCACCCAAGATACACTGTACTCAGAGGTTCTCACAAAAATTGCCGTTTTCTGATTTCATCTTAAAATTCTTTATCTCCTTAGCCTTACTGTCTTGGTAATTTATTAATATTTGTAGTCTCTCCAACACTGTTTCTCCCAAATTCTGTAGGAATAAAGCAAAAGCGATGTTTACCATAGCATTGGCTGAACACCCTCTTTTTCTTTGAAATGTAGGTGAACAGGAGAAAGAATTTAAATTTTATTTCATTTTCCTTTAATATAAGAACTTGCAGCAGACTGACTTGAGTTTTTAAAAGGATTTCCCCCTTCCCCCAAGAAACTCATGTTTTCCCAGCAGTGAAGAAAATGAGTTATGTGCACAACTGTTCAAAGTTACCTCATCACATCAGAATCAGATGGGGGTGGGGAAAGGAATCATTTTGCTATGAATAACCAGGAAGTAAGTTTTTACAGGCAATAGTTCAGAAAGAAAATTGTAACTGCAAATTAGTTGGTTTTAGAAAAAAATGGAAAAAGAAAATGTTGAGTTACTCATGGAGATAAGGTTGCAACTATGCCAGGTCTATTTAAAACAAGTTGCTTCTTTTTAAATTTTGTTTTCCCAGATTATATTAATAAATTACTCCTTGAATCAAGTACATAGAAAGCAACTGACAACTGATTTTTATAAAGCCTAGCAGTTAAAATCTTATTATTTTTCTTAGTCCCCCTTCTGATTTCTAAAAAAGAACATTTATTTAGACTTTATTAATAAATTCACTTCTAGTTTAGCTGCTTACTTCTTGATGCTTGAATAGACTTTAAAAATGTGACTATTGACTCAACTTCACCTGAACTGAACATCCAACTATAGATCTAATTAAAAAGTTTGAATGGCATCAAGTCAAATTGGGAAAAATTACTCAGTTGATGGCAGAGAGAAGTAAAAGTCCTCAAAAAGCAGGTAAACTTCAAAACCAGTCTTTTAGACTTCAATTCAGAGAAGGGTATTTTTTCAAACCTTTTAATTTAACTCAAATGCCTTGTATGTCAATGAAATGTGATATTCTCTTTAAGAGCATTAGGTTGAATATAAAGAAACTTTGAAAGTCTCCAGGGAGACCTTTCATTAGTGGTGTTTTTTAACAACATCTGGCTAGTGACTTTTAACAGGCTGAAATTAGTGTCTTTTCCTTTTCAATTTTCTATGCTAAAACTATTAGAAAGATTACCTGTGGTTTAGAAAACTAAACAAAACTCATACTACACGTTTGTTCTTAATGTATCCTTTGTAGTACATGTGGAATATAAAAGCAGTTTTTATGGTCTGAAAAAATTTTGAATTTGTAGTCAAAGTATAAGTAGCCCTCTCTGCTGGCCAGGATAGTAGGGTATGAATTAGCCTGGTGGCTCTGCCCAGTTGGGGCACTCTCCAGTGTGTGATAATTTTGTAAAACAATCAAAATCTTCTTCCTTAAAGAGTTTTGATCTAAAGCATATAAATAGAGGTACTGCAATAAGACTGACATATGGATATGCAGAGAGAAGGCAACAAACAAATCATGGAAAGATAGATACCAGCGGTATTCAGCAGCCATAGCAGAGAGAAGGCTTAGTCAGCAGTAGCAGAAATAGTGAAAACAGCAGAAGGAGAAAACGAGAGGACCGGTCTGTTATCATAACAGTGGATCACTGGAGTTGAGAGCAGTGATTGCCGTATGGGAAGTACTACCATATAAATTCTTGCTATATTTCCCAAGCTCCTTTGCAATTAGTGAATAAGTTTTGGCCAGTGGCGTCTTAGGCAGAAATGTGATGTGGCAGCCTCTGGGAAACTTCCTTACTAGACAACATGTGTGAAGTGTTAACTGCTGTCTAACCAAACCACCACAGTTGTAAATGTAAACATGTAGACCACTGGAGCTGTGCTATAGGAAACAAGGAGAATTAAGCAGCTTGAGTTCTTGATACTATGGAACATGATATCAACTTTGGGCCACCTACCCAGGTATTTGTTTGAGGGAGAGCTAAAATTCTATTTGGATTGCATTGCTGAATCCTCTCCCATCTTCCACCCTTGATTCTTTCAGTCAATCAAATCTTAGTTCAGTGACACACTTGTGTCAAACTCTTTGCGAACCCATGGACTGCAGCATGCCAGCCTTGTCTGTTCATCACCAACTCCTAGAGCTGCTTCAAACTCATGTCCATTGAGTCGGTGATGCCATCCAATCATCTCATCCTCTGTTGTCTCCTTCTCCTCCTTCAATCTTTCCCAGCATCAGGGTCTTTTCCAAAGAGTCCACTCTTTGCATCAGGTGGCCAAAGTATTGGAGTTTCAGCTTCAGCCTCAGTCCTTCCAATGAATACTCAGGACTAATTTTCTTTAGGACTGGTTGGATCTCCTTGCAGTCCAAGGGACTCTCATGAGTCTTCTCCAACACCACAGTTCAAAAGCATCCGTTCTTCAGTGCTCAGTTTCTTTGTGGTCCAACTCTCTCCTCCATACAAGACTATTGGGAAAACCATAGCTTTGACCAGACAGACCTTTGGTCAAAAAGTAATGTCTCTGTTTTTTTAATATGCTGTCTAAGATGGTCATAGTTTTTCTTCCAAAGAGCAAGCATCTTAATTTCATGGCTGCAGTCACCATCTGCAGTGATTTTGGAGCCCCCAAAGATAAAATCTGTCATGGTTTCCATTGTTTCCCCATCTATTTGCCATGAAGTGATGGGACCAGATGCTATGATCTTAGTTTTCTGAATGTTGAGTTGTAAGCCAGCTTTTTCACTCTCCTCTTTCACTTTTATCAAGAGGCTCTTTAGTTCCTCTTTGCTTTCTGCCATACGAGTGGTGTCATCTGAACTACCACTGATGTTTCTCCCGGCAGTCTTGATTCCAGCTTGTGCTTCATTCAGCCCAGCATTTCACATGATGTACAATGCATATAAGTTAAATAGGCAAGGAGACAATATACAGCCTTGCCTTACTCCTTTCCAAATTTGGAACCAGTCCGTTGTTCCATGTCTGGTTCTAACTGTTGCTTCTTGACCTGCAAACAGGTTTCTCAGGAGTCAGGTAAGGTGTTCTGGTATTCCTATCTCTTGAAGAATTTTTCATAGTTTATTGTGATCTACTCAGTCAAAGGCTTTAATGTAGTCAATAAAGCAGAAGTAGATGTTTTTTTCTGAAATTCTCTTGCTTTTCCTATGATCCAACAGTTGTTTTCAATTTGATCTGATTCCTCTGCCTTTTCTAATTTCAGCTTGAAAATCTGGAAGTTTTCGGTGCACATACTGTTGAAGCCTGGCTTGAAGAATTTTGAACATTACTTTGCCAGCATGTGAGATGAGGGCAATTGTGCAGCAGTTTGAACATTGTTTGACATTGCCTCTCTTTGGGATTGGCGTGAAAACTGACCTTTTCAAGTCCTGTGGCCACTGCTGAGTTTTCCAGATTTGCTGGCATATTGAGTGCAGCACTTTCACAGCATCATCTTTTAGGATTTGAAATAGCTCAGCTGGAATTCTATCACCACCACTAGCTTTGTTCATGGTGATACTTCCTAAGGCCCACTTGACTTTGCATTCCAGGATGTCTGGCTCTAGGTGAGTGATCACACCATCCTGTTTATATGGTTTCTTAAGATCTCTTTGTGTAGTTCTTCTATGTATTCTTGCCACCTCTTCTTAATATTTTCTGCTTCTGTTAGGTCCATACTGTTTCTGTCCTTAATTGTGCCCATCTTTGCATGAAATGTTTCCTTGGTATCTCTAATATTCTTGAAGAGATCTCTAGTCTTTCCTTTTCTTTTGTTTTCCTCTATTTCTTTGCATTGACCACTTAAAAGCTACAATTGTTTTGATACTGTCAAAGGTATAGATTATGAGCAATAATGTTAATGGCCCTTTCTAATGAGAATGGCACTTTCTCCTTGGGCCAGTTCTTGGAATTGTGCTAGTTAGCCACAGGTCCAGTACTGCCCAAGTTGAAGAACCATATGTAATTGTTACAGTCTGATCATAATGCAGTTAGCTTGTTTTCTATGATGGGAGTTATAATATCTGCAAACAACTCAGGAATATATACCAGACACTGAATCTGTGACTCTATTGTCCTAATCTTTAACTGCTTGGTTTTGTAATTGGGCGTGATGGTGCAGGTTTCCAAACTGATGAATGAATTGAAACAACAAACAAACAATAGAGAAAATCAATAAAACCAAATTATATTATTTTTTTCGGAAAAAAAAAAAAGCGAATCTCCAGCTAGAATGGTTGAAGAAGAAAAAGTTCAGGGGAAAACACTAGTTGCCAATATTAAAAATGAAAGAGAGGAAAGCCACTACAAATACTATATTCATGCACAGGCAAATTATGGAATACTTTGAACAAATTTTTCTCAATACATTTGAAATGAGAAACAAAATTGGCAAGTTCCTTGAAACATACAAATTACTAGCCTTGACACAAGACAAAAAGAAAAGGTCCAAAGAGACCTACATTTATTTTAAAAAATGTGTATTTTAAAATATTTCTACAAAGAAACCCCAAAAGCTTCACTGATTAATTCTATTAAATATTTTAAAAACATTTTCCAATCATACGCTAAGTCTTGCAAAAAATCAAAGAGGGGGAAACATGTTGCAGCTCATTTTATGAGAACTGACTATTGGAAAAAGACCTTGCTGTAGGGAAAGATTGAAGGCAGATGGAGAAGGGGACAGCAGAGGATCAGATGTTTGGGTGTCATCACCAACTGGATGGACATGAGTTTGAGCAAGCTCTGGGAGTTAGTGATGGACAGGGAAGGCTGGCATGTTGCAGTTCATGGGGTCACAAAGAGTAGGACATGACTGAATGACTGAACTGAACCAATCACTCTGAAAATAAAACCCGAGACAATACAGAAGGGGGATATATATTTCAATATCCACAATGAATATGAAAGTGAAGTCACTGTAGTATGACTCTTTGTGACCTTATGGACTACAGGCTGCCAGGCTCCTTGGTCCATGGAATTTTCCAGGCAAGAATACTGGAGTGGATTGACATTTGTTTCTCCAGGGAATCTTCCCAACCCAGGGATTGAACCCAGGTCTCCTGCATTGCAGGCAGATTCTTTACCATCTGAGCCACCAGATGAAATTATATTTAACAAAATTTCATCAAATGAAATCCAAATTAAAAAGGATAAAGTATTATTACCATGTGGAGTTCACTGCATGAATTCAAAGTCAATGCAATATTTGGGTATCAATCATATTCAGTGAATAAAGGAGACACTTCTAGATCATCTCCTAGAAAAAAAGTATTCAATAAAATTCATCACCCACATGTTTAAAAACAAAACACAACTCTCACCAAACTAGGACTAGAGAATTTGAATGTGATAAACAACATTTACAGGAATATTACATTTAAAATCATATTCAAAGCTAATAGAATGTGTGTATATATATATATATAGATAGATAGATAGATATTTTTGTATATGTATATATATAATAAGATAAATAATTATAATGGAAGTAATCCAATTGTTTGAAGAATGGCAAACACTTAGAGAATGTGCAATGGAAAATATACAAATAGCCAATAAACATGTGAAAGGACACAATGTCTGCACTCATCTAGGATATTAAAATTAAAATTGGATTAATACAATTACTCACTTACCCTAATGGTTAGAGTTTAAAAGACTGATAATACTAAGTGTTAAGATGGAAAAAGAACCCTTTTTTGCTATAAATGAAAATGTAAAATAGCACAAAATTCATCAAACTATATACATATAGAAGTGATACTGCTGCTGCTGATGCTAAGTCGCTTCAGTTGTGTCCGACTCTGTGCGACCCCCATAGATGGCAGCCCACCAGGCTCCGCAGTCTCTGGGATTCTCCAGGCAAGAACACTGGAATGGGTTGCCATTTCCTTCTCCAATGCATGAAAGTGAAAAGTGAAAGTGAAGTCACTGAGTCATGTCCAGCAATCAGTGACCCCATGGACTGCAGCACACCAGGCTCCTCCATCCATGGGATTTTCCAGGCAAGAGTACTGGAGTGGGGTGCCATTGCCTTCTCTTAGAAGTGGTACACTTTATGTTATATAAGTAATACTTCAGTGGAGTTGATTACTTAAAATGATATTTTAATACTCTGACATTAAAAAATTTAAATAGTTTTTATATATTTTGTTCTAATTTTACATTGATTTTATTTAAAATTTTTTTCAACTTAAAAATATGTTACTTACAATATCTTCAATAAACGTCAAGGAATAAATCTTACTAAAGAAGTGAAATATTTCTATGTTGAAATCTGTAAAACTAAAATCGCTAAATAAGTGGAAGGCTATTCTATATTCAAGGATTCAATGGCTCACTATTATAAAAATAACAGAAAGAGCAGTTCTCTCCCAATTGATCTAAAGATTCACTGCAATTCCAATTAAAATCTCAACTTTTCCTCAAAAGGAAATTTTGAGAAAATTGATAAATGTATTATAAATATATATATTAAAATATAAAGGACAAGAGAAAGCTAAAATAGTCTCTAAGAAGAATAAGACCAAAGCTAGAGAGCTCACCTGTGTTGATATTAAACTTTATAAGGAATCAATATAGAGTGGTATTGACCAAACAGATTTACCTAATATATGACAAAATTTCCAGTGCAACAAAATGCTAAGTGAAAGTGAAGTTGCTCAGTCTTGTCCGACTCTTTGCAACCCCATGGACTGTAGCCTACCAGGTTCCCCCATCCATGAGATTTTCCACGCAAGAATACTGGAGTGGGTTGCCATTTCCTTCTCCAGGAGATCTTCCCAACCCAGGGATTGAACTGGGTCTCCTGCATTGTAGGCAGATGCTTTACCCTCTGAGCCACCAGGTAAGTCTTACAAAATGCTAAATGATCTTTTAAATGATAGGTGTAAAATCAACTGAGTATCTAATTGGGTGGAAGAAAACCTCATACCTTCAAATAAATTCCATACCAAAACAATCTGTTTGTTTGCCATAAATCTATATAACTTCTAGAAGAAAATTTAAGAAAAATGCTTAAATTAGGAATAGGCAAAGAATTCTTCAACCAAGCACAAAAAAAAGCCCTCAAGTATCATTAAGAAAATATTGCCAATTTAAAATGTTTTAAAATATTCTATTTAAATAGAATTTCAAATGAAAAACTTTAATAATATGAAAAAAAGCAAACCACAGAGAAGGAGATTCTATCTGTAACATACATTTCCAAGGCAGCACTTGTATACAGAAAATGCTAAGAAATCCAAAAGCTCAGAGAGAAAGCAGTTAATCCAATTAAAATTCAGCAAAAATTTTAGGAAGTACTTTACATAAAGAACACACAATTGACTAACAAGCATATAAAAAGCTCTTCAACATCATTAATCATCAGAGAAATGCAAATAAGAACCATGATGAGCATCTACTAGCTACCCACTGAAAAGGCTAAAATTGAAATGAGCCAACAAAAGCCTTGAAAATACCAAACATAAGCAAAGATTGAAAAAGAAATTGGAACTCTAGTAGATAAATGGTAGTTTGAGTCGGCATAACTACTTTGGAGAACTTGACATTACTAAAGGTGACTATTTTCATATTCTGTGAACTAACATTTTCATTTTTCAATGTATTTCCAACAGAAATGTGTTCATGGCTATATTTTTGTTAATAGCTGAAAACTCATATCAATACTAATATATCCTGAGCTATTGAATGAATTAATGTTTTTAGTATGACACTAACAACAGAAAATTTAATTGATAAATGGATTTATCTTATATACATAATATTGTACAAAAGTCAGATACATGAATGCACACTGATTCCATTCACAGAACAATCAAAAGAGGACCTAAATCTTGTGATAGACATCAGAATAGTGACTACTTCTTAGTGGGGAACTAGGGAATTCTTTTTGGTTCTGGTAGAGACATTACTTTGCTGACTAAGGTCCGTCTAGTCAAGGCTATGGTTTTTCCTGTGGTCATGTATGGATGTGAGAGTTGGACTGTGAAGAAGGCTGAGCGCCGAAGAATTGATGCTTTTGAACTGTGGTGTTGGAGAAGACTCCTGAGAGTCCCTTGGACTGCAACGAAATCCAACCAGTCCATTCTGAAGATCAACCCTGGGATTTCTTTGGAAGGAATGATGCTAAAGCTGAAACTTCAGTACTTTGGACACCTCATGCAAAGAGTTGACTCATTGGAAAAGACCTTGTTGCTGGGAAGGATTGGGGGCAGGAGGAGAAGGGGACGACTGAGGATGAGATGGCTGGATGGCATCACTGACTCGATGAACCTGAGTCTGAGTGAACTCCGGGAGATGGTGATGGACAGGGAGGCCTGGAGTGCTGCGATTCATGGGGTTGCGAAGAGTCGGACACGACTGAGCGACTGAACTGACTGAACTGAATTGAACTGAATAGTCTATTGCTCTAGTCTATTGGGTGGTGGTTACAGAGATATCATCACTTAATAAAATTTCATCAGGCTGTAAATTTAAGGTTTAGACAGTTATACTCCCATAAGAATGTTAACAAAAATATAGTTCACAAGATAGACATATACAGAAAGTGTTCAGAGGAGTTAAGAATCAGGGAGAAGAGAGAAAGGCCTGAGGATGGGATTGTGAATGTTGGCTGAAATCTGGAGAAATCACCTTAAAAATTTCAATTAATATTGATTTCTGGTGTGAAAGAGTTATTTAAAAATCATTTCATCCAAAGAACGGTGAATGCTGGAAATAGTTATCTGAGTATCACAGAGATTTGATATTTTTGGAGAGCTGCTTTCAATGAACGTTTCTTCATGATCTTGGTTATCCATGATGGCTCAGAAATTGAGCTATTGTAACTATAATTTGGAATAGTTCTTCTGAGAAATGCCTGATACATGCCCACCAAAACCCACAGGTCAAGTTTTTATTCATGAAGATTACCTAACCAAACTTCTTTACTCCTATATCTTGTCTTAACTCTCCCTCAAAAGAATTAGCATAGTTTTGCTACCTTTCAAATTAATGACATAATATTTGTCAAAATTTTTTTAAAGAAAAATAATACAATTAAATCTTTACCCATCTTACTATTTACTTACAATTACTTATATTTACCTCTGAAGGCAGCTTGATTTCATTCTCTTCCATTCTTTTTTTCTTTTGACTGCTTCAACTCATTTAAAAACATTATATGAAGGAGTAAGACTCTATGGAGACATGTTTAGAAGTTAACAGATTTCCATCCATCTTTTGAAAACTTTTATAGCATTTGTGATTTTTACCTTATGAACCAGCATTTAATAGTTGCATTCACTAGGGTATTTAATTATGGCTATGTTAAAAAACAACAACAGACCTCAGTGTCTTCACAGAATAAAATTATCTTTCTCATTCGTATAAAGGTCAATCCAGATACAAGACTTTCCTTCAGAATGTGTATATGTCACGTATTGTTTTCCTCAAAGAACTCCTAACCAGTTGCAACCTGTGTAAGAAGTTATATTTTTTTCTATATGAGTCTGATTCCACCTTTCTAAAAAAATGGCTGTGTGTTAAATGAATAATATGTGACTGCATCTTCCTTTCCTCTCTTTTTCCTCCCACTTCATGTCCTTTCCCCCACAGTTCTTTAAACTACCATCCTCCCCTTAAATTACATTTATTTTCCACAAATTTTCATTATTTTTTCAGTCCTCAAGTTTTTCATGATCAATTATTTTTAAAGATCTCTTATTTGGTGGTACAGACAATTGTAAACAAAATGCGTTTATTTAAACAACAGACAGGAGATAATTAGCTAATGTGTACAGGTGGTAATGACAGACTTTTAGAAGAATATAACAAATAGCAGTTTGTTGAAATTAGTTTTCTTTCAGCTAGGATGATCTGACAATCTTTGCCAGAACATGCAAAATTTTATAATGAAAAGCTAAGCAAAAGACTAACCAATTTTTGAGCATTTGCATATCTGAGAGCTCCTATTTTCAGATTTTATTGATTAGATTAAATATACTAAGTAATCAGGGCTTTTTTGTGGCTCAGCTAGTAAAGAATCTGCCTGCAATGCGGTAGACCTAGGTTTGATCCCTGGGTTGGGAAGATATCCTGGAGAAGGGAAAGGCTACCCACTCCAGTATTCTGGCCTGGAGAATTCCTTGGACTGTATAGTTCATGGGGTTGCAAAGAGCTGGACACACTGAGCGACTTTCACTTTCATTAAGTAATAAAGTACGTCAGGAGAGTTTTTTCCAGTTTGTTATTTGATTTTGTTCTCCCATAGCACGAACATTGAGCAGAAAAGCATTTGTAATAATTCTGAGTTAGTATGAAAATAGGGCTCAAGCAGGGTAAGATTTTGTCACCATATACCTTGTGGCTCAGTGGTAAAGAATCTACCTGTAATTCACAAGCCACAGACTCCCCCTGGGGTGGGAAGATCCGCTGGAGGAGGGCACAGGCAACCCACTCCAGTATTATTGCATGGAAAATCCCATGAACAGAGGATGCTGGCAGGTTACAGTCTATAGGGCTTCAAAGAGTCGGACACAAAACTGAAGCAATTTACCACCACCACGCCAAGTAGATCCACCTGTCTCTAGAATACATGAGGAACAGGAAAAGATTCTGATCCATGGAGTAAAATGAGTCATGTGGAAAAATTTCAGTTCTTCCTCAGTCAGACTGTCTCAGGGTACACTGGGTATTCAGGGCCTAAGTTTCTGTTACTTCTCAAAAATATGCAGCAGTGTCCAGATATAGTCACCCCAGACATTATAAAGGCTAAGGAGATTGACTTTGAAGCTGAGTTACCTAAGTCTTACCAGTCTCTGCTCTGGTATAGTCTAATTCAATTAGATGAATTGCTTCATATGGTATCTACATATTTAAAACTAAGTTTTCAATTTAGATTTTGCAGGAGGAATAAAATCTGCCCCCTCCCTTAAATATCCTTCTTTCTACTATACTCAAGATCAAGAGCATAATCTCAGGGGAAGGTTGACACAGAACAACTAGGGCAGTCATAATGACCTCATGTTATTTTTCTTAGATTTATAAAAACCTTATACATTAATAAAGATTTATAGCTTTTAAAGCATTTTTCATATCCTTTTTTATTATATAGAAAAGGAAACTGAGATTTGTAAACATTATGTTGCCCAAGGTCATGTAGCTATTAAACTGCAGAACACAAGTTTTTGGCTTTCAGTTCAGTATTTGGGCTTCCCTAGTGGCTCTGGAAGCCTGATCATTGGAAGGACTGATACTGAGGCTGAAGCTCCAGTATTTTGATCACTTGATGTGAACAGCTGACTCGCTGGAAAAGTCCCTGATGCTGGAAGGATTGAGGAGAGGAGAAGAGGGAGTCAGGGGGATGAGATTGCTGGATGGCATCACAGACGCAATGGACATGAAATTGGGCAAATTTTGGGAGACAGTGGGGGATCTGGAGACCTGGCATGCTGCAGTCCATGGGGTCACAAAGAGTCAGACAAAACCGAGTGGCTGAACAGCTGGAACATAGTGGCTCAGACAGTAAAGAATATCTCAGTACTAATTAAACAGTAGGTCGAAGAAATGGAGAGACAGAGAGACAATAAAAGGAAGAGATATAAGGTACAAAAAATATGTGAATTATTCCTTAAGATCTACAGAGTATCGATTTTGAACAGATTATGGTTTTTCACTCATCATATCATGTTAGCCTCACAACATATCTAGAAACTAAATCACTTACATAAAAAAATTAGAGGCTTAGAGAAGAAAATTAACAGATTATTTTGACTAGTAACTGGCAGAGCAGAACTAAAACTAAGTCTTTTGATTAAACTTACCAGTATGAAATGCTGCCTTAGTAGGATAATATAGCAAGATATGTATGTGTGAATACATGCAAATAAGCCCTCCTAGACATCTATTGGTAGGAGAATGATAAGACAGTGGATGTCTATATGTTGAGCTTGTAAATGCCAATATAAATATCAGAAATTCTACACTAAAAATGAACAGCACATTATTTTTAACACATTATACAATATTTAGGTTTGCATATAATTTGAATGCCATTCATTAATTTTTCCACTTACCTATAATGCTACAGCTACCATGTACAAACTTTTGAAAATGAATCATTCAGCTCTTCTCACAAGCTTGCTGTCTAATAGGTGAGATGAAATGCCCATAAAAATTAACATGCTAGAAAATAATAATGACCATAAAAGAGGTGTAGACAAAAGAACACTGGTTTAGGAGATCAAAGAAGAGCCATTGCTGCTTGAAGCTTCAGTGAATTTTGTGGGTGATTAGTAAAGTGACTGTTACTTTAAAGACACTTAAAAGATGCCAATGACATGTTCTGTAAATTAGACAATAAGAACGAAGAGAAGGAGACAAATGCAAGACATTGTTGAGATAGGATCTAGAGAATTCAGATATTGGATATGATGCAAGGAAAGTGGACCACTCAAATATGGCAGGATGTTCTGAACCTCAGTGTCCAGAAACATGCTGCTGCTGCTGCTAAGTCGTCTTCAATCGTGTCCGACTCTGTGAGACATCATAGACAGCAGCCCACGAGGCTCCGCCATCCTTGGGATTCTCCAGGCAAGAACACTGGAGTGGGTTGCCATTTCCTTCTCCTGCTGGGGTCCAGCCTCAGCAGAGTCCAGGGATATCCTCAGGATGGATGTTGTCGGCGAATGAAGAGAGATAGAGAAAGAGATAAGGAAAGAGATATGGGGTGACCAAGCTTCAGTGAACGAGGCCCCTTTACTTTTTCTGGGGGCTTTTATACCCTGAGTTGTACATACAGCAAAGTGAAAAATGCAGAGTCAACTCAACATTCCATCAGTAATAACTTTTATCGATATCAGGTTCCTTCCTGCAAGTCTTATTTTCTGTACATCATCTTCTATTCCCGAGGCCTGTTGATATTCCATGACCTCTTTTTGATAAAGGTTGGTCAGCCAGAACAATGATTTTTCCCTTAAAGTGTTTCTTCTTAAATTCCTAGCCTGTGTCACCCTTAAAGTACAGAGTTACATTTTTATGGAGAAAAGATTCAGTGGGTTACAGCAAAGAAAGAACTTATTAACTCAAAGTCTAATGTTGCTAATGCTAAGGCTATTACTTGTTTCTACTACATCCTGACTATATGCACTCCGAGGAACACAATGGATAAGGGATGTGAGCTTGGCAGCAACCATAGGCTCAACAATGTTGCAAGAGTCTGGATAAACCTGACAAATAAGCTAGAATGCTAACAGGGGGTTTGAAACACTCCTTTCATGCCCAGGAGACTTATTAACTAAAGCCCTAAGTTAAGTCTTTCCAGCGAAAGGTGGTCGGGGCAGCCCTCTGTTAATGTCAGAGGAGTTGATGAAAGGCATAAAATAGTAAGACAGACAGCTTCTGGTTTGTGGGTAGATGCTCGAGCAAGTTCAGGGGGTCCCTTGAGTCCTGATCTCGCCTTTGCCCATCAGGCCTCTTCCTCATGACCTTTGCCATGGGCGGGATTCTCCACGCTGGCTCCTGGCATTCTCCAATGCATGAAAGTGAAAAGTGAAAGTGAAGTCGCTCAGTCATATCCAACTCTTAGCGACCCCATGGACAGCAGCCCACCAGGCTCCTCTGTCCATGGGATTTTCCAGGCAAGAGTACTGGAGTGGGGTGCCATTGCCTTCTCTACCCAGAAACATAGAGAAGGACAAAAGAAACAGATCTTAGGTGGAAGACTAGGAGACTTATTTTGAAACAGATTATATTTTACATGCCAGAATTTTCCCTGGTGGCTCAGTGGTAAAGAATCTGCCTGCCACTGCAAGAGACACAGGTTCAATCCCTGGGTTGGGAAGATCCCCTGGAGTAGGAAATGGCAACCCAGTCCAGTATCTTAACTGGGAAATCCCATGGACAGAGGAGCCTGGTGGACTGCCATCCATGAGGTCACAAAGAGATACAACTTAGTCACTGAAAAACATCAACATATTTTATGTACCAGTCAGAAAACCAAAAGACATTGAAATCTGCAAGCACTTATACACACACACACATATGTATTGTTATTTGTTATAAAAATAAATTTCTTAATCTTCCATCAAAGACCCAAATTCAAGACATCGCTGTTATCTTCGACTTTTTCCTTCTTGATAACCATTCTCCTGTTGCTTCTCAAGTGTTTTCAGTTCTATCACCATAGAGTCTCCTCCCAGTTCTCTTCTCCTTTCTAAATACTCCCAATCATTTTCTAGTTTGTGGATCCCATGATGCACAGAGATGCAAGCCTAATTCTTACTACCTGCTTATTTCTCATCTATGAAATTACAGGGACGCAACTCCTGCTCCATTCACTTACCACCTTGCCTCCCTTTGGTGCCATCTTGTAGTCTCCTCTGCTATGGGAGCAGTTCCTGGTCATACAGGTGTCATTTTGTCACTGCCTTAAGTTGATGCTATCCTGTTCCCCTGACTGCTGTGATCACTTGGTGAGCTGGTTGAATTCTAGGATCTTAGCTTGGACCATTAACTCAAAGCAGTGCTACTTAAGTGTGTTGCGTTCTGCGTTCTAAGTCATTTCAGTCCTGTCCCTGCTCTTTGCGACCCTATGGACTGTAGCCTGCCAGGCTCCTCCCTCTATGGGATTCTCCAGGCAAGAATATTGGAGTGGGTTGCCAATATCTCCTCCTCTAGGAGATCTTTCCGACCCAGGGATCGAGCCCTGGTCTCTTAAGTCTCTTGCATTGGCAGGCAAGTTCTTTTTTTGTGTGTGTGTATCTAAGGTTTTATTTATTTATTTAATTTTATTTTTAATTTATTCTACTTTACAATACTGTATTGGTTTTGCCATACATTGACATGAATCAGCCACAGGTGTACACGAGCTCCCAATCCTGAAACCCCTCCCACCTCTCATCCCATATCATCTCTCTGGATCATCCCCGTGCACCAGCTCCAAGCATCCTGTATCCTGTATTGAACATAAACTAGCGCTTCATTTCTTACATGATAGTATACATGTTTCAATGCCATTCTCCCAAATCATCCCACCCTCTCCCTCTCCCTCAGAGGCCAAAAGTCCATTCTATACATCTGTGTCTCTTTTGTTGTCTCACATACAGGGTCATCATTACTATCTTTCTAAATTCCATATATATATGGAAAGTTCTTTACCACTGAGCTACCAGAGAAGCCCCTTATGTGTGTTAATATACAATATTTGTTTTTTTCTTTTTGACTCACTTCACTCTGTATTACAGTCTCTAGGTCCATCTGTGTCTCTGCAAATGACCCAATTTCGTTTCTGAGTAATATATTTGCAGGGCAGGAATAGAGACACAGATATAGAGAACAGATGTGTGGACATGGGGCAGAGGAAGGGGTGGAGGAATGAATTGGAAGTTTAGGACTGACATATATATGCCATCATGTGTAAAATAGATACCTAGTGGGAACCTGCTGTATAGCACAGGGAGCTTAGCTTGGTGCTCGGTGATGACTTAGATGACTGGGGTGGGGTGAGGGAGGGAGATCCAAGAGAGAGGAGATGTATGTATGTATACATATAGCTCATTCACTTTGCTGTACAGCAGAAACTAACACAATCTTGAAAAGCAACTCTACCCCAATTAAAAACAGCAACAACAACACCACCACCACCAACAAAAAAACAGTGCTTCGGCTGCCTGCTCTCAAACTGCTTCGTGTCCCTCTGAAAAGAAGAAGAAAAGTAGCACCTTCTCTGCTGTCTGAGGCTCTTTCCAAATGTTTCCACTGCAGGATTGCATGTGCCTCATGGTGTTATTCCTTTCGTTGCTTCATCCATACCCAGTTTTACTATTCATAGGCTTCGGGTATTGTAGAGTGGTGGGGTTCCTATAACAGATGTTTGTACCCTACGCTTCTTCCATCCTTGGTCTTTTATTCGAGAACCCAACTCAGTGTGCTTGACGCTCTCATTTTCCATAGTGAATTTTCTACTGGGAGTCAGGTAGAGACTCCCAGTCTCTTTTCCTTCAGCTTCCACACTTGGCATTTGGCTTCTGTTAGATCCATTCTGCGGGCTTCCCCAGTGACTCAGCAGTAAAGCATCTGCCTGCAGTGCAGGAGATGCAGATTAGTCTGGGTCGGGAAGATCCCCTGGAGGAGGGCATGGCAACTCACACCAGTATTCTTGTCCGGAAAATTCCATGGGTGGAGGAGCCAGGCAGGCTACAGTTTGTAGGGTCTCAAAGAGTCGGACACCACTGAAATGAGTGAGCACACATCCACAGATTCGTTCTGCAAGGAGATCAAACCAGTCCATCCTAAATGAAATCAGCTCTGAATATTCATTGGAAGGACTGATGCTGAAGCTGAAATTTCAATACTTTGGCCACCTGAAGCCAAGAGCTGACTTATTGAAAAGACCCTGATACCCTCAAAAGATTGAAGGCAGGAAAAGAAGGAGGCAGCAGAAGATGAGATGTTTAGATGGCATCACTGACTCGATGGACATGAGTTTGAGCAAACTCTGGGAGATAGTGAAGGACAAAGAAGCCTGGCATGCTTCAGTCCATGGGGTCAGACATGACTTTGCAACTAAACAACAACAGATTCATTCTCGTCGAGTAAGTGTGCTTGAACCACAATCTTGATGTAATCAGAGTTCTAAGGGTGGTGCTTAGCCTTTACACAAAGAAGTTAATGATAGTGGTAAGATTGGATTGGAATTAGGTTAGGTCTGGCCATCAGCTTCTCATACTCCATCTTCTTAGGCTCAATAAAGATAACCTGTAATTTTTAAATTATATTAATTAAATCTAAAAGAAATATATGATGTAAAAATATTGCCACCTGGAATTGATTTTTAGTATTCACTCTGGTATATCTCAACCTTCATATTTAGAAAAATAAGGTTAATTTGTCTGTAAACTGAATATTTTTCACTCTGTGTGTATATATCTTTCTCCTCTGTTTCTCTCTCTCTCTCTCTCTCTCTTGACATGACTGCCCCCAGTTATCTTACCTGAAAGTCCAAAGCCATGCCTGATCCACTCTAATAAGGTCCCATTAAAAAGCTGGTATATACTACCAAAGGGAAGTCTTAAGCACCTGGGAAGAATTAAGAAGTCCTTCTTGAACTTACTCTAAAACTTCATTCCCTTTTCAGTGACTGGAATTTAATTACCTTTCTGTGCTGGTCAAATTGCCCCTAACTACCCTTATGGCAGAAAGTGAAGAGGAACTAAAAAGCCTCTTGATGAAAGTGAAAGAGGAGAGTGAAAAAGTTGGCTTAAAGCTCAACATCCAGAAAAAGAAGATCATGGCATCATCAGGTCCCATCACTTCATGGGAAATAGATGGAGAAACAGTGGAAACAGTGTCAGACTTTATTTTTGGGGGCTCCAAAATCACTGCAGATGGTGATTGCAGCCATGAAATTAAAAGACGCTTACTCCTTGGGAGAAAAGTTATGACCAACCTAGATAGCATATTCAAAAGCGGAGACATTACTTTGCTGACTAAGGTCCGTCTAGTCAAGGCTATGGTTTTTCCAGTAGTCATGTATGGATATGAGAGTTGGACCGTGAAGAAGGCTGAGCACCGAAGAACTGATGCTTTTGAACTGTGGTGTTGGAGAAGACTCTTGAGAGTTCCTTGGACTGCAAGGAGATCCAACCAGTCCATTCAGAAGGAGATCAGCCCTGGGATTTCTTTGAATGATGCTAAAGCTGAAACTCCAGTACTTTGGCTACCTCATGTGAAGAGTTGACTCATTGGAAAAGACTCTGATGCTGGGAAGGATTGGGGGCAGGAAGAGAAGGGGATGACCAAGGATGAGACGGCTGGATGGCATACTGACTCGATGGACATGAATCTGAGTGAACTCCGGGAATTGGTGATGGACAGGGAGGCCTGGCGTGCTGCGATTCATGGGATCGCAAAGAGTTGGACCTGACTGAGTGACTGAACTGAACTGAACTGAGGGGTGAGGTAGAGATTGGGAATAAAGACAGGAGACAGGGGCCAAAGCATAAATTAAACTGTGCAAGTTTATATTAATTTTTGTTTAATAAAAAGTCATGTAAAATTTCTACCTATGAGATTAGTCTATATTTGTTTATAAAAATGAGAATTAAAAATTTAAATAATGTTAGACCCTTCTAGGAATCCCTGGTAACTCAGCTGGTAAAGAATTTGCCTGTAATGCAGGAGACCCCGGTTCTATTGCTGGGTGGGGAAGATCCCCTGGAGAAGGGATAGTCTACCCACTCCAGTATTCTTGAATTTCCCTGGTGGTTCAGATGGTAAAGAATTCACCTGCAATGCAGGTGACCTGGGTTCAACCCCTAGGTTTGAAAGATCCTGTGGAAGAAAGCATGGCAACCCACTCCAGTATTCTTGCCTGGAGAATTCCCATGGACAGATGAGTGTGGCAGTCCATGGGATCACAAAGAGTTGGACACAATGGAGCGATTAAGCACAGCACAACACAGCAAATCCTTCTACCCTATCTCTCAGTAATATGTGTGATCCAGATGGACTGACCTTTACTGGTATGAAGGTCCTAGGTATCCTTTAGACCCTCCTTTGGACCTTAAACAGAAACTCTAGTTTAAATGTGATTTTAGAAAATCCAAAGGAAGAGTTTCTTAGAATAAACAAAGAAGAGTAACAAATATTTCCACATTTACCAATTTTCATAGTTTTCCTCGAGTTTTTTTTTTTTTTTTTTTGCTTCTTGTATTTGACCTCCTCACTTGATTTTCTACTGTATTTGATCTTGTGGAAATATTTTTCTGCTTCTAATTGCACATTCTCTAGTCCAGTCTTTAACTTGCTACTCCTTAGTCAGAGCTTTTCTTTTCTAACAATTCAACTTCCCCCCTTCTAGCCATTAATTTCTGCTGACTCCTAAGTTTTCAGTTTAGACTTCTTCCTGCCACTCATGGAACCTATTGTGAGCAAACTCTGTTTTAATAAAACTCCTGTGGTTTTCATACCCCAGGATAAATGTAAGGGGATCATGAAAAGCCTAAAAATTGTTTAACTATGACTACTTTAATAACAGTGAAAGCAACTTTGACCTTAGCATTAGGGTTGAGAGGGAATATATATTTAATCTGAGTACTGTTCTACAAGTTATATTTGACAACACCTTATGTGTTACCTTTTCTGAAGTCAAAAAAAAACTTGTCCTCATGGACACTTTTCTAGCAAATGTTTAGACATTCTAACATTCCCATTGATGAATTGTCCTATGGCTTCATCAGTTACTGAGAGATCTCTACTTCAGCAGTTAATCCAGAAGAGGACTTTAATGTAAGTTTCCTAGTACATTTCATCAGAAATAATCCCATCAAACATTCTGCCAAGTGAGAACACCTAGCAGAAAGAATAACTGTAGAAGAGGAGCAAATTGATCTCTAAAGAACACGGCTCTTATTTTGTGTTCAGTGTTTATAAAAATATTATCAGCACTGCACAGTTTTAATCTAGTGAAAATTTGGCAGCACCACTGAAATCATTTCTAGCAGAGCATTCAGAATGACTTTAAATAAATAAAGCCAGCAGCCAGGAAATGCAAACTTCAGCAGATTTACTGCAGTAAGTGATAGCTACCAAAAGACTCTTATCCCTGGTTAGAGTTAAATAATTTACTCTTCACTACCATTAAATGTTTTAAAATTATCTCAGTGAGTTTCTGTGTGTATGTTTATTTCAGTATAATTATCCCTTCTTGCCACTCTTGATGTTAAATCCTGAAAATGGATCATGGGTTTTCCTAGGTTATTAGTATATAATTTGTCCTCCTTTTAACCACTGTTTCCTGATTGTACAGAGCCATTGCTTTGAATGACTCCCAGAGTGAGTTTAACTAATTAGCAACTAGACCCACTAAATAAAAAGTTAGAATGAAGCCTTTAACTGAAAGTCTTCTAGAAGCAGACATAAAGCTTTGTTTTATTTTTTAGATTAAGTTGAACAAGAAATTCTAACAGTGTGGACTGTTCCATGTATTTATCAGTAGCTTCTTTTTTCAATTTCTTTTTTTTATACTTTTATTCTTAATTCACTTTTTAAAGAAAATTAGTAACATAACAGTCTTTTCACTTTCATTTTACCTATACAGAGATTTTACTATTTTTTATGACATTTTATCTTTCTTGTAAATAAAGAATATTTGCATATTTTCACTTGCACAGAAATAATGCAAAAAATCCTATATTTTAAATAATTTTTCATTTTATTTACCCACCCAACATTAATTAAGCAGAATATTTAATATGGAAATATACTAAGCACTGGAGATAAAGCTTTTATATGCATTCTGGGGATTTTAAGGATTGATTTATTTGATATACACAGAGCAACGCCTAGCATGTAGTTAGTGCCATGTACATTTCTGATACTATTATTATTGTTTTTGGCATCTCATAACTCAATATCTCAATATTGATTTTGGTATCTCAAAATCCTTCAAGCTGAGATTAGATTTGATGGACAGAGTGTCTGATGAACTATGGATGGAGATTGTTGACATTATACAGGAGACAGGGATCAAGACCATTCCCAGAAAAAGAAATTCAAAAAAGCAAAATGGCTGTCTAAGGAGGCCTTACAAGTAGCTGTGAAAAGAAGAGAAGGAAAAAGCAAAGGAGAAAGGGAAAGATATACCCATTTGAATGCAGAGTTCCAAAGAATAGCAAGGATAGATAAGAAAGCCTTCCTCAGTGATCAGTGCAAAGAAATAGAGGAAAACAATAGAATGGGAAAGAGTAGACGTTTCTTCAGGAAAATTAGAGATACCCAAGGGAACATGTCATGCAAAGATGGGCTCAATAAAGGACAGAAATGGTATGGACCTAACAGAAGCAGAAGATATTTAGAAGAGGTGGCAAGAATACACAGAAGAACAGTACAAAAAAAGGGCATCATGACCCAGATAATCACTATGGTATGCTCACTCACCTAGAACCAGACATCCTGGAATGTGAAGTCAATTGGGCTTTGGGAAGCATCATTAAGAACAAAGCTAGTGGAGGTCATGGAATTCTAGTTGAGCTATTTCAAATCCTAAAGGACGATGCTGTGAAAGTGCTGCACTCAATATGCCAGCAAATTTGGAAAACTCAGCAGTGGCCACAGGACTGGAAAAGGTCAGTTTTCGTTCCCATCCCAAAGAAAGGCAATGCTCAAATTACTGCATAACTGCACTCCTCTTACAACTCGTGACGAATTGGACACGACTGAGCGACTTCACTTTCCCTTTTCCCTTTCACGCATTTGAGAAGGAAATGGCAACCCACTCCAGTTTTCTTGCCTGGAGAATCCCAGGGGTGACGGAGCTGGTGGGCTGCCATCTATGGGTGGCACAGAGTCAGACACGACTGAAACGACTTAGCAGTAGCAGCAGCATACGCTAGCAAAGTTATGCTCAAAATTCTCCAAGCCAGTCTTCCACAGTATGTGCACTGTGAACTTCCAGATGTTCAAGCTGGTTTTAGAAGAGGCAGAGGAGCCAGATATCAAATTGCCAACATCTGCTGGAAAATGGAAAAAGGAAGAGAGTTCCAGAAAAACATCTATTTCTGCTTTATTGACTGTGCCAAAGCCTTTGACTGTGTGGATCACAATAAACTGTGAAGAATTCTCAAAGAGATGGGAATACTAGACCACCTTACCCACCTCCTGAGAAATCTGTATGCAGGTCACGAAACAACAGTTAGAACCAGACATGGAACAATGGACTGGTTCCAGATTGGGAAAGGAGTACGTCAAGGCTATATTTTTAACTTCTATGCAGAGTACATCATGTAAAATGCTGGGCTGGATGAAGCACAAGCTGGAATCAAGATTGCTGGGAGAAATATCAAAACATCAGATATGCAGATGAACAGCTGGTGGCTCAGATGGTAAAAATCTGCCTACCATGCAAGTGACCTCGGTTTGATCCCCTGGTTTGGGAAGATCTCCTGGGTGGGAAATGGCAACCAACTCCAGTATTCTTGCCTGGAGAATTCCATGGATAGAGGAGACTGTAGGCTATAATCTATGGGATTGCAAGGATTTGGAGATGACTAGGTGACCAACATTTTCACTTTTACAATGGCAGAAAGGGAAGATGAACTATAGAGCTTCTTGATGAAAGTGAAAAAGAGAGTGAAAACGCTGGCTTAAAAGTCCATATTCAAAAGCGAAGATCATGGCCTCTGGCCCCATCATTTTATAACATATACTGGGAAAAAAGTGGAAACAGTGACAGACTTTATTTTCCTGGGCTTCAAAATCACTGTGGATGGTTATTACAGCCATGAAATTAAAACACACTTGCTCTGTGGAAGAAAAACTATGGCAACATATTAAAAAGCAGAGACATCATTTTGCCAACAATGGTTCACATAGTCAAAGCTATGGTTTTTCCAGCAGTCATGTATGGATGTGAGAACTGGACCATAAAGAAGGTTGACTGCCAAAGAATTAATGCTTTTGAACTGTAGTGCTGGAGGTTCCTGAGAGTCCCTTGGACTGCAAGGAGATCAAATCAGTCAATCCTAAAGGAAATCAACCCTGAATATTCACTGGAAAGACTGATGCTAAAGCTGAGGCTCCAATACTGGGTCCACCTGACGCAAAGAGCCCACTCATTGGAAAAGTCCCTAATGCTGGGAAAGATTGATATCATGAGGAAAAGGAGGTAACAGAGGCTGAGATGATTGTATAGCATCACTGACTTAATGGACATGAGTTTGAGCAAACTCCATAAGATAAGGAAGACAGGGAAGACTGGTGTGCTTCAGTCCATAGGGTTACAAAGAGTTGGACATGACTAAGCTATTGAACAACTGAGGTCCAAAGAGATAAGATCATTTGCCAAACATGATGTATCTCATTAAGATCATCTGGGTAGTATTTGGCTCAGAATTGTTACTTCTAAAACTACCATTGTATTATGCATCTCCATCTTCTTGTGAGATGAGTAAGGTAAGAAAACTTATACACACTTCATTAAAAATTATTGAAAAAAATTGAGGAAATTTTGGTTCCATATATTTAAGGACTAACCAGAATTCTAGTGGAGAAGGCGATGACACCCCACTCCAGTACTCTTGCCTGGAAAATCCCATGGACGGAGGAGCCGGGTAGGCTGCAGTCCATGGGGTTGCAAAGAGTCAGACATGACTGAAAGACTTCACTTTCACTTTTCACTTTCATGCATTGGAGAAGGAAATGGCAATCCACTCCAGTGTTCTGGCCTGGAGAATCCCAGGGGTGGGGAGACTGGTGGCCTGCTGTCTGTGGGGTCGTGCAGAGTCGGACACGACTGACGTGACTCGCAGCAGCAGCAGCAGCAGAATTCTAGAGCTAATGCATGTAGAACTTGGACTATTCTACAACTTTGCATTTTAATGTCTAGCCTAGTATGCTCACCATAATACCAGGAATAGATATCTTAAAAGATGAATCTCAGCATGTATTGTTTTTGTTGTTGATGTTTAGTTGCTAAGTCATGTCTGACTCTTTTGTGACGTTACTGACTGTAGCCCGCTAAGCTCCTCAGTACTCGGGATTTCTCAGGAGAGAATACTGGAGTGGGTTGCCATTTCCTTCTCCAAGGGATCTTCCTAACTCAGGGATCAAACCTACGTCTCCTGCACTGGCAGGTGGATTCTTGCCACTGAGCCACCTGGGAAGTCTCTCAGCCTGTATACTTGCTTGAAAAAGGACTGAGATTAACCCCTGGTATATGTATATTGATTATCTTCATCCTTTTAAAAATTCACTACTTAAAAAATTCCAAACTTAAAAATATATTGTCTGATGGGCCATTGTTACTTGTTGGCAGTATCACCCATGTTAATGGTGATGATTTATTTCCTATATTCTCTTACTCCAGAAATAGTTATTTATGAATCAGAACATTCTGATTAATTGCTTTTATATTGATGAATTGCAATGATACATATACTTAAAGCATATCAGCTCAGTGTATAGTAATAGATTTATACCAAGTGATGGTAGTTTCAGTTTCAAGAAAGAAGATAAGTTATTTATCTAATGATTAAGTCCATAACTGCAAAACTTGTAATCTGTACCTACTGTGTGAAATACTTAGGATTCTGGATTTACCTAGTTCTCCTACATAAGAAATATACCTAAATACACATTAGAAAGTATGTACTTAGAGGTGTTAGAATTTTTAATAATGGGAGATTTAAAATATGGTTTTAGTTTTCATAGTTTAAATAATCAATTTCCCTCTTACGAGAACTGAAACTCAGGCTTTTTTATATGTTAGTCAAATTTATTTTCAGGGTTCATAGGCTGGCAGACTGTTGTAAAAATTTATTATGACCTACCAATACAGTCCATGGTGTCGCAAAGGGTCGGACACGACTGAGCAACTTCATTCACTCACACTCACCAATATGATAAACATTCTGATTTTTATTATTTGTATATCCTCCCTAAAATTCCCATACTATCCTATTAAAAATAAAATTCTATAATTTGGCATTAAATTAAGTTGTCATAATTCTTTTGTCAAGGGTGAAATCACACTGGTTGCTTTATGTTTTTAATGAAGTATTAATCAATGAATTTTTATTCTACGAGTAGTGTGTACATTTTTCTGAAGATACTAACAAAATAGCTTGTTTTCATTCCCTGGAAACACTATTTTTTAATGATCAAATCTGGCCATGTTTTATTGAACAATAGATTCACATTGATTTGAGCAATCTAATGTGTTTTATTAGATCATTTCTATAGGAAGTAGTGATTCAGTCTTGAAAAAGTATAATAGTTCTCTCTTCCTAATGACAAGCAACTGGTGAATGATGTTTTATCCTTTGATAACAGATTTCTTTCACTGAGTTTGTTAAATTATTGTTGTCTGTCAACATCTAGACATACCCTGTCCTTTTTACGAAATGGATTGCTGATACAAGAATATACTTCTGGGATTGTATTTTTGCAATCAAAATACCGAAAAGTAAGATACGTGATGTCTGAATTTTTAGCATGAATTATTGTGTCTCCCCATACTTTCTTCTAGGAACAACTGTCTGGTAGTACCAGAAGAATTTTCCAGAATTCTTGATCCCATAACTTGGATAAAGTCATTCTGACTCTATCATAAGTTCTTTCTTCTCCTGTATTGCCTTGCTACTTTTTGCTGTGATAATTTTAAGATTTTCAAAAGTCCTTTGTGCTTTCATTTTAAATGTGCATACATCATATCAGGGGCTTCCCTAGTGGCTCGGATGGTAAAGAATCTGCCTGTAATTAAGGAGACCCAGGTTTGATCCCTGGGTTGGTAAAATCCCTGGGGAATTCATATCAGGCATGGTAAAATGTTTCCCTTTCCTAAAGAATACATAATTGATATATGAACTGTTATATATGTATAGGATACAGTTGATTCAAAAACACAGTATTAACATTTATAAGGTTTTATTTATTTTAAGATTTGATTTTGTGGTTTTCATTTTTGAATTAAGTGCATTTTATGTTAAAGAGTCATATATTTCTGTAAGCTCTTGAAAAGCCATAATGCTCTTGCCTTGGGTCTATCATGAAAATAACTTTTTCTTTTCTTTGCTGTTATGTGTTTGCTTCACATTTTAGACTCATTTTTTCTGAAACTTCTAGAAAAGGTTATCTTTTTCCTTTCAGTGTCATTTTCATGATCTCCTGCTATCCCCAATAATTTTATTTTTGCTTTCTAAAAATCTCTACTACTTGTCACTTCTTTTCTTTTAGGTTCACTTCTCTTCAAATTGTACAAATAATTAGTTTGTACTCTCTGGCATCAGTTTATGTGAAGCAGAATATACATATATCGAGTCTTCTTGGAGAACTGCTGTTTTTTTCCCCAGCACTTAACATTGTTTTCATGTCTTGGCTGTTGTAAATAGTGCTGCTATGAACACTGCAGTGCATATATATTTTTTCAAGTTAGAGTTTTCATCTTTTCTGGATATAAACCCAGGAGTGAGATTCCTAGATTATATGGATCATTTAGATTTTTAAGGAACCGCCATACTGTTCTCAGTAATGGCTGCACCAATTTATATTCCCACCAATGGTGGAGGAAGATTCCCTTTTCTCCACACCCTCTTCAGAATTTATTATTCACAGACTTTTTAATGATGGCTGTTCTTACTGGTGTGAGATGATACCTCATTCGATTTGTATTCCTCTAACCATTGGAAGAAAAGTGATGACCAACCTAGATAGCATATTGAAAAGCAGAGACATTACTTTGCCAACAAAGGTCCCTCTAGTCAAGGCTATGGTTTTTCCTGTGGTCATGTATGGATGCAAGAGTTGGACTGTGAAGACAGCTGAGCACTGAAGAACTGATGCTTTTGAACTGTGGTGTGGGAGAAGACTCTTGAGTCCCTTGGACTGCAAGGAGATCCAACCAGTCCATTCTAAAGGAGATCAGCCCTGGGATTTCTTTGGAAGGAATGATGCTAAAGCTGAAACTCCAGTACTTTGGCCACCTCATGTGAAGAGTTGACTCACTGGAAAAGACTCTGATGCTGGGAGGGATTGGGGGCAGAAGGAGAAGGGGACGACAGAGGATGAGATGGCTGGATGGTATCACCGACTCGATGGACGTGAGTCTGAGTGAACTCTGGGGGTTGGTGATGGCCAGGGAGGCCTGGCGTGCTGCAATTCATGGAGTTGCAAAGAGTCGGACATGATTGAGCAACTTCACTCATTCATGTGTCTATTGACTATCTTTTCGGAGAAATGGCTATTTGAGTTTTCAGCTTAGTTTTTGATTGGGTTGTTTTGTTGTTGTTGTTTTTCTTTTGTTCTTTGATATTAATTGTATAAGCTGTTTGTAAATTTTGAATTTGAACCTTTGTCAGTCACATCTTTTAAAATACTTTCTCTCATTCCATAGGTGGTCTTTTTTGCTTTGTTGATGGTTTCCTTTGCTGTGCAAAAGCTTTTAAGTTTTATTAAGTTCCATTTGTTTATTTTTGCTTTTATTTCTTTTGCTATAAGAAAATAATGCTACAATTTATGTTTGAGACTGTCTATGTTCTCTCCTAGGAGTTTTATGGTGTCATGTCTTATATTTAGGTCTTTAAATCATTTTGAGTTTATTTTTGAATATGGTCCGATGGAGTGGTCTAATTTAATTGATTTCCATGTAGCTGTTCAGTTTTTCCAATACCACTTGTTGTCTAGACTATCTTTTCTCCACCATATACTCATGCCCTTTGTCAGAGATTAATTGACCATAAGTGTGTGTGTTTTTATTTTTAGGCTCTTTATTCTGTTTCATTAATTTATATGTCTGTTTTTGTGCCATTACCATGCTATTTGATTACTGTAGTTTTGTAGTATTGTCTTAGGTCTGGAATGGTTATGTCTCCAGCTTTGTTCTTTTTCTCAGGATTGCTTTGGCAATTCTGAATCTCTTTGTGTGAAAACCAAAATTTTGGTCATTTTGTTTTCTTCCCGGGCAAATATATCACCAGCGAATATCTTTTAAATACTTTGTCATTAATATTTGCTAATATCTATACTAACTTTGACTGTTTCTTCTCATTCAGTATATGAACCAATAGACTCTTGGTATATAGTATACTTTGCAAGTTCATAGATTTAAATTAAAACTTTAAATAAATGAAGGGTATGTTAGTTTTCTATGGCTTCCATAACAAAATACCACAGATTGGGTGGCTTAAACAATGGAAATGTGTTTTCTCACAGTTTGGGAGGCTAAAAGTCAGAGATCAAAGTGTCAGCTGAGTCAGCTGATTTCTTCCAAAGTCTCTTTCCTTGGTTTGTAGATGGCTATCTGCTTTCTGCGGGTTCACATGATCTTTCTTCTGTATGTATCTGTGATGTAGTCTCCTCCTGAAATAGTGATGGACTTCAGCATGATTTCTTAGTGTGTGTGTGTGTGTGTGTGTGTGCCCATTTAGCCTATAACAGAAGGCAATGACAAATAAAATAAACATCACAGTGCACGCAATATCCATGTCAAATACCTACACTGGTATTTGTCATGAAGATGAGTTCATCTTACAGTGAACTCATTTTGCAAGGGGAGTATCTGAACTGACCAGGCAATGTTCTTTTTCTACCATAACTTGTATCTTGTAAAGGCTCTTTTCACAGAGTTATATTTTTATATTTAATGAACAAAAACAATAGATATTAGCAGTAAGTTATTAGCTCAGATTTGAAAAAGTCCCCTTTGCTCTACTCACCATGCTATTGAGTTCCCCAAGCATTGGGATGTCATCTACCTTGCTTACAATGACTAAAAATGTGAGAAATCTGCATATTTTACATATCATCGTCTCCTTGACTGCTCCCTTTCACTCCCATTCTTGTTACAACTCTGAATGACCTAAAAGGGATAGTGCATTTATCTTTTGGCTGCTTACAGTTTGGTAGAGTCTAGTGTGCTTCAATTCTGCTGGTATACTTCAGTGATTCTAACATGGGATAATTTTTATTTTCACTTATAGCAACACTGTACCAGGAGCTATGGTAGTAACCATGTCGACATTCTTGTTTCCATAGAGATTTATGCTATTTAAGGTGGGGGCTGGGGTGAGAGGAACAGCCACTAAGTAAGAACATGTAAGAGCTATGAGGGGAAAAGTAGCTTTTCATATTAAAATTATAGGATGAAAGATCTCCATTGATGATTTGACAAAGGCTGCTAAAGAAATTGCAAGAACAAGACATGGATTTCCAGAGATCTCCTAGACAGCATTAAGTAAGAGCTTAAGAGGAAAGGGGTTGCTTTGCTTAAGAACATGAAAAATAATTTATTCATTCAGCAAATATTTAAATATTTTGTTAGCATCTGCCATGTGGTAAACAATGCCCTAAGTTCTAATGATTCAAATGTGAACAAAAATAGACAAGGAGAGAGGCATCAAGTAGAATAATTGGATTCTAGTCACATATGTCTACATAAAGTTATATTTGTAATACATGGTGTGAAGAGGGGTACAGGAGTAAGAACAGCCTTTGTTAGGAGAATTGAACTGTCCAAGCAATTAGAATTGACTTCTCAGTATAACTGACACCTGAATGTCAATCTGAAGAATGAATAGGAGTTTCTAGATGAAGACAGGAAACAAAATTGATTGGTAAAGCAGAGTGATCAGACTTGAGCTGTGAAGCGCTGGCCTGTTTGGTGTTTTCCAGAAAGTGAGAAATACCTTGTGGGAAGTCTCTACCTGAACATTCTGGAGAACATCCCCTTTTTGTATCATTCTGCCATGATCCATGATGTCCTTCAGGGCAAACTGAGTGAGTTACCTTGCTACATCATTCATAAATCTGTACTGCAAGAATAAAATTGCACTGGGTTCTTGTGATTATTGAATGAGTTGTTGGAAGATGAAGCCAAGTAAGGCACATGCAGATAAGGAAGGTGTATCCTGGAGGATATACGTGTTCTGACCTGAGCCTGAAGGAGAGGCAGATATCTGGTGTTGGAAAGGTGATCACTTCACTCACCATGGAAAGAGCCACGGACCGAGGAGAGAAACTGTTTCCTATCATTAGTCCATATCAATGATTCCATTAGTTAGTTCTTCTTTTTGATAATAACTGTGCTTATTTCATTCTTTTTCTTGTGTTTGAAATCCTTGAGATCATCCTGCACTTTGCTTCTAATGCTCATATCCACTCCCAAATCTCCCAAATTGTTGCTGTTATCTTTTCAATTACACCTGGCCCTTCTCCCTTCCCAGAGATAAACCTTTCAGTTGCACCCTAGTTAGCCTGCCTGGTAATTACTATGATTTTTAAATGAACTTGTTAGTCTCTGCTTTTTCAGTTATGTGCTCTTTCAAACAGTTATTACTTACTTAGGCTTCCTTCTGATTCTTTTAGTATGAATCCACACCTGGTTCCTTCTAGTTTCTAAATCAATTAAAATACTTTTAATATTATTTTTGTAGGGTCTCATCTTGCATAGAATTTTTTTCCACAAAGAAAACTTATAATCAAAAGAAGAATACTTGTATTTATTTTAACTAGTCACGGAAATTAAAATAAGGACAAATGAAAAAATTAATAGATGACTTTCTCTTCATAGGTGTTTTTTGTTTCCTTATCTTTTTTTTAAGGTAGAACAAAAATACGTAAATTGTGAGCTTTCTATATGCAAAGGATTTGGCTTGTTGAATGTCACAGCCATGATCTAGGCCCACAGAATAAATGGGAGATACACGATAAATGGGAAAAGTACAAACGGATAAAGATCTGTATTACAGATTCCAACAAAGGCTGGAATCTGATAAAGATATGATGTTTCATGTATGTTCTATTCAGACTTGTTCGTGATGAAATTCTTTGAAATCAGTGGTTCTTAAGTTTGTGTGTGCACCTCAGTATCACTGGTAGGTCTTGATGAAATGTAGGTTGCTGGGCCTCATAATCAGAATTTCTGATTCAGGAGTTCTGAGGTGGTCCAATTTCTAATAATTCTCAAGTGATACTGCTGATCTGGGGCCCTCACTTTGAGAATCATTGATTTAAAGGAAATATCACAAAAAGGGAGAAAAGAACTGAAACTTTGTTGGTCTTTGAGGTAAGGGTACATTTACCTCTGCAATTTGAATCTCCAATATAGTCAGGCTGCTGCATAATTTCATCTGGATTTGATCTACAGTAATTCTCTATGTTACATTCTCTATGGCAAATAGAAGGGGAAAAGGTGGAAGTTGTGACAGATTTCCTCTTCCTGGGCTCTAAAAATCACTGCAAATGGTGACTGCAGTCATGAAATCCGAATACAATTCCTTCTTGGCAGGAAAGCTATGACAAACCTAGACAGTGTGTGGAAAAGCAGAGACATTCCTCTGCCGACAAAGGTTTATATAGTCAAGGCTATGTTCTTCTGAGTGGTCACGTACTGTTGTGAGAGCTGGAGCATAAAGAAGGCAGAATGCCAAAGAACTGATGCCTTTGAACTGTGGTGCTGGAGAAGACTCTTGAGAGTCCCTGATCTGCAAGGAAATCAAACCAGTCAATCTTAAGGGGAATCAACCCTGAATACTTGTTGGAAGGACTGATACTGAAGCTGACACTCCAGTATTTTGGTCATGATATGAACAGCTGTCTCATTGGAAAAGTCTCTGATTCTGGGAAAGATTGAGGGCAGAAGGAGAAGAGGGCATCAGAGGACAAGATGGCTGGATGCATCACTGATCAATGGACATGAACTTGAGCAAACTTCAGGAGATAGTGAGGGACAGGGAGGCCTGGCATGCTACAGTCCACGAGGTTGCAAAAAGTTGGGGACAACTAGGCAACTGAACAGCAACAACAACAAATTCCCTACATACAAATCCTCAAATTTCAAACTTTCAAAGATGAGAATGTGCATTCACAAGTTCAATCACAAAAGTTAGTTCATGTATCTGGTGTAAATTGTTACATGTGCATATCCTCTACAAGTGGTTGTGCTCTTGTACAGTGTACTTTACTGTACAGTACTGCATAGAGTACAGTCATACAGGTCTCTGTGTCAGCCCAGGATGTCAGAAGATCTGAGGAGGCACTGTTAGCTTTTGAGGTACAGACCCGAACATAGAATGGTACACAAAGGTCGCAGCCATTCAGAATGCAATCCAGTGCTACTGTGTCGTCTATTATGAGAAGAAAAGACCTACTACCCAGACATTCAGTTCAGTCGCTCAGTCGTGTCAGACTCTTTGCAACCCCATGAATTGCAGCACGCCAGGCCTCCCTGTCCATCACCAACTCCCGGAGTTCACACAGACTCGCGCCCATCGAGTCCATGATGCCATCCAGCCATCTCATCCTGTATTTTTTCAAGAAGGTAGACAGAATTGAATTTAGCAAGGAACCATAACTTGTGCCATCAGCATCAGGGCGTGAGTAAAACTGCAGCTTGCCCTCCATCTCTTCTTCATCTCTCGCGTCTTCTCCCCTTCTCCATCAGTAACTCTTTTGTTTGCTTGATGCCATCCGCTCTGTGCCAGCTATTGTACTGAACTACTGCACTTTTCAAGGTACTATACTGTAAGATATTAAAAATATTTTCTTTATTTTTTAGATTAAAAAAATGTATTATTTGTGTGAAAAGTATATGATTGTGTTGGGTACCTAAGCTAACTTTGTTGGATTTACAGATAAGCTGGAGTTACAAATGCGCTCTCAGAAAAGGACTTGTTCACAGGTAGGAGACTTACTATACTAATTTCCATATTTGTTTGTGGGTAGGCTTAAAGTTTTGAGGGGAAACTAACATTTGATCTTTTTATTTTTTTCAATTGAAAACATAAACATAGAAATGAGAATCTGCTCAGTTTTGACTCTGTCCTTCACAGATAAAATAACTGCTACTCCTGAGTCTTTCAGGGAAGTGAGAAAGGGGAGGTTTTAATTTATACATTTAATTAAATTATTTAATTTAAACATTTAATTAAATAAAAATTGTGTATATACAATAATTTTATGAAGTAGCCCAGCAACTCAGTGAAGGCATGATGACTTATTTAATAAATGTCTAGAGAAAACTGAGTAACAGTTTATTTTTCTCTTATAGATCAATATAAATTCTAACTATAAAATAAATATAGTGTCTAAAACAGGTATGTGACTTGAAAAAAGCAAAAGTTCCCCTTTCAATTGCCAACTTATTTATATAATTTATTTATCTACATAGTGTTTAAATAACCTTGGATGGGAAAAGCTTTTCTAAACATAAACCTATGAAAGCAACCGTGAAAGAAACTGACAGGTTCAAGGAAGGAAAATAAAAACAAACTCACAAAGAAGTATTCTGTAAAAAAACCACAATAAGCAAGGTTGATGGTAGAAAAAAATATGACAAACTCTCTGAAGGATGTTTTAACTGCTTACATCACAAAATCTTGGAGTTTTTCATATTTTTTGACAGATTCCAAGTGAATCATTCTAGGGAAATGGACAATGTAAGGGTACATATGACAGGCTGTTAACAGTAAATCTTTGTTGAAAACAAAAAAGGATGAGATGATGGACAAAGCTGAAATAGAGTATGAAGTAACCATCAAAAGGGTGTTATAGAAAAATATTACATATGTAGAAGATAATTCCATTTTTGTTTTTATTTTTAAAATAGCTGTTTTCAGAACAGAGACTGGAAAACTATGAATCAATATTTTTGATTGTGTTTATTTTCCTCCAAAGAATTGATGCTTTTGAATTGTGGTGTTGGAGAAGACCCTTGAGACTCCTTGGACTGAAGGGAGACCAAGCTAGTCAATCCTAAAGGATGCTTTTGAATTGTAGTTTTGGAGAAGACCCTTGAGAATCCTTTGGACTGAAGGGAGACCAAAGTAGTCAATCCTAAAGGAAATCAACCATGAATATTTACTGGAAGGACTGATGTTTAAGCTGAAGCTTCAATACTTTTGCCACGTGATGTGAAGAGCCAACTCACTGGAAAAGACTCCGATGTTGGGGAAGATTGAAGGCAAAAGGAGAAGGGGTGGCGGAGAATGAGGTGGTTAGATAACATCACTGGACTCAAGGGACATGAATTTGAGCAAGCTCCAGGAGATCGTGAAGACCCAGGAATCTGACATGCTGCAGTCCACGGGGCTGCAGAGTCAGATATGACTTAGTGACTGAACAACAACAACAAAATTTACCTCCACATTGTAGGATAATATGCATTATTTTTTTTTGACTTACCTGTGTTTTCTGAATATTTAACAACAAACATGGTATTTTTTGAAATTAAACAATGTGAAATAATTGTATCATTTTTCTCACAAGTAGTTATATAAAACCCCTTTTTGCCTCTTTCTGGTCCTGGGCTTTGAATTGTTTCATTTTGGAGAGGGAAATAGTAGAGAATTTATGTCTAGGGGCCTTAGAATAAGGTTTTCTGTCTGCAGTTCATAATGGATTTGGTTGGGTGCCCAATATAAACTTCACTCTGTGACCCACCTTCTTCTCTGTTCTAGTTCTTGTGTGAAGACATAAAAATGTGACTCCAGAGTTATTTTACATTTCAGTCAAAAGAAATTGTTTCAGTGGAAATGTCTAGAGTGCTCATGTATCTGTCTTATTTAATAACTCTCTTTCCCTTAATTGAGAAAAGAAAAAGCAAAAATAAAAATAAGTAGAGCTGTATTGGTTTAGAAGATACTTTTAGAGATCCCTGTCTCCAACTGTGCTGTTCCTGCTGTCTGCTATGGTCCATTAGATAAACATGGTGCTCGGCAGCCAGGCGTTGTTGATATATTTGGCAACACTGATAATCTGATCTATGTGTAGGAGGAAGTGGATGCGTCATTCCTTGGGGGCAAAGGTTTTCTGAAAGTGATTGTTTCTCACTGAGAGTCTGAGCAGTTTTAATTTGCCATTTGTACTTTTTTCTGTTGCTTTTATTGAAATTTCAGATTAATCTTTAGGCTTATTTTCAGAGGCAGTGGGTACTAACTGAAAGGAAAGGCAAACCTGGTTGTTTCTGACTCTGTAATGTTAGTGTAATAAGGAAAACGGCGGGGCTTGTCATCTTAGCATGTCTGCTTAATATACATCAGTCACAATTTTTAGTGTTTTCATATGTGATCTTCAAGTTTAAAAATATACATACAAAAAACCTTAAATTTCAAACTTCTGTTTCATATGTTTTGTACATGTGTCATGTATGTTTACATATGTATGTGTATTATGTAAACATATATAATACATAGTCTGTTGTGTATGTAATGTATGCAGACATACATATATAGACAGATTATATTATGTAAATATGTATGTATATCTAAAATACACACATGGACTATATATTAATATAAATGTATATAATCATATTATAACGTATATAAACACACACTATATAGAGACCATATTTATGTGTGCCTATTTATGTACATATGATGTTTGCATATATATATGTACACATATTATTGCTCTTGTCTAGTTGCTAAGTCGTGTTCGACTCTTGCAATCCCGTGGCTGTCTGTAGCCTGCTAGGCTCCTCTGTCCATGGTATTTCTCAGGCAAGAAAACTGGAGTGGGTTGCCATTTTCTTCTCCAGGGGATCTTCCTCACCCTGGGATTGAACCTGTGTCTCCTGCATTAGCAGGCAGATTCTTTACCACTGAGCCACCAGGAAAGCCCATATATACACATACACATATATATGTGTAGTCTCTATATACATAGTCTCTGTAGAAAGAATTTGAACATTTTTCCGTTTGGACACAAAAAGTCATAAAGTCTTAGATAATATTAGTAGAATGTCTTCTGGTGTCCATCTCAATCTAACTGTCCTCAGTGATAGGATTTCTAGCATTTCTCTTGAGAGGTGATGCCATTATCTAAAAGTTTTCACTGGGAGGAAGTTTTCCGAGATAGGCTTAATGTTCATCTTCTCTACTGATTCCATTAAACTTAATTATCCCCCTCCGAAAGCTGAGCAGTTCCTTTCTTGGCATTTACACAGTTTCAGCAGCGGAAGGCAACAATCAGCTCCTCAGCTGTCATCAAGTCAGGATATTTTAAACTCTTTTGATGTTTCTTTTTAGGTGGTGGAGTATATGTACGCACATATAAAGGTATCACATACACCAACCCGGCACGGTTACTTAACTGTTTATAGAACATCTAATTCTTATCACTATTTCAAATGTGTTATCACCTAAACTACATGATATTTTTGGTTGCTCTTTCTTTGATAAATTCTTTATGTTCACAAGTGGCCATGAACAATGTACTAGCCCTCACTCATATTTCATGGAAGATGGCTTGTATAGATGACAAGTCACAGTCTAACAGTCCCAAGACTATCAGGGGTTTCTGATGTCTGTAGTTCGGGTGGTGAAGACTCAGAGAATGTGGAATCTGCAGTAAATGCTTCCAGCACATTCACTTCCATTAAGAATGAATCCCCTCCCCTCCACCCCCTCCATGGGGAAGACAGATATTTTTACTCACTCTAGATAAGGACACTTGAAATCACTTAAGGTAGTTGGGAGATATAGCCTCTACTATCATGGCAGACAGCTGTTATTATTTTTGAATTAATTACAAGTACATTCCCTAACTCTTATGGTCCTTATTTTTAAAGTATCCAGTTCAAGATTTTAAAGCTCATTGATTGGATAAAAAATCTAAAACCATGCTCCCTCTCTCACCCTCTTCCCTGTCTGCAACCTCTGGCCTTTCTCCATCTTTCTTACTCACCCCTTTTCCCTCCAGTCCCTCGTTTTCTTCCCAACTTTCTTTCTTACCATAAATCCAAGTTTCTTCTTTTTTTTCTCTCCTTGCCCGTTTTCTTCTCCCTCTCTCTGATTTTTCCCAATTGTCTCTTGAGACATTTTTGTGACTCTCAACTACAATGTTACATTTCAGTTCTTGGGTTTTCTCCACTCTGAGTATTATTCCCTAGCCCTTTGGTTGTAAGATCAAGATTTGAAGAAAATATCTTTTCTCTTACCCTTGGATCAGTTCTGTATCATAGTATGGTCTGAATACTAGCTGAATCTAGACTAAATGGAAATATTTTTTCAGAAGTGTTTTCTGAAGTATCAAAGGTCAGGTTTGATATCTTAATTTATCTTGATACATATTAATCTCAATAAAGTTCTACTATGACCATATAAAAACAATCAAAATTCAATACAATGACCTTGGAGATATTTTACTTATGACAGATATCCTTAATTGGCATTGGGAGATCGTGGACACCCATGGCTGATTCATGTCAATGTATGGCAAAACAAATACAGTATTGTAATGTAGAATAAAGTATTAAAAAAAATATATTCAGTAACATATCTCTAATCATAAACAATTTAAAATGCATGGTGATCTCTTAAGATAGTCTAATTATTTTGAGAGAGAAATGATTCATTTTGGTTAGTTGTTACTTTTACTTTTGAAACAGGCAGCCTCTGTCCAGTCATCCTGAGCTGTTCTAACAACTATGAATGTTGTACAACTTCTCATTAGTTATAGATTTCTGGAATATGAAATTGAGGTCATGGGCAGAAATGATTAAAATATATAAAACTTTTTGCTCCTGTCTTTATTTGCTCATCCAGTTATTAGGAAATCACCATTTTACTGGGGAGAGGTGACCTAGTATTAAGAACTAGCTAAAATATTTCAACCAAAAAGTGCTTCATACCTATTTTGACTAGTAGTATTACCAAATCAACATGGAAAATATTTTTATTTCCACTTTGCCGATCCAGTGAATAATTTTCCTATCTGTAATTCATGTTGTGGGCAGTATGCTGCTGCTACTGTTTAGTCGCCATGTCATGTCAGATTCTTTGCAGTACAGAACATCTGTATTGTTAAGACAGCTTGTTTGCGTCTATAGTTGTGTCTACATCTGCACCTTGTCTATTACTCTTCTTAGCTGAATGCTCTTGGGAAAAATCATTAAAGCATTTTTTGTCTATTTCCTCACCATAAAATTCATAGAGGTGGTTCCATGATGAAATGATGTAATATATGTAAGCACTTTACATACTACCTGGCACTGGTACTCAGTAAGTGCTATCTGTAGAGGTGTCCATGATGAAATGATGTAATATATGTAAGCACCACTACGGGGGGACCTGGCACTGGGGCTCAGTAAGCGCTGTGTGGATGACCATCAATCATGGTGATGGTGGTGGTGGTGACAAAGAAGATGATGATGATGATGAAGATGATGAGAGATCCGCTGGGAATTCAGATGCTTCCTGTCTCCCAAATCACCCTGTGCTTCACAGAAGAAAGGCTCTGGAAGTGCTAAAGGTTAAAATTCTTAGCGTAAAATTAAGGAATTTATTTACAAGTTAAGAAGGGAAAAGAACAAAAACAAAGCATAGTTCCTATAAGACCTATTAAACTACATTATTATCTTTTCAATTTCACATCCAATCCTTTTAAACAGTTTCCATGACACAAATATCAACTGACGTGAGTACAAGGTGACTCACCTGATTCCAACTAAACTAGATCGAGATTAAAAACAGATAAGCAAACACCTGGAATGTGACATGTAGGTCAGACTCTTCCGAAGCCAGTTGCGGGTAACACCGCAAAGATCTGAATGCTCTTCAAAACCCATAACAAACTCGCACTTGTCTTCAGGAACGCATGGGGCCTCCAAGACCAAATGGTGGAGTATTTGGCTGTGCCAAAAATTCATTGATGACACAGAAAACAAATCTTTCAAAGTAGTTATGCAACCTGAGAAACACAGTGCATCCACTATGTGCATCCTAAGTCTGTTTATGAACACATTATTTCTATATTTTCTCTTCTGTAAGCTTCAACATTGAAAACCATTATTTCAAATAGATATTTTACCTTTTATTTGTAAAGACATGCTGTAGAGAATGCAGGTCATTATTTCCTATGCATTTTTCAGGTTAGAGAATTTCTATTTTAATGGTCAATTATATCATATTTTAAAGTTGTAACAGACTCTTTTTTATATTGAAACATTCTTTGCCTTGTTTTATTTTGAATGTTTCAATATAAAAATGAAGATTAGAGAAAAGGAACAAAATGATTGCTCATCCTAAGAAATCTCATTAGGGAAGTAGGTTTTGTTCTTTCCATACTTGTTGACATTTCTCAATTTCAGTAATCATTAATATTTTTAAAACTGCCAGCAGATACAATATTCCTTTTTAACACTGTTTCCATTTTCAAATGATCTTTTTAACTTTCAGTTTTATTTTTCTATTGTTTTCAAAGTATTAATAATTCCTCCAAGTTTACTTTAAATCTTGTATAAGTCTTCTTATAACCAAACAACTTTTTCTGTAAAGTAAGTTGTGTGTGGATGATATTTTCAGAACATATGATATTAATATATTCAGAAATACACATTAGAGTTATTTTCATAAAACTAACTCTTCAATAAGGAATCTGAAATTTGAGAACAGAGGTGCTCTTTAAAATTTTTTTCACGTTAATGTCACTACTTATCTAAACAATTTAGAGAAGCTTCTCTTGACTAAACTTTAAAAAATGTTGATACTTTTCAGTTTTGAGAAGTGATATGGTCAGCAAGACAATTTTTGAAACATAAAATATAAAAGAAGAAAATAAAAACTTTTCCCCAAATAACCATGGGATAATCAAGGCAATAAGCTGTCAAATCAATAAATACAAACTTGTGCAATACTTTAGAATTGGGGAGATAGCCAAGGACTCCTTGAGGCAATTTGATGATGCTGATGCAAATTAAAAACTCAAATGACTCCTTACACTCATCTTTACTGAGAAAACCATTGGGAACCCTTTCACTTCCCTTTTTCCTTGTAAAGCTTATCCTTGACAATGACACATGCAGAGAGTTAAAAAATATTGCTGTGAAATACACAATGTTTCTATGACATCAACTGCAGCTAGTAGTGCAAAGACGTGTGCTTGGGGTCCGGGGAGGAGCGTGTGACCAGAGAGGTGATTTGGCATGATTGAAAGTAATCCAGGAGAGTAACGACGGTGCCTAGACTGCAGCCAGGTGGTGCCTCTGATGGTGGCTCCGACTCGTCAGTGGTTCCACCCAGGGTCAGATGGCTTCATCTTTCTCTGCTGCGGTCTCCTTGTCATCACACAGGGAATAACATTATTAATAGCTCTGTCATGAGGTGGCTATGAGTTCATAAGTTAGTCTTCATAAACATATAAAGTACTTTGAACAATGTCTGGTGTTTATTTCTGTGGAAATTCTTTAACAGATAATTAAAAAAAAAAAAAAAGCAGCTTCACTTCACAGGAAAAATTTAACGGAATACACAGTGAGTTCCTATATGCCCGCTACATGCTCACCCCACACACCTTCCCTACCATCAGCATCGTCTACTAGAGTAACACGGTAACATTTGTTATCATGGATGAACCCACATTGACAGGTTATCACCCAAAGCCTGTAGTTTGCTTAAGAATCACTCTTGGTGTTCTAGATTCTGTGGGTTTTGGAGTATGTATAACGCCCATGTATTTTAGTAATACAAAGTGGTTTTGGTGTTAGAGACTAGACGGTGACACTTTTGTTACAAATGGAATATTGGGGGATCATTAATGAAATCCCTTTCTATATGGAAACATAATTCTCCCTAAAGTTTCTTCCCCACCCACTGGAAGTTATGATGAACAGTCACTTAGTGGTTAACATGCATGAGCTAATGGGGAAAACAAAATGTGGTTTCTCTAAGAGGAAATCATGATGACTGGACCATCACAGTTCTTTGTAAGACTGTGCCAAAGGAGAAAGAAGTAGACGATATTTAAGATTTAGAAAAAGCAAAAGAAAAGTTTTCATGTTAGTGAAGTTATGTTACAGGTTTATTTCTTTCTTTCTTTCATACAGGGAGGCTAATGACATTTTGCTGAATTGCTTGTACTCAATTTTAACAAAAACAAAATTAATTATTTTGCAGAAAAGGAAAGGATAGCATGGAATCAATCCATTGCATGGAAGACTGAAGACATAAGTTAGTGTACGCCAATTTAGGTCATTTAGGTAATTTAGGTCAATGTATGTCAATTCATAAATTACTGAAATACATTAATATACAGAAGCTGGAGATTTTCTCACTTCCACCCTAATATAAACTCCTAAACAAATATAACTGATATCTATATCTTTTGTGTAGATACTGTTGAATAGGCTATCATGTTAACCTACAGAACATGCCTTGCCTCAGTCAGTTGGACCAAAGTCATATAGAAATAGGTCTGATTAAGACAGTGCATAAAAGGAAACTACTAATAGAGGAGGTTTGGGTTCCTCTGGACCGCAAAATTGTGACTGTAATGAGAAACATATATTCATATAAACCAAAGCCTAAAGAAAGTTTTAATTAATGAATACAGAAAACCACAAAAGGATTAAATGGAAATAACTGACCCCACTATATGGAATAACTCCATCTATTGGGCTAATCTCCCTAATCTTGATCTGATAGTACCCCATGGATCTACTCTTTTGTCAATTAACATACATGTTAAGTTGCTTCAGTTGTGTCCAACTCTTTACAACCATATGGACTGTAACCCACTAGGTTCCTCTGTCCATGAGATACGCCAGGCAAGAATACAGATGTGGGTTGCCATGCCCTCCTCCAGAGGATCTTCCTGACCCAGGGATCAAACCCATGTCCCTTACATCTCCTGCCCTGGCAGCCAAGTTCTTTACCACTAGCACCGGGAAGCCTGGCTTTATTGTAATTGCTTATCTAAAATGGCAGAGTCTTCTTTAGACTTGGAAAAGTTCATAAATTCATTCAGAAAATATTTACTGAGCATCTACATGCCAGGCAGTCATGAGCCTAAAAGTCTGCAATAAAGACAAAGCCCATGTCCTCTTTTAATTAAAAGAAAATAAATCTTGGTTGAAAGAATGAAAGAGAATTGTGTGCGTTTTACAAACTTGACAAGCGCTAATGGAAGAAACAGATTTAAAATGTTCTGCGATGAAGTTCTGATAAGCCTTATTTATTTATCTCCAGTCGGGCACGACTGAGTGACTAACACACAAGCTTACGGTACAGACACTGTCTGTGTTCCGATAGAGTCTATTTCTTTTCTTGTATTGTCCAATAGGCACACGTATCCGGTGCACAAGGAGAGAGGGCATGCGTCCTTTTGTGTAATTCCTAGGTATTTCGTAGAGCGGGAATGGGAATTGAAAGGGTGTTCCTTACTGCTTGTATCACTTTCTTGGCCTTTACATCAGCAAGTGCTCAAGGTTTAATAAAGTTTTCCTTTTAATGCTATGTTGCTGGGGAGGCTATGCGACAGGAGGCTCATTTGCTTTCATACTATCCCTAGAAATGCTAATCTGTTTCTTGTGAATATTCTGTGTCCTGGGTTTCCCACTATTCAGCAGTGTAGCCAGAGGAGGGCAATTTAAACTTCTTTGGACTGAGAGAATCACTTCAGGTCTAATGGGAGTTTCGAAAGGAACATCCACCAGTACCAGGACTCAGCCAATACTATTAAACCCTCTATTACCCTCCCCCTCCTCCCATCTTCCTTCCTAAAACTTAAAAGTAGTGTTCTCATTTAACTCTTTCATATACTTTAGTAGGTAGAGTGCACTATCAATATCCACAATGAAATATTATATTTTCTGGATAATTGTTTTTAATCAATTCTGTATTTTCTTATTAAAAATGTATACACACACATATATCTTTTAAAAAGGAAAGAGAAGGTAAAAGAGGGAAAAATGGCATTTCAGAGGTGCTGTGCTAGTTACTTTCTTTTCTTCTTCTCCTTATATTTAATCATCAGGCTTAATATTTCCTTATAATTCATATTTAGAGAAAATAAAACCGAGGCTCAAAGAGGTCAACTAATTTACACACACTGCTTGCCTAGGAAGTCGAATCAAGGCATTTCTGATCCAGAGCCAGTGATCTTTCTACTTGAATTACATGCGTCATTGCCATGCATTTTTTTAAACTTTGTGTGGAGGCATCAGGATTTATTAAGCACTGTATTCACGCCTAAAGACCAGATTTTAGAAAAGAAAAAGCTGCTCTCTAAAGTCATGATGTGTAAGTATTTGGTTTTGAATACATGGAGGCAGTCTTTTTGTTCTCTCTCACCTAACCTTTCTTCTACATCTTAATTACACATTTTTTTTATTGAGGCAACAAATTCCTTCCTTCTTAAATATGTGCCCCACAACCACCCAGAGCCCAGAACATAAACAAAGACACATTTGGGAGCTCCTGCAGATCTATATCCAAGATCAGCAGATCCTGCAATTTGCTATTTCCTCCTCCCTCCCCCCTCCCCAGATGGGAGCTTATGTAAGCCTCCCTGAGGCAATACATGTACGGTTTTAGGGGAGATGACTGAAAACCGTGGTTGCTGTTGTTGTTGGTATTAGATGATTGTAAGGAACTACTCTGCCGGAGTGTCTTTTCAGCTTTATAATATAATTGGGAACCCTGAAGCTGTTAAAGTAAATGAATTTCCTGTATTTGCTTTGCTTTGCTGTTGAATATCCACAATACTGGGGATCTCATCTGAAATTTAGAGAGGTGTTTGGTAGTACAGCTTAAAAAATCTGAAACTTGCAGTAGCATGCACTGCTATTTCCAGGCAGTTTAGCATCATTAAAGTAAAAGCCATATAAATCCAACTTCCTATTTTCACATTGTAGAAATCTCTGCTAAGTGCCACGAACAAAGAAATGCACAACACATGAGGGCTTTTTCCTTTAATATGAAAACTCCTTAAACGGGAAGTCTAAAACCTTCCCAAAATGGACTTGTTTTCAGCTTGCTCATCTTTTCCACCCCCTGCCTGTTTTTTTTTTTAATTTTTTAATTTCATGTCCATTTTTGGTGACAATTTATTATTTGAAGTCCTCTTCCAGGAACAGGAAAACTCTTTGTAAAAGAGCATGAAACAAACTTTATATGCAAAACAAACATATCACAGACTAGTAGAGACAGTTCCTAAGCAGATTGTGTTCTCAAAGTTTGCCTGAAAGAATGCCATTTGGAGCCTGGAACATATTTTTCATAGGAACATTGTAAAATGGTTGTTAAGTTCTAAGGTCAGTGTTTTGAGCCCATGTGACGTATGAAGTAGCCCTGCTGTGGAACTGTATTATTCAAACTGTTTGGTGATACATCATTTAGGGAGACTGTTATGGCACCATTACCTGTTAGGACATTGGATACAGAGTAGCTGGACAGCATCACAAGCTTGATAGTATCACCTAGCTCCTTCACCAGGCACAATGAACTCCTCAGTATTCCTCACATGAGGATTAAGGACTGTGACATGAACATATGAATTATGATGGTATATGAGTTTAATGATGATCATGGTTTGCTCAAGTGTCAGGTTGTGTGGTTTAGGATAAAGGTCTCTACTTCTCTTTCATACATGCTTAAGTAGAAGTCATATAGCATCAACATTTGTTATTGGCTCTGTCGTGTGATTTACAGGCCATGTGATCTTGGAGCAACAGCTGTCATGATGGGATGGCACATTCCTGCGAGGGCATTCCTCATATTCCTTCTTTACTGGAATCGCACTTTGCTTCTCTTGGGTTCCATATATCTGCCTTTTCCCCATTTCTCCTCATGCTGAATGTGAGGGTCTAGGATTATGCAATACACTGGGAACTGTGGTTTAGGTAGACCACTTAGATGGTTCGAATGCTCACATCAGTGGACTCACTGGGCTGGAACTTGTACACATAAAGGGTACTCTGACCCTTACTGTCTCACAGCAGTTAGTTAACTTGCTGCTTGCCTGTCCTTCCTTTTACATTTTCCACTGCCATAAATCCTTGTGCTGCTGTGAGTGAACATGCTGGAGGATAGAACTTTCCTCTCTGAGCATCCTTGTATAGACATAGTTTGGTCCAGAGACTGGACTTTGGCTCACTTTCCTTACACATAGGTTCTTACAAGGAAAGACTTTGCTTTCCTCTCTTTTCCATCTTCACCACTTATCTCAAGATAGTGATGAAGATTCAAGGGCAAAACACAAGGAAAAGAACCATTAATCCCTTGTTGAGTGTCTAAAAGCTATCACAATTTGATTAAAATATATAGTTGCATTAAATCAGTAAATCTGTTTCTGAGTTGTCCGAGGTTAAATTAACCAGGTGGGAAAAAACAAGACGCTGAGTCCTGCTCTGAGAAATCAGAAGTGGAGACTGATCGTACTTCAACAGGAACAGTATGAGCATCAGTTTATGAAAGGAAGAGCCAGGGAAAGATGTCTCATGAATTTCTCAGCTGCTTTAGACAAGTTCTCCAGAGGTCCCTTTTGAAGAGACCTTGCCATCCTTCAGTTGTTGCTGTTATTTTTTTTTTGACTGCATTTTTTATTTTGTCCAGAAATTGACCAAAAAAAAAAAAAAAGTCACAAATTTTCTTACTACTCTTAGTTTGCTTAATTAGTGCAATGTATTTTGCATAACCACTCTTTCAGAACCATATTTAAAGTAAATGTAAAGCTTTCATAATCTAGCATGCTGCCAAAGGAAATTTAGGGCCATTTTGCCAATCACAGAGATATTTTAGATGAAAGAGGTGTAGAACAAGCATTTGTACTCTGTACTTTTTCAACTGTGGTTGTGAAATCATTTCAGTGGATAATAATCAGCTTTAAAAATGGAATAGAAAAATCAGACCAGGATAAAATATATCAAAGTGAATTGCATTTGGTAAAGATTGTTTTTTTGGATTTTGTTTTAGTGATAGAGATGTGTGTTCTGTACCATGAGGAAAACTGTATCTCTTATGGAAGGTCTTGGTCAAAAGTTTAAAAGCTACTGATCTTTACTAATGGTTTATGTAAAGTGTATCAAATTACTCATTTTTATAGGGTTGGGGTACAGGATAAATGGGTACAGATTATTGTCTCTCAGGTTCTTTGCCTATAAGGGAGGCCAACTTCCTCAGGGGAACAGAGGTTGGTAGATTTAGGACAAATACTTATATATCTCAACTGCCTATAGGCATGTATAAGAGAACACTTAGCTTGTGGTATCATGCTTTTTCTCCAAGTATCAAACTTTTGCTAATCAATAAACAGCACTATTAACTAATAAATCATTATACTAGCAATACTTAATTAGAACATATTTAAATCAATATTCCTGTACAGTCACATACCTTCCAGTTAAACTTCAATCATCCTTTAGCCCAATATTAAATTTTTCTCACAAATCTAAGTAAAGGCTTTCAGTCTGAATTACTTTTCCCCACTCTGGGTCTGTCCTCCACCTTGTGTCTTTCCTCTTGTGTCTTCTTTTTCTTAAAAATCTCTTCCATTTTCCTCTTCTCCAAGGCATTTTGCTCCAATCAGAAGTGAGACAAAATTGGAAAATCCCCCATGAAGGTCTTTTTTTCTAATCAAGAGTAATTGTTTTTCATATAACTATTTCTTTTCTCTTAGCCCCCTTTGAAGCCTGAAGCTAGTATAAAAGATAATTTGAAATTAGCATACAATAGGGCTTTTCACTAACCTCTAAAGACATTTTTTGCAGATGTATAGCTTGTCCGAGGTCACTGATCCCTGACAGAAAATTGCTTCTTTTAAAGGGCCCTTACACATATTTCTTTAGAACACATAAAAATGTTGCTCAAAGCACAATATGGCGTGTAAGCAGAGATATGATTTCCTTGTAGTTAGTGAACTTAACAACCTTTCTTTTCACCCTACGTACCTTTCAAGGGAAATAGTAAATGATTCCAGAACCCATGCCCTTCAAAATTAATATTCATTGCGAATATATCCTGATCAAACACGTTTTATTTTGACTTTCTGTGGAGAAGGCATGTCAAAACAGAACTGGTATATAGGAAATGTCAGTGAATCAGTCCAAGATTTTTCTGGGGAAGATTCTCCTATCTTCTATCTGAGGAAAATGTCTACAGTTCTTTTAATGACAATTTTTAATGAGTATTACATGTAATTAAATGCACCAATCTTAAAAGTTGATTTCTTTGAGTTGTGAAAATCATATACACCTATGTAGCTACCATTTAAAACAATAAAATATACCCATTACCTAGAGTTCCCATGGGGCCAATTCCAATCAATTTCCTATCTACTTCTCAGTGCAACTACTTACTGATTTTTATTACTATAAATTAGTTTTGCCTTGTATTCTTGAAAGTCATCTTAATGGAATCATGTAGTATGTACTCACTTGTGTCTAGTTTCTGATGTTTTGGGGATTCATCATGTTATTGCATCTATCAACATTTCATTTCTCTTTACTGTTGAGCAGTGTTTTCCCATATGACTATACAACAATTTGACTTTTTCTATTGATGGACCATTGATTTGTTTTTGGTGATCATGAATAAAGGTACTATAAACACTTTTAAAAAGGAACTATTTATTTATTTTTGGCTGTGTCAGATCTTAGTTGCAGCATGTGGGATCTTAGTTCCCAAACCAGGGATTAAACCAATGGTGGATTCTTAACCACTGGACCACCAGGGAAGTCTCCCTGTGAACATTTCTGTACATGTATTTTTTTGTGAACTTATCTTTTAATTTGGAGGTGGGGTAAATACTTAACAGTAGAATTGGTGAGCCTTTAAGTCAATATTTCAACTTTATTAGAAACAGATCTGCAGCTTTTAAGAAACTCTTGAAGGGTTTCTTATGTCCCCAACTTTTAAAAAATATATTGCTTTTAGGGTATCTGTGCAGATGTTTTTGGTCTTTTTAGAGTCGTTTCTCACTTCTCCTCCTTAGGCCTCAATTACTTTACAATGAGTGCTGGACTCTGTCTTACGTCTGTAATGCTTTAGGGTATTAATACGTGCTCAAATGCTTTCCATAGATTCTTGGATAACAGATTAATGACATAATGGATAAATTTTACTAGAATATAAAGTTAATGAGGATAGAAGCACTGTTCTGTTCACTACTATAACCCAAACTCATAGAATGGTACCTGCACAGAGTAGGTGTTCAATATGTACCAAATAAATGAATACATTAATTAATGAAGTATTGACTATACGTTGGGAAGCATCCAAATAAGTTTTACATACAGTATTTCACTTAATTCTCACTCTCAATCTTTTAGCTAATTACTCTTTTTACTTTATTTTCTAAAAGAAGAAACTGAGCACAGAGAGGTTAGATAATATGTCCTTGATCACATAGTAAATGAGCTAGGATTTGTGTCCAGGTGATATCTTTTCAAAGCCAATAATCAGTACACTGTATATAATAGGTAAGCAACAAGGACTTACTGTATAGTACAGGGAACTATACTCAATCTCTCATAATACTGTTTTCCAGAAAAGAGTCTGAAAAAAAAAATATATATTTTCGTTGCTCAGTCAAGTTTGACTCTTCGTGACCCCATGGACTGTAGCCCACCAGGCTCCTCTGTACATGATATTCTCCAGGCAAGAATACTGGACTGAGTAGCCATTCCCTTCTCCAAAGATCTTCCTTACGCAGGGATCAAACCTGGGTCTCGTGCACTGCAGGCAGATTCTTTACCATCTGAACCACCAGGAGGAGAAGGAGAAGAGGGAGACAGAGGATGAGGTGGCTGGATAGTACCACCAACTCAATGGACATGCATTTGATAAATCTCTGGGAGATAGGGAAGGACAGCGAAAGTTTGGCCTGCTGCTGTCTATGGGGTTGCAAAGAGTTGGACATGACAGTGACTGAACAGTAAAAACATATATTATATATATAATATATATGTGTAACTGAATCACTTTATTTTTTTTAATTAAATTTATTTTTTTTTTAATTACAATACTGTATTTGTTTTTCCATACATTGACACGAATCAGCCATAGGTGAACACAATCGCCCAATGCCGAAGCCCCCCTCCCACCTCCCACCCCACATCCTCTGCCTGAATCATCCTGTGCATCAGCCCCATGCATCCTGCATCCTACACCAAACATAGATTAGCGCTTCGTTTCTTACAGGAAAATACAGATGCTTCACTGCCATTCTCCCAAACCATCCCACCCTTTCCCTCTCCCTCAGAGTCCAAAAGTCCACTCTATACCTCTGTGTCTCTTATTGTCTCACATATAGGGTCATCATTACTGTCTTCTAAATTCCATATATATGTGTCAGTATACTGTATTGGTGTTTTTCTTTCTGGCTTACTTCACTCTGTATAATCGGTTCCAATTTCATCCATCTCATTAGAACTGAGTCAAATTTATTCTTTTGAAGGGCTGAGTAGTATTCCATAGTGTATATGAACCACAGCTTTCTTATCCATTCATCTGCTGATGGACATCTAGGTTGCTTCCATGTCCTGGCTATTATAAACAGCGCTGCAATGAACATTGGGGTACATGTGTCTCTTTCAATTCTGGTTTCCTCAGTGTGTATGCCCAGCAGTGGGATTGCTGGGTCATAAGGCAGTTCTATTTGCAATTTTTTAAGGAATCTCCACACTGTTTTCCATAATGGCTGTACGAGTTTGCATTCCCACCAGCAGTGTTAAGAGGGTTCCCTTTTCTCCACATCCTCTCCAGCATTTATTGCTTGTAGACTTTTGGATCGCAGCCATTCTGACTGGTGTGAAATGGTACCTCATTGTGGTCTTGATTTGCATTTCTCTGATAATGAGTGATGTTGAGCATCTTTTCATGTGTTTGTTAGCCATCCGTATGTCTTCTTTGGAGAAATGCCTATTTAGTTCTTTGGCCCATTTTTTTAATTGGATCATTTATTTTTCTGGAGTTGAGCTGCATAAGTTGCTTATATATCTTTGAGATTAGATGTTTGTCAGTTGTTTCATTTGCTATTGTTTTCTCCCATTCAGAAGGCTGTCTTTTCACCTTGCTTATAGTTTCCTTTGTTGTGCAGAAGCTTTTAATTTTAATTAGATCCCATTTGTTTATCTTTGCTTTTATTTCCAGTATACTGGGAGATGGATCATAGAGGATCCTGCTGTGATTTATGTCGGAGAGTGTTTTGCCTATGTTCTCCTCTAGGAGTTTTATAGTTTCTGGTCTTACATTTAGATCTTTAATCCATTTTGAGTTTATTTTTGTGTATGGTGTTGGAACTAAGAACCCACATGCTGTGGGTCAACTAAGACCACCCAGCACAACTAGACAAAACCTATATGCTGCATTGAAGACCCAGCACAGCCAAAATTTAAATATATATTATATAGCTATTCAATTTTAAAAATAGACAAGCAGAAAAAGGTTTTGGGTCTCTTGAAACAAAACTTATTAAGCATGAAATACAAAAGTCTTTATTTTTGTATTTTTATCAATTGAATTTTTTTATCAATTGAAATTAACTATACCTCAATAAATAAATGATAAAAAATACAAAAATAAAGACTTTTGTATTTCATGCTTAATAAGTTTTGTTTCAAGAGACCCAAAACCTTTTTCTGCTTGTCTATTTTTAAAATTGAATAGCTATATAATATATATTTAAATTTTGGCTGTGCTGGGTCTTCAATGCAGCATATAGGTTTTGTCTAGTTGTGCTGGGTGGTCTTAGTTGACCCACAGCATGTGGGTTCTTAGTTCCCTGACCAGGGATTGAACCCAGGTCCCCTGTATTGGAAGAAATGTCCCAAATTGTGTATTTTTTGAAGAAAAAAATACCGAGGAGGAAAGCTTACTGTCTTAGCGTGATAATTCTTTCATTTTTATTCTTAGAACTAAATGACTTTCCTTTAAATTACATTCTGGTTCATTTCTATAATAGGAAATAGGTTCCCACTTCAGCTTTATTATAGACAAAAACTTGAAAGTACACACACACACACATACACATACACACACATGATTCTTGAATACTTTTGTTTTGTTTTAATTCATTTTATCTCACATTAGGTAAGGATGGAAGTTTACGTGTTTCTTGTATGGAATGGAAACAGTGTTGACTCCAAAATATGTTATTGCTGTTATAAAGACTGAATTGTAGAACCCTTCATGGTGTCCCACGGATTTAGGATATTATGATAGGAGGGTGACATTTTCATAACTCTTAGCCATTCCTCATTAGATAGTTTTAAGTAATGTAAGATTTTATCTCAGTCTTTTCATGGACTACTGTGGTCTGCTCTGAGTGCCAGGGAAGTTATTAATAAGAATGGGCTAGTTCATTTTAATGAACTGGCTTTGTGAACAGAGCCTGTATTTGCTTGCTGTTAAAAAAAAAAAAATCATTCCTTGCCATCTCTGCAAAACTTCCTTACAGCTAAATAATGTCTCTGCCTACCTTGATAGGAAAATCTAAATAAGTGGATTGGGATTAATATTTATCTCTGTGTAGTCAAATGAGGATGAAATATGCCTCAAAATGATACTTGTTAATGAAATTGCTCCTCAATTATTATATGTGGAGCAGACCCCCTTACTAAAAGACATAATGACTTCAGATCTTTCCACTGTATCGTGTAATGTTCAACAGCCTTTCCTGGATACTTTAGAGGCAGTTACCTTTTACTGCAGTGAGCCAGAGATAAGTTTTAAAGCTAGAAAATGGTGACTAGAAATTAGTTCATAAGCCTAAACATGATAATTATAACTACTTGCCATCAGAATTTTGTATGGTTTCACATCTTTTTGGCAGCACTCTTTAACCATGTATTAAGTTATCTGTATTCCCTCCCCCAAAAAGCGTCAGTCCTTATCTTTTCAGCTTAGCCAAAAAGATAGCAGATCTGAAATTCTGTGAAATTAGATCCATTTTCTTTGCCAAGGATGGAGAAGAAAACAGCCCCCAAATCATTAATATATATTTTCCTAAGAAACTATTACAGCAATATTTCTTAAACCACAATCTCAAAAGTGCTAGGACTCAAATAATTTGTTATTGTTGCTTTTAATTCAGCCATTTTCTTTTTCCTGTAGAATAGTTCCAGACATAAAACCAGGGCTGTTCATTTTACTTAGTACTCTCAAACACCAAACAAGATTATAATTCCTTGCCTATGATCTCCTGTAATTCTAGCTCGTTCTGTGAAAGCAAAGAGCTGTTTTGGCATTTCACATTTCTGCTGCTTCATCACTAAGGCCAAGTCCTGTATCTGCAGCCTCTTACCACATTCACAGCACATACATCTCTGAACAATCTCATGTTTTCAGTGTCTTTTCAACAGAGGACTCTAATCTTGTGATGCTCAGATGCCATACCAGATTTAGGTTTTGCTGACAGTACCCTAACTTTATAGAATTTAAAACATTTTAAAATGCAGTTTTGAAGCAAATGATGACAGTTGTGTGTGTGTGTGTGTGTGTGTGTGTGTGTGTATGTGTGTGTGTGTGTGTGTGTGTGTATGCTTATATAGCCTATCTCAGAGTTATTCCCAGACTCAATGGAACCCTAGCCCTGTATCATATAGAAAAGAGTAAGTTATTTTAGTAATCAGAGTAGAACTGTTTCAGGTATTTAGGATCAGTCTGTCATCAAAAGAAAAACCACTAAGAAAGAAGTTAATGTGAATGTTTTAATATAAAATAATACAAATGTTTTTGCTTGAATTTTTGAAAGTGTTGTCTAAAACACTGAATTATTTTGTGGTAAAATGAATCGTCTTGATGGCAGGCTTTTCTCAGGATTAGCCTGGGGATAGAAACGTAACTAAGGGCACTTTTCTAAGGTGACTGTCCCTTCTGGGAGGACACGGTTTAAGACTTTCTGAGAACCGGAGGCTGAGGTCTGAGTTGGGAGAAGTGAAACCATGGTTGACTCAATCCATGCAAAATAATGAGAGTGATTCACCAAATATTTCTCCCTACAAAAACTTTAAAGTACTTAAAGAAACAACCTTTATGTATTAGGGCATTTAACTTTGTATATGTAGGTGTAGGCTGTATGTCTACAATTATTTAAATTTGTGGAATATGAAGTGATATTAGCTTCCCTGGTGACTCAGATGACAAAGAATCTGCCTGCAGTATAGGAGACCCATGTTAAATCCCTGGATCAGGAAGATCGCATGTAGAAGGGAATAGCTACCCACTCCACCATTCTTGCCTGGAGGATTTAAGGATAGAGAAGCCTGGTGGGCTACAGGCCATGGGGGTCACAAAGAATCAGACATGACTGAGTGACTAACATACACATTTTCAATAGTATTGTCTGAAGTGCAAAAAATGAGCAGATTGAATACATATATTTATACAATGGGCTTCCCTGGTGGCTCGGTGGTAAAGAATCTGTCTGCCATTGTAAGAGATGTGGGTTTAGTCCTTGGGTCAGGAGGACCCCTGGAGAAGGGAGTGTCAACCCACTCCAGTATTCTTGCTTGGGAAATTCCATGGACAGAGGAGCCTGGCAGGCTACAGTCCATGGGGTCAGAAAAGAAGAATGACATGACTTACCAACTAACCAACAATTTATACAACAATTGAAAGGTAACAATGTTTTCCTATGTTTTGTCTCTTTTACTCTTCCCATAAAGCATTGCAGTACGTTTAAATTATCATTCCCAATTTATGGCTTAGAACACTGAGGTTCAGTTGCCCAAAATTATGTAGCCAATAAAAGTAAGAGCAACGTCCCGAATTAAATCCACTATTGGAGACGTCATGTATTGAATCTCCTTATCACAAATTCTACTGTCTTTATTCCTGTTTCCTCTGTTCTTTATTTCAGAAATATTTTTCTTCCAAACATCTCCTAAAGTCAAATAAACACTAGATATTGCTCCCAAGGGCTCCCACATCATTATATTCTCTAGTATTTCTTGCAGATATAGGAAAGCATGTCAATTAGATAGCATACCATCTGTCTCTCAGGAAACTTACATTCAAATTAAGATTTTTGCCCTTTTATGTCATGAGCCAGAAGGCAGCTGGACTCTGCCACAAGCCCTGTCCAACTGGGCTTGCCAGACACAGGACTAACCTTGTAGTAGGGGCCGTCTACTTGAATGGTAAAGCTGGGGCATGAAGCCCAAGTTTGGTTTCAAAGATTTTTCAGTTGGACAAGATGAAGCACAAAGTAATGGGTAAGTTAGGCTATAGTCATAACTTGACCCCCCTTACAACATGGATTACCTTTGAGGGATTCCTTTGGTGGATGGCACAACTCTCAGTTTTGGATTAATGCTAGGATGGCAGGTTGTGGAGACAGTAGCCTATCTTGGACCACTGTCTTACTAGCCATATGATCTGGGAAAGGTTATCCTTTATGTCTCCAGTTTCATTTTAATAAACCTTGGACTGATGTAAAGATTAAAGGATATAAGATATGCAAATATTTAGAGGAGTGTCTGAAGCAAGGTGAGTACTCATCAGAGATTATTTATTATTATCATTATCATTATATTTACTTGAGGGACGTGTAATAGCAAAAAGCAACAAAGAAACCAATAAGGGTGAAGTGTACTCATGAGGCATATGGGGTTGAAGCAGGCTTTGAATGCTGGGATTACTTGAGGAACAAGGCAGGCATTCATTTTGTGCATGGAGCCAACATTAGAGAATAAGTAAGTTGCAAATACAAGGTGAACCTGGGGGGATGTCATTGAATAGATTCAGGGTACAGTGTAGAAACCTAAGAAGTTATCCTGGTCTAGGGGTCTGGGCTGGAGAGGTCTTGTGCTGGACCAATTGCATGAAGCACAGTCTGAGTCTGCATGATGCCTCCAGGCTTGCATGTCTCACTTCTGGATTGGCTTGAGAACTGGGACAGGATAAAATCGGGAGTAAAAAGCTGGAGTCTGGGAGAAGAGCTGAAAATGAAGTGCTAAATTCTTTTCTGTGAACCCTAATCTCTGTAAACACTCACAGGAGGAAGAATAAATCAGTCAAGGTGGGAGTAGTTAACTGTAACTATGGAGGAACCAGAGCTGAGTCAGGTGAACAAGATTTGTGTGATACATAAGCAGAAAATGGAAGAAAAAAAGGTCAAAAGTTCTGAAACTTGGATGAAGGTGAGATGTAGTCATAAGTCAGTGGGAGTCTTGTTCTGATTAATACAGATAGGAGATGTGAGAGTAAATAGGTAGGAAAGAATGGATTAAGGAGTATTTGATCAGTCCCCCATCAGTTCAGTTCAGTTCAGTCGCTCAGTCATGTCCGACTCTTTGCGACCCCATGAATCGCAGCATGCCAGGCTTCCCTGTTCATCACCATCTCTCGGAGTTCACTCAGACTCACGTCCATTGAGTCCGTAATACCATCCAGCCATTTCATCCTCGGTCATCCCCTTCTCCTCCTGCCCCCAATCCCTCCCACATCAGAGTCTTTTCCAGTGAGTCAACTCTTCGCATGAGGTGGCCAAAGTACTGGAGCTTCAGCTTCAGCATCATTCCTTCCAAAGAAATCCCAGGGCTGATCTCCTTCAGAATGGACTGGTTGGATCTCTTTGCAGTCTAAGGACTCTCAAGAGTCTTCTCCAACACCACAGTTCAAAAGCATCAATTCTTCGGCGCTCAGCCTTCTTCAGTCCAACTCTCACATCCATACATGACCACTGGAAAAACCATATCCTTGACTAGACGGACCTTAGTCTGCAAAGTAATGTCTCTGCTTTTGAATATACTATCTAGGTTGATCATAACTTTTCTTCCAAGGATTAAGCGTCTTTTAATTTCATGGCTGCAGTCACCATCCACAGTGATTTTGGAGCCCCCAAAATAAAGTCTGACACTGTTTCCACTGTTTCCCCATCTATTTCCCATGAAGTGATGGGATTGGATGCCATGATCTTTGTTTTCTGAATGTTGAGCTTTAAGCCAACTTTTTCACTCTCCTCTTTCACTTTCTTCAAGAGGCTTTTTAGCTCCTCTTCACTTTAGAAATGAAGCATAATATTCAAGCACAAAATTGCATATAACGCATAGAACAGTGCCCCAGGAAAATTAGTTTGAGAGATAATAAGAGAATGAAAAAATCCTTTTCTGAACACCTACTATGGGCCAACAAGACAGGCATCATTTATTATGACAATCTTATTTTTATATGGTAATATGACAATTTTCCCCAAACAGAAACAACCGAGGCATAGAAAATAAATCAACAAGCCCAAAGACACTGGAAAGACTGGAACAAATTTCAAGTTCAGCTTGCTTGATTCCAAAGCATATTCCATTTTTCTGTACTGGATAGTTGTCTGCACTAGAGTAAAGCAGGTAAGGAGAAGCTAGAATGATCCAGGCCACTAAGGATGCACGTCCGGATGAATAGAGTGTCGTGAGACAAACACAGCTTTCACAGTAAATGCTAGCTTTTTTCTATTTTTCCAAGCACAGTGTTTGTGTCTTTCCTGCTGCCAATCCTATTCATCATGTACTCTGGCTATTGTCATACCTGTCTGAGTCTTACCATTATTGCTTTTGCTGTGTTTTTCATGTTTGTATTCTGAGTGTTCTTTGTAAAGTGTCTTAAAACAAATCATCAAAGGGTACTTGCAAGTGGTGTGAGTAGACCCTCCATGGAAAGCAAGCCAGGCAAGCTTTGAAAGTAGATCAACCTGGTCTTATGCCATAGATTCAGTACTTACCAACTCTGCTTTTAGTAAATGCACATCATTAAAAAGAAAAAAATCTCAGCTTCTTCATCTATAAAAATATATTAGAGTAAAACATCATTCATAGGATTGTGGGGAGGAACGATGTCGGGTACAATATGTTACACAAAGTTCCTGGATCTAATGGAGTAATCATAAATTTAGCTCTTTTCCTTCTTCCTTTCAATGAATTGAACTATTAAACATTTCAGAGATTGTGTTAGAGAAGAATGGAAGTACACGAGTAAAAAATAACAAGAAGTTAAGTGCATTAATAAAGATGCAAGTAAATAAAGAGAGTAGTGTGATTGATGATCATTCTATAAATCATGGTTAATGATGCTATGTCCCCAAAGCTATGTATATTAGTCTTTAGACAAAGCCTCAGTTCATAACCTGTATATTCATTAAACTCAAAATAGGCAAATGAGTTGTACTTAAAAGTCTATAGGCTGAATAAAGTTGCTTCTTTAGTAACATTTTCTATTTCTTATTGGTCCATTTGGACCTCAAGGATAAATGATATTACTTATCAACTAATTCATACAACGATGAGAGTGAGAGATAATATAACTGATGAGAGAATCAAGATGAAAAATTATTTCAATAGGCTCAAATAATGAACCAAAACTAACAAGACAAAATTGAACAAAAATAAAGTTGAGACCTGCATTCAGGTCATGTTAATTCCATATTATAGGAGAGAAGAGACAGGTCTAGAAAACAATTCACATGAAATCTATCCTAGGATTTTAGTTGACCCAAACTAAATGAGCTTAAATATGAAATGACTTTGAAAAAATACTTAGAGCATGACACACAGGGCCTAAGAAAGGAATTCAAGGCAATGGGAAACTGTAAAAGGGTTTGCACTGTCTTTTCTTAGTATACATTTATCATCATCCAGTTGAGTTCCTATACTGATCAAGTATTGTTTACCAATATTTCCAAAGTCTTTGGGAGAGATGTATTTTCCATTTGTTCCTGGGTGAAAATTTGATCTCTTACCATTTGTTATATTTTAGTTATGACACCTCTTCAGCAGCCCAGTGAGGGCACAGAAGTTTGGGCTGTGTGATGCAGAGGCAATATTTTGTTGTGTTACGTGTTCACTCGTAGCTGTGCACATCTAGGAGAGCCAGATGGTGTTTAAGTCCCAAGCATGGAAAAAGAATGTTTTTCCCAAGCGAGATCTTCCAAATGTTCTAGTCAGCTCTTAACTCTGACATCTTCCTACTCTCTCAAATTTACGAGATTCTGTACCCCTGGAAAATCCCATGGACGGAGGAGCCTGGTAGGCTGCAGTCCACGGGGTTGCGAAGAGTCGGACACAACTGAGCGACTTTGCTTTCACTTTTCACTGTCATTCATTGGAGAAGGCAATGGCAACCCACTCCAGTGTTCTTGCCTGGAGAATCCCCGGGGGACGGGGGAACCTGGTGGGCTGCCGTCTATGGGGGTCGCACAGAGTCGGACATGACTGAAGTGACTTAGCAGCAGCATACCCCTTTGAGGATTCTCATGTGCTCAGCACTGGGGCCGGCAGAATGCAGCTGTGAATATTGGCTATGGCCAGGGTCACTGGTCATTCTCCTCATTAGATAAGCAGTGTTAACCCCTCTGTACACAATTGTGATCACAACAACCATCACTAACTAGTTTGGTACTCAACGTGAGTCACCTTCTATAAGTAGCTCTTATCCCTACTCAGTGACATGCTGCCATCTAGAGTCTTGTGTTCGGCCAAGGAACATCTACAGGTTGGCCATAACTACTGATCCTTATTGCCCCTGTCCATGGATTTGTGGCTTCCAAAGTCAAACACACAAACAAAACCACAAAACCTGCCTTCGGACTTTTTCAACATTTCATAGAGAATTACTAGGATTTTGTGAAACTCATTGTTTCTTCCACTCTCTTGGCTGTCTGGTCAGGTGCCACACCTTTTAAGGAGGGAAAGAAAGTCTTCGTGCTACAGACTTTTTCTTCTCCACTGGTGAGACTATTTAGAATTTTTGATAACGCTGGTTGGAAAAGATAATATTGGTATAGAAGTAATTAACAGTAAAGTTTTTCTTTTGGATTTGTGTACATATTTGTGGGGAGGGTCTATGGTAGCACCAAACTTCTTGAATGGAACCACTGTATCTGGTTCTGCAGATTTGCTTCCAATATCAGAGTACCTTCCATACTCTTAAAATTCATGCACTTTGATGGTGAAACAGGCAGGGGTGAAGGTAATGTTTGTTCTTGGATACTTGAAATTATTTTCAGCTACTATGTCAAGTTCGCCTAGTGATACAAGCCATTTCCTTGAAGATATCTTCCATACTTCCTTAGCCAATGATATCCTTTATCCATTTGTCATCCTAAAATGCCAGTTTAAGTAAACATAGAAGAATCAGTGGACATGTTGGTTTCTTAATTTTATTTTTTATTGAATTCACCACAGGTGGACTACTTCCTTCCAGAGGATAATGACAAAAGGGCCATCAAGATGATGGTATGGGTTGAAGGCCAAGCCCTCTGAGGAATATTTGTATGAATTGAGGACATTTCCCTTGTAGAAGTGAAGACAGAACAGACAGGGTAGTTATTTTAAATATAATAGAAGGGACTTTTATGTAGAGTGGATATCTGTTTAACTTTAGAGGGCAGAACTCAGACCCAGAAGTAGAATTTGTACTGAGGTAGATTAAGTTACAAGTCTGAAATAGCCGGAGCTCTTAAAAATGAATTCAGTTGCCCTTGTGTAGCAGTTGATTCTCCATCATTGAAAGAGTGTAAACTGAAGCTCATAGTTATCTGACAGAATTTGATACTAGTGAGGCAAGTAGATGCATAATGGAGGTGACTTTGAATTTAAAGGCGCTGTAAGTCCCTGTATCTAGACCCAAGGATTTGTGTTGCAATATTTCTGCCTCTTACATCTTTCTAGAAGTTTTGCTCTTCTCTCTACTATTTTTGACATTTATCTTCAACCTTTGGATTTCTATTTTCAGTGATATGAATAATTGACATGAGTTGGCTGAGTGGCCAGTTTGCACTCTGCAAGTACCTGTTTCTTCACCTTGAAATAACTGCAGCATTACTTTCAGCACGCTACTGGGTGACTGTAACTATTTTCCTGGATGGGAGGATGATGAATAAGAGAAAAGACATTAGAGATGGGAATGATGCTAAAGTTGCTTTTATTTGTTGATTCATTCATCTAGGCACATGTATATTTGCAATTAAAACTTATTAGAAAAATTCATCATTTCAAAATTGTTTATCATTCCAATCACTTTGCTTACTCACAATTACACGGAAACAAAACTTGCCAGGGTGAAACACAGGAGTCATACTTAATTTTCTAGGTAGTTGAATGGGACATTCTGAACATGTTCTTATTTTCAATTTGAGTGATACCTTATTCTTGATTAAGAATTGATCAGTAGGAATAAGATCTCCCTTATCCATCTATCAAGAGAGTACTACATTCAGCTTTTGAAAACTTATATCAAACTTAGCAAGAATTGTTAACAGGAGTTCTCTATTTTCCTTTTAACTTAAATAACCTTCCATTTAAAGAATGGAAAGAGAGTTGTTCTTCCATTTAATATCATTCTAAAGGTAAATAAGAAAGTCTGGAGACGACAGCTGAAAATTCACTCACTAATTTTTGGAAATGTGAAAGAGAATATCATAGTTGTTATTATTAGATAGTTCAGTTGCTCAGTCATTCTGACTCTCTGCAATGCCATTGACTGGAGCACACCAGGCTTCCCTATCCATCACCAGCTCCGGGAGCTTACTCAAACTCATGTCCATCGAGTCGGTGATACCATCCAACCATCTCATCCTCTCCTGTCCCCTTCTTTTCCAGCCTTCAATCTTTCCCAGCATCAAGCTCTCTTCAAATGAATCAGTTCTTCGCATTAGGTGGCCAAAGTATTGGAGTTTCAGTTTCAGCATCAGTTCTTCCAATGAATATTCAGGATTGATTTTCTTTAGTATTGACTGGTTTGATCTCCTTGTAGTCCAAGGGACTCTCAAGAGTCTTCTCCAACACCACAGTTCAAAAGCATCAATTCTTTGGCACTCAGCTTTCTTTATAGTCCAACTCTCACATCTATACATGACTACTGGAAGAACCATCGCTTTGACTAGATGGACCTTTGTTGGCAAAGTAATGTCTCTGTTTTTTTAATATGCTGTCTACATTGGTCATAGCTTTTCTTCCAAGGAGCAAGTGTCTTTTAATTTCATGGCTGCAGTCACCATCTGCAGTGATTTTAGAGCCCAAGAAAATAAAGTCTCTCACTGTTTCCACGTTTCCCATCTTTTTGCCATGAAGTGATGGGACCAGATGACATGATCTTCGTTTTCTGAACGTTGAGTTTTAAGCCAGCTTTTTCACTCTCCTCTTTCACTTTCATCAAGAGACTCTTTAGTTTCTCTTCATTTTCTGCCATAAGGGTGGTGTCATCTGTTTATCTGAGGTTATTGATATTTCTTCTGTCAATCTTGATTCCAGTTTCTGCTTCATGCAGCCCAGAATTTTACATGATGTACTCTGCATAGAAGTTAAATAATAGGGTGACAGTATACAGCCTTGACGTACTCCTTTCCCAATTTGGAACCAGTCTTTTGTTCCATGTCTGGTTCTAACTTTTGCTTCTTGACTTGCATACAGGTTTCTCAGGAGGCAGGTAATGTGGTCTGGTATTCCCATCTCTTGAAGAATTTTCCGCAGTTTGTTTGATATACACAGTCAAAGACTTTGGTATAGTCAACAAAACAGAAGTAGATATTTTTCTGGAACTCTCTTGCTTCTTTATGATCCAATGGATGTTGGCAATTTGATCTCTGGTTCCTCTGTCTTTTCTAAAACCAACTGGAACATCTGAAAGTTCACAGTTCATGTACTGTTGAAGCCTGGCTTGGAGAATTTTGAGCATTACTTTGCTAGCATGTGAGATGAGTGCAACTGTCTTTATTACCTAAAAGTATTTCTCAGCACTTAACGGCATAACTTTTATGTATGTAGTTGTTTTAAAAATCTCCAGATTGTAGGAAAGTATCTGATATTTTTAGGAACTCAAATTTTTTTTTAAAATGTTGAAAAATAATCTCAACAGTATTGCAGTTGAACTCAATTTTCATCATTATTGAAAACTTCAGGGTGACATTCATTCACTTGGAAAAAAGAATATAGGCACAGTAGATTATAAAGCAAAAGCATAATATTCAATCCATCACAGTAATTAGATTCATTAATTGTAATAAGAGAGTTGGAAGACAGCCTTCATGGATTAAACTGTTATGGTTCAGAGACTGCAACTATTCATGGCTTTAAAAGTAAGTTTTACATAAATACATATATTATAATATTATGGAATTTGGACCATCACATAAAATAAGAGTACTTACAGTCTCCTTGCTTTTCTGTAGTTGCCTTATTTTTGCTCTCTACAAATAACCTAGATGGATATTACCTACTATTGTTGTTGCTGTTGTTCAGTCGCTAAGTCACGTCTGAACCTTTGTGAACCAATGAATTGCAGCACAACAGGCTTCCCTGTCCTTCACTATCTCCTGGAGTTTACTCTTGTACATTGAGTCTTGTTACCATCCAACGATCTCATCCTCTGTCTCTCCCTTCTTCTCTTGCCCTCAGTCTTTCCCAACATCGGAGTCATTTCCAATGAGCTAACTCTTCACAGCTCACTGGCCAAAGTATTGAAGCTTCAGCTTCAGCATCAGTCCTTCCAGAGAATATTCATGTTGATTTCCTTTAGGATTGATTGGTGTGATCTCCTTGCTGTCTAAGGGAGTCTCAAGAGTCTTCTCCAGAACCAGAGTTTGAAAACATCAATACGTCAGCTCTCACCCTTCATCATGGTCTGCCTCTCATATCCATACATGACTACTGGAAAAACCCTAGCCTTGACTATATGGACCTTTGTCAGCAAAGTGATGTCTTGGCTTTTTAGTATGCTGTCTAGGTTTGTCATAGCTTTTCTTCCAAGGAGCAAGTATCTTTTAATTTCCTGGCTGCAGTCACCATCTGCAGTGATTTTGGAGGCCAAGAAGATAAAATCTGTCACTGTTTCCATTGCTTCCCCATTTACTTGCCATGAAGTGATGAGAACGTCATCTTAGTTTTTTGAATGTTGAGTTACATACGTTAGTAGTCAATACACTATGGTAATGTGTAATATGCATATTGCACACTATGGTAGTCAGTATTCCATATATAATGCCTATATATATATATATATATTACTTGAATGCAGTCTAAAATAAACAGGTGGCCTGCCACATCTATATTAAAGTATTTATTTTTTTAAATAAACAGAATATTGATTCTGTGTACTCAGAAATAAGAATTTCATTAAGTAATAAATTGTGATCTCTAGTCCAAGTGTAGCTTTGACATGTGTAGTGTTTGAGCTGAGTGGATAAGACAGTACAGCTCTTAAAACGTGCAGCTGGCAAAGTGCCCTGGCCAAATTCAGAAAACATATACAACTCAAGGAAATGAACATGTGGAATTCTAGAAAACTGAACAGAATCGCAATCCTAAACTCAGAAGGATGATGCAATCTTGTTTTCAGATATAATTTGGATGGACAATTACGTGAATTTACTTGTGGAATTGACTACAACCTAGGAAATTTTCTAGTGTCAAAGCTTAATTTTAGGTACTCGAGGACAGAAAACATTTTAAATAATGAGGAATAAGTACAGAAAACAGCATTATATATGTATATATACCATAATATATTGAGTTTTGAGACATTACAATATTCTATTATTTCTTTCTATGTTTACTTGCCACTCTTGGGTACTCAGGGGTCATTCTGAGAAAATACAATTGTAATAGTTAATTTTGATTAATAGATTAATGGGTTGTAGCTTGAGAAGAAAAAAAAAAGGTTTCTCATCTTTGGGATGTCCATTCAGAACTACAAACAAATGTATTTCTTTTTTATCATTAATGTGTATCCTTTGCTGCTATTCCCTAGAGTTTTACATTTAGAATAGTTTGAAGTATCATTTAATTAAAAAACATTGTGCCAGTGCAATGGAAATAATACATAAAGTTTTTAAGACACTATCAAGGAAGTAGGAGGAAAAAGAACATAAGAGAGAAGGAGAACCAAGCAGAAGTTTGTTTTCTCTAGAATATTAATTTGAGGGTTTGAGGGGAGAGTTGGGGAAAAGAGTGAAGTTACACTAACATTATGGGCTAGAAATGCTGCCACATATCCATTGAGAGAAAAATGCCTTACAAATATTTTTCAAATGATTTAAAGTTGGCTAAATCCAATGCATGCTTTTACCATGAATTTTCTATTTAAAATGTTTAAAAAAATAATGGATTTTAAAGGGAAAATCTAATCCATATGTCACTGATTCATTCACACTTATCATAGTGTTTTGTGTGAGCAAGTTGGTGTCCAAAAACATTTAGTTTTTTCCAAGCAGGAAGTCACATTTTATAGCACTGAAAAGGACCTTGAACCTGAAAATCCTCAAATTTCATTTTAAACTCAGAACACAAGGAATTTGAGTGAGTTCTAAACTTGGCAATGTGCCTTCACCCTAGTTAACATATTGATGGAGTTATATATTCACGAACATATGGATTAAAAGTGGAGCTGTTAATTCTGTTTTGATATTGATGCTGGATATATTCAGTTTGCCTTCCTAGTTTGTTTGCCATGAGGAAACAATTGGCTAGTTGTTTTATTATTTTTAAAAATTATATATTTACCCATATCCTTAAACATACAATAAGTGTTATCAAATATGTAACAAAGCTAGTGTATGGAAAATGTATAATTTCCCCTAAGGGTTATTTGCTAATATGGAACACAGGCCTCTAAAATGTGATGAAAGGAAGGACTGTGGAACAATGGGTCATGATGGCTAATTTTATGGGGAACACATGCATACAATATAATTTAAAACACATGCTAAGGCAGTTATAGTAAAGGCTCAGAGAATTAGAATGGAATTCTGCTTCATAAAAAAAAGAAAACAGTTCCTTCTTTCTCCTGACAAAATTGCACTTCTCTTCTAGGAAAAAGATCCCATTCACTAATGCTTTAACAACTGAAAAGCCCACCCACAAGCTTCACATCTTTTCTCTCAAATCTCTTCCTTCAGGTATGGCTCATCCATTGTGGTTGATGTTTAGAGATGTGATATGAAACTAAAGACAAACAGTCCAATATGTACCTGAAATCTTTCTAATACAATATTAACTTTTTTCATAACTAAAATATTCAGCTATTTATTTAATCTCTCTCTCACAGAATGTTCTATATTCTATTAACAGGAATTTTAAGAGCAAGGAATGGGTCATTCTGCCCATTCCTAGGCAGAAGCTTTAGGTTTTAGGTGAAAACCTTAAGCAAGTCAGAGTGCTGAGTGTATTTTTGGAAGATTTTAAGGGTAGCCACACTATAAGCTTATCTGATAAATTGTTTGCAGTCATTTAACCACAGATTTTTTAAATTCATGCTTCTCTCCCAATAGAAAACAAACCAAAGAAAAAGAAAAATCTCTTATGATTTAAGTTTATCTTCCCTCTCCCTTTTCAATCTTTTATGAAGATGAATAATTCATTAGTAACAAATTCTTCATAATTTATCATATCCTAGAATATAAATGTCAATTAATCATTAAAATTCAAACAAACTTTTTGAAAGTTTGTTGATACAATTTGTATAAAAATTTTTGAGGAGTGTAATTTTATACAATTCATCTTAGGCTTTATCCTATAGATAACCTATTCCAGTTTATTTCACCTTTACATGTTTTATTTCCTTAAGAACTCAATAATAAATAATTGGGTACTTGCTTTTAATCCACAGCCTCCAAACTAGAACAACTGTTAAGATAAAGATTTAACTTATATTTAAACTGTATGTTACAGTTCGTAAAATGTGGTCTGCTTTTTGCTAGAGTTAATCAGATTGTACCAGGAAATGCCTCTTTAACTGGGCTGTTTTTTCCAGCTTTTGGTTCTTATCCATCTGGTCTACCTTGTTGGTACCTCTCTCATCAGCATGTTACTATGACCCACTTACTCTCCATGAAGAGGGTACATGGTCACATCCTATGTTTTAATAATGTTCCTGATATTCCAAGGCTTTAATTCTGACTACGACAGTTTCTTGTAGATATTGAAGACATTAAGCTTTCCTATTCTGTTTATCAAATTTGTAATTTTATAGACTTATTACTATTGTTTTAAAGGGCTTCCCTGGTGGCTCTGCTGGTAAAGAATCTGCCTGCCAGTTCAGGAGACACAAGAGACGTGGGTTTGAACTCTGGGTTGAGAAGATTCCCTGGAGAAGGAAATGGCAACCCACTCCAGTATTCTTGCCTTGAAAACTCTATGGACAGTGGAGCCTGGTGAGCTATGTTCCATGGGGTGATAAAGACTCAGACACAACTAAGCATGCACACACATTACTATTGTTTTAAGAATTTGTGTTAACTTCTATATGCCATATAATTATGGGTGAAATTTATAGTATATTTATCTTCAAGTTTTCTCTAAGTACATTTATTTTTGGAACCGGTTCAGTTCAGTCACTCAGTCGTGTCCGACTCTTTGCGACCCCATGAATAGGAGCACACCAGGCCTCCCTGTCCATCACCAACTCCCGGAGTTCACTCAGACTCACGTCCATCGAGTCAGTGATGCCATCCAGCCATCTCATCCTCTGTCGTCCCCTTTTCCTCCTGCCCCCAATCCCTCCCAGCTTAAAAAGTCTTTTCCAATGAGTCAGCTCTTCGCATGAGGTGGCCCAAATACTGGAGTTTCAGCTTTAGCATCATTCCTTCCAAAGAAATCCCAGGGTTGATCTCCTTCAGAATGGACTGGTTGGATCTCCTTGTAGTCCAAGGGACTCTCAAGAGTCTTCTCCAACACCACAGTTCAAAAGCATCAATTCTTCGGTACTCAGCCTTCTTCACAGTCCAACTCTCATATCCATACATGGCCACGAGAAAAACCATAGCCTTGACTAGACGGACCTTAGTCGGCAAAGTAATGTCTCTACTTTTGAATATGCTACTTAGGTTGGTCATAACTTTTCTTCCAAAGAGTAAGTGTCTTTTAATTTCATGGCTGCTATGCCATCTGCAGTGATTTTGGAGCCCCCAAAATAAAGTCTGACACTGTTTCCACTGTTTCCCATCTATTTGCCATGAAGTGATGGGACCAGATGCCATGATCTTTGTTTTCTGAATGTTGAGATTTAAGCCAACTTTTTCACTCTCTTTCACTTTCATCAAGAGGCTTTTTAGCTCCTCTTCACTTTCTGCCATAAGGGTGATGTCATCTGCATATCTGAGGTTATTGATATTTCTCCTGGCAATCTTGATTCCAGCTTGTGTTTCAGTCCAGCGTTTCTCATGATGTACTCTGCATATAAGTTAAATAAGCAGGGTGACAATATGCAGCCTTGAGGTACTCCTTTTCCTATTTGGAACCAGTCTGTTGTTCCATGTCCAGTTCTAACTTTTGCTTCCTGGACTGCATACAGATTTCTCAAGAGGCAGGTCAGGTGGTCTGGTATTCCCATCTCTTTCAGAATTTTCCACAGTTTATTGTGATCCACACAGTCAAAGGCTTTGGCATAGTCAATAAAGCAGAAATAGATGTTTTTCTGGAACTCTCTTGCTTTTTCCATGATCCAGCAGATGCTGGCAATTTGATCTCTGGTTCCTCTGCCTTTTCTAAAACCAGCTTGAACATCAGGAATTTCACGGTTCACATATTGCTGAAGCCTGGCTTGCAGAATTTTGAGCATTATACTACTAGCGTGTGATCAATTATGTTGTGGGCTTCTTTAACATATCAATGTATTTGTTTTCCCACATTACTAAAATAATTTAGAAAACATGATTTTTAATTAGTATATACTATTTCATTTGCTTAAAGATTCCTTTATTGTTGAAATCTTCATTTCCTTCAGAATCTTTCACTTGTGGAATTATAGGACCAAAGGCATGAAATTCTTTCATTCTCCTTATTATCAACAAGTGCCTTTCAAAAAGGGCTGCCCAATTTATTCTTCCTCATAATGTATCACAGAGGATAGCTTGTCACACCCTCACCAGCACTTAGTGATAATATTTTTCAGATTTTTCTACGTATTTCCTTTGGTATATTTCTTTAATTACTAGTGAGAGAGAATGACTTTTTGAGTATTTTTCATTTGTATTTCCTATGAATTTTGGATCTATATCCATCATAATTTTTATGATTTATGCTTTCATGTTTTTACTTATTTATTTGTTGGCTGCATGTGTGTATGTATATAGATACTATGCATATGTATTTATATATTTAATCTTTCCAAGTGTTTTTATTGGCATTAAAAAAATTTGACCTAACTCTTTTCACGGTTCATCATCGGTTTCCTCTGTGAGTGCTTCCACTGGTTTCATGTTTAATATGCTCTTTCTCAGAAATTCTTTACCTCACTGGAATACTTGTTGTACTTGTCACTGTTTTCCTAGGCTGGATGCACCAAAGACCAAGGACATAGTTTTACTTACTTGTGCATTCTCAATACTCACTGATCAGCAGAATGCCTGGAAACATACTAATGTCTAATGACATTTTTGGTAAAAATCCATAAGCAATGCTATTGTATTACCCTTTAGTTTTTGAAAAATAAGTTGGACTTCATTTAAGAAATAAATAGGTTCTTTGGAAAGCCATGGTAAACAGAGAGGTCATAGGCTAGAGGCTTGTCAAAATTTTGTTGTGTAAGTCATGAGAAACATAATTAAATAGTAGAAAAAATCAGAGATAATGTACTTTGAATAAATAGTTTTTACACTTCTCTGGATTTTAAGGTAATTTTAGTGATTTTTTAAAAAGGATTATATCTACAATATGATGTTTCTTAGGGTAACTTGCTGTGGTAGGCAGAATTCTGAGATGACCCCTGTGGCCCATCCCCTTTCTCCTTCCTCCTGCCAGGTGTCTGTGTCTTGTATGAGAGATATCTAGGATATGATAGCTGTCATTGTCATGACTATGTTATATTATATGGCCAAAGTAAGAGGATTTGACAAATGAAATCAAGGTCCTTAATCAGTTTAAAAGAAGGTTTAGGCCTTCTCTGAGGTCAGATACTTCATTTCCACTTGGCTTTGGAGAAATGAGCCACTGTGAGTACTACAGCAGCAAGAAAATGAATTCTGCCAATCATATCAACTTGGAAGAGTATACTGAGTCTCAGATTGGAATGCACTCTTAACCAACACCTGAATCACTGTCATGGAAGATTCTAAGCAGAGGACCCAGTTAAGCCAGGCTCAGACTCCAGACCCCCTGGAAACTGTGAGATAAAGCTGCCACATTTGTGGTAAGTTGTTCTGTAACAACAAGAAATGAATATGCTTAGAAGTATCTATCAAACACATTAGAAATTTTGTAAACATTTTATGCAAAAGTTTGACCTTGGGAGGAGGCCGAGAGGAGCAACCCCATGTCCAGAGAGCAGCAGCTGAGAGATCACAGGAGAGCTGAGAGGAGCTACTACATGTTCATGGTCAGGAGGGGCGGCTCTGAGGAGATACCCCTCGTCTAAAGTAAGGAGCAGCGGCTGCACTTTGCTGCAGCCATGAAGAGATACCCCATGTCCAAGGTAAGAGATACCCCATGTCCAAGGTAAGACAAACCCAACTAAGATGGTAGGTGTTGTGGAGAGAGCATCAGAGGGCAGACACACTGAAACCATAATCACAGAAAACTAGCCAATCTGATTGCACGGATTATAGCCTTGTCTAACTCAATGAAACTAAGCCATGCCTTGTGGGGCCACCCAAGCTGGGGGGTCATGGTGGAGAGGTCTGACAAAATGTGGTCCACTGGAGAAGGGAATGGCAAACCATTTCAGTATTATTGCCCTTGAGAAACCCTTGAACAGTATGAAAAGGCAAAATGATAGGATACTGAAAGGGGAACTCCCCAGGTCAGTAGGTGTCCAATATGCTACTGGAGATCAGTAGAGAAATAAATCCAGAAGAACGAAGGGATGGAACAAAGCAAAAACAATACCAAGCTATGGATGTGACTGGTGATAGAAGCAAGGTCAGATGCTGTAAAGAGCAATATTGCATAGGAACCTGGAATGTCAGGTCCATGAATCAAGGCAAATTGGAAGTGGTCAAACAGGAGATGGCAAGAGTGAACGTTGACATTCTAGGAAACAGCGAATGAAAATAGACTGGAATGGGTGAATTTAGCTAGATGACCATTATATCTACTAATGTGGGCAGGAATCTTAGAAGAAATGGAGTAGCCATCATGGTCAACAACAGAGTCCAAAATGCAGTACATGGATGCATTCTCAAAAATGACAGAATGATCTCTGTTTGTTTCCAAGGCAAACAAACCATTCAGTATCACAGTAATACAAGCCTATGCCCTGACCAGTAACGGTGAAGTTGACCTACAAGACCTTTTAGAAGTAACACTCGAAAAAGATGTCCTTTTCATTTTAGGGGGCTGGAATGCAAAAGTAGGAAGTCAAGAAACACCTGGAGTAACAGGCAAATTTGGCCTTGGAATATGGTAAGAAGTAGGGCAAAGGCTAATAGAGTTTTGCCAAGAGAATGCACTGGTCATAGCAAACACCCTCTTCCAACAACACAAGAGAAGACTCTACACATGGACATCACCAGATGGTCAACACTGAAATCAGATTGATTATATTCTTTGCAGCCAAAAATGGAGAAGCTCTATACAGTCAGCAAAAACAAGACTGAGAGCTGACTGTGGCTCCGATCATGAACTCCTTATTGCCAAATTCAAATTTAAATTGAAGAAAGTGGGGAAAACCACTAGACCATTCAGGTATGATCTAAATCAAATCCCTTATGATTATACAGTGGAAGTGAGAAATAGATTTAAGGGACTAGATCTGATAGAGTGCCTGAAAAACTATGGATGGTGGTTCGCGACACTGTATCGGAGACAGGGATCAAGACCATCATCATGGAAAAGAAATGCAAAAAGCAAAATGGCTGTCTGGGGAGGCCTTACAAATATCTGTGAAAAGAAGAGAAGTGAAAAGCAAAGGAGAAAAGGAAAGATATGAGCATGTGAATGCAGAGTTCCAAAGAATAGCAAGGAGAGATAAAAGCCTTCCTCAGAGATCAATGCAAAGAAATAGAGGAAAACTAAAGAATGGGAAAGACTAGAGACTTCTTCAAGAAAATCAGAGATACCAAGGGAACATTTCATGCAAAGATGGGCTCAGTAAAGGACAGAAATGGTATGGACCGAACAGAAGCAGAAGATATTAAGACGAGGTGGCAACAATACACAGAAGAACTGTACAAAAAACATCTTCACAACCTGGATAATCACGATGGTGTGATTACTCATCTAGAGCCAGACATCCTGGAATGTGAAGTCAAGTGGGCCTTAGAAAGCATCACTATGCACAAAGCTAGTGGAGGTGATGGAATTCCAGTTGAGCTCTTTCAAATCCTGAAAGATGATGCTGTGAAAGTGCTGCACTCAATATGCCAGCAAATTTGGAAAACTCAGCAGTGGCCACAGGACTGGAAAATGTCAGTTTTCATTCCAATCCCAAAGAAAGGCAATGCCAAAGAATGCTCAAATTACTGCACAATTGTACTCATCTCATATGCTAGTAAAGTAATGCTCAAAATTCTCCAAGCCAGGCTTTAGCAGTTTGTGAACCATGAACTTCCAGATGTTCAAGCTGGTTTTAGAAAAGGCAGAGGAACCAGGGATCAAATTGCCAACATCTGCTGGATCATGGAAAAAGCAAGAGAGTTCCAGAAAAACATCTATTTCTGCTTTATTGACTATGCCAAAGCCTTTGACTGTGTGGATTACAATAAACTGTGGAAAATTTTGAAAGAGATGGGAATACCAGACCACCTGACCTGCCTCTTGAGAATTCTGTATGCAGTCCAGGAAGCAAAAGTTAGAACTGGACATGGAACAACAGACTGGTTCCAAATAGGAAAAAGAATACGTCAAGGCTGCATATTGTCTCCCTGCTTATTTAACTTATATGCAGAGTACATCATCAGAAACGCTGTGCTGGAAGAAACACAAGCTGGAATCAAGATTGCCGGGGCAAATAACAATAACCTCAGATATGCAGATGACACCACCCTTATGGCAGAAAATGAAGAGGAACTAAAAAGTCGCTTGATGAAAGTGAAAGTGAAGAGTGAAAAAGTTGGCTTAAAGCTCAACATTCAGAAAATGAAGATCATGGCATCTGGTCCCATCCCTTCATGGGAAATAGATGGGAAACAGTGTCAGACTTTATTTTGGGGGCTCCAAAATCACTGCAGTTGGTGATTGCAGCCATGAAATTAATAGATGCTTACTCCTTGGAAGGAAAGTTATGACCAACCTAGATAGCCAATTGAAAAGCAGAGACATTACTTTGCCAACAAAGGTCCATCTAGTCAAGGCTATGATTTTTCCAGTGGTCATGTATGTGTGTGAGAGTTGGACTGTGAAGAAAGCTGAGAACCGATGAATTGATGCTTTTGAACTGTGGTGTTGGAGAAGACTCTTGAGAGTCCCTTGGACTGCAAAGATATCCAACCAGTCCATTCTGAAGATCAGCCCTGGGGTTTCTTTGGAAGGAATGATGATAAAGCTGAAACTCCAGTACTTTGGCCACCTCATGTGAAGAGCTGACTCACTGGAAAAGACTGATGCTGGGAGGAATTGGGGGCAGGAGGAGAAGGGGATGACAGAGGATGAGATGGCTGGATGGCATCACTGACTGGACGGACATGAGTCTGAGTGAACCCTGGGAGTTGGTGATGGACAAGGAGGCCTGGCATGATGCAATTCATGGGGTTGCAAAGAGTTGGACACGACTGAGCAACTGAACTGAAATGAAGAAAAATTATGATTTCTGCTTAGCAATGACGATATTTAAGTATTTGTGTAAATGAAAACCTTGAAACATATTCAATTGAAGTGTTGAATAGTTAAACAATGGACTTTAGAAATTGAAAATGTGAATTTATACATGCATTTATTGCCTTTTCCCCCAGGCTTCATGAGGATAGTAAGTGAATTCTATCTTAGAAAACTGAGTATAGGAAGATCCTCTGGAGAAGGGAAAGGCTACCCACTCCAGCATTCTGGCCTGGAGAATTGCACAGACTGTATAGTCCATGGGGTTGCAAAAAAAAAAAAAAAAAGAAGAAGAAGAAGAAAAGAAAGAAAATCAAGTATGAAGTATGAAATATATTATAAAATGATTGAGAAACAATTATGGAAAATAGAAAAAGGTAAAATATATTCAGAAACTTAACCAGGAGGGAAAAAGGGTCAGTGTACTAGATTCTAAAGGAACCTGACTTTCCTAATAACTACTCTGGATACTAGAAGTCAAGGAAGAAATATGTTCAAAAGTTGGATCAAATATGTTTTCTATATGAAATTCTATATTCAACCAAAATGAATATAAAGACTAAATAAATAACTTAAACATCTAATTGTCCCAATGCATTTTTAAAGGTAGTTATCGGAGAATGTGCTAAAGCAACATGAAGTGTTAAGGAAGAGCAAATTACAGCAGCTAGGGAAAAGCGGACCCCAGGAGAGAGATGAGAAGTAGTGCCAGGGTGTCAACTTTGTTTGTGGCACAGAAACTAATCAATAGACAGAAACCCAAGAATGGAGCGACCAATAGAAGCAAAGCCTCTAGGGAGAAAAAGGAATGAAACTTGTTAGGAAAGATGATATTATGAATCATTTGGAGAAAAGAAAGTATATATGTCTAGCAAATCCTTTAAGTAAGAAATTAATTAGATAGGGGATTGATTATACAAATTATGATAAATTCCTACAATGAAATACTATACAATGATTAAGAAGAATGAGAACAAATCTATATGTATTGATTTGGAGTGAGTTAAAGTTGCTCAGTAGTGTCCAACTATTTGCAACTCCATGGACTATACAATCCATGGAATTCTCCAGGCCAGAATATTGGAGTGGGTAGCCTTTCCCTTCTCCAGGGGATCTTCCCAACCCAGGGATCATACCCAGGTCTCCTGCATTGTAGGCATGTGCTCTACCAGCTGAGCCACAGTTCAGTTCAGTTGCTCAGCCATGTCTGACTCTTTGTGACCCCATGAACCGCAGCATGCCAGGCCTCCCTGTCCATCACCAACTCCACGAGTCCACCAAAACCCATGTCCATTGAGTTGGTGATGCCGTCCAACCATCTCATCCTCTGTCATCCCCTTCTCCTCCTGCCCTCAATCTTTCCCTGCATCAGGGTCTTTTCAAATGAGTTAGCTCTTTGCATGAGGTGGCCAAAGTACTGGAGTTTCAGCTTTAGCATTATTCCTTCCAATGAACACCCAGGACTGAGCTCCTTTAGGATGGACTGGTTGGGTCTCCTTGCAGTCCAAGGGACTCTCAAGAGTCTTCTCCAACACCACACTTCAAAAGCATCAATTCTTTGGGGCTCAGCTTTCTTTATAGTCCCAACTCTGACATCCATACATGACCTTTGGCAAAACCATAGTCTTGACTAGACAGACCTTTGTTGACAAAGTAATGTCTCTGCTTTTTAATATGCTGTCTAGGTTGGTCATAACTTTCCTTCCAAGGAGTAAGCATCTTTTAATTTCATGGCTGCAATCATCATCTGCAATGATTTTGGAGCCCAGAAAAATAAAGTCTGACACTATTTCCACTGTTTCTCCATCTAATTGCCATGAAGTGATGGGACCAGATGCCATGATCTTCGTTTTCTGAATGTTGAGCTTTAAGCCAACTTTTTCACTCTCCTTTCACTTTCATCAAGAGGCTTTTTAGTTCTTCTTCACTTTCTGCCATAAGGGTGGTGTCATCTTCATATCCTGAGGTTATTGATATTTCTCCTGGCAATCTTGATTCCAGCTTGTGTTTCTTCCAGCACAGCGTTTGTGATGATGTACTCTGCATATAAGTTAAATAAGCAGGGTGACAATATACACCCTTGACAAGGGAAGCGCTATATTGATTTGGAACAAAACCTCTAAAGTTTGTTATTGCATGAAAAGGCAAGGTAAGGATATTATGATTCCATTGTTTGCTCTTAGAAAGATAGATATACAGGTTTAATATAGTTAGCTTCTACATACACAGACTAACTCTGGAGAGGTGTATAGTAATCTTGAAATGGTTGCAATGGTGAGAAAAATGGAGAACTGAGGAAAGTGCTCAATGAACTGATAAAATATTGAAAGACAAAGCAAATTAAAAAACATAGAAAAGCAATATATATCTGTTAAAATGATGCAGTGAGAAACTATACAATAATATGAATGTTTTCCATAGATTATAAGTAAACATCATATAATAAAATTTAATTTTTAAATTCAAATTTTGTAAATATAGCCACATATAGAAAAATTAGTGAGACATATACACAAATATAATAATGGTGGCAGGCAGTAGCATAATTTATATTTTCACACTGCAGTATTTTGAATAGGAGAAAAAATGATTGTAAAAAATGAATGTCTTTACTTATAACATAGGTAAGCTAAACATTTTAAATTCTTCTAAAAATAGATTAGACTGTTTAGTGATCATCGTTTTAATCTTTGTCTTAAAATATTTTAAAATATATCTATAGGAAATTCTTCCCAGAGGAGTACCAAGGCATTCATTTACCACTGGAAATTTTAATCTAGCTAAGGAAACAAGACACATATAAAATAATAACTGAAAATATAACATATTAACTGTATGTGACAGTGAAATACTATAGATATATCAGATTTTATAAGAAGGAAAGATCACTGTTGCGTAGAGAATATAGTCAGCTTGAAGAATGGGTAAGAATTAATCACGGGGAAAAAAAAGACAAAAAACTTCAAGTAGAAAACTTGCCATGAGCAAAGGAACAAAGGAAATGAGTTCGGGGACATTTTCACTCTCAGATCATTGGCTTCGGATGGGAAGAGTAGAACAGCTTCCAGTTTTCAAAGACGTTTCACATAATTGACTCAGATATGATATAAGCAGGGTGAAGTGATGGAAACAAGCATCCTGCAGACAGGCAGTTGGGTTTCCAAAATTCTAGCTCTGCCAACGACTTCATGTGACCTAAAGAAAGTCAACTTTTAAGGCAATAATGCCTAAAGCGAGAATTGCTGTGAGGGTTAAAAATGAGAACACAGGAAAATCGTCTAACACTCTACTTGGCATGCAATGGTTACTGATTACAACTCTATGTTGGAGTAGAATTTGGTCCCCTGCTTCTGTCAATGCATTCCATCCTCACCACATCAGAGTGGAGTAATGGGAAGAATGATTTGTCTCATTCTGTAGGTAAGAAAACAGTCTCAAAGATGTTAACTTATTTACAGTCATTAGGTCGCAGAGAGTCGGACACAACTGAAGTGACATAGCAGCAGCAGCAGAGCTAATAAGCTAATGGACTCAGATCATCTGAGTTTTAGCTCAGTGACAATGACTTTCCATAATGACTGAAACTTTATATATACACAAAGAGAATTGTGATGTAGGATTTTTTTTTCAGTTGAAATCAGTTGTTTGGTCCTCACGAGGCTTCATTAGATGCTATTTCATCTGATGGATTCACCACAGCTCAGTCTGTTCCTTGATTTTGTAGGCTCATAAACATGATTTTCTGAGCACATAGAGAGAGTATATTGACCTTTCTGGAACAAACTCACATTAATTAATTTCTCATGGGAAGTTTCTTGAGAAGAATACTCTTAAGTATCTGTGTGAACTTAGTACCTAGCACAGGATCTGGAACAAACCAGAATGTCAATACATTTCATTTTATTATAAGACCAGAATTCTAAGTTCTTAATTTATGACTAAATTATAAGTTCCAAAGGCCTTAAATCTTACACTCTTAGAAGAAAAAAATAAAACCATATAAAACCAAATAAGACTCAGAAAGGCCCTTTCTGAGCACATCATTCAGAGCAAGGGACATTGAGTCATTCAAATATTTACCTACTTAGGGCATGACGCACTCATACCCAGAAGAAGTGCCTGGACTTTCTCTCACTGCATGGCCCCACACACCTGATTCTTGAGAATGACTGTGAATGTCTCTGAATACATACATCTTGCCATTGGTTTTTAGTTTCACTTTCAGATGGCATCTTGCTTTCAGTGTCTACAGGATATTTTGCTGTCTTCCCTGAGTCTGTTGAAGTGGTCTCAACCTTTTTACCTCTAGAAGCAAACACTGGGTGACATTCACTCTCTGGCATCTTGGTTAAGAAAGCCTCCCCTTCTCTCTTCAGAGAAGGATATCAGAATTGCAGCTGAGTGAGAGTGACATTTCAGGATAACCTTGACTTCCCTCTAACATACAAACAAAAGTAAATCATTTGCAAACTTTGAACTATTAATAGTAACGAATTACTTGCAACAGAGCTTGCAACAGATTGTGACACACCATTGGATCTTGACCTCTGTGTCTAGTGGAGAAAATAAATGGTTGTTTTGATCTCTTGAATTTTTTCCTAGTTGAGAGGGTGGTAACACACAGAGCAAGCACAATTTTTAACTTGACTCATGCTAAGTAGACAGCTGATTTTGTATTATAAAGGAAGACTTCTTTACTTACACTCTTAAAGAAGAATTGCATCAAGTTCTTTCCCAGTGGGGCATTTTTTTAATGTCTAGAAAAAGATGAGGAAATACATGTATATTATTATTTTAAAAGATTGTGAGTTGAAATCATAATTGAAAAAAATAAACAGAAGAAAGAAAGGAAAAAAAGAAGAAAAAAAAATCTCTGTACTCTATTCTTTATTGGATTTAAGAAATCTAAATATAAACTCAGAGCTTTCCTTTTTTCCACTAAGTGGAGAACTTCTAATTCTAGCAGACGTTTGAGCGATGATGGCTTAACTATGCTTTCTTATCCTCTCCTTGTATTTGAGGGTCAGAAGAAGGGTCATTAGGGACTTTTATTTCCTGTCTAATCTTTTCCTTCCTCTTTTCTTAACACTTGTGGGAAATCAACTTTCTAAAACACTAAAGAGTGCCATGTTCACTAACTTATGGAAAGTCCTCTATAATTCTTACTTATCTATTAAAATTTTCAAGTAGACTCTTCTCCCAGAGCACAGACCAGAATGATCCTTCATATAAAAGAGAAATATCACTCTATAAGCTTTTTCTTCATTGAATCAGGGTTACTATTTTCATTTTCTTGTCTATTTTTAAGGATTTCTTTGAATGCCATCTGTACTCCACTTCTCGCCCCCTTGAAAATTCCTGAGAGAAGGAATTTATGTGAATTTATTTACTAAACCTCATCACTCTTTCTATCTGCATCGTCATTTTCTGCAGTTTCATGTTTCTTTCTGAAATGTAAAATGTTTCACTATGGATAAAGAATCACCTTCAACCAAGAATGCAGATGTTAAAAATGTCCTTTCTTCTCAAGCATATAGGGTAAACCTATTAAGTAGTTTGAAGTCTTGGATTTTTCCTCCTGATCAAGGTTGGTTCCTCTCTTGCAGTGTCTGGGTAGATGTGGGTGAGAGGTGACATTCCCTCATGACTATTCCCAACAGCTAATAGAATAAAAATACAACTTTATAGAATTTTTCTCGGACAAATGCTGGAGGATAGGAATGAATATGGGACCTATAAAGCATTCCTCTGTTATGGTAAAAAGGTAATAATAGATATTGAAAAGGGTAGATATTGAGAGTTTTAATGGTATTTTCCCATTCACTATATTCCCAATTTTATTTTTTAGCAGATAACTGACTCCTGAGATTAAAAGGACAGAAAAACAAAGAAAAATTAAGGGAAAATAGAAGACATATTAAGGACCAGGATGCAAGATGAGAAGACCAACATCTGCAGGTACAATGGGACAATGCTTTTCCATGTATTAATACAAAGTCCATCAAGGTGCTCGGTGAACAAAAGGAGTTATCTATTCCTTAAGAAGCAGGAGAGAAGGGAAGAATCTTGAGATCCTAGCTTCCTTTTAAGGCACTTATAGTTTTAGATGACTTCTCCTCCATTTGTAAAATTATAAATATATAATCTTAGAGCTCAGAGCAACCCCAGATACCATTTAACTGAACCAGTTCAGCACTTTTCCCTAGGGCTTACTTGAAAGAGACCTGATTATGACTCTGATTGAGCCTAAAGGTGGTTCTAATTAACTTGGACAGATTTGTAGACAGGATCTGTGACAACACTGATCCTAACATACCCACAACTGGCTGTAACACCATAGCAATTTCCAAAAAGCTGAGGACTCTGCAGCCAATCAGCCCCTTCTATGGTTCTCACCTTTAGTCAACCTCATGCATTAACCAAAATGCAACATTTCTGGTTACCAATCCTTGCTTATTCTGTTATTTTTATCCTGCTGTAAGCCTATACCCCTTCAACTCTCCATTCAATTTCTCTTAAACATTTTTTCTCCTCTGTCATTGTAAAACTTTCTTCCTTCATAAAAAAATTGACTCACACCTCAACTTCTTCAGGTGGTACTCTCTTCTCACTTGTTCTTACCAAAATTTGGCTGTCATTCAAGGCCACTGTTTCTATTATATCTGTTTTGAGAGGAAACTGCTCCTTTTCCTGTACTCCATGCCCTTGTGGCCATAAGTGGCAGGATGCAGCACCCTTGAATTCTAGAGGACTCAGACTCAATGTGTCTAGGACATTAAAGAAGCTGACCCAATTGTAATATGATAGGAAACAGTGGAAGATGCAACATATTGAAAAATAAATGTCTCTTGTAAACACAGCAGCTGCTTTCCACCAAACTTTTGCTAGATCTTCCAGTTTTCCCAAAGAACACAGATATTCATGTTTCATTGGTGGTATCTTTCTACTTTAAACATTGACAGCAAATTTAAAATATATGAACACTGTGGAGTAGTTAAAATTTATCTATAGGCTAGGCATGGCCAGAGAAGGCAATGCCAACCCACTCCAGTACTCTTGTCTGGAAAATCCAATGGACGGAGGAGCCTGGTGGGCTACAGTCCATGGGGTCACTAAGATTTGGACATGACTGAGCGACTTCACTTTCACTTTTCACTTTCATGGATTGGAAAAGGAAATGGCAACCCACTCCAGTGTTCTTGCCTGGAGAATCCCAGGGATGGGGGAGCCTGCTGGGCTGCCGTCTATGGGGTCGCACAGAGTCAGACACGACTGAAGCGACTTGGCAGCAGCAGCAGCAGCAGGTGTGCCCTGTAGTCTGCAAGTTTAACTAGACTCACTGTCAAGTCCCAATATATTCCTCCTTCATCTTTATACCAAACCCTCCCTCTTTTGAAATGAAATCTGATTTATTAATCTTATTGACTTTAGCCTTGACCTGTGGGATGACCGTCTTATTCTCCCTGTAGACGTCTACTCCATACAATGCATCCTTTACTCTGTAAGTCGCTTCTTTCCACCTATGGCTGGGGTTGGCAATTTTTTTTTCTGTTAAAGATCAAAAGGTAAGTATTGTTGAATTTGTGGGCCATATGGAATGTCACAACAGCTCATTGTAACATGAAATACTCACAGACAATATAAAAATTAGTGAATGTAGCTATATTCTAGTCAAACTTTGTTTACAGAAACAAGGGGTAGATTGGATTTGGCCAGTGGCTTGTATGTAGTTTGTTAACTCTTAACCTCAGAGATGAGGAATTCCCTAGTGTGGAATATAAAACCTTGCATGATTTGTCTCCTGTCTACTTTGCCAACTTTATCTCCTATTTCTTTCCCTCTGAATTAACCAGCCATGATAATAAATCACAATTATCATTTATTCAGCACTTTCAATATGCTAGTTACTTTCCTAAACCTTTTACCTATATTAAATTTTCTAAATGAAAAGAAGGGTAGTAAATAGGCATTTTCATTTATAGATGAGTAAACTGAGGCTCAGAGAGATGAATTGGTTTGCCCAAGGTCACACAGACAATAAATAAAAATTCTAGGATTTGAACTCAGACAGTCTAGTTTCAATGGCTGTGCTCTTATCCACATCCACTGTATTACCCAGCCTCTCCAAGGTCTTCCCTACATTATTATCTTAAAGGAGACTGTATCATTCTGTACTCCCTTTATCTGATACTCCCCTTTCGACTCCCACCTGGGAAAACTAGATCAAGTCTTTCTTATTTGGCAAGTCTTCCATTATTTCACAGTTCTACACTGAAAGGGTTTACAGGCTTCCTGTTCTGGGCTAAATAGCTATTTCAGGATGCACTGATTACCGTTTCAAAAAACAATTCAGTAATTGTCTACTATTGAAATTAGTGGTCTCTTTCCAATCAAGATTCAAGTGCTGTTCTTCTTTGTATGGTTCCTGACACAGGAGGTGTACAATAATTATTTGCTGAACTGAATTCAAAGATTAATTTATCCTAGAACTTTCAGTACTTTTGATTTACCCATCAGTTTATTTTTCTTTTTTTTTTTTTTGGTAGAAGGGATGGTTAGAGTCTTGGTGTGTTTCAGAAACAGATCTCAATATATAGATTAGTGTACAAAAAAATTGATCTGGAAAGGGAAGAAAGCAATGGTAGGAGAATGAAGAAATGAGATGAGGCAAAGTAGACAATGAGATGTACATTATCAAGGCTCCCACTGCTGTGGTTCACTAGAGTTTAATCATGCTGGGGAAACCCTGAAAGCTGATGCAGAGCATATAACTCCAGCTTATTCTACACAAGGGATAAAGTTGCTAGGGTATTTATACACCAGTTCCTTTCATTATTTGGTTGGAGGCGACTCCCAGGGGAGGTTAATAACCAAATAGATCCAGAATGCTGAACAGGCAAAGCAACCTTTGATGGCTTAAGAAAGCCCTAAGGCAAAGAAATACAGGTGCTGGTAGCTGCAAGTCCAGCCAGCATGCACTAAAGTGTGAGGGCTGGCACATACGGGCATGGTGCCCATAGCTTCTGCTCCGTTTTCCCTCCAAATGTCTGAAACTGATTGTAAGGTGAGAAGATAATTTCTCCTCTTTTCCACTTTGCCAAAATGAGGCTTTTAAAAGTATTGCTAAAGGAAGACTCTTTCATAATTATTACAATAATCCCCATTTTGTGATGTGTATAAGGAAAATAGCGTCTTTATTGTTTTTCAGGCTATGTGACCTCTAGTATGCACTAAACTATCTTCTTTGCTTATCTTTTGGGATTGTCTTTAAAGACAGCCTTCAATATCAGAACTTAGATTATTGGTTGATTTATGTATTTTCTTAACATGAGAGCTATGGCGTTACTATTTGTCTCACATCTTTTCTTTCATATAAGGCAAAATATTTGGTTGGGCTTCCCTGGTGGCTCAGATGGTAAAGAAGCTGCCTGTAATGCAGGAAACCCAGGTTCGATCCCTGGGTTGGGAAGATCCCCTGGAGAAGGAAATGGCTACCCACTCCAGGATTCTGGCCTGGAGAATTCCATGGAGAGAGGAGCCTGCTGGACTGCAGTCCATAGGGTCACAAAAAGTCAGATGCAACTGAGTGAATAACATTTTCAGAATCTTTAGTTACCATTTAAAGCAAATACTATTATGGTTTATACATCATTTTAATTGTTTGAGCAGATCTGTTGAGTAAGATCTAATGGTTGCCTTTTAGAGTGTGCCAAGTAGTGCCCAGGATAAATAAAGAAGAATGAAAGAAATAAGAAAATCAAAGAAAAGGGAGGTATGGGGGAGGGGTTGACTAATTATAAGAAAAAAGTAATTAAAGGATATTCAAAATTTATCTAATATTAGGAGAGTTTCTTGTTATTTGAGTATTCCTAAGTCTCTTATACTGTGGGTTGACTTTCAGTCTAAAAAAAAATTTAAAACAGTGCTATTTGGGCCAAGAATCATTTATCTCATACATCCTCCTTAATGTTGATAGTGAAAAGGCTCTTAAGACTTTTTCTTTATTCAGGTCTTAAAATAAGACAGTTGCAGCTGGCAGGGAGGGAGAGAAAAGGGATTTAGAAGAATTTGAGCAGGTGTGATAGTCAAGGGTATTGACTGTAGCTGAGAAAAAGGGGTAGCGAGAGATAGATGAGTAAATGATGAGTCTGAGGCTCATCACTCAGGAAACCAAGTGGCTGACTTCACAGCTGAGCAGGATCAGACCACTGGGCAGTTGGCTTCGTTGTGATGGAAAGCTGCAAATTCAGTTTGGGCAGAAGCAAAGGTGAAAGTGCTCTTGACTTTCCCAGGTAGACTGCACAGACATGAAACACAAACCACTAAATCCCCTTAGGAATGAATGGGTCTGCTGGGGGAGTCCAAAAATAGCAATAACAAGAATTCTGGTGGTAATGACAACAATAAATATTTCCATTTTTGTAGTAGAGGGAGTAAAGTTAATTATTTTAGGAGTTTCTCACATAGCTTGGCGGGATTCTGTCACACTCACCAGAAACATCCATTATTTTGGACGGCCCATCTTGCTTCATTGTCATCCTTTACAAGCCCTCCTGGAAAATAAAAATCAAAGTTTAGGAACAGCAATAGAAGTACAAAGATGATTTTGCCTACAGACGACATATGAAAGCTGAATACTGTCTGTTAAAACCACCATCTTTTCCCCAAAAGTATCTATTTCATTTATTTTGGCTGCTGTGGTGGAGAATGTTTTCTTTTGTGAACATTGAAATAATTAGAAGCATGATTCATGTAGCACCTAGTAAGTGTAAGGCCCTTTACAGGCATTATCTCCCATCCTTCCAGCCCTGCTTCCATTTTTCCTGTGAGGAAACTGAAGTTACTGTGAATGACTTGGTGTGTCCCCGGGCCTCACCGTCTTTCCTCTATTACCAAACATTACTTCTGGGATCACATGTGAGCAATGAGAGTTCCCAGCAACTGAGAAAGGACAAAAGCAGAACCCAGGTCTATCCATAACTTCTGCAAGGTCACGTGGCCTCCATACACACCTGTGGCATAACTGTCAACACCTGTCTTCATCATCTGTATCACTGTGTTTGTCAGGGTTCTTCAGAGAGCAGTACCTGTGGGAGATGTCTGTCTGTCTGTCTATCTATCTATCCATCCATTCCTCTATCTATACCCTTTCAGCCTTGAGATTTGGCCCTCATTTTTCCCATTGATAGACTCAGTGCTTTCTTCTAGAGTTACCCCTTTACATTAACATTTTTAATGTTTAATATTTTATGTTCTATGTGGGCTATATTTTCAAATTGAGCTTCCCTATATATTTATCACATTTAATTTTCAAGAAAAACCCTCCTCATTTGTACTAACAATTTATACTTTAAAGAGACAGAGTAGAAGTCTTCTTTGCCACTGGGAACAAGCTGAAGTGACAAGATTGGGACTCAAGTTTTTACCTGTTTTCAAAGCTTCTGCAGTTTTCATTACATTACCTTATCTCAATAAATTATTTTGTGTGGTAGTCTCAACAGTAGAGTATTAAAAAAAAAGAGAATTATAATGACAGTTTGTTGAACTGCATTCTGTTAGGCAGTAAAACATAATTCCATTCAGAATGCAGTCAACTTAGGAAGTAGGCAATCAGTAAATATATCTATTTGAAGAATTATTAAGCAGTATGGGAATTCTCCTAATATATCATTAAATCATAATTATTAGACTTCGTGGAGGCTAAGACTAAAATATTAATTGTAATGCATCTACATATAAATTATACACAATATATATGAGTATTATCACAGCATATACAGTATATATGTGGAAGTTCTCATCCTTTCATCAGTTTGATGCTCTGTTGGGAGGGTATTGGGCAGGAGGTTCCATATCAGCACTGAAGTTTAACCTTAAGTAGGATTAGGAGAGTACAGAAAAAGAGAAAGGGAGAATCTAATTTCCATTTCCATTTTAACCTTCCTTTGTTCTTTGTAGCCTGACCACTGAATAGAGAGTCAACAAGCCTCCTCCTGAATCCACAATGGCTGCAGCAAGACAATACTATAGTAAAACTTATATATTTTTAATGGATATAAATCATAAGGGTGGCCCACCTAGGCCAAGGACATGATGAAAAATGTAATGTTCCAGAGGGTTTTTAGAGAGCTCCTGTGAGACATTGGTATCCAGGATTCAGCCCCTGGGCTATAGCCAAGCAGAGAGAGAGGGAGAGATACCATGAGTGGATCTGGCCACAAATGTACCAGTACATGCTACAAAAATTCAAATATAAGACCAGTAACATTTCAAAGCTCATTAGCTACTGAACAGTAAGTAAATGTAAAGCAAAGGTAGGGGAGGCCAAGTCCTCTACTGAAAGGTCATGTGAGTCCCTTTCAAAGATACTTGGACTCCATTTTACAAAGATATCAAAGAGGGAGGGTTCAGAAATAGAATTTGGATAATTAACTCAATAGATTGAACACATTTAGAGTATTTAAACTGTTAAACCAAACTCAGTTGACAACTATATTGGATATTGGTCATTTCCCCACTGAATTATCTAGTGGATAGGATGCATGTGGAAAAGCAGAACACTTAGAGATGAAAATACAGAAAATACATTTTACTGAATGTCCCTGTTATACTGTGAGTATCATATTTATGGCAAAATAACCTGACCAAGAATTTGACAGTAGTTTCCTTTTTCCTGGAGCAATTTCATGAAGGAATAAATATAACAAGTATTTTTCTTTACACATCTTTTATTACTCAACCTCAGTCACCACTCTATACAATCAAACCTTTATAGACTGAAGCCAGTGATTACTTATCCTACTTAGGAAAAGGTGAACAGATTGCCATATGGACAGACAGTATCATATGGTGGCTAAGAACACAGACTCTGGAGCCAGAATGTGTGGATTTGAATTCTTGTTCTTCTCCTCCTGGCTTAATGACAAGTCACCTAAATTCTCTGTGCCTTAATAACCTCATTTGTAAATTGTGTTTGTGTTTAGTCCCTCAGTTGTGTCTGACTCTTGCGACCCCATGAGCTGTGGCCCTTCAGACTCCTCTGTCTGTGGGATTTTTCAGGCAAGAATATTGGAGTGGTTTGCCATTTCTTCCTCCAGGGGATATCTTTGCTCAGGTTGTGATTGCTAAACAACTTAATTCATTTGAACTGCCCACATATAGTATTATTATTGAGTTTGGTTCTTATTGTTACTGTTTTTGGAAAACCCAAGCTCACAGAGTTTGCAGCCAGAATTTTCCAGCCCTGAAAGAAGGCAGGTCTCTGTTGGGAGAAGTGTAAGCAAGGCCAACCTGTGTGGGATTGTGGCCCTCTGTTACAAGAGTGTAGAGGGTGGTAAGTACGTTGGCAATGCTAGTTGGATGGTGGGACCCAGAGGTGGATGGAGGCATGGAATCAAGTCGCCAAAGACAATGCTTTGAGACCTGGGCAACTGTCCCAGGGTCAGGATGGTTATGTGAAGGGCAGAGGCTGGGAGTGGTGGAGTTGCTGGCACAGCACTAGATCATGATGGCTTCAAGTGGAGAGACTCATATAGGAACACCCACCTCCCAAATGTGACTGGTTTTTTTACTATACATGCTGGTAGGACTCAGAGCTAGATGTAATTTGGTTTTATAAATAAAGATCATGAAATGTTTCTTCTTCCTAACATCAATGAGAAAATCAATAACCATTGATTATAGTAATGGCCAAAACTAGAATGTATTTGACAAAACCTAATGTTTTTAAGAGACCATTGACCTGTGTTCCATGCAGTGCTGTTTTCAGACAGGTTTCTTCATTATTGTTAATCCATGTTTTCTTCTAAATAGTGGAGAATATGGATTAAGTTGTATTATGACTGAATATCTTCTTAAAATTATCTTAAAGAAAAAAGCAGAGTGAAAATTCCTGCTTTAAGAATGTAATTGTAGCTTCTATGCTGAATCTCTAGAAAATGTCTAGGTCTGAAACCAAATGACATCTGTGAAGTTGGATAAAAAATCTAATTCATGAGCTACAGGGCAAATATCATGAGGTAGAAAAAAGTTAATGTAAATCTGCAAATTTTTAGAGCTAATAAGTCTATACTATCGGAAAAATTCAATCACATGCTCATTATACTGCCCTATGCTTTCATTTCCTGACTGGGACTGGAAATTATTCTCGTTAAACAGAGGCATATGGGAAACACAGTCCCAGGGAATAGAAATTCAGATCCTCAGAGCAGCAATTTCTCCCTAATGTAAGAAAAAAATATAAGAGAAGCAGATTGAGTAAGACATGCTCCCAGAGTAAACTGAGAGCACCATGATAACAACTTAGATTTTCCTTCCTCTCAAACTGTAAGAAAATGTTGGTTTCTTTTGAAACGTAGAAGAAAAGTTACTTTTCATGGCCTGAGATTCCATAGCTAGCACCTCTTTGGTATTTTTGCATATTTTCCCCAAATTTTAGCTAGTAGGCAGAAAATTTTAAAACTATTAATTTCCAAGGTAAAAAATGGCCATTGTTTAAATTAATGAAAGTAAAGCAATTATTACATTAGTGATATTGACAATAGACATTTGTGATTTTGTGTTGTGATGAACTGTAAGCCCTACTGATTAAACACACACACACAGACACACACACACATTTTGTAGCCCAAACTAATAATATTCACTGTGCCTTTCTGAGTCAAGTTTGCACAAAGTAACAATATTTTTAAAAGGTAACATGGGATCCATGCAGTTATGAGAACTGTACCAGCATGTCCTGTTGGTCAGAGATTCCTATCAAACTGAAACTTTGAAGATAAAATTTTGTGGGAGGACATGATGTCACAGAATTCCAGATGCTACTGAGCTCTGCTGTCATAAACATCAAAAATGTTTATAAAGCAGTTCTGAACATCTAAGTGAAGCTCTCATATAAGGGAAAAGAATATTTTGTTTATTAAGAAGTGTGTGTACCTTCGTTGGAAGGCATTGTACTCTTATACGTGTACAAAAGATTCAGGATGGTTTGTCTTACTCTATTTTCATATTGTTAATGATGTAACTGCAAGAAAGGTATCAAATAGTTTTATAAACAATGATAAACTTTTAAGTTTTTGCAGTGTCTTATAACTATGTATATCACTCTTTGTATGCATATATGCTTGTGGACCATATAATCAATTCATCAGTATTAGTTAATTGATATTGTTATATTAATTAACAAATAATTTTTTATAGAAACATGAAAGTAAGTATAATCCTGTCTGAGGTATAATTTTATTTACAGCCACCAAATGATTTGGCTTATAATCCAAATGCTTCTAATTACCTATCTGTTTAATGCTATAGTTAGTACCTGGAAGAGAACAAGCAGCCTGACATAACCTAGATCTTGAAAAAGAAGGTAAACATCATAGCAATAAACATCATTACAAAGGAACATTCAGTATAACAGTGATTTTTTGGTCTTAAAAGCTGATACAAAGAAACAATGTTTTGTTACCTTGGTTACAGCCAATTCTGCACAATATGCCTTCTTGGTCTCTGAAGGGACTTAATGTATGTAGGATATTGAGGGAGGCAGTAGCACAGAGAAGATGATATATTTTACAATTTTTTTGTTCTGCTATTAAATAATTTTTGTGTAAAGCTGTTTTCATCAAGTAAATGAAAATATACTTAGGCAAGCCTAACTATCCCATATAAAACCATCCTTAACCATACCTCTGAATACTTTTCAGTTACCCCCAAAGACACAACCTCAGACCTCTGGAAAGGAAATTGCCAAGAGTTCTGTGGTCAACATGAAAGTTGAAAGTGGTTCTACATGCTTTTCTCTCCAGCCGTGGAATATGAGAGTTACTAGGATTGAAAAAGAAAAGAAGACACTTCAGCTAGAGCTGTTTCCTCTTTTATGCCCCTTCTTGGCCTTGAAAACATGGAGAAGTGAGTCACCCTTATGTGGCAGGGAAGGGATGGAAGTGCTGAAGCAGAAAAAGTGCCGGAGTGTAGAATGCTCCTTATTCTACCCTGCTACCTCCTTGGGACAAGGGAAACCTACATGCTGGTTGCAATGGTCAAGAGCAACTCCATGTTGAGGAAGTAGTCAATCGATGCAAGGACAATAGAACCTGGTATCACTCTTTATTTCCTCATCATCCAGTGTTACATCGGGTTCAATTCTCCCTGTAACAAAAGAAAGCAGGAAAGATGCGACCTCTCTCTCCTCCTCCCCTCTCCTCTTCATTTGCAGTCCAAACGTGTTTGCAGGTGAAGAACAGTAAGTGGCAGAAATGGTTAGCTGTTGCTTAAGAACTGTTCGTCCCTCATTTGCTTAGTTGCAGAACTTTGATGAATCATCTGATTTTGTCTCGAATTAATGACAAATCTGTAAAAGTTCTATATTCTCTTGCCTTTCTTGTAGCTAGTTGTAGCTACACCTACAACATTATTGCTATTATGATCAAGTTCTGGACCACAAGATTTGAACGTCAATGTTGGATGTAACTTCTGGGTCATGTCCTTAAAGGAAAAGAGCATTCTATACATTGTCCTTTTCTCTCTTCCTGCTAATAAGAACAAAGGTACGATGGCCAGGGTGGAAAGAAGTGTCTCGGACTATGCTTTGAAAACTATGTGTGAATATGGAAGAGCCACAAGTTAGAAGAGACTTGGGTTACTGGCTGTCAAATCTCTTTCCTTGTCCTTGACTTAAGCGCTCAAACTTTTCACTGGGAGAGAAATAAGCTTCTAACTTACTTCATAAACTGTTCTATTGGATCTCTCTGTGTTACAGAATTGGGGCTGTGATATCTCCAAAATTTACATAGAGTTAAATCAGAGCGTCTCAAACTTTAATGTGCATATGAATCACCCAGGGATCATGTTAAAATGCAGATTCTGATTCAGCTTAAGTATGATGAATACACTTTATCTGCCAGCCTGTCTAGGCTACGGTGCCCAGCTGTTTAGTCTAAATATTGCTGTGAAGGTATTTTGTCGATCTGATTAGCATCTACACTTGGGTGACTTTAAGTTTTTTTACTATCAATAATATGAGTGAACCTAATCCAATAAGGGGGCCACTTAAGAACATAAAGTGAAGCTTCCAAAGAAGAAAGGAATTCTGTCTCAAGACTGTAATAGAAAGACAGAAATTTTGTTTAAGTTTCTAACCCAGTGGTCATATGGATCTCAGGTTTGTTGGTTCCCACAATCTCACAAGGCAATTTTGTAAACCCCTCTCTCTGTCTCCAGGAACACACACACACAAACACACACACACACACACATCCCTTATTGTTTCTGTTTACTTTGAAAATTGTAATTAATAGAGTAGGATTGGGGCAAGTCATAAGTCTGTTTTCTTTTTTTCCTCTTTTTTCCTTTCTCTCTCTCTCTCTCTTTTTCTTTCAGCTGTGCCGTGTGGTATGTGGGATCTTAGTTCTCTAACCAGAGATGGAACCCACACAGCCAGTCTTGGAAGCTCGGAGTCTTAACCACGGGACTGCCAGGGAAGTCCAGAGGCTTCATTTCTAGTGCGTCCCCACTGCTCCTAGTATGAGTGCTATGCTTTGCGTGATGAGATTCTGGAGAACTGGTTGTCTGGAAACACGAGTTTCAGTCTAAACTTGTACAGAAATTTACTGCACGGGGCATGTCATTTGATGGGTAGATCTCATTTCCTCATCCCTGAGGTGAGAATGTTGGACTAAATGACCTCTGTGGCCACTTTCAGCTCTAATACATTAAACTTTTGTGATCTTAACTCTCCTGGTCAGAGGCCCTGGTGAGAAAGCAACCTGGGTCTACAGCTGTGGCAAGGCCAACCCCAGAGGTACATAAAAGCATGCGGTCTCATCCCTGGCTTCTTGGAGAGGTAGCATTGGTTTGCTGCGTTACTCATCTACTGTGGACATTTATAAGTGGAGAGGAGAAGGGCTTCCCTGGTGGCTCAGCTGGTAAAGAATTCACCTGCAATGTGGGAGACCTAGGTTCAGTCCCTGGGTTGAGAAGATCCTCTGGAGAAGGGAATGGCTATCCACTCTAGCATTCTGGCCTGGAGAATTCCATGGAGTATATAGTCCAAGGGGTCACAAAGTGTTGGACATGACTGGGCGACTTTCATTTCACTTTCACCTGATTAAAAAGAGGAATTCAAGAGCTTAATCACATTTTCACACTTTGTAATGCAAAGAACTTTCCTGGTGGCTCAGAGATTAAAGCATCTGCCTGTAATGCAGGAGACCTGGGTTTGATCCCTGGGTCAGGAAGATCCCCTGGAAAAGGAAATGGCAATCGACTCCAGTATTCTTGCCTGGAGAATCCCATGGACTGAGGAGCCTGGTGGGCTACAGTCCAGAGGGTCTCAAAGAGTCGGACACGACTGAGGGTCTTCATTTCACTTCACTTCAATGCAAAGAACAGAGGCAGGCCTAGTTGCATAAATGACTGTTTTGTGCTATTCATTTACATGTTACAGTAACTTTTGTAGAATAATCTTACATATGAGGAGAATATATTAATGACCTTACCTACTTCCTAACTTGAGCATTAATAGAATTTGGATTTAGAAAATTTTAATAATAGTGTAATTACTTAGATGTTTCTTTATAAATAGCAAAGAGCTTGAAAATGATATCTTGCTAAGTTGTACATCTTTTTGAATGCTCTAATGCCTTGTCAATCAAGTTGTATTTTTGAATCAGATATTCCTTGGATTGTATGATCTGTACCTATCCATGAGCTTTGCTTTCTAACATCCTATGTTGAGAAGGGCTTTGTGGTTATCCTTTGGAAGCACAAAGAAAGTGAAACTGTGATCATTCTTTAATGATGGAAAACTGTTTCCACCTATAATGTAGAACATTTGTTCTTAAAATAGGTATATTTAAATATGGAATATAATTCAGTGGCTCCATAGAAAAATTTTAATGAAGGATTGAAATTCCTTTACTTGCTCATTGTCTGAGTTTTTGACCATGAAGGAGCATGAAACCTGTGTTTTATGTTAAGTACAAAATGCTAATAGATTGTTTACTGATGGTGCTTTGTTTAAGCTTACACCAATATAGTATAGGACAGGAATGATACTCTGGGAACGTAGACCTCCTTATTTGAAATAAGGTTTTATATAAATAAATAAATAAATATATGTATTCACAGTATATATATATATATATATATACATATATAATCTGTTTAAGATATATCTATACATATATAGACTATATAGATATGGTCTGTCTGAGATGAATAGCTTTCTTATCTCACCTGATAAACACTCTGGGAGGTGTTGTTGTGTTCAGGCCACTGTGACGCTGTATGTGAGTGCACATTTGCTGTGCATGTGTATGTGGAAGTGTGTGCACATGTGTTAAGTTGGGAGTGGGAGTGGAAAGAAAGAAGTTCATTTCCTCTTTCATTGCATGTGAGTCTGAATGCAATTGAGAGACTGACATCATTTCCTTATTTTCTCAATGTCAAGCACTTTTTTTGTCTCTTCCTTTTGCCTCCAACACAATTGCCTTAAGAGATTTTTCTAATAGATGCAACTCCTCTTTCCATCTGGAGGGCAAGGCTCCTAAAAAAAAAAAAAAAAGGCAGTAAAGTAAGGTGCTTGGGCAGAGCTAGGAACCTGTTGCTGCTTCTCACCAATGTGCTTTTCTTTCTCAGTATTCAAGTGTTGGGGAAGTGAGAGAAGTTAGGATGCAAGGGGGGAAAAGTGTGAGTGTAAGATTTGAGCCCATTTCTTTCTATTTTAAATTATCCCTTTAAAGGAAAACAGGATATAAAATTAAAAGAGATATAACATGGAATCAGTATATGCTACTCTTCACCTATCTTCTTAATATAGCCTTGTTTTCTCTAAAGGAGGTTGACATAAAGGAGGTTAACCTTTTACGAACTAGTAATGATGTATTAGAAATCCTAAGATTTTAAATTTTTTGAAAGACAAATAAGCATCTTTCATAACATGACAGAAATCACCCCAGTGGTCTGATTTGTGGGTGTTTGATTTTTAAAATTCTTAAACAACATGAATCACTTATGTTTGCTGCCCTTCTCTTGTCATGATTTTCACGTGTTGAGGAATGACAGTCCTCAGGAGCTACTGGCAAATGAAATCAGACAGTGAGAAATTTATCTTAGCTGGGAAGTAGAGATTTTGAAACATCAGAGCTCCTCGTGTTGTTTTAAACTGGTCAGAAAATTGTTAACTGCTTTTCACAAGGAATTCACTTCATTTGGCGGGAGAGTTTATATTCGTCCACTTTAACTGCTGCTCCATTCTCCTGCAGTGCTGGTCTACTCAGAATGTGGGATCAGCTGCATATCTCTGGCCCTCTATCGAACCCTGAAAATATAATGGACCTATTCTGTAGTTAATTCACGGTGTCTGGTATGTCTCCAGCAGCTTAACAGATGGATCTCTAGTCAGCCTCCTCTCAAACTCTTTATTAAATATTTACAGAGCCAGATTGCAAATAGACCCAGCTTTGCCCCTGGAGTTATGTGCACTGACCTCTGGACCAGGGAGGATATCAACTTGGTTAGCTCAGGGAGGAGAGACAAAAATCTTCTGTCCAAAATGTTTCCAGAAGCACACTGAGTGGTTAACTTGCTTGTGGTGAGATTGCTTGTATTCCAACACTATTTTCTGCAATAAACAGGACATTACCTTGAAAATACAAAGTTATTATTCATGTGGGAAGATAAAGATGTCCACCAAGTTCATGAATAAGCCCAAATATTTGGGGACAGGTTTTATCACGCCATAAAAAAAAAAAGGTTGAATGAATAATAGTACCTCATGCTTAAGTAGTAGATACATAAATGGAGAGTTGCCAGGAGAAAGTGCTAATGAGATGAGTACGTGAGAAACAAGTAAACGTGGAGATTTTAAAACACTGAAAATAAAATATGCATTGGACATGTAGAGGAAGGTGTTAAAATGAAAATGCCAAAGTCACTCAAAACTTTTAATTGAATCAGGTGGAGAGTGGAGGAGAGGGTTTAGGGAGGAGCATGGGAAGGGAAGAGGTCTAGAGGATGCTTATTCCAGCAGAGAGCATTCTCAGAGGGGGCCAGTATCTGCAGACCAAATGGTGTTTAAGAGCAAAGGTAGTGATCACTGGACTGTAAATCTGTGAGAGAAGATTCTGGAATTCTGAGATGTGCTGTAATGCTTCTAGAAAAAAATGCCAAGACCACAATCTTTATGCTGTATTTATGAGTTACATAATCACTAGGCCAAAGAAGACTTCCAGTCCATCTCCTTTTCTCTGGATAGTCCGCTTTGAAATGGTTCCAAAATCTTAGAGATTAATCCAGGAAATATCATTGTGCCAGATTGTAACCACACACTTAATTTTAATGCCACAAGATAAATTACTAACTCTATCCTTTAAAGGCATTTCAGTGGTTTCAGGAAGTTTTCAAGATCTTCTTATGTAAAATTTTAAATGGCAGTGCTAATTTGGCAGTATATGAAATCATAAAGTCTTTTTGCTTGGCTAACTCATTGAATGAAACCGTTATAATATAATAAATGTACTTTATGGTAAATAATCTTTATTATTATAAATACTGGATTTGTTGCTTCTCCTTTAGCCAAGAAAGTTACTAGCTCTTCTTGCAAAAAAAATCGTTTGTATCCAGTTCTATTGCCTTAGCCATTTGTCACTAACATTTTAAGTTGTCCATGCCACTATATTAAGAACTGTAGAAAGGCCATAAAGAAATAGATTCTTGACCCAATATTAGCACTTGGATGGTTTATAAACTAGTCTTTGGGGAGGAGATATGCAGCATAAATAAAATGCCTTAAGAATACGTCCATAGAAAACTAAGTTTGCATAGCCAAAGACATATATACAGTGAATGAAGGTTATCATTAGATAATCACATTTTTTCTTAGAAGTGTGTTGATGATTCTATAGTACTGCAAATGAAGGCTAACTTTAGTGTCTAGTATAATGTAGGAACCAGTGTTTGTTATTGATGATATGTTAAAACAGTGCTTTGGTGTGATTCTTTAGATCCTTCCCAAATTTCTATGCTGACATTCTGTTCTGCGTGTGAGCATGCTAAATCGCTTCAGTCGTATCCAACGCTTTGGAGCCTGGGGACCATAGCCTGCCAGTCTCCTCTGTCCATGGGATTCTCCAGGCAGGAACACTGGAGTGGGTTGCCACACCCTCCTTCGGGGGATCTTCCCGACCCAGGGATCAAACCCTCATATCCTGTGGCTCCTGCATTGCAGCTGAATTCTTTACCACTGGCATCACCTGCGAAGCACTCTAATCTGCAAGGTTTTAGAAGGTGAGGCCTTTGGGAGGTGTGTAGGTCATGATGGTGGAACCCTCATGTACCTTATATAGTGCCCTAATAAAAGAGGCCACATGGAGCTCCCTAGCCCTTTCTGCCACGTGAGGGTACCAAGAGAAGTCTCGTCCTGGGAAAGGGCCTTCAGACAACCAAGCTGACACCCTGATCTCAGACTTTCAGCCTCCAGAACTGTGAGAAATACATTTCCGCTATTTATAAATGACCCGGTCTGTGATATCTTGTTATGATAGCCTGCATGAATTAAAGTAGATGGGCTCCCTGAAAATATTCTTCTCTTTAGGATATAATGTTAGCATTGCAGTTCTGGGCTTTGTAAGTTAGAGAAGGTGTTAAACTGTTACTATGTAGATAATTTAGGCAGACACATAAGCAAGGTTGAGAACCTCATCGCTCAAGCACATCTGTAGGAAATGCTGTATTTTGGAGGAAAGGCCCAGGTGAAAGATTAGCAATGTAGAACCACACCTCCATTGACAACACACAGTTCTGATGGCCCAGGACCTGAGATGCTCTAAGGAAACTCTAGTGTTTCCAGGTTGTCTCACTGGAGCTGTTAGCAGGTAGATGCCACTCTGAGTCCTTCTCCTCAGAGTGAAGTGACAAACTGCACTGAATCTTGCAGCATCAAGGGCAATTGCCCCTTCTAGAGTCAGTCCTGAAGATTTCTAGCCATATTTGTTAATCCAAGGAAATGGTTTTATGGGTAAGGCAGCAACAGGGATGCTGTGTGTTCCTCATATTGGCCTTGTTGAAAGGTTTCTTTCAGTCTCTCAAAGAACGTGTATGCATGCATGCTAAGTTGCTTCAATTGTGTTCCACTCTTTGTTATGGTATAGATTTTAGACTGCCAGGCTCCTCTGTCCATGGATTCTCTAGGCAAGAATGCTGGAGTGGGTTGCCATTACCTTCTCCAGGTGATCTTCTTGACCTAGGGATTGAACCCATGACTCTTACATGTCCTGCCCTGGCAGGCAGGTTCTTACCATTAGCGACACCTGGGAAGCCCCTCTTAAGGGACATCAAAAAGCAAACGAGGCATTTGCATAATTGTATTTAAATCCTCAGAGGTATAAAAATGGAAGATTATCACACATACCTATCCTTGAGATGTGTGAGGAACAATGAAAGGATGAAGCTTTTGTTCAGTTGCTACGTACTGCGGTACGCTAGGCTTCCCCTTCCTTCACTATCTCCAGGAGTTTACTCGAAGTTATGTCCATTGAGTCAGTGAAGCTACCTAACTATCTCATCCTTTGCCACCAAAGCCTTCAGAAAAGAAAAGCAAAAGAATGGTTATATTTCAGAATTTATTTTGGGGTGGCTTTGGGTTTTATTTCTCATTTTATAGACATAGCCTCGTTACAAAGGAAACTTTTGGATTTCCTCTTGAAACAGATGATATTTGTCTATTATATAATGAGAAGACCATTGTTGGAACTTAATTTTATTGTCTGCAAAATCCAAATAATAAAATACAGAAAAAGTGTTTTCTTGAGTTGTTAAAACTCACATAGCCTCCAAAAGAGCACATTTCTTATTTTTCTTGTTTTAGAGTTCACCAACTAAGACAGACTGAGCTGGGCCATTACCATTCTCATCAGCTGAGATTTATATGATGCATGCATTGAAATGAACATCTGGACAGTTAGAGAATGAATTTCATTTGGAAGCCCTGTAGCATTTTTTCCATTTAAAATGTCCCTTTGGAAAATAAAATAAATAGGAAAACAATATCCACTAAAAGAGAAAGATTTTTAAAAGCCAGAATTATTAGAAATAGGATTATCAATGAGAATTTTTATTGCACACAATAAAGGTATAAGTGAGATCTTAAAGCACTGTACAGAAATAAAAACCATTGACGGCTTGGGTTTTATCTTGCTTTCAGAGAACCAGTGAACTTAAACTCATCTGTGACTTCCAAGGCAACTAGCTATAACCATAGTTCCACTGTCTCCAAGGCTTAAGAGGAGATTTTCAGCCTGGATAAGTGTTTCATGGAGACATTTGATCCAGGTGCTTTATGTAGTAGGTTTGGTGATTCAGAGTATGGCATTTAACAGTGTGAGTCAGAATTAGATGAATGTCTCAGTTTAATAGTTGAGTAGCTAATGGGAGGGCCACCTCTTGGATGAGTCAGTGAACACAGATCCTGCTGTGGGCCACTTGCTAAAAATTATGCAATCATTTTCACATGAAGGTAAGATGGTGACCTTGATGTTTTACCCTTTCTAGGTTCATGTGATCAAGCTGCTCATCTCTGTTTCCTTAAAATAGATTTGAACCACAGAGCTACCTTTTATCTTCATTCATTTTTTTTTTCTGCACATGTGTTGTACCCTATTCATTACATGAGAATAATGCAGTTATTATTTTTTAACTCAATGTATTTTGCTAGAGATAAGCTACACTTGCTAATTATAACTCCTCTTTCCTCCAAAAACATTTGAGGTACAGCTTGGAATAAAAGACACAGATATGCCAAAACTATTCAAGCAAGGACAGATGAATGTGATTATGGGCTATGCTAGGTCAAGAGAGTTACACCAGAATTTATAGGCTAAAGATAGCTCCTGAAACAGAGCAGCAAATTTAGCTTCGAGCTTCCTGAAAATTATTTTCAACATGCATCATTTTGCCTTCTCTGTAAATGTCAATGTCTGCATTAGTATCTCCTGTTTTAGAATATAAGCTCATTTTAGCATGGTTTATCAATCAGATGGCAACTTTTATTGAAGATCAGCTGGAGTCAAAACAGTATGTAAAGAGTACGGAAGTAGAGCAAGACATCAAAGAGTAGGAGAAGCGATTGCTTGTCTCTGTCCTCAATGAGGTCACCAGTCAGTTGGATAAAACAAATCATACACTTGAGAAGTCTTTTACCACAGAACACACAAGCTAATGAATGTTAACAGAGTCCTAACTGGAGAGATGAGTGTGGGAAAATATAGCTCTTAATATATGCATGGCCTGATACTTGTCAGAGCAGTTGTAACTGAGAAGCCGAAAGATGGTTTTCAAGGAAGCCTTTCTCTCCTCTACCAGCCTCAGGAATGGCTGTCCCAGGACAGCTGTCACAGAAGTGTCCCCGGACAGTTTCTGTGGGCTTACGGTGGCAGAACCAGTGTCTAGTCAGCTAATGACACTGAGTTTCATTTAACCTATGCACCCCTGTATAATCTGGAAATTAAAAGAAAGAAGGGGGAAAAGAAAGAAGGGAAAAAGAAAGGAAGGAGAGAAATAGGGAAGGAAGGAGAGAGGGAAGAGGGAAAAGAAATCTTAACCAACATCAAGGACTTCTTATTATGCTAATATGAAAATCATTTAAGTAAATATTTTGTGTCCTTTTTTCTTTTCTCAAACTTAATTTGTTATAAGAGAGTTAGACATTGTTGATGTTTTTATGGAGTAAAAACCAGACATATTTTTCCCTGTGTCTTAGGAAGCAATATTTGAAAGGCTACAAAGATGCTGGACAGATAAATTACTAGGTTCATTACTGTCAATGCTAAATTGAAAAATGGCATCAATATATAGCCACGTAAGACTTCCTATCATTTACTCCAAGGCAGATCTTGATATGACCTAACAGAAGGAGGTTTGCTGCCTCATATTTCCACCAAATTTGGGACAGAGAGACACACTAGTCTCCAAGATCCATTGTTAGAGAACTAGATGGGCTCTGAACCAAGTGTGCCCACCATGTGGAAAAGGAAGGTGTGGTTCCATAGAAAAGAAGTCAAAGAAACAGAGAAAGGAAGCAGCTGTACCACGTGTGTTCTTAAACTTCTGCTCTACCCAAGCCAAATAAATCACACTGTCACCAATGAACCACACTATAGTGAGGGATGAGTAAGGGTGAAGAGAGAGTCCAGCTAGATGATTTAAGTGGCGTGGTTTTCAACCTTGGCCCTCCAGCAGGCTCACTCGGGAAACTAAATATATAGCACACACTTATGGACTCTCTTTCTGTCTCTCTTTCATAAACACACACACACACACACACACACACACACACACACACACACACACACAATGCCTGGACAACAAGTATGTGGCTAGAGTTAAAAAGCAGCGAAACAGGAAAATGAAGCGCCCCTAAACAGAGGACTTTCCTGAATTTACAGTAATTGGCTGTGTCTGCGAGTGAGATTCAGTTGATATTTGCTGAATGAATTCCTAAAGAATGTATTGACTATTGACCATAGGTGGATTTCTCACCGTTTCTCATTGCCCATGCACTGAAAATTCTTCTTTGGGAGACTCTGTCCTTGTAAGAATATGCCTTGATTAACAATCATCAACCTAGACTGGGCTAGCAGTCGTGCTTCAGTGTTCCAAGGGAGTTACTCTATGTTAAAGCAGAAGGTGAAGACTGGGAATTTCTGGGAAAAGGAGAAAGAAAGAGGAGAGTGACAAAAAGGTGATAAGAGAAAGGCATGCTTAGTGGGACTGTCCTAAGATGTGACTGACCATTCCACGAACACCCAGACCTTCGCTGAAGACTGCAATGCCCTCTAAAAGTTTGTATGAATAAATTCCTCATAGAAATCAGTGAGAGGGCTAATTTCTGCATTCTATGGTCAAGAAACTAAAGCACCCTTACTGAAAATAGGCAGCTGTGGATGAAATTAGGTTGTATAGGATCCTGAATGCATCAGTCAGGACCTCTGTTGGTATATAAACACTTAATCTGTAGGCTCTTAGAAAAGTGAATTTTTCTACAGAGACTGTTAATGTACCTATTTGCCCTATACAAAAGTAGGTTAATTCCTCAGGGTCCTGGTTAGTATAGCATTACATCAGAAATACAATAATAAGGCAATAAAGGTACCCGCATTTTTATTCTAAAATATGGCAGTTTAAACATTGAAGCATGAATAGAAATGGAATAATACTCAAACTTTTTATCAATTTTCACAAGTTATATTAGATATTCCAATTATTTTGTATAAATTACATTACCAATTCTAAAAGTTGCATAAATTTTTAAATCTCTGGAAGGAAAAAGTGTTATAATTTGACTTGCAAATATTTTTAGCAAACAAAACAAGCTTTAGAAAGTGACAAAAATGAGAATAGGATGTATACAAATATAAAGTGTTACTGAACAGACTGGGATAGCTAAATCTTCTGTGAAGCTGAGAGATGTGTACATTCAAGAAAATACCAATTTAGCTAGTATTGTTTGCAAACTTTGTAGCTATACACATAAATGTGTCTCTTCTCTTCCTTTTGTATTGCCACCAGCTTAGAGGGCCTTCATTTTATCCATCCTTCATTAGGACAATCAGTTTATCTCTGATACTCAAACTCAATCTCAATCTCTTAAAATAATCTCCTATTTAAACATGACAAAAGTACAGTACACATCAATGGCTTATTGTAGGCCCTAAACATTAGTCATTCAGATACTGTATTTTCTGAGTTCCTGTATGGTTCTGAAAAGTCTTTTTATTATCATTGTACCTGAAACTTGATTGGATATGCAATTCATGCAGTACATTTTCTACAGAACCTAGTAGACTTCTCCTGCTAATCTTTCAGGTTTAAATGATGCTGTGGAAAATTGGGGACTCCTCAGATATGCAGATGATACCACCCTTATGGCAGAAAGTGAAGAGGAACTAAAAAGCCTCTTGATGAAAGTAAAAGTGGAGAGTGAAAAAGTTGGCTTAAAGCTCAACATTCAGAAAACGAAGATCATGGCATCTGGTCCCACCACTTCATGGCAAATAGATGGGGAAACAATGGAAACAGTGTCAGACTTTATGTTTTGGGCTTCAAAATCACTGCAGATGGTGATTGCAGCCATGAAATTAAAGATGCTTACTCCTTGGAAGGAAAGTTATGACCAACCTAGATAGTATATTCAAAAGCAGAGACATTACTTTGCCGACTAAGGTCCGTCTAGTCAAGGCTATGGTTTTTCCAGTAGTCATGTATGGATGTGAGAGTTGGACTGTGAAGAAGGCTGAGCCCCGAAGAATTGACGCTTTGAACTGTGGTGTTGGAGAAGACTCTTGAGAGTCCCTTGGACTGCAAAGAGATCCAACCAATCCATTCTGAAGAAGTTCAGCCCTGGGATTTCTTTGGAAGGAATGATGCTAAAGCTGAAACTCCAATACTTTGGCCACCTCATGTGAAAAGTTGACTCACTGGAAAAGACTCTGATGCTGGGAGGGATTGGGGGCAGGAGGAGAAGGGGACGACAGAGGATGAGATGGCTAGATGGCATCACTGACTTGGTGGACGTGAGTCTGAGTGAACTCCGGGAGTTGGTGATGGACAGGGAGGCCTGGTGTGCTGTGATTTATGGGGTCGCAAAGAGTTGGACATGACTGAGCGACTGAACTGAACTGAATTTTATCTTCTGGTGTGTGACTTGGATTATCTGAAGGTAGCCTGGAGAAATGTTTCTTTATCGTTGAATTTAATAGTGAACCAGATTATGTTTTAGCTTTGATTGTTCTGAATTACTTTTGCCTGGATTAGAGAACATTCTCTTTATACTTACATATTTTTACCCCATTATCTAAGGAAATTTTGTTTTATATCCCTTAATATGTTTCTGGTTTTATGGTTGAGCTTTTATTCTTCAAAGATGCCAACTGTCTTATGTAAGCACATGTTTATATGTCCGTAATGTCTTCCTTCCTTCCTTCCCTTCTTCTTCCCTTTCTACCTTCCTCTCTTCTTCCTCTTTCCTTTGTTTGTTTCATCCTTCCCCTCTCTCCATCTTTATATATATATATATATATATATATGTATATATTCTCTGTTTTTATTGTGATTATCAGTCAGTTTAGTTGCTCAGTCATGTCCGACTCTTTGTGACCCCATGAATTGCAGCACACTAGGCCTCCCTGTCCATCACCAACTCCAGAGTTCACTCAGACTCACATCCATCGAGTCCATGATGCCATCCAGCCATCTTATTCTCTGTTGTCCCCTTCTCCTCTTGCTCCCAATCCCTCCCAGCATTAGAGTCTTTTCCAATGAGTCAACTTTTCACATGAGATGGCCAAAGTACTGGAGTTTCAGCTTTAGCATCATTCCTTCCAAAGAAATCCCAGGGCTGATCTCCTTTAGAATGGACTGGTTGGAACTCCTTGCAGTCCAAGGGACTCTCAAGAGTCTTCTCCAACACCACAGTTCAAATGCATCAATTCTTTGGGGCTCAGCTTTCTTCACAGTCCAACTCTCACATCCATACATGACCACTGGAAAAGACACAGCCTTGACTAGATGGACCTTTGTTGGCAAAGTAATGTCTCTGCTTTTCAATATTCTATCTAGGTTGGTCATAACTTTCCTTCCAAGGAGTAAGTATCTTTTAATTTCATGGCTGCAGTCACCATCTGCAGTGATTTTGGAGCCCAGAAAAATAAAGTCTGACATTGTTTCCCCATCTATTTGCCATGAAGTGATGGGACCAGATGCCATGATCTTTGTTTTCTGAATGTTGAGCTTTAAGCCAACTTTTTCACTCTCCTCTTTCACTTTCATCAAGAGGCTTTTTAGTTCCTCTTCACTTTCTGCCATAAGGGTGGTGTCATCTACATATCTGAGGTTATTGATATTTGCCCCGGCAATCTTGATTCCGGCTTGTGCTTCTTCCACCCTGGCATTTCTCATGATGTACTCTGCATATAAGTTAAATAAGCAGGGTGACAAACTATTAATTTTGAGTAGTAATTTTTATTTTTAGCCTTGCCTATTTCATTTCTTCTTGTTTAGAATTGATTATTGTGTTTCATAATGTCATTCTGAGCATTGATTTTATTTAATCCTGGATGGTTTCTTTTCAAATCTTTTCTTTTTTTTAAAATGAAAATTTTCTTATTACATTCCCATAGTACAATGTATTTATGGAAAACAATTCTTTCATTTCACTGTGCTTTCCTTCATACCCAATGCATTTTTTTAACTTGGACATTTTTTTTCTCTGTTTTTATTCATTACACATTGATCAGTCTCCTTTCTCCCACCATAATGTCTTTGAATTGTTGGTATAAGCATTCTGTTAGTCTCCCTTATACTTAATGTAAACTATTTTGTGCAGATTACCTGGTTTGCTGATTTTAGTGGTCAAATGCAAACTACTCCTTTGCTATCATGGCTGATAGCTTTGTGTGTGTGTGTGTGTGTGTGTGTGTGTGTGTGTGTGTGTGTGTCTTCTCCTTGGAGCTACAATTTGAGAGCATGATGAAAATGAGTTTAAGCTGAGGTTGTGCTGCATATCTTAAATCATGATTTTCTCTAAGCAATAGGGCTTTTATTTCATCTCAATTCAGATCATCCCTCTTTCAAGTAAACTCTGAAAACTTAACTATCCTCATGTTTTACATTTCCTCCTTGTGACCATATCTCATAGGAACAATTTCCACTACCCTCCATTAGAAGAAGAAAGAATTTAATGTGTTTCTCCAGAGTTTGGCAGGGTTATTGAAAATCATCAATGTGTTTCTGACTGAGCATTGTTTCTAGAACATTGGTGAAGGTTTAAAACCCAATTATGTCACCCATACTGCATTGCTTTATTCTAGAATCTGTTGCTTCAGTTTTGTTTCTTTACTTATTAATACTTATTACTTTCAGTTATGCGTCTTTATTTTTTATTTCTTTTAAAAAAATTTGTTCATTTTAAAAGGTAGAATGGAAAATGGAAATATGACCTAACTTTACTGTGTGACTTAGCCCCCACACATTACTGTGTTATCTTTCATCTTTACTCAAACTGTAAGCAATAAACTTTTAGTTTATTATTCCCAAACTTATCTAATGATAAATTTATTTTTTAAATTTCAACCAAAACTACCACTTAGACAAGTCTTATATATTTATTACCTGTTGAATAGAGTGATTTCATTTTCACTTATCCTGAGTTACAGCTTTCTAATTTAATGTGAGCTATATTCTTGTATTCAGAGTGTGTTGTGTAAGTCTGTGTGCAGTCTGTCCATATGGTTTATTGTTTTTCCAAATTTGATCATGGACCACGCTATTCTTTGCTGTAAAAGACCTATACTTTTTCATTTGCTGGTTTCTTATGCTGATTTCATAACATGCTTCAAACTCTCTCATTATGTTGTAAAGGTTTTTTCATTCTTCTGTGAAATAATAGAAATTGAAATGTTGTAGATAGACAGGGGATGAAGCTTTATTTAATTAAACAAAAATAATGATTTAGACCGTGTTATTGAAAAGTGAGGAGGGTGTTGTGGGAAGCCCTAGGATATAAAAGGAATGCTAAGTGTTATTAAGATTAGACTCTTTATTTTGAATGATATTAATAAATGAAGAAAATAGTTATTTTTCATCATGTTTCTCATTAAAAAAGCTAGATTGTCATGATTTTTAATTTCTCAATTGGTAGCCTTGGCTTGGTTCTCACCCTCAGCTTCAGCATTGAGTCCTTATCTTAAGGACAAAAGCTGAAGATGTCTACAGACTGGATACAATTAAGGCCAGGCTCACGAAAGACAGGGCTGGGAGGTGTGGAGAGCATCTCCATAGGTAGTAAAAATACTTCAAGTTTGGGAATAATAATGATGGAATTGCTACATTTGAGTTATCTGAGCTTCTTCCTTTCATTTTTCTAATGTTTAAGATGGTTGAAAACAACTTTTTTCCTATGGCATAACTGGTTACATTATCCAGTGGGCTTGTAACTCCTGTTTTTTGTTTTTGTTTTGTTTTGTTTTTAATTTAGAGAGGAAAAACAGTAGGAAATATGCAAAGTCTTCTTGAGTGAATAATCTGAATTTTAGAAAGGATCCACTGACTTCTTTTCCAGCAGTGATTTTCCATCTGAGTGGCTCCTGGGTAGTTAGTACAGAAAGCTATGTTGGTGCTGGCTGGGTGCAAATTGCCTTTTTCTGAAGATGCCTGCTTTGTACTATTACCTGCCTACAGAACAACAAGGCCCCTCCAGTAGAGAAGCCTTTTAACCAAATATCAAACAAATTAACCTTTTAGTGTGTTCCTAGGAGCCTTTCAAGAGGAAGAATGCTCTGGTGACATCACTGATGGCAAAGGTTAGCCTAAAAGTAAAATGAAATCATCCGGCCAGGCAGACCCTGCGGGAGAATCAAGCCTTGTAATTAGATTGAAGCCTCCTAGGAAACGGAGCCCTGTTGCAGGAAAAGCGTTTGCAGAAGCTAATTGGGGTAAGCTTTTGCATCAGTGCTGGTCCAGCGCATCACTTACAGACTTGAAAATAGCTGTGATGATGCCTGATGATTGAGTCATTCCTTAATTTTAGCATCCTAGGCAAACATAAATTACATGACGAACTTGTCCTAGCTGTGACTTCAGACTCCAGAAAGAGTTCAGTCCTCAGATTGGCTGATACTGGGGGTGTTTTCTGAGAGTTGAGGGGATTGGACAGCCCTGAGAGCTTTGCCTGATGGCTCTGCAGATTGACCTCAGCTAACTGCTGCTGTCCCTGCCTTGTCATCCCCTCTCCTTCCTATATCTTTTCTTCACAGTGTGGGTTGTTAACTGAGCCTTGGAATTGTTCTAAATGACTTCTGTGGTAAATTAATGGAAAAATCTAGTTATTAAGCCAATAAGCTGTTTTACCCCATTTAGGCTGCTTGAACAAAACATCATAGCCTGAAAGGGAAGTGAAACTGTTAGTCGCTCAGTCATGTCTAACTCTTTGTGACCCCAACTGAGTGGCTTCTCAATAACAGAAATGCATTTCTCACAATTCTGGAGACTGGGAAGTCCAAGATCAAGGCACTGGCAGAGTCTGTGTCTGATGAGAGCCTGCTTCCCATAGACAGCTATCTTTTTGCTGTAACCTCACCTGTGGAAGGGGATAGGGAGCTCCTGGGATCTCTTTCATAAAGACATTAATCCCATTCATGAGAGCAGAGTCCTCATGATCTAATCACCTCGATAGGCCCCAACCCCTAATACTGTCACCTGTAGGAGTTAGGATTTCAACACACTAATCTGAGGAGCGGGGAACACAGCTATTTAGACCGTAGCATAGGCTGGGAATCCTCCTTGCTGTAGCAGTACAAACAAGAAACCGAGGAGTTTGGAGGAATGAAAAGGTGAGCACAGAACCAACTATTTTACTCTTACCTTATCCTCAGAAAATCACCTCAACTTTGATCTACACAGAGTCCTTATATTAAGGGAAGACTGTTTCAGGATTTCTCTGGGTTTCAAGTGTCTGTTAGTCATTGAATGAAAAGGCAATTAAGTCCAGGACCCATCACTTACTGCCGGTGTGACAAAGGCATGGTACATAAGCTCTCTGATACTGCAATTTCTTATCTATAAAATAAAAATGATGGAATAGTCCCTGGCACAGAATCAGCACACATAAGCTTTAGAGTGCTATTATTTGAGGCCAAAAGGTATATGGGAGTTGCCATTTATTTTGGTAGCCATATTGTAACAGCACTAACAAAATCAGCTAAAATTTTTGCTCCCTTACTGTCTGCCAGTTATTGGGCTAAGCATGAGATCATCCAGAACTCTCACCAATTTGCCTTATGCTCATTGCACAGGTGAGGAAGCTAGGCATTTAGATCACATCCTAGATGCTAACACAATAAGTAAGTGTTATGGAAGAATCACAGAAAGGAGCTCTAAGAATAGGCTCATCTCATGAAAATATGTGTAATGGTAAGGAATCATCTGTTCTAATCACATCACTATAGCTGTCCTAAACCAAAACCCTCCTCTTGAGCTCACATTAAATTTGTTTATTTCTCATATCTGGATTGCTTTTACATTCTGCACCAGCTAATCTCTGGTCTTATTTCAAGTCAGAATCTGGATATTATTTACCATCTGCCTCCAAGGGAGGCACTTGCCAAGTCCCTTAATTTGCTATAATTGGCAGGTTTTCAGTGTACATAATTTATACCAAAAAAATCTATCCTGAAAAAGAAGATTAATTAAAGTGTTTCTTCTAGGTCCCTAAAAGTGCAGTCGTTTCCAAGAGGATGACTTTAAGGCCTTAAGGTCTTCTGTGTGTATAGGCTGTCACAGCTGAGCACATTAAAAATGTATGTTGGGTTGGTCCCTGGTGCCTCTGAGCTGGTCAGAAAGATGTCATTGGCACCTGGGTAACATCACAAATACTCACTGAATTAAGCAGTTCACATTTGCATTTGAGTCTTTTGTTCCAAGCTTTCCAGACACTGGAAATTACTAGACTGCAGTATAATTTATGGATACCTCCGTGTTGGCAATTCTGTTCACTGATATGATAGGAAACACTGGAAAAAATACACCCAGATGTACAGAATTCTAAATAGAGTAAGTGAGAGACCACAAACTAATTCAGACAGGCAGCACATGTGGTTAGTAAATAGAGGATCTATAGAATTTTTTTTTTTTTTTTTTGGCCTCTTTCCCCATCTTTCTCTTTCTTGAGCTTCTTCTAAGCTCATGATCCAAAGTGGGGTATGCCCTAGGTGTGGGGGAGGCATTCTGGTCTTTCCCCAGGTTCTGGGAAATTTTACCCCAGGAGTTTATTCCTTAATCTACACCTCTCAAAAGTTGGTAAGTTTATACTGCATTCTAAGGAAGAAACTTTTATATTTTCTACCTTTTTCCATAGTGGTTTTGTGATTTACCAGTCTGTGGGTGGATTACATAGACTAGAGCAGAAAAGGACATAAAGTTGTCACACAGTTCCCTTTTCTAAGAATGCCTGTTTGCTCATACTTATGTAGTGTTTCCCCACTTACCTTCAACATCTCAGCTCAGATTTGGCCAGACTTGCTTCTGCCCTATCTTGACCCAACTGATTAAGGTACAGTTCTCTGTGCTTCAGAAAAGATATCTGAAGATTAGAAATTGGGAGCAAAGGCCACTCAAAGATTTACAAGAGGAATGCACTTAGGTCACCTTATTGTTCACTCTTAATTAAAAATTCCAGATTTTATGAAGCTACACATTAAGGTGTAGCTTTTTGCACAGTAAAGATAAAAATAATTTCTGCCAAGTGGAGCAGATAACTCCAAAGGCTCATAGTCCTGCTGAATATGAACCAGTTTTTAAATCTACTCTACAATTTTAGGATGGAGGAGCCTGGTGGGCTGCAGTCCATGGGATCACTAAGGGTCGGACACGACTGAACGACTTCACTTTCACTTTTCACTTTCATGCATTGGAGAGGGAAATGGCAACCCACTCCAGTATTCTTGCCTGGAGAATCCCAGGGACAGGGAGCCTGATGGGCTGCTGTCTTTGGGGTCACACAGAGTCAGACACGACTGAAGCGACTTAGCAGCAGCAGCAGCAGCTACAATTTTATCCTAAGATTGTCTCTATCTAGCTAGTTTTTGAAGGGCTCTTTGATCTGGTTATAACATCTGACTCCTTAATTGATAAGTTGACTAAAACATTCCTTTTATGTGTGGGTGGGAGTCACAGTTTTGAACTCCATTGGAGTACAGTACTCTCTAGGCTCTTCCAGATCAACTCGTCTCCCTTTGCCACCAAAGTAGATGCTCCATGAAGATGGGCTCCTGAAGGAGTGTGGTGACTGAACCCTCAGTGCCTCCTGCAGTGCTTGACACAGGACTCAACTCAAGAGGAGTGTGTTCTATGAGTAAATGATTATGCAGTTTAGTTCTGAGTCACTTATTTGTTCCAGGTGCAAGGACTCTATTGCCCAAAGAACAGCTTCTATTTTAAGAAAATATAGATGTGGAGTCGGAAATGTTGTGAAAGTCTTTTTTTAATGACTCGATGACCTCTATGTGGCAGCTTTACTCTTAAGACCTCTTTATTACTTTTATTTTGCTTTCAGTGTCTTTGTATTAAGAACAGACAATGTTATTCAATATTCATCTAAGCCGGGACTCTTCGGATGGATGTCTTTCAAAGAAAGTGATAGTTTTACTGGTCTTTCTTCTTCTTTTATTTTTTTAAATGTTGCTCCTAGTTCTTGAGGCTGATTGAGAGCATGAGGGGAGGTTTTTTTAAATTTATTTTTAATCAAAGGATAATTGTCCAGTACTGTGTTAGTTTCTGCCATACATCAACATGAATCAGTCATAGGTATACATATGTCTCTTCCCTGTGAACCTCCTTCCCACCCCTCATCCCTCCCCATACCTCTAGTTTGGTACATTTGAGTACCCTGAGTCATACAGCAAATTCCCATCAGCCTTTTTTTTTTTTTTTTTTAAATTTAAGAATTCTTTGACTCTTTGTAAGAAAAACAAATTCCAAATAAGCAGTTCCAGGGCTAACTTGATCTTATCAACTTCTGTGGTATGAAGTTATGCTTTAAAAGTAAGTATTTACCTAAAAAGATTAACACACATTAAAGATTAACATGTAGTTTGCAATTATTTATATTGAATAATTGTTTAGAAGACCAAATATATCTCTCTATATACATAATATATGACCTCCTACAAATCTAGAGGCAATTTCCGTAGATTGCCTTCTCATCTTTTCTTTTCTCTTACACTTACTAGCACAATAATGGATTTCCTGTCAAAGTACTGCTTTCATAACCTATTTTCCATCTTGTCTATATTTGGAAATGTATTTAAAGAGAACTCTGAAGAGAAATGATGACTAGGATAGTTGTTTTCAGAAACTTATTTGGGAAATCATATCATGTGATAGAGGATTAAATATGCTTCCAGTAGGTATCCAACATTGAAGACAACAAAAAATTAAGATAACATTTAATATTTATAAACATAAAAGTAGCCAAATTGGCTAAGTTTAAACTCCACCCACTGTCCAGAGATTGTCAACAAATGAAATTTGTCTGTGGAAGACCACAGACATCGACCTTCATAATATTGTTAGGGTTGTGTTCTAGACCAAGAATTGGCAAGCTTGTTCATCAAAGACCAGAAAGTAAATACTGTTGATTTTCTGGACCATAAATGTCTGTCACAATGCCTCAGCCCTGTAGTTTTAACACAGAAGCAAACCATAGACAGAACCTAAACAGATGGACATGACTGTGTTTCAATCAAACACTTTATTTACAAAAATAAGTGATGAGCTTGATTTGGCCTACCAGCTGCAGCTTGCTGACCTCTGTCTGCTCTAGACTCTCCTCATAGCTCATCTTCTTCTAGTTGGCCCACGAAATTAAAGTCCATATTCTTGTACTGTATTTTGCAGAATTATGAGGAAAAAAAAAATAACCCACCTAAATTGCTTTGACCTGTAGAAGACACCATTGTTTGTCTTGGGCCCTTCCTCAAGAATATAATAATTATCATTATTTTCAAGACAAACAGGTATAAGAATGCTTAGAAAATATGTGGTTAAAAATAAGTAATACATGCATGGAAGTGTCTCAACATTGAGGACCAACTAAGATTTGACAAGAGAGAAAATAAAATGTCCATCTAATTACTCTAAAGGTCTCATTAATTCACAAAAGCCCAAAGTAAGTTTGACTAGGATTCTAGGCTGTAAACCTATTCTGTAATTTTATCCTTTAGCTCAGAGCAGTAGCATCTAAGACATAGAAACTACTCATATGTTAATTCCAGGGCTAGGTGATAACTTGACTGTTGCTTTCTTCGTATTACAGGAGGGTGTAAACCTTCAGGCATTTGCTATAGAACATACTGAAACTTGCACACTGCTCTTTTGAGACAGAAACTCAGTCCTGAGCTCATTAATGATTGAGTGCAATGGCAAAGTCCTTTATGTCAGAAATATTTAATGTATGTCCTTTATTCCAGGGATATTTAATGCATGAATTTGGTATACATTTCATGCCCAGTTCATAATGGAAAATTAAATAAGTGAATAAAAATACAAACAAGATGGAAATCCAAACCCTCTGCCCCACTCCCAGAAACTGAGATGATGAAAAACTACCAACTAAAATACGGTGATCTGACAAAAGAAACAAACTTTTTTCCCCCTTGCATCTAATTCCATTCTTTGTTCATTAACCCAAAGGTATTTGGTTAGCAACTTAAAGATCATTTTAATGGAGACATATCTATTTCTGACTCCCTTCCAATTTTATGTTCCAAAGAGAAGAAAAAAAATCTAGAAACTTCATCTAATTTAAATGCTCTTGTCTTTTTCTTATCTAAACTTTCACCTTTAGCCTTGGGTTTGCAGCTAGAGCTTGGGGCAAAGCCCCCCCATCATGGCCTTTGTTGAAGTGAAAGGCTTGCATGAACTCCTGGGACAATAAAAGAAACGGGGCCAATATTTTTATAGAAATTATGCCTTTTAGAATAATTTTTTTACTATAATATATACAATATACTAAGTGTTATGGGGGTTTCCCCAGTGGCTCAGAAGTAAATAATCTGTCTCCAGCGCAGGAGACACAGGTTTGATTCCTGAGTCAGGAAGAATCCCTGGAGAAGGAAATGGCAAACCACTCCAATATTCTTCCCTGGGAAATCCCATGGACAGAGAGGACTGGTGGGCTACAGTCCACCAGTTGGACATGACTTAGTGACTAAACAGCAGTAAGTACTATGTCCTTCTGGGTACTTTACATATACTATTATTAGTGTAAACAGTTCGAAAACCAGTAAAATAGTATCTCTTTCTGATAAATGCAAGAATCAGAAGGGTCACATGACTTGCCTCAGACAGGCACATAAGGGGGACATGGCAAGTCTGGGTCTCAAGCTGAGATCTATCCAGTAGGAATGGCTATTTCAGAGACACTATTGTTGCTCTTCATTACTATGCAAATGGAAGACGTGAACAATATAGCATTTAAGGAATATGATGAGATCCCAGCTCCCTTTGGATGATATGACCTCCATTGGAGTCTCTGGTTCAGCTTACAACTTTTTTCTGTGGGACTAGCCACAGCTATCAGAAGGTCTTGATGAGGATACATCCTTGAATGGGGGAGTCCTTCTAGCTCTCTCCCATTACCCTGGGATAATCAGCCAGATCACATGATATTTAGAAGGAGGAAGGATCATAGCAAGGTATATTTGGATATATCTATATACCAGGAATGAAGGGGATCTAGTAACTTTTTAAGCAAAGCGTTTTGAGAGCACCAATGAGCTGAAAAGTCCAGGATACTGTTTCTCCATCTGAGGATTCTTGATCTTCTAAAGCTGGACCAGCTGGAACTTTTTCAACACAAATTTCTGGGCCTTGTCCCTTAATATTAATAATGTGAGCTTAATAGGACTTATTAGGGCCCAGAATTCTTTTGTAATTACCATTCAACTTTAAGAACCACTGATGAGGACTAGTTAGGCAAATATGGGAGTATCTAAGAGAGATGGTTGCCAAAAAGAATAACTCAAGGGGATTTTTAAAAAACTGATGCTAATGAGAGTTTGAACACCAAGGGGTCTTTGGTGCCCTAGAAGTGGTAGGAACACAAAACCCCCTAAGAACTGTTTCTGCTGAAAATGAGATAGAATTGGTGTGGTATCTTTGAACAAACCCAGAATTGTTTTCTTCTTGGTTTCTGCTCATTTTTTTCTTTCACTTTTAATGTTCATGAGCAACAGCATTAAGTTTATCAAAAGAGGGTCCCTCTTTCATTATTTAATGATTGCAACATGAAATTGCATATGTCAAGAGGATAGAAGATACAGATGTATCTGAATTAGGCACAATTATATAGTTTAACCAGGTAACATTTCTATGAAAGTGAGAGTCACTCAGTCATGTCTGACTCTTTGCGAACCCATGGACTATACGGCCCATGGAATTCTCCAGGCCAGAATACTGAAGTGGGTAGCCTTTCCCTTCTCCAGGGGATCCTCCCAAACCAGGGATCAAACACAGGTCTCCTGTATTGCAGGCAGATTCTTTACCAGCTGAGCCACCAGGGAAGCCCCAACATTTCTATGGATGTAAGCAAATGTATTGTGGATAATGAGCTAAAGAAATTGGTATAAAATTGAATTCAAACCCTTAATTTAAACAAAATATGTTCTCTAGCTTATACTAGACATACATGTGGCATATGAGATTTCACAAAATACGATACAGTGCATTGCTTCCTCTATACACCATGCACTATTTTTATAAGTGCAGAATATTTGGGGATGATAAATATAATTAAATAGAGCAAAACCATATGGATTAAAGCCATGCATTTAAAAAAAAAAAAAGAATTACAGGCTTGCTATAGAACTTGAAAGCTTGAAGGCATTACTAGTATAATATCACCAAAATGTATTAGCCCTTAGGGGATATATTCTGATTATCAGTTATAGATTTTGTGGGGTTTAAATTAGAAAGAGAAATGCTATGATATTTTTATTTGAAATGAAAGGAAGGAAAATACTGAAAATTTTAAGCAAACAATGGTTAGCTTCAAATAGAAGAGTATTTGAGTTTATGCAAACTTGCTCTCTAGTTTAAGTCAAGATCTACATTGCATGCACAATTGCATGCAAATTGGACTTAATTTACTGCATGCTTTGCCTCTTCAATTAAATAAAATGAGACGATAATTTTTACCTTGGAAGAGTAAAAATTCAATGAGTTAAAATGTTTTACCTCTCAGTTTTCCATAAAGAGCTTATGTACCCAAATGTTTATTATACATAATTTATTTAACCAGTATATATGGAGTTCAGCTCTTCATGGAAGGTATATGTTCCCCACTCAAGAAGCTTATGGACTCAGTGGGAATTGAAAATACATTATCATGATAAGCATTGCCTGAAATATGCAATCCAGACACTTTTATGATGTGTGTTAGTTTCTTGCATGCGCTTGGTCACTCAGCTGTATCCAGCTCTTTGTGATCCCATGGATTGTAGCCCACCAAGCTCCTCTGTCCATGGGATTCTCCAGGCAAGAATACTGGAGTGGGTTGCCATTCCCTTCTCCAGGGGATCTTCCTGACCCAGGGATTGAACCCAGGTCTCCTACATTGGATTGTGTACCATCTGAGCCACCAGGGAAGCCTGTGTTAGTTTCATAGGACTGCCCAAAAAAAGTACCACAAGGTAGGTGCATAAAAAAACCCAAAATTTATTTTCTCCCAGTTCTGGAGGCCAGATGTCCAAAATTAAGGTGCTGGTAAAGCTATGTTTCCTCAAAATCTCTAGGAGAGAATCTTTCTTCACCTCTCTCAGGCTTCTGTTGGTTTGTCAACGATCTTTGTTGTTCCTTGGCTTACAATTAAAGCATTTCAATCTCTGATTCCCTTACCACATGTCATTCTCTCCCATTTCTGCATCTAAATCTATCTCTTCATATAAAGGCACCGGTCATATTGAATAAAGGGCCCACCCTAGTCCTGTATGACCTTCTCTTAACATAGTTAATTATATTTATAATTACATTATTTCCAAATAAAGTCATATTCTGAAGTACTATGGGATAGCATCTTATTTATGGAGACAGTTCAACATGCTATATGAAACACTGAAGTCCTTCCATAATCTTGCCTGGTTAGCATGTCTTCATTCTTCATTCATTAAGGTAGAAAGAACTTACCAATTACTGATTTCCTTCTCTAGGGGAGGCACTTTACACATGTTAACTAATTAATCCTTGGGTGGACCCTAAGGAGAATGCATTATCATCTTCATTTTATTGATGAAGAATCTGAAACTTATAAAGGGTAAGTATCAATACATTTATCAAGATTTACTTGTTCCTCAGGTCTTAAAAATCTTATCATATTCAAGAATCTCCCTTGAAGATTGAGACAAAATGAAGTTTCTTTCATATATATTCTACAGAACCCTGGATTTTTCTTTCAAATAATCCATAGCATTTTGTACTTACTGCTCATTCATCTAATTAGTCTTTGCCTCATCATCTAGACCATAAGTGCCATGAGGTAGAGGCCATACATTTCCATCACTGGGCATGTAAGCACTCGGTAATATTCGTGGAGCAAATATTTGAATAAATAAATCCCATAACCAATAAGTAATGGAATTAAGGTTGAAATTTTACTCTAAAATCCACAGTTTCTCTACCGTAACGATTAACATATATTTACCAGGCGTCTGTAGTGTAGTAGGCACTCTGCATCAAGATGAATGAGATCAAATCCATGTACTTAGGGAGTTCAGTCAGTAAAGAGGGCTCTCAAGAAGAAAGGATGGGAATTCCCTGGCAGCACAGTGGTTAAGACCCCACACTTCCACTACAGGAGACACAGATTCGATCCCTAGTCAGGAAATTAAGATCCTACAAGATAAGTGGTACAGCCAACAACAGAAAAAAAATATTAAGAAAGGAGGAAGGGTGACTAACTTTCTTAAACTGGGGATGGGCAAAAGCTTATGAAAGGGTGTTGTGATAATGTCATATCTTCTAAGCACCAGTTGGAATGATTCAAGGCAAGAGGGTTAAGGGTGAGCTAAGAAAGTGCTCATGGCCATCTGGCAGAGAAACAGGTATAAACGGCGCCACAAGGGGGGAGGAAAGATGGCATTTCCAAGGAGTGGTAGGTTAGGGAGGACAGTTATCAAGTTAGATGAGCCTACTTCAGAAGAACTTTTGCTTGAGCCAAATTGTTCTCCTCCTGATTTCATCAGTGTATGTTACACATTTCTAACTCAGTTCAGGGGAAAGTAGAGTGTTCTAATTGTTAGAGCCTTCAAAATCTGGAAGTCTCTTTAAAGGTAGTAAGTTCCCAGTACTTTGGCGGTGTTTAAATATTATATGTATGAGTCGTTGGCTCATATGTTACAGGAGTGCTTCCTATCCTTTCTCAAACCATAGCACATAGGGAAACATAGATCTATTGCAAATTACAGTAACAACCAAAAGCACTCTTTGTGTACTTTTTCTGGGGCTGAGAAGATTGATACCTCATCTCTTCTTAACTCTTTCATGGCACAACACATGAGATGTTCTGGGATGGAGAAAGGTCCTGCAGTTTTAGCTATCAGTTCAGTTCAGTCGCTCAGTCGTGTCTGATTCTTTGCGACCCCGTGAATCACAGCACGCCAGGCCTCCTTGTCCATGACCAACTCCCGGAATTCACTCAGACTCATGTCCACTGAGTCAGTGATGCCATCCAGCCATCTCATCCTCCGTCGTCCCCTTCTCCTCCTGCCTCCAATCCCTCCCAGCATCAGAGTCTTTTGCAATGAGTCAACTCTTCACATGAGGTGGCCAAAGTATTGGAGCTTCAGCTTTAGCATCATTCCTTCCAAAGAAATCCCAGGGCTGATCTCCTTCAGAATGGACTGGTTGGATGTCCTTGCAGTCCAAGGGACTCTCAAGAGTCTTCTCCAACACTACGGTTCAAAAGCATCAATTCTTCGGCACTCAGCTTTCTTCACAGTCCAGCTCTCACATCCATACATAACTACTGGAAAAACCATATCCTTGACTAGATGGACCTTAGTCGGCAAAGTAAAGTCTCTGCTTTTCAATATGCTATTTAGGTTGGTCATAACTTTTCTTCCAAGGAGAAGGCGTCTTGTAATTTCATGGCTGAAGTCACCATCTGCAGTGATTTTGGAGCCCAAAAAATAAGTCTGACACTGTTTCCACTGTTTCTCCATCTATTTGCCATGAAGTGATGGGACCAGATGCCATGATCTTCGTTTTCTGAATGTTGAGCTTTAAGCCAACTTTTTCACTCTCCTCTTTCACTTTCATCCAGAGGCTTTTTAGCTCCTCTTCACTTTCTGCCATAAGGGTGGTCATCTGCATATCTGAGGTGATTGATATTACTCCCAGCAATCTTGATTCCAGTGTGTATTTCTTCCAGTCCAGTGTTTCTCATGATGTACTCTGCATATAAGTTAAATAAGCAGGGTGGCAATATACAGCCTTGATGTACTCCTTTTCCTACTTGGAACTAATCTGTTGTTCCATGTCCAGTTCTAACTGTTGCTTCCTGACCTGCATACAAATTTCTCAAGAGGCAGGTCAGGTGGTCTGGTATTCCTATCTCTTTCAGAATTTTCCACAGTTTATTGTGATCTACACAGTCAAAGGCTTTGGCATAGCCAATAAAGCAGAAATAGATGTTTTTCCGGAACTCTCTTGCTTTTTTCATGATCCAGCGAATATTGGCAATTTGAACTCTGGTTCCTCTGCCTTTTGAAAACCAGCTTGAACATCAGGAAGTTCACGGTTCATGTATTGCTGAAGCCTGGCTTGGAGAATTTTGAGCATTACTTTACTAGTGTGTGAGATGAGTGCAACTGTGCGGTAGTTTGAGCGTTCTTTGGCATTGTCTTTCTTTGGGATTGGAATGAAAATTGACCTTTTCCAGTCCTGTGGCCACTGCTGAGTTTTCCAAATTTGCTGGCATATTGAATGCAGCACTTTCACAGCATTATCTTTCAGGATTTGAAAGAGCTCAACTGGAATTTCATCACCTCCACTAGGTTTGTTCATAGAGATGCTTTCTAAGGCCCACTTGACTTCACATTCCAAGATATCTGGCTCTAGATGAGTGATCACAACATCATGATTATCTGAGTCGTGAAGAACTTTTTTGCACAGTTCCTCTGTGTATTCTTGCCATCTCTTCTTAATATCTTCTGCTTCTGTTAGGTCCATACCATTTCCGTACTTTATTGAGCCCATCTTTGAGTGAAATGTTCCCTTGGTATCTCTAATTTTCTTGAAGAGATCTCTAGTCTTTCCCATTCTGTTCTTTTCCTCTATTTCTTTGCATTGATTGCTGAAGAAGGCTTTCTTATCTCTTCTTGCTATTCTTTGGAACTCTGCATTCAGATACTTCTATCTTTCCTTTTCTCCTTTGTTTTTCGCCTCTCTTCTTTTCACAGCTATTTGTAAGGCCTCCCCAGACAGCCATTTTGCTTTTTTTTGCATTTCTTTTCCATGGGGATGGTCTTGACCCCTGTCTCCCGTACAATGTCATGAACCTCATTCCATAGTTCATCAGGCACTCTATCTATCAGATCTAGGCCCTTAAATCTACTTCTCACTTCCACTGTATAATCATAAGGGATTTGATTTAGGTCATACCTGAATGGTCTAGCTGTTTTCCCTACTTTCTTCAATTTAAGTCTGAATTTGATAATAAGGAGTTCATGATTTGAGCCATAATCAGCTCCTGGTCTTGTTTTTGTTGACTATATAGAGCTTCTCCATCTTTCACTGCAAATATTATAATCAATCTGATTTCGATGTTGACCATCTAGTGATGTCCATGTGTAGAGTCTTCTCTTGTGTTGTTGGAAGAAGGTGTTTGCTATGACCAGTGCATTTTCTTGGCAAAACTCTATTAGTCTTTACCCTGCTTCATTCTGCATTCCAAGGCCAAATTTGCCCGTTACTCCAAGTGTTTCTTGACTTCCTACTTTTGCATTCCAGTCCCCTATAATGAAAAGGACATCTTTTTGGGTGTTACTTCTAAAAAGTCTTGTAGGTCTTCTTAGAACCGTTCAACTTCAGCTTCTTCAGCATTACTCGTTGGGGCATAGAGTTGGATTACTGTGATACTGAATGGTTTGCCTTGGAAACGAACAGAGATCATTCTGTCGTTTTTGAGATTTCATCCAAATACTGCATTTTGGTCTCTTTGGTTGACCATGATATCCACCCTTCCTGACCTTCAACGTGGGATAGCTCCTCTAGGCCCCTCCTGCGCCTGTGCAGCCACTGCTCCTTGGACGAGTTTTAGCTATAGGAGTAATTAATATATCCTTGAGGTTCTTTCCTCCATCTTAAAGGAGATCAGTCCTGGGTGTTCATTGGAAGGACTGATGTTGAAGCTGAAATTCCAATACTTTGGCCACCTGATGTGAAGAGCTGACTCATTTGAAAATTTCCCTGGATAGATTTACATTATTTCAGAGTTAGAGTATTCAGGGATTGCCAATGACAGAATGCACTCCTTTTAGATAAGAAGTCTTAAATACAAATTCTTATGTCTCTTTGATTCAGTTCACATGACTTTTGAAGGAAAATACCACGTCTTGACTTTTTGTCCATGAATGCTTGGAATGCCTCTGAGATTTCTTCAGTATTTCATATCACATGATTGTATCATGAGTGGAGAATTTAAAAACATGTAATCACTAACAACACTGTCTCTTCTGTGAAGGAATTTGTTGTTGAACCATATTTGGGGATGAGATGAGTGGAAAAGAGAAAGTAAGAGGAGAGATAGAGAGGGAAAAAGAAAGAGAGAAGGAAACAAACACATCAAACTCCAAATGAAGAATTTCTCTTGTAGAACACTGGTCTATAGAATACTTGGAAGATGAGGATATTTGAAAAATGAAGTCATGGAATCTTAGCATTGGAAAGTTATCCAGTTCAGTTTTTTTCTATTGAAGTGCAGGATCTGAACATTAAATGGGATGGCTGACTACTCCTGCCTTAAAAATCTTCAGTGCTTGGCCAGCTGTCAGGTTGTTCAAAATCTGTGCTCACATTTGCAGTGGGTTTCTGAAATTTCAAGATATTGGCAATCTGACAAAACTCTATTTCAAAAGGAACTGGTATCTATATTAACATATAACAAACAAAATGTGAGTAAATACTGTGTGAAAGAACCAAGGTAAGAATAAAATATAATTTTTATTTGGACTTGACCCTTAATTAGATGTTTTATAGACCTAAGCAAAAAAGTCTCTCTGATTGTATTTAGTCCTTACTTCCTCCAATCTAGGGAGAGCCAGGTACTGTGATAAATAGAAGTTATTTAGCAATCAGCAATAGACCCATCATCGTCCTGATCTCAGCCTTGGGAATTCTGATCTCTAGGTAGCATAGCACATTGTACCCCTCTGTGATCAATAGGCCAAACCAGACACTCGTTCTTCCAACTCCCAGGTATGAGGGGTTGGGGGAAGCTGAGCTCTGTAAGCTGCTGCCTTGGTTCAGGGCTTCAAGGCACATTTAGTTCACTTACATTATTGTACACTCTTGATAATGTATATTTTAAATTACCCATGCCCTTTGATCACAGAAGTCAAGAGCATGTAAGGTCCTTGCCTTGTTTGGAAGAAACATTAGATATGGAAGCTTTAATTCTTCTAAGAGAGTAGATGTCTGGTCAAACTGATGCAATTCATAATAAATGGAGCTCAGGCGAAGGAATCGCTAATGATGACGGAATGAGTGAGGAGGGGAAACTCTGTGTCAACTATCAGGATAGACAGTTCAGGTAGAAAAGGGTGATTAGCAATGTAAGTTTAAGTTCTGGATTTCTGTGACGACTATATGTGGCCACGAACTGGAGATACAGATAAAGATTGAAGGCTACCTTTGTCTACCATGATTTTAATGACTGCAGGCATATAAAAATGCTGCCTTAGGCTATCCTCTTTTGTATTCTCATTCCTGGGCCTGCCTCCTCTGACACTTACCCTAATATTTCCACAATACTGGAATAGATTGGTACTGTGGAATAGATTGGTACTGGTAGTAAAGAACCTGCCTGTCAATGCAGGAAAGATGGAAGAGATCTGAGTTCGATCCCTGGGTCAGAAAGATCTTCTGGAGAAGGAAATGGCAATCCACTCCAGTAATCTTGCCTGGAGAACCCCATGAACAGAAGAACCTGGTGGGCTACGGTCCATAGGGGTGCAAAGAATCAGACATGACTGAAGCAATTTAGCACACAGCATGCACAGCATAATCTGCCCTAATTTTGCCATTATGATTTATGTCTCTCTCTTTATAATAAGAGTTCCATAGGAGATCTTAGTAGGTAAAATGACTTTTTCATGTCTGATAAAATTAACAGAATATAAAATTAAAAAGTCATCTAATCAGAATTTATTTTTAATTGAGAAAAAAAGTCAAAATATTTTCTCTAAAATAAAAGATCTACAAATTTAACAAAGTTCTTTGATTCCTTGAGAAGGAAGACCAACCTCTTGTTAGAGCTTTATAGTTTTTAAATTTATCTTAATATTACTCACATGATAAAAATTGCATTTAATATTTCTATGTAAATGAGAGTATGTTGGTTAATTTTTATTCCCAGGTGTATTTGTGTGTGTGTGTGTGTGCAAAGTTCAGTGTTTATCAGCAGTGTAAAATACAGACTTCCTGTTGTTAGTGCATATAACAACAGCAGAAATTGTAAAGTCGATTGCAATAAAGCTGTGAGGAATGTTTCCCTGCAACAAAACACATGGGATCTTGGTTCCTGGGTGGAAAAACAACTTCATCAGTGAGTGATTCTAAGGGAGCAAAAGGCCATGAGGCAGCACTAAAGAGAAACAGGCAGTGGCCCTCCCTGCCTGCTGATCAGATTGTGCTTGTCTTTTCTAAAAGAAACTCATCCTTTTAATAATTCTCTTAGATGGCACAGCTAAGCCAAGTTGGCTCTGCAGCCCACTCCTGTTTGTGAAGTGTAATTCTGTGGTAATGAGCTGGTGACAATGTGAGGAAAATAGTCTAAACATTGTGAGAAACAATTCCAAACATGTCTGAAGACAAGAAAGAAAGATGAAAGAACGATGGCGGTAAGAAAGGAGAAAGGAAAGAGCTTTCAATGAACGCTTCAGGAGAATTAAGATCATAGTGGACATAGGCAATTTTCCATCAATACATGTATCCCTTATCAATTGTGTATGTGCATTCTAATGCCTCTTTCTTCCCAGAGATGTTCCATTCTATTGTAAATGAAGGAACGTCCTTCTCAGAGGATTCCAATGTATTTGTTTCCTTTAGCCAGCTTTAGTATCTTCTGAATGGTGGAGAGCTCTTTCCAGCTATGGCTTCCCTGGTGACTCAGCGGTAAAGAACCCACCGGCAATGCAGCAGACACGGGGGTTCGATTCCTGGGTTAGGAAGATCCCCTGGAGGAGGAAATAGTAACCCACTCCAGTATTCTTACCTGAGAAATCCCATGGACAGAGGAGCATGGTGTGCTACAGTTCACGGGGTCACAAGAGTCAGATATGACTTAGTGTCTAAACCACCACCTTACCAACTATTAAAAAATACCCAGGAAAATGCAATATTCATTTGAATATATATACAAAGCTCAGCTGCTGCTGCTAAGTTGCTTCAGTCGTGTCTGACTCTGTGTGACCCCATAGATGGCAGCCCACTAGGCTCCCCCGTCCCTGGGATTCTCCAGGCAAGAACACTGGAGTGGGTTGCCATTTCCTTCTCCAATGTATGAAAGTGAAAAGTGAAAGTGAAGTCACTCAGTCATGTCCGACTCCTAGCGACCCCATACACTGCAGCCAACCAGGCTCCTCCATCCTTGGGATTTTCCAGGCAAGAGTACTGGTGTGGGGTGCCATTGCCTTCTCTGACAAAGCTCAGCAATTGTGGGAAAAAAAATTATGAGAAAAACATAGACCTCCTAACTCACATCTCTCTTGCTCCTTTCTATTTACTAACAGAAGGGCATGACAACCCACTCCAGTATTCCTGCCTGGAGAATCTGTGGACAGAAGTGCCTGGTGGGCTATGGTCCATAAGGTTGCAAAGTTGGTTACAACTGAAGGGACTTAACACACATGCAACCTTAAACTTTATACAGCTTCTAACTGCTGAGATAAACTATAGCACAGAGTTAGTTGCTAAGTACACTTTCCATAAAGAAAAGAAATGGATTTTCTTAGCTGTAGTAAACAGACATGGAAAGATGTGACCAAGGGAGGATGAAGGCAAGATATGCTTATCAAGTAGTTCAGGGAAAAGAGGTTAAGGCTTTGTTTTATTGGTGATAAACTACAAGCAAGAAGGGAGTAAAAGTTTGTTTTTCACCGTATGGTTTATTTTACATTATACCTAATGATATGTACTTTTCTGGGACACTTGCATATTTAGTTCATGGAAAGTGATATGGATTCTCTTGACCCCATTGTTCCTGAGTTGAAGCAGGCAATGCAATTACCAAACATACCAGGTTGGAAAAGAGATAAAAGAGATTTCAGGACACTTGATCTTTGTGTTAAGAACTATTTATAGCCACGGGCTTTTCCTATCGGTTCAAATTGGAGCCCTTTAGGTTTATTGGTGGTCTTGAGCTTCCCCTGGTGGCTCAGATGGTAAAGACTCTGCCTGAAACACAGGAAACCTGGGTTTGATTCCTGGATTGGGAAGATCCCCTGGAAAAGGAAATGACAATCTATTCCAGTATTCTTGCTTGGAAAATCCCATGGACAGAAGAGCCTGGCTGGCTACAGTCGCAATCCGTGGGGCTGCAAGAGTCAGACACACTGAGCGACTAACACTTTCACTTTCAGGTTTATTAGTAAACCTGTCAAAATTTAAATACAAATGCCTGTAATTCTACCCCAGATCAGCTGATTAACAGATTCAGGAAAAAGGCTTTCCTGCTTACCCTGTCACCTACCATTTCCTCAATCTCTTCTATTTGGGTGTAGTAGGTGAAAGAAGACCCAAGGTTTCTGCTTTTTGATAAAACTTTTAAGATAAGAGTGCCATTTTTCTTTTATTAGTTGGATTACAAAATTGAGACATGTGCTCATAGTAGGTAAAAATTATTTATATATGTACTTGCTTTTTAATCCATTTTATTAAACTTTTTATTTTGAATTGGAGTATAGCTGATTATCAGTGTTGTGACAGTTTTAGGTGTACAGCAAAGGGACTCAGCCATACATATATATGTGAACATTCTCCCCCAACCTCTCCTTCCATCCAGGCTGTCACATCACATTTAGCAGCATTCCCTGTGCTTGATTATCCATTTTAAATATCCCGCTTTTTAGTTTATTTATTTGCTATTTAAAAGCTCTAAGCTACAGGCTTTCTGATGTATATTACTGATGATTTTTTTCTCACCAGCAATCGTTCATATTCAGCATTAATAAATATTCCAAGTAGTCTAAGTTTCAAACCTTTCCTCTGGATTGCAGCTCTTCAACATCTGAAAGCAAAGCATGCTACTCAGGTCACAGTCAACCACTCTCTTCTTCTAGAGCAATCTAAGAAAACCAGGAGCTTGATTTATAGACTGGTGGTATTAATCATTAAGTTATCAAGATCACATTCCTTGACAACTTTCAAAGGCTTTCCTTCTCATTTCAAGGTTAAAATCATACCTGTTAGAATATTAGCTAACTTGCTTATGACCTTTTTAACTTTGCCTGTTTGTATGAACTGTGAGCAAACCATACAACTAAAACAGGACCCCAGAACCTGTCAGTAGAAATTCTCTTCATTCTTAATCTGTTCCATTTTTCCTATAGCATGGTGAGTTTAGATGTTTTAAACATAAAGCTGATTCCAGATCTCCATATACAGACTTTTATTTTAGTTTGGTCATAATGGTTGAAAATTTTATATGCATGGTGACTTTGGCATACAGAATAATGTAATGATACATAGCAATGACTGAAACATTCTAATATTTTGAAGTATATTGCTTGGAAAATGTTTTCAAAACCTTAATTAATAATATTCTGAAAGTATAAACACTAATATATCTGTTTATGCTCTGGGGGATTTTTGGAAAAGGCAATGAAGCAAATCACGTGGTAAGCCTAGTATAGAAGTCTAATGAGATGTGACTGGGCCATCTCTAGCATTTGAGTCCCCAAATTATAGACACAGGTGACTAAGGTCCAAATCTAGCAGTTCCACCCATTTAAGGTCACATGGAACAGAAGAGAAAGGCAAAGGCAGCTTATGTGTCCAAACTTTCAGTAGTTCACAATGTAGGGTTAGAGATACGTTGTGCTGTGCCCAGTTGCGTCTGCCCCTTTGCAGCCCCATGGGTTGTACACTCCAGGTTCCTCTGCCCATAGAAAGTTCCAGGCAAGAATACTGTAGTGTATTTCAATTTTCTACTCCAGACCATCTTTCCTGACTCAGGGATTGAACCAGTGTCTCTGGCATCTCCTGCGTTGGCAGGTAGATTCTCTGCTAACCCTGGGTTTCGTGAGGCACTTTGTTGCTCAGTTACGTCCAGCTCTTTGTGGCCCCATGGACTGTAGCCTGCCGGGTTCCTCTGTCCATGGGGGAGTCTCCAGGCAGGAATACTGGAGTGGGTTGCCATGTCCTCCTCTGGGAAATTGTCCCAACCCAGTTCTCCCAAATTGCAGGTGGACTCTTTACCATCTGAGCCACCAGGTGGGTTAGTAAGAGTAATTACTAACATTTATTAAGTGTATGTTCTGTATTTCTGACTGTGTGCTAAGAGCTTTATGCATATTAGGGTAATAAACTTCATAACAATGCAATTAGAGAGATTTGGTTTCTACCTCATTATACAGATGAAGAATCTTAAATATACAAAGGTAATTTATCAAAAGACTTACAACTTCAAGTGGATTTCAACCCAGGTTTTCAGAAACAAGCACAAATTCTACTCTTAGCCAATACAGTAGGCCAATTTATCTCTCAAACATCCAAGGTAATGCTATTAAGTACACAGGATCAAGCCAAGATGCTAGGAGTTCTGTAAGAACAGGTTTTTTTCAAAATGATAAAAGAGAGATCAGATTTGTGGTTATCAGAAGAGGGGCACAGAGGGAGGAGGGAATAGATGAAAGTGGCCAAAAGGTACACATCTCCAGTTAGATAAGTATTAGGGATATTATATATAACATGGTGACAACAGTTATTAATAATATTAATGTATGGTATATTTGCAGATTGGTAAGTGAGTAGCTCCTAGGAGTTCTCATTACCAATTATTTTTTTCTTTTTCTATCATCTGTATAACATGATGGATGTTAATTAAACTTATTGTGGTCATTATCATTTAATAGCACATTTTGCTACACACTTTACACAGTACCAAATGTCAATCACATATCAATAAAATGGGGAAAAAGAGAACAGGCTTTTATAAAGTATTGAAGTTTTTATTTATTTATTTTAAAGAGCAATACCTTTGATAATACCCAAAGCTTTTGCTCTTTTTATAGATAAGGGCAGTAATTTGGGCTGCCCCCTGCCTATTTGGAGCACTGGTTATATAGAGACCCCCTAGGTCTGGGAGAACACACTCCCTGCTAGTACCAGGGGCAGGGTTGTCTTTGAGGAAGCTTGTGTTATCTGGAGCCTCGGCAGTTTTGATTGAAAGGCTTAGGCATGGAGTTCAGACAGAAATCATTATTATTTCTCACTCTTGGGTTCAGATAGGGGTCTTACGAGGCAACTCCAACAATAGTACATTAATCCTCTGCTTGGTTTTACTCCATCCCAGATTCTGGAGTATACAAGTGGTCCACGCACAAAAAGGCAGCCTGGCAACACTTTGGCAATCAGAGTCACTGAAGGTCCCTAGGACTACTTTTGCATTGTATCCGACTCAGGAGTCTAGGGATATCTTTAGTGTAACATTACTGCAAAGCCAATATCCAATGACCGATTTTTATATTTCTTCCATTGTAAAATGGACCGGTGTTTACATGGAGAGAAAGGGTAATAAATTTAGCAATCAGCTATGTGTTGGGGGAAGGAGCTACATCTGTGGGGGGTCATTTGCCTATGAAGGACATTGACTGTTGCAAACTATGGTTCCTAATCATTAGAACTTTATTTTTTTTAAAAATACTTTAACATCATTTTTCTTACTTCCTCTAATTTCTGATTTCATTCATTGGAACTGTTCCATATTTTAACATTCCTTATTGCTGCATATAGCTCATGGAATTTTTTTTTCTTCCACTCTCTTAACTAATGACATATTCTAAAGAGCTGCAGTTTCTTCCAATAGCAAGTTTGAGTCTACTGCATTTACAAACTGCTAATACAGCTGGGGCAAAATGCTGACTTGCTCTATAGCTACTGCTTTGTAACAGTGAACACTTGGGAATTCTCTACATTAGGGACATTAAATATGGGCAATTCTTATCACACATTTATAACATAAGAATGGCATAATTTCATAATAAAATTAATTCAGGAATAAGTAGAAACCCAGAATTTGAGTCTCAACATCAAACCCAACTTCGTAAAATTTTCTGAGTATTTCCTTTCATAGAGAAAAAATTGTATCTCCAAGATGCTGAACATTCATAGAATTTACCAACTCTCAGACAGCTGGAAATGGCAAAATATGCCATGTAGACAAGTCACCCGTAAAACTTTTTCCTACATTTTATCTGGATGTTTCATTGTTACATAGACTCATTAACCTCAAAGTAATGATATTCTCACTTTTTCCATTTGAATATGTTTCTGTTTTCTATCTTTGTTTTTCATTTACATTTTCATTTCAGTTACCCTATAACTAAAAATGCTGAAAGGAAATGTCACAAAATAATTAAAATAATGTGGAGACTCATAAAACGGAAACTTTAGTTGTTTTTTTTAATCTGAGAGAACTCTTCCTTCATTTGCTCCTTTTCTTGGCAGGAATGATTGAAAACAGGGTGACAATCTAGTTCTTATTTTTCTTACCTTATCACCGCATAAACCTCTATTTAATAGACTACATAAATAAATAAATATAAAAAGCTCTTTCTTGAGTATGATTTCTGACACAGCAGAAGCAGAGGTATATATAGGTGGAATGGTATAGTTTGATGGATGTCAGAAGAAAATGGCAGTTTGACACAAACTGTCAAATTCTGCACACACTTCATGTCTGGGTGATCTCCCAGAAAACGCATAATTGAACAGGTATACCATTCTTGATGGCAGTTCTCCCTTGTTTTCTAATCCCTTCTCCTGCCTTTATCCTCTCCCCCGTTGCCTTATTCTTTTCTATGCAAAGTAGACAAAGGAATCAGTTTGAAGATACAGGCATTACTTAGAAAGGTAACACATCCTGAAAATTGTTATTCATGTTTTGCTTAACTTCAAAAACACGGAGTTGTTTGTTCAAGAATCTAGAACTTATCTATGTGAATCAAAAGAACTTAAGGCCATTTCTTACCAGATCTAGTGTGTGTGTGTGTGTGTGTGTGTGTGTGTGTGTGTGTGTGCGCGTGCGTGTGTGTGTAACTCACAGTTATTTAAGAATATTTATAGAACCTTCCTTATATGTGTTCATACTTGTCTTTTTCTGCCAAGTTATTGTATAAAACACTTTTTCCTGTGAAATGTTTACTTAAAATCCAGTGGTTTGACTTGATCTCTCTTATTCAAAATGTAGTTTCAAATTCTTGATCTTCACTAGCTTAGCCCAGCTGATGTGGCCACTGCAAGCCCTCCAGTGGTCAGCCAAAATGCACCAAGGCATATTTCTTCTTTATTTATCTTTTATCTGATTTTAATAGTTTTTGAAATTTCTTAATGGTAAGATGTATATATTCTGTGGTTTGCATGCTAACCTGATGTCCCTGACTAAACACATATTCTTGCCAGGAGAAAAGGGAAGAAACTGTGTAGAAATCTTTAGCCAAATGGAGAGAGTGATTTTCCATACTGACCACAATAACACACGGGAATTCATTCTGTTGGCTTTGGAGCCTCTGCTAAGGGTCAACTAGCTATCCTGGTTAAAGTCTCTGGCAATTTTCTTTGCAGTTAAAGTGGCTTTTGAGATAGAACCAAATTTGGCATTAGAATTGCAGATACACATGAGAACTTGTATGTGTAGAACAAACAATTTCTTGCTGCCTGTTGCTTGTGGGAAGTGTGCCAGAAAAAACAATTTGCTCTGCTGCAAGAGCCCAGCTAGCCATTACTGGAGAATGTTTTTCCAAGATTGCTTATCAGTGATTTTAATAGGGCTCAGAGGTTTGTGTGGTTGCACAAAATGTTAGTTACTTTTTAAAAGCCCAAATTTCTCTCCTTTTTCCTCCATAAGCCTGAACTCTTCTAACTGGAAAACAATCAGCAAGATTAGCACCTCCTTAAATGAATAAATAGTAATGGATAATTAAATGCTTATGATAAAATGGATTATGCTGCTGTTCCAAATAAAAAGCTGTTCTATTCAAAGAGACTCCTTGGTTTTACATAGTTCAAGCTGTTCAGCTACTAATTTGGTTTTGCAATTGTGTACTCTGTTCACTAGAGGATTCTGTGGGGAAGATATACCTTTGATGTCTCTTCCTTGGCTGTTCATTCATTCTCATTGATTCATCAAGCATTTATTAATAACAGTAATTCACTTAACAAGCATTATGGTCACACCAAGGCACAGAGAGAGAAATGAGTAAACACTATTCTTGTTCTCACTGAAGTCAAAGTCCAGACGTAGGTGACTGACTTGCAGAGAAATAAACATTGTTTATGGTAATCAGTAAAATAATAGAGTATGCATCAGGTTCCGTATCTCTACTTGAACTAGAAACTCATGTAAATCCACTTTTAATTCGGACCTTAAATTTGCTACAGTGTAAATATTTATACATTTAGAGATTGAGACAACAAAACATAGAGATCTGGACAGCTTAACTCAGTTGTTAAATCAGTATGCTTTGAGGCCAAAATCATGATTTGGACTCCAAAACCAGAAAAGCTGCTTTGAATACTCAAAAAAGTCTACTGGGATTTTAGGCTAATCCCATAATGCTACTCAATGCTCATGGATGATTTAAGTTGAAATTGTACACTTTAGTATCAATCTATTAAATTCCTTACTGATAGAAGATGGACAGCAGTTGTTCTTCCTCAGCATAAAGATGCATGGCCTATAGATTTTTGCTTGAAGGTAAATTAAAATCACTAAGTAATATGTATGACAATAAGACATCAATTGTTTGATATTTCTTGGCTATTCCTCCATGAACCCATTTCTGATCCAGGACTCCTTTACTAACAAAACAAATTTGCAGTGATAAGATGGATGACAAAGCTGCTAGAAGAGATTTAAATGTTTAGGCGAGGAAGCCTTTGAGAGAAAGTTCAACATAAAAGCAGTTTGCCTTATAGACATTCTGGAATCCTTTTTTTTTTTTTTAATAACAAAGTAAATTGGGAAAGTTTTCCGTCTATGGGACCCCAGGCCACCCAGCTAGCTTCAACATGGCTGTAGCTGGCCTGGAGTCATGGACCTGCAATGCTGACTCTCTCCTATCTCATCTCTCAGACTATGAGCAGCAGGAAGTGTCAATCCTGGCTTTCTCATTAGTGTGCGTTTCCTAAGTGAGGACCCACTAGGTTAGAGGAAAAGACTCTGCTCTTACTTTCACCTTTAGATGTAGGAAATTAGTCATTAATTAGACTAAAATGCAGACATTACTTGTAAATTCGTTTGTATTTTCTGGTCTCATTAGTGTTATTCTAGACTACATGATAATGAGCACAACATAATTAAAGAGTAAACACTAGGCAACTACAACCAGAGTCAGGGTTTTCAAGTATCAGATGGTAACAATCAGAGAAGAAGTAATTTGGGCTCACTGAGGGTGGTCTTTCTCCAGTTTGAACTGAACTTGTTCTCTTTTCCCCTGTGGCCAGGGCTTCTATAAAAACCTCTTATAATATAGTTTAGAGTATATTTGAGAGACGGTGGTACTGAGGAGAGATGAAGAAAATACTGATGAGAAATCATTCATCCCATAATGAGGAACGTGAAGCGCCTTGCAAATAGATATGTCATATGAAGGAAGATTCGGCAGCTGCCATTTATGGTGAAAGAAAACTGGCTTAGAAATGTAAAAGAGGATGACTCTATATTTGAAGTACCAACTTGATCAATTAGCGACTGAAAGAATGAAGAACTGAAAATTATCCCCAGGGGAGATGTGACAGTATGGCAAAGGCAATATTTATTTCATGGGAAAACTGATGGGTGAAGATTGCATGGGACATCCGTGAAAAAGGAAGATCCACAAAAGATACCTTCATCAGCTGCCAATTTCTCCAGTTCCCCAGTGAGGAGAGAGATAGGAAGTGAGAATAACAACGTTTACATAAAGTGTTTCATACTCTGTGTAAAGTAGAGTTTTGGCTGGCATTTACACATTCAATATGCATTTCATTTTTCACGAGCAACAAGATGTCCATGTTAGACATTACTTGTGATGATTTGCATTTTGCTGAGGCATCAGTGGGCGCCATACAGTTTCTCTGACCAAACAGTCTTAGTTCTTACTGGGCATCCTCTTTCCCTCTTTATGATTCAAACATTGCCATAACTGGCCTGAAGTGTTAGACACCTGGATTCTTTGTTAAGTTGATGCAGATCGGGCAAAGAAGTCAGGATAGCAAAATAATGCTACAGAAGCATTATTTTTGAAAAGAGAAAGTGAAAAAAAGAATCTTTGCGATCATTTTTAATAAGGAAAAGACTACGCATTTTATTAGTCTTAAATACTTTTACTCTTTCAGAATCTGAAGGGCTAGGGTAAATTTTTCAGCTGAACTTGATTGTATCTTATGAGGAGATTAGGGAGAAAAGTAGTACTTATGAAAATCATGGATGTTTCAAACTGTGTTTATCAGAAATGGCAATAGTCTACCATATATCTTTTTCCCCCATAAAATTGTGGTCCTGTTAATAGAAAGACAAACTAGCAATTTTCTCCTTATTACAGAGAGGTACTTCAAAAAGACTTACAAACTGTTTGGGGATGGCATGATATTATGGCACTGTCCCATACAAAAAAACTGTTCAATGATTAAAGGCTGTTCCCTCTCTCTTACTGGTAACTACATTCTGTTTCATTCACAGCTCTTTCCACCTACATTTGACAGCCTCAATTTGTCTCTTATTCTGTCAGGCTAATTATTGCTGTCTGTGTGGATCTTCATCACTCTTGTCCGCACTCAACATTACTTGTAATCTTCACTTTTAGGGTTAATATTGAGGCTTCCCAAGTGGCTCAATGGAGACACAGTTTCGATCCTTGTGATGGGAAGATCCCTTGGAGTAGAGAATGGTAATCCATTATAGTATTCTTGCCTGGAAAAGCCTATGGACAGAGGAGCCTGGCAGCCTGGGGTCACAAAGAGTCAGACACAACTTCATCAATCTAGAGTAAAAATTAGTTAATATACTACATTTACCTAGATCTTTAAGCTAATGAAATAAAGTTAGAGAAGACTTCCAAGAATTTTATTGCCTTCCAGGTAATAAGGAATATTTTCATAGCCTTTCAGACAATTCAGTTTGAACCAAAGAGTATTCATACCCATTACAGGTTATCTTAAGAAGGAAGGACATTCTAAAGAAGGTATTTCACATCTCTTTTCTGTAACAGTGTCATGTAAATGAATGATCACTATAATTGTTTTAGTGGTTCACTCTCTTAATTATGTAGTTCAAAATTCTGTAGTGCTGGAAAGCATGGGAAGGTGGTAATTTGCTTTCCTCAGCACCCATTGTATGGGATATTGAGAGATAATATAAAACTACCAATATTTTCACTTCCATCTTCAAGGTGACTGATAGCAAAAGGCTGAAATCTAGAATCCATCGTTTCAAATTGTTCAATACCTGAGTGAATTTTTAAGTCATGTTGTAAAACTATCATGGTTCACCATCATAGGAAAAAGAAAAATTTATTCTGATCTGTGAAGAGGCAGTGGATATGATATATGTTGGAATAATTTTTTAAGAGTTACTCTTTCCAGAAGAAAATTCCTTGAATCACAATCTAACCTATTTTAAAATATTGAGTTTTCATATTTTGCATTTCTGTCCTTTTAACTAATAATATTTGATGGTACTCCCTGGTATCACATTTCTACTAATTATTCTCTAGCTGTGGCCTGTATTTGCCCCTGGCAGGCAGAGAAACAAATGTTTGTAATTCCAAGTCTCTAGAATATTTGAATTTTATTTGAATTTGAAAAATATGTTTCTTGTTCATAAATATTATGCTTCTCAACATAATCATAGTGCAATGATATATGCAACTTTTATTGCCACCTAGCTTTCTTTAGAACTATTTGTTCTTCTGTTTTTCTTCTTCTTTAGTTACTATTTCTCTCCTTATTTTGAGACTATTTTAAAGGAGAGGGATGAAACATGTGCTTGCCAGTGATAAGGTTTTTAAAAAGTTACTTAGCAGAACAGTGTTGATTTCATCAAAACATAAAGACTAAGCATGAAAATCGTTTTGAAAAAGCACCTACATGCCCTCGTTTGAAGCTGTAAAATGGCAGATGGCAATACCTTGTTGGGTTTTAACAAGACCCTGGTAGACATTAGCACTTGTCTTGTTTGGCAAATTTTTTTTTGAGAAGAGTTAAAGCCAAAGTTTATTTTAGAAGAGAAGTCAAACAAATGTAACCTAAATTTCCATAGGGAAGAGAAAAATTTAGTCCCAATTTGAAATTGTGTATGAACAGCAAGAGTTAACTTTTACTAAAACATGAGCATTTAAAAATATTTCCTTTAAGTTTTATTTCTGCTGCTAAAGTTGGAGAAAGGGGAAATGACCTAAACTTGTTACTGTTTCTGATAGACTTTGCCTACTGGAGAATTTCTCACACTGAACAGAAGAATAGAATCACACCAAACTGGCATGGTCTATAAAACAAGAAGCATCCTGTTTTTTGATGGGTAGGATGACAATCTCCTTTTCTTTATAAAAATGAGATGTAAATAAACCACTTGTACAGGATTTTTAAAATAGGGTACATGTGCATTAGTGAGAGAGATGATCTTTTCCTAAGTATGTATTTCATAACTGTCTATATAGCAGGGCTTTGCATATTTTGTTACCTCCCTTACTGCTTTGAAGTTATTAGAGCTTTTCTGAAAAGTATAAAACCTCACTTGGAATATACTTAAAGGGTCTGCATATCTAATCTGAATATTTATGAAGGCTTTACTATAGGCAAAGATATATTAACTTTGTCATTACTGATTTTCTTCTACTATCTAAAAATTTGATATGAAGTTTACAAAGCTGTTAAGTGATAAAGAGACATTTGCAGAACTTATTTGTAAGGAATTACACATGAATGAGAAGTTAATCTTTTGGAAAATTTTATCAGGATTTCAAGGTCAAGAGCCAGTTTGTGAGAATAATATAACACATTTCTATTTACAAAGAAATGTTAAATGTGTGCTCTCAATGACTGATAATAGTTGTGTGAAGTTGACACTATCACCGTTTGTCTTTTAAAAGGAGGTAACAGGGATTCAATTCCATACTCCCAAGGCTTCTGTTCTTTTCCACTGTATTGCATAATCCCTGCACTCTATCCCACCTTTTCCCTTTGGCTCATTGCTCATTTCTGAGTCAACCATGGGTCTATCTGTACGTATTCAAGGTAGTATCAACGTCTTGCTTTTGAAAAGTTTGATTTTTATTGTCATTTGCTTATTTTTAAAAATTTAATTTATTTTTTATTGAATGATCAATAAATAGTAGCCAAGTCATGTCCAACTCTTGCAACCGTGGACTGTAGCCCATCAGGTTCCACTGTCCATGGGATTTCCCAGGCAAGAACCCTGGAGTGGGTTGCTATTTCCTTTTCCAGGGGATCTTCCTGACTCAGGGATCAAAGTTGCATGTCCTGAATTTCAGGCAAAGTTTTAAATTATATACTGCTTTACAATTTCCCAAAATTTCACACACATAATTTCATATAATCCCATAATAACTTCTTTTTATCCGTTGTCCTACTATTGACTCCTTTTCCTCTTCCCACTGGTAACCACTAGTTTGTTCTCTATATCTATGAGCCTGCTTCTTTTTAATTTTATTAGTACATTTTATTTTTTAGATGCCACATATAAGTGGTATCTAGAAAAGGAAATGGCAACCCACTCCAGTATTCTTGCCTGAAGAATCCCATGGACAGAAGAGTCGAGAGCTACAGTCCATGGGGTAGCACAGAGTCGGAAATGACTGAAGTGACTTAGCATATATGCCCACATAAGTGATATCATATAGTGTTAGGCTTTATAGTATGTCTGACCTGTTTGACTTGGCACGATGCCCTCCAAGTCTGCCCATGTTCCTGCAAATGCAAAATGTCATTCGTTTTTATGACTGAGTATTATTCCATTGCATGCATGTGTATATACATATATTTTATTTGGGATGGACACTTAGGCTGCTTCCATACCTTGGCGATTATAATGCCTCTATGAACACTGGGGTGTTTATACAATTTTGGATTGGTGCTTTTGCTTTTTTTTTCCCAGATATATATACCCAGGAGTGGATTGCTGGGTCATATCCTAGCTATGTTTTTGCTTCTTGAGAAATGTGTATACTATTTTTGACAATGGCTGCACCAATTTACACTCCTACAATACTGTAGGAGGGTTCCCTTTTCTCCAAATTCTCACCAACACTTGTTATTTGTATTCTTTTTGATGACAGCCATTTTGATAAATATGAGGTGATATGTCATTGTGGTTTTGGTTTGCATGCTTAAATTTTATTGTCATTTATTTTTAGAGAAGTTGATTGTGATATTTTAGCTCTTCAGAAAATATTTATAATAACATGTCATAGAGTAGGAGCTCAGATAATTGCTAAAAGAATGGATAAAACCTATAAGATGTAAAGGTCTTCACTGTAGATGAATTAAATATAACTGCTGAATATGGAAACTCAGCATAGATTTTTCTTGAAACTCCACTGATGATTTTAAGATGTAGTTGTAAGGTCTTTGATGGGAATCAGAACATCTCATCCTGTCGCAGGCAAAACACTGGATTTAGTTTAAAATCCTTGATCAGTAGGACTCAGTTATCTCATTCATAGCAGAGTAGGGGGCCATTTGAAGGTCTCCAAAGCCTAGTACCTTGACAGCATATTAAAAAGCAGAGACATTACTTGGCCAACAAAGGTCTGTCTAGTCAAAGCTATGGTTTTTCCAGTAGTCATGTATGGATGTGAGAGTTGGACTATGAAGAAAGCTGAGTGCTAAAGAATTGATGCTTTTGAGCTGTGGTGTTGGAGAAGACTCTTGAGAGTTCCTTGAACTTCAAGGAGATCCAACCAGTCCATTCTAAAAGATATCAGTCCTGAATATTCATTGGAAAGACTGATGCTGAAGCTGAAACTCCAATATTTGGCCACCTGATGTGAAGAACTGACTCATCTGAAAGACCCTGATGCTGGAAAAGATTGAAGGCAGGAGGAGAAGGGACAACAGAAGATGAGATGGTTGGATGGCATCACTGACTTGATGGACATGAGTTTGAGTAAGCTCTGGGAGTTGGTGATAGACAAGGAAGCCTAGTGTGCTGCAGTCCATGGGGATGAAAGAGACAGACATGACTGAACAACTGAACTGAACTGCACAGAAAGCCTAGTACATTCCTAGCACTTAGCAATTCAAAGGAAGTGGACTCTATCCGCAGTCTAAAATTCTTCACCTGTATGGCTTTATACCAAATTATTGTTATCCATTCAAAAACTCCTTCCAAACTGACAAACTACCCTGCCCATGCTGCTTCAGAAAATATTCAGCCTACATTCTTTTGCCAGTGGGTTCAAATCAAACAGTTTTTTAAAGATAATTTTTGGCCCTGGACTGAGAGAACCCTGTGAAGACCTTGATACAACACTATCTCAGTTCTTGCCCTGTAGATAGAGGGCTCACTTAGAGGTATATCCTTTGCTGTATTAGTTTCTTTTCATGCTGTTCATGGGGTTCTCAAGGAAAGAATCTTGAAGTGGTTTGCTATCCCTTTCTCCAGTCAATTCTAAAGGAAATCCAACGAAGTTTGAGTAAGCTCCAGGAGTTGGTTATGGACAGGGAGGCCTGGTGTACTGCTGTCCATGGGTTTGCAAAGAGTTGGACATGACTGAGTGACTGAACTGAACTGTATTAGTGTATTTTGTTGGATTTTTCTTTCTGATATTTTATCTAGAGTAAAGCCTTATGCAAAATAATAGCAAAAGATATAAGGACAAAGACTTTGATGATACATAGGAGGTTCACAAAGGACAATGCAGAGAACTGCCCTTGTTTAGGAAGTTGTGGAGAGCCACTGATATTTCTGCAATAAAATCATTATTTTAAATGAAATATTTGTTGAGTTTATGAATGAATGCATAATAAGTACGTAAGAGAGATGCAGCTATTTTGGTTGGTTAAAGAAGGTTAAGATGACTATTATCTTGTCTATATAACCCGAATGGGAAGAGTTAGCTGTGAGAAGTTATAAAAGACATAAAAAGACAGAATGATAAGAGACAAGCAGACACCTAATAGAAATTTGTTGTTCAATTTCTTAGTCCTGTCCAAGTCTTTGTGACCCCACAGACTGCAGTTCACCAGGCTCCCCTGTCCTTTAATATCTCTTGGAGTTTGCTCAAATTCATGTGCCTTGAGTTGGTTATGTTATTTAACCATCTTATCCTCCGCCACCTCCTCCTTTTGCCTTCAGTCTTCCCCAGCACCAGGGTTGTTTTCAGTGAGTCGGCTCTTCTCATCAAGTAGCCAGATTATTGGAGCTTCAGCTTCAGCATCGGTCCTTCTAATGAATATTCACAGTTGATTTCCTTTAGGACTGGTTAGATCTATTTTCAGTCCAAGAGACTCTGAAGAGTCTTCTCCAGCACAATTCGAAAGCATCAATTCTTCGGCACTGAGCCTTCTTTTTGGTCCAAATCTCACATCCATACAAGACTATTGGAAAAACCCGAGCTTTGACTATGCAGACTTTTGTCGGCAAAGGGATGTCTCTGCTTTTAATACTCCATCTGGGTTTGTCATAGTTTTCCTTCCAAGGAGCAAGTGTCTTTTAATTTCATGGCTGCTGTCACCATCCACAGTGATTTTGGAGCCCAAGAAAATAAAATTTGCAACTGCTTCTACTTTTTTCCTTCTCTTTGTCATTAAATGATGGGACCAGATGCCACAATCTGAGTTTTTATAATGTTGTGTTTCAAGCCAACTTTTTCACTCTCTTCTTTTACCTTCGTCAAGAGGCTCTTAAGTTCTCTTCACTTTCTGCCTAGAGTGGTATTATCTGCATATATGAGGTTGTTGATATTTCTCCTGGCAATCTTGATTCCAGATTTTGATTCATCCAGGCTGACATTTCACATGATGTACTCTGCATAAAAGTTAAGTAAGCAGGATGACAATATACAACCTTGATGCCCTCTTTTCCCAATTTTTAACCAGTTGGTTGTTCCATGTCTGATTCTAACAGTTGCTTCTTTACCTGCAAGCAGGTTTCTCAGAAGATGGGAAAGGTGGTCTGGTATTCCCATCTCTTTAAGAAATTTTCACAGTTCACTGTGATCCACACAGTCAAATGCTTTAGTGTAGTCAATGAAGCAGAAGTATATGTTTTTCTGGAATTCACTTGCTTTTTTCTATGATCAATGGATGTTGGCAATTTTATCTCTGGTTCCTCTGCCTTTTCTAAACCTAGGTTGTAAATCTCTAAGTTCTTGGTTCACATACTGCTGAAACCTAACTTGAAGGATTTTGAACATAATTTTTCTAGCATGTGAAATGAGTGCAATATTATGGTAGTTTGAACATCCTTTGGTATTGCCTTTCTTTGGGATTGGAATTAAAACTGACATTTTCTAATACTGTCACTGCTGAGTTTTCCAAATTTCCTAACATATTGAGTACAACACTTTAACAGCGTCATCTTTTAAGATTTGAAATAGCTCAGTTGGAATTCTATCACCTCCGATACCTTTTCTTCATATAAATGCTTCCTAAAGGCCCACTTGACTTCACATTCCAAAATGTCTTACTCTAGGTGAGTACCACACCATCATGGTTATCTGGATCACTAAAACATTTTTGTATAGTTCTTCTGTGTATTCTTGCCATTGTTTTTTTATCTCTTTGCTTCTGTTATGTCCTTACCATGTCTGTCTCTCATCATGCCCATCTTTGTATGAAAAATTCCCTTGATATCTCCAATTTTCTTGAAAAAATCTCTATTCTTTCCCATTCTCCCCACCGCCTCGCCCCATTTCTTCACATTTTGAATAAATTCCCACTTGTTGCTGATATGCTGGTTTGAAGATCAAATTTTCAATAGCATTCTTAAGACTTGGGACTTGGAGTTAGAATATGTTGTTCTCATTTCGGTCTGTCACTTATTGACTGTGATAGTTCTAGTCAATCTATTTTGTATCCTAGGACATAGCTAAAAATACTATAATGCAGTATATAAACTATGTTTACATGGGATGTTTTAGAATGCAGTCTGATCCAGCTAATCTGGAATGGGGACTGAATTTCTGCATTTTGTGAGCAGCATGTTTCCAATGATACCCATACAGCTGGCCCATGAACCAGACTTTGATTATCAAATTCCTAGGCCATTGTTTCTCCCATACATCACATGTTTATTATTACAATAAAGTATGTAAATTTGAAAAGACTGCAAATTGTGAAACAAAATATAAATGTAGGATGATGGTAATAGATTGATAGAAGAAATAGAAAAGACAACTCTGCATTTTGAGCTAACTAGGAGAACATTGGCAAATTTATAGACATGGAAAAGTCAAGAAAGTAACTTGCTTTAAAAATGTTGATTTAGGGAGAAAGCAGCAGGCAGTTGAAAACATAAGATAGAAATAAGCTTGAGAAAATTTTGTCTTCACATACCAATTTAGGATTTGTATACATATGATTGAATGTTATTTTTGAATATGTGGATGTGGCAGAAAGAAAAGAAATTCAGTTCAGAATCTGGAAAGATATAACATTAGGAAGAGATGAGAAGAAAGAGAGGTATCATTAAAAGAGATAATACTTCAACAATTTGTCATAGAGAAATCATTTTTCCAACCCTGAGCTGTAGTAACAGATTTTACATCCTGGTGATTGAGGATAACAATTGGTTGGGTTTTTTAGGCATTCCCCTACTTGGTTATTATGGAAACATCCCATTTATGTATGGAGTTTATAAGCAGCTGTTCCATGAATGATGGGAAAATACACACCCAAGATGTAAATAGTGTGCTGGACCAAATCACAGGCATTGAGAAAATATAGCAATTGAGGGAAATCATGAATTTTATAAAAGATAAGAGGAAGAAGATGTGAGGAATTCTGCAACTGGATATCCATAAAAAATGTGTTGATTCCTTGCATTGTCAATAAGTTCACTGTGGATCAGATCATGAACTCCTTACTGCCAAATACAGATTGAAATTGAAGAAAGTGGAGAGAACCACTAGAACATTCAGATATGACCTAAATCAAATCCCTTATGATTATACAGTGGAAGTGAAAAATAGATTTAGGGAACTAGATCTGATAGACAGAGTGCCTGATGAACCATTAATGGAGGTTTGTGATATTGTACAGGAAAGAGGAATCAAGACCATCCCCAAGAAAAAGAAATGCAAAAAGCAAAATGGCTGTCTGAGGAGGCCTTACAAATAGCTGTGAAAAGAGAGGAAGTGAAAAACAAAAGAGAAAAGGAAAGATATACCCATTTGAATGCAGAGTTCCAAAGAATAGCAAGGAGAGATAAGAAAGGCTTCCTAAGTGATCAATGTAAAGAAATAGAGGAAAACAATAGAATGGGAAAGACTAGAGATCTCTTCAAGAAAATTAGAGATATCAAGGGAATATTTCATGCAAAGATGGGCTCAATAAAAGACAGAAATTGTAGGGACCTAACAAAAGCAGAAGGTGTTAAGAAGAGGTGGCAAAAATATACAGAAGAACTGTACAAAAAGATCTTTATGATCCAGATAATCACGATGGTGTGATCACTCACCTAGAGCCAAACATTCTGGAATGTGAAGTCAACTGGGCCTTAGGAAGCATCACTACAAACAAAGCTAGTGGAGGTGATGGAATTCCAGTTCAGCAATTTCAAATCCTGAAAGATGATGCTGTGAAAGTGCTGCACTCAGTTTGCCAGCAAATTTGGAAAACTCAGCAGTGGCCACAGGACTGGAAAAGATCAGTTTTCATTCTAATCCCAAAGAAAGGTAATGCCAAAGAATGCTCAGACTACCGCACAATTGCACTCATCTCACACACTAGTAAAGTGATGCTTAAAATTCTCCAGGCCAGGCTTCAGCACATGAACCATGAACTTTCAGATGTTCAAGGTGGTTTTAAAAAGGCAGAGGAACCAGAGATCAAATTGCTAACATCCACTGGATCATCCAAAAAGCAAGAGAATTCCAGAAAAAAAAAGCATCTATTTCTGCTTTATTGACTATGCCAAAGCTTTTGACTGTGTGGATCACAATAAACTGTGGAAAACTCTGAAAGAGATGGGAATCCCAGACCACCTGGTCTGCCTCTTGAGAAACCTATATGCAGGTCAGGAAGCAACAGTTAGAACTGGACATGGAACAGCAGACTGGTTCCAAATAGAAAAAGGGGTATGTCAAGGCTGTATATTGTTACCCTGCTTATTTAACTTCTATGCAGAGTACATCATGAGAAATGCTGGGCTGGAAGAAGCACAGGGTGAAATCAAGATTGCCAGGAGGAATATCAATAACCTCAGATATGCAGATGATACCACCTTTATGGCAGAGAGTGAAGAACTAATGAGCCTCTGGATGAAAGTGAAAGAGGAGAGTAAAACAATTGGCTTAAAGCTCAACGTTCAGAAAACCAAGATCATGCCTCCGGTGCCATCACTTCTTGCCAAATAGATGGGGAAACAGTGGCTTACTATTTTTCTGGGCTCCAAAATCACTGCAGATGGTGATTGCAGCCATGAAATTAATAGATGCTTACTCCTTGGAGGGAAAGTTATGACCAATCTAGACAGCATATTAAAAAGCAGAGACATTACTTTGCCAACAAAAGGTCCATCTAGTCAAGGCTATAGTTTTTCCAGTGGTCATGTATGGATGTGAGATTTGGACTATAAAGAAAGCTAAGCACTGAAGAACTGATACCTTTGAACTGTGGTGTTGAAGACTCTTGAGAGTCCCTTGAACTGCAAAGAGATCCAACTAGTCCATCCTAAAGGAGATCAGTCCTGGCTGTTCATTGGAAGGACTGATGCTGAAGCTGAAACTCCAATACTTTGGCCACCTGATGCGAAACCTGACTCACTGGAAAAGACCCTGATGCTGGGAAAGATTGAGGGCAGGAGGAGAAGGGGATGACAGAGGATTAGATGGTTGGATGGCATCACTAACTCGACGAACATGGGTTTGGGTGGACTCTGGGAATTGGTGATGGACAGGGAGGCCTGGCTTGCTGTGGTTCATGGGGATGCAAAGAGTCGGACACGACTGAGCGACTAAACTGAACTGGACTGAACTGTCAATAATTCAGATGTTTGAATACACTTGAAGCGCAAGTAAAAATTACTGTCCAGTAGTTTGTGGAGAGTTATAGCCTTTCACAGAGATAGTTGATCTATTGAATAGAATAATGAGTGAATTTGCTGACTGCAAATAATGGTGTAATTTTAAAAGAAAAGTGCATTTGGGCTAAGACAGTAGTGCAGTTGAAGAGGTCATGATAATGTTCTTAAGGATGCTTCCAAATAATGACCTTGAATGCTGAGAAAGGTTAAAAATTTTTTCTTTCTTTTTTTTTTGTGCTTTCTGTAAATCACTAGCTCTTTTACTTTTTGGGTACTTTTATTTTCCCTCTTAAGTTTTAAAGTACTCAGTGTTAAAATCTGGACATTTTGAAGTTTGATTTGCAATCATCTAAACTCCAAATCAACAAATGTCTCTTTCTAACATTGATTTACTCTCAGAGGGTCATTCATAAGCATATTTATTATAGACACACTCCTCGAATATTCAATAATATATCAATCACTGAGCTGTTTATGTTAAGAGACACAATTGAAATAGAACAATATAATTCAATAAAATTGCTGGTCTTTTTATTCATCTAAACCCTAGTTGCTCAGTCACTGTAAACAGACCCATTGAAAACAATTCACTTTCCGTTGTTTTGTGATTGATCTTCTCAAACACATGATTATTCTTAATTCAGACAAAATATTTCATTTCTTTAAGTACATGGAAAAGAATTAGAGCCAGCTGAATGTAATAAGGGATGAGGAAGGAAGACGCTCAATAAAAGGAAATCAAACCTGTTTACAAGTCTGAGATCTAAACACTTGTGAGGTTTGTGGTTTTGGAAACTATATTCATATGTTAGACGAGAAAATAATGAAGGCTGGCTAAACATGGGTTTAAAATGGCCTCAGTCAAATTCTTATTTCTCCTTGCACCCTAAATACAGCTTTTAAATCAAGAGCTCCACTTAATTTCAAAGAAATCCTATTCAGGCAAAATACACTAATGTATATTGGAGGGAAAGAGAAATTTATTTTTTCTCCATAAAGGATCAAAACGCATCTACTATTCAGAAGACAGAAGTTAGCATATGGAAGTATTCATAAAAACAATTAAGATATATAGTGATCATGAGATACACCAAATTATTGTCTCATTTGAGTGGTAACTCTTGGTTTCCTAAACCTGTTTTTTGTTTCCAGTTCTCCTACTTTGAATATATGATACTGAAAATATGCTAAACATGGTCCTTGGGCAAATTAGAAACAGAGATTGGTAAAACATCAGGAATTGTTTTTTTTTTAAATTTCAATTTCAAGTGTTGTGTTTATTTAGAAGATAAATTTAATATAAATGCATTCTGGTATCATAAGGATGACCATCTGCTAACTAATGACTGTCCTGGAGTTTCAGTGCCCTTAGGCATATGTATTCATTTATTTACATTTTAAAACCTGATAACTGTTTTTTTCTTTTAATGAGAATAATCAGGTACAAACTATTATTTTCTGTGTATGCAGTATATATCCTGTTGTATACTTCATACTGTCTACGCATGTTGGATCAAGTAACATCAAGTGATGGGTTACCAAAAAGATACTGACTGCAAGAGCTTTTTAATTTGTGGGCTTTGAAATTCTGATGACTGGAAGAAAAAAAAAAAGGAAAGGCTGAAGGGAACTGGCATTTTAATTCCATGTGGCTGAGCTTTTAGTTGCATTCAGACACATCTATTTTTATTTCTTCAAGCTGGGCCCATTTCCAAGTAGGAAGCTGTGGAATTATTGCATTCAATCCCACATTTAGTGCAATCCCCTATAACACTAAGGTTAGGTCAGGCTTTTCCCTGTCCCCTGCTTTAAACCTACAAATAGATCAGATTTCATGATAAGGAACAAGCAAAAAGGACAAAAGATTCTAAGTGAAACATTGAACCAGCTTGACTTGAATTAAAATTGAATCAACTGCATAATCTAATGTTCACAGAGTGCTTTGGCCTCAGATCCTGGTTGGTTTCACCCCATAGCATTTAAGTTATTCTTTCTTTGCTTCTTCACTTTTTTTTTCCATTGCCCTGCTGTGTGCTGATACATATAAAAGGATAGCTCTTTGTGTTTTATGCAATGGAAAAATTGCTGTTGAAGTCTTAGCCTTGAAAGGCACTGACTGTATCTAAAAACAGAAAAAGAAATCTTTTGCCCCGCCTCCCATTGGTTGTTTGGAAACAGCTGTTGGACGCCAAGTTTGTACTTCACCCTTATCAGCCCATTTGCTGAGATCAGAATGTGCCTGAATAACTCTAAAGGTTAAAATATGTTGACTGGGTTTTCTGCTGCTACCATTCCAGAAAGCCAGCTCATACCACCTGTCAACAGCAGCCAGGCTCTGCCTTTCTCATGGTCATGACATGTACTGGAAATATTCCTTGTTTCTTTCTTTTTTTTTTTAAGTTCTGTATATGTTTTATTTATTTATTTTTATCATTATTTTTAATACTTTATTCTATGTTACAATACTGTAATGGTTTTGCCGTACATTGACATGAATCAGCCACAGGTATACACGATCTCCCAATGCTGAAGCCCCTCCCACCTCCTACCCCATATCATCTCTCTGGATCATCCCATGCACCAGCCCCAAGCATCCTGTATCCTGTACTGGACATAGACTGGCGCTTTGTTTCTTATATGATAGTATACAAGTTTCAATGCCATTCTCCCAAATCATCCCACCCTCTCCCTCTCCCTCAGAGTCCAAAAGTCCGTTCTGTACCTCTGTGTCTCTTTTGTTGTCTCACATATAGGGTCATCATTATTATCTTTCTAAATTCCATATATATGTGTCAGTATACTGTATTGGTGTTTTTCTTTCTGGCTTACTTCACTCTGTATAATCGGCTCCAGTTTCATCCATCTCATTAGAACTGATTCAAATTTATTCTTTTTAAGGGCTGAGTAATACTCCATTGTGTATATGGACCACAGCTTTCTTATCCATTCATCTGCTGATGGACATCTCGGTTGCTTCCATGTCCTGGCTATTATAAACAGTGCTGCAATGAACATTGGGGTACATGTGTCTCTTTCAATTCTGGTTTCCTCGGTGTGTATGCCCAGCAGTGGGATTGCTGGGTCATAAGGCAGTTCTATTTGCAATTTTTTAAGGAATCTCCACACTGTTTTCCATAATGGCTGTACTAGTTTGCATTCCCACCAACAGTGTAAGAGGGTTCCCTTTTCTCCACATCCTCTCCAGCATTTATTGCTTGTAGACTTTTGGATCGCAGCCATTGTTTCTTGATGAGTCTGGCTAATGGTTTGTCAATTTTATTTATCCTTTCAAAGAACCAGCTTTTTGCTTTGTTGATTTTTGCTATGGTCTCTTTTGTTTCTTTTGCATTTATTTGTTCCCTAATTTTTAAGATTTCTTTCCTTCTACTAACTCTGGGGTTCTCTATTTCTTCCTTTTCTAGTTGCTTTAGGTGTAGAGTTAGGTTATTTATTTGGCTTTTTTCTTGTTTCTTGAGGTATGCCTGTATTGCTATGACCTTTCCTCTTAGCACTGCTTTTATAGTGTCCCACAGGTTCTGTGTAGTTGTGTTTTCATTTTCATTCGTTTCGATGCATATTTTGATTTCTTTTTGATTTCTTCTGTGATTTGTTGATTATTCAGAAGGGTGTTGTTCAGCCTCCAAATGTTGGAATTTTTAATAGTTTTTCTCCTGTAATTGAGATCTAACCTTAGTGCATTATGGTCAGAGAAGATGCTTGGAATAATTTTGATTTTTTTGAATTTATCAAGGTTAGATTTATGGCCCAGGATGTGATCTATCCTGGGAAAGGTTCTGTGTGCATTTGGGAAAAAGGTGAAATTTATTGTTTTGGGGTGAAATGTCCTATAGATATCAATTAGGTCTAACTGATCTATTGTATCATTTAAAGTTTGCATTTCTTTGTTAATTTTCTGTTTAGTTGATCTGTCCATAGGTGTGAGTGGGGTATTAAAGTCTCCCACTATTATTGTGTTATTATTAATTTCTCCTTTCATGCTTGTTAGCATTTGTCTTATATATTGCGGTGCTCCTATGTTGGGTGCATATATATTTATAATTGTTATATCTTCTTCTTGGATTGATCCTTTAATCAATATGTAGTGGCCTTCTTTGTCCCTTTTAACAGCCTTTGTTTTAAAGTCTATTTTATCGGATATGAGTATTGCTACTCCTGCTTTCTTTTGGTCTCTGTTTGAATATCTTTTTCCAGCCCTTCACTTTCGGTCTGTATGTGTCCGTTGTTTTGAGGTGGGTCTCTTGTAGACAGCATATATAGGGATCTTGTTTTTGTATCCATTCAGCCAGTCTCTGCCTTTTGGTTGGGGCATTCAACCCATTTACATTTAAGGTAATTATTGATAAGTATGCTCCTGTTGCCATTTACTTTATTGTTTTGGGTTCGGGTTTATACGCCCTTTTCGTGTTTCCTGTCTAAAGTCTATCCTTTAGCATTTGTTGGAGAGCTGGTTTGGTGGTGCTGAATTCTCTCAGCTTTTGCTTGTCTGTAAAGCTTTTGATTTCTCCTTCATATTTGAATCAGATCCTTGCTGGGTACAATAGTCTTGGCAGTAGGTTATTATCTTTCATCACTTTAAGTATGTCTTGCCATTCCCTCCTGGCCTGAAGAGTTTCTATTGAGAGATCTGCAGTTATTCTTATGGGGATTCCCTTGTGTGTTATTTGTTGTTTTTCCCTTGCTGCTTTTAATATTTGTTCTTTGTGTTTGGTCTTTGTTAATTTGATTAATATATGTCTTGGGGTGTTTCGCTTTAGATTTATCCTGTTTGGTACTCTCTGGGTTTCTTGGACTTGGGTGATTATTTCCTTCCCCATTTTAGGGAAGTTTTCAACCATTATCTCTTCAAGTATTTTCTCATGGTCTTTCTTTTTGTCTTCTTTTTCTGGGACTCCTATAATTTGAATGTTGGAACGTTTCATACTGTCCTGGAGGTCTCTGAGGTTGTCCTCATTTCTTTTAATTTGTTTTTCTTTTTTCCTCTCTGATTCATTTATTTCTACCATTCTATCTTCTATTTCACTAGTCCTATCTTCTGCCTCCGTTATTCTACTATTTGTTGCCTCCAGAGTGTTTCTGATCTCATTTATTGCATTATTCATTATATGTTGACTTTTTTTATTTCTTCTAGGTCTTTGTTAAACCTTTCTTGCATCTTCTCAGTCCTTGACTCCAGGCTATTTGTCTGTGATTCCATTTTGATTTCAAGATTTTGGATCATTTTCACTATCAATAATCGGAATTCTTTCTCAAGTAGATTCCCTATCTCTTCCTCTTTTGTTTGCTTTGGTGGGCATATCTCCTGTTCCTTTACCTGCTGGGTATTCCTCTGTCTCTTCATCTTGGTTATATTGCTACATTTGGGGTGGCCTTTCTATATTCTGGGAATTTGTGGAGTTCTCTTTATTATTGAGCTTCCTCACTGTGTGTGGGGTTGTATCAGTGGCTTGTCAAGGTTTCTTGATTAGGGAGGCTTGTGTTGGAGTTCTGGTGGGTGGAGCTGGCTTTCTTCTCTCTGGAGTGCTGTGAAGTGTCTAGTAATGGGTTATGAGACGTCAATGGTTTTGGAGTATTTTTAGCTGCCTGTATATTGAAGCTCAGGGGCGTGTTCTTGTGTTGCTGGAGAATTTGCGTGGTATGCCTTGCTCTGGAACTTGTGGCCTTGGGTGGTGCTCAATTTAAGTGTAGGTATAAAGGCGTTTGATGAGCTCCTATTGGATAATGTTCCCTGTATTCAGGAATTCTCTGATGATCTCAGGATTTGGACTTAAGCCTCCTGATTCTGGTTTTCAGAATTATTTTTACAATAGCCTCATGACTTCTCCATCTATACAGCACTGATGTTAAAACATCTAGGTTAAAGATGATAGATTTCTCCACCTTGAGGGTCACCCCTAGAGGATCACTGAGTTACTTGGAGGAGAGAAGAGGGAGGGGGTAGTTAGAGGTGACTGGAATGGGATGAGGTGGAATCAAAAGAGGAGAGAGCAAGCTAGCCCGTAACCACTTTCTTGTGTGCACTCCACAGTCTGGACCTCTCAGAGGTGGTCTCAGAGTTATACAGGGAAGAGGAGAGGGAGGAAGTAGACAGAGGTGACCAGGGGGATAAAAGAGGGAGGTGAAAAGGAGGGATACAGATCCGGCCAGTAACCAGTTCCCTGAGTGTTCTCCACCTTCTGGAACACACAGAGATTCACAGAGTTGGGTAGAGAAGAGGAGGGGGAGGGGGAGGAGACAGAGGCCACCTGGTGAAGAAAAAGAGAGTCCAAAGGAGGAGAGAGTGGTCAAGCCAGTAATCTTGCACTCATGTAAAATTGGGTACTGAAGATTAGGTTTTTAAATGTACAAAATTGGCAATAAATAACAAAATGCAAAGATTAAAAATCTGGAGTAGAGAGTGGATTTTCAAAAATAAAATATTAAAGAAAAGAAGAAGGAGAAAAAAAAGCCACCAGAATTATTAAAAGACAACAACCTCCACCACAAAAAGACTATATACGGCGTTTGCTTTAAAAATAGGGGTTTGGTTTTTTTATGAAAAGTAATAATAGGTTATAAAAATAATAAATAGAAATATAGAAGACTTAAAAATTTAAGAAAGTTAAAAAAAGAAGACAAAAAGAAAAGAAGAAAAAAATTTTAAAAATTATTAAAAAAAAAATCACGCTTCCACATCAACCCCCCTCCACCCCAATTGATCATAAAAGTAGTAAAAGTATATCTGGCCCTTTCTCTGGTGTTATGGGCTGTGTGGGGTCACTACCAAGGCAGTTCCCTCTGTTTGACTTCCTCTGTTTGCTGGTCTCTTCCGTGATTGATTTTTGTCTTGACACAGGGAGGGCAGTGATGGACTCTACGCTGGGCTTGCCCCTGCTCGTGGCGCATACCGCTCAGACTCTATGTTGCTTTGCCGGATTACCATCTGAGGCCTGCCCTAGGCTTCATGCACCTCCCCCGTCTAAGCCCCTCGGGGCTCGGAGCTCAGGAAGCCCTCTGAGGTGCAGATTTGGTTGGGCCTGCGCTTTGTGCCCTTCCCAGGTCTGAGTAGCTAGGGAGTTTGGCGAGCGCAATTGCTGCGATTTCTGGCCTTTCCGTGTTGCTCAATTTTCTGGGAGTACCGCTGGGGCTCCTTCTCAGGCAGATGATGACTGTCCAGAGCCCCCCAGAAGTCTTAGTTAGCAAAGAAATCTGCTTGCAATTTGGTAGGTAATGTCTCTCTTGAGCTGCGATTGCCCCCTTCCAGCACTTAAGGCTCTGGCTGCCTGTCACCGGAGGCGGATGGTCTGCAGCCTGCTAGGAAATATTCCTTGTTTCTATACATCTTTTGTTTTGTATTGGGATATAGTTGATTAACACTATTGTGATAGTTTTAGGTGAGCAGCAAAGGGACTCAGTCATATATATATGTGTATCCATTCTCCCCCAACTCCCCTTGCAATGAGGCTGCCGCATAACACTGAGCAGAGTTCCATGTGCTATACAGTAGGCCCTTGTTGGTTATCCATTTTAAAAATAGCAGTATGTACATGTCCATCCTAACCTCCCTAACTATTCTTTCCCTCCGGCAACCAGACATTTGTCCTCTGAGTCTGTAAAAATAAGAATTTTAAATATTACAATACCATGTTCCAGAATCTCATGTTAATGATACAGTCTTTTTAGCTTAAAAACATGGTCTAAAAGATGCTAATTAGTAATCTTGCAGTTTTCAGTGTGCTCACGTTTATCTCCAAATAATGTACTGTGTTTTGTCAGTTATTTATCTAGTTATTTATATATTTATGTGATGCCTATTTCTGGAATATTCAGGGACTTTGACAAGTGTGCTGTGTTAGCAGAAAATAATATTTGAGAGAGGAGCAGTAGTCTTTTTCACTTGATTACATCAATACAGCAACTATAGTAGTTGTTCTATGATTTTTTGAACAGCCATTAGAAGGAAAGAGAAAGAAATAGATCAGCTAATCACCCAAGAAACTGAGTTATAGACACTGAATATCCACTCTGTGTGATTTCTTTCCAAGCTATCATGGGAGACATAGAACTGTTATACAAAAGGTAAAATATGGAATTCAGGAGAAATGCAAATTTGAATTGGAGAAGGAAATGGCAGTCCACTCCAGTATTACTGCCTGAAAAATCCCATGGACAGAGGAGCCTGATAGGCTACAGTCCATGGGGTTGCAAAGAGTCAGACATGACTGAGCAATCCTCTCTACATTTGAAAAGGCTTATTTTTATCTTTCTTTGCTCATATAGTTCCTCCTCTAAACTCAGAGCTTCCGTTTGCCTCAAAAGAGTATTATTTGGGCAAAAAACAGTGAACTATATGGAGATCATTATTGAACAAAATATTTATCATCAAATTTATCATCAGATTTCAATTATACTGAAAACCAATTATATATTACACCTAGTGGTTGTAAAACAGACCAAATTATATTCTTATATTGAGAAATACATCTTAATTTCCCATATCTGCTTTCTTTTTCTAGCTTATTTTCTTGGTATAAATAATATTAAAAATGTGCTAAGTTAGTGAACTAGGATCAAGATATCCATATAACTGTATTTCAACGAAAGATATCTCAATAGGGCATAACTGGAACATTTATTAATTATCAAGCTCTACAGTATTTTGATGTAAGGAATATTTCATGAATATTTTGTTTCTTGGAAAATATTGCCAATAGTTCTTTTTCACCATATAGTTATCTGAGGAGGTGGTAATAATCAATGAACTGTGCACCAAGTTCATCAGAAAATGGCTGCCAAGAACTGTCAAGTGGTATCCTCGATCCCTTGGGAAAAAGCAGGTCTCCTTTTGCAGAAACTGGCAAAGATTTATATAGGAAGAAGGACTGAGAATTGTCCTTCCTTCCCAACTTCCACCTGAAGTCTGCTTTCTCATTGTAGATACAGTTTTTATCTTCTTAAATTCTATCCCATTTTCATAAAAGATTTTATGTAACTCTGAGGGATTTTCTATCCATAATGCTTGCTTCCATTCAAGTTTCCTTAAAAATATTTTGTGTGTTCTGATAGCTCTTTCTCCAATGTTATCAGAATGAGTTCTTTCTGAAGTTTTGTACATTCAGATATTGTATCCAGTTAAATATTAAAAGTTTTAGGATCTTCACTGTATAGTTCCAACATTGATATAGAATCATATTTTTATTAAATCAATATTTTTATTAAAGTTTGACTTTTTATTAAAACTTTTCTTACCCAGAATTAAAATAAAGTATAATAGATAAGGCCACACACTGTATATTGCACATATATACATGTGTGCCTATTTTAGGAGAAAGGTATATTGAGAAGAACAATCTAAAAGTACCTGATGTTTAGGACTGTGGTAAAGGAAAAAACATGCTGTCATGTACAAAAGTCCTACAAATATAAAAATAATAATATTTGACTATGTGAATTATGACTAAAAATAGATTGCTTATATTGTTTTTTTTTTTTCTGAACACAATATGAAAAAAGGAAGTTTAAAAATATAATTGGTTGAGACTGGCAGTGTGTACTTTGTACTCAAAGAAATTTTGCAACTCTGTGCTCTTAAGTAGATCAATTAGCTTCTCTAATTGCAATTTTCTCTTCTGTAAAGCCAGGGGATGGGATTATGTATATCTCAGATTTCTCCAGGTTTTAGTATTGAATGGACTCCTTTTATGGAACAACACATCTTAGAATTTATCAACTTAAAGCTACGTATTTGTGTAAAGGTTACTTCTACAATGATTTGACATCATTGGTTTTTTTATGCTTACTTAGCATTCAGAGAGGAACAGAAGACAAAGGAGACAATAGGCTGGAATCAGTTATAATTCCTGAAGCTCAAGGAGCTAAAGCATATTTACAGTTATAAGCAATACACTTTTTGAGGAAGATTTGAGAGAAAGGAAAGTTCACTGTAAATTTTAGTGCCTATTTGTGTTCAGTATATTTTGAATGATAGTTATTTACTTCTCACAACAACTCTGAAGTAGGTATTGATATCCAATTTATATTGTTTGTAAACTGTGGCTCAGTGGAGCTCAAGAGCCACAGAGTTAGGAAGTAACACAGCTGGAGTACTTATGTTCGAGTGACTCCAAAACCCTTACATGCTCTTACCAGATCACAATGTGACTTTTGTTCATGAGGGTGGAGGAGCAACAGAGAACTGTGTATGGGAGAACTGAATAGCAGTACAATAAAGAGCTTTATATCAGGGCTCCCATATAGTTCCAAGATCAATACATTTTATTAACCTTTGAATTTTTATTAAAACAGTTCTTACCCAGAAAAAAATTAAAGTAGTTAAGACCATATGTGGTGCTAAGAAAGACTTATGTCTGTTGATTCTGCACTATTAAATGTTACTATAATGTTAATCATAATATTAAAATATTGAATAAATAAATAAGGATCCAAGCTTTGAGCTAAGGCCATCATCATCTTTTTTTTTTTTTAAAACACAGACATGCTTTCATAAGAATGATAGGCACATAAAATTTACCCTCTATGAGAGATTACCTAGGCAATTATTGTTATTTTGTAGGGTTTGTATCTTGCTACAGATCCATGAATGAATATTGAGGGCTTTATGTTCAGACCTATGAAATGAAGGGGAGTGTATGCTTATTCTTTAACAACTAAGAAGGTATCAAATATGCATTATTGGATTGAGGCAATGGAAAGGGTGAAAAGAAAGAGTATATTTTTAAAAGAAGAAAAATGCAATTAAGTTTTTTGTGGGTATAAGAATTTTCAGAATTATTATAAATAGAAGGGCCTATCTCAGCTTGATTACTTCAAAACAGCTTCCTGCAACCTCCCACCAAGTAGATGAGCAATTAGTATAATCACAGCAATAAGTCAAAGACACTTGCTGTTCAAACTTGTGTTGCGATTCTTCCTTTTAGGCGTGGCTCCTGGGCTATTTCAGTTGCATACCCATAGACATGCATGCACATATTTAATAACACTTAATTTGGTAAAAGCAAAATGCCTAGGAATGACTTTTTGTATCAAGGTTAAATAAAGGGCTTTGAACAAGTAAAGCTGTGCTGAAAAGAACAGAGGCCAAGGCAGGGATATTCTTATATTCCAAACAGTCCTGCAGATGGAAGTCCGGCCAACAAAACCATAAAGCATCAAGTCTGACTGTGAGTCAATCTGTCGGTGTAAGTACAAGGTGACTCAGGAAAAGATACACTTTGTTTTTTGACAAATATTCAGAGGCTCTAGAACATTTGTGTGTGTTGGGTATTGATGGCAGGAAAGGATTAAAAGTTATTTTACAAATGGGAGAGTAAACTTTAATCAGTTGATTATCTGATACCAAAATGAAAAATGAGAGTAACCAGTTAAATTGAATTTAAAAGAAATTTTCATAAGCAGATATTAAAACTACTCCATATCTACTTGTCCACTTGAGAGACTGCTATAACATTAGTATATTTTCTGCTACTAAGTTGATTTGGGATAAAAGGAATTGTTTCTGAAAAGAAGCAATGGATTAATAAATTAATTTTTAATAAATAAATTAAACAATATTTTGCAATACTAATCATGCTCTTTTTGCTGTTATTAGAATATGTGATTTTTAAAAGACTTTAAGTTTCATCTAAGTATTCAGTGAATTGTCACTTTATGTTCCCAGGCTATTGGTTGCTTTAGTCATGATAGCCTTGATGTTTCACTAGTTTGGAAGTTCTTATATGTGTGTGTTAGTTGTTGTGCTCAGTCATGTCTGACTCTTTTTATCCCGTGGACTGCAGCCCACCAGGCTCCTCTGTCCATTGAATTCTGAAGCCAAGAATACTTGATTGGGTTGCCATTTCCTTCTCCAGAGGCTCTTCATTCCCAACTCAGGGATCAAACCTGGATCTCCCATGTTCCAGGCAGATTCTTTCCAAATGCTTACCTTTTTTCTCTAACTAAAGAAATTCACAAACTTATGGGAAAATGTCAACATTAACTTTTCATGAAATTCTGCTGAGAGGTTAAATAATGGATAGAGCTAAGGTGTTGAATAAATTCGATCTATTAAAAGGCAAAGAATAAACTCCTTTTGTTATTATTTTTCATTGTGAATCTACATTCTTTTATGGACTAAAGGAATGTGACTTTTTGGTTAAATGATATGTAGGAAAATGTGGAAACACCTCAATCCTTAGTTTGTGTTCTTAGGAAATAGATTTTTATATCCCTAAAAGATTTTTCTTACTGAATACAGGATTTTAAGAAGAGAGATTAATAGTAAAACCGATAAATATCAAGGCATAAAATCAAAATGGTAAAAAGAGAGGACAGAGGAAGATTGGTTTGTAATAGTATAAATTATCCTGAAACAAGATACATGGAAAGATGAGAATAGCAGGAAAAGAGAAGAAACTTTAGAAGCAGAAACTGAAGGTCAAAGGCCAATACCATATAGAAATCTGAATCAGCTTGCCAAGATAATTTCAAACATTAAAATAATCTTTAAAATCACAAAAAAATGATTAATACATATATCTAAATACATAGGGTATCATAGTGTCACACCATGATGATGCAGCTAGCTGAAAGAATGCTATTGTATCAATGAGAATGCATAATCATTTGAAATATAGAAATCCTTGATAAACTTATGAAATTTGACTTACATTTGAAGAATACCTCAGTTTCATGTAATGTGTTATGGGGTGAGATTTATATAAAGTTTATATAAAGTTCTAACCTCTAAGAACACTAGACTGAAACTATACTTGGAAACAGGGTCTTTTAAGAGATAGTTAAGTTATAATGAGGTCATTAGAGTGAACTCTAATCCAATATGACTGATGTCCTTATAAGGAGAGGATATTCGGACACTGACATACACAGAAGGAAGACCATGTGAAGACAAAGGGAAGAAGTGGCCAAGGAGAGAAGCCACAGAAGAAATGAATCCCGCTCCCCCGCCCCCGCCCCCAACAACATCTTGATCTTGGTCTTCTAATCTCCAGAACAGTGAGAAAATACATTTCTGTTGTTCAAGCCATTCAGTTTGTGGTATAGTATTATGATAGCCCTGCTGCTGCTGCTGCTAAGTCGCTTCAGTCGTGTCCAACTCTGTGTGACCCCAGAGACGGCAGCCCACCAGGCTCCCCCGTCCCTGGGATTCTCTAGGCAAGAACACTGGAGTGGGTTGCCATTTCCTTCTCCAATGCATGAAACTGAAAAGTGAAAGTGAAGTCTCTCAGTCATGTCTGACCCTCAGCGACCCCATGGACTGCAGCCCACCAGGCTCCTCCATCCATGGGAGTTTCCAGGCAAGAGTACTGGAGTGGGTTGCCATTGCCTTCTCCCCGAGATAACCAATATACCAGCCAGCATTTTATCCAAAGGATTTCAGAAGAAAGAAATCTCTAGAGCATGAAAAAGAAAGAATCTTCTAGATTTCACCTAGACCAAGTGCTTTGATGCTCATGAAGGTCATGAGGTCCAAATTGGTTTTCCCTTACAAACCACTGTGGAGAGGGCAGATGGGTTTGGTAGGGTGGGGATGGGGAAGACATTGCAGTGAGGCATGCTTTGTAATTGATCACTGATGTCAACCCTAGAAGAGGGTAGTGAGTAGCCACATATAAGTATATGGTGCCCTGGAATTAAGTTGTAAAGTGTTTTTTATTTAAAATGTTTTTCAGGTATGAATCAGATTTCTCATGGGTCATTATTGTGATCACCTTGGACTTAGAGTTATTGAAGTGTTGAATAGTATTTACTTTTGGGGGCTTGAGGCATTGTAGGGGAGACATCCTATAGCTATTACTTCTAGATAAGGTTACTACCTAGATACCATGTCTACTTAAAATAGCATGTCTACTTAAAAGTAAATGTCCATATTTTACAGAATTTAGACCCTAACCTTATAATATATTATGGCAGAAAGTGAAGAGGAACTAAAAGCTTCTTGATGAAAGTGAAAGAGGAGAGTGAAAAAGTTGGCTTAAAGCTCAACATTCAGAAAGCTAAGATCATGGCATCTGGTCCCATCACTTCATGCAAAATAGATGGAGGAACAGTGCAAACAGTGTGAGACATTATTTTTGGGCTCTAAAATCACTGCAGATGGTGATTGCAGCCATGAAATTTAAAGACACTTACTCCTTGGAAGGAAAGTTATGAAAACCCCTAGATAGCATATTAAAAAGCAGAGACATTACTTTGCTGACTAAGGTCCATCTAGGCAAGGCTATGGTTTTTCCTGTGGTCATGTATGGATGTAAGAGTTGGACTATGAAGAAAGCTGAGCAGCGAAGAATTGATGCTTTTGAACTGTGGTGTTAGAGAAGACTCTTGAGGGTCCCTTGGACTGCAAGGAGATCCAACCAGTCCATCCGAAAGGAGATCAGTCCTGGGTGTTCATTGGAAGGACTGATGCTGTGGCTGAAACTCTAATACTTTGGCCACCTCATGCGAAGAGTTGACTCATTGGAAAAGACCCTGCTGCTGAGAGGGATTGGGGCAGGAAGAGAAGGGGACAACAGAGAATGAGATGGCTGGATGACATCACTGACTCGATGGACATGAGTTTGGGTAAACTCTGGGAGTTGGTGATAGACAGGGAGGCCTAGCTTGCTGCAATTTATGGGGGTCGCAAAGAGTTGGATACAACTAAGCAACTGAACTGAACTGAGACCTTATAAAATCAGTTGCTATTTAAAGAACTGCAAAATATGATGAGTATGTGGCTCAGACAGTAAATAATCCATCTGCAATACAGGAAACTGTATTCAATCCTTGGGCTGGGAAGATCCCCTGGAGGAGGGCATGGCAACCCACTCTAGCATTCTTGCCTGGAGAATCCCCCTGAACAGAGGAATCTGGCAGACCTAAGTCCACGGGGATTGCAGAGTCGACATGGCTGAGCGACTAAGCACAGTATTCAGTAATCATATTCTCTGGAGCCTTAGGAAGGGAGAATAGTAAACTTCCCTTGTGGCTCAGGCAATAAAGATCCTGCCTGTAATGTGGGAGACACGGGTTTGATCCCTGGGTTGGGAAGATCTCCTGGAGAAGGGAATGATTATCCACTCTAGTATTCTTATCTGGAGAATTCCATGGACAGAGGAGACTGGTGGGTTACAGACCATGGGCTTGCCAAAGTCTCAGGACAGGACTGAGCAATTAACACTTTCACTTTCACAGTAGTCATCTTATTTGGAGCCCAAGGAAGGGTGAATACTAATACACTTAACTTGTCTATTCTCTCATGTTACCTGTATTCACAGAGGCTATAGAATTCTTCCCCCTTGGCTTTTGGAAATACGATACAAAGACGTAGCATTCTTTTCTTTCTTTCTTTCTTTCTTTTTCATTTTGATGTACTTGAGTGCCTGAAGTTAACGCTGCTAAAATCAAGCCTTACAAGGCTTCAACTCTTTCACTGAGGAAAAGATCTGAATCTGAAAAGATGTTTCCCATTCAGGTCTGCCAGAAAGCTATGCCCTCTCTCTTTCCAAAGGGAACCCAAGGGATCGGAAGCAGTTCTTTTTGCTCTGGGCTCATGGCGACAGCTTTGATGCTGACCAGCAAAGGAAGCTCATCTATCTATTAGGGCAAACTTTTCAGAAGAAGAAGGAAGCTGCATAAATGGATTAAGTACAGACATCATTTTTAAAGGGATGCTTTTTTCAATTAATAACCATGTTCCTCTCTAAGAAAAAACCTTCTTTGCCAATTATTGGCTGATCAATATTCTTAGTATCACCATTCAAATTCCACAATATACAGTGTTATTTTTAACACTGGATATACAACAGGGGACCTATTATTTTGTTGAATATTCTGAAATTAGAAACATAGAGATGATAGAAAAAGCTATTCAGAGATGGATCAACAAATATACCAAGGACAATGTCTCCCTATATTCTCTTCTGCATATTGTTTTTATATTTTCCTCAATTTAATTTTCTTTTTTTCCCCTGAATACTGAACTGAATATGCTTCTTATTTTTAAGTATGAAATTTTCTCTTCTAAGATTATCAGTCACAAATGAATCTCTTGCAATAATTTATCAATATGCCTTTTCTTTTGTGAATCTTAGAGCATTTTGCAGTGGCCCTTTGAGATAGTTTTTCTTTTCTTCATTTTACAGATGTGATACTAAGGCAGAAAATGGTAAGGTAATTTACTCGCAGTTTCCCAGAAATCTATACTATGTCAACTTCAAATTATAAATCATAATGCATGCTGGGACATATGTTGGATTTCCCTGTGATTAATAGAGCAGAATCTGGGCTTGATGACCTCTTAAGGAGGCTTTCGGGTCTATAATACTAGGATCTTAATTCTAATGAATAGTTCTGATGGTAGCAAAATCAGTCTATTTCCTTGAAAGTGAAAGTGTTAGTCACTCAGTCATGTCCCACTCTTTGCAACCCCTGGACTATAACCCACCAGGCTCCTCTGTCCATGGGATTTCCCAGACAAGAATACTGGAGTGAGTTGCCATTTCTTTCTCCAGGAGATATTCCTGACCCAGGGATGGAAACCTCATCTTTCACATTGCAGGCTCCACATCTGAGCCACCAGGGAAGCCCCTCTATTTCTTTCCCCTGGTTCAAAATTTAAGACAGAGCACACGCTCATACAAACTGATAAATTTTTTTCCTCTCTACTAATTTGGAGGGAGAAATATCAACAAACTCAGACATAGATGAAACCTCTTGATGAAGGTGAAAGAAGGGTAAAAAAGCTGGCTTAAAGTTCAACATTCAAAAAACAAAGATCATGGCATCTAGTCCTATCACTTCATGGGAAATAAATGGGGAAAAAGTGGAAATGGTGGCAGCTTTCATTTTTTGAGCTCCAAAATGAATGTGGATGGTGACTGCAGCCACAAAATTAAAAGAAGCTTGCTCCTAGGAAGAATGCCTATGGCAAACATAGATAGTGTTTTAAAAAGCAGATACATCACTTTGCCAACCAAAGTCAAAGCTATGGTTTTTTCCAGTAGTCATGTATGGATGTGAGAGTTGGACCATAAAGAAGGCTGAGTGCCGAAGAACTGATGCTTTCAAACTGTAGTTCTAGAGAAGACTTTTTGAGAGTCCCTTGGAGATCAAGGAGATCAAACTGGTTAATACTAAAGGAAATCAGTCCTAAATATTCATTGGAAGGACTGATGCTGAAGCTGAAGCTCCAATACTTTGGCCACCTTGATGCGAAGAGCCAACTCATTGGAAAAGACTTGATGCTGGGTAAGATAGAAGGCAAGAGGAGAAGGGGCCTAGGATGAGATGATTGGATGACATCACTGACTCAATGGGCATACTTTGAGTAAACTCAGGGAGATAATGAAGGACAGGGAAGCCTGGCATTCTGTAGTAGTTCATGAGGTCACAAAGAATTGGTCACGATTTGGTGACTAAACAACAACAACAATTTGTAGGGAAAGAAACCCATTCCTGCCAAGCATTAGTATATTCTGATTTATTTGTGGTTTGGGCTGATGGAAGGACCTGTCTTATTCACATGGTTGTTTGGAAACTCTACAAAGATTTTGAGCTAGGGAGAGGACACAGTGGGAAGTTTTGTTCCTGTTAAGTGAATGACATTCATACCAGACAGTGTGGCTTAGATTCTCCTAAACTTCTGGTCTGGGCATGAACCGACTGCACTCAAAAATAAGCTCATGATACTCAAGATTTTTACCAAGACTAATTAAGCAAGATGCAAATTTCCCAGTAGATTTCTGTGACTAAGGCATTAATTAAAAAGTTTTTTAATTAACAAATTGATTTTCATTGTCTACTTTGTTTTAGTAATTTTTTTTTTTAGTTCCAGTACCTTCATTCTTGGTTCTTAGAAAGAACAGTAATCTCTGATTGTGACCAGTAAAAGTGAACAAATACTTTATTTTTTCTTCATCATTGCATTTGAACTCTAAAATGGCAGATTGAAAATAAAGCCAGAAGCTTCCCTGTGTAGAAATATAAGTTATTATATGTCAACTTCTAAGCACCAAGGTTGTCTGTTTTATGGGAAATGTATTTATGGCCCTGGAAAACATGCTGAGGATTTAATATGAATGTGGAAACTTGGCTGAGGTGTTGGGAAGATAGGAAGAGGTCCATTTTTTTCCTTCCGTTTGCCTTAGTTACCTTTGTTCATCTGACCAAAGTTTGGAGTCTAACAGTTTCATCTCCAATTTCTGAGATTCTAAAGGATATAGAAGTTGATGTGAGTTTACATATGTTCAAGGAATTGAAATTTGGTCAAGAACCTATAAGATATGTTCACTAACAATGATAAAACAAAAAATAAGAACACTTTTAATATTGTTTAAATAACTCGAGCTATAAAGTTAGTCTGTTATTCAATGGAGTCTTTGCAAATCTATGTATAAATTGATGTGTCCCTGGAGAAGGAGATGCCCATCCAACTAGTCAAGAGGCTGGCACCCAGAAGCAGACAACCACTGCCAAGAAAAAAAAGATGGAAAAAGAAGAGGAGGCAGTGAGACACCATCTTAAAGGGAGCCCTGCCAGAAAGGCCAAATCCACACCCAGATCCACACCCAGACCTAAAAAACTGGGACCAAAGAGATGAAAAGTCAGGAGCATCTGGCCTTGGTGACCAAGGGAGGACCTATGAGACCACTGTGCTGAGTCTGAATGTGATGAGTATGTTGGGGGGCAACACATGAGCCTCTCACCCCAACTCTTGATTGCTGCAGGACCTGGAGGGAAGCGCCCTGACTCAGGGCCACAATAAAGTTTGCTTTGCTAGGAAAAAAAAAAAAAATTCTATCTGAAGTCTAGGTCTGAATCATTGATGGACAATGTACAGGCTCTATCACATGTTCTCCCCACTAGATACCCTGACTGTTGGCACAGAAGTGTGTACTTTGTTGGTTTGAGCTGATGTGAAGGAGATCAACCCTGGGATTTCTTTGGAAGGAATGATGCTGAAGCTGAAACTCCAGTACTTTGGCCACCTCATGAGAAAAGTTGACTCATTGGAAAAGACTCTGATGCTGGGAAGGATTGGGGGCAGGAGGAGAAGGGGATGACAGAGGATGAGATGGCTGGATGGCATCACTGACTCGATGGACGTGAGTCTGAGTGAACTCCGGGAGATGGTAATGAACAGGGAGGCCTGGCGTGCTGCGATTCATGGAGTCACAAAGAGTCGGACATGACTGAGCGACTGAACTGAACTGAACTGAACTGAAGGCATACTTTTTCTTAAAAAAAAAAAAAAATTTTTTTTTTCATTTTTATTTCTTTATTTGGCTGTGCCACCCATCTTGTAGGATCTTAGTTCCCCAATCAGGGATTGAACGTGCACCTTTGGCAGTGAAAGCACAGAGTCCTAACTACTGGACTACCAAGGAATACCCAGGCATACTTCTCCTAATGTGAGCTGAAGTAGAGATAAACTGCAAGCAGATGCTGATGAACTTTTCATCACAGTGAGTTACTTAAAAATACACTGTGAAGCTATGGAATTCAACCAAAGTTATAATTTCCTAAATCTGAACAGAAAAACACTTAATGGAAAAGTAAACTTCTCAGTAAAGTCTGAAACCTCCAGAAAATTTTGTATTTTCTCATTCTTAAGAAATATTCTCATAAATATCTGCAAAATTTATGTCCCATTGCTTCCTGTATTTGGCCACCCTTGGAGACATATGGTATATTGACTTGGTAGCAGACGTACTCTGACCTCCATATTACAATAAGAAAATCCATATTACAATTGTCTCTTGACCACAGAAACAAATTAGGGATAAGATTCAAACACAAAAGTTTAGAACAATAAAACTGACTGAAAATCCAATACATAATATTTTGATGTTTTCAGAAATTTGAAATATATTTGAGAAATTCTGGGAATTTGTAGTAATATATAACTGAAGTAAACAAAAAAAAATTAAGTGAAAATTTCCCTTATCATAGCTCATGCTCCACAAACTTATAATGAAGAATGGAGACAAGATGTTAGATGTCTTGGACCATCTTCTTATTTAATATTCACTGGAAAAGGGGGTGTGGTTCTCTCTCTTAAATTATCCCTAGACTTAATAATTTCACATTGTCTGTCATGTAGATTTCAACATCTACAAATCTTTGTTTTAAAGTTAAAAGCCTAAGTCCATTATATATAATATAAATGTTTATCAAAATATTTAATCTTGTATTTAAAAGACATTGTTACAGTTTGGCTAATTTAGACAAATGCATATGTTTGGATATTTTAAAGTGATTTTGTAGAAATATAAATTTTGCACCTATGGATGTTTTATACTCAATAGGCCTAGTCTGCTTCTTATTCCTGGGCATAAATCTGGTTCCCTATATGCATTTTAGTGGAATCTGAGACTTCTTTTTACAATAACTGGGAAGATTTTCCCCATCTGAATCTAGATTCTTGGTCACTTCTATGAAACATTTACTTATTTGCTGAAGACAGTTTGAAAATGCAGCCTTCTTTGGAATATTAAAAACTAAGTCAACAAAACTCTATGACCCGAAGAACACATTAGATACTAGTTACTATATTCAAGTAAAATATTGAATGACAAACAAAACCTTAAGTTCTATATGTCCTACGCTTAATCCATTCTGTATGACATAACAAATTCTTCTTGAGTTCCTACGTTTGTATGCTGAGAAAAGAGTTATTCATTTATTAAAAATAAACACAATGCATGTTATGTACGTGGAAGCTTAATATTCTTATAAGACAGATCTTTAAAGAAACCTACTTATGAGGGCACCTTGTTCAACAGTATTTTATGTTGACACTGGCTCCTCTTGTAGCTTGGAGGAGTTGGCCATAAAACCACTTGGACCACTGCTTGTGGGCCATCTGGCAATATTGATGAATGCTTGTGCCCTAAGACTGTCAGTCCTATTTGTACTTTCCCCCTTTTTGTACTACACATTAGGCTATTGTGTAGTCCAATACACTTATGAAGTCCCCAGGCACAGAGGTGGAGCCTTTGGCAGCCAAAGTGAGCACTTGTCCTTTAAGAGCTGGGAAAGTTGTGACTCTTCAGGCACTATACACAATTATACATTGGGGATACATTCAGTGCCTTTTGGAAAGGCAATATAAAAATGTCAAGACTTTACAATTCTCAAAGCCCTTTAATATTCTCTTCAGTGTTCCAGTTCTGGTAAATGGCACACCCAAGGTTACAGCCTGACTTTTGGGAGAACATTCTTTAAGAAAAATTATAAAAGCTATAATTTCAACATAGGTAAATGAACTTCTTTTAGAGTTATAGCAAATTACAAAAATTTGAAGGCTGAAACGTACTACAAAACTGTAAAATCTATAGAGAAAATAGTGTTTTTAAGAATCATCTACTCAAAACATTTTATTTTTCTAATATTGTTAGTTGCATATTTATTTTTGCATATGACTGTAGTTTATAATATTTTAAAGAGACAATAGAAAGAATTATTCTTTCCTTTAACATGGTTAATATTTTCTTTAAAAATTAGTCATTAAAAATTTAACTAAAAAGTAAATTAAACTCAACAGAAGACAACAAATAACCTGATTTAAATAAGAAGACAAACATCTTAACAGATACCTCATCAAGGAAGGTATAAAAATGTTCCACATCATACATCATTAGAGAAATATAAATAACAATGAGATTCCATTACATACCTCATAAAATGGCCAAAATCCAAATCACTGAAAACACCAAGTACTAACCTGGATGTGAAACTACAAGAAATCTAATTCATTGTTGGTAGAAATGAAAAATGGTATAGCAATGTTGGAAAGTAATTTGGTGGATTCTTATAATACCAAACATACTCTTGCCACAAACTTTAACAATTTTACCCAAAGGAGTTGACAATGTATGTCTGTACAAAACCTGCACATGAATATGTAAAGTAGTTTTATTCATAATTGCCAAAATTTGGAAGCAACCAATATTTCCTTTAGTAGATGAGTGGATAAATAAACATCTAGACCATGGAATCATAGTCAGTGATAAAAAGCTATGGCCATCAAACCAGTAAAAGACAAGGAAGAAACCTAAATGCATATTATTAAGTGAAAGGGCCCAATCAGACTCATCATGTATGAGTCCATCTTTATGATGTTCTGAAAAGGTAACACTCTGGAGAGAGTAAAAGGTCTGTGGTTGCCAGGGGTTGAGGATTGAGGAGTGAGGAACAGGTAGAGCACTGAGGATTTTTAAGGTAATGAAAGTACTCTATATAATACTATCGATATGAAGGTGGATGATGTCATTATATATCTGGCCATATTCTTAGAATGTAGAAGGCTTCCTTGCGACTTAGATGGTAAAAATCTGCCTGCAACTCAGTAGACCGGGGTTCAATCCCTGAGTCAGGAAGATCCCTTGGAGAAGGAAATGGCAACTCACTCCAGTATTCTTGCCTGGAGAATTTCATGGACAGAAGAGCCTGGAAGGTTACAGTCCAGGGGGTTGCAGAGAATCAGACATGACTGACCCTGGAGAATCCCAGAGACAGAGGAGCCTGGTGGGCTGCCATCTATGGGGTCACACAGAGTTGAACATGACTGAAGCGACTTAGCATGCATGCATGGGCCACTAACACATTCACTCATAGAACACAGAGAACACAGAGTGAAATGATGTAAACTATAGACATCAGGTGATAATGATGTGTTAATGTAGGTTGTGAGTGAGTGTGTGACTGTGTGACCCAGGGATTGAACCTGGTTCCTGCGTTGCAGGCAGATTCTTTACCATCTGAGCACTAGAGAAGCCTGTGAATGTAAGTTGATCAATTGTAACAGATGTGCCACTCTGAAGAGTTACACTGATAATGTGGAGGCTATGCATGTGTGTGGCAGGAGGTATACAGGAAATCACTGTATCTTCTCAATTTTGCTGTGAATTTCAGTTCAGTTCAGTTCAGTCGCTCAGTCGTGTCCAACTCTTTGCGATCCCATGAATTGCAGCACGCCAGGCCTCCCTGTCCATCACCATCTCCCAGAGTTCACTGAATTTAAATATGCTCTAAAAAATTAAAATGTTAAAGTAGTAGTTCTAAAATTTTAAAAGTACATTAAAATAAATTTGAGTTCTTGATAATAGAAAAGCTTATTTCAGCTTTTAATAGTCATTAACAATGTCATAAAGTTTTTTAAAAAATTGTGGTCATATTCTTTATGTGATTACACAAATATACTTGTTTTCATATTTTTAACATAAATTTGTGCCCTGTAAGCACACAATTTCTGATAAATTGCATTGTGTGTAATTCTCATCATAAAAAAATGATGTAGTAAATTTAAAATTTATATGCTATATTTCTAAGAACTTCCATTTTGATCTGCTATTAGTAAGAACCTAATACTCAGAATTTTATACAACTAATACTTGGATGAATTTTTCCCATAGTTCTTCTGGCTCTGAAGGTTTTAGAACTATTTTTCTTCCAAAGCTTTACACAGTTCGGGTGCCAGGCACTATAGGACACTTTCATTGTGCAGTAGCATCTCTGGCCCCGCATATTGGAGTCATGATGCCAAGACAGTCAGCACAACGGGCGTCAGAACTATTCCTGAAGCCCAGCACAACACATGGAGAGAAAGCAATAACCTAATGATATTGAAGTGATTGCAAACTGTGTAAATATATTCTGTTGAAAAACCGAAGTAAATTATTCATATGTCAGGTATCAGCTACTGGGTCAACCTCCTCCCCCTTCAAAAAACAAAACAAAACAAAATATAATATAGTAGCTTAAAACAATAACTTACTTATTGCTTACAATCCTGTGGATAGGATATTTGGGGTACAGTGGGGATGACTTATTTCTCTTCCAATTGATGTCTGTCTGGGATGGTTTGACTGGGGATGGGAGACCAGAGTGGCTTCACTTGGTGTCAGGGGGTTTGTAGCTGCTGTCAAACAAGGACATCTTGATTCACCTTGATTCTTCTTCATGTGGTTTCTCTCTCTCTCATATGATGTCTCAATGACTATAGTCCATCTCTCTAAGTAGCCCCAATTTCTGTTCCAAGTTTAAAAGTAGAAGCTGCAAATCTCAAAGTAGGACTTAAAAGTACCCTGTTGGTGAAGAGAAATTGATTCCATTTCATGATGGGAAGTAGAGTCATATTGTAAAGGAGTCTGGACAAAAGAAAGAGTGATTTGGCTTCCCTGGTGGCTCAGCTGGTAAAGAATCTGGTTTCAATGTGGGAGACGTGAGTTCGACCCCTGGGTTGGGAAGATCCCCTGGAGAAGGGAATGGCTACTCACTCCAGTATTCTGGCTTGGAGAATTCTGTGGACTGTATAGTCCATGGGATTGCAAAGAGTCTGTCAAGACTGAGTGATTTTTACACATGGGCTTCCCAGGTGGCACCAGTGGTAAAGAACCTGCTAATGCAGGAGACTTAAGAGAGGTGGGTTCAATCCCTGGGTCTTGAAGATCCACTGAAGGGGGCACGGGCAACCCACTTCAGTATTCTTCCCTGGAGAATCCTATGGACAGAGAAGCCTGGCAGGCAACAGTCCATTAGGTCACAAAAAGTCAAACATGACTGAAATGACTTATAATGCATTGTTCAGCAATTTACCACAATCTGTTACTCAACTTTCTTTTAGCTGGATTCCAGACAACAGTACCCCTTGACCCCAGAAGCAGTGTGATCCAGGGTAAGGAGGCAGTGGCTTGAACCTATCACAGCTACTATATCTTAGTTTTGGAAAGTATATATATGTGTATTTGACCATAGGAATACACCATTAGTGCCCAGATCAGAACTTCAGCGCCTTGGGAAGGTCTTGTGTAAGTAAGGAACCCTGAGGCTTCACTCAGTTCAGTCGCTCAGTCATGTCCAACTCTTTGCGACCCCATGGACTGCAGCACACCAGGCTTCCCTGTCCATCATCAGCTCCCAGAGCTTACTCAGATTCATTTCCTTCGAGTTGGTGATGCCATCCAACCATCTCATCCTCTGTTGTCCCCTTCTCCTCCTGCCTTCAATCTTTTCCAGCATCAGGGTCTTTTCAAATCAGTCAGTTCTTTTCATCAAGTGTCCAAAGTACTGATGCTGAGTTTCAGCTTCAGCATCAGTCCTTTCAATGAATATTCAAGACTGATTTCCTTTAGGATTGACTGGTTGGATCTCCTTGCAGTCCAAGGGACTGTCAAGAGTCTTCTCTAACACCACAGTTCAAAAGCATCTATTCTTTGGCACTCAGCTTTCTTTATAGTGCAGCTCTCACCAGAGTTTGCCATGAATATCAGAGTTTATCTGTATCTAGGCACTAGCAGCCATTGTCTTAATCAGGCTAAGACTGATAGGTTATCTTTCTCTCCTACCTCCTATCTAATTAATCTTCAAACACCATTGATTCAGTATTTTAAAAGGTAGCATCTACAGAATTTTAGCACTAATGCATTACTCCAAGATACCAGTGTGTTTTGCTAGGACTCTTACAATGGATTCCCATTTTATCCCCTAATCTGATCCTTGCTTCTCTTATATTTTGCACAGTAGTCAGAGTGAATTTTTTCAAAGGCAAATTGAATCATATGATTTGTCTGCTTTCATTAACTTCAAGTAACTCCCAACACATAGAAATGTATTTCAAAACTACTGTACACTGGTCTGTCACTGAGTACCTCGGTGATGTGATTGTCTACCAGTTTCTCTATTTCCTCTCTCTCTCTTACTCTGCTTCACCTTCATTTCCTTAATCACCGGTAGAACATAAAATCCTTGAGAATAGAGATTTTGTTCATCACCTTATCCCTTGGGCTTTGCCTGTCACAAGTTAGTGACATAATAATTATTTGTTAAATAATTGGATATAATAAGATTGAATTTTAGCAGCCAATTATATAATATATATGGGCTTCTCTGGTGGCTCAAATGATAAAAATCTGCCTGCAAGGTACTCCTTGCAGGTTTAATCCTGGTTTGGGAAGATCCCCTGGAAAAGGGAATGGGAACTCACTCCAGTATTCTTGCCTGGAGAATCCCAGTGGACAGGGGAGCTTGGCGGGTTCTATGGGGTCACAAAGAGTAGGACACAACTGAGTGACTAACACTTTTACTTTTATGTGAGATACATATTATCATTATGGAGTTCGAGAAAACATATTCTAAGAAATGAATAAAATCCCCTTAAGCATATGGCAGAGCTTCATGCAGACATTGATCTAGTGCTCCTTCAGCTAAACACCTGCTAACACAATCTTAAGGCTATTTCAATGAGAGAAACTTAACCCATTCTCTATAGAGAAGCCCTATGAACACTTGAAAATTGGCCTTATGTCTAAATACTTAAAAAATTTTTTTTGATATTTAATATCAAAATATTTACAAAGAAACACTTATTGGCCCTTGCCTTTGGCATAACATGTTGTGCTCCTCACTGGTAGAGAACATGTAGGCATGGATTTTATTCCTAATACATGGCCATCATTTCAGAGCTGAAGCTAATGAGACAATTTAACAATGACATGGTAGCGAATTTTCTTTTCTCAGATAATTCTCTCTCAGAAATTGGTAATAAGTGACTATTGTTTCAGTTCCAGAAAAGAAGTTACAGACTATCTCTTGGAAAGTCAGCATCTTTTTATTTGATGTATGAGGCACAGGACTTGGAAATGCATACTTAGCACTCAATAACAATACCAACAGAACTTCCTGATCTCCCTATCGTGTTGGGTTCCACATGAGTATCTTTTAATCTGGTTTTGCAGAAACCATGCAGAAATAGAGTCAGTGGAATAAAGGAGAGAAAGGTGGAAACAAAGGAGAAACCTAAAGACAGCCATGTCTTAGGCATCCTGGTTGCAGACAGTGCTGATTATACTCAATGCCAGTTTTTCTCTCTGTAGGATATGAATGGTGAAGCTTCTTGGCTATCCTAGGGAGTCAGAGCATAGATTAAAGCAAGCTGCCTCAGGCTCCAGGCAGGGGGAAACAAAACAAGAACTAATTCCTTTGCCTTGAAAAAGATATAAATAAGCAAGTGAGCAGTAGGTTTAATAAAGACTGGTAAAAGCTTTAAACTATCTTCATGAAGATTTCTAACCATATATCAGTTCTATCCTCAAGATACACTTATATCATGAGTCAAATTCTCTCTAGAGATCTATTAGGTATGCTGACTAATTCCATAATAAGTTTCGGAAATTAGCTTATTCCATAATAAGTCTTTAGAAAATGAGCAACCAACATGTTTCTGAGGTAAACAAGGCATATGGGATAAAACACTATATGTATATTAACCACCTAAGTACGCTTTGATCTTTTATGAATATTGTCTGATGACTGGGGAAAAAATATAAATGTCTCCCCCCTTTTTATATTTCTTAAGCCAAAGGCAGGATTTCTACCTCTATTAAAGATTGAATAAATTCAAAAATAAGGAAATTGTGTGCAAAACAAGCCATATTTCTCTTTAGGCCTTCCACATTAAAATAACATTTTAAAAAGGATGAAAACAAAGAAAATTTAATTTGTCTCCCTGATTTCTCACTTTATTCCTACTCTTCTGTCTTCTATTAATTTTCACCAGAGCTAGATCGTGTTTTCTCTTAACTCTCAAATTCCCTCACTTTTGTTGGTTTAAGCGATGCCCACAGGGGACATTTTTCAAAGTGGTATGCTAGGATTTAGCTGTGGGAGGCCCATTAATACACCACACAGAATTTTACTCCCCATAATGACATTTAAAGAGAGCTATTTGTTTTGACTGTGTTCTTTGTGCAGGCCTGAAGGTTACCATAGTAAAACCCCTTTGGCAAATGTGCAGTCAAAATTTCTGGGTTAAAGTGGTAGGGGGTAAGGAAGAAGACAATTCCAAAATATTTCATGAGCAAAACCCTGATAAAAGGGAGAGTCTCTGGGGCCTGGTCTGTTCCCATTTCCTTCTCTGAGAAAGGAGAGCAAATGACTCTCAGTCCTTGTTCCCTCTACCTTCAAAACCCTAACCTTCAAAAGGCTCCAAATTCTGATCTTTCAGATTCTTCCTACTCATTAGGTTTTTATGATATTATCAGTTCAAGATTTATTTATGAATATTCAGTTTATTGGCTATTGTTACAAACAATCATGAAGCTGAAATCTTCAGAGGCATTGAACAAAGGTTTTGACATCTGTTAGATTTTTATTCAAATCCTTAATTTGTTATTACTGATCACCTGTGTAAAGTTGGGTCTGTCACTTACCTTCTCTGTTCTTCATTTTCCCTCATCTGTAAAAATGAAATGATGGTGCCTCTTTTAGCAGAGTTGCCACGAAAACTGCTTCAGATGTAGAGAAATTACGCAGCCCAGTTCATGGTAAGGACAGATAAATGTTAGCTTCCCATCTCTTTTTAAAATTTGTTACCGTTTTGGATGAAATAAGCAAAGAGAGATGTGCATTCTCTTTTAGTTATAATAAATCTTTTGTAGAGTCCTATAATGACAGGAAAACAATAACCATTGTGGGTGCTGTAGATATGCAGCCGAGCGGGTTTCATTTGACCCTGTTCAATCTGTTCTCTCTGAATTCTATCAGGTACACCCAAATAATGTAACAGCCTCTTCCATTGTGGCTGAATGTTCACATTATGTCTTGATGATTCATGCCTTTGAAGGGAAATTGAATTAACCAAGGAGGAAAATAAAAAATTTAAGAATAAGTTTAACAAGATCAATTCTTTTATAATTGGACCGCTTGCTCTCAGCCTTGAAGAATAGCATTTAAAAAGGTGTTCATGGTCTGTGACTATCATTTGTAAAGCAAAAACTAAGTTTCTTGCCCAAAGGCTCAGTTGGAAATGGTATCTTCGAAAAAAAAATTTTCATTCTAAAGATTCCTACCACATCTTTATAGCATGCTTTTCACCAGATTATTATTCTTGCCACTATCCTGCTTTAAGAGTATGTGAAACTATCATGCGTTCAATTCCTGGCTCTTAACCTTGTCTTATCAAAATGGCATTACTTTTATTACTACAAATTAGCACTGTGTGCTATAGGTTTTGGAGTTTGAAAGACCCAATACTACTACTTGTTAAATGTGGGACTTTAGCCAAATCACTTAACTTCTCTTAGCCTTAGTTTCATCTATCAGATGGAGATAATAATTTGTCTGCTGTATATTTTTGTGACGCTAAATTACTGGATTAAATATTTATCGAGAATTTCATATGTACTGGTGGCGAGAGCTAGTCTCCAAATGCAGCCACCAGTGAACAATGTCTTCTGAAGCTGCAGCACCCTCACATACTGAAGATGGACTGCCCTGTGATGTGCGGTAACACAATTAATATTTTAAAAAGAGGTTGGGAAGTAAGAGAATCTTTTAAGAAAGATAAAGACTATCAGCTAAAGCCAGAAAGGTAATTTAGAGCATACTTATGGAATAATAAGCAGATGGACAGATTAAGGGAAAGCAGGAAAATGAGATAAATAAGGTTTGATATGCAAATAAAATAGAAGTGACACTCTGCCAGGTTTGGTCCTAAAACTTAAGAAGGTCTGGAAGCACCAGGTTTTGTGAGTCCTGAGGAGTCCTCAGGACCCTAAAAGTCCTTAGGTACCATGTAAGAAGTCTGGCTACTCTGCTGGAGAGATCATGTGTAGAGATGATAGGAAAAGGTCACAAGGAAAGGAGAGAGAGAGAGAGACCAAGCCATTCCAATAGCTGTCCCAGGGGTCCAGTAGAGCATAGACATCCAGCCATTTCCAAGGCCTCAATATACTTCTGCTTTATTGACTATGCCAAAGCCTTTGACTGTGTGGATCACAATAAACTATGGAAAATTCTGAAAGAGATAGGAATACCAGACCACCTGACCAGCTTCTTGAGAAATCTGTATGCAGGTCAGGAAGCAACACTTAGAACTGGACATGGAACAATAGACTGGTCCCAAATAGGAAAAGGACTACTTCAAGGCTGTATATTGTCACCCTGCTTATTTAACTTATATGAAGAGTGCATCATGAGAAGTGTTGGGCTGGATGAAACACAAGCTGGAATCAAGATTGCCAAAAGAAATACCAATAACCTCAGATTTGCAGATGACAATACCTTTATGGCAGAAAGCAAAGAAGAACTAAAGAGCCTCTTGATGAAAGTGAAAGAGGAGAGTGAAAAAGTTGGCTTAAAACTCAACATTCAGAAAACTAAGATCATGGCATCTGGACCCATCACTTCATGGCAAATAGATGGGAAAGCAGTGGAAACATGGGGGGCTCCAGAATCAATGCAGATGGTGACTGCAGCCATGAAATTAAAAGATACTTGCTCCTTGGAAGGAAAGTTATGACCAACCTAGACAGCGTATTAAAAACCAGAGACATTACTTTGCCAACAAATGTCCATATAGTGACACCTATGGTTTTTCCAGTAGTCATGTATGGATATGAGAGTTGGACTATAAATGAAGCTGAGCACCAAAGAATTGATGCTTTTGGACTGTGGTGTCGAGAAGACTCTTTAGAGTTCTTTGGACTGCAAGGAGATCCAACCAGTCTATCCTAAAGGAAATCAGTCCTGAATATTCTTTGGAAGGACTGATGCTGAAACTGAAACTCTAATACTTTGGCCAGCTGATGTGAAGAACTGGCTCATTGGAAAGGACCCTGATGCTGGGAAAGATTGAAGGCAGGAGGAGAAGGGGGCAACAGAGGATGAGATGATTGGATGACATCACTGACTCAAAGGACATGAGTTTAGTGTACTCCAGGAATTGGTGATGGACATGGAGGCCTGGTGTGCTTCAAAGAGCCGGACACTACTGAGTGATTGAACCGAACTCAGATATATGGGCCCCATCTGCCACCTGACTGTAGTTTTATTGTATGCAACAAGAAAAACCAGCAGAAAAACAATAGAGCTGGATACCAATCCCACAAAATTGAGGGAAATAATAAAATGGCTGTTTAAGTGCCTAAGCTATGTGAGAGTTTGTTGCATAGCTACTGTAACCAAAAGCACAGGGTAGTCTGCCTGTATGTTCTTCCTTTTCATTACTCTTTCCCCCTACTCTTGCTGTTCCCCACAGTTCAGTCCTAGGCCCTCTTCTTTGCCTCTTTCAGTATGTGGAGAAAGAGCTTCATTTCACAGATTCAAAAACTCTCTGCTCATGACTCCACAATCCAGTTTTACCTTTTCATGCCTCTTCATCTGTATTATGTAATTGCACCTCTGTCAGCTTAGTGAATCCTTCTCCTTAAACTCTTCACCATAACTATAATAATATTCTCTTTAACGGTTTCAATAACTATTCATATAAATTTCCAAGACCTTCATATTCTCTTGACATTTCCTATTTAATTCATTTTCTTTGACTTCCTGGCATGGTTTCTGTCCTCTCACCAGTTGATTGCCTCACTCTTTCATAAGCAACAGTTACCTCTGTGCCTTTGTTCATGACACTACTTCTTTTGAAATGTCCTCTCGACTTCCTTTTACTTTTTAAAATATTTACCATTATTTCAGTTTGAATCTTATGACTTCCATGATTTTTCCTAATTTATCTTTCATTTATTTTCTTCATCTCTGTGTTTCTCCAGATTAATCACATTATTTCTATCCCTTTATATACTATTTTATATATTAGATAATGGACATATGTTATTGGTGACTAATCATTACAGATGCAAGTTGATCCAATATTGAAGTTACTCTTTCTCGACATCTTACTTTAGGGTTTAATTCATGAATAGAATATCAAAGTTTAGGAGGAGAGTAAAAGCCACTGATTTTTTTTTTCCAAATTGAAATTACTACTGTTAAGAACATACACTGAAATGTTGTGTTTTGGTGATAGTGAGTGTGGAGTCAGTGAAATGAGTTAGGATGACAGAGCAAACTTTGGGTCAAGTGAGAGATGATAAAAATCTGAATAAGAGCAATGGAATTTTAGAAAGGGGACAGATGACAGCTATTCTTTCAAAGTAGCTATTTGCAAATTCTGGTGACTCACAGGTTACCATGAGGGCAAGTAGAGACTGATGGGCAAGGAGGGCTGAGCTAATGTGGATCCTTTCATATTAATACTCTCTTTTGCTATTCTGGTGTTATTACAGTATAATTTTAAGAGATAGTTCCTCTAATAAATACATTTAGATATAGTTTATTCTAAAATATTATATATAAAAAAACTTTGTGATATTTATTTTTTGGATATCCTTTCCCATATTTACCCAACCTATAGAGTGCCTGACGAACTATGGATGGAGGTTTGTGACATTGTACAGGAGACAGGGATCAAGACCATCCCCATGGAAAATAAATGCAAAAAAGCAAAATGGCTGTTTCCAATAGTAATGTATGGATGTAAGAGTTGGACTGTGAAGAAGGCTGAGCGCTGAAGAATTGATGCTTTTGAATTGTAGTGTTGGAGAAGACTCTTGAGAGTCCCTTGGACTGCAAGGAGATCCAACCAGTCCATTCTGAAGGAGATCAGCCCTGGGATTTCTTTGGAAGGAATGATGCTAAAGCTGAAACTCCAGTACTTTGGCTACCTCATGCAAAGAGTTGACTCATTGGAAAAGACTCTGATGCTGAGAGCGATTGGGGGCAGGAGGAGAAGGGGACGACAGAGGATGAGATGGCTGGATTGCATCACTGACTCAATGGACGTGAATCTGAGTTAACTCTGGGAGTTGGTGATGGATAGGGAGGCCTGGCATGCTGCTATTCATGGGGTTGCAAAGAGTCGGACATGACTGAGCGACTGAACTGAACTAAACTGAACTGAGGAGGCCTTACAAATAGCTGTGAAAGAAGAGAAGCAAAAAGCAAAGCAGAAAAGGAAAGATATAAGCATCTGAATGCAGAGTTCCAAAGGATAGCAAGAAGAGATAAGAAAGCCTTCCTCAGCAATCACTGCAAAGAAATAGAGGAAAACAACAGAATGGGAAAGACTAGAGATCTCTTCAAGAAAACTAGAGACACCAAGGGAATATTTCATGCAAAGATGGGCTCGATAAAGGACAGAAATGGTATGGACCTAACAGAAGCAGAAGATATTAAGAAGAGGTGGCAATAATACACCGAAGAACTATACAAAAAGATCTTCATGACCAAGATAATCATGATGGAGTGATCACTCATCTAGAGCCAGACATCCTGGAATGTGAAGTCAAGTGGGCCTTAGAAAGCATCACTATGAACAAAGCTAGTGGAGGTGATGGAATTCCAGTTGAGCTCTTTCAAATCCTGAAAGATGATGCTGTGAAAGTGCTGCACTCAATATGCCAGCAAATTTGGAAAACTCAGCAGTGGCCACAGGACTGGATAAGGTCAATTTTCATTCCAATCTCAAAGAAAGGCAATGCCAAAGAACGCTCAAACTACCGCACAATTGCACTCATCTCACATACTAGTAGAGTAATGCTCAAAATTCTCCAAGCCAGGCTTCAGTAATATGTGAACCGTGAACTTCCTGATGTTCAAGCTGTTTTAGAAAAGGAACAGGAACCATAGAACAAATTGCCAACATCTGCTGGATCATGGAAAAAGCAAGCGAGTTCCAGAAAAACATCTATTTCTGCTTTATTGGCTATGCCAAAGCCTTTGACTGTGTGGATCACAATAAACTGTGGAAAATTCTGAAAGAGATGGGAATACCAGACCACCTGACCTGCCTCTTGAGAAACCCATATGCAGGTCAGGAAGCAACAGTTAGAACTGGACATGGAACAACAGACTGGTTCCAAATAGCAAAAGGAGTACTTCAAGGCTGTATATTGTCACCCTGCTTATTTAACTTCTATGCAGAGTACATCATGAGGAACGCTGCACTGGAAGAAGCACAAGCTGGAATCATTATTGCCGGGAGAAATATCAATAACCTCAGATATGCAGATGGCACCACCCTTATGGCAGAGAGTGAACAGGAATTAAAAAGCCTCTTGATGAAAGTGAAAGTGGAGAGTGAAAAAGTTAGCTTAAAACTCAACATTCAGAAAATGAAGATCATGGCATCCGGACCCATCACTTCATGGGAAATAGATGGAGAAACAGTGTCAGACTTTATTTTTCTGGGCTCCAAAATCACTGCAGATGGTGACTGCAGCCATGAAATTACAAGACGCTTACTCCTTGACCAACCTAGATAGCATATTCAAAAGCAGAGAGATTACTTTGCCGTCTAAGGTCCATCTAGTCAAGGCAATGGTTTTTCCTGTGGTCATGTATGGATGTGAGAGTTGGAATGTGAAGCTGAGCACTGAAGAATTGATGCTTTTGAACTGTGGTATTGGAAAAGACTCCTGAGAGTCCCTTGGACTGCAAAAGAGATCCAACCAGTCCATTCTGAAAGAGATCTCTGGATTTCTCTGGAAGGAATGATGCTGAAGCTGAAACTCCAGTACTTTGGCCACCTCATGAGAAGAGTTGACTCATTAGAAAAGATTCTCATGATGGAAGGGATTGGGGGCAGGAGAAGAGGGGATGACAGAGGATGAGATGGCTGGATGGCATTACTGACTCTATGGATGCGAGTCTGAGTGAACTCTGGGAGCTGATGATGTACAGGGTGGCCTGGCGTGCTGCAATTCATGGCGTCGCAAAGAGTCGGACACAACTGAGCAACTGAACTGAACTAACTGAAGTGATGTTTAAAGAGGATTAAATTTTTTTCTGTTTCTTTTGGATGTTATAAATAACAATATAATAAACAATCAATCCCTGGGTCAGAAATATGCCCTAGAGTAGGAAATGGCAACTTACTTTAATTATCTTGCCTAGGAAATCCCATGGACAGAGGAGCCTGCTAGACTACAGTCCATGGGGTTACAGAAGAGTCAGACATGACTTAATGACTAAACAAAAGCAACAGAAAATATTAGTTTATAAATCTTTCATGAATTTCATGTGGTTTTATAGAATATATTTCTAGAATCATAATCATTCAGCTAAATAGCACTACTTTTTATAACTGTCAAATGTCTTTACTAATTTTTGCTTCAGTGTATGATACCAGTGGTATATTTTCATTTCACTGAAATTTTCTTACTGTGATTATAGCAACTTCAAAGTGAATTCTATAGTATGCAATGCTCTTTCACTTGCTAAATTTGTATTGTGTTTCATTTGTTTGGTTGGTTTTTAGTATTAAAAAAAATTCACTATTTCATGCTTAGTTTTCTTTGGTTTGTTTTTCTCATGTGAAATCTAACTTTATAGGTTTAATTTTCTTTTATTTTTCATTTTGATGAGAACTTCTAGAGAACTACCAAATATTAGTCCTTTTGACTTTTGTGTCTATTTCTAACTTTCATGAAGAAGTGTTTCCATTTTTCAAATGGCAAAAGATTTGAGATAAACTTTCTTTATGTTTTTTAACTACATTATTTGTTTTTAGAAATTTTCCTGTCAGGTAAATGTTAAGACATTTATTGGATGACTGAATGTCCAACTTCTATTAAGTAGATCTCTTGATTTTATTTTCCTTTGACTATCAGAGGGCAGACAGACTGAAACTACAATCACAGAAAACTAGCCAATCTGATCACATGGACCACAGCCTTGTCTAACTCAATGAATCTAAGCCATGCTGTGTGGACACACCCAAAATGGTCGGGTCAAGGTGGAGAGGTCTGACAGAATGTGCCCCACTGGAGAAGGGCAAACCACTTCAGAATTCTTACCTTGAGAACCTCATAAACAGTATGAAAAGGCAAAAAGATAGGGCACTGAAAGATGAACTCCCCAGGTTGGTAGGTGCCCAGTATACTATTGGAGATCAGTGGAAAATAACTCCAGAAAGAATGAAGGGATGTAGCCAAATAAAACACAACACCTAGCTGTGGATGTGACTGGTGATAGAAGCAAGGTCCGATGCTGTAAAGATCAATATTGCATAGGAACCTGGAATGTTAGGTCCATGAATCAAGGCAAATTTGAAGTGGTCAAACAGGAGATGACAAGAGTGAATATTGACATTCTAAGAATCAGGTAACTAAGATGGACTGGAATGGGTGAATTTAACTCAGATGACCATTATATGTACTACTGTGGGCAGGAATCCCTTAGAAGAAATAGAATAACCATCATAGTCAACAGTTCAGTTCAGTCGCTCAGTCGTGTCCAACTCTTTGTGACCCCATGAATCGCAGCACGCCAGGCCTCCCCTGTCCATCACCAACTACAGGAGTTCACTCAGACTCATGCCCATTGAGTCAGTGATGCCATCCAGCCATCTCATCTTCTATTGTCCCCCTTCTCCTGCCCCCCAATCCCTCCCAGCATCTAGTCAAGGCTATGGTTTTGCCAGTGGTCATGTATGGATGTGAGAGTTGCACTGTAAAGAAGGCTGAGCACCGAAGAATTGATGCTTTTGAACTGTGATGTTGGAGAAGACTCTTGAGAGTCCCTTGGACTGCAAGGAGATCCAACCAGTCCATCCTAAAGGAGATCAGTCCTGGGTGTTCATTGGAAGGACTGATGCTAAAGCTGAAACTCCAGTACTTTGGCTACCTCATGCAAAGAGTTGACTCATTGGAAAAGAATCAGATCATAGTCAACAAAAGAGTCCAAAATGCAGTACTTGGAGGCAATCTCAAAAACGACAAAATAACCTCTGTTTTTTTCCAAGGCAAACCATTCAGAATCACAGTAATTCAAGTCTATGCCCTGACCAGAAACACTGAAGAAGCTAAAGTTGAACAGTTTTTTTTTTTAAATTTTTATTTATTTATTTATTTATTTATTTAAATTACAGTACTCACACATTGACATGAATCAGCCACAGGTGAACACAATCTCCCAATGCCGAAGCCCCCTCCCACCTCCCACCCCACATCATCTACCTGAATCATCCTGTGCACCAGCCCCATGCGTCCTGCATCCTGCATTGAACATAGACTGACGCTTCGTTTCTTACAAGAAAGTGTACATGTTTCAATGCAATTCTCCCAAACCATCCCAAGTTGAACAGTTTTATGAAGACCTACAAGACCTTTTAGAACTAACACCCAGAAACAGATGTGCTTTTCATTATAGGGGACTGGAATGCAAAAGTAGGAAGTCAAGAAACACCTGGAGTAACAGGTAAATTTGGCCTTGAGTGCAGAATGAAGCAGGGCAAAGGCTAATAGAGTTTTGCCAAGAGAACCCACTGGTCATAGGAAACACCCTCTTCCAACAACACAAGAGAAGACTCTACACATGGACATCACCAGATGGTCAACAGATTGATTATATAATCAATCAGATTATATAATCAATCAGATTGATTATATTCCTTGCAGCCAAAGATGGAGAAGCTCTATACAGTCAGCAAAAACAAGACCATGAACTGACTGTGGCTCAGATCATGAACTCCTTATTGCCATAATCAGACTTAAATTGAAGAAAGTAGAGAAAACCGCTAGAACATTCAGGTATGACCTAAATCAAATCACTTATGATTATACAGTGGAAGTGAGAAATAGATTTAAGGGACTAGATCTGATACAAGAGTGCCTGATGAGCTATAGACGGAGGTCCATGACATTGTACAGGAGACAGGGATCAAGACAATATCCAAGAAAAAGAAATGCAAAAAGCAAAATGGCTGTCTGAGGAGGGATTACAAACAGCTGTGAAAAGAAGAGAAGTGAAAAGCAAAGGAGTAAAGGAAAGATATAGTCATTTGGATGCAGAGTTCCAAAGAATAGCAAGAAGAGATAAGAAAGTATTATTCAGTGATCTATGCAAAGAAATAGAGGAAAACAATAGAATGGGAACGACTAGAGATCTTTTCAAGAAAATTAGAGATACCACGAGAATATTTCATGCAAAAAATGCGGGTCAATAAAGGACAGAAATATTATGGACCTAACAGGAGCAGAAGATATTAAGGAAAGGTGGCAAGAATATGCAGAAGAACTGTACAGAAAAATCTTCATGACTCAGATAATCACGATTGTGTGATTACTCACCTAGAGCCAGACATCCTGGAATGTGAAGTCAAGTAGGCCTTAAGAAGCATCACGACGAACAAAGCTAGTGGAGGTGATGGAATTCCATTAGAGTTTTCAAATCCTGAAAGTTAGTGGTGTGAAGGTGCTACACTCAATAGGCCAGCAAATTTGGAAAACTCGGCAGTGGCCACAAGACTGGAAAAGTTGTTTTCATTCCAATCCCAAAGAAAGGCAATGCCAAAGAATGCTCAAATTACCACACAATGGCACTCATCTCACATGCTACGAATGCTCATAACTCTCCTAGCCAGGCTTCAGCAATACGTGAAACATGAACTTCCAGATACTCAAGCTGGTTTTAGAAAAGGCAGAGGAACCAGAGATCAAATTGCCAACATCCACTGGATCATTGAAAAAAGCAAGAGAGTTCCAGAAAAACATCTATTTTTGCTTTATTGACTATGCCAAAGTCTTCGACTATGTGGATCACAATAAACTGTGGAAAATTCTGAAAGAGGTGGGAATACCAGACCACCTGACTTGCCTCTTGAGAAATTTGTATGCAGGTCAGGAAGCAACAGCTAGAACTGGGCATAGAACAACAGACTTGTGCCAAATAAGAAAAGGAGTATGTCAGTGCTGTATATTGTCACCCTGTTTATTCGACTTGTATGCAGAGTACATCATGAGAAATGCTGGGCTGGAGGAAGGACAAGCAGGAATCAAGATTGCCCTTGAGAAATATCAATAACCTCAGATATGCAGATGACACCATCCTTATGGCAGAAAGTGAAGAAGAACTCAAGAGCCTCTTGATGAATGTGAAAGAGGAGAGTGAAAAAGTTGGCTTAAGGCTCAACATTCAGAAAACTAAGATCATGGCATCCGGTCCCATCACTTCATGCCAAATAGATGAGGAAACAGTGGCTGACTTTATTTTCTTGGGCTCCAGAATCACTGCAGATTGTGATTGCAGCCATGAAATTAAAAGTCACTTACTCCTTGGAAGGAAGCTATGACCAACCTAGATAGCATAATAAATAGCAGAGACATTACTTTGTCAACAAAGGTCCATCTAGTCAAAGCTATGTTTTTTTCCAATAGTCATGTATGGATGTGAGAGTTGGACTATGAAGAAAGCCAAAGAATGGATGCTTTTGAACGGTGATGTTGGAGAAGACTCTTGAGAGTCCCTTGAACTGCAAGGAGATCCAACCAGTCGATCCTAAAGGAACTCAGTCCTGGGTGTCCACTGGTAGGACTGAGGCTGAGGCTCCCAGACTTTGGCTACCTGATGCGAAGGGCTGACTCATTGGAAAAGACCCTGATGCTGGGAAAGATTGAGGGCAGAAGGAGAAGGGTTTGACAGAGGATGAGATGGTTGGATGGCATCACACTCTCAATGGATATGGGTTTGAGTAAACTCTGGGAGTTGGTAATGAACAGGAGGTCTACCGAGCTGTGGTTCATGGGGTCGCAAAGAGTCGGACATGACAACTGAACTGAAGTGAAATTGCTCAGTCGTGTCCGACTCTTTGCGACCCCATGGACTGTAGCCTACCAGGCTCCTCCATCCATGGGATTTTCTAGGCAAGAGTGCTGGAGTGGATTGCCATTTCCTTCTCCAGGGGACTTTCCTGACCCAGGAAACGAACCTGGGTCTCCCGCATTGTGAGCAGACGCTTTACCGTGGGAGTCATCAGGGCCCAACACATTTCCTATTCAAACTTCTAGATGATGAAATATTTTTTTACTAGATTACTGGATTCAATTTACTAATACATTGTTTAGGTTTTTATTATTATATATCTACTTTATTTTATTTTATTTTTCTTGGTGGTGCTACATAGTGTATGGGATCTTATTTTTCTCACTGTGTACTGAATCTGTGCCCTTTGTATTGGAAACTCAGAGTCTTGACCAGTGGACTGCCAGGAAATTCCCTATCTATCTTTATAATAAGATTGTTTTTTAGTCTTTTAAAAGTGGGTTTGTTTGGTTTTCTTTGCCTGTCTTTGCCGTGGTTGTAGTCTGGATAATGTCATAAAATTAAGTATTCAAGAATGTTTTGTTTGCTATGTTCAAGAATGAACAAGGACCCTATGAAAAACAACCCTACTCAGTTTTTAAGTTTTTCTTTGATTATTCAGCCACCATTTTCCTTAGTTTATCATAGTGTTATGTGAAAAATGCTCATATCATTTGCATTCTTCTATAATATGATTGTAGCCTCTTTCTTACCTCTAATGGGTGTGTATGTAGATTTTTCTCTATTTGTCTTGTCTCACTAAATTCAACCTTCTAAGTTGGTCAATTTCATGCTTTTACAAAAATATTTTAAATTACAATTTATCATATATAATTAATTTCTTATTCCTAAATTTCTCATTTATATTGTCTTTTTCAAATTTATTGAATTGAATTTGATCTCACATAATGACATCATTTTATATTAGTTTTTATTATTTAATAATGAGTATTTTTGAATTATGAAAAATACGGTATAGAGAATTCTCTGTAATAATGAATACTTAGCTAGCTGTGACTTTCCCTTTCACCATAGAGTTTTATGTAAAAATTTTAAAAAGAAAAATCTGCCATGTTTGTTTCTTTGTTTTGTTCGTTTTATTAATGTTATCTTATTGCATTTTGAAGAAAGATTGTCAGTATTATAACTGCTTGCTGGGTATTTACTTGTTTTGCAGGGTTTTTTTGTGTCTTATTACAAGATTAAATTTTGTAAATGTTCTAAGTGCTGCTTTAGGAGACGTGATCTCTTAGAATGTAAGGTTTAACAAAACAGAATCTATTGAATCAAACATTAATTATTCAAATAATTTTATATTCTCCTTTTTAACATTATTATATCTATTCCCCTTATGAATTTCTACCTCATACTGCATCTCAATCCATATTCTTATAATTTAATCATTCATATCTTACTTCATGGAGTTTATATTTTATTGCATTTTATCAGGCTAAAGTTAATTTATCTCATAGAAAGTTATTTGGCATGTTATTTGGCACCTCTGCCTGTTAAGCACTACATCTTCTTTTCTGGCTCACATAGGTATTTTTCTCTCTTCTTAAATTTGAATATTAATACTTCCTCTCTGTTCCTGAAGTTGTCCTACAATGCGTTGTTCAGATTCTCCTTGAATTCCCACACTTCACCAGGCTTTTGTTGAATCACTTTCTTAGTTTCCATGTCAGATGGTGGATTTGTAAAACCAATTCAAAATTCCATAACCTGAAAGACATAATGAGTTAGGGTAATGGGCATATCTGGCAGGTCAATCTTTGCTGTGTGGTATCATTTTTAGTTATAAAATTATTTCCATTTTACTACAGAGATTTGCTAGGCTAGTTTATACTGGTACCTGAGGCTAGAAATATGTAGCTTTCAGTTTAATTTCACACTGAAATTAACAGTAAATACTTCCTTTGGGAGTATCCCATCTTGCACCATCCTTTTCTTATGATGACATGGCTTGAGGGTACCACTAATATGACTTTGTCAGACTCTGCAAATCTACTACAGATGTTTACATATATTTTAACTTAAGTATTGGGCAGAGTTTTAATTTATCCCATGGGGAACCTGTCTCTTTAGAAAGGATCTGTTGAGAATATTTACAAATATTTTACCATAGTTAATAGACTAGGATCCCATTCAGGTGACTTCACTGATGAGTCTACTGATAGATATTCAACCCGTACTGGGTGATTAAATCTTTTTCTAAAATTCTTGGATTTCAGAATCCAAGAGGGATTTTCTGTGAGGGGAAACTTCACGGATCCCAATTGGTATGCATGTGGAGTAAGTTCTCTGCAGTATGATTGCAAGTGGGCACTGAGGGCTCACTTCTCTAATACTAACTCATTCTTCCCTGCATGCATGTGTACACTTCAACCAGATGACTTCTCTGATTACCAGGAGTCAGTTGGATTTTTTTCTTCATAAATACATCAATATTTTTGCATGTGTAATTATTGAACTTAATGGAATATTATGCAAGATATAGAAATGAATTAGTCACAAAGTCATATCTGGTATTTTTGTGTCATTAATAATTCTTCTTTGTTATCCAAATTTAGCCACATTTGAAGCTGTACTCTGCTTTGCTGGACTGGAGTTATCTTAGCCTCTCTTGCATTATGCTATTTGGCAAACTCCAGTTTTATCCTTTGGGGCCTTTGCTTTGATAACATTTTTTTAATATTTAAGTTTATTTGAATTAAGTTTCTGTAACATGAATATAGAAATACATAATAAATATACATGGTTAAGTAACCTCATGACACTCAGAGGGTGATATTATGAGTGAATATTACTATGCAGTTACATCATCCTCAATATAAAATAATCAATGGCTGAATGGTTATTTTTCTTCCAAGGATTTTGCATATACAAAAGAAACCCATAACTGACCTGCATTTAATAGACTTTCTGATTAATCTGGGATCTCTGTTCTCTCTGTAACAAATGCAGCTGACTGTTGCCTGTTGTATTCTGGGTGTTCAAGGCCAGTAAGCTTCTCTCTAAACATTTTCCATGTGTATACATCTATCCATCTATTAAGTAGATTTTTACTTCTGTGTTTGCTAATACTCTCTTTTGTTGTTTCCCACAAAATGCCAATATTCTTATATTGCTAGTTATGCAATGTAACGGTCTATTATGGAAATTATAAAAGATAAATATAAACGTGAAAATAGTTGCTTTGATGAAGAGAAAATGAATTACTTTGTAAAGGTTTGGTAGAAGAAAGTTGAATTCAGTGGGATTGAAACCAGTGTATTGTGAAAAAGTCTTTGCTAAATTTTGGAAAATTTTGCATTTGCATAAAACTGGGCTGTTTGTAAAATCCCACTAGATTTTAGATCTTAACTACATGAAAAGACAATTAAAACTTTAATAAATAGATCCATATTCATAAAGAAAAGAATTTGCTCTACTGTAAAAATATTGGTGGAACAATATAAATTATAAGTTTTAAGGTATGTATCACTATTTTTTATAATTCTTAATTCTAACTTTTAAGATTAATTGTTTTTTGGGGCTCCAAAACCACTGCAGATGGTGACTGCAGCCATGAAATTAAAAGACGCTTACTCCTTGGAAGAAAAGTTATGACCAACCTAGATAGTATATTCAAAAGCAGAGACATTACTTTGCCAACAAAGATCTGTCTAGTCAAGGCTATGGTTTTTCCTGTGGTCATGTATGGATGTGAGAGTTGGACTGTGAAGAAGGCTGAGTGCTGAAGAATTGATGCTTTTGAACTGTGGTGTTGGAGAAGACTCTTGAGAGTCCCTTGGATGGCAAGGAGATCCAACCAGTCCATTCTGAAGATCAACCCTGGAATTTCTTTGGAAGGAATGATGCTAAAGCTGAAACTCCAATACTTTGGCCACCTGATGCAAAGAGTTGAGTCATTGGAAAAGACTCTGATGCTGGGAGGGATTGGGGGCAGGAGGAGAAGGGGACTACAGAGGATGAGAGGGCTGGATGGCATCACTGACTCGATGAACGTGAGTCTGGAGTGAACTCCAGGAGATGGTGATGGATAGGGAGACCTGGCGTGCTGCGATTGATGGGCTCGCAAAGAGTCGGACACGACTGAGCTACTGAACTGAACTGAACTGAAGATTAATTGAATAATTCTTATCCTGAGTTTTGCCGTGTTTTCTTAGGAGAGCTCCACTCACTTTCTTAGTTTTCTTTCTCACCACATATCTCTGTACATTTTATTTTCTGTAGGACCTCTCTTAACCTTTTAATTTTCTGATTCAGAAATGGACAAATTATTCCAGTGGATAAACATTACTAAGATGTGTCCTTATGCTTTTATTTCTTCTTAAGTTAATATGATTAAATAGAAAGACTCATATTCCATATGAGGCAGTGAAGTATAGATCTTTTAGGAGAGCCAAGGAAGAGTGGATCAGAGAATGTGCTGGGAATCAGGACAGTCCAACCCTGACTCTGACATTTCCTTAACCGAGTGACTTTGTTCCATTTATTGTGGTTCTCTGTGCCTCACTTCTCCTTTGGGTAAAAAGAAGGAATTTGTATTGCTTACTTCCTAAGGTTTTTTTCAATATTAAATGACTTAATACACGTCCAACATTTTACAGTACAGCCTCGTTATCACTTAGTCAATAGCAAGCCCATAAATGTCCCAGAACACTTCTTGAGTTCTCAGATTTCAAGAACTAAATCTAAAACTTAATAAACAAATAGTTTTTTGAATACATATAAATTATGAATTTTCATTTTTGATAATATTTTGCTAATAATTTCCTTAAAGGTCACAATCGCACATATACGTGTGTGTTACAGGAACGAATTAATTAGAAATAAGCCCTTTTACATGAGGAAAGCAGGTAGGCTAAAACAACATCTTCAGGAGGGAAAAATAAGCTCAAGGGCTGGATTAGCAAATGTAGCAGCTCAGTGGTTCAATTCATACCTGACAGGCTTCAGAGACACTATGCAAATTGATCTCCCAGCTGCAAGGGGTAATTAACATGGGTTTGTTGCAAGGATCTGTTCTTTTATCCATTCTTCTTCATGATTATTTTAGTGGCTTAACTATTGTCTGTAACTACTTAATCCACTTTAGAGCAGATATAAAATTACCTTACTCTTGCATGTAAAATAAGACTTCTACCCTCTTCAAAATGCATGCTGTCTACTTGATATGTTAAGGATGACACGCCAGGTGGAGACGCAGGAAAACTGGACGCAGGCAGTGCAGTCCTTTATGTTCAGATTCTGATTTGAATTGATCTTTTGATCTTCTTGGTGTTGCATACTTATTAGTGGATTTGCTATTTATATCTCTTCTTGGTTCATTAGCATTGGAGTATGCATGTGTGTGTTGGTGTGTGTGTGTGTGTGTGTGTGTGTGTGTGTGTGTGTATTCATAAGTTGCAGGGCAGTTAGCGGCAAGAGTATTTGGGCCATCATCAAAGCTGTCAAGCATAACTGGACTTCTCTCTAGCCAGAGAAAGTCACACAAGCTCTTAGAAATGTTGCATGTGATTGGATCACTCAGAATTATGTTCAGTGTTTCTCAAAGACTCCTTAAAGTTCCTTATGAAGTTGGAGGATCTGATTCAAAGGGCAAGTTCACACAGTGTTGCCCATTCAGCACTTGAATAGGGGCATCTTTGTGAAAAGGATTTGCAGAAACTCAGTACTTCAATGACAACAAGAATAGCTGTGCAGATTATGTTTTACAGACAATATAGTCAGTTGTCTATGTTATATTTTGTTAATTAAAATTTAATAAAGTAAAAATCAATTTTGCAGAGTTGATCTCAATCTTGCATCTATTTAGAAATCCTACAATGTAAAAATCAGCTACTTACTGCCACAATCCTGTGTCTATTCTCATGTATCACTGATATACAGGATTCTGTGGCACTAATCTCTCATGTGTTTTTCCTTTTTTACCTCTTGGAGATTTAAATTATTTTTATTACTTTTCCTTATTTCAAATAATGTTTTTATGTCTCCACGTGCATAGATGTGAGTTTGTTTTTCCTAGGCGCTCCTAGATTGATGGATATGTGGTTTCAGATTTGCCAGAGTGTCAATTACTCCCCAAATGGTTAAACATATGTACCTTATACCACCACCAGCTGTGTGAATTCTTTTTGTTCCGTGTACTCACTATCTCTTGATATTGTCTGATGTTAAAATGTAGCCAGTAGGATTACATAGTGAAATAATATCATTTTTTAATTTTTATTTTTTGTTTACTGAAGCCATTGAGCATTTGTTCAACATTTATTGGTTTTGTAGGTTTCCTCTTCTGTAAATTGTTTTTTGTATGTCATTTGCTTATTTTGAATGACTTGCTTTCATTTTTGTATTAATTTCTATATTGGAACAATCCATTTTGCTTTATAGCTTATAATTTCATATTTTCAGTGTCTTCTGATGTGTAGCAATTTTCATTTTTTGTTGACAAATTTGTCCATCTTTGTTTTTATGGATTTTGTTTTGGGGAAGTTGATTAAAAATGCTTTCCGAATCACAATGTCACAAATATAATTTCTTTATTATCTTCTGAAAGTTTAAGGTTTTACTTTAGAAGATGTATTTTGCGTTAGAATTGGTTTCTGTACATGATATGAGGTAGGAATAGAGTTTTCCTCCACTATAAAACAATTTGTCCCAATGCCATTTATTGAATAATTCATCTGCAGTACCATCCCTGTTATAAATCAACTTTTTTTTAATGTGTAGTTCAATATACTTTATTTTGTAATATAGATCTCTTCTTTATCCTTGTAGCATCGTCATAGTCTTAACTACTACAACTTAAAATAAGTCTTGAAGTTGACTCAGCGATATAAAAGCTAAAATTGTTCTTGACCCTTTTTCACCTACATTTTGGAACTGGTTTGTCAAACTCTAGTCAAAATCTTATTTGAGGTTAGAATGGAATTGCATTCAATATATATTAATTTGAGGTAAAACTGACATTTTTAATTAGGTCTTCTTATCTAAGGATGTAGTTTACTTTCCTGCTTATAAAGTTTTATGTCTTTTAATAAAGTTGTATACTTTTCTATTTCAACTAGAACTAATCAATATGCTCTATATTTTCAGAGTAGTTCAGTTCAATCGCACAGTCGTGTCCTCGTGTCTGACTCTGCAAGCCCATGAACTGCAGCATGCCAGGCCTCCTTGTCCATTACCAACTCCCCAGAGTCCATCCAAACCCATGTCCATTGAGTCTGTGATGCTATCCAGCCAGCCTATCGCCTGTCATCCCCTTCTCTTCCCACCCTCAGTCCTTCCCAGCATTAACATCTTTTCATATGAGTTAGCTCTTCACATCAGATGGCCAAATATTGGAGTTTCAGCTTCAACATCAGTCTTTCTAAGGAACACCCAGGACTGATTCTCCTTTAGGATGGACTGGTTGGAGCTCCTTGCAGTCCAAGGGACTCTCAAGAGTCTTCTTTAACACCACAGTTCAAAAGCATCAATTCTTCAGCGCTCAGCTTTCTTTATTGTCCAACTCTCGCATCTATACATGACTACTGGAAAAACCATAATCTTGACTTGACGGACCTTTGTTGGCAAACTAATGTCTTTGCTTTTTAATACGTTGTTTAGGTTGGTCATAACTTTCCTTCCAAGGAGTAAGCATCTTTTAATTACATGGCTGCAATCACCATCTTCAGCGATTTTGGAGCCCCCAAAATAAAGTCTGTCACTGTTTCCACTGTTTCCCCATCTATTTGCCATGAAGTGATGGGACCGGGAAGTGATGATCTTAGTTTTCTGAATGTTGAGCTTTAAGCAAACTTTTTCACTCTCCTCTTTCACTTTCATCAGGAGGATCTTTAGTTCTTCTTCATTTTCTGCCATAAGAGTGGTGTCATCTGCATATCTGATGTTATGATATTTCACCCAGAAATCTTGCTTCCTCCAGCCCAGTGTTTCTCATGATGTACTCTGCATACAAGTTAAATAAGCAGGGTGACAATATATAGCCTTGATGTACTTCTTTTCCTATTTGGAACCAGTCTGTTGTTCCATGTCCAGTTCTAACTGTTGCTTCCTGACCTGAATATAGGTTTCTCAAGAGGCAGGTCAGGTGGTCTGGTATCTCCATCTCTTTCAAAATCTTCCACAGTTTATTTTGTTCCACACAGTCAAAGGCTTTGGCATAGTCAATAAAGCAGAAACAGATGCTTTTCTGGAACTCTCTTGCTTTTTCCATGATCCAACAGATGTTGGCAATTTGATCTCTGGTTCCTCTGCCTTTTCTAAAACCAGCTTGAACATCTGTAGTTTCATGGTTCACATACTGCTGAAGCCTGGCTTGGAGAATTTTGAGCATCACTTTACTAGCATGTGAGATGAGTGCAATTGTGTGGTAGTTTGAGCATTCTTTGGCATTGCCTTTCTTTGTGATTGGAATGAAAGCTGACCTTTTCCAGTCCTGTGGCCACTGCTGAGTTTTCCAAATTTGCTGGCATATTGTGTGCAGCACTTTCATAGCATCATCTTTCAGGATTTGAAAGAGCTCAACTGGAATTCCATCACCTCCACTAGCTTCGTTTGTAGTGATGCTTTCTAAGGCCCACTTGACTTCACATTCCAGAATGTCTGGCTCTAGGTGAGTGAGCACACACCATCGTGATTACCTGGGTCGTGAAGATCTTTTTGTACAGTTCTGTGTATTGTTGCCACCTCTTCTTAATATCTTCTGCTTCTGTTAGGTCCCTATGCTATTGTAAATATGATATTACATTTTCTAACATATATTGCTTTGCCATAGAATTGATAAATTTTTCTTCTCTTCACCAATGTTCATCTTATTGCTTCTTGTTATTTATAATATAGGTCAAATATTTTTAATGTAGCTCAAATAATGGTGATTTTAATATTTCTAGTTTCTATTTAGCCATGTGTTACTTTATTTTATATGACTCTATCAGTAAAATTCTCATAGAAAATTCTGAATAATAGTGATTATGTCTATTTTGATCCTTATTTTGAAAACAGTACTTCTGTGAGCTCTCCTTTATGTATATTTTAGCAATTCAGTTTTAATACATAGCCTTACTACATTCAGTTTTGTTTCTATTCATAGTTTCCTAAGATGCTTAGTCGTGAATAAGTGCTGGGTTTTTAAACAAATAATTTTAATATATCTCATGAGATAATAATTTTTCTCTTATCTGCTAGTATGGTGAATTGTGTTGGCATTCATATATGCATATGAATCATCTTGTATTCATTGTATAAACATATCTTAGTCTTGATTCATTTAAAAAATAATTTTTTTTTGCTAAGATTGGTTTAAAATATTTTGATTCTGTGTTCATGAGTAAGAGAGTGAAGTACAGTTTTCTTCCATATTATTCATCATGATTTTTATAGCATGAAAATTGTAGCTCTATAAATTGATCTGGGAAATTTATTTCTTATTTTTCTTCTTACTGATAGAATTTTTGTAAGGATAGAATTACTTGTTCCTTGAAATTTTAGTAGACTATCTACAGTATTTTCCCCTTCCTAGAACGCCTAACCCTACTATTTAAATCTTGCTACTAACTGAGCTAGAATAGGTAATGTGGTTCTGGAAATTACTAACATTTCCCTGAAAGGAAATTCTCATTGTTTCATTAATTCTTAGTTCCTTCTATTACACAAATATTACTACACAAATCATCACTCTAAAACTCCATTGTTATCTCCTTTTCATCTTATTCTGTCTTAAGATCTCAAAGGTTTGTTTGCTTTTTATGGACACATGGGCGTTAAAGACGTGCATCTCAAATATTCCTATCCATTAAATTTGTCCTCATTAGATTGCTAGAATGGCTAGGATTTGGGAATGAGCCCAAGAGGAAACTGACTGGGTACATTTAGTTTGAGATTAATGGGATATACTTTTGAGATTTACAGTCAGTTTTATCTCTATCATATTGGTGCTAGTCAGTCTGATGTAAAATAGCTTCCAAGTATATTGCTATTGTGTCAATGTAGGTTACATGATCCAAAGTTACAGGTCCACAGCTCATACCATAATATAAATATGTCCTTTAGCAATTGGCACTGGAGCCATGTAGGCAGTGAGAGAGAAGAGATACTTATAATCACAGACCAAGAAGATGGTCTATTGGGAGTTCTACCCATCATTAGATGGGTAAAATTGTCAGCATTAAAAAAATAAAGAGCTGTTCTATCAGAAGTATAGATGGCTCAGATGGTAAAATCCACCTGCAGTGCAAGAGACTTATGTTTGGTCCCTGGATCAGAAAGACTCCCTGGAGGAGGAAATGACAACCCACTCCAGTATTCTTGCCTGGTTAATTCCATGGACAGAGAATTCTGGTGGGCTACAGTCCATGTAGTCTCAAAGAGTCAGAGATGACTGAACAACTAACACACCGCATGTACTACTGACATTCTATAAAAGGTGATCATGCTTGATGAAACAATAATAAACACACCATATCTTTTCTGTTGTGAATCTCAGAAAAATAGAATTTATTAATTTATGTGGTTTAGTGCCTAAAGTTTTAATGAGAGTATAAAGGGTAGTGTCTTTGTGTGAGAAGATGTGTGTTTAACGTAGCCCAGTGTATTAGATATATATTTCAGCATATATGACCTTGAAGTAGGGTGTATATGGATAAACTGAAGTAAAAGATTGCCACCAACACAGTCAATTGGCCTGAAGATGAACTATTCCAGAGACCAAAATCTCACCTATATCTATTAATGAGTCAATGTACTAAAATCATAGTGACTTGATCATATAAAATATTTCTGTAAATTAGGATAGGATGGTAAATCTTAAAATGTTGATTATGTCTTAATTTCAGATGAATCTTATATATATTCAAAATTATTGATCATACAAAAATTCAAATATAACAGAAATCCAAAAATTCACCCCCCAAAATAAAATTGCTGTAGACTTGGAAGAATCCACCAGCAATGCAGGACACCTTGGTTCGATTTCTGGGTTGGGAAGATCCCCTGGAGAAGAGAACGGCTACTCACCCAGTATTCTGGCCTGGAGAATTCCATGGACTATAATCCATGGGGTCACAAATAGTTGGACATGACTGAACAACTTTCACCAGAATGTAAAAAGTATACCTTATTTTGACAATGGGTGATAGTTAACCATAAGAAGTTTCAAAATTTTTCTCAACTACTAATTATTTTTAAAAATTATCAGCATTATTAGAAAAAAGACTAATTTATCTGTATATTCTCTCTATAGAAAATTATATAAAAAATTGTAAGATGAGGAGGTAAAGAATAAGAACCTTAAACATATAGGAAAAAAGTAGTACAGAGATGTGCTAGAGAATTAATTGTAAAACGACTATTGTATTATATCATAAAATTATTATAATATAATTTAACTAATAATTATATAATTAATATGTTATTAAACAATTATCTCTGATTAATTTCACATTCTAAATATTTTACTTTTTTCCCTAATGATACTGTATAACTATAATGTCTATGTTCAGACCACACTTCCACCTTACAATCAAATTCTTATCCTCAAAACACCAGTTTCTTTCTTTTGTGGAGCTCAAAAGTAAGTGGATTCATATTTCTAAAGTTAGTTGAGACATTTGGATAAGTGAACATGAACTTATGTGATCCCTAGAGAAGGAAATGGGAACCCACTCCAATATTCTTGCTTGGAGAATTCCATGGACAGAGAGGCTGTCTGGCTACAGTCCATGGGATCGCAAACAGTCAGACACAACTAGGCAACTAAGACACATTATACTGCATTAATCAAATAGCTAAGATGAAGCACTTTGAAAATTATTCCAAAAATTGGGAAAAATATAGATATATAATCCAAATGGGTCTGGATTTGTTTTTCTGCATTTATAATTATTTAGTAACTAACAAATACTTTTAATATCTATTACCTGATGAACATCAGGGCTAAACATCAAGGCTACTTTATGGGCTAAATATCACAGAAAATCAAAGTTCAATTGTCAAAGAGCCACTGTCTCATTGGAAGGCACAGGCTAAAATTTCCATTTCATATTATAGTAGAACAAGTCTAAATATTGTGTATGTGTAGTGTCCTATGAGAACAGCTAAAATCATCTGGCAGTCTGTGTGTGTGCTCAGTGTTGTCTGACTCTTTGCAATCCCATGGACTGCAGCCAGCCGGACTCCTCTATCCACAGAGTTTTCCAGCAAGAATACTGGAATGGGTTGCCATTTCCTACTCCAGGGAATCTTACCAACCCAAGGATCAAATTCACACCTTTTGCATCTCCTGCATTGGCAGATGGATTCATTACCACTGAGCCACCTGGGCTGGTTTCAAAGTAAATGAGATTAGTTTTGCAAAAGAGAGCGTTTTTATTTATTTATTTATTTAAAAGAGAGCGTTTTAAAGTAAATAAGTTGTATTAATCCAAACCGTATAATTATAAAGAACTTTGGAATCTAGTTGCTAATAAAGAAATGAGAGTACTCCCTTCAATAGCTCAGTTGGTGGAATGGAGGTCTGTACTTCTTCCCAGTATAGTCATCATCACATCGCTGGTTCAATTCCAGAAGAGTTGATGTTTTACTAACATGACACTATAAATTAACTATATTCTAATAAAAATTAAAAAAAAAACACTTTCCATATGGAAAAAAGAAGTAGTATTTCAAGCATCTGTGACTTTAGCATTTCACACTGAAATTTCAATATGAGGATCTTAATTTGTAAGTACATAATATAGGGAACAAGGTGTGAGATATCTACGTAGACTCTGTTGTATGTTTTTCTTTTACTTATCTAAATAAAATTATCAAACAGTAGATTAATACAGAAATTATCTTTAAGCAATAAAATTAAAAAATTCTTTATAGAATTATTAAAATGATGAACATCAAAGGCCAAAAGTTTTGACTTCCAACATATGACTAGTGTAAGACACCATCTGTTTTCAGTTTTGGAAAAATTCCCGTATCTATACACTAAAACACTAGTTTTTAATTACTTAACAATTTTTTTTCTTTTGAAAATTATCTCAGACATGCAAAAAGTTGCAAATAGAGGATAAAGGACTTAGTTTTTTGAGTCACTTAAGTTGCTAACATTATGCTATATTATTTTCAAATAAGTTAATGTATATTTATTACATAAATAGATATTCTCCTATATAGTCACAATGCGAATGCAAGAACTTAACATCAATGCACTGTGACCACTTAATCTTCAAACCTCAGTTAATATTTCCTATCATACTAATAGTGACCTTTACAGTAAAGGATCCAGTTCAGGGTCACATTTTTTTTAAGTTTGTCATGTTTCCAATTTCCTTCAGTCTGGATTAGTTGCTGGATTAGTTGCTTTAAAAAAAAATGTATTTAAATTTTTTTACTTTCAGGATCTTGACACTTTTGAAGATTATAGGCCATTCATCTTATAGAACATCCATCAATTTGGTTTTTCTGATTTTTATTTTAATCAGATGATGGTTACGTGTTCTTGTCAACAGTGTCACAATAGTGGAATTTTAAAAAACTTTTTGTTTTATGCTGTAGTACAGTTAAATAGCAACATTGTGTTAGTTTCAGGTGTACAACAAAGTGATTCAGTTATACATACATATGCATCTATTCTTTATGCCGCCCAGGCATTTAGAGACCTGTGATTCTTCTGTGACAACCACAAAAGGTGAAAGATGAAAAGAGTGGAGGATTGTATAAAGAAGTTTTAGGCCAATTTGTAAGTCATATTTATGATACTGATATATATTCCACTGACCAGAACTCACTCATATGTCTGAAATTAACTCCATATGAGCTGGGAAAATGTAGCCTTCCTGTCAACCCATTCATTAATTAGATTTAGTGAATGCATAGCATTTTGTCTGGAAAGGTAGAAAGTCACATTCAGCATACGACCTTTTCAAAACTATGTCTTTTTTCCCTCACAGGTGGTTTTTAATAATGGAATGCTAAATAACTGGATGGCTTTTAGATATGTGGTAGGTAGACTAAAGAATATTACACTACATGAACTGGAGAAGTAAATATATATATATATATATATATATATATATATATATATAAAGGTGAGGGGAAGATAGGATGTTATTACACAGGTATAGAGAGGGGTTGGAAACTTATTGGACCCAAGAACCAAGTAAAAAGTGTGAAAGTGAACGTGTTAGCCACTCAGTTGTGCCTGATTCTTTGCGACCCTATGGACTGTAGCCCACCAGATTCCTCTGTCCATGGGAATTTTCAGGCAAGAATACTGGAGTGGGTTGCTATTTCCTTCTTTAGGGATCTTCCTGACCTAGGGATCAAACCTATGACTCTTGAATTGCAGGTAGATTCTTTATCATCTGAGCCACCAGGAGAGTAAGAGAGAGAAGTTTCATTTATGCCTGTAAATTTTACTGATGGGTGGAATTGTGCTAATATAAACAGAAATGAGCATAAAAGAAAGAGAAGATTTCAGATGAAAAAAGTGAGCTCCATTTTGGATATAACAGACTTAAATTTTCAGAAGGACTAAGGCAATGGCACCCCACTCCAGTACTCTTGCCTGTAAAATCCCATGGACAGAGGAGCCTGGTAGGCTGGAGTCCATGGGGTTGCTACTAGTCGGACACGACTGAGTGACTTCACTTTCCCTTTTCACTTTCATGCATTGGAGAAGGAAATGGCAACACACTCCAGTGTTCTTGCCTGGAGAATCCCAGGGACGGGGGAGCCTGGTGGGCTGCCGTCTATGGGGTTGCAGAGTCGGACATGACTGAAGTGACTTGGCAGTACAGAAGGCGGTGTCCAACAGTTACACAGAAATGTACTAGAATTTATTTAAGCAGGATTGGGGCTGGATATTTAACTTTAATTATCTGCAGAAGCATGAGTGCTTAATTCATGCAACTGTTAAGAACAGATGCATAATAAAAAAGGCTGAAAGTGGTAAATTTATAGATAAATTCATGGAGAATAAAAGCGGAAAGAGAATGAGAAAGAATAGGATTTGCTTCTTTCTGATTAGCGAGAGGGTCATCTGTGGCCCATGGCTATGGAGAAAGAGGTAAAGGAAAGTAAGATGTTAATTTTCTTGGGGTAGAGATTGATCAGTTCTAGAATAAGAAAAAATAATCTTTAATTCTGATTCTCTTAGCTTTTTTTTTTTGCTTCTTTTCTGCTGAAGGGGCCTTTGCTATTTTATTTTCTTCAATGGTTTAATGAGATATACAGAAAGATGTGTAGTAGTCAGTTGGGAAAGAACATTTAGTTTATTATGAAATTATTTTCAATTTATACATTAAAAGGAAGTACTAGATTTATCTGATCCAATAATCTGTTCTTGGTTTCACATACCTAATTATTTTACAGAAGGCAAATGGCAACACACAAATAGTAAGCTATTCAAGCAGAAAGGCCCTGCAAAGATGGAAGATGAAAGGCAATTGATCATTCAGTAACATCCCATTGTGGGCTACAGTTAACCACACAAATTAATTATGATATGCTATTGTTTCAAAATTAGTATAGTAGTTAAGGGCATTATTAAGATTATAATACACGTTTATTCAAGGAACATTTATGAAAATTTGTTTTATTCTGAGTATTGTTCTAGAACCTGGAGATACATAAGGAGATATGATACAGACTGCACGTGCAAAGAGTTCTAATCCACCTGGGAAATCAGTCTATATATGAATAATTACTGTGCAGTATAATAAATATTTGTAGAAGATACTGCAGAAACTTAGGACTCATTTAGCCTGTTAACATAATATTGAGGTCATTTAGTTTAAAGGAAAGATATGCAGGTTGCCCATGGCTTTCTCTTGTTATCACTGCTAGTGAGTAACAGGAAAATTTCTTCTGTGAAATGACCAGCAGTTGATGTCTATTGTTTATATACATATATTTGACTGTACTGGAGGGTGACATTCGGGAATGTGGTTAAAAATTTTGGCCAATATATGATGATAATGAGACAGACAAGAAGAGAAAAAACAAAAATTATAGCAAGCTTTGGAAAATTCTGCAATCACAAAGCGCATTCACCATGCAAAAAGTTAGAGCAGCATTTTTCTACCCACACACCTGTAACAAGATTGTTTCCATCACAGTATTTCTAATGCAAATGCTATATGCTGACATAAGTGAGTGAAGTGAAGTCGCTCAGTTGTGTTCGACTCTTTGCGACCCCATGGACTGTAGCCTACCAGGTTCCACCTTCCATGGGATTTTCCAGGCAAGAATTCTAGAGTGGGTTGCCATTTCCTTCTCCAGGATATCTTCCTGACCCAGGGATTGAACCTGGGGCTCCTACATTGTAGGCATTGTAGACAGACGCTTTACCATCTGAGCCACTAGGGAAGTCTAAGCTGAGATAGTTATTGTATAGTGATTTTTATTCAGAATATTGTAATTTGTTTTATTTATTTAAAGATATTTAAATAATTACTTCTCTACTTTACTGTGCTTCTTAGTGGCAAAACATATTCTGGATATAAATTATTTCTAAATTTGGCTCCAGTGGGTGGGAATAACAAAAGGAAATAACCAGTGTTTTGCACACCAATTTTTCAAATGATAGTATCTTTTGATCATATCAGTTTGTAGAATTACTTCAGTGAAAGAAAATGTCTATGCCAAATATTTTTCAGCAATCTGGACCAAGTGTCTAAGATGATTTGGCAAAAGAAAGGGTGGGATAGCAAATTCCTGACTGCATTTGTGCATGCCTGTCTTTTAGACCATGTAACATGTAGAGAAAAATATAAATACCTACTTTCCTGATGTCAATTTTAACTCCAAAGTAACAATATATTTGGAATCTGGTGTTCAGAGTTACTAAGATTTTAAAAATTTATTTTTATTCACTCATTCATTTATCATTCAACAGTGTTGAATTATGCACTTCTTACTGTACTTAGAGTGCTTCCTGGGTAGCGCAGACAATAAAGAATCTGCCTGCAATGCAGGAGACCTGGGTTCGATCCCTGGGTCAAAAGGATCCTTTGGAGAAGGGAATGGCTGTAACTGTACTTACAATCAGAAATAAAGAACTGGGTAGACATGGTTATCTGATCACAGAGTTTAAAGTCTAGCAGGTAAGACAAACAAAAACAAAATTAAAATAAGTGCAACCAATGCCTTGATAAAGGAGTGGGTTCCTGGGAGCACATGGTATCATGCCTGGTTTGTGAGTGTGTGTGAATGTTTGTGATGTGTGTATCTGTGTGTGTCTTTGTGTGTGCATACATGTTTGTGTGTTTGTCTATGAGTCTGTATGCAGATGCAGGCCAGGATTTTCGCCAGGAAGAATAATGCTCATGTGATATATTAAAAATGAATAAGGAATAGAAAAAGATAGAATATAGGCTTAATCACCCATGGTGCACAGGGGACATGGGGCATATAAAAGAGCAGTGGCATTGAAATTGATCATTGCTTGTGTGTCCTCAGGTAAGTAGGATTATGCATACTTTAAGTATGTTGTAGCTTGGAATTCAGTGGTTTTATTGAATTAATCCTGAATAGTTAAATTTTCTTTTCTGCTTTGCAAATTTTATGGCTCCAGATAGACTAGACACTTCACAGTTACAACTTATCCATTTTAATTCTGAAGACTGTCCAAAATTAAGAAAAAAATTGTATCTGGGGGCAAGTTGAGGAATCTCATTGACCATAAAGCTAGAAATTCAATAAAAAGAGAGTGCTGACTTCCAAAAGATATGTGGGCTGGAAAAAAAATCTACCTCTTGGTACTGTAGAATAGAGTTCTAGAATGGGGATGAAATGCAGTTTCTTTCGAGGTCTGAGGTGTAGAAGAGTTCAGTGTGAATGTAAGTGATGGTGAAATTGTCATGAATTCTGATCAATTAAATAAACCAACCAGCAAGAGATTTATTTCTGTCATGTTATGAGAAGCCTATCTAGGGAGAAAAGAGGAAAATATTAGAACCTACTCAATATTTGTTCCACAAATATTTACTGAGTATTTTCTGTTTGATAAGTACCATGCTAGGCACTTAGGGAGTTCAGAGTCCAGTGGGGGGTATGAATAAAGCACTTTTTGTCAATAATTATAATACTACCTCATGTTAAGTGACTGTTTGCTGGTCCTTAGTCCTAAGTGCTTGCTTATCTTAGTCCTTCACATGGCTTCTCTGATTCAGTCCTCAGTAAGAGTATCAGAAATGAATGCTATTATTAACCTAATTTTACAGAAAAGTCAACTGTGCCATATTTCTATGGCGCATTTGCTAAATTAAAAAATACACATTCAGTTCAGTTCAGTCACTCAGTCATGTCCAACTTTTTGTGACCCTGGACTGCAGCATGCCAGGTTTCCCTGTCCATCACCAACTCCCAGAGCTTACTCAAACTCATGTCCATTGAGTCGGTGATGCCATCCAACCATCTCATCCTCTGTCATCCCCTTGTCCTCCTGCTTTCAATCTTTCCCAGCATCAGGGTCTTTTCAAATGAGTCAGTTTTTCTCATCAGGTGGCCAAAGGATTGGAGTTTTGGTTTCAGCTTTAAACCTTCCAAAGAATATTCAGGACTGATTTCCTTTAGGATTGGCTGATTGGATCTCCTTGCAGTCAAAGGGACTCTCAAGAGTCTTCTCCAACACTGCAGTTCAAAAGCATCAGTTCTTCAGTGCTCATCTTTCTTTATAGTCTACCTCTCACATCCATATATGACTACTGGAAAAACCAAAGCTTTGACTAGATGGACCTTTGTTGGCAAAGTAATGTCTCTGCTTTTTAAAATGTTGTCTAGGTACATTGCTATTAACTGAACTGTAGTTTTTAACATTTCGATATTACCAGTTTTCTCCTTTTTTTCTGTTTTAGGATCCAGTCGAGGAGCTCATATTACTTCAGACTGTGTTCTAAGCATGGGAGTGGCAAGAAGGATGATGTGGGGAAGAGACGGAGAAAGACTTCCAAAAAAAGGTGATGCTTGAACTTGATCTTGAAAGTTCAGGAAGAATTATTCAAGCAAAAAAGTTATGGGAAGGTCATTAAAAACAAAAAGAAAAACCTGTAAAAATATTTTATAATAGGGTGGGTTGTGCATAGTTCAAAATGATGGAAACAAGTCATGTATTTAGAAAAAAAATAGGAAAGTGAGAGTAGGGAGTTAGGCCAGTGTGTAAAGTTAAAGACTTTAATGAGGTTCGAGAATTTGCATTTTATGCTACAAGTTTTCAAAGCCATTGAAAGATTAAAGCAGAGGGATAACAATCAGGTTATCTTTGAATGCTCTGTTTTGTAGTAGTTGTGTTGTTGTTTAGTAGCTAAGATGTGTCTGACTTTCCTGTGACTCCAGGGACTGTAGCCCACCAGTCTCCTCTGTCCATGGGGTTTCCACCCAAGAATACTGGAGTGGGTTGCTACTTCCTTCTCCAGGGGATCTTCCCTGTGTCTTCTGCATTGGTAGGTGGATTCTTTACCACCTAGCCACCAGGAACCCCTGTAGAATACAGGAGTCCTAAATATTGGATTGATCCCAAAGAAAGGTTATTTAGGATTGATTGCCATAGTCTGGGTGAGAGATAATGAAAATGGTGAAAAATTGAACAAAGCCTATGCCAGTAGATATGGAGAAGAGGATTTATAATTAAAAATGGGAATAAATTTGTTGATATCATTTGAGAAAGATTAAGGGTTCAAGTTTACTCATTTGATTGATGAAAAGTTGTGCTATCCATCAAGATAGAAATGAAGAAGGCAAATAGAAATGGGAATAAGATTGCAAGTTTTGACATCTTTTTGTTGAAGGTTATTTGATACTTCCATTGTGTGTGTGTGCTCACTAGTGTCTGACTCTTCGCAACTCCATTGATTGTAGCCTCCTCTGTCCATAGAATTTTCCAGGTAAGAATACTGAAGTGGGTTGACATTTCCTTGTCCAGGGGATGGGTCTTCCCTGACCCAGGTATCTAAACCAAGTTTCCTGTTTCTCTTGCATTAGCAAGATGGGCTCTTACCACTAGCTCCACCTGGGAAACCCTGTGCTTCCATTAAAATAAGTTAGATTGGCCATTGAAAATAAGATGGGAAATCATATCTGGGATGTTGATACAGATTGGGAATTCTGCATCATATTCATGGTGCTAAAGCCAAGCTCAGCAATAATGTATAGGGTGGCAGTAATTTAAAATCTAGGATTAGAGGAAAGAATAATTAATAATGAGCCAGTGGAGAAGAAAGAGGAAAAGTAGTGAACGCTGAAAAGACAGGAGAGAAGATAATCTTAAAGGGAAATATAGTCAACTTTGACATTAGCTTCACATTTGTTGAATAAAATAATGAATGAAAGACACTTCTGGCTTCAGCTCCATTATGTAAAGATCTTGGTAGTTATCACCCCTACCCTTACAGTAAGAAAAAGGGTGAGCAAACAAAATTAATGATTTTTCCTGGGCCTATTAGAGAACTGAGGTTATAGGGCAGATTTCGACACTCAAATCTGGAGAGTTAGGTGAATACAAGAGGTGAATGCTATTACCTGGAACAAGGTCCACTAGAGCCATAAACTGGTAGGAAGATAAATAGAAAGTTTGAAAAATTGTGGAGGCTGAATATGAACTAGTCTGAGAGAATAAATGTCCTGGACCCACACTCTCCTGAGTATAACCTCCAGGACCATCACTAAGTTCTCAAGGTAAAGAGCCAAGAAAGATCCCTTCATGGCTCTGGCAAGGGGAGGGGAAAAGTAATCATTGTGAAATTGTGAAATAATCATTTTTTTGTAACAAAGACCTACTCCACTTTAGAAAGCAAACACTTTACCAGTGCCTTAACTCACCCAAGTGTGGGTCATTTCCTGGATTCCAGCCTTCTTTAGCTTTTTTTTTTTTTTCCGTTGGGAATGGTTCTCACACAGGGGGAAAAAATGCTAGGAAACATGTGTTAAGGTAACTGCAAAGGGACATAGAGCTACTAAAGGACGGATAATAGTGTAGAAAGTTTTCCTCCCCACAACAGGCTCCAATAAATAACAGTGGATTCTGGCAGAAGGAGCTGCAAGAAGTAGATTTTGTATGAAGAACAGTACAAAGAGAACCTCTAATATAAAGGAGAGACAAAATTAGGTAGTAGAGGACTTTGACACCTCTGACCCCCTACAGATGTGGCAAATATTATATATAATACTTCAGCCACATCAACATAAAACCTTATGCTAGTGGCCTATTTTCCTGAGTTCCTATTATTTAATATATCAGGTCCACATCCATATTTCAACAAAGATCACAAGGTGACCTAAAGGGGCAGTAAACAAAAACCAAAACAAATGAAGAAATACCAAAACTCACAGTATGAAAAGACAAAGCAAACATCAGCACCAGGTTAAGACACAGATTTTAGAATTAACGGATCTGGAGTTAAAGTAATATGAAAACTATGTTAAGGATTCTAATAGAAAAAGTAGACAACATTCAAGAACAGATGAGTAATATAAGCAAAGAGGTGGAAACTTTAAGGAGTCAAAAAGAAGTGTTAAAAATCTCAGCAATTTTTGTGCTATTTTGACATGAGATATGTAAAAAATACTGAAATAAAAATACATATAAAAGTAAACATATGTCCACTCTGTTTATGTCTGAATGTCTTGGTGAGACACTTCAACACATCTTCAGGTCTTTTCAAAGCTGGAACAACTGACTGATTCAGTCAGATCACTCCCAGTAAAACAGAAAAATGAAGCACTGGAATGAAAACAATTATGCCATTGAACTGCCCTTTCTTTGTTTTGGTTAATGCTGAAACTATGTATTTTGTTTATAAAAATATCTTTTTTCTCTCACTTTCCCAGTTTCCAGCTCCTCCCTAAGTAGCTCATCCTGCTTAGGATTTTCCCCAATATGTTGGTGCTTGTCCTCATCATTCCCAAACCCTTGGAAGCTGGAGTTGAGGTGGTGGCTTTCTCAAAAGCTCCTGCCTCACCGTGGAATGCGGCACTTGGCTCACTGGCTCTGAGGTTGCTTTCTATCCTGACAACAAAACCTACATTCAGACACTCATCCCAAGAGTGGCCTTTATGTCTTCACACACTGCAGCACTCACTCCAGGACATTTAGCCGTTCTGTTATCCATTGATGTGAAGTGACCTGAAGTACCTCCGGGAATGGGAAGGGCAAGGTCAGATCACAACAGGCATGACCAGCGAGGGTTTCCTTGAGAACGTGGCTTTCTCTCATATTGTCTCTTCCTTATTCACTTCAGTGATCATCAACAGGCACTCTAATTCCTACTCCGAAGAGAATTGTTTTATCTCTGTTCTTAATAAAAGTTTAATAGCAGATAGGGCACTTTGGTGAGAGCTCATGTTAGTGAGATTTTTATTTCACCCAACATACAGGCATAGTATGCACTTAAGTCATCGATGGGTTGTTGTAAGTAAAGCAAATAGCATATATTTACAGAACTGAGCAAATAGCATTTTATGATGCTATCCTTGAAACATTCACACTCTGATCAGTAATAGCTCTCCCTTTCATTAGTGAGCATCAGTGAGACACTCTTCTAATTAGCTATAAACTTACTGCTGAAGAGCAGTCATTTCAAATACTGTTTGTTACTAAAACAAATACCTGGAAATTACACTATTAGTACAAAAATCAATCCAGTTCTAAGCCTAACACTGAAAGCAAACTTAAAACTCTCACTCCCACATGCAACTTGCTATCAGCAGATTTTCTTTGTAGAATCTGAAGACTTCTAACAAAGCCAGGATCCACTAGCAACATACGTGGAGGCAAGAAAGGGATAAAAGCATGTGCCCAAATTTTATAATTACTTTGGAAGAGAGGCATATTGACAACAATTTGGGAGAAGGTAGAAGCAGTTAATGTCAGTACCCTACTTTGATTCTGTTTTGTCAGATCAGTGAATATCTAGGGACACTTGTTTCCATCATTAAAGCCATAGTGATGATGGAGATATTTTCTTGACTTTCAAAAATATGCTATATATACACATATACATATATGTATATGTATATATGTATACATATATGTGTATATATATACATATGTACATATATGTATGCACACACATATAAAACATATACATATAACTTATTCTTGCCATGTATATATATATGTATATATATATATACACATGTATATACATACATATGTATCACACACATATATACACATACACACATACATACGTACATACACATATGCATATACATACATACACATATACATACACACATCACACACATATATACACATATACACATATACATACACATATACATATATACACATGTATATGTATATATACATATACACATGTATACACATATACATATACACACATGTACATATACACATGTACATATGTATATGTACATATACACATATATACACACACACACACATATATATACATATACACACACACACACACACACACATATATATATATATATATATATATACATATACATATATATATACATGTGGTGGGGGCAACAAAGGAGGTGTCCACAGAATCCTGAAAACATTGATGGATCTTGTTTAGAGGAAAGGCTTGAGAGGATTTCTAGATTTATTTGGATTTGGAGTATGTAGTAGAGTATATGACATTTTAAAGGTGGCATAGGGTAATTTAAAGATCATCGGGAAATCCTCTGCTTGAATCTCATCTCAACCATTTGTTAACTACAAAGCCATTTTTGCCATTTAAAAGCTGGGTGACTAGGTGTCTTGATTTTATTTTAAACGTGGAGCTGTGAGTACTGAAATGATGTAGGTAAGACATGTAGCACAGTACCTGGCAAGAATAAGTTCTCATTGACTTCTGCTCCTTCCCTTTCCCTTTACTCCCTTGCATTTCCACCCCTTTCCTCTTCATGCCAAATATCTTGATCTAGAATGCCAAGTCTTTTCACTGACTTCACTGGCCTCCAATCTTATCTCTTAGTGTCCATCTTCCAAGTTCAAGTCATTTCTTCTTTCAGGAAGCCCTCCTTTTGCTTACCTTGCTTGTCATGCCAAAATTCTATTCTTACAGTAACTACTGCTTCCTCATCCAGGCCTATCCTGACCTTGCCTACTAGACTTTTCCTTCTTCTGAATTCCCATTGTATTTTGTATGTCTTCTTGGTTCTTATTCTCATTATATTGTATGTTGTAGTTACTTTTGTGCATGCTTTATTATTAGGCACCTTAAGGGTGGGATCAAATTGTCTGATAAACTTGCAAATCGGTGCTTAGCACATTATCAAAGCTATATCGCAATTATTTCTAAACTAGTATTCATTGTTTCATTAGTTAAATAAAACTTGAAGCGTCTTTGGATTTGAAATATTTTAATATGAAATGCGTCTAACTGGATAATACCATAAATTAGAAAATTAAAGCACTAAGTGTATATTGAATCACGGCAGGTCCAATTCCATGACTCCATATGCTCTTTACTGAACAAAATGATAAGAAGACCTTTGTTCAGAATCATTTTCTTACTAGACAAAGAGCTCATTATACTAAGAGAACCTAAAGTTTGACATGGACTCAGGAGAGTTATCCTAAATTGAAAAAAAGAAGAAAAAAAGAGAAACTTACTGTGCAATTGGACACTACATGGCCATTCAAAACCACTTTTTAAAGACTATTTCATGACATGAGCAAATGGCTCATAAAAATATTGAATAAGTACATAGAATTATAGGATGCCAAGTGACATAATACATTTAAATTTAATAACAGGCAAAAATAAAATATGCTGAAATACAATGTTTTAAGTGATGATGTCAGAGTAAAATAAAATAAAATGCTGATGTTTTTCATATTAGTTTTCTGTATTTTTAAACAATGTTTTTCCATAAATTTTGCATTGTTTTTATAATCAGGGCAATCATTAAAATGTGTTTTTAATAGAGCGGTGGCTTTCATTTAGAGGTGATTCTGTTTTTGAGGGGGCATTTGGCAATATTTAGAGGTATTTTGGTCACCCCTGGGGGGGGGATGTGCTATTGACACTTAGTGCGTAGAGGCCAGCAATGCTGCTGGACCTCCTACAATACACAGCACATTCCACCACAAGGAAGGATTAACTAGCACAAAATGTCAATAGCACTGAAGCTGAGAAGCACCGAAGTAGAAGGAAAGCAACTAAAATATTCCCAAAGAGGAGCAGACTCACCAAACCCTGGTAGATCAATCAACATAATGGACTATTGTGCAGGTCTTAAAACTTGTCCTGCCACAATATTTATTGAGGTGGAAGTCTCATTACTGCTTTCTCACCCTGTGCAACCTACATGTCCTCATCAAAAGCTCTTTGGTATGTTTTAAAATTGGGTTATCTTTGGTTACTAACATGTCTTCTTATGTTCCTAACAAGAAGGGAATTATTTAGGAGAAAGCTCAATAATTATTTTACCACTTGTATCAACATGACTTCCATGGTGCTAGTACAAGGAAATAGTTTTTCACTTGTATCCCCTGAATTTACTCTTTCACTTGCATATAACTGAATTCCAACTCAAATATTCCACAATGTTATAGAAAATTAGCACAAGTGCTATATGTAGGTATATACGTTTGTACCTCTCTGAATATAATTATAGCTGCTTAGCAGCTTTATCTGCTAAGTATAATCCCTCAAAGTCAGTTTGTATGGGTCACGCTTCACTGTTTCTTCACGTCTTATAACTATTTGCTGAAAACGATATTTTAGACAATATCTCGTAGCAACTCTGGATATTGATTCCCTGCCCCCACCCCTGGCCAGCAAAATTTTCATTTTCATTATTGTTGTTTGGTTGTTTAGTAACTTGGTTGTACCTCTTCAGTGAAGTCTCTTTCCTGCACAGTGTGCTGTCTCTAACATATCTTAAATATCCTGGTTTTGGGCACACAGACAATTTACCTGACTACTAGGGATGATTGTCCTTTTGGTCAGGCTCTTTGACCTTTATTAATCTGCTAAATTTCTGAGTGGTCTATTTCTATTGGTATCATGTCAGATGTTAATCCCCACTAATTGTTAGTTGGTTGCTCTTTTGTTTTAGATAATACCCTGGGATATAAACTGTCCACATTCTGCTTATACTGAAGTAATTTCCCTAGCAAGGGCAGAGTGTTGTAAGTGTTTGAAGCTGCTTTGATCTTCTCTTAGGCTGAGCCTCTGGGCTATGGAGCCAGAAACTGTGCCTGGTGAGAAATGGGAAACTTGCTGTCTACTGACCGCCCCTCCCAGATCCTCCCACAGGGGCTGTGTGTTGGAGGCCTTTGGGAACCGGTGCTGTTGTCCAGCTGCCGCTGCCACTCAGTATGAATATTCCTCAGCTCAGACTGGGAGAATGAAATCTGCTGATTTCACCAATTGCTGAACCTAGTCTTTTCACTAGAGGAGATTGTTAAAGATGGTCACTCAGCTACCGAGACCACTGGAGCAGGTCTTATGAAACATAGTATGATGGGCAAGTATAATCTTCAGCAGCTTCCTGCTGAGGATGCTTCTTATGTTGTGAGAAATGAGATAGAATAATGAGTGATACTGTCACAAAGCAGAACTATGGGAGGGGGTAGGTACAGTTTCTAGCTCAAGAGGTATGGTCTCTCATTGTTATTTACAAATTTCCATTGATTCTATTGAATAAATGCTTGTCAAATTTGTGAGTCATTTAATCAGTCTTTAAAGTTTTCAAATATCATCTTTGCTAATTTTGACCAGTTTAATAGACATCTCTCCAGAGGACAGGTTTTCCTATTGAGACAGAAGGGAAGAGAGGCAAAGCACAACCTTTAAATGAATGACAGAGCCATTAAGGATACAATAAAATCTAATTAGAAGTGATCAGGCCCAAGGTGGCAGAAAATTCAACTTCCAGTAGACCTTGAGCTTCATTATACACTCACTGTAATACATTAGCATATGCTAAATGACATGCCCACAGGTGCCATGACAGTTCCAAAGCTGACCATGAAAAGGCTAAAAATGAGCAGTGGCTCAATTCCTGGAAATCCCAACCGTCTTCCCAAGATAGTTGGAATAATCCTCCTACTGATTCAGTTCAGTTCAGTCGCTCAGTCATGTCCAACTCTTTGTGACACCATGGACTGCAGCACAGAAGGCCTCCCTGTCCATCACCAACTCTTGGAGTTTACGCAAACTCATATCCATTGAGTCAGTGATGCCATCCAACCATCTCACCCTCTGTCATCCCCTTCTCCTCCCGCCTTCAATCTTTCCCAGCATAAAGGCCTTTTCAAATATGTCAGCTCTTCACATCAGGTGGCCAAAGTATTGGAGTTTCAGCTTCAACATGTCCTTCCAATGAATATTCAGGACTGATTTCCTTTAGGATTGACTGGTTGGATATCCTTGCAGTCCAAGGGATTAGCCTTGGACTCCTACTGTTTAGCCTATAACATTACCCAACCCATAAAATGAACAAACCCATTTTTCAGGCTACTCTTGCCTTTTGAGACAGATTATATTCTGCCTGTGGAATGTATTCAGTTCAGTTCAGTTCAGTCACTCAGCTGTGTCCAACTCATTGCGACCCCATGAATCGCAGCACGCCAGGCCTCCCTGTCCATCACCAACTCCTGGAGTTCACTCAGATTCATGTCCATCGAGTCAATGATGCCATCCAGCCATCTCATCTTCTGTTGTCCCCTTCTCTTCCTGCCCCCAATCCCTCCCAGCATCAAAGGAATCTATTAGGTTGGTGCAAAAGCAATTGCAGCTTTGCAATGTTGAGCTTTGCTGCTTGATATCGGAATACATTCTTAAATAAATAGTTATGTTTTACATCATTTTAATGCACATTTCTCGTGTTATTTATTTTTTATTTTTTTGCTGATGGCATTGCTGCTGCTGCTGCTAAGTCACTTCAGTCGTGTCCGACTCTGTGACCGCATAGACAGCAGCACACCAGGCTCCGCCATCCCTGGGATTCTCCAGGTAAGAACACTGTAGTGGCTTGCCATTTTCTTTCTACAATGCATGAAAGTCAAAAGTGAGAGGGAAGTTGCTCAGTCGTGTCCCACCCTCAGAGACCCCATGGACTGTAGCCTTCCAGGCTCCTCCACCCATGGGATTTTCCAGGCAAGAGTACTGGAGTGGAGTGCCATTGCCTTCTCCATTATTTGCTGTTTATTTTATATTTATTTTAGATTATAGAAATGATGTTAGCAAAAAGCAAGTTCAAGCAGTTTTTAAATTCAAGTTCAAAATGGGTCTTAAAGCAGTGGAGACAACTTGCAACATCAACAACAAATTGGTCCCAGGAACTGCTAACAAACATACAGCGGTGGTTCAAGAAATTTTGCAAAGGAGATGATAACCTTAAAGATGAAGAGTGTAGTGGCCAGCCAGTAGAAGTTGTCAATAACAAGCTGAGAGCATTGTCGAAGCTGATTCTCTTACAACTATGAGAAGTTGCTGAAGAAATCAATGTTGATCATTCTATGGTTGTTCAGCATTTGGAGCACATTGGAAAGGTGAAAAACTCCATAACTGGGTGCCTTGTGGGGTGACTAAAAATACAAAAAGACATCAATTTGAAGTATCGTCTTCTCTTATTCTACACAGTAACAATGAAATATTTCTTGGTCGAATTGTGACATGCAACAAAAAGTGGATTTTATATGACAGCTGGTGATGACCAGCTCAGTGGCTGGACTGAGTAGAAGCTCCAAAGCACTTCCCAAAACCAAATTGCACCGAAAATAGATCACGGTTACTCTTTGGTGGTCTGTTGCTTGTCTGATCCACTACAGCTTTCTGAATTCCATTACATCTGAGAAGTATGCTCAGCAAATTGATGTGATGCACTGAAAACTGCAGTGCCTGCAACTGGTATTGGTTAACAGAATGGGCCCACTTCTGCAAGACTGCATGTTATACAACCAATGCTTCAAAAGTAGAATGAATTGGGTTACGAAGTTTTGCCTCACCCACTATATACACCTGACCTCTCTCCAACTGGCAACCATTTCTTCAAGTATCTTGACAACTTTTTGCAGAGAAAATGTTTCCACAACCAGCAGGAATTGGAAAATGTTTCCAAGTTCAGTTCAGTTCAGTCGCTCAGTCGTGTTCAACTCTGCGACACCATGGATTGCAGCATGCCAGGCCTCCCTGTCCATCACCAACTCCTGGAGTTCACTCAGACTCATGTCCATCAAGTCTGTGATGCCATCCAGCCATCTCATCCTCTGTCATCCCCTTCTCTTTCTGCCCCAGTCCCTCCCAGCATCAGAGTTGTTTCCAATGAGTCAACCCTTCTCATGAGGTGGCCAAAGTACTGGAGTTTCAGCTTTAGCATCATTCCTTCCAAAGAAATCCCAGGGCTGATCTCCTTTAGAATGGACTGGTTGGATCTCCTTGCAGTCCAAGGGACTCTCAAGAGTCTTCTCCAACACCACAGTTCAAAAGCATCAGTTCTTTGGCGCTCAACCTTCTTCACAGTCCAACTCTCACATCCATACATGACCACTGGAAAAACCATAGCCTTGACTAGACGGACTTTTGTTTGCAAAGTAATGTCTGCTTGTCAATATGCTATCTAGGTTGGTCATAACTTTTCTTCCAAGGAGTAAGCGTCTTTTAATTTCATGGCTGCAGTCACCATCTGCAGTGATTTTGGAGCCCAAAAAGATAAAGTCTGACACTGTTTCCACTGTTTCTCCATCTATTTCCCATGAAGTGATGGGACCAGATGCCATGATCTTCTTTTTTCTGAATGTTGAGCTTTAAGCCAACTTTTTCACTCTCTTCTTTCACTTTCATCAAGAGACTCTTTAGTTCTTCTTCACTTTTTGCCATAAGGGTGGTGTTATCTGCATATCTGAGGTGATTGATATTACTCCCGGCAATCTTGATTCCAGCTTGTGATACTTCCAGCCCAGCATTTCTCAAGATGCACTCTGCATAGAAGTTAAATAAGCAGGGTGACAATAAACAGCCTTGATGTACCCCTTTTCCTTTGGGAACCAGTCTGTTGTTCCATGTCCAGTTCTAACTGTTGCTTCCTGACCTGCATATACCTTTCTTAAAAGGCAGATCAGTTGGTCTGGTATTCCCATCTCTTTCAGAATTTTCCACAGTTTATTGTGATCCACACAGTCAAAGGCTTTGGCATAGTCAATAAAGCAGAAATAGATGTTTTTCTGGAACTCTCTTGCTTTTTCCATGATCCAGCAGATGTTGGCAATCTGATCTCTGGCTCCTCTGCCTTTTCTAAAACCAGTTTGAACATCTGGAAGTTCACGGTTCATGTATTGCTGAAGCCTGGGTTGGAGAATTTTGAGCATTACTTTACTGGAGAAGGGAATGGCAAACCACTTCAGTATTCTTGCCTTGAGAACCCATGAACAGTATGAAAAGGCAAAATGATAGGATACTCCTAAGGTCAGTAGGTGCCCAATATGCTACTGGAGATCAGTGGAGAAATAACTCCAGAAACAATGAAGGGATAGAGCCAAAGCAAAAACAATACTCAGTTATGGATGTGACTGGTGATAGAAGCAAGGTCCGATGCTGTAAAGAGCAATGTTTTCCAAGAGTTCATAAATCCTGAAGCATGGATTTTTTTGCTACAGGAGCAAATAAATTTGTTTCTCTTTGGCAAAAATATGTTAATTGTAATGGTTCTTATTTTGATTAATAAAGATGTGTTTGAGCTGAGTTTAATGATTTAAAATTCATGGTCTGAAACAGCAATTACTTTTGTACCAACCTAATAAATCTTCCAGAGCCACTCTCACCTGAGATGGCCCACTCTGGAGTGTGTTTCTTCCAAGGCTACTCTCACCTTTTGAAATGGATCATGTTCGGCCCTTGGAAGTTATCTCTCTGCTTTCACTTTACCATAACTTGCTCTTGAATTCTTTCCTGCATGAAGCCAAAGACCCTCAGGTTGGTGGCTTGTCCAGTGAACTCACCTGAGACCTGGGATGTGACTATCCTCTCATGCCCCCATATTTCTGCAACACCTTTACAAAGGAGAGGAAGAAAATAGTCTTCTCTCCCTTCCAATTTTCCAATGATTATAAATATGTAGCCCATTTATTTCCCACATGGCACAGAGGTAAATGATATGCTGGAGATGCAGAAGATAGTAGTTAGATCCCTGGGTTGGGAAGACTCTCTGGAGAAGGAAATGGCAACCCATTCCAGTATTCTTGATGGGAAAATTTCATGGACAGAGGAGCCTGGCAGGCTGCAGTCCATGGGGTTTCAAAGAGTTGGACATGACTGAATGACTGAGCATGCATGCCACTTATTTCTAGAGCTTGAGCCCTTTCCACTGCTGCTTGTATCCTTCATAAGCAAGCTATATTAATAAATCTACTACTTGCCTATCACTTTGCTTCTCACTGAGTTCCTTCTGTGTCAAGACATAAAGAACTTGAACTTCATTGAGTCCTGAGATGAGTTTAGGGGTATCAGTTGGAAGATTGTAGGTTTGAGTCCCAACTAGGTGTACGTGAGTTTGGGTCCCATGTGAAGTGTGCCATTTTACGATGAGCTATTCATACCACTTTTCTGGGATTCCTCCTTCTCTCCCCCAGTTCTTAATACATTAAGTGAACCATTCTCTTCTGCTATCATCTTGTTCGTAGCATACTGTTCATGTCAAGCATATATGTACTGATTTCTACTGCTGGATCTACCAACTGCTGAAAGAGGGGTATTTAAGTTCCCTTCTTAAGAGTGCATTTGTCTATTTCTTTTGCAGTTCTATTAGTTTTCAAGTCACTTATTTTGATGATTTTTTTAGGTACATGTGTGTTAAGGATTATTACATCTCCCTCAAGAATTCACCACTTTATCATTATGTACTATTCTTCTTTATCCCTGATAATTTCCCTTGTTCTGAAGTCTGCTTTGTTTGAAATTAATAATATTACACAATTTTTCATTTGATTATAATGAGCATGATATACATTTTTCCATTCATTTAACCGAGCTGTGACTTTACATCTAAAATAGCTTTCTTAAAGTGAGTGGAGGTGAGGTGAAGTTGCTCAGTCGTGTCTGACTCTTTGCGACCCGTGGACTGTAACCTACTAGGCTTCTCCGTCCATATGCTGGAATGGATTGCCATTTCCTTCTCCAGGGGATCTTCCCGACCCAGGGACTGAACCCAGGTCTCCTGCATTGAAGGCAGACGCTTTAACCTCTGAGCCACCAGGGAAGCCCCTTAAAATGAGTAGGTAATATATATTTGCTGCTGCTGCTGCTGCTGCTAAGTTGCTTCAGTTGTGTCTAACTCTGTGTGACCCCATAGACGGCAGCCCACCAGGCTCCCCCGTTCCTGGGAGTGGGTTACCCACTGGAGTGGGTTACCATTTCCTTCTCCAATGTATGAAAGTGAAAAGTGAAAGTGAAGCCGCTCAGTTGTGTCTGACTCTTTCGGCCCTGTGGACTGCAGCCCACCAGGCTCCTTCATCCATGGGATTTTCCAGGCAAGAGTACTGGAGTGGGTTGCCATTGCCTTCTCCAAACCCATATTTAGATTGAAAAAATTTTTTATCCACTCTTATGATTCTGTTTTTTAATTGATGTATTTAGACTATTCCATTTAAAGTGATTCCTGATCCAGTTGAGATAATGTCTAATATGTTTGTAATGATTTTTCTATTTGTTGCAGTTCTTCTCTGATATTATTCTTCTAGATATTTTATATTAGTTTGTTTTCTCTCTGCTCTTTGAATATCAATTGTACTCCTTTTTAAAAATTTTAATGTTTTCTCTAGAATTTGAAATACACATTAACAAGTAATCTAAGTCTACTTTTAAATAACACTATGCACTGTCACGTGCAGTAGATACTTAATGAGAAAGTGTTAGTTGTTCAGTCACGCCTGATTCTTTGTTACTCCGTCGGTGTAGCCTGTCAGGCTCCTCTGTCCACGGAGTTTTCTGGGCAATAATACTGGAGTGGATAGTCATTCCCTTCTCCAGGGGATCTTTCAGACCCAGGGATTGAACTCAGTCTCTAGCGTTGCAGGCAGACTTTTTACTGTCTTCATTCAGTCGTGTCTGACTGTGACTCCATGGACTATACAGTCCATAGAATTCTCCAGGCCAGAATATTGGAGTGGGCAGCCAATGCTTTCTCCAGAGGATCTTCCCAACCCAGGGATCAAACCCAGGTGTCCTGCATTGCAGGTGAAATCTTCACCAAATGAACCACCAAGGAAGCCCAAAGTAGTTCCAATTCCAACCTCCTCTTTATGCAGGTTATGTAGAATACTCGGTATTTTCAAAATGGTTGCTTTCCTCTCCTTGTCAGAAAAACAAGGAAACTTTTTTCTTTCTTCTTCTTCATTAGTACTTGTTGGGGTTCTTTAAATTTAAAACTATGAAAATGTTGGTGTCCACCTAAATCCACATCCCTGAGGAATTTCTCATTATCATACTAGTTCATAAGCACACTCCAGTGATGCTGTCATAATTACCATTCAGACTTCTTACCCAGTTTATGATTCCATTCCCCATTTTTCCAGGAAAATTGGTCTCTGTGTGATTCTTTCTATTCCGTGACTCTCCAGATTTTAGGGTGTCAGTGTGACCTGCCACTTCACTTTTTCTGATGAGTTTGAGTGATTAGTTTTTCTTTGTTCAGCTTGATTCTACTAAGAACAGCAGTAACATCTTCCAAGCTCAATATCTGTCAGAATTGAAAGCATAAGTCCTAGATAATCTTTAAAGACATGTTAGGATCCATTTTAAAATTCACTGGGATATATATCAAATGTTGTACCCCTGGTAATTCTTAGTCTATCCTCAAAAATCCTTAAACATTCAGGAAAATGTTACTTAATAAAAATGTTTATTTCCCTGCATGTAGTCTCCAGAGAGCTATCAAACTCTTTCTGTGAATATTGTACCCATGGTAACTCTTACCCTGTTCTCCAAAATCCTTAAACACTCAAGAAAATGTTACTTAATAGTAACTTTTATTCCCCAATATACAGTCTCTAGGGAGCTATCAGCTTCTTTTTTGAGTAACATTTTGATCACTGTTTATAAGCAGGCAGAAAATTAACAAACAAAAATCCTGTCATTAGTTGAGACTTTGAGATTTGAATCTTTCCATAGCTGAAAATGATTCAAAATAATAAAGCTTCCTAAAATAATTTGCTGCAGCCCTAACCAGAGCAACTGTTCTACGTTCTTTATTTTGTAAGTTATTTTTATATTACTATTTTTACTACTATTGGAGTTGTTCTTTTCTTTAAAAGTTACCATTTAAGCAAGTCAAATGTAACTGAAACAAAAGGGAGGTATGAATAAAAATAATTTTTAAGGGAATTTCTTGAGATTTGTCATTAAGAGATTTTTGCCATTTACCCTGCCAGCATCATAGTATTATTTGTATTTTTCAAAAATAAACCCAAACATACAGTATTATTATCTAAAATTTGTATACTATAAGAATTTTTGTCAATAGACTTGGGTTAATTTTATTTTGCAGTACATAATGCAATGTATGTTTTTTCTAGAATTAATTTACTGATGATAATCATATAAGGCCACTGTATAATTGCAATTCTGTATATATCCTCAAAATAATACTTGATGGAAATACAATTGTTATTATTTATAGTGTTTGTGGTAGAAGATCATACTAATGATAGTATTTTTCTGTCATTTTAATTTTTAAGCAAATATTAACAAAACTAATTGAATTAACTGTTAACCATTTCTTTAGACTATGTTATTTAATCTAATTAATCCCATCAAAACTAATTTTTCCTCTGAACAACAATATTGTGAAGTATATATAAAATAAAATAATTTACAGAAAGCTCTCTGTGCATTTTTTTCTGACTTATTATTTTCTATTTGTCATATTTTGCATCTATTAATTCTATGCCTATGTATATATCAGGTTGGGTTTTGAGAGCTTGAGAGTTAAGAGTTCTATATTATTATTTTTTCTATGTGGTTTTATCTATGGAAAAGTATACCTTCTATTCAAACAAATACAGAATATTTATCAAGGCAGATATATTCTGGGCAAAAAATGAGTGTCAATAAGTTTAAAAGGATTTCAATTATATGAAGTATGTTCCTTGACTATAAGAGCATTAAATTACAAATCAATAAAAGAAAAGCAGGTGAAAAGTCCAGAAATGATAACTTGAACTAACTGGTAGTTCAAAAAGAAAAGTAAAGTATTTTTAACAGTATGGAAGTGCAAATAGATACACCAAAATTTGTAAGATGCTGTTAACATAGTAATGAGGGGAAAAATTATAAGTCCTAAAGTCCAATACAAGAAATGAGAAAAAGTCTAAAATCAGTATCTGTGTTTTCTCTAAGAAACTCGAAGAGCAAATTGAACTCAAATTAATCACAGATAGAAAATAATGACAGAAATCAATGAAACAGAAAATAGTGAAACCAACAAAGAAAAATCAATATAGTCAAAAGTAGTTTTATGAAACAATTAATAAGACTGATAAATTTCTAGCCTGGCAAAATAGGGGGAAAAAGGACATAAATTGCCAATATCAGGAATGAGAGAGGTGCCATCAGTACAAATTCTATGAAATATTAAAAGGCTAGTAAAGAAATAATCTGAACTGCTGAACTACTTTACGGCAATAAATTTAACAATTTGCATATTATTCACTCAGTTATGTCCAACTCTTTGCAAATCCCTGGACTGTAGCCCACCAGGCTCCTCTGTCCATGGGATCCTCTGGGCAAAAAATACCAGAGTGCCATTTCCTTATCTGGGAGTCTTCACTCCCAGGGATACAATCTGGGTTTCCTTCATTGTAAGCAGATTCTTTTGTCTGAGCCACCAAGGATGAGGTGAACAAACTCTCGAAAGGCACAAGTTCCCAAAGGTCACTGAATAGATGAAATCTTTATGTTAATAGACAATTTGAATGGCACTGTTCTATTAAATTAATTTGTAGTTACAAATTTTCCTGTAAGGGAAACTCCAGGCCCATACTACTTGGCAAATTCTTCTAAACATTTAAGAAAGAAATAAGAAATCCTAAATCTAGAGGATTTAAGACAAGCGAATGCTTAACAACACATTCTATGGATCAAGTGCTATCTTAATTCCAAAACTGGAGAAAAAGATATCACAAGGAAAGGAAACTACAGATTAATATCTTTGACAAATATAGATGAAACAATTCTTCATAAAAAATTTAGTGATTAAGTTTAGTAGAATGTCAAAATATAAGACAAGAGCAGAAGGTTTGTCTTGAGAATTCAGTGTTAGTGAGTTTTACATTTAAAAATTATTCAATGTAATTAACCTACCCAATACCACATAGTAAAATTAGCTCAATGTACCATAGAAGTAAATATAAAAATTAAGCTTGATTTCACTATCTTTACTCAGAAATTACAAAGATATATTCCAGAGTTAATTATCTTTGAATTGTTTAATTCTCCAAGGGAATCAACAAATACATCAAATACTTTTAAATGTGGCTACAAAGTGGTTTGAAACAAAAATATAATCTTTGTCCCAGTGCTAAGCAGATAGATCTATTAAATTAAACTGGAATGAGAATTCCTAAAAATGTATTCAAGGAAGAACTCTAAATACTGGAGGATTTATAAGAAACTAAGTTTTTAAAAAGTCTTCTCTGAGATTTCTTCAAATTTTTAAATTTTAGGTGGTGGTCCTAACTGAATAAGATGTGTACTTTGTTACTACTGAGACTCATATTCTTATTAGAAAGTCATTGGCAGAGTGACAAGTAAATAAATAGTGAAGGTGGCAAGAAGAGGCAGTGTTCAAAGATCAAGAAACTCTAAAGAAGGTAACTGAAGGTACTTTCTTCACATGATCAACCCAGCCTAATATCTCATTGTGTATACTGAAATTACAGTGTATTTACCTGTTATGGTCTTGAGGACAGTAAAGGATGGAAAAATAGATTCTGATCTTATTTATTGTAAGGTCTCCCTTTGAAGTGAGAAATTGACAGAGTTCAGACAGGCATCTTTTCTAAACTTAATATTTTGTTGTTTAGTCACTAAGTCGTGTCTAACTCTTTTGAGACTCCATTGACTAGCCCACCAGGCAACCCTATCCATGGGATTTCCCAGGCAAGAATACTGGAGTGGGTTGCCATTTCCTTCCCCAGGGGATCTTCCTGACCAAAGGATCAAACCCTAAGTCACCTGGGAGGCCCATCTAAACTTACAAAATATTTTAAATAAATATTTTTACTTTGGCTTTTATAACTGTAATAATTAGTATGCTTTTGCAAAGATCAGGTCTGGCAAATATACTTAAGTACCAGATAGATTTAACCTATAAAAACTTTAAAAAGTTTTTGCTGTTTTTGACAGCTATGCTTAACTACCATTGTATCATTCATAGAATAATAGACAATGATTTCTAAAAAATGTACTTTCTAAGTGAGGACCCTTCTTAGCACTGAAAATTTCATCCCTCTGTTTGCTTTGGGTAATTTGAGTGTTGGAATCTCTTGATTCCTTGAGAATCCCTTCAGTGCAGCATAATTCTAAGTCAGAATTTAGGGCAGCATCAAGAGTTCTAATTTTGGAATTATGCTCTGAAGATGCTCTGACGATTTCTTGTCATCATCTGAAGAGTCAAAAGTGTTGAGCTGTCAGGACAGCCTGTTAAACAGAACAGTTGTCTTTTGTTTAATGCTTTATATATTGGGCATCTAGGCTAAATGAATAGCATTAAGAGTTCTTCAGCTAAAAATTTAAATGTAAATTCATTGACTTCACTATGTCAGTAAAAAGGATATTCATTAGATTGGGTGATTACATTTAGAATAAAACATTTATCTGGTTTCTATTCTGGAACTATTAGATTTCAGCATTAATAACCTATCTGGAAATAATTAATATACTCTTAAACAAAGCAGGAGGAATGATGGTCACTATGAGAAAATCAGTCTAACATTATAAAGCTGAATATATTCTAAAAATAACAGAATAAGCCTACATATACAAACTTTTGTGGTAACATGACCTAGGGAGGAAGGAGATTCCCTCACATTAATGATACTGAATGATGAAATACTGCCATATGTTACCTCAACCTAAGTATCACAAAGCATATCCTGTAAAGGTTTTTAAATTTAAGTATGATATTATGTAATCAAAATATAAAAATTAAGAATGCACTAAAATTTGCTAGGTGTGTTTTTTCCATTTTATTTATTATTTTTAGAGTCTTTATTGAATTTGTTACAATGTTGCTTTTTATTTTAACGTGTGGTTTTTTTTTGGCCTTGAGACACGTGCGATCTTAGCTCCCTGACCAAGGATCAGACCCACACCTCTTGAATTGGAAGGTGAAGTCTTAAACATTAGGCCACCAGGGAAGTTCAGATAACTTGGTACTTTAATTTTAGAAATTGAATATAGGAATTGAGAGGAAATTAATTACCTTGTTGGTCTCTGCAGGGAATTGAGACATTGTGTTCAATTTTGGGATCTTGCAACTAGCGAGGAGCCTATACTTAGATATGGCTTATTAAATACTCACAGAGGTGACAGATAGGAAAAAAGTATCAAAGAAATGGTGAAGTCAGGAGAGTGATGCAAAAGTTAACTTTAGTATACCATGACCTAGAGTAACAAGTAGATGTAACATTTTCTTTTTCTAAAATTCACTGAAATTGCAATAAGTTATTTCCTATGCTCAGTAGAAATGGGAATGCATAATGTTTCTTTGAATATTAATATTTTACAGTCATTCATCATAATAACATTTTGGGAAGAAAACTAGAAGAGTGGAAAACAAGAGAGACAGTGATATGTGAGTAAATGAATGGAATTCTGAGTTTAAAAATGAGATCGGATATCTAATCAGAGAGTATTTTGAGCTTTGTTTTTTGTGTCTTTGAGCTCAGAGCTCTGCATCAAGGCTACCTTTTCAATTCAACATTTTTATGGTTACTGATGATTTTGAGTCCTTCCCAGAGAAACAAGAAGGCATTTCCTCTAAAGGTACAAGTCTTACCATTTCTTTCATTTCATTGAGATTATCCTCTCAATTTGGCTTTTATTAATCAGCTCCTTGGTGTTAGACACTCTGCTGGAAGCTTTGTCCATGTTTTATCATTAAATATTTACAACTACCATCTGAAGCTCATCTACTTATTATGAAATTTAGAGGTGAAATTTCAGATGAAATTCCATGTTTTATCATTAAATATGTACAACTACCATCTGAAGCTCATCTACTTATTATGAAATTTAGAGGTGAAATTTCAGATGAAATTCTTTCATATCATAATGTAGACACCCCTGAAAAGAAGTTTGTTTATATCATGCTTTATTGTCCATGTTTGGAGCATAGCCTGGCTCTTAATAGAGATTTAAAAGATATTAAAATTTCTGAGTAAACTAAAGCTAATAAAAGTTTAAAAATTTATCAAAATCTTTTGGTTAATAAGTAATAGAACTGGAATTTTAGTAGAGCCACCATTTTGACTCTTATTCTGATATTAGATAGTAACTTTAATTTTAATAATACACAATTAAAATAATGTTTTATAGATGACACATTGGAATGAGAAATAAATTATGTGAAGGATCTATTGCAAAGATAGAAACTGCTATTTGATATTATTTATGGTAGTCCGCATAAATGGAACATCAATCAAGTGGGCCTTAGGAAGCATCACTATGAACAAAGCTAATGGAGGTGATGGAATTCCAGTTTAGTTATTTCAAACCCTAAAAGATGATGCTGTTAAAATGCTGAATTCAATATGGCAGCAAATCTGGAAAACTCAGCAGTGGCCACAGGACTGGAAAAGGTCAGTTTTCACTCCAATCCCAAAGAAAAGCAATGCTAAAGAATGTTCAAACTACTGTACAATTGCACTCATCTCACACGACAGCAAAGTAATGCTCAAAACTCTCCAAGCCAGGCTTCAGGAGTATGTGAACTGTGAACTTCCAGATGGTCAAGCTGGATTTAAAAATGGCAGAAGAGTCAGAGAAAAAGTTGCCAACATCAACTGGATCATCAAAAAAGGAATAGAATTCCAGAAAAATATCTACTGCTTTTTTGAATGTGCCAAAGTCTTTGACCGTGTATATCACAACAAACTGTGGAAAATTCTTAAAGAGATGGGAATACCAAACCACCTTAACTGCCTCCTGAGAAATCTGTATGCAGGTCAAGAAGCAACAGTTAGAACTGGACATGGAACAACAGACTGTTCCAAATCGGGAAAGGAGTATGTCAAGGGTGTATTTTGTTACCCGCCTTATTTAACTTACATGCAGAGTACATCACAGGAAATGCCAGGCTGGATGACTCACAAGCTGGAATCAAGATTACCAGGAGAAATATCAGTAACCTCAGATACACAGATGACATCATCCTTATGCAGACAGTGAAGAAGAACTAAAGAGCATCTTGATGAAAGTGAAAGAGGAAAGTGAAAAAGTTGGCTTAAAATTCAACATTCACAAAACCAAATCTTGACATCGAGTCCAATCATTCATGGCAAATAGATTGGGAAACAATGGAAACAATGACAGACTGTATTTTCTTGGGTTCCAAAATCACTGCAGATAGTGACTGCATCCATGAAATTAAGAGACACTTGCTCCTTGGAAGAAAAGCTATGACCAACCTAGACAGCATATTAAAAAGTGTTGGGGGCCAGTGTGAGGAACTCCGCCCATGGCAAAGGTCATGAGGAAAAAGAAGCTTGGCATATGCAAAGGCGTGATCAAGCCCCAGGAGATCCCCTGTTCCTGAGCATCTACCCCCAAACCAGAGTACTTTACAGGGAGCTCTCCCTCATAACCATTTCTCTCAGAGAAGGAGTTAACTTGCAGCCCCAGTTAATAAAAATTCCTGGGCGTGATAAGAGTGTTTCAACTTATAAACTCTGAAGGTTCTCTAGCCTGCCTGATCAGGTTGTCCAGCCGCATGTGATTGTTTACAGCCTCCCAACTGTGAGAGGCATGGGATGCTCTAAAACTTTCTAAATACAGACTCTTTTGAGAAGTTAGAAGATTATTAGTATAGTATTAGTGGGTTGATTAGGAATTATATTGGTGAAGGGTTTTCTCATTTGTCATGCCAATAATTACTGCTAATTCCCTGCCTTAGGTGTGACAAGGGTGGCTCAGGTCAAACCTCTCTGCTGACAGACTAGCTTGTGTGACAACCTCTCAACCATAAACAGCACAGAGAGTTTGGAGTATTAGCATAGGGCTTTTCCCATTTGATTGCCGCCAGGCTTTCATATCCTTAGGCACCTGAGAATATATTAATCAATGTATTTGGAATATAGAAAAGGAAATGTAGTTTTGATGTTAGCAATATTAGACTTTTGAGTTAATGAATTTTCTCTTTTGTTATAGACTACTGTACTCTGTTATAAATCACTGTGTCCTTGCTATGCAAAAATGTAACCTTATCACTATCTTAAGACTAAATAGATTGTAAAGGGAACATTGGTGAAGGATTTTCATTTGTTGGACTGATGTTTGCTGCTAAGTCTTCATATTCCCTACACTCATAATAAGTATAACTAGCATATAAGAGAAATAAGTATTAACCTTTAAGACTAATCATGTTAAACCTTAGGTTAAGTAAATTCCTTTCTTGATTGTAACTCACTACACCCCTCACCCTATAGGAATGCAACTTTATTTGGAGGGTGGTGCCTAAAGAAATCACTCCTGGAAAAATAAGCTTTCTGGTTAACTGACCAGTATCAGAAAGGGCCATAAAATGTCAGCGGACCTCATGGTCAGAAGATGATGTAAAAACTCATAAGACCTTTGTATAATTTTATATGAAACACCTGATTGTGACAAGGGTCAGGTCTGCTGACCCCGCATGACTTTGTATTCATCCCTATGTGTAACAAAAGATATATAAACAAACCTGAAAAATAAAGAAATCGGATCAGTTCCGGAAAGACTGATTCCCTCATGTCGTTCCTTTCTGCTCCCCAATTTTCTGGCTGAATTCCCATCTGGAGCGTGGGTGCCCGCCATTCAGATAGTGCAAATTCCTTGTCCGGAATTTTATTGGTACCCCACATAAGCCAAGTTATTCAGCCCCCTTTCTCTCTCTCTTACTATTTTCTGGCTGAATTCCCATCTGGTGCATAGGACCCACCAAGCCTACTAGCTTTGCCTGGGCTTCTAAGATTGGACTGGGGTGGGGGTGGGGGGCTCTGTGCCTCCTCTCCTTCTGGAGAACGGGAAGACGCCTGCGGCCTTTGTAGGTGGTGATTGGTACCCTGTGTTAACCAAGTTATTTGGCCTCTTTTTCTCTGCTAAAATCTTAGTCCCTCACTATCTGTAATTAATTAAGTTTTTCTAGGATGCCTACTCCGTCTCCACCTTCGAATTACCCTGGATCCTCCGGGGCTGGACCCGGCAAAAAGCAGAGACATTACTTTGCAACAAAAGTCCGTCTAGTGACAGCTGTTGTTTTTCAAGTAGTCATGAATGGATGTGAGAGTTGGACTGTGAAGAAAGCTGAGTACCAAAGAATTGATGCTTTTGAACTGTAGTGTTGAGAAGACTCTTGAGAGTCCCATGGACTGCAGGGAGATCACACTAGTCAATTCTAAAGGAAATCAGTTCCTGAATATTCATTGGAAGGACAAATGCTGAAGTTGGAACTCCAATACTTTGGCCACCTGATGTGAAGAACTGACTCCTTGGAAAAGACTCTGTTACTGGGAAAGATTGAATGCAGGAGGAAAAGGAGATGACAGAGGATGAGATGGTTGGGTGGCATCCCTGATTTGAGGGAAATGAGTTTGAGTGAGCTCCGGGAATTGGTGATGGACAGGGAAACCTGGCGTGCTGCAGTCTGTGGGTCACAAAGAGTCAGACACGACTGAGTGACTGAACTGAATTGTTGGTAGTCCCCCTATGGTTTGGACTCTGTTATTCTATAGGAGTATAAAAGAAGAAACAGATTTGAAATTGTGAAATAAGAATTAGAAAGTTGATTCTTATGTGTATGGGTATGTGCATATTTACAATGAGAGGAAAGAATTATGAAGGAGAACATTTGACAACTGATTCTATGATTTTGACTTTCGTTGTGTAGGATGTGGATGGCACTAAACAAGGCAAATACAGCTGAGAACGATGGGATTCAAATAAGATCCCATCTTTATTTTGTTGGTTAATTCCTTAAGAATCCATAAATCCTACTTAGAAGAACTCCATTGTCTTTTATTCATGGACCTTTCTCTCATTGTTGTAAATTATGCAAGAACTCTGGCATTTATTTAATCCCAGAAGGATGGCATAGTCTTGCTTCCAAGAGAACTTGGGGTTGTGTAATTCCATTCCCACTGTTTGTTAAGGAATTGTTCTCTCAGTTTCATGGAGACTTGGCTCCTCTGAAGCTATGCCCATCTATCTCTACCTTCGAAGGAATGGTGTCCTATCCTAAACTTCCAAGGTTAGAACTCTCTGAGTATATGGATATTGAGCTTTTGTCAATGTATTCAGTATCTGGGAATGAGAATTAGGATTTTGATCCTATCCTACCCAGAAGATCTAGACACCTATTCACCTCATTAGTGATTAACAATACATACTAAGGAGAAAGGTATCTTTTGCTAAAGAGCTAAAAATGTAGTGTTTTACAGAGGTATAGAATGGACTTTTGGACTCTGAGGGAGAGGGAGAGGGTGGGATGATTTGGGAGAATGGCATTGAAACATGTATACTATCATGTAAGAAACAAAGCGCCAGTCTATGTTCAATACAGGATACAGGATGCTTGGGGCTGGTGCACGGGATGATCCAGGGAGATGAAATGGGGTGGGAGATGGGAGGGGCTTCGGTATTGGGAGATCGTGTACACCTGTGGCTCATTCATGTCAATGTATGGCAAAACAAATACAGTATTGTAATGTAGAATAAAGTATTAAAAACAAAACAAAACAAAAAAACAGATAGCCAATGGGAATTTGATGTGTGATGAAGGGAGCTCAAACCTGGTGCTCTGTGACAACCTAGAGGGGTGTGGGGACAGGAGGGAGCTTCCAGAGGAAGGGGACATATGTATACTTATGGCTGATTCATTCTGATGTGTGGCAGAAACCAACACAATATTGGGAAGCAATTATCCTTCAATTAAAAATAAATAAATTTTAAAAAAGAAAAAAAATGTAGTATTTTTTGGTAGAATAATGGATTTTCCTTGCAATTTTCCTGAGAAGCATCTTTCTCAGGTAGCTTGTTCTAAAGTGGCCCGTGTCCTTTAATTATAGACATTACATGATATAATTTCTAAGGGCTCCTTTGAAAGAAAATGCTTAATACAACTGATACTCTTTTAATAGACATCTTACACGAATTCTGGGGAGATGGTACAATTCAGCCCATAAAACATATAAGAGAAACTATAACCATGAAATGGAGAAGGTGAGGTGTGTCCTTAGATCCAGTGTCACAATGAGAGTTCTCAGAGGTGACAAGTGGAAAGTCATTTCATGAGTCAAGATAGTGAAACAGTGAATATACTTCCTGCCATATTTCATTACTGGATACTAACTCTTGAAATTGTCTTGATTATATTATCTTATTGTGGCTTTGATGAAATGATTTTTGAGGGCTCTTCTTAACCCATGAATATGAATTAAAAGGAAAAAGGGAGGATACAAAGGAAAGACCTGAGTGACTTAAATTTATACTCAGCTTGATCCACTTGCTGAAGTGATGATTATTTTCTCTCACTACTAAATTATTTGCCCTTCCTCATTTCCTCTTAAGAGTTTATTCACATACACATATCAGGGTGCATAAAATACCTAGGAGTCTCAGCAAAATCGATTCAGTTTTTATTTCCTGTTAATAATAGATATATGTGAATGTGGGTTATAATAGACCATGATATTAGTTATTTTATAATGTGTTATATGCAAGGCTAATTCTGTATCTGTGCTTCTGCAGGGTTTTTAATGACTTGCAGTGTTAATTATCTTTCATTGTGATAAAGCAATAAAAAGGGAAAAAAGGCAAAAAGCGAGGTCATTTACTTCAAACATATAAATGCTTCAAAGCCTTTACTGTTGCAACTATTTAAGATTGGTCTTCACGGTGAGCTGTTATAAGGTGTATGGTATAGAGGAGGACTTTACGGATACCACATTCCAAAGTCTGAAAGTAGACACTTTCCTCTGCACCCAGGTTATTATTATTATTATTTTTGATAAATTAGGCTTTAAGGCTTTTGTTTACTTTTTCTATGACAAACATTATCTTTCACTTCTAGTCATTTAAAATCAGAATGCATTAAGTCATATCCTGTGCAATTTCATATAGGAAGTGAAAATGAAAAAAAAAAATTGAGGAGTGTTTATAGACTAACTCACCTCATTTTGAATATGCCTTCATTTATTTTGGGAGGCTTTTCTTTCTCTCTCTCTTCTTTTCTTTCTTCCTTTTCCCCTCCTCCTTCCCTCTTCTCTCATCCTTTTTCTTCCTTCCTTCTTTCCTTTCTTTCTTTTGAAGAGAGGAACATGGAATAAGATTTGTAAGATATTTCCAAGCATGAAAAAGGCAATTTTTCCTCTTCAGTAATTCAGTGGAGCTCAAAGAATGTACAAACTACAGAAAAAAAAATGAAGTGCTTTGTGGGTGGATAGTTTAACAAACAAAGCAAATATTAGCATGGATAAAATTTTTTCCAAATGGCAATCTTTGAGTAAATCCTTCATTGAGGAAAGTATCAACAAGGTAATCACAGAATTTATAGCAATAACAATAAAAACATATGTTTGTTTTTGCCTTTCATTTGCTTCCAAAAAATCCCACCCCAATGTACTTTACACATCAATGTTCTAAATCTACATAATCAATGGGATTAATCTACAGCAGATATTAGTCTTCATTTTATAAGCTGCAAAGATTCATGTGCTGAGAGCAAGCTTACCTGAGATCGTAGAAATTCCATAAAACTAAAAGGATTTACGATTTGGGGTACCCAAACCAGTGCATGATATTTAGAGAATACTGTTTCCCAGTGCATGTAACTTCTGTCTTAACTAAAATATTGCCTGGTTTTGAACTTTTATTCACTGAAATAGCAAATGGAAAATGTAAAATGGCTCATTTACAGAACATTTTATCTCTTGTAATTAAAACTCTTTGAATCAAATTACATAATGTCAGCTCTATTTCTTTTAACAGATATCACTGGAAATCAGGCTCCTTGCATCTGCCACTGACTGTGACTGGGGGCACTTAGATTCACCTTTGCTTTTACAATCATCTTGTTGGCTAAAAAAATCACTGATGCTTTCACATACTTGAGTGAGTATAGATATTTGGCAAGAACAACACACAATCATGTTATTTTCTCATGCACAAGTTCTTTCAGATTCAGTAATTGGTGAACATAATTGTCACCTACTTAACGGATGTGCTTGAAAATATATAGTTTCAAATTACTCAAGTCATTTTAGCAGCATGCCCAATTTCCTACTTTATTAAGTTTGTCACTTTGGCAGTTGTGTTAAATCATAAGCAAATTCTAATATGTGCAAGAGTCAGGCCAGTAAATAAGTGTATGAATTAGATTTGAGACAAGGACATAGGCAAGGATGGGGTTTGGGCTGAGCTCAAGAGATCATGCTTCTGATATCTAATTCAATATTTAGCTAAAAATTTGTCAACCTTACCAAGCTCATGTCTATGAGGGCTGGTCTTTATCTATGGGTTGTCATCTGGCATCTCCAACAGTGAGCACTTTGTATGCTGTAGCAGCAATTCCAGGACATTTCTATTCTGGTGATCTAAGGAATTTAAACCATTATTTACAGCTTCTTAACTCTAAACTTAAGTTGGAAGAGACTGTGTCATTAATATAGAATAGTCATTAATGCAAAAAAATCCAAATCAATTGTAGAATAATTGCTTTAGATAAAAATCCCATGTCGTTTGTATAATCCATTTAAACTGGATATGATATAATAAAGTTGGTTTAAGAAAACCATTTCAGAAAAAACAAAGTATAAATGATAATTGCTTATTATTTCCAGTTTTTTTCTTTTGCTTATTCTACAAAGTTATGAAAGCTAAGTACGTGCATCTGTGATACTGAGAATTGGCTGGTTTCTGGATTTTACTCTAAATGGCTCATCAATTCAGAATCAGTAATGGTACTAATCTCCACAACAGCTAAAATGCTTTCCAAGATTGTGTATTATTGTGTAGTATATATTAAGTGCCAAGATCTCTCCAAGAAAATACTGACTCTTCAGCATTTCCACATATTAGGAAAAAAAAAATGTACCATTCAATTGTACAACTGAGAAATATAAACTAACAGAGACTAAGGCAGTTCTTCAGAATCACACAATGAAACAAATTGGAAGGGCAGACTTACTATGGTTCCTTGTTGAATTACTTACTCATCCCTTAATGGATCTTTTCTAAGTAAACCTCTGTGAAAGTTTGTAGCATGAATGAAAAAAAAAAAAAAAAAAGAGAGAGAGAGACACACTTTTTAAAAGGATAGAGGTGATGTTTTATTCTTCTTTCACTATTTAATTCCATTAAAACCTCAAATAAAGCCACTAAAGCCTGGGAAAAATCCTAAATGGATATTCTTCAAATCATAAAAAGAGAATGTACACTTGACCCCTCAAAAATATCTTATAAGGAAGGAAAACTGCAATGATAAGTATAATAATCCTCAGGAAAAATGAATAATGATTGACTTAATTAAGCATAAATGTAGTTTGGATATTTAAAACATAAAAGTATTAGAGAATAACAGACATCTGCAAATCTGACTCTTCTAAAACCTTTAGGTGACAGTAAGCACCTATCAGCACCACAAATTCTCATTGCATATTGTAGGAACAGTCTAACAATGGGAGTGCTGAGACATTTTGTCCCTGAACTAGGAGAAAGTAAACCTGAGTCCATATTGAATCTGTTCTTTTAGCTCTAACCCTTGCGCTCTGCTGCCTGTGCTCAGCCATCTTGGCTCTGTACCTTTTGTATTCATAAAAGAATGTTGCATATAGCCTGAAATATATGAGAGCCATTCCCAAGGCTCTGACTTTTAAAGGTATCCCACTTTTCCATTCATGTAGAGATAAAAAGTTGCAGAACACAAATATAACAATTATCTTGTTGGAGATTTATAGGACTGTTATGACCAGAATGGACAGCTACAGGAACAAGGGATTGCTGCACCAAGAAGTTCACAGCAATTAGTCATTTCCCCTCCTCTGTTAGTATTAATATAAAGGAAGCCTGAATTCTAACTCAGGTAAGATGGTTCTTTGGGATACTATCTTCCATCATCTTCTTGGTTTGTTGGCTTTCCAAATAAAGTCACTGTTCCTTGCCCCAACACTTGACTCTTGATTTATTAGCCTGTTACATGGAGAGCAGTGTAAGCTTGAACTTGGTACCAGAACTATCACATTCAAAATTAATTTTTGTTTACAAATTGTATTTTAAATACAAATTTATATTTATTCAAAATTCATTCTGTAATGGTGATTTTTGTCTTCACTCTTCATTTGGTTGTTTGATATTTAAGTAAAATATGTATTAGTCAGAGCACCTCTAAGCCATACCTGTAGTTGAAATATCTTTCAAAATGCAAACAAACGCCTATAATTTTCTCATATTACAGATTTGCCCTAAGCCAATGTGTGTTTATCAGAACAGCAAAAATTACACTGGATCAGTTTGGCTAAAACTCACTAGAGAATCTATTTGTTTAAGCACTGTGTAAATCCAGGTGTCCTTTGAGTTCTGATGGTACTTTCTTGTTTTAGTCCTCTCTCAGACCATGTGTAACTTCCTTACGGTATTGCTTTATGTTTTCACTGAAGCTTCATCATAATAATAGGGCACAGTCAGGATGCTGACTCAAAAACCCCACTTTCCTTAGTGTGTTAAGAATCACTTTCCTTTATTGTATTTGATTTCTCTGAACTTTCACCAATTTCTTTTGGGCTTTGTAGAATATATTGAGAAGTATAAAACACTAAACTATGATGTCTGGAATGTAACAAATGAGAAAGGCACAGTGGTTCTTACAATAAATGCATTCTAGATAAGTATGAAAGTTTAGGTTAAAAAACCTAAAAAATATTAAATAGTAAATCATGTTAATATGAATTATTTTCTGAAATCTTCATCAACATGTATTTTTTCAAATTACTCAGCAATTTATTCCTGAACCATTAATTTGTTAAAATGCTGAATACTTAATGAGTTACATAAAATTATGAGAAATGCTGGACTAGAAGAAACACAAGCTGGAATCAAGATTGCCGGGAGAAATATTAATAACCTCATATATGCAGATGATATCACCCTTATGGCAGAAAGTGAAGAAGAACTAAAGAGCCTCTTGATGAAAGTGAAAGAGAAAGTGAAAAAGTTGGTTTAAAGCTCAACATTCAGAAAACGAAGATTATGGCATCCGGTCCCATCACTTCATGGGAAATAGATGGGGAAACAGAGGAAACAGTGTCAGACTTTATTTTGGGGGCTCCAAAATCACTGCAGATGGTGATTGCAGCCATGAAATTAACAGACGCTTAATCCTTGGAAGAAAAGTTGTGACCAACCTAGACAGTATATTCAAAAGCAGAGACATTACTTTGCCGACGAAGGTCCATCTAGTCAAGGCTATGGTTTTTCCTGTGGTCATGTATGGATGTGAGAGTTGGACTGAGAAGAAGGCTGAGCACCGAAGAATTGATGCATTTGAAGTGTGGTGTTGGAGAAGACTCTTGAGAGTCCCTTGGACTGCAAGGAGATCCAACCAGTCCATTCTAAAGGAGATCAGCCCTGGGATTTCTTTGGAAGGAATGATGCTAAAGCTGAAACTCCAGTACTTTGGCCACCTCATGTGAAGAGCTGACTCACTGGAAAAGACTCTGATGCTGGGAAGGATTGGGGGCAGGAGGAGAAGGGGGCGACAGAGGATGAGATGGCTAGATGGCATCACTGACTTGATGAACGTGAGTCTGAGTGAACTCCAGGAGATGGTGATGGACAGGGAGACCTGGCGTGCTGCAGTTCATGGGGTCGTGAAGAGTTGGACACGACTGAGTGACTGAACTGAACTGAACTACATAAAATTTATTGAGCATCTTTCTATATATTATAAAATTTATTCATCACATGAGAAGAAATGAATGATAAGATGATTGGATGGCATTACCGACTCAACAGACTGAATCTGAGCAAGCTCTGAGAGATGGCAAGGGATAGGAAGGCCTGGCACGCTGCAGTCCGTGGGGTCACAAAAAGTCGGCCACAACTGAGCAACTGAACTGAACTGACTTACTCAACCCCATGGAGTCAGTACTATTTATATCAAAATATTGCAAAAGGGGAAATTGATGCTTATAAAGGCTGCTATAGCCCTCAATCGGAGAAGGCAATGGCAACCCACTCCAGTACTCTTGGCTGGAAAATCCCAGGGACAGACGAGCCTAATGGGCTGCCGTCTATGGGGTCGCACAGAGTTGGACACGACTGAAGAAATGACTTAGCCGCAGCAGCATACCCCGCAGTAGGCAAGAACATGAAGAGCTGAGTTTGTATTTATAGTCTTGTTCCAAGGCTCAGGGCTTTTATTCATATCCTACTCAAAAGTTAGAGGAATCAGAAAAATATATTATAACATATTAGCACTTATATTCTGAATACAAAGAGGTCCCCAGTAAAGACAGGTATTACGTGCTTCCAGTTCAGTTTAGTCATTCAGTCGTGTCCGCCTCTGCGACCCCATGGACCATAGCACACCAGGCCTCCCTGTCTATCACCAACTCACGGAGTTTACCCAACTCATGTCCATCGAATTGGTGATGCCATCCAGTGATATCATCCTCTGTCGTCCTCTTCTCCTCCCGCCTTAGATCTTTCCCAGCATCAGAGTCTTTTCAAATGAGTCAGCTCTTAGCATCAGGTGGCCAAAGTACTGGAGTTTCAGCTTCAACATCAGTCCTTCCAATGAACATTCAGGATTGATCTCCTTAGGTGGACTGGTTGGATCTGCTTGCAGTCCAAGGGACTCTCAAGGGTCTTCTCTAACACCACAGTACAAAAGCATCAATTCTTCAGTGCTCAGCTTTCTTGATAGTCCAACTCTCGCATCCATGCATGAGCACTGGAAAATCCATAGCCTTGAATATATGGATCTTTGTTGGCAAAGTAATGTCTCTGCTTTTCAATATGCTATCTAGGTTGGCCATAACTTTTCTTCCAAGGATTAAGTGTCTTTTAATTTCATGGCTGCAGTCTCCACCCGAAGTGATTTTGGAGCCCCCCAAAATAAAATCTCTCAAAGTTTCACTGTTTCTCCATCTATTTGCCATAAAGTCATGGGACCAGATGCCATGATCTTTGTCTTTTCTGAATGTTGAACTTTAAGCCAACTTTTTCACTCTCTTTCACTTTCATCAAGAGGCTCTTTCATTCTTCTTTCTGCCATAAGGGTGGTATCATCTGAATATATGAGGTTATTGACATTTCTCCCAGCATTCATGATTCCAGCTTGTGTTTCTCCCAGCCAAGCGTTTCTCATGATGTACTCTGCATAGAAGTTAAATAAGCAGGGTGACAATATACAGCCTTGACATACTCTTTTTCCTATTTGGAACCAGTCTGTTGTTCCATGTCCAGTTCTAACCGTTGCTTCCTGACATGCATATAGGTTTCTCAAGAGGCAGGACAGGTGGTCTGGTATTCCCAACTCTTTAATAATTTTCCATAGTTTGTGGTGATCCACACAGTCAAAGGCTTTGGTATAGTAAATAAAGCAGAAATAGATATTTTTTTTTCTGGAAATTTCTTGCTTTATCAATGATCCATTGGATGTTAACAATTTGATCTCTGGTTCCTCTGCTTTTTCTAAAACCACCTTGAACATCTGGAAGTTCATGGCGCATGTATTGCTGAAGTCTGGCTTGGAGAATTTTGAGCATTACTTTACTAGCATGCAAGATGAGTGCAATTGTGTGGTAGTCTAAGTATTCTTTGGCATTGCGTTATTTGGGATTGGAATGAAAACTGACCTTTTCCAGTCCTGTGGCCACTGCTGAGTTTTCCAAATTAGCTGGCATATTGAGTGCAGCACTTTTATAGCATCCTCTTTCACAATTTGAAATATCTGAACTGGAATTTCATCACTTCCACTACCTTTGTTCGTACTGATGCTTCCCAAGGCCCACTTGACTTCACATTCCAGGATGTCTGGCTCTAGGTGAGTGACCACAACATCCTGATTATCTGGATCATGAAAATCTTTTTGCATAGTTCTTCTGTGTATTCTTGCCACCTCTTCTTCCATACCACTTCTGTCTTTTATTGAGTCAATTATGCATGAAATGTTCCCTTGGTATCTCTAATTTTCTTGAAGAGAACTCTAGTCTTTCCCATTCTATTGTTTTCTTTTATTTCTTTGCACTGATCACTGAGGAAGTCTTTCTTATCTCTCCTTGCTATTCTTTGGAACTATGCATTCAAATGGGTATATGTTTCCTTTCCTCCTTTGGTTTTTGCTTCTCTTCTTTTCACAGCTATTTGCAAGGCCTCCTCAGGCAGCTTTTTTTTTTTTTTTTGGCATTTCTTTTTCTTAAGGATGGTCTTAATCCCTGTCTCCTGTACAATGTCATGATCCTCCATCAATAGTTCACCAGGCACTCTGTCTATTGGATCTAATCTCTTAAATCTATTTCTCACTTCCACTCTATAATCATTAGGGATTTTATTTCGGTCATACCTGAGTTCAGTCACTCAGTCTTGTCTGACTCTTTGTGACCCTATTAATCACAGCACACCAGGCCTCCCTGTCCATCACCACTCACGGAGTTCATTCAGACTCATGTTCATCGAGTCAGTGATGCCATCCAGCCACCTCATCCTTTGTCGTCCCCTTCTCCTCCTGCCTCCAATCCTTACCAGCATCAGAGTCTTTTCCAATGTGTCAACTCTTTGCATGAAGTGACCAAAGTACTGGAGTTTCAGCTCAGCATCATTCCCTCCAAAGAAATCCCAGGGCTGATCTCCTTCAGAATGGACTGGTTGGATCTCCTTGCAGTCCAAGGGACTCTCAAGAGTCTTCTCCAACACCACAGTTCAAAAGCATCAATTCTTCGGCACTCAGTTTTCTTCACAGACCAACTCTTACATCCATACATGACTACTGGAAAAACCATAGCCTTGACTAGACGGATCTTAGTCAGCAAAGTAATGTCTCTGCTTTTGAATATGCTATCTAAGTTGGTCATAACTTTTCTTCCAAGGAGTAAGTGTCTTTTAATTTCATGGCTGCAGTCACCATCTGCAGTGATTTTGGAGCTCCCCCTCAAATAAAGTCTGACACTGTTTCCACTGTTTCCCCATCTATTTGCCATGAAGTAATGGGACTAGATGCCATGATCTTCTTTTTCTGAATATTGAGCTTTAAGCCAACTTTTCACTCTCCTCTTTCACTTTCATCAAGAGGCTTTTTAGTTCCTCTTCACTTTCTGCCATAAGGGTGGTGTCATCTGCATATCTGAGGTTACTGATACTTCTCCCAAAATCTTGATTCCAGCTTGTGCTTCTTCCAGCCCAGCATTTCTCATGATGTACTCTTCATAGAAGTTAAATAAGCAGGGTGACAATATACAGCCTTGACATGTTCCTTTTCCTACTTGGAACCAGTCTTTTGTTCTATGTCCAGTTCTAACTGTTGCTTCCTTACCTGCATACGTGATTCTCAAGAGGCAGATAGGTGGCCTGGTATTCCCATCTCCTGAATAATTTTCCACAGTTTATTGTGATCCACAGAGTCAAAGGCTTTGGCATAGTCAATAAAGCAGAAATAGATTTTTTCTGGAACTATTTTGCTTTTTTCATGAAAGAGTCAGGCACGACTGAGAAACTGAACTGAGTGGTCTAGAGGTTTTCCCTACTGTATTCAATTTAAGGCTGAATTTGGCAATAAGGGGTTCATGATGTGAGCCACAGTCAGCTCCCATTCTTATTTTTGCTGACTGTATAGAGCTTCTCCATTTTGTCTGCAAACAGGATAATCAATCTGATTTTGGTGTTCTCTGTCTGATGATGTCCATGTATAGAGTCTTGTGTTGTTGAAGGAGGGTGTTTCCTATGACCAGTGCGTTCTCTTGGAAAAACTCTATTAGCTTTTACTCTGCTTCATTCTGTACTCCAAGGCCAAATTTGCCTGTTCTTCAAGACGTTTCTTGACTTCCCTACTTTTGCATTCCTGTCCCTTATAATGAAAAAGACATTTTTTGGGAGGGTGTTAGTTCTAAAAATTCATGTAGGTCTTCTCAAAACCATTCAGCTTCAGCTTCTTCAGTGTTCCTGGTCAGGGCATAGACTTGGATTTCCATGATATTGAATCATTTGCCTTGAAAGCAAACAGAGATCATTCTGTAGTTTTTGAGACTGCATCCAAGTACTGCATTTTGGTGTTGTTGACTATGATGTCTGCTCCATTTCTTCTAAGGGTTTCTTGCCCACAGTAGTAGATATAATGGTCGTCTGAGCTAAATTCACCCATTCCAATCCATTATAGTTATCTGATTCCTAGAATGTTGATGTTCACTCTTGCCATCTCCTGTTTGACCACTTCCAATTTGCCTTGATTCATGGACCTAACATTCGAGGTTCCTATCAACATTCAGAAAATGAAGATCATGGCATCTGGTCCCATCACTTCATGGGAAATAGATGGGGAAACAGTGGAAACAGTGTCAGACTTTATTTTGGGGGCTCCAAAATCACTGCAGATGGTGACTGCAGCCATGAAATTAAAAGACGCTTAATCCTTGGAAGAAAAGTTATGACCAACCTAGACAGTATATTCAAAAGCAGAGACATTACTTTGCCAACTAAGGTCCGTCTAGTCAAGGCTATGGTTTTTCCAGTGGTCGTGTACAGATGTGAGAGTTGCACTGTGAAGAAAGCTGAGTGCCGAAGAACTGATGCTTTTGAACTGTGGTGTTGGAGAAGACTCTTGAGAGTCCCTTGGACTGCAAGGAGATCCAACCAGTCCATTCTGAAGGAGATCAGCCCTGGGATTTCTTTGGAAGGAATGATGCTGAAGCTGAAGCTCCAGTACTTTGGCCACCTGATGCGAAGTGTTGACTCATTGGAAAAGACTCTGATGTGGGAGGGATTGGGGGCAGGAAGAGAAAGGGACGACAGAGGATGAGATGGCTGGATGGCATCATGGACTTGATGGACGTGAGTCTCAGTGAACTCCGAGAGATGGTAATGAACAGGTAGGTCTGGCGTTCTGCAATTCATGGGGTTGTAAAGAGTCGGATACGACTGAGCTACTGAACTGAACTGAATTGACCTGGGAAGTTCATCTTTCAGTATCCTATCTTTTGCCTTTTCATGCTGTTCATGGGGTTTCCAAGGCAAGAATACTGAAATGGTTTGCCATTCCCTTCTCCAGTGGACCACATTTTGTCAGACCTCTCCACCATGACCCATCCATCTTGGGTGACCCCACACTACATGACTTAGTTTCATTGAGTTAGACAAGGCTGTGTTCCATGTGATTAGAGTGGTTAGTTTTCTCTGCTTGTAGTTTCAGTTTGTCTGCCCTCTGATGCCCTCTCTCAGTGCCTACCATTTTACTGGGGCTTCTCTTATCTTGGACGTTGGTATCTCTGCACATTTGTTCCAGCAAAGTGCAGCCACTGATCCTTACCTTGGACGTGGGGTATCTTCTCTCGGCTGCTCATGGCCCTAGGGCCACACATTATGTGCTTAGGATGAAAATCTAATAATAGAGGAGGAAGTTGGCAAGATGAACAATAATAATATTGAATGAAATCATAAACCTTTGCATATCTTAGATAGCACATTGATGTTTATATTTTATTATTGACTATTGAGTATCTCACTGAAACTCAAAATGGAGGTAGAAGTAATAAGGTTCAAAACGTGGGCTCTAAGCTCAGCTTGTTGTTCAGTTGCCAAGTCATGTTTTACTCTTTGTGACCCCATGGACTGAAGCACACCAGGCCTCCTCGTCGCCCACCATCTCATGGAGCTTTCCCAAGTTAATGTCCATCGCATCCGTGATACTATCCAATCATCTCTTCTGTTGCCTTCTCCTTTTGCCTTCAAACTTTCCCAGATATCTGGATTCAAATCTTAACACTTTCATTTTCCACTTAGCTTTGTCAAATTACTTAACCAGTGTGTGCCTTGGTTTTCTCATCTGTAAAATTAGGAAAATATAACCTAAGCCATAGAATTGCTTTGAGAAGTATGTAAAATTAATCTACACAGAATACTGAAGGGTGCTGCCTGATCCTGAACTAATATATATCTGTAAACCAGTATTAAGTCAAGAAGATACATATTTTTTGAATTGGTAGAATGAGACTTTTCTATCATTTACCTCTAATTTATTCTCTCAAGGGAACATGCCTGTGCAACAAGTGTGTTAATATACACGCCCGCACAACACAACAAATTGTCCTACCATATACTTATCTAGATTTTTCTATGTGAAAGACTGTACATTTAACATGAGCTGGACATGATGATTATATTTACTGAGACAAACTCATCTCAGAGAGGATTGCTTAGAGTTTCCTGAAACTGCTTATTGTATCAGTTTTATTCCAGTTCAGTTAAAGAAGGCAGGATGAATTCTCATATTAAAAGACCACATGGAGTGTCTATTGGAGCTTTTGTACTGACTGATTGATATCTTTATCTCCTCTGGGGATTTTCTTTAAAGAAGGAAAAAAAATCATCTCATCCTCCACCTACGCTCCAGAGTGGAAGTGTCTGTGCATTTCTAGCACAAAGATGGCATGGTTGATGGGAATGTAAGGAGGGTACCCTTCCAGCACTGAATTTAGTCTAAGGTATATTTCCTCAGGAAGTGCCTTCTCATTTTTCTTAAAGACTAAGAAAAATGTTCTTTTCATCACCACAGAGAAAATGTCTGAACGCAAGCCCTTAGGACAAGTGAACACGTATAAATTCAGGTGTGCATTTCTTCCACTCTTCATGGTCCCCAAGAAGTGTTTTTCTGTTTTTTGATTTTTTTTTTTTTGCAGTGCTATCAGGGATGCTACCAGATTATTAAGACCTAAAATAGATTGGGACAGGTGCAAATTTCTTAGAAGGAAAGGATAGATTGATTGAATAGGTGGCTAATGTATTTGCTTTTATAAAGGCTAAGATTGTACAGCTGGGTGAAGATAGGTCTGCAAAGTCCAGTGAAAGGGTGTGACCAAGTCCATTATTGACCATCTCAAATTGTAGGAAATAGTTTGGATATAAGCTAAGTTTAAGGAGAATGAGATGTTTGGGATCACAAAATGAAAATTGATATTTATACACAAAGATGAATTTGGAGTGCACACTTAAAAGAGTACTCAAGACATATTTAATTAATTTTTCTTTGGTCTTTCCTCTTTATAAAGAGAAGCTTTAAACGTTGTGTTCATTTTTAAAAACTACCTTAGCCCTGCCGCACAAATTTCCATTTATAATATTTCCATTTATGTTGATGTATAAATCTTTTCAAGTTTTCATTATGATTAATTTGTTAAGTGTCACTACTTGGAAAAATCCTAAAACATTAAAAAATATACCTCTCTTTAAGGCTTGTGGTTACTTTTGTTTCTATTTACTATGTCAGTGGTGATTTTCCCTTCACTTCTTTTTTTTGGTCAGAGATCATTGTCTGCATGATACGAATCCAGTTCCATCAGTGTGAAGGTAAGCCCGCATTACACATTTTTAAAGGAGAATATATTATTTCATTTTTCCCACCAGAGTCCTGCTAAGTCAGAAAAGTTTCTTATCATATTTCCTTTCTAGATGGTGAACTTTCCCTAGTGCATCTCTGCACTGAAACTGAAACCCTTAATTGTCCCAACTCTCTTCAGGTGATTGGTTTCAACTCTCTGTCTTAGCAATCAAGATTCTAGGTGATTTGGAACAATAAACAGCCTAGCACCATGGCAGCTTTAATGCAACTTCCCAATTTGGAATCCTAAAGCCTTTTAACCTACCAACAAAAATGTTGGGACTATTTACTCTCTTCTGTTTATTTGAAAAGCTTATTTATTTTTATTTTAATAAGTATTTTTATTTTAATAAGTATTTCCAGATATTCCATAGCAACAAAGATTTTAATATCTACTCTGAGATAAAATAGTAGAAGAAAAGATGATATTAAAGAATTTCTGTTTAAATTTGCCCACTGAAAACCAAGTCACATGTTAGTATACAAGTGTAAGATGGTCACAGGATATACTCTGAAGTCTGAATATAGGTTAAAGCTATGGCAAAAGCTGTAGTTCTAAGGTCAGTGAAGTCCAGATAGATTTTAAAGAGTCACCACCCATCAGACTATATTGCTGAACAGAGCTTTCTACTTAATCTTAAGATTAACCATAAGATTCATTTCTTAGGTATGATAACAATTCTGTCATTATCTACAAGAAACTAAAATTTTTATAGATTACATTTTAGGGGTTCAATTTTGCTTTCCAGGGAAAATATATTGCATAGGTCCATTGTCTTTAAGTCCACTCTGTAGTATGTTATATACCATTTATATGTCATACATTTTTGCATATATTTGTTTATGATGACTTGAGTCAGTAAGTTTTGATGAAAAATTAAATTATTCAAATTCAGAAATGTTTGCTTTAACCGTTATTAATATTAATGCAAATGACCTATTACTTCCAAAGCAGCAGTGTTTGTATATGCTTCTCTTTGGTTGAAGATGCTGAATTTTCTGGAGAAGATGGGGCCTTTTTGCGAGAGAGCTTAAGAAGTATGTACCTCTTGTACTGTAATGACCTATTGTTAGCTTGGCCACAAAAAGGGGTTGCTGAGGGGGTAAGAGATAAGTGGATGGTTGTTAATGGGCCAAGGACTGAAAGGAACAGAGAGCATACAATAAAGGTGCTCATGAGAGGCATGGGTGGCTCACGGGTGGTTGCTCAGCTAGCAAGTCATAGCAGCACAGTTTTGTCTTGAGTGCCTGGTTATGCATCTGATTCACCCAGCACACTTGTTAAATATACAGACTCTGCTGTGGGAAGGTAGTGCAGCTCTTGGACAAGGCAGAAGGATCTGTTTCTTTATTAACTCTCGTGATGATTTGGATATTCAAAGTAGCAGGAAATCACTTCTGTCCTTGCGGGACCTTGCAGGGACCAAAGGTCCCAGCCTTGCTTCTCCCCATGAATCCAACACAGCAGATTCACAGCACTGTGTTTTGGAGCACTTAAAAGACTGGCAGGGCCTGGACTCATGAACTCATCACTCGCCAAGAGCCTAGGAGGCTGCAGTTAACTCCCTCTGCTCGGTTCTGCCATAGTTCTCTGGTTATGCTTCTGTGACATCATGCATTACAGTTGGTCTTATTTACAGTCACTGTGTCCCTCTTGTTTTCCTTCTGCATTAGCTAACTTATAGACAGCAGGGTCCAAGTCTTATTAAAAATTCATCCCCCACAAGAGCTCAAAAACTACTTTGTGACCTGAATTGAATTTTAATTAATTGCTGCCATTTTTTCCAGTTATCCTCACCCCATATCCTGATTGAGTATGTATCTTGTCAAGTGCGAAATAATGTAGTTGCAGTCTCTTTTTGGAAATTACATTACTCTACTTTCTGCTGCTTCTGCAAGCTTTGTGGAGTGGCACTGTATTTTCTTAGTCTACGTTGACAACATACAATATAATGGTTCATTTAGGGTGGGTTTTTATGGGGCCTGTCAAGTTTTCGCTGTGTTTTGCATAGTAAACCTAATATGAAATGACAGAAGGCATCATAGAAGATACTTCACAACCATTAAGGTAGAAGCAGTGAATGTGTAGATTACTATGCATTGCAAATAGTGGAGTAGCTGAGGCAATAAATAAAGTATAATTGAAATCTAGAGGACTTTGAATATTAGTGGTGTAACAGCTCTCTGATCTACAGTGTGTGTTATACTATGTGAATATAATGTTTAGGAGGATTGGTTGAAACTCCTGTACATTGGTCTCTTTCACAGCAGGTGATGTACTGAACTTCATAACCTGCTGTTTAATTTGTTATTTAAAAAGTAAGATGGGAACTAAGTCACAATTGCTTTGGGCAAATGTCTTATAAAGCTGTTTGTGTTTAGATGTGAGCTAATTTGATTAGAGAACCATGAAATCTGCTCAACAGTGTAATGGAACATCAACTAAATCTAAACTGGCAAAAACCCAGGACTTTCAAAATTAATGAATATTCAGTATTGACATGCTCTCAAAATAGGTGTCAAATATAAGGAAGAGATAACAGGACTAAGGCAGAGAGATTCTATAGCACTTAAGAAATTTTTGTCAAATCATATTGCCATGAAAGAATCACATAAGTAAATCACCCGGAAATTTTAAAACATGATAAGGTCAGAGACAATGTTTTATGAATTTATTTTTGTGTTTCCTGGCCCTCAAAATCTATATCTCATGCTTTTCACCTAACACTGTTTCATATACTTGTTAAATTTTTGTCAATTGATGAATGAAAACCTCTATCAACATGGGCTATATAATTATCCAATGCAAAGCACAGAAGTTGATTTTTATGACAAATAAAGAAATAGAAGCTTTAAAACCAATTGCTAAAAACATAAAAATAAGTAGACAGCTAGAGTATACTTTCCTTGCTAGAAATCAAATATTGATCTGAGACATCAAAATATCATAAGCACATAGGACATTTTTTCTATTACTATTATTAAAATGAAAAAAATAATATCTCCCAGCTCCTCAGACATATCTCCTTAAAAATTAAGAGGGGAGTAAGAAAAAAGATAACATTTAAGTATATAATACTATTTAGCCAGCACCACCATGAAACTATTAACATTTGTCCAATCAATTGTCCAGACAAGATATAAGACTTTTACATACAATGTAGTTAATTTGTGTTTCCATTCACTTTGCCAGAGGAATCTTGCCGAGCTTTGTCCTTGGTTAGACCCTGATTCTTACACTTGTCTCATTTCTAAATGGCAAACCAGATTGAACAGCAGCAAGGTGTGTTTCGGTGAAGAATGAGGAACAGTATAGTGGCGTAAGTGACATGGTAATGGATATTCTGTTAACCTGGCCTCAGTAAAACAAGCCTATAACGCAACAGATGTTTATTAGTACCTTTAGATATATAACACTGCTAAGCCTGGTGATTTACAAACATGAATCAAGAGGTGGCTCTGCCCTTAAGGATCATAGACTGTAGTGAAGGAAACAGTTTACAGACATAAATAATTAAGAGAGAAGGGATTTCTGTCAGGGGAATTATCTCTTTGGTTGAACATATTCATTCTTCATGTTGACAAGATTTAAATCTATTTCTGACCATGAGATCTTGTAGGTTATCTGGCCATTTCCAACTTCTGTCCAAAAATGACTTTATCTGTCTTCCTCAATTTCACATAATTGGTTTTATTGCTCAGTTTTCTTGCCCTCACCAAAATTAGTCGATTCCTAAAGAATGCAGGGCTGTTATCTTGAGGGTTATTTTTTTTATTGCTAAGGTAACTATAAATATATATATATATATATATATATATGCACTTGATTGATGCGAACAGTCAGAATACATCTTCTGTCTTGTCTGAAATATCAAAGGAACATCTAAAAGTTTCTTGCTTCAGATGATAAATTATAAGATTACCCTCTGTACCCCATTCCTTTTCCTTTTTCCTTTTTTCATAATTGAAAGATTCCATATATCCATTCTTCTTCATATTTCTTCTTTATCAGCATATAACTCTGGCTCATATCGGTTTTTGTAGTCTTTGCCTATATATGAGTTTAAGAGCCTTTAAATTCCCTTTGCTTTTCTGAAGTCTGTTTTCCATTACCAGGTCACCATGAGCAACAAAAGAAATATCATTAATGCTGTTTTCAGCATGCCCTGCTGCCGCTAAGTCGCTTCAGTCGTGTCCGACTCTGTGTGACCCCAGAGATGGCAGCCCACCAGGCTCCCCCGTCCCTGGGATTCTCCAGGCAAGAACACTGGAGTGGGTTGCCATTTCCTTCTCCAATGCATGAAAGTGAAAAGTGAAAGGGAAGTTGCTCAGTCGTGTCTGACCCTCTGTGACCCCATGGACTGCAGTCTTCCAGGCTCCTCCATCCATGGGATTTTCTAGACAAGAGTACTGGAGTGGGCTGCCATTGCCTTCTCCAAGTTTTTAAATTCTTCTAGTTTTAAATGCTGGGAAAGATTGAAGGCGGGAGGAGAAAGGGATGACAGAGGATGAGATGGTTGGATGGCATCATTGACTCAATGGACATGAGTTTGAGTAGACTCTGGGAGCTGGTGGTGGACAGGGAGGCCTGGTGTGCTGCAGTCCATGAGGTTGCAAAGAGTCAGATGAGACTGAGTGAGTGAACTGAGCTGAACAGAAATTCTTCTCAAGCAAACTCTTCGTCTTTTGGATTTAGGGGCTCTGTCATCTGGCCCTCTCCTGGCAATTTAACTTTATCTCATTTTCTTTAATGTTTCTCTCCAGTCAGGCCATTCCTACTTTTTTTCTGATCACAACTTGTTTATTCCTTTATTATTCCTATAACCCAACTGACCCTGGTATCAGTCATAATTCTGGCAGGAAATGGATGGCAGTCTAAGAGGTAGAGTGGCATGAGCTTAGTTAGTAGACTATGGACAAACATGTGTGCATAACCTAAGGAATCCAATGATCACTCCTGGGGCTAGTTTTAGTGGAGAGCTCTCAACATTCCCGAGTCTTAAAGGTAGGTAGAGGAACAGTTATGTTAGTTTCTACTGTATAGCAAAATCATAGAGCATTAAGTAGTGTTCTCTGTGCTATACAATAAGTTCTCACTAATTATCTATTTTATACATAGTATCAGTAGTTTATATCTGTCAATCCCAATCTTCCATCCCATCTCCCCCTTTCCTTCTTAGTACCCATACATTTGTTCTCTAAGTCTGTGTCACTATTCTGTTTTGCAAATAAGATCGTCTATACCATTTTTTCAGATTCTACCTTTCTGCATTAACATATGATATTTGCTTATCCCTTTCTGACTTACTTCACTCTGTAAGACAATCTTTAGGTCTATCCACAGATTAATAAGCCTAATCAGAAATTAGAGGTGCAAAGGAAGAAATGTAGTCCTTAGAGGTTAGCTATCAGAACACAGGCCAGGGTGAAGACAGATAGAACATGGATCTGAAAGAACAAATAGAAAATAAATAGCACAGTTACAGCTTGTGCAATGAGCTCTTTCCTACTTAGTAGAGCCCTATCATATAGGATTTGGCACAGAACACCTGAATTCACAAACATCCTGAATCCAGGTTAATAACCTGTATCTGTCATCTACTCACATATTTTATTTGCCCACTGATGCATATTTTGATTCATGCTAATTGGCTCAGAGGCCCTGTTTAAAAACCAAAGAACCTACAACTAAGAACACAGAGCTGTAGTTTTCTTTGGAAAGTCAGGGAATTATGAAATAGGATTTATTTAGCAGAGAGGGTCTATGAAGCTTTACCTTGTTCTAAACTTGAAGACAAGGTCACGTACATTCATGATTTTTATTTAACAATTAGGAGAGGATATTACCCAAGGGATAGTGATTCAGCAACTTCTTTGGTCATTTTCCATGGGCACTGGAACACTCAGTGGATGGGAGGAAGCTTCTTGCAGACACACACACATTTGGTCATGGGGCTCTAGATGGGAGGGATGAGAATAACTAGCTCCTGAGATGTGTGATCTCTGATCTTTACGAAAATGCCTTTTCTATTAATTACTTAAAGGTGAGGAGATGATTAGTGGAAAATTCAAGATGTACAACACAACTTCACACCATGTTCTCTTAGCCAATAGTCATTCTCATTTCTCTTGTTAAAAGTATGTCCTGATTTTGGTTGTGGTTTTATACTTCCTCATGTATCCCATTTATTTCAGAGAAAGTGGCATACTTCCTCAGGGCTACAAATAAAGCCCCATTGATTTAAGATAATTCCTCTGCTCAAACTAATTGATGAAGGAACTTAAGTTACAAATGTATCCATGGAATGGAAGGGTAACCTTTCCTAAGACTTTTGGAAGAGATGCTGTCTTGGTCTTCTCTATGTAAAACACATGAGAAAGAAGAGAGGCCTGGGGCTGGGAAGTACTATGAGACAGTGGAGGGCCATCAGCACAGGAAGTGGCTAAGCATGAAGCTAACTCCAAGTCAGGCTTCAGCAATATGTGAACCATGAGCTTCCAGATGTTCAAGCTGGTTTTAAAAAAGGAAGAGGAACAAGAGATCAAATTGCTAACATCTGCTGGATCATGGAAAAAGTAAGAGAGTTCCAGAAAAGCATTTATTTCTGCTTTATTGACTATGCCAAAGCCTTTGACTGTGTGGATCACAATAAACTGTGGAAAATTCTGAAAAAGATGGAAATACCAGACCACATGACCTTCCTCTTGAGAAACCTATATGCAGTTCAGGAAGCAACAGTTAGAACTGAACATGGAACAACAGACTGGTTCCAAATAGGAAAAGGAGTATGTCAAGGCTGTATATTGTCACCCTGCTTATTTAACTTATATGCAGAGTACATCATGAGAAATGCTGGGATGGAAGAAGCACAAGCTGGAATCAAGATTTCTGGAGAAATATCAATAACCTCAGATATGCAGATGACACCACCCTTATGGCAGAAAATGAAGAGGAACTAAAAAGCCTCTTGATGAAAGTGAAAGAGGAGAGTGAAAAAGTTGGCTTAAAGCTCAACATTCAGAAACTAAGATCATGGCATCTAGTCCCATCACTTCATGGGAACTAGATGGGGAAACACTGTCAGACTTTCTTCTTTTGGGCTCCAAAATCACTGCAGATGGTGACTGCAGCCATGAAATTGAAAGATACTTCTTGGAAGGAAAGTTATGACCAACCTAGATAGTATGTTGAAAGCAGAGACATTACTTTGCCAACAAAGGTCCGTCTAGTCAAGGCTATGGTTTTTCCAGTGGCCATTTTCCAGTGGATTTGAGAGTTGGACTGTGAAGAAAGCTGAGCACCGAAGAATTGATGCTTTTGAACTGTGGTGTTAGAGAAGACTCTTGAGAGTCCCTTGGACTGCAAGGAGATCCAACCAGTCCATCCTAAAGGAGATCAGTCCTGGGTGTTCAGAAGGACTGATGCTAAAGCTGAAACTGCAATACTTTGGCCACTTCATATGAAGAGTTGGCTCATTGGAAAAGACTCTGATGCTGGGAGGGGTCGGGGGCAGGAGGAAAGGGGATGACAGAGGATGAGATGGCTGGCTGGCATCACTGACTCGATGGACATGGGTTTGGGTGCATTCCTGGAGTTGGTGATGGACCGGAACGCCTGGCGTGCTGCAGTCCATGGTGTTGCAAAGAGCCAGACACGAATGAGTGACTGAACTGAACTGAACACCAAGGAGGCAGAACCGAGAACCAGAGAAAGCAAAGGATTTTGATCCCGACATTGGAACTGTCAAAGCAAGCATTTTCTAAAAGTATAAAAGGAAGTTCAGAACATTTTGGTCACTTGAGCCAATGCATTTCCTTTCTAGTTTGAATTATTTTGAGTTTTCTTTTAGAGCTACCAAAAGATTATATACTGGTAGATAAAAGTAGAATCAAAATCACAGCTTTAGTGTCTTCTCTCTTCTTTAGTCTACTGTTCATTAAATAGTAGTTTTGAAAAATGCCTATGATTCAGTTAATCATACTTTGCCTTTTAAAATAGTAATATGTATCAGTTTATAAATATAAGAACCATTTCAAACTTTTCCCAAATCATATATTAGTCTTTCATGTATCTACAGACATTTATACATACCAATCATTGCTATTACACAATATCTAGGACAGACTGTGCCTGAACAGATTATATTAAGTTATCACCAGTTTTGCTAAGATATTTATGGCAATAGTACAAGACAGAGGATGTGTGCTAAGAAAATTAGCTGAAGTCAATACAAATTGTGTTGGCTAAATAGAAATTTTACAGGCCTGCTTTTCTGAACAAACATTTGGTAATGTTATCACTGTTACTAATACTTTAAAATTTTAAGAGTCATTTTGGTATTTAGCTAGGGATGATGCACTCTTTGAAAAGAAGGAAATACATGGTAAGGAATCTTTATTACCATTGGTTTTGTGGAATGCATCAGTCCTTGCTGGGTCCTCTAGTTCTTCGAAAGCTGGACAAGTTGAAAAATAAAACCTTTCAGTGGAAACAAAAACTATAGGATTTACTGAGAAAAAAGTCCAACTCACTTGTAAATACTAATTAAACTTTATACACATTACTATAAACCACAATCAAGATGTATTCAGTTCATAATTTGAGGAGTGAATAATAATTACTGATGAATAATAATCAGTAATTCTCCTTTGCTAACATAAAACATTAAAAATATATTTATTTCCTCCAAATGGCTGAAGAGTTTTATATCAAACATGGAAAATTTAATCACAAGAATCTTTTAGCAAATTTATATAAGTTTATTAACTTAAAACCATTTAATAAAAATCTTAGTTCACAACAAAGATCATCTTAATTTATTAAACTTAATTAGGATTGCTAAATATAATAACATATACTGCCCTGACAACCAACAATTAGGGGAAAACTATTTCTGAATGTTTGGTCAATTACTTGCTAATCTACAAAGTTCAGTAATATGGCCTTCTGCCATAGTAAATTGAGGTTTCAATGTAAAATAGATGATGCATTCTTTTGGAAATTCCTTTTACAACACAATTAACCTCTTCACCTTTTAGAAAATACATTGTGAGAATATTGGGATGCTATTTAATTTGACATGCTGTATATGGTACAGATCAGTGCCAAATAACATTTTACATTTTCCTGAAATTTATTTTACTTTTGTTAGTTAAGCTTTAGGCTACTAATTGCACCATATTTCAGTTTTTATACAATCCTTTGATCCAGTATATAATAATAATGTGATAGCATTAACTCCAGGGTGTTCTGATAGTGGAACAGCATTATCAAACGTTAGAAGGCTGTTTAAAGAAAAACCAAAGAAAGTTGCTAGGAATAACTATAGGACTTATTTTGGATGGGACTATTTCAAAAGACCTATCAAGCTATTTCTTTTGTAGAAAATATTTCATTCAAGAAGTAATAAAAATGTTTCCCAATATAAATAACGAATAAAGAAAATCATCATCAGGGGAAAACATTATTATAGCAGCAAGCAAATGTTTTGAGAAGGGGTTTATTTTACACCTTTAACTGTAAAGTATTTTATTTTCAGCTTATATGAAAATTGGACGTGCCCTTAGAAGTGATTCACTGCCACCTCTAACCAAGCAAAGGCCCGTGTTATAAAAAAGCTGTTGAGGGGAATGCCAGCTAGTGCTTCAACACCTCTAGGGAAAGGAAATTCATTTCCTCATGGTGGCTCATTACCTTGATCATGGTATATTAATTTATAATCTAGTTAGCTGCCTACATGTACGTCACCTTTCTTTGATTATAAACTAAAGATAAACTCTAAGTCTTATTCCGGAGAAGGCAATGGCAACCCACTCCAGTACTCTTGCCTGGAAAATCCCATGGACAGAGGAGCCTGGTGGGCTGCAGTCCATGAGGTCGCGAAGAGTTGGACACGACTGAGTGACTTCACTTTCACTTTTCACTTTCATGCATTAGAGAAGGAAATGGCAACCTACTCCAGTGTTCTTCCTGGAGAATCCCAGGGGCAGAGCCTGGTAGGCTGCCGTCTATGGGGTCGCACAGAGTCGGTCACGACTGAAGCGACTTAGCAGCAGCAGCAGCAAGTCTTATTCATATTATTATGCTATTATAATATCTAGCACAGGGCTATCCATATGAAAGGTACTTTAATATATATTATTTGATGATGAGCAAGGATGGATATCCATACCATGAAGCTCTAAACAAAGTCTTAATTGTGATCTCTTTTAAAGAATATAAAATACTGTTGTTTACTATCATTAAGCACATGTATGACTAAAAACATTAGATAACCAACGTGTCTTTTCATTTTACTCTACTACCAGTATGATACTCTCACTGATGCTTTTGTCAAATGCATCTGAAATAGATGAATTGTAGCACAAAAGCTTTATCAAGTTTAAGAGGAAAATACCAACTGACACTGGTCATAAAAATTTACTATTTCAGCAGCTGTGTGGTTATAAAATTATTGTACTAAAAGCTCATAAATATGTACTACACATTCATTTAGAGGGAAAATAGCACTATATGGCTTTTTCTCAATTTTTAAACTTGACTTTCAGTAATGAGTTAAAATAATTCTTTAAAAATAAACCCTCTTGTGAATTTGCTCCAGAACCACATTGTCTCATCATAATAGTGATAAAGGGCATTGGCTCAGAGTCCTAGGAGTCCCTGCGTTTTGAGTACTAACATGCTACTTTTTGTCATGTGCCCTTGAAAGATCATTCATTTTGCTTCACAAAGATTCAGCTTCCTTATATGTAAACTGGATGAAAAAGTATATATCTTGCTTACCTCAAAAAGTAGTAGTAGAATCAAATAAAACGATATGATAAAAAGTGCTTTGTAGAATGGAAAACCTTATTAAATATGAGGGGTTGTAATCACAGAGGACCTTTAGAACCTCCACTCTTTTACCTTCAGATTTAAGGACTAAAGGAAGACCAACAGATATATCTGAGATATTATACAGCCTTAGGTACTGCCCGGTCACTGCCAGACTTGGTGGGCTAGTGTTACAGTGGTTGACAGAAGCAAATAAAGAAGGCACAGTAGCTTCAGTGACTCCACCAAATAAAATATGGTTTATTTCCAGATGTTGTCATTTTGTTAAGCTGCTAAGTCATGTCCTACACTTTTGTGACTGCATTGACTATAGCCCATCAGGCTTCTCTGTCCATGGGATTCTCCAGGCAAGTACTGAAGTGGGTTGCCATTTCCTTCTCCAGGGGAGCTTTCCAATCCAGGGATCCACCCCACATCTCCTGCATTAGCAGGCAGATCCTTTACCCCTGAACCACCAGGGAAGCCCGTATTTCCAGAGTAGTATCAACTAATTCTCAAGTTTTATAAGAGCTTTACATGCGTTAAAATTCTCATTGTTATTATTTTTTAATTTAATGGCTATAAATCTCAGTGAAACATTTCCCTATTTTGTCATAGTTATTTCTCTACTTGCTCAAATATCCACGAGGTGAACCCTAGAAGGCTACAGAGTTTATACTGTATACAAAAATTAAATCCAAATGATCGAATAACTACAACTTTAAAACTTGTGATAGAAGATGTAGGGGTAAATTTACATGACCTTGGATTTGGCAATGTATGCTTAGATATGACAGCAAAAACATAAGCAGCAAAAGAGAAAACAGGGAAGTTGAATTCACCAAGATTAAAATATTTGGGTCATTAAAGAGTCCAAGAAAGTGGGAAAATATGAAGAAAATGGGGGAAAAAAACACAAAAACCAGGAAAAAATATTTAAAATCATATATTTGATAAGAGTCTAGCATCCAGAATATGTAAGGAAATCTTATGAGTCTATAACAGAAAAACAAACAATTCAATTAAAGAAAGACATGCAAAGAACTTGAACATATTTTCTCAAAGATACACAAATAGACCACAAGCACACGAAAAAGTGTTCAATATCATACATAGGTCATCAAGGAGTTGCCACTCCAAAAACAATGATAATGCCTCACACCCAGTAAGGTGGCAGTCATCACCATCAACAAAGAACCAATATTGCCAAGGATGTGGGGACACTGGAACACTTATACATTGATAGTAAGGATGTATAATTGTGTAACCATTGTTGAACAGAGTTTGGCAGTTCTTAAAAAGCAAAAGATCTAATTACTATATGAACCAGCAATTCCACTCTTAGGTATAGACCCCAAATAATTGAAAACCAGTGTTCAAACAACTACTTGTACGTGAATGCTCTTAGCAGCACTATCACAATAGCTAAAAGGTAGAAACAACACAGGAGTCTGTCAACAGATAAATGGATACACAAAATATGGTACATATTAATACATCTAATGGAATATTATTCAGCCATACAAAAGATTGAAGTGTTGATAACATGTTACAATATGGGTGAACATTAAAAGATGCTAAGAGAAAGACAGAAGAGGTCACATGGTGATTCTGTTTATGTGAGATGTCAAAAATAGTTAAATCCATAACACAGAAAGCAGATTAATGTTTGCAAGGGGCCAGGGTAGAAGAGGGGGATTCCCTGGTGGCTCAGCAGTAAGAGAGACACAGGAGACACAGGAGACCTGGCTTCGATCCCTGGGTCCGGGAGATGCCTGGTGGAAGGCATGGCAACCCACTCCAGTATTTTTGCCTGGAGTGTGCACACAGAAGCCTGGTGGGCTACTGCACATGGGTCACAAAGAGGTGAACATGACTGAGGCGACAGAGCATGCACACACAGGGTAGAGAGGAGAATGGGAGAAAACTGCTTAATGGCTAAGAGGTTTCATGTGGGGGTAATGGATATGGCTTGGAACTTAACATAGCAGTTGAATGCCATGAATATATTAAATGCTGCTCAGTTGTAAGCTTTAAAATGGTTAATTTTATGTTATGTGGATTTTACTTCTGTAAAAAAAAATCATTCTACTTATGATTTCCTTTTTACTCTGGTAAAGTCAAAAGTATAAAATGCATCATTTCCTAGGCAATTTCCTTTCTGCATATACTAATTCTAGTTTTTGGTTTCAGTTTGGATAATAAATTGTGTTAAATCCATACACATACAAACTTTGATAAAAATTAAAAGACCCTTTTATACATGTTATGATATGGTGATAAAAGCTCTTACTGTGTTTCTGGGGATATAGCTCTCGACTATGGACACCATCGGCTCCTCAGAGCATACTTGCCTTTTTCTTTGAATTCTTTCTTCCTGTTTTGCCCAGGAGAAAGGTGGCGTTCAAAAAATTTGAGGCAGTTGTGAAAGTGCAATTTGATCATGAGATGCTTTATATTCAGTGATAGAATGGAACAGGGGACTAGAATAACAAAGGAAAGAGGAGAGTTGTTTTTAAAAGGTGAATTGAAGTTCCAATTTTGAAAGAAATGGTTACAACTGGGGTTATTTTGTCATCATAAGTTTTTAAAAATCCAGTGAATATAGTATGGATATTTTATCATTTATCTTCATTTGAAGCTAATATTTCATGTGCAAAACACAAAGAGTCTCTTAAAATTATAATGTATCTAGGTTCATCATAGTGTTGACAGATGTTAAAAATATTCTTGAATTGAAATACTTTATTATTGGAGTGGGAGTAAGTGAAGTCAAAACATGCCCATATAATAGAAGATTTAAGGATTTGCTTTTGATATTCTTTAAAGAGATAACCATTACCATTATGATATTATGTGGCAAATAATACTCTAAATCAAGTTCTCAATTTTATTTATCCTTTCATTTATGTAGGAAGTATAGCAAGATTTTTGAAATATACTCTGTTTAAAACCAGGTAACCAACAGAAAGTGAAAGAGGAGAGTGAAAAAGTTGGCTTAAAACTCAACATTCAATAAATGAAGATCAAGACATCCCATGCCATCACTTCATGGCAAATAGATGGGGAAACAATGGAAACAGTGACAGACTTTATTTTCTTAGGCTCCAAAATCACTGCAGATGGTAACTGCAGCCATGTGGCTGATTCATGTCAATGTATGGCAAAACAAATACAGTATTGTAATTAAAAAAAAATAAATAAAAATTAAAAATAAATAAATAAAAGCCACTTACTCCTTGGAAGAAAAGCTATGACCAACCTAGACAGATATTAAAAAGCAGAGACATTACTTTGCCAACAAAGGTCCGTCTATTCAAAGCTTTGATTTTTCCAGTAGTTGTGTATGGATATGAGTGTTGGACTATAAAGAAAGCTGAGTGCCAATGAATTGATGCTTTTGAACTGTGGTGTTGGAGAAGACTCTTGAGAGTCCTTTGAACTGCAAGGAGATCCAACCAGTCAATTCTAAAGGAAATTAGTTCCTGAATATTCATTGGAAGAACTGATGCTACAGCTGAACCTCCAATCCTTTGGCCACCTGATGTGAAGAACTGACTCATTTGAAAAGACCTTGATGCTGGGAAAGATGGAAGGCAGGTGGAGAAGGGGACGAAAGAGGATGAGATGGTTAGATGGCATCACTGACTTGAGGAACTTGAGTTTGAGCAAGCTTTGGGAGTTAGTGATGGACAGAGCAGCCTGACATGCAGCAATTCATGGGATTGCAAAGAGTCAGCCATGACTGAGTGGCTGGACTGAACCAACAGAAGGAATTTCAGAAACTACTGGAGAAATATACTATCATCAAGAATATTTAAAAAATGGTGATTTTGAATTTTTCTTAAAAGAGCAAGTATAAATAAATCTAAAAGTAATTGACTTAGTTATTCAATACATGATTGAACCAAAATTATTACAATTGTATAAGTCAAAGATCAATAATGATATATATATATAATTTAATATCATCCAGTTTCTCAATTAGAAGACGCTTACTCCTTGGAAGAAAAGTTATGCCCAACCTAGAGAGCATTACAAAAACAGAGACATTACTTTGCCGACTAAGGTCCGTCTAGTCAAGGCTATGGTTTTTCCTGTGGTCATGTATGGATGTGAGAGTTGGACTGTGAAGAAAGCTGAGCACCGAAGAATTGATGCTTTTGAACTGTGGTGTTGGAGAAGACTCTTGAGAGTCCCTTGGACTGCAAGGAGATCCAACCAGTCCATTCTGAAGGAGATCAGCCCTGGGATTTCTTTGGAAGGAATGATGCTAAAGCTGAAACTCCAGTACTTTGGCCACCTCATGAGAAGAGTTGACTCATTGGAAAAGACTCTGATGCTGGGAGGGATTGGGGGCAGGAGGAGAAGGGGATGACCGAGGATGAGATGGCTGGATGGCATCATGGACTCGATGGATGTGAGTCTGAGTGAACTCCGAGAGATGATGATGGACAGGGAGGCTTGGCGTGCTGCGATTCATGGAGTCGCAAAGAGTTGGACACGACTGAGCCACTGAACTGAACTGAACTGAGTTTCTCAATTCACCTGTAAATAATGGCATATGTGTTTTCTGTGTACAGGGGGGCATCGGGCCCGCCCCCCCCCCCCTCCCCCCCCCCCCCCCCCCCCTTTATATTATAGCACCTGTGAATCTATAATATTTTCAATATATATATTTATGTTTATTATATTTATCAGGACCCTAGAATATGGGTGACAGAGACCTCACCCAGATTAATTTAAGCAAAACAAAACCAAAGGAATTCTTGACTCCAGGGTGATGCTAACGTGTTGATTTAATTCACAGGGCAACGTTCTCCATGTGAATAGAAGATAAAAATATGGTCATTGATTATAAAAAAAAAAAAAAAAATCAAAGCATTCAATTTTCATTGTCCCTGAGTTAATCTCAGAATAACTTAGATTGACTAATATGTATCACATTTCTCACGCCTAAGACAATCACTCTTGTCAAGAAGGTGAAGTTTGTTTGTTTGAAATTATTCAGCTTAGATCTGGTGATGGGGATCAAGGCCCTATCTGAACAATGCTGAATGCGAGAGGGAACAGAGTGTAACTTTCTTTCTCCAGTTTAGCTTGCTATAGTTAGAAGAAATGGGGGTGAATGCAGGCAGGTGTAAAGTAAGTCCAACATTACACTTAGTTTTAAATATTACCTTGGAAAGATTTCACCTTTAGGATAAAATGTGCCAAGTGAAGCATGTAAGTCTATGTAATAACTTTGATAGAATTACTTTCAATCTTAAAAGAAATTAATATACTCAATAACCTGTGCAAAGGTGATCTTCTAATGAGCTTTTTAAACAATTCTTTATTTTGGAATAACTATATTGGATTGAACTGACCAATACTTTGGCCGCCTAATGCGAAGAACTGACTCATTTGAAAAGACCTGATGCTAGGAAAGATTGAAGGCAAGAGAAGAAGGGAACGACAGATGATGCGATGACTGGATGGAATCACCGACTCAATGGATATAAATCTGAATAAACTCCAGGAATTGGTGATGGGCAAGGAGACCTGGCATGCTGCAGTCCATGGGGCTGGAAAGAGTCAGACCTGACTGAACGACTGAACTGAACTGATATTGGATTTGGCAAAAAGTTTGTTCATGTTTTTTCATAGCATCCAATATAATATATTCATGTTGTTGTTCAGTCACGAAGTTGTGTCCAACTCTTTGTAATCTCAAGGACTGCATCATACCAGGCTTCCTTTCCTTCACTGTTTCTGGTAGTTTGCTCAAATTCATATCCGTTGAGTCAGTGAAACTATTTATAGGAAATTGTAAAGACAGTACAGAGAAGCCCCATGAACCCAATCTTTCCCAGTGGTTACATTTACATGTGTATAATACACTATGAAATCTAGGAATTTGGCATGGGTACAGTTTGTATGGACTTCTCAAGTGGAGCTAGCAGTAAAGAACCCATCTGCCAATATCAGAGACATATGAGATGCAGGTTCAATTCCTGGGTTGGAAAGATCCCCTGGGGGAGGGGACATGGCAATCCACTCCAGTTTTCTTCCCTGGAGAATCCCATAATCAGAGGAGCCTGGCAAGCTACAGTGGAGTTGTAAAAGTTGGATGTGACTTAGCATGTGTTGACACACACACACACACACACACACACACACACACACTGTTTGTATAGTTCTGTGTCAATTTATCACATAAATTGCTTTGTGTAAATACTACTTCAATTCAGAGATCGAATTATTTTATCTTTGCCAAAGATATCTTTCATGCTATTCCTTTATAGTCAGGCCCACACTCCCTGCCACTAATCTGTGTTCCATGTTCATGATTCTGTCATATCAAGGAAGCTATAGAGATGGAAACATAAAGTATGTGACCTTCCTTGATTGAATTTTTTCAGGTAGCATAATGCCCTGAGAGCAATGCAAACTGTTACATGTATCAGTTGTCCCATCTTTTTCATCACTGAGTAGTATTCCATGAATGACTGCATCATTGTCTGCTTACTCATTCCTTACTGAAGGATACTTCTGTAGTTTCCAGTTTTAAGCTACAAACTTGTATCAACAACCATATTCAGGTTTGTCTGTGCTCAGACCTTCAGTTGTAGCTGACTCTTTGTGACCCCATGGATATAGTCTACCAGGCTCCTCTCCATGAAATTTTCCAGGCAAGAATACTAGAGTGGGTTGCCATTTCCTTCTTCACAGTTTTGTTTGGGGAGGACACAAATTCATTATTGCTCTGGGATAAATGCACAAGAATGCCACTGCTAGATTCTATGGCATCTGTTTTCTTTTGTAAGAAACTACCAAATTACTTTTCAGACTGGCACTATTATTTTGCATCCCATAACCAATGAATGAGAGATAGTTTCTCTACATCCTAGGTGACATTTTGTGTTGTAGCTTTAAAATTTTTATCCATTCTGATAAGTGTGTTGTGATATCTCATTGTGGTTTTAATGTGCGTATTCTTCAGCTGGTGATATTGAATATTTTGCGTATATTTGCTTTCCCTTTATCCTTTGTGGTAAATTCTTTCTCCGTACATTCTTTTTGATAAACTATCTCTTCTTGTCTTTTGACCATTTTCTAACTTGTTTATTATTTTAATATTGAATTTTGAGAGTTCTTTTTATATTCTAGATACAAGTCATTTGTCAGATTTGTGGTCTTGCAAATATTTTCTCTCAGACTATATCTTGCCTTTAATTTTCCTAATAGGGTTTTTGGAGGGCAAATGTTTTTAATTTTGATGAAGTCCAGTTTATCCATTTTTTCCCTTTATAGATCATGCTTTTGATGTCATGTCATAGATGTGTTTCACCAGGCTAAAAACCTTAACCCAAACCTCACAACTTCCACAAAAATCAACTCAAAATGGATCATAGATTTCAATGTAAAAGGAAAATTAAAAAACATTTAAAAGATTATATAAACTACTTTTATTTTGATGTAAAACTGGTTCATTTTCTCTTTAATTGAGAGTTGTTTTAGAATGTAGGTATGCAAAGAAATATTTCTAATTGCTCTATGTAGATTAAAAGAGCAAAATTATTAATTGTGAAATATTTTAGATTCTATCAAAGAAAGTCATAACCTTTATTTAGCCTGTTCCCTTCGTGACATGCAAGGAAATTTTAGCAATAATTGATGAGTTAGTCCCTGATGCAAAAGGCATTAAATCAGATACGAAACTCGCCACAAGCATTTCCATTAAAATGGCATAAAAATTGTTAATCATAGAGGCTTCCCTGATAGCTCAATTGGTAAAGAATCTGCCTGCAATGCAGGAGACCCTGGTTCAATTCCTGGGTCAGGAAGATCCCCTGGAGAAGGGATAGGATACCCACTCCAGTATTTCTGGGCTTCCCTTGTGGCTCAGCTGGCAAAGAATCCAGCTTTATAATGGTATAAAAATGGTTAATCATAATATTTATGCTATAAAAGTAATTTCAGCATTTGAACTAAAGATTTGACTGAGACTGAAATTTACTGAGATGGCTAACCAGTTTGGGGATTCAGGTCGCCAGCAGAATCCTTGGTGGCCGCACTGAGTGTGGTGCAATCTCAGTGCTGTCTGTAGACAGAGGCAGCGCAGTATCTGTTGTAACTGAGGCACAGCTGTCCATAGATTGAGGCAGCCAAGTTGAGAGTGGCTGAAAGCAAATGGTCTTTCTGTCCTCCTCAAGGAGTATTTATAATTTCTTACTTCTTCTTAATTTTGCTATACTGGTATGGAAATTTTCTTCTGATTGAGAAATATAACAAGCATAATGTACTCCTAACTAGCTGGTAGATAAAGTTGAGACCACCGGTTAGAATTCAGGAGAAAACTCTGATATTCGAATAAGTCAACTTCTTTGCAATCACACTAAATGAAGATGTTAGATGAGTATTGATCTATAAATGAATTTCTACATTTCATTTTAAGAGTATGTTTAATTCATAAGAGCTATAACTTATTATAAACAAAATATTTCCTTACTTTTTGGTAGTTTTTGAAAAAAATAGTATATATTTATGGTGCTCTAAAATTTAGTTTTAAATAATACCAGGTGATTTAACATAAAAGAACTCAGTACCTGACAGGAAACCAGAGTTAACTGGGGAACAGAGTTGACTTCTCTGGGCTACGGTATTGACAGACATTCTCAATGAATCACTCAGAAAACTCAAGAGGGACTGTAGTATGTTTGAGTTGTTGCTAAGCTAAACTTGGAGGCCATTTATGTTTTTAAAGTGAGCATTAAATGGTAGCATTATATAGAGGTGAAAGAGAGGAAGTACATTTATTACTGCTACCAACCTCCTGGAGACAATTGGGAGATGTATTTTTGGTTACTGTGAGTTTCTTCTGGGACAATAGTGGTAAATATCACTAACCAGTTTATTAAATCCCAATAGGAATGTTTCCATTATTTTTTTGCTAAGAATTTGTTAGATGTAACATTTTCCAGAAGTACTGGAAAATTTACTTATGTGCCAAAAATAAGAGTGAAATTGACTAGAAGCAGAAAGTCCCTGTCCAAGTTGAGGAAATGCAAAAAGTAAACAAATGGTATAAATAGCAAAAGAATCTAAGTCTGTGGTTAGCAGTGACGTCTGGATGTCCAGTTCAAAGTTTTGTGCTTTATTCCCAAATCTAGTTACAAAATGAATGAAATTTTAACAATATAAATATCCAAATAGTCTTTAGTTAAATGAGCTTTCCATAAATAAGTCATTCTGAAATGTTTTGAGATTTGAATCTCAAAATGATTGTCTCTGCCATAAGCAACTAATTTTATTTGTTCCATTTAGATTCATGTTCTGGATAAGATCTCTTAACCTAAACATACCTTTAACTCTCTCTCACGTATTCTCCAACTCCTGAATTATGTTGGTAATGTTAATTACAATTTAAACATCTTTGATGGGAATGCTTATGGACTTTAGTGATTGTTGTTTAATTTAGGTTTATCTTTGGTTTAAAGATTTCAAGATGCGTATTTTTAAATACAAATGTGCAGAACCCAACAAACAAGAAATATGTTTCAGGCTCCCCTTGCAAGCTGTTTGAGTTGATATTGTTCTAAGGGTGGTTATCTTGAGCATTTCTGTATTTGTAAAGATTAAAAAAATAGAAATCACTGTCAATATATTATTTATACATGAATTATGCAATATTTTGGAAGTGCAAAAATTCACTGTTGCAATACACTAAGATATTGGCATTTTCTTTCTAATACTTTGGTTCTACTGAGGATATTGTTTCATGTCTTCATAATAAAACATCACTTGATATATAGAACAGTTCATTTCCTTTACATTCTGTATTGAAATTCAATATTGACTTCAATTTCAAAATGTAACTCACAAAAGTTTGTATTATGTATGTCTAATTTTAGGCTCATTATTTTTACAATACTTAATGACATTATTAGACAATATGCAAAGTGATATAAGACATGAGTGAGGCAAGTGTTAAACTTGCTTTCCTTATATTGAGAATATCATATTCTGTTTTGAGAAATGTTTCCTACTATGAAAAATCTCGTTAAAAGAGTCATGGTTATGCTAAAATGTGATCTTTTTGCCCTACTTTATTTACACTAGCTTTTTCTCCCTTCTTTTTTATTATAGCTATTTTACCACTGATTATTTTACTAATGTGTCTGATCAGAAAGGATCTTGGATAATATTTAGACCAATCTCTATATTTTATACATGAGGAGACAAAAGTCCTGGGGTATCATACTGTATGGGAGGAAAAATATATTTTTCCTTCTACTCTTTGGTTCTCAACTGGGTCACTGGTTTTTTGAAAAAAAAAAAAAGGCAGAGGTGAATAAGTAGGAAGGTAAAGATCACAATAGCTATTGTATATGATAGTTCTTCCCTTGAGTAATGGGAAGCCACAAAAGGATTTTAAGCAAAGAAGAAATAGAATCTAAGTTGAGCTTTAAAGTTCTTTGTGTAAAATAGAGTAGGAAAGGTCTATTCTGGAAACAGAAAGAACATTTAGAGAACATAACAATGCCCTCGGGAAAATATAATTGAACCTAAACCAAGGAAAAGTTTTGATAAAGAAGATATGGTTTGGGGAGATATTTAAGAGAATAAAACATATGGTACTTATTTAAAGTAATTGGATATACTCAGGATTTTGTTTAGAGTGATGAACAATGGCTTCATTTATTCACTTCATAATCTTATATTATATATCAATTAGCCCCAAGAGAAGTGGTGAGTGTGAAGATACTTAGACAAAAGACATAGGATCTGTCTTCGAGATTTGAACTTTAGTAAAAGAGACAGACATCATAACTGACAGGTGAAACAGGGCACTTGCATGGTGGAGTTGTGACTGTTACCTCCAATAAGGACCTCAACAAGGTCTATAGATGATGTCTTCTCCAATGGACATGCTGAGTTTAAGGTACCTGGAAGACATCCAGGGGCGATGCTGTAACACATGGGGCCAAGATTCAGAAGACACACACTTAAGAATAATCAAGATTGAGGTCACAGCTAAGATAGTGTAAGTGATGTGATCATGAGGGAGATTAAGTAGTATTCTAAGAGAATATGGACAAGGAGACAAGTAAAATTTAAGAGGCAGCAAGGAAAAGATATCTGCAAATAAAACTGAGGAGAAACTCACAGAGTTAAAAGGAGAACAATTGCATCTTATCTCCTATTGTTCTTAAAAGTCCTGTTTTAGTGGTACATAGAGGAGAAGCACCTCTATTATTTCTAATGTCTATTTTTAAGTGCACCTGACAATTTTCGAAAATTTCCATGACACAAAAAACTAAAAATGGCTTTTATCGTTCTTTGTATAATAATATCAAGTTAAATATGATGCAATGAGTTTCTCAAGATGAGTGCTTATAATTCAACTGAGCATTTTCATCTTTCAGAACTTTTTGCTTGTTTTTAAGTATATTTTAGCAAACTAGTGACTTTATTTGTGCTTCTTAATATATTAATATGTGTGATGTTTGAAAAAAATGAATATAATCTTCATTTAAGAGTTTTGATGAAATTTATCATTGGTGGCTCAGGTGGTAAATCATCTGCTTACAATGCAGGAGACCCGAGTTCAATCCTCAGGTCAGGAAGATACCCCTAGAGAAGGAAATGGCAACCCACTCCAGTGTTCTTGCCTGGAAAATCCCATGAATGAAGGAACCTGGTAGGCTTACAGCTCATGGGGTCACAAAGAGTTGGACACGACTGAGCAACTTCACTTTCAATTTTCATGATCACGTGGACCACAGCCTTGTCTACCTCAAAGAAACTATGAGCTGTGCCATGTAGGGCCATGCAAGATGGACGGGTCATGGTGGGGAGTTTTGAAAAATGTGGTCCACTGGAGAAGGAAATGGCAAACCACTTCAGTATTCTTGCCTTGAAAACCCCATGAGCAGTATGAAAAGTCAAGAAGATAAGACACTGAAAGATGGACTCCCCAGGTCGATAGGTGCTCAGTATGTTACTGGAGATCAGTGGAGAAATAACTCAAGAAAGAGCAAAGACACGGAGCCAAAGCAAATCAGCACCCAGTTGTGGATGTGACTTCTGATGAAAGTAAAGCCTGATGCTGTAAGAGCAATGTTGTATAGAAACCTGGAATGTTAGATCCACGAATCAAGGCAAATTGGAAGTGATGAAACAGGAGAGGACAAAGACATCAACATTTAAGGATGCAGCGAACTAAAGTGGACTGGAATGGGTGAATTTAACTCAGATGACCATTATATCTACTACCAAGGGCAAGAATCCTTTAGAAGAAATGGAGTAGCCATCATAGTCAACAAAATAGTCTAAAATGCAGTAATTGGATACAATCTCAAAATGGCAGAATGATCTCTGTTCATTTCCAAGGCAAACCATTCAAAATCATGACAATCCAAGTCTATGCCCCGACCAGTAAGGCCGAAGAAGATGAAGTTGAATGGTTCTGTGAAGACCTACAACACCTTTAGAACTAATACCCCCAAAAGATGGCCTTTTCATTAGTAGGAAGTGAAGAAATACCTGGAGTAACAGGCAAATTTAGCCTTGGAGTACAGAATGAAGCAGAGCAAAGGCACATAGAGTTTTGCCAAGAGAACACATTGGCCATAACAATAACCCTCTTCCAACAACACAAGAGAAGTCTTACATATGGACATCACCAGATGGCCAAACTGAAATCAGATTGATTATATTCCTTGCAGCCAAAATGGAGAAGCTCTATACGGTCAGCAAAAACAAGACCAGGAGCTGACTGTGGCTCAGATCATGAACTCCTTATTGCCAAATTCAGACTTAACTTGAAGAAATAGGCAAAACCACTAGACCATTCAAGTATGACCTAAATCAAATCCATAACGATTATAGAGTGGAAGTGACAAATAGATTTAAGGGACTAGATCTGATAGACAGACTGTCTGATGAACTATGGATGGAGGTTCATGACATTGTACAGGAGATTGGAATCAAGACCATCCCCAAGAAAAAGAAATGCAAAAAACCAGAGTGGCTGTTTGAGGAGACCTTACAAATAGCTGTGAAAAGAAGAGAAGCAAAAAGCAAAGGAGAAAAGGAAAGACATACCCATTTGAATGGAAAGTTCCAAAGAATAGCAAGGAGAGATAAGAAAGCCTTTCTCAATGATCAGTGCAAAGAAATAAAGAAAAACAATAGAATGGAAAGACTAGAGATCTCTTCAAGAAAATTAGAGATACCAAGGGAACATTTCATGTAAAGATGGGCTGAATAAGGGACAGAAATGGTATGAATCTAACAGAAACAGAAGATATTAAGAAGAGGTGGCAACAATACACAGAAGAACTATACAAAAATATCTTCATGGCCCAGGTAATCACGATGGTGCGATCACTCACCTAGAGCCAGACATCCTGGAATGTGAAGTCAAGTGGGCCTTAGAAAGCATCACTACAAACAAAGCAAGTGGAGGTGAAGGAATTCCAGTTGAGCTCTTTCAAATCCTGAAAGATGATGCTGTGAAAGTGCTACATTCAATATGCCAGCAAATTTGGAAAACTCAGCAGTGGCCACAGGACTGGAAAAGGTCAGTTTTCATTCCGATCCCAAAGAAAGGCAATGCCAAAGAATGCTCGAACTACCACACAATTATACTCATTTCACATGCTGGTAAAGTGATGCTTAAAATTTTCCAAGCCAGGCTTCAGTAGTACATGAACCATGAACCTCTAGATATTCAAGCTGGTTTTAGAAAAGGCAGAGGAACCAGAGATCAAATTGCCAACCTCCACTGGATCATCGAAAAAGCAAGCGAGTTCCAGAAAAACATCTATTTCTACTTTATTGACTATGCCAAAGCCTTTGACTGTGTGGATCACCACAAACTGTGGAAACTTCTAAAAGAGATGGGAATACTAGACCACCTGACTTGCCTCCTAAAAAATCTGTATGCAGGTCAGGAAGCAAGAGGTATAACTGGACATGGAACAACAGACTGGTTCCAAATAGGAAAAAGAGTACAAAAGACTGTATATTGTCACCCTGCTTCTTTAACTGCTATGCAGAGTAAATCATGAGAAATGCTGTGCTGGAGGAAGCACAAGCTAGAATCAAGACTGCCAAGAGAAATATTGATAATCTCAGATATGCAGATGATACTACCTTTATGGTAGAAAGTGAAGAAGAACTAAAGAGCCTCTTGAGGAAAGTGAAAGAAAGAGTTGGCTTAAAGCTCAACATTCAGAAAATTAAGATCATAGCATCCACCCATCACTTCATGGCAAATAGATGGGAAAACAGTGGAAACAGTGGCTGACTTTATTTTCTTGAGCTCCAAAATGACTGCAGATGGTGACTGCAGCCTTGAATTAAAAAAAAAACTTGCTCCTTAGATGAAAATTTATGACCAATCTAGACAACATATTAAAAGGTTAGACATTACTTCTCCAACAAAGGTCTGTTTAGTCGAGGCTATGGTTTTTCCTGTAGTCATGTATGGATGTGAGAATTGGAATATAAAGAAAGTTGAGTGCCAAAGTATTGATGCTTTTGAATTGTGGTTTTGGAGAATACCCTTGAGAGTCACTTGGACTGCAAGGAGATCCAACCCGTCCATCCTAAAGTAAATCAGTCCTGAATATTTAATGGAAGGACTGATATTGAAGCTGAAACTCCAATACTTTGGCCACCTGATGAGGAGAACTGACTCATTTGAAAAGACCCTTATACTGGGAAAGATTGAAGGCAGGAGGAGAAGGGGACGAAGAGGATGAGATGGTTGGTTGGCATCACTGCCTCAATGGACATGAGTGAGTGAGCACTGGGAGTTGGTGATGGGCAGCGAAGCCTGGTGTGCTGCAGTCCATAGGGTTACAAAAAGTTGGACATAACTGTGTGACTGAACTGAATAATTCATTTAATATTATTGATTTGCTCTTCAGAATGTCTTTGGGATTTTCCATCATCTATCTATTTCTATAGATATCTATCTATATCTATCAATTTCTCTTCTATCACCTCTAAACCTTCCATAATCTTAATCTTTGTCCATGTCATAAACAGATTTTCTTTGCTGGGAAAAATATCTTAAGTGTGGTAATCCAAAAATCAAAACTCCCACTCTATTTTACTGGATATATCACCTTTGAGATTTACTTAAATCTTCTGGTCATTAATTTTTATCTCTCCAAGATGAGGATTATAACGTATGTCTTAGGTATGTGATTACAGTGTTGACTATCTGGTGATGTCCATGTGTAGAGTCCTCTCTTGTGTTGTTGGAAGAGGGTGTTTGCTATGATCAGTGTATTCTCTTGGCAAATCTGGTTCAAAATAGGAAAAGGAAAACATCAAGGCTGTATATTGTCACCCTGCTTATTTAACTTATATACAGAATACATCATAAGAAACGCTGGGCTAGAAAAAGCACAAGCTGAAATTAAAATTGACAGCAGAAATATCAATAACCTCAGATATGCAGATGACACCACCCTTATGGCAGAAAGTGAAGAGGAACCAAAAAGCCTCTTGATGAAAGTGAAAGAGGAGAGTGAAAAGTTGGCTTAAAGCTCAACATTCAGAAAATGAAGATCATGACATCTAGTCTCATCACTTCATGGGAAATAGATGGGGAAACTGAGTCAGACTTTTTTGGGCTCCAAAGTTATTGCAGATGGTGATTGCAGCCTTGCAATTAAAAGACGCTTATTCTTTGGAAGGAAAGCTATGACCAACCTAGATAGCATTTAAAAAGCAGAGATATTAATTTGCAAACAAAGGTCCATCTAGTCGTCTATGGTTTTTCCAGTGGTCATGTATGGATGTGAGCAATCGACTGTGAATAAAGCTGAGCACTGAAGAATTGATGCTTTTGAACTGTGGTGTTGGAAATGACTCCTGAGAGTCCCTTGGACTTTGAGGAGATCCAATCAGTCCATCCTAAAGGAGATCAGTCCTGGGTGTTCATTGGAAGGACTGATGCTAAAGCTGAAACTCCAATACTTTGGCCACCTCACATGAAAAGTTGACTCATTGGAAAAGACTCTGATGATGGAAGAGATTGGGGGAAGGAGGAGAAGGTGACAACAGAGCGTGAGATAACTGGATGGCATCATTGACTTGATAGACATGAGTTTGAGTAAACTCCAGGTGTTGGTGATGGACAGGGAGGCCTGTCATGCTGCGATTCATGGGGTCACAAAGAGTCAGGCAGCACTGAGCAACTAATGAACTAATGAATTGAATGAAATGAACTTATTCAAAAAACTAAGACCATAGCATCCGGTCCCATCACTTCATGGCATATAGATGGGAAAACAATGGAAACAGTTACAGACATTATTTTCTCAGGTTACAAAATCACTGCAGATGGTGACTGCAGCTATGAAATTAAAAGATGTTTGTTCCTTGGCAGAAAAGCTAGGACAAACTTAGATAGCATATTAAAAAGAAGAGCCATTACTTTGCCAACAAAGGTCCATCTAGTCAAGGCTATGGTTTTTCCAGTAGTCATGTATGGATGTAAGAGCAGACTATAAAGCAGGCTGAGAGCCGAAGAATTGATGCTTTTGAACTGTAGTGTTGGAAACGACTCCTGAGAGTCTCTTGGACTACAAGGAGATTCAATTAGTCCATCCTTAACTTATATGCAGAGTACATCATGAGAAACGTTGGACAGGCAGAAACACAAGCTGGAATCAAGATTGCCAGGAGAAATATCAATAACCTCAGGTAAGCAGATGACACAACCCTTATGGCAGAAAGTGAAGAGGAACTAAGAAGCCTCTTGATGAAAGTGAAAGTGTAGAGTGAAAAATTGGCTCAAAGCTCAACATTCAGAAAACTAAGATCATGACATCCAGTCCCATCACTTCATGGGAAATGAGGGGAAATAGTGGAAACAGTGTCAGACTTTATTTTGGGGGCTCCAAAATCACTGCAGATGGTGACTGCAGCCATGAAATTAAAAGACACTTACTCATTGGAAGAAAACTTACGACTAACCTAGATAGCATATTCAAAAGCAGAGACATTACTTTGTCGACTAAGGTTCTGTCTAGTCAAGGCTATGGTTTTTCCAGTAGTCATGTATGGATGTGAGAGTTGGACTGTGAAGAAGGCTGAGTGCTGAAGAATTGATGCTTTTGAACTGTGGTGTTGGAGAAGACTCTTGAGAGTGCCTTGGACTGCAAGTTGATCCACCCAGTCCATTCTGAAGGAGATCAGTCTTGGGATTTCTTTGGAAGGAATGATGCTAAAGCTGAAACTCCATTACTTTGGCCACCTTATGTGAAGAGTTGACTCACTGGAAAAGACTGTGATGCTGGGAGGGATTGGGGGCAGGAGGAGAAGGGGACGTCAGAGGATGAGATGGCTGGATGGCATCACTGACTCAATGAACGTGAGTCTAAGTGAAGTCCAGGAATTGGTGATGGACAGGGAGGCCTGGCATGCTGCAATTCATGGGGTTGCAAAGAATCAGACACGACTGAGTGGCTGAACTGAACTGAACTGAAAGTAGATCAGTCCAGGGTGTTCATTGAAAGGACTGAAGTTGAAGCGAAACTCCAATACTTTGACCGCCTGATGTGAAAACTGACCCATTTGAAAAGACCCTGATGCTGGGAAAGATTGCGGGCAGGCAGAGAAAGGGATGACAGAGGATGAGATGGTTGAATGGCATCACTGCCTCAATGGTCATGAGTGAGTGTGCTCTGGGAGTTGGACGGGGGAGGCCTGGTGTGCTGCAATCCATGGTGTGCAGAGAATTGGACATGACTGAATGACTATACTGAACTAAACTAGGTATGTGAGTAATTTTTATTATTCAACTTGCTTTTTAATGGGCTTTTCTTGTGGCTCATCTGGTAAAGAATCTGCCTCCAATTTTGGAGAGTTGGGTTCAGTCTCTGGGTTGGGAAGATCCACTGGATATGGGAAAGGGTACCCACTCCAGTATTCTGGCCTGGAGAATTTCATGGACTGTATAGTCAATGGAGTCAGAAAGAGTCAGACAGTACTGAGCGACTTTCACTTTCACTTTTGCTTGTTAATGTAATCTATGGATGCTTGTTAGGTAGACATTTAATGATTTGTTGATTGAGTCATTACTTCTTTCCTTTTGAAGAGACAATTACCATCTGTATTCAGTGAAAACTTTATAAAAGCATCTGTATCTGGCTATTTTAGCAATTCAATAAAGTTTTGAAATGCGTGAAGTGCAGCCACTTAAATGTTAAAGTGAGTGAAAACTCATCAGAATTTATAGGTGGAATAAGCGTTTGAATTTATCTCTTACCAATCTCTCACTTACCAAAGGGAAAACAGCCTAAGATGATGGTAGTTACACAGTTAATGTCAGTTCTGTAAATAGAACACAGATCTCTTTATTTTCTGTCCCCAAACTTTACATAATATTGTGCCACTTTCTCAATAAAAGTGTGATAATGTTGAATCTATGAATATCAGCATATTTAAACAGATATGGCAAGACCATGAGAACTGTCAGATGCATTTTTCAAAGGTTTTACTAAATAGTTATACACACAATAGGGTGTGTTATTTCTTTAGATAAATAATTATTCATGTGATATAAATAGAATCAATTTTTAAATCTATTGCTTTCCTTTATAAGAAAATTAATATTAGATTGCTAGAAAATGTCACAAGCCATTTTTTTTCTGTGTTAAAGTTGGATTTTTTGTTTATTTGTGAGGAAAACATCCACTCTGACAAACTATAACTTTTTTGTCTATACCTGTGTAGAAATGGAATGAGGTTTCTAACTAGAGAGATGTTCCAGTTATTTCCTAACTGTTCACACTGAAATGTCAGTTCTATGACTGCCATATGAGTATGCATTAAATTGACAATGTATTATCTCCATTCATTTCAGTTCAGTTCAGTCACTCAGTCATGTCCGACTCTTTGCGATCCCATGAATCACAACATGCCAGGGCTCCCTGTCCATCACCAACTCCTGGAGTTCACTCAGACTCACGTCCCTCAAGTCAGTGATGCCATCCAGCCATCTCATCCTCTGTCGTCCCCTTCTCCTCCTGCCTCCAATCCCTCCCAGCATCAGTCTTTTCCAATGAGTCAACACCGCTTGAGGTGGCCAAAGTACTGGAGTTTCAGCTTCAGCATCATTCCTTTCAAAGAAATCCCTGATCTCCTTCAGAATGGACTGGTTAGATCTCCTTGCAGTCCAAGGGACTCTCAAGAGTCTTCTCCAACACCACAGTTCAAAAGCATCAATTCTTCTGTGCTCAACTTTCTTCACAGTCTATTGCTTACATCCATACATGACCACTGGAAAAACCATAGCCTTGACTAGACGGATCTTTGTTGGCAAAGTAATGTCTCTGCTTTTGAATATGCTATCTAGGTTGGCCATAAGTTTTCTTCCAATGAGTAAATGTCTTTTAATTTCATGGCTGCAGTCACCATCTGCAGTGATTTTGGAGCCCAAAAAATAAAGTTTGACACTGTTGCCACTGTTTCCCCATCTATTTCCCATGAAGTAATGCGACTAGATGCCATGATCTTAGTTTCTGAATGTTGAGCTTTAAGCCCACTTTTTCACTCTCCACTTTCACTTTCATTAAGAGACTTCTTAGTTCCTCTTCACTTTCTACCATAAGAATGTTTTCATCTGCATATCTGAGGTTATTGATATTTCTCCTGGCAGTCTTGATTCCAGCTTGTGCTTCTTCTAGCCCAGCGTTTCTCATGATATACTCTTATCTAACTACTAATCAGAACATAACCCTAAAGCACTGCCCCATAACTCTTACCTGGGTCTGTAGAATTCACTGAAGATTGAAAAAAAACAATATGACATATAGTCATCTCTTTAAGATACTCTAAAACTTTTTCTTTTATCAAATCAGATCATCATAGATGCCCACAGTGGGACTACATTTCTTTGATCAGTCATAGAATGGCTTTTGTTGATCCTTAATTTGGCCTATGCTAATTGTTCAAAATACATTATAGTCAGAGGTTCTTGGAACTTATTCATTTATTGAAAGAATGCCAAGACTGTTGCCCCTCCTATTAATCAGTGCTCATCTCATGGAGACTGAAGGACTCTCTGTTCTTAACACCAAGAGTTGTTCTCCACTACTATTCTTGTTTATGTGATACAATCTTGTCTATTCTGTAAATTATAAAACAATTTTTGTTCTGTTTTTGATGTTATCATGGTAATATTATTAATATTTTATTATTTACTATTTTTTTGTATGCATTAACTTGTAGGAAACGGACAGCCATTTTGCAGTCTAAATTCTTGAGCATCATATTGTGGGATTCATTAGTGTAGCAATTTGTAATTGGTTTCATCTCATTCTTTGTCTTATTTTCATCATTTTTTTTTGGCTTGTTAGAATGCATGTAATTTTATTAAGATCTTCTAATCATTTTTAAAGTGGATGTTTGAATAAGTAATGTTTAATATTTAAAATATACATCATTGGGAAAGTGAATATGTGATTTTTTGACTACATAGAGCTACTTTAGTAGCTAAAAGACAATCTTTTAAAAGACTTAGATAATTGGAATATGTCAGGCATTGTGTAAAAATGATAATAATACTAATTATAGACTAAGAAGAGGAGAAGGTGAGGAAAAAAATGAAGAAAAGGGTAAAAAAAATAAAGGAAAAGAAAGGCTTAGATGGTAAGAAAACAAATGAACATAAAACAAGCAAGCTCCATCTATTCAAATTTTATTCAGGAAGAAAATGAATCTTAGAGAACTCAAGTAACTTGCCTCATATGAAAACATGGTAAATTAAAAAAAAAAATTAAACCCTTCATCTTTGCTACAAAAGCTTTTTAAAATTCAAAAACAACTTGAATTCAAGTTTATTTTATGCTTTCCTTTGGTCTAATGCATTAATCTCACAAGAAACTTTGGATTCAACTGAGATTTCTCACATAATCCTTGCTACTACTTCCTGAGAGAATTTAACTCTGTCCTAAAATGACATCTGAAGCCAATATTTATAACCCAGTCCTATGTCCTTGCCAAGTTTCCTGTGCTAATGATCTTAAGCTTCAATAACAGCTGTCATGTAGATGAATTGCAAGGTACTCTGGGAGCTATATGAATGTATCACACAGCTTATATCACAGATATATTTTCTCCATCACCTCTGGATTAAAATGTCACCTATTTTAGGAATTCCTAGCAAAGCATAAAGAGAAATGTGGATACATATACTATAGTCAACTGAAAATTCAAGGTAAAAATTAAGGTTGACAGAATGTCATTATCACACAAATTAGAGTGGACATGTAAATTAATCTTTGGAATGTATAAAATGATAAAATTATCATTTCTTTGTATTTTAAGACTTTTCCTTTTAAAAAGAAAATATAAGATGAAACTAGTTAATCAGTGTTTTACGGTTAATTAATTCAGGGGTTATTCAATGCCATAAAGTGGTTTGATATAATTCTGAAATAGCTAATTTAAATCTTGCCTTTACTATGGCATACTAAAGAAATTACATTTATTAGAATACTGATTTCTCTGCAATGTATTTGAATCTGTTATTTAAAACAACTATAACACATACAATTTTGACATGTTCTGTTTCTAAAGAAATTTCTACTAAAGTGAGTATTTTCCAAATCTGATCATAAGAGTCTTGTTAACAATCAAGATACCCGTGTCCTCCCAGATAACATTGTATCAGGCTTTCAAACAGAGTCTCATAACATGGACCTTTTCTACAACTTCAGCTGATTCTTTTCATCAAGGAAGTATGGGAAATAATACTTAAGATAACGTTCACAATATGAAAGAAAACCAATACATCTATGTGAAGTGCAGAAGCTACCCTAGGGACAGCTTGGGATTGCAGCTATCAGCCTGCAGATATCTGATCTGAAGTTCTCACTCCTCTCATACTCATTTCGTGATTTCTGGCTCACGCTTTTAAACTGAGCACCGTGTAGAAGGCTATGGTCCCCTGTACACTGTATGTTGCTTCTCACCCTTGTGTCTTTATCTAGCTACCTCCTTGATGATAATACTTTTCTTCTTTACCTCTTTTCAACCCTTATCTTCACTATCTCTTTTCCCTGGTTAATTCTATTAATTAAAGCTTATTTTATACATATCCTTGTTTGTGAAGTCCTCCTTTACCTCTTCCCCATAAGCCATTTTTCAACATCTGAATCTTTATAAAATTCTGGGCATCATTTAACTATTGTATTTACATCACTGAATGTGATTGGGGGCTTCCCTGGTGGCTCAGAGGTTAAAGCATCTGCCGGCAATGCAGGACACCTGGGTTCAATCCCTGGGTTGGGAAGATCCCCTGGAGAAGGAAATGGCAATCCACTCCAGTATTCTTGCCTGGAGAATCCCATGGCCAGAGGAGCCTGGTGGGCTACAGTCCACAGGGTCGCAAAGAGTTGGACACGACTGAGCAACCTCATTCACTCACTGAATATGATGATGTTTTTTAATGTTTTCTTTTCCCTCACTTTTTGTAAATCCTCAGAAGGCACTTACCAGGACTTTATTTAATAGCTTTACTTACTCAACAACTTAGTACACCACACAGTAGGTGCTTAGAACATGACAATTAATGGATGAAAGTGTGGATAGATGAATAAAAGGAAAAATCTTGTTCCATAAAGTGTAAAATCAGGGTAAATACACTGAGTGGAGTTTAGCCTTGAGTGAATTACAGGACAGTGTGCACACAGCTTCTTTAGTAAATCAGGCAGGGCAATAATCAGGGAAGCACTGGAACACTCCATCCTAAGAGCAAGAAAGCAAGTGCTCCAAAAGCACATGGTTTTTTAATCTCAAAATATCCACCAGAAGCTCTAGGCAGGACCTTTTGATTCTGAGACTACCTTTCCTTACACAGGTGTGTGTGTGTGTATTACAATTTCTGCTAGTGATGAACTGAACTTAAACAAGATAAGTCTTCTTTGCAGTCATTGATCACACCAGAAATCCTGCAAAAGTCCACACTGCTTCATTTTAGGGCAATTGAGTCTCGCTCTTTTTTATATACAGGGCAGGCATCTTGGAGGGTAATTTGCTTCACGTTCAAGAATTTTGAATAAAATATAGACTTACAATCTTAAATTAAGGTATAAATTTATCAGGCACAGCCTTGGTTCAGTGTTCTAAAGGATGGAGGAGAGCTAGGTGGGTCGCAGGGTTAAGTTCTTCTCACATAGGCTGTGTGTGATCTCACAGCTTGTGTCCTCTTGATTTGTAATGGAAATTAGACACAGTGCGGGGCATCTTACCTTTTTAAGCCATGACATTTTTGAAATTATACATTCTAAGCAGACTGGATAAAATTTTAAATAAAACCCCATTGAAAATCCAGTTCATCAGAGTCATTGCACACACTCAATTGCTGATTTTTATACTGCAATATTTTTGGCTCTAAAATCATGATGAAACTACACCAAAAGCAAATGGGCCATATTATGCACAAATTGTTTGTTAAATCTAAATTGCTAAATTGAAGCTTTTTCCAGCTGTGTCAGAACAAAAATATATCCAGCTACAAATATATAGAACTGGGATATTTTGAAGGTGGAAAAATATGCTGGGGTTCTATTATAAAACTGATTGAAAAAAGATATCTTTCCTTTAAATTCTGTTTTTTAAACAGAGGAAATTCATATTTCTGAATAAATCCTTTCCACATTAACATTTCCTAGGACATGGATCCCATTTGGTCTATAAAGTCCTAAATGAGATTATGACAGAATAAATCTGCTCATCTCATAAGGAGAGTTAGATGGCTTGACTATAAAATTAAAACTGGATATCTATAACAGAGTAGCTTGGGCTCTATGGGATACACAATGACTCAAAATTTTGAAGTGATTATCTAAGATCCTTAAGGTTATGGAAAGGCTGTTCTTAGCAAATTTATTTTAAAATTATGAATCTATAAAAGCCAAGAGAAAATGAAAATTTTTAGTCTTGTGTTTCAAATTTAAATGTCGAGAAAATAAGCAATGTAGCTGTTTTCAGGCTCCTTGTAAAAGATCCATTATTGCTTTTTATAATTAATTTGTAATGTGTAAATGTGTTATATTTTATTTTATATTTTTATTTTTAAGAGAAGTTCCAAATCCAGATTTTAAGATTTTCCCCATTTTTAGATAACTGTGTGCACCAAAAACTTTTTTTTCCTATGGCTACATTTCACTTTTAAGTTAAATCTTGCCATTTATGTTTCAAAATTGATTCTACTTTCAGGTCCTAGCCTAGCTAAGTCACCCTATGCAGGGGAATATCCCCCTTCCTGGAGGCACACTCAGACTTCACTTAGCTATATCCCCATCAAGCTGTTTCAACATGTAGAAGAATATTTGATTCTTCTAATAATCTTTTCCCCTTCTAAAGTTCATGGAACTCTGACTACACATTTGTAAAGATGGTTTCATGCCTAGCTTTGGTAGGAATTATATACCACTATAGGACATCTATTATAGAATCAGTTTGTGCTGCCATTAATTTATACTTTTTCAGCTTGAAATAAAATTCACTAAAGTAAAATTCACTAGGACTCCCTTGCAGGTTCAGAGGTTAAGACTTGGTCTTTTAATGTAAGGGGTGTGAGCTTGATCCCTGGTGGGGGAGCTAAGATCCCACATGACTCATAGCCAAAAACCAAAACATAAAACAGAAAAGCAATATTGTAACAAATTCAATAAAGACATTAAAAATGGTCCACATCAAAAAAATCTTAAAAATTCACCATTTCAAAGTACATGATTCAATGGCTTTTAGTTCATTTATAATGTTGTACCACTTCTCCACTATCTAGTTTCAGAATATTTTCATCACTCTGTAGGAAACTCCCTACCCATTAAGTAGTGACTCTCCATTTCTCCCCACCTCCAGAACTCAGCAACTATTAAATGGTCACTCCTCTTTTCCCACTAACTCAGCCTCTGGCAACCATTAGTCTGCCTTCTGTCTCTATGAATCTGTCTTTTCTAGATACACCATATACACGGAACCTCATAACATTTGGCTTTTTGTGTCTGCCTTCTTTCATTTAGGATGTTTCTGAGGTCCATTCATGTGGTAGCATATATAATTGTTTCATTGCTCTTCATGGTTGAAAATGTTCTAACATATGAATAAGTGATATTTTGTTTATCCATTCATCAGCTAATGGACATTTGAGTTGTTTTCACCTTTAGACTCTTGAATAGGGCTGCTATGAACATTTGTGTAAAAGTTTTTGTTTGAATGTCTGTTTTAAATTCTTTTGAATTTACTATGAGGGAGAGAATTACAGGTTTTACTGTAATAATATGCTTAACTTTTGAAGAATCTCCAGTTCTCCATAGAGGCTATGCCATTTTAAGTTCCTACCAGCAGTAGGTGAGAATTTCAATTTCTCCACATGTTAACCAAAACTTGTTATTTTATATTTTTATTTCTGTATTTTTACTATTATCATCTTAGTGTGAATGGAATGATATCTCATGGTTTTAATTTACATTTTTCTAATGGCTGATGATATTAAGCACTATTTCAAGTGCTTACTGGACATTTCACATATTTTTTTAGGGCAATGTTTAGTCATAACATTTTTCCACTTTTTAAAATTGAATTGTTTGTCTTTTTGTTGTTGAGTTTTAAGTATGCCTTAAATATTATGATAGATCCTTATGGGTGCTGTATTATTTTCAGTTGCTTTGCTACATCAATTGACATAATCATGTGGTTTTTGTCCTTTCTATTAATGTGATATATTCAGCTGATTGATTTTCATGTTGAATAAACTTTGTAATCTTGGGATAAATCCCAGCTAGTCATGGTGTATAAATCTTCTGCTTGACTCACTTTAATAGTATTTTGTTGAGTATTTTGCATCTGTATTCATTAGGAGTATCATTCTGTGCTTTTGTTTCTTGTGATACCTTAGTCTACCTTTCGTATGAGTGTAATACTGGCCTTACAAACAAGTTAGGGAAAGTCTCTTACTCTCGCAAATTCTGTATCAATGTTTCTTTAAATATTTGGTATAACCAAGCAATGATTCATGCAAAGATGAGCTCAATAAAGGACAGAAATGGTATGGACCTAACAGAAGCAGAAGTTATTAATAAGAGGTGGCAAGAATACACAGAAGAACTATACAAAAAGATCTTCATGACCCAGATAATCATGATGGTGTGATCATTCACCTAGTGCCAAACATCCTGGAATGTGAAGTCAGTGGGCCTTAGAAAGTATCACTATGAACAAAGTGAGTGGAGGTGATGGAAATCCAGTTGAGCAATTTCAAATCCTAAAAGATGATGCTGGGAAAGTGCGGCACTCAATATGTCAGCAAACTTGGAAAACTCAGCAGTGGCTGCAGGACTAGAAAAGGTCAGTTTTCATTCCAATCCCAAAGAAAGGCAATGCCAAAGAATGCTCAAACTACCACACAGTTGCATTCATCTCACATGCTAGTAAAGTAATGCTCAAAATTCTCCAAGGCAGGCTTCAGCAATATGTGAACCATGAACTTTCTGATATGCAAGCTGGTTTTAGAAAAGGAACAGGAACCATAGAACAAATTGCCAACATCCGCTGGATCATGGAAAAAGCAAGAGAGTTCCAGAAAAACATCTATTTCTGCTTTATTGACTATGCCAAAGCCTTTGACTGTGAATAAACTGTGGAAAATTCTGAAAGAGATAGGAATACCAGACCACCTGACATGCCTCTTGAGAAATCTGTATGCAGGTCAGAAAGCAACAGTTAGAACTGGACATGGAACAATAGATTGGTTTGAAATAGGAAAAGGAGAATGTGAAGGCTGTATATTGTCACCCTGTTTATTTAACTTCTATGCAGAGTACATCATGAGAAAGGCTGGGCTGGAGAAACACAAGCTAGAAACAAGATTGCAGTGAGAAATATCAGTAACCTCAGATATGCACATGACACCACTCTTATGGCAGAAAGTGAAGAGGAACTAAAAGCCTCTTGATGAAAGTGAAAGAGGAGAGTGAAAAAGTTAGCTTAAAGCTCAATATTCAGAAGGCTAAGATCATGGCATCTAGTCCCATCACTTCAAGGCAAGTAGATGGGGAAACAGTGGTTGACTTTATTTTTCTGGCTCCAAAATCACTGCAGATGGTGACTGCAGCCATGAAATTAAAAGAAGCTTCCTCCTTGGAAGGAAAATTATGATCAACCTAGACAGCATATTAAAAGCACAGACATTACTTTGTCACAAAGGTCCATCTAGTCAAGGCTATGGTTTATCCAGTGGTCATGTATGGATGTGACAGTTGGACTGTGAAGAAAGCTGAGCACTGGAGAACTGATGTTTTTGAACTGTGGTGTTGGAAAAGACTCTTGAGAGTCCCTTGTACTGAAATGAGATTCCACTTTCCATCCTAAAGGAGATCAGTCCTGGGTGTTCATTGGAAGGACTGATGTTGCAGCTGAAACTCCAATATTTTGGCCACCCGATGTGAAGAGCTGACTCATTTGAAAAGACCCTGATGCTGGGAAAGATTGAAGGCAGGAGGAGAAGTGGGATGACAGAAGATGAGATGGTTAGATGGCATCATTGACTCAATGGACATGAGTTTGAGTAAACTCCAGGAGTTGGTGATGGACAGGGAGGTTGATGTGCTGTGGTTCACAGCGTTGCAAAGAATCAGACACGACTGAGCGAGTGAACTGAACTGAACGTAACCAATGATTCGCTCTTGTCCTAGACATTTATGTGTGTGTGCAAGGCTATGGTTTTTCCTGTGGTCATGTATGGATGTGAGAGTTGGACTGTGAAGAAGGCTGAGTGCCGAAGAATTGATGCTTTTGAACTGTGGTGTTGGAGAAGACTCTTGAGAGTCCCTTGGACTGCAAGGAGATCCAACCAGTCCATTCTGAAGGAGATCAACCCTGGGATTTCTTTGGAGGGAATGATGCTGAAGCTGAAACTCCAGTACTTTGGCTACCTCATGAGAAGAGTTGACTCACTGGAAAAGACTCTGATGCTGGGAGGGATTGTGGGCAGGAGGAGAAGGGGACGACTGAGGATGAGATGGCTGGATGGCATCACGGACTCGATGGACGTGAGTCTGAGTGAACTCTGAGAGATGGTAATGAACAGGGAGGCCTGGCGTGCTGCGATTCATGGGGTCTCAAAGAGTCGGACACGACTGAGTGACTGAACTGAACTGAAGTGTGAAGAGTTTTTGATTATTGATGCAATCTCTTTGCTTGTTTTTCATCTATTCAGATTTTCTGTTTGTTTTTGAGTCTATTATGGTAGTTTTGTTTTTTTAGAAATATGCTCATCTCATCTAGATTATCTAATTTGCTGATATACAATTGTTCACAATGTTCTCTTATAACCAAAATTTTAATCTGAGGCCAATAACAGTATCTCTACTTTTATATCTAATATTATTTCTAATACCTATTATTTTCCCCATCTTAATATTAAGTGGTATATCATGGTTTAATTTACGTTTCTCTAGTGGCTAATGGTTTGCCTTGGAAATGAACAGAGATTATTCTGTCATTTTGAGATTGTATCCAAGTATTGCATTTCGAACTCTTTTGTTGGATCACAATAAACTGGAAAATTCTGAAAGAGATGGGCATACCAGACCACCTGACCTGCCTCTTGAGAAACCTATATGCAGGTCAGAAAGCAACAGTTAGAACTGGACATGGAACAACAGACTTGTTCCAAATAGGAAAAGCAGTATGTCAAGGCTATATATTGTCACCCTGCTTATTTAACTTCTATGGAGAGTACATCATGAGAAGTGCTGGGCTGGAAGAAGCGCAAGCTGGAATCAAGATTGCCAGGACAAATATCGATAACCTCAGATATGCAGATGACACCACCCTTATGGCGGAAAGTGAAGAGAAACTATAAAGCCTCTTGATGAAAGTGAAAGAGGACAGTGAAAAAGTTGGCTTAAAACTCAATATTCAGAAAACGAAGATCACGGCATCTGGTCCCATCATTTCATGGGAAAGAGTGGAAACAGTGGAAACAGTGTCAGACTTTCTTTTGGGGGGTCTCCAAAATCACTGCAGATTGTGACTGCAGTTATGAAATTACGAGACACTTACTCCTTGGAAAGAAAGTTATGACCAACCTAGACAGCATATTGAAAAGCAGAGATATTACTTTGCCAACAAAGGTCTGTCTAGGCAAGGCTATGGTTTTTCCAGTGTCATGTATGGATGTGAGAATTAGACTGTGAAGAAAGCTGAGTGCTGAAGAATTGATGCTTTTGAACTGTGGTGTTGGAGAAGACTCTTGGGAGTCCCTTGGAATGCAAGGAGATCCAACCAGTCTATTCTCAAGACTAGCCCTGGGATTTCTTTGGAGGGAATGATGCTGAAGCTGAAACTCCAGTACTTTGTCCACCTCATGGGAAGAGTTGACTGATTTGAAAAGACTCCGATGCTGGGAGGGATTAAGGACAGGTGGAGAAGGGGATGACAGAGCATGAGATGGCTGGACGGCATCACTGTCTCGATGCACATGAGTTTGTGTGAACTGTGGGAGTTGGTGATGGACAAGGAGGCCTGGTGTGCTGCGATTCATGGGGTCGCAAAGAGTCGGACATGACTGAGCAACTGAACTGAATCACTAATGAGATATTAAGCACCGTTTCAACTGTCTACAGGACATTTCACATATTTTATTTTAGAGAAATGTCTATTCTTAGGATTTTTTTACTTTTTAAAGTGAAAGTCATTTTCCTAGTTTTTACTCTGAGGATTACAGTTAAAATCTTGATTTAGTTTAGTTCTAATTAATACCAACATAATTTCAATAATACACAAATTTGCTCCTTTGTGCTCCATCCTACCACACTATTATTGTCACAAATTATAGTTTTATACATTGTGTTCATCAAATAGATTTAAATTATTTTTATTTCATTTGTCTTTTAAATCATATAGAATTAAATGAAGATTCACAAACCAAAAATACAGTAATGTTGGGTTATATTTTACCTATGTATTTATCTTTACAAGTATATTTATTTCTTTAAATAGCTTTGAATTACTTTCTAGTCTCCCTCACTGTCCTGAGGACTCCCTTTAGCATTTCCTAGAGGAGAAGGGAAATGGCAACCCATTCAAGTATTCTTGCCTGGAGAATCCCATGGACAGAGGAGCCTGGTGGGCTGCTGTCTATGGGGCTGGCACAGAGTCGGACACGACTGACGCGACTTAGCAGCAGCAGCAGAGGACAACTTTATTAGTGCTGAGCTCCCTCTTTTTGTTTACATGGGAATGTCTTAATTTCTTCTTCACATTTGAAGGTTTTGTCACTTATAGAATTTTTGGTCAGAAGATTTTTTTCTTTCATTCTATTGCCCTCTGTTCTCTATGGTTTCTAATGAGAATCAGTTTTTAGTATTATTGAGGATCTGTTTTAGGAGACAATTTACTTCTTTGAATTCTTGTCCCACTTTTACACTTTTTTCTTTGTCTTTCAATGATTTGCAATGTATCTTAGCAGTGGTCTCTTTGAATTTATCCTGCTTGAAATATGTTGAGATTCTTGGATATGTAGATTTATGTTTAATCAAATTTGAAAAGTTTTAGCTACGGTTTCTTCTAGTATTCTTTTGACCACTTTCTTTTCTCACCTTCCAAGACTCCATTTTATGTATGATGATATACTTTATGGTGTCTCCAAGATCCTTTAAGTCTTGTTCAGCTTTCTTTCTGTTCCTCCCAGAGGATAATCATAAATGATATATCTTCATATTTACATATTCTTTCTTCTATCTGTTCAAAATTGCTCTTCTACTTCTCTAGTGAAAGTTTTCTTTCAATTATTGTAATTTTAACCTCCAGAATTTTGATTTGGCTTTAAGTAAAACATTTTCTATCTCTTAGTTGATGTTATCCTTTTAGAAAGGCATCATTTTTTCTGGTTTAATTTAGTTGTTTTCATGGTGTCCTCTAGCTCTTTTAGCATATTTAGAACAATTATTTAAAGTTATTTGCCAGGTAAATCCAAATTTAGGGCTTCCTTAATAATGGTAACTTTTATTTTTCTTTTGAGTGGAAAGAAGCTTTTGTTTTTAGTGTATGCCTCATAATTTTCATTGAAAGGCAGATATTTTGAATACTCTAATTTGGTAACTCTCTTTTCAGATTTTTCCTCTCCCTCATAGGTTGTTGTTGCAACTTGTGGTACTTTTCTTTGCTTTTCTGAACTAACTTTAATATGTCTGAATGAAGAATGGTATATCTGAATTCTTTATTTTGTTGGTCTCTGATATCTTTCTTCCTTTTGATTAGTAGTCAGAGATTTGACACAGGTTTTCTTAAGCACTTACAGCCAAAATTAAAAAAAAAAAAAAAGAGGAGGAGGGAAAGAAAAAGAAAAAGACTTTATTTTTGCAGGTTGGCTCTGTGTTAGAGCACTCTTTCAGTGCTAGCCAGGAAATTAATAACTTTATTTTAGCCTTCACTTCCTGATCACACACAGCCTGAAGTTCAGCCAGAGGTAAAATCTTCAGTTCTCAGGTGTTCTCTAAGCCTGAACCTGGACTTGAGCGTTTGCTTTGGGTTCTCTATGATTCCCAGAACATCTGAGGGCTTCAAAGGCCTTCCTCTCCAGGCTTCTTTTTCTTCGCCTCTTCATTCCTAAGCTGCTTGTTTGTTCTAACTACTTTACTTTGGTCCAAGAGGCCATGGTTAATACATGTGCCTTTAAATGCTTTCAACAAACACCACGAAGGAAACTGCCTCCATTCTGTGGAAACTCTGTGGCTAATAAAACACAAGCCCCTGAGATGATACTTCAGAGACCCAGCCAAAAGGTTAAAACAATCAGTTCTGTATGCTCCCTCTGGTTACCAATAACCTGCACCAGTAAAGCAGGTTGACATCTCAAGTCAGCTGCTAACTGGGCTTTAGGGGTGGCAATCAGGTAAATGTAATGCCCTAGAGCTCTCTTACTAAAATTCAGTCATTTTTATCTTTATGAAACATTCCCCTGACTGTTGTAAGTTTTTCCTTTGATTCCAAAACTCCAAAAAAGTTAATTCTGAGAGTTTTTGCCAGCTTATTTGTTGCTTTTGCAATGTGACAAAGTTTTGAAATTCCTACTCAGCTTTTTTTTTTTTTTTGTATTTCACTCTAACTTGCTTTCCAATGTTGGTTTTAAGTTGTGGAGAGAATGGACACTATTTGTCATCAAGACTTTTATTTTTTTACTGTGTATTTTCACTATAAATCCTAGAATAATATTAAATAACATATGCAATAAATATTAATAATTTTGCATAAATATATGAATAAATTAACATATTAACCAGAATCCATATAAAGAGACTTTTATTACCTACTTAAGTGATTTATTGTGCAGTGTAAAAATTCTGAAGTTAGGATGTTTCCTTACAATCTAAAAAAATCCTCATGGAAGCATTAATTTTCCTTTGCTTAGTTATTAGTGAAGATAGAGAAACTATGGCTGTTATGTTTTTCATAATAATTTTCTTTGTATACACAGAATAGTTTTAAAATTTAATCATCCCCTGATCTCCTCAGCTATAAAATAAACAGTCTTTCAGTGTTTCCTCATTGGTTTTATTTTCTGCCTGAATTATCCAGATAAGAACTGGAAAATAAAGATATCTCATTTGGCTAAGTTAGCAGGCTTCAATTCACTTGGGAGTTGAGCAATCCTATTGCAATGAACTTTAGAATTTTTAAATTAAGTGTGCTAATGTAAATAGTAATAGTACCCTTGAGAATGATATTTGTTCCATAGTACTAGTGATGGCCATAGATGTTTATTTGTTGATGCATCTGGGTTAAGGTTATCCCTAGTCTGAGTGAATTCAGGCAGATCCAATTTCAAACTTAGAATAATACATTCTGAAAAAGCACACCCATTTATTTATGTCCAAAATCTAGCATACATCTGTAGAAACAGTATTTAAAGTACTGAGAGTGGTATTGTTTAATGTCCTATATTTATTTGTATAGGAATAATATTTATAGAATGTTTTTATATACCAGGAAATTATTATATGCTTTCTAATAATATTTACTATCAAACAATTGCTAATATCTTGAGTTAATTATAATATTATTGTCTTAGTCAAGGAAACTAAGGATCTGAACTTCCAAGAAACTTGTACAGAGTATGGTGGCTGTGAGGGTGTAGCTCTGTAATCGCCCTTTAAGAGAGGTGCTCCTGAACTGATCTTCTCTGATTGGAGGGCCTTTGGAACTCTTGTGATAGTGTCACTGAAGACATGCTGTCTTCAGGCAGCTTCAGCCATTATTCAAGCACAATAGAGGGTACTTAGTGGCGCTTCAGGCAAGGTGCCTCCATGGACAATCTTTACCTTAGAGGTCCCTTTGGGCTTCTGACATTCTCACACCTCTCCCACCATCTCGAGCTCTTCCTTCCAAACTGTCTTCCCTTTCTCCACAGTTTTCAAACCTGCACTGCAGTCTGAGGGCTTTTCCTACCCACTCTTCCTCCCTCCTCTGTTATTATTTTTCATCAATTCAGTTCAGTCGCTCAGTACTGAGTCATGTCCAACTCTGACCTCATGGACTGTATTATGTCAGGCTTCCCGGTCCACGACCAACTCCCAGAGCTTACTCAAACTCGTGTCCATAGAGACTGTGATGCCATCCAAACATCTCATCCTTTGTCGTCTTCTTCTCCTCCTGCCTTCAATCTTTCCCAGTATCAGGGTCTTTTCAATGAGTCAGTTCTTTGCATCAGGTGGCCAAAGTATTGGAGCTTCATCTTCAGCATCAGTCCTTCCAGTGAACATTCAGGACTGATTTCCTTTAGGATGGACTGGATGGAAATCCTTGAGAGTCCAAGGGGCTCTCAAGAGTCTTATCCAATACCACAGTTCAAAAACATCAAGTCTTCGGCACTCAACTTTCTTTATAGTGAACTCTTACATCCATATATGACTACTGGAAAAACCAAAGCTTTGACTAGATGGACCTTTGTTGGCAAAGTAATGTCTCTGCTTTTTAATATGTTGTCTAGGTTGATCATAACTTTTCTTCCAAGGAGCTGCTGCTATTGCTAAGTCACATCAGTCATGTTCAACTCTGTGCGACCCTATAGAAGGCAGCCCACCAGGCTCCCACATCCATGGAATTCTCCAGACAAGAGTACTGGAGTGGGGTGCCATTGCCTTCTCTGTCCATGGAGCTAGTGTTTTTAATTTCAAGGCTGGAGTCACCATCTGCAGTGATTTTGGAGCTCCCAAATATAAAGTCTGTCACTGTTTCCATTGTTTCCCCATCTATTTGCCATGAAAGGATGGGACTGGATGCCGTGATCTTAGTTTTCTGAATGTTGAGTTTAAGGCTAATTTTTTAACTCTCTTCTTTCACTTTCATCAAGAGGCTCTTTAGTTCTTCACTTTCTACCATAAGGATGGTGTCATCTGCATATCTGCAGTTACTGATATTTTTCCTGGCAATCTTAATTCCAGCTTGTGCTTCATCCAGTCCAGCATTTCTCATAATGTACTCTGCATATAAGTTAAATAAGCAGGAAGACAAGTACAACCTTCACATAATCCTTTCCCTGGTTTGGAACCAGTCTGTTGTTCCATGTTCAGTTCTTTGTTTCTTGAACTGCATAAAGATTTCTCAGGAGGCAGGTCAGGTGGTCTGATATTCCCAACTCTTGAAGAATTTTCCACAGTTTGTGATGATCCACACAGTTAAAGATTTTGGCATAGTCAATAAAGCAGAAGGAGATATTTTTCTGGAACTCTCTCACTTTTTCGATAATCCAGTGGATGTTGGCAATTGGATCTCTGTTTCCTCTGTCTTTTCTTAATCCAGCTTGAATTTCTGTAAATTCAAGGTACATGCAGTTGTTGAAGCCTGGCTTGGAGAATTTTGAGGATCACTTTGCTAGCATGTGAGATGAGTGCAATTGTGTGGTAGTTTGAGCATTCTTTGGTATTGCCTTTCTTTGGGATTGGAATGAAAACTGACCTTTTTCAGTCCTATGGACACTGCTGAGTTTTCCAAATTTGCTGGCATATTGAGTGCAGGACTTTCACAGCATCATCTTTTAGGATTTGAAATAGCTCAACTGGAATTCCATCACCTTTACTAGCTTTGCTCATAGGGATGCTTCCTAAGGCTGACTTGACTTCGCATTCCAGAATATCTAGTTCTAGGTGAGTGATCACACCTTCGTGTTATCTGGGTCTTGAAGATCTTTTGTGTAGTTCTTTTGTGTATACTTGCTACCTCTTCTTAATATCTTCTGCTAGTGTTAGATCCATACCATTCTGTCCTTTATTGAGCCCATCTTTGCATTAAATATTCCTTTGGTATCTCTAATTTTCTTGAAGAGTTCTATAGTCTTTCCTATTTGATTATTTTCCTCTATTTCTTTATACTGATCTCTGAGGAAGCCTTTCTTATCTCTCCTTGCTATTCTTTGGAACTCTGCATTCAAATGGGTATATCTTTCCTTTTCTCTTTTGCCTTTTGTTTCTCTTTTCACAGCTATTTGTAAGACCTCCTCAGATAGCCATTTTGCCTTTCTGCGTTTCTTTTCTTTGGGTGGTCTTGATCACTCCTCCTGTACAATGCCGTGCACTTCCATCCACAGTTTCTCAGGCATGCTCTATCAGATCTAATTCCTTGAATCTATTTGTCACTTCCACTGTATAATCTTAAGGTATTTTATTTAGGTCATATCTGAATGGTCTAGTGGTTTTTCCTACTGTCTTCAATTTAAGTCTGAATTTGGCAATAAGGGAGTTCATGATCTGAGCCGCAGTCAGCTCCCAATCTTGTTTTTGCTGACTGTATAGAGCCTCTCCATCTTTAGCTGCAAAGAATATAATCAATCTGATTTCAGTGTTGGCTATCTGGTGATGTCCATGTGTAGAGTCTTTTCTTGTGTTGTTGGAAGAGGGTGTTTGCTATGACTGGTGCATTCTCTTGGCAAAACTCTAGTAATCTTTGCCCTACTTCACTCTGCACTCCAAGGCCAAATTTGTCTGTTACTCCAGATATTTCTTCACTTCCTACTTTTGCATTCTAGTCCCCTATAATGAAAAGGACATCTTTTTTGGGTGTTAGTTCTAAAAGGTCTTGAAGGTCTTCATAGAATCGTTCAACTTCAGCTTTTTCAGTATTACTGGTCAGGGCAAAGAGTTGGATTACTGTGACATTAAATGGTTTGCCTTGGAAATGAACAGAGTTCATTCTGTCATTTTGGAGGTTACATCCAAGTACCGAATTTCAGACTGTTTTGTTGACTGTGGCTACTCCATTTCTTCTAATGGATTCTTTCCCACAGTAGTAGATATAATGGTTATCTGAATTAAATTCACTCAATCTGGTCCATTTTAGCTCATTGATTCCTAAAATTTTGATATTCACTCTTGCATTCTCCTCTTTGACCACTTCTATTTTACCTTGATTCTTGAACCTAACATTCCAGGTACCTATATGATATTGCTCTTTATAGCATTGGACTTTGCCTCTGTCACCAGTCACATCCACAACTGGGAGTTGTTTTTGCTTTCGCTCCACCTTTTCATTCTTTCTGGAGTTATTTCTCCACTGATCTCCAGTAGCATATTGGGCACCTACCGACCTGTGGAGTTCATCTTTCAGTGTCCTTTCTTTTTGCCTTTTCATACTGTTCATGGGATTCTCAAAGCAAGAATACTGAAGTGGTTGCCATTCCCTGCTCCAGTGATTATCTTTCATACACATTATGTAAAATAAATCTTTTGTACTGCAAATTCTGCTCTTGCATTTTCTTTCCAAAGATCTAAACTGACCATGGAGGAAGAAAGATGTATTCGAGGAAAGACAAAGTTATTTATTCAGGGTGGTTGTATTCATAAAAGTTGTTACATATACCTACATTTTCATTCTACTTCTCCCTCATAAAAATTTAGTCATGTGCACAACAATATTGTTTTGCAGAGTTGTTATAAATCTCTTGAATGACGTAGTATTCCTTGGCTATTCAGTTCAGTTCAGTTCAGTTCAGTTCAGTTCAGTAGTTCATCCATGTCTGACTCTTTGCGACCCCATGAAATGCAGCATGCCAGGCCGCCCTGTCCATCACCAAGTCCCAGAGTTCACTCAAACTCATGTCCGTCGAGTTGGTGATGCCATCCAGGCATCTCATCCTGTGTCGCCCCCTTCTCCTTCTGCCCCCAATCCCTCCCAGCAACAGGGTCTCTTCCAATGAATCAACTCTTCGCATGAGGTGGCCAAAGTACTGGAATTTCACCTTTAGCATCAGTCCTTCCAGTGAACACCCAGGACTGATTTCATTTAGGATGAGCTGGTTGGATCTCCTTGCAGTCCAAGGGATTCTCAAGAGTCTTCTCCAACACCACAGTTCAAATGCATCAATTCTTAGGCACTCAGCCTTCTTCACAGTCCAACTCTCACATCCATACATGATAGAGGCTTTTTATTTTTAACTTCCAGCTATTTTGAAAATAATACATTGTATTTATATTGTCACTAAATGTTTGGATTGATGCTATGCGTATAATTATATGGCTTACATTCACAGTAATTGATTGTACCTGCCAACATTCAGTAATGTAGCTCTAAATATTTGTAAATGGCACCCAAACTCATACTCTACTCAGTTATTTCCCAGAAAGATTAGTCAAAGAGGCCACATGACTTAATATTCAAATACCCAAACTGAAATAAGAAAGTCTGCTTTCGAGTTTGAGTTATCTCACCAACTAACTTTTATTTGGAACAATTGTTTAGTCATACATAACTTTAGTTTCTTTATTAATAAAATGAAAGTATTAGGACAACTCATTTCTAAAGTCCTGTTAGGGTATATAATCTAAAAACTGATAACAATCAGCTCCTTAGAATTTGCACTTTAAGTCTATAAGCAATACCATAATAATCCTAGATTTTCATTATTATATCATTGATTTTATGAAATGTAATAAGGATAATTAAAAAAAGAAACAGTCAAATGAATGGTATTTGTTAATGGTTAATAAATTAACTGTGATAATTAATAATCAGTTTTTTTCTTCTGATCTCATATATTCCTAAAAGATTACTACAACAGTGATTAAATATTAAAATTAATAGTTTTATAAATTTCACCCAAAATATTGCTGTTTTAAAGAATGCAAATAAAACTTTTCCACATCATCTTCCTAAAAAACAATAATAATTAGGGAAAACATGCATCAATTTACCCTGCTAAAAATGTTGGAACAATTAGAGATATAATACTCAGGATGTTGTTTCCTATCTTGTCCCTCAGACAGAAGCTATGCTAGAATTTCTAGATTATGAAGTCACATCATTCTAAAAATGTGTTTATGCTTCATGACAATGTCATCTGAAGAAATATAGGTTCAAGGTCTTATCCAAACAGAAGAGATCACATATGACTTCTGGATCAATGTCATGCTTGATATTAAGAGCCCAGAGTTACCATGAATAGATAAGAGTAGATCATTGGTAATTAAGGCTGGAAATATCACCCATCCACAATTGAATTCTCACTTTAAATGACCTGAACTCAATAGAAAAAAGCCAGAGGGGGACATATAAAAACAGTTCACTCTACAGTGCCACTGGTTCATGGTAGACACTAAATGACTGACCATTGTGTTGAACTGAATTGAATCACACCATTTAAAAACCATCTTTAGGAGACTGTTTTTATATGTCCCCCACTCTGGTTTTCTAAAGCATGACATTGATCCAGAAGCCACATGTGAGCTATATGCAGGTCCAAAGATGAATAAGACATGGCCCTCTCATCAAAGTAAAGTGATTTATTAGAGGATATGAGGTTTAGTACAGGAATACTAGATGGTGATTAATATAAGTAGCGATTTCATACTGCTGAAGAAGGAAGTGGCTACCCACTCCAGAATTCTTGCCTTGGAAATCCCACAGACTGAGGAGCCTGTTGTGCTAGAGTCCATGGGGTTGCAAGAGTTGAACACGATTTAGCAACTATACCACCGACATTTCTTACTGCATAAATGGGACAAATGAAGCCGTTTTAGAGCAAAAATGCCAAATGTCCTGAGAGGTAGGAAGACAGTTGTTGTTGTTTAGTCACTACATCATATCCAAGGCTTTGCAACCTATGAACAGGGTCCTCTGTCCATGGAATTTTATAGGCAAGAATATGGGAGTGGGTTGCCATTTTCTTCTCCAAGGGAACTACCTGACCCAAGGATCGAACCTGCATCTCCTGTGTCTCTTGCATTGGCAGGCAGATTCTTTACCTTTGTGTCACCTGGGAAATGGTAGGAAGACAGACATAAAAAGTATCAACAAAAACACGTCAAACAAAAGCAACTATACCTGCTCATCTAAGGGTTTGTTCTGTGTGGCAATGATGGTTTTGCATCTTGGTTGGTATGTAAGTATTTCACAACATTAAAAGCTGAACTATCTTAGGACAAAAGGAGCAAAATATAAAACATGATGTCTTCTCTTTGATTTCTCTTTCTTTTTCAAACACACACACAATTCTTAAGTGTCGTTTGATGCTTGATGATTTATTGTGTAGGTAAAAATCAATGCAGAGATATTTGGGGAATGACAATGCTACTTAAAGAAAATGCTATACTTGCCAGTGCTTTAAGCATGGGTGACATCACCCTTATGGCCGAATGTGAAGAGCAGCTAAAGAGCCTCTTGATGAAAGCGAAAGAGGGGAGTGAAAAGCTGGCTTAAAACTCAACATTCAAAAACTTAGATCATGGCATCCAGTCCTGTCACTTCATGGCAAATAGATGGGGAAACAATGGAAACAGTGACAGACTTTATTTTCTTGGGCCCCCAAATCACTGCAGATGGTGATTCCAGCCATAAAACTAAGACTCCTTGATAGAAAAGCTATGACCAAGCTAGACAGCAAACTAAAAAAGAGATATTACTTTGCCGACAAAGGTCTGTCTAGTCAAAGCCATGATTTTTCCCTGTAGTTATGTACAGATGTGAGAGTTGGACTATAAAGACAGCTGAACACCAAAGAATTGATGCTTTTGAACCATGGTATTACAGAAGACTCCTGAGAGTCTCTTAGACAGCAAAGAAATCAAACTAGTCAATCCTAAAGGGAATCAGTTCTGAATACTCATTGGAAGGACTGATGCTGAAGCAGAAACTCCACTACTTTGGCCACTTGATGCGAAGAACTAACTCATTGGCAAAGACCCTGATACCAGGAAAGACTGAAGGCAGGAGGAGAAAGGGACGACAGAAGGTGAGATGGCTGGGTGGTATCACCAACTTGATGGACATGAGTTTGAGTAAGCTCTGGGAGGTAGTGATAGACAGGGAAGTCTGGGGTGGTGCAGTCCATGGGGTCACAAAGAGTTGAACATGACTGAGTGACTGAACTGAACTAAACTGAGGGTAACAGGGAAGCCTCTGCTCTGGCATAAAATGAGAGTAGAGAATATTTGATGTTCAAATTGTAAATCTGACTTACATATCATGGGATATTTTGAATAATAAGGTAATAAACCTCTCCATCATCCTTCATAAATCTTATGGTTTTAAAGACTATTAATAGAATGACAGAAATATGATTCTGTTAAGTGCCATTTAAATATAACTCTCTTTAACCATGCTTTAGAAACAAGCAAGTATTGTTCAAGTGTAAAAAGTCTTCATGTATGCTAAAGGTGCCAAGATTCAATGCATCATGTTCTCATGCCTGTGAATGAAAGCCCCTGGCCCTTCCAAGGTCTGCTTTTGATTATTGGGAATGGGACAATGTGACTTTGTAGTATTAGGAGTCACAAAGAGTCATGGAGTGCTTTCTATATGTCAAGCTCTGGCTTAGATAATTTACTTTCCTTTACCTCATTTAATCTTTGCAGTAACACAATGAAGTTGGTACTGTTGTTATTACCATTTTATTAATACTGTCAAACCATTCTTCAGTTCACTTCAGTCGCTCAGTCATGTCTGACTCTTTGTGACCCGATGAATCACAGGAAGACAGGCCTCCCTGTCCATCACCAACACCTGGAGTTCACTCAAACTCATGTCCATCGAGTTGGTGATGCCATTCAGCCATCTCATCTTCTGTCATCCCCTTCTCCTTCTGCCCCCAATCCCTCCCAGTATCAGGTCTTTTCCAAGGAGTCAACTCTTCACATGAGATGGCCAAAGTATTGGAGTTTCAGCTTTAGCATCAGTCCTTCCAATGAACACATAGGACCGATCTCCTTCAGAATGGACTGGTTGGATCTCCTTGCAGTCCAAGGGACTCTCAAGAGTCTTCTCCAACACCATAGTTCAAAAGCATCAATCCTTCTGTGCTCAGCTTTCTTCACAGTCCAACTCTCACATCCATACATGACCACTGGAAAAATCATAGCCTTGACTAGATGGACCTTTGTTGGCAAAGTAATGTCTCTGCTTTTGAATATACTGTCTAGGTTGGTCATAACTTTCCTTCCAAGGAGCAAGTGTCTTTTAATTTCATGGCTGCAATCACCATCTGCAATGATTAGGTCTTTCTAATTTTGTAGCATGTGTCACTGGTTTTATAATTCTCTCTCTCTCTCTCTCTCTTTTAAAATTTTCTTGGTCCTGTCACGTGGCATGTGGGCCCTGCACAGCCTATGGGATCTTAGTTCCCTGACCAGGGGTCAAACCTGCACCCCTAGCACTGGTAGCACAGTCTTAGCCACTGGACTGCTAGGGAAGTCCCTTTTCCAGTTTATGATTTTAAATTGTAATAAAGTTAGGGTGATAAAGTCATGTATACAATCAATTTCCACAAAATTGTTTTATCTATTTGAAAATACTACTTATTACTCTAAGGTTCACACACATATCTGTTACTCTAAGGTTCACACACATATCTGTTCTATTGCTTTACTCTGGAACTATGATATGGGGTGAATGTGTTTTTAAGTAGAACTGACCTCTATTCTACACCAATCACCCCCTGTAACCTAAGGTAGTTTGCTGCCAGTAAGTCTATGTGCTTTCACATTTCTTAATGTCTATTTTAAAATATTATCTGTTGATGTTACTCTAAATACTCCCTGCTTTAGATGTAGCACAATTACACACGGGTTCCTTGACAAAAACACCATTTAAATATAATTTCTTGTTTCTCTAGTCCTTTGTAGACAGCCTTTCCAAAGGTAAAGTTTATAAGGACAGATCAACCCCAAATAAAGTTATTTGAAAGGCAAATGATAATGATGCTGCTAAATGCTGCTGCTGCTGCTAAGTTGCTTCAGTCATGTCCCACTCTGTGTGACCTTATAGATGACAGTCCACCAGGCTCCTCTGTCCACAGGTTCCCCAGGCAAGAATACTGGAGTGGGCTGCCATTTCCTTATCCATGTTAAATGCTAAATGTCTCCAAAATATTTTGTGTTTCAGTACTTAATTCCACCTGTGAAGACTGGAAACCAATTATTCAATGTGGAACATCTCAGTCTATGTTAAAATATGGATGAAGATAGAAAGAAATTCTGAATATGTTTTCCACATAGATCTGATTAGTACCATTACAATATGCTGGATGCTTTCCAATCTGGCCATTAGACTGAGAGTCTTTTTATGTGTCTATGTACAGATTTCTATGGGTACCTAAAAACAATGTTCTTTCTAGAAATACTTGCCTGCTGTTTTCCCACAACTTTGTAGCATGCATGATCTTGAACAAATCAGTTAAGATGTCTGTAACCCTGTTTCTTTATGAAGTAAGAGGCTGGGTCAGATGACCCATGAGATTCATGCCAGAACTAAAGCATATTGATTCTGTACCCAAGAATGATGACTTACTGGAACTACTGTGCAGTGTAAACCAACTGCTATTAAATAGAAAATACTCATTTATTCTTTCTATATTTTCTAAAAATGCTTTCATGGATACTTGAAAATTTATTGCAACCACTACTGGCAGGAAATACTAAAATCATGCTTGCCCTGGAATTCTTATATATTTTCTTTATACTTTGTAATTTTTAGCAAAGTTTTTAGTGAGAGAACAGATTTGTGGTTGACTGGTTGGGTTCATGTGATATGACTCATGAGAATGAGAGGCCAATATATTGAAGATGCAGAAAGGGGAGTAGAAAGAGTTTTGGATGGTAATGGTAAACAAGACAAGCAACTGGACATTCTGTCATATCAGGAAAATATATCTCTATTTGTGTACTCACAGTTGCTTACATTTTCCATTACTTGAAACTGAATCTACTTCTAAGTAATCAAAGTTTAGAATTACCTTCACTTTAGGATCAGATGATGTTAAGAACTATGAAATCTAATTGCTAATCAACACTGAGCTTTCATGTTATTTCAACCTTTTAATATTTTCTTGTGATCAATGAGATGTTTGTACTATGTGCTTGAGTTTCATGTACTTGTTTTTATTATTTTTCTTTTTCACTTAGTGCTAGTAACTATAATGGATAAAATTCTGCATTTAGAACTTAATGGTTTGCTGTTGTTCAGTTGCTCAGTTGTGTTCGACTCTGTGTGATCCCATGGACTGCAGTATGCCAGGCTTCCCTGTCCTTCACCATCTACTGGAGCTTGCTCAAACTCACGTCTATTGAGTCAGTGATGCCATCCAACCATCTTGTCCTCTGTTGTCCCTTTCTCCTCCTGCCTTTAATCTTTCCCAGCATCAGGCTGTTTTCCAATGAGATGGCTCTTTGTATCACCTTTCCTGAGTGGTAAGGGTGTCAATCCATTATTTTTTGTTGAGAGGCCTTCCTTGATGCCATTTGGTATTTTTAAATTATTATTAAACTTTTTATTTTGTATTGGAGTATAGCCTATTAACAATGTTGTGATAATTTCAGGTGGACAGCAAATGGACCCAGCCACACATATACATGTATCCATTCTTCCCCACACTCTCCTCCCATTCAGGTTGCCACATTAACATTGAGCAGAGTTCCTTGTGCTTTACAGTAGGCTATCCATTTTAAATATAGCAGTGTGTGTCATATTTATTTCCAGTTCCCTCTGGGTCTTTCTTTCACTGTGCTCTAAATAAGACAAGTGACCAGTAATTTCAAGTTAATATTTGATGTGAGTATTTCCAAGAGTGAAACATTTCAAGATACCATGCTCCTGGATTATCAAATCAAAAGTGTGAAAAGTACTTCAAACAAAACACAAGCATCATTTACTGACAACTTCCAAGTCCCTTGTTGAGTCCTAGAGGATAAGAATAGGTCTATTTTTATATCAGGATAATAATATTTGATCTGATTCCCATCTAGTCTTTTGAGAATACTATATTAGTCATCTGGGATATTTTTGAGAAGCCAGGTGCATTGCTTGGCATAAACACAAAACAAAACTAGTAACTAACTTTGTCAAAATGTTAGAAAGGTTTACACACACTTCAGTTATCATCATGTTTTCACAGGTAAATTTATAATACCTTTAGAAATGAATATCTTAAAATTTACACAGACTTTTAAAACAAACTCAAGACTATAAGGGGCCCGTGGAGACAGTTTCTAGTCTAACCTTCTCCAATCTTTTGAACACTTCTATTACACAACTTTGTCCAATGTATACCATCAGTTGGTTGACTATAGATCTGGTGTTAAGAAAGTCCCTATTCATCAGGTCAGTTCACTGTTTTCTTGCACAAGTTGAACTGATGGAAAGTTCTCACAGTTGAGCTGATATCTGTCTCATATAATTATACCTGTTGGTACTGCCATTCAGTACAAACCACGTTTCAATATTTTAAAAAATATTTTGAGTCTGTCAAATGCTTTATTGGAACAAAAATTGTTGTACAAATATTGCATTTCAACAATTTAAGAGTCTGATCACTTTTTCAGAAACTGTAAATATGGTTACTCTGCCATTACTTGAGTTGAAAGAACACATGCTGTCTACTGGTAATTGTCATTCATTTCTTCTGTACTTATAAGTCATCTTTTTACCATTTTAAAATCAAGTCTTACTTGAGATCAGAGTCAAACAAGTACATGTCAAGGTACAGAGCATGTTGGAACATATAAAATAGTTATCAGGTTCATAAGATCCATAAAAACTGGTGGGCTATAAAAAATGGCAAGATGAGATTTTCCATTATTTACAAAGTATATGGCTTCATGAATAGCTTAGAGTAAGGATTTATCAATTTTGTCAAATATAAAAAGAAGGTTATTTCCTCAGTTAGTTGAACAATATTTAAGAATTAGTAAAAATAAAATATACTTAACATTTAAATTTGTATATAGTAGACTCAGCTGGAGGAGGCAATGGCATCCCACTCCAGTACTCTTGCCTGGAAACTCCCATGGACAGAGGAGCCTGGTAGGCTGCAGTCCATGGGGTCGCTGAGTCAGACACGACTGAGCGACTTCACTTTCACTTTTCACTTTCATGCATTGGAGAAGGAAATGGCAACCCACTCCAGTGTTCTTACCTGGAGAATCCCAGGGATGGCGGAGCCCAATGGGCTGCCGTCTCTGGGGTTGCACAAAGTTGGACATGACTGAAGCGACTTAGCAGCAGCTTCAGCAGCAGACTCAGGTGGTGCAGTGGTAAAGAATCCTTCTGCAATGCAGGAGGTACAAGAGACATGAGTTCAGGCCCTGGGTCAGAAAGATTCCCTGGAGGAGGAAATGACAAACTATTCCAGTGTTCTTTCCTGGAAAATTACATTAACAGAGGAGCCTGGCATGCTACAGTCCATGGGGTCAGTATTGGACATTATTGAGCGAGTGTGAGCATCCAACTATGTATCATCATAGTGCAGCAAATAATCTATAGATGATATTAAATTAAATCCATATAATTGATTCTCACAGAATATTTTTTGATTTTTGCCAATCTAGTATATCCAAAAGGAGGGATTACAAATGATAATAATCTAATTCCAACGTGATGTTGACTGATACTTTCATTTACATGAAAGTGTAAGATGAAAGTGAAACAAATATGTTGTCAGAATATCACCAATTTGTCAGCATTATGGAAGACTTCTTTACTGATTTGGAGAATAGCTTTTGAATACTGGAAGTATATTTCCTCAAAATCATTGTGATAGTCACAATATGATGTCAACAGTGACCAAACACTTTTACATTTATTGTTATTATTCATATTTTCTCCATCATTTCCTTAAAACTAGAGCACAGAAATAATAAGTCAAACCCTGATTTTTAATAGTTGCAGATTTTCATGCACATAATACTTTACCCATGGGTAGTTTCATACTAACATACCAACACAGCATTACTGAACATAGTATTGGGAAGTGATGTGTAATAGTTTATCATTACATTATATTTCAATCATATGATATAATAGAGCAAGTAACTTCCAATATTATAAAATAATTAGAAGGCAATGCATTTTGAGTAGTTAATACCTTTGTTTTAAATAAAATTTACTTAATTTTAAGTTCATAAAATTTAATTTTGAATGACAGCCATTTTTAGCTATAGACTTGCAATATTCATGAAAACAATGAATTCTTGCAATTTAGTAGAAACTAGCTAACCCAACACATGAGGCAAGGCATAATAATAACATTCAAGATGTACAGTTGTTGCTAAAAGGTTTGTCTTATCTCAAGAATGAAGAGATGTTATTGGTAAGCAGTAGAGTATCCTGTTGTGAATATAAACTCCAGAGGTAAATGGCTTGCCTCTTTCAATCATGTGTGTCCACATGTAAGTTTCTTTTTCATTTCTGTAAAGTGAGTATAATAGTAGTGATAATGATTATAACAGTTTTACTCATCATGTATAAGTTATATGTAAATTCCTAAGGGCAAGTCCTAAAATGTCTTAAACACTCAATACACAATAACTGTATAACAATTGGGATTTAAGATGGAATGTAATGTGATCAGATTTACAACTTAGATGATCGCTCTAAGTGTGGAGTACTCCACCGTGTGAAAAAGGCAGTTAAGTATCTATTGTGTCTTCTGGTGGCTTAGATGGTAAAGAATCTGCCTGCAAAGCAGAAGACCCAAGTTCTATCCCTGGGTTGGTAAAATCCCCTTGAGAAGGGAATGGCAACACACTCCAGTATTCTTTTTGTGTGTGTGTGTGTGTGTGTGTTTATTTACTTTTTAATTGAAGGATAATTTGCTTTATAGAATTTTGCTGTTTTTGGTCAAACATCAATGTGAAACAGCCATCAGTTCAGTTCAGTTGTTCAGTCATGTCTGACTCTTTGTGACCCCATTGACTGCAGTACACCAGGCTTCCCTGTCTATTACCAACTCCTGGAGCTTACTCAAACTCATGTCCATTGGGTCGCTGATGCTATCCAATCATCTTATCCTCTGCAGTAACCTTCTCCTCCTGCCTTCAAGCTTTCCCAGCATCAGTGTCTTTGCCAATGAGTTGGCTCTTCCAATGAGTTGGCTCTTCCAATAAGTTGGCCAAATTATTGCAGCTTCAGCTTCAGCATCAGTTCTTTAAATGAATCTTCAGGACAGACTTGCTTTAGAATTGACTGGTTTAATCTCCTTACCGTCCAAGGGACTCTCAAGAGTCTTCTCCAGCACCACAGTTCAAAAGCATCAAGTCTTCGGCACTCAGCTTTCTTTATAGTCCAACTCTCATATACAAACATGACTATGGAAAGACCATAGCTTTGACTAGATGGACCTTTGCTGGCAAAGTAATGTCTCTTCTTTTTAATATGCTGTCTAGATTGGGCATAGCATTTCTACCAAGGAACAAGCATCTTTTAATTTCATGGCAGCAGTTACCATCTAAGAGATTTTGGAGCCCCCTCAAATAAAGTCTGCCACTGTTTCCATTGTTTCCCATCTATTGCATAGGACTGGATGCCATGATCTACATTTTTTGAATGTAGAGTTTTGAGACAGCTATTTCACTCTTCTCTTTCACTTTCATCAAGAGGCTCTTTAGTTGCTCTTAGCTTTCTACCATAAGAGTGGTGTCATCTGCATATCTGAGGTTATTGATATTTCTCCCAGCAATCTTGATTCCAGCTTGTGCTTCCTTAACTTTCTACCATAAGAGTGGTGTCATCTGCATATCTGAGGTTATTGATATGTCTCCCGGTAATCTTGATTCCAGCTTGTGCTTCCTCTAGCCCAGTGTTTCTCATGATGTACTCTGCACAGAAGTTGAAGAAGCAGGGTGACAATATACAGCCTTCACGTACTCCTTTCCTGATTTGGAATCACTCTGTTGTTTCACGTCCAGTTGTAACTCTTGTTTACTGACCTGCATACAGATTTCACAATAGGCAGGTCAGGTGGTCTAGTATTCCTATCTCTTTCAGAATTTTCCACAGTTTGTCGTGATCCACACAGTCAAAGGCTTTGGCATAGTCAATAAAGCAGAAATAGATGTTTTTCTGGGACACTCTTGCTTTTTCAATGATCCAACAGATGTTGGCAATTTGATCTCTGGTTCTTCTGCCTTTTCTAAATCCAGCTTGAACATCTGGAAGTTTGTGGTTCACATACTGTTGAAGCCTGGCTTGGAGAATTTTGAGCACTACTTTATTAGCGTGTGAAATAAGTGCAATTATTTGGTAATTTGAGCATTCTTTGGCATTGCCTTTCTTTGGGATTGGAATGAAAACTGACATTTTCCATTCCATTGGCCATTGATGAGTTTTCCAAATTTGCTGGCATGTTGAGTGCAGCACTTTCACAGCATCATCTTTTAGGATTAGAAATAGTTCAGTTGGAATTCCATCACCTCCACTAGCTTGTTTGTAGTGATGCTTCCTAAGGCCCACTTGCCTTCTCATTCCAGGATGTCTGGTTCTAGGTGAGTGATCACACCATCGTGGTTATCGGGGTCATGAAGATCTTTTTGTATAGTTCTTCTGTATATTCTTGCCACCTCTTCTTGATATCTTCTGCTTCTGTTTGTTCCATACCATTTCTGTCCTTTATTGTGCCCATCTTTGCATGAAATATTCCCTTGATATCTCTAATTTTCTTGAGGAGATCTCTAGTCTTTCCCATTCTATTGTTTTCCTCTATTTCTTTGCATTGATCATTAAGGAAGGATTTCTTATCTCTCCTTGCTATTATCTGAAACTCTGCAACAAATGGGTATATCTTTCCATTTCTCCTTTGCCTTTTGCTTCTCTTCTTTTCACAGCTATTTGTAAGGCATCTTCAGATAGACATTGTGCCTTTTGTATTTATTTTTCTTGGGGAATGTCTTGATCAGTGCCCCCTGTACAATGTCATGAACCTCCATCCATGGTTCTTCAGGCATGCTGTCTATCAGATCTAAGCCTTTGAATCTATTTTTCACCTCTACTGTATAATCATAAAGGATTTGATTTGGGTCATACCTGAATGGCCTATTGCTTTTCCCTACTATCTTCAATTTAAGTCTGAATTTTTCAGTAAGGGAGTTCATCATCTGAGCTGCAGTCTGCTCTAGGTCTTATTTTTGCTGACTGTATAGAGCTTTTCCATCTTTGGCTGCAAAGAATATAATCAATCTGATTTTGGTACTGACCATCTGGTGATGTCCATGTGTAGAGTCTTCTCTTGTGTTGTTGGAAGAGGGTGTTTGCAATGGCCAGTTTGTTCTCTTGGCAAAATTATGTTAGCCTTTGCCCTGATTCATTTTGTACTCCAAGGCCAAATTTGTCTGTTACTCCAGGTATCTCTTGACTTTCTATACTTGTATTCCAGTCTCCTATGATGAAAAGAACATTGTTTTTGGGTGTTAGTACTAGAAGGTCTTATATGTCATCGTAGAACCATTCAGCTTCAGCTTTTTCAGCATTGGTGGTTGGGGCATGGACCTGGGTGACTTTGAATTGAATGGCTCACCTTGGAAATGAACAGAGATCATTCTGTCATTTTTGAGATTACACCCAAGTACTGCATTTTGGATATTTTTGCTGACTATAATGGCTACTCCATTTCTTTTATGGGATTCTTGCCCACAGTAGTAGATATAATGGTCATCTGAATTAAATTTGCCCATTCCAGTCCATTTTAGTTGACTGAATCCTAAAAATGTCAATATTCACTTTTGCCATCTCCTGTTTGACCACTTCTATTTTACCTTGATTCATGGTCTTAACATTTCAGGTTCCTATGCAATATTTTCTTTATAGCAGCAAACATTACTTCGATCACAAGTCACTCCACAACTGGGTGCTGTTTTTGCTCTGGCTCCATCTCTTCATTCTTTCTGGAGTTATTTCTCCACTGATCTCCAGTAGCATATTGGGCACCTACTGACCTGGGGAGTTCATCTTCAGTGACATAGTTTTTTGCTGTGGAGATTCAGTGATAGGTGTATATTTGTCTCCTCCCTCTTGAACCTCCCTCCCATCTCCCTCCCCATCCAACCCCACTAGGTTGATACAGAGCCCCTGTTTAAGTTCCCTGAAAGTGAAAGTGAAGTCACTCAGTCGTGTCCGACTCTTTGCGACCCTGTGGACTGTAACCTACTAGGTTTCTCCGTCCATGGGATTCTCCAGGCAAGAATACTGGAGTGGGTTGCCATGAGATACACAGCAAATTCCCATTGGCTATCTATTTTACATATGATAATGTAAGATTACATGTTACTGTCTCCGTATATCTAACCCTCTCCTCCCCTTTGCCCATGTCCTTAAATCTATTATCTATGTCTGTTTCTCCACGGCTGCTTTGCAAATAAATTCATCAGTACCATCTTTCTAGATTCCATATATATATATATTGTGTGTGTGTGTGTGTGTGTGTGTGTGTGTGTGTGTGTGTGTGTGTGTCTTAGTATATGATATTCATCTCTCCGACTTCACTCTGTATAACAGGCTCTTCACTGAGGAAAATAGTGGAAGGAAATCCCTTTGAGGCCAGGTAGGAGATCAACTGTTTGGTTTTAAAATTTATTATCTGAGGTATGATTAAAAATTTCAGGAGTGTGGAGTATGCTGATTTAAATACAGAGTCCAGAAGAGTCTTCAGGGCTATCGATACACATATTGGAGCTATTGGCATAAAGATGGAGTTGAAATCACATGGGTTGGTAATATCTTTCAGTAGATTGGAACATACAGTAGAAAGCTGTCTTATCTGAGGAACATCTATACTGAAAAGCTGTGTAGAATAAAATGAGTGAGAGAAAAACAATTTTTCAAGGCAGAGTTTGGTATTTCCATTTCATTAATAAGGTAACCAAGACTCACTTGTAGATTTAAAGTAAATTTGTCATAGTTCACTTGGTTGATAAGCAGCATGACAGATTGAACTCAGTTTCATTCTGCTCCAGGTTCTTGGTCTGTGTTTCACATTCACTGAATCTCTGGCTATCAACTCCAGCCTTTTGATCATTAAGGAAGATGTGTTTGCTGCTGCTGCTGCTGCTGCTGCTGCTGCTGCTGCTGCTGCGTCGCTTCAGTCGTGTCCGACTCTGTGCGACCCCACAGACGGCAGCCCACTAGGCTCCCCCATCCCTGGGATTCTCCAGGCAAGAACACCAGAGAGGGTGTTTCCTTCTCCAATGCGTGAAAGTGAAAAGTGAAAGTAAAGTCGCGCAGTCGTGTCTGACTCTTCGCGACCCCATGGACTGCAGCCCACCAGGCTCCTCCGTCCATGGGCTATTCCAGGCAAGAGTACTGGAGTGGGGTGCCATAGCCTTCCCCGAAGATGTGTTTAGTACTCAGTAATTCATAGATTCTTCCCTCATTCCCTTTCTGCACTGAAAGATCCATCAGTGTACAACCGTATTCCTTATTATGCAATAGAGAAGGGAGAGAGAAAAGTGAAGAGAGAACGAGAGGGAGAAAAGAGAGAGAGAGAAGCTCTTAAAAAATAAATCAGTAAGTTAGGACTGGAACTATGGTGGTCCAGGGTTCAAAACACAGATTCTTAGATTTCAGCTTATTTGGCTTGGGAATATAGCAGACTTTCTCCTGTCCCAGGAGAGGAAGTAAAATATATGAACTGCTAGAGCTAATATTAAAATTGTTCTTACCAATGAATGATAGGCAAGAGTCAAAGGAGAGACTGTAGAGCAAAATGTATTAAAGACAAGGGAGACACAATTCATCTAGATCAATAACGCTCCTTAGAAAATCTCCAAAGCATTCTGAGGACCTGAGTCATGTTTACAGTCATTCAGGGAGAACACATAGCTGGTTCAGATGCAACAAGTGGCGCCAAGTGAGACAGGAAACAGACCACAGTGTTAACATCCGGATATTCAAACATTTAAAACCCGATCTGACTATACATGTATCAAAGCAAAGCCCCCAAAAAGCAGATGAGGTTAGAACCGTGTGGCTAGACTGGGCTGAGGGAAGTGTTAATTTGCTCCTGCTTATATTATACATGCTGCTGCTACTGCTGCTAAGTCGCTTCAGTCGTGTCCGACTCTGTGCGACCCCATAGACGGCAGCCAAGGCCGTAAATCAGAGCTTCACTTTCAAAGATTCTAAAACTCAAGTCAGAATTCAAAATAAAATTGCATAAAAGAGTATCTAAGAAGTCACAAAATATCCCATAATAAATCAATAAAGTGCACATTTTTCAAGTACTGTGTAGGAGGTGTGCATTACAAATCTTGTTATTAAAAAATAGGAAAAAACAACTAACCGTTAAAGCTCTAGTTCAAAATAACTCACACCAAGTGAATTAACAAAGATGCATATAAAATATTCAATTTTATAAGTGTTGCACAATTGAAAAAAATTAATTCCTCGTTCTAACCCAAAGACCCCAACAAATATAGTCCTTTTGTAGTAAGGAAAAAACCCCAATAACCCTGGAATGCTTTGTATTCAACTCAAGAAACACTCATCTAATGATGTTATCAAAGTGGTAAAACTGGAGGCATTTCCATTTGGTACATATGAATATTTCAAACTATGTTGAGAAGTTAGGTTGAATAAAAACCAGATGAGGAATAAATTTAACCCTGAAGCATTCATTATTCAGCATTTGAATGAGATTTGCCATTTAAAGAGATTTGAATCTGTTTCAATATGTTCACAACCTTCCAGTTAATACAATACTATTAGCCCTGCTTTAAAAGAAAGAATATGTATTAGCCCATCTTTTTTTTTTAATACTTTATTCTACATTACAATACTGTATTTGTTTTGCCATACATTGACATGAATCAGCCACAGGTGTCCACGATCTCCCAATGCCAAAACCCCCTCCCACCTCCCACCCCACATCCTCTCCCTGAATCATCCCGTGCACCAGCCCCATGCATCCTGCATTCTGTATTGAACATAGACTGGCGCTTCATTCTTACAAGATAGTATACATGTTTCAATGCCGTTCTCCCAAATCATCCCACCCTCTCCCTCTCCCTCAGAGTCCAAAAGTCCGTTCTATACCTCTGAGTCTCTTTTGTTGTCTCACATAGAGGGTCATAATTACTATCCTTCTAAATTCCATATATATGTGTCAGTATACTGTATTGGTGTTTTTCTTTCTGGCTTACTTCACTCTGTATAATCGGCTCCAGATTCATCCATCTCATTAGAACTGAGTCGAATTTATTCTTTTTAAGGGCAGAGTAGTACTCCATTGTGTATATGTACCACAGCTTTCTTATTCATTCATCTGCTGATGGACATCTAAGGTTGTTTCCATGTCCTGGCTATTATAAACAGTGCTGCAATGAACATTGGGGTACATGTGTCTCTTTCAATTCTGGTTTCCTTGGTGTGTATGCCCAGCAGTGGGATTGCTGGATCATAAGGCAGTTCTATTTGCAATTTTTAAAGAAATCTCCACACTGTTTTCCATAGTGGCTGTACTAGTTTGCATTCCCACCAGCAGTGTAAGACTTCAGGCTCTACTACAAAGCCACAGTCATTAAGACAGTATGGTACTGGCACAAAGACAGAAATATAGATCAATGGAACAAAATAGAAAGCCCTGAGATTAACCCACACACCTATGGACACCTTATCTTCGACAAAGGAGGCAAGAATATACAATGGAGTAAAGACAGTCTCTTTAACAGGTGGTGCTGGGAAAACTGGTCAACCACTTGTAGAAGAATGAAAGATCTCTTTCTAACACCATACACAAAAATAAACTCAAAATGGATTAAAGATCTAAATGTAAGACCAGAAACTATAAAACTCCTAGAGGAGAACATAGGCAAAACACTCTCCGACATAAATCACAGCAGGATCCTCTATGATCCACCTCCCGATATACTGGAAATAAAAGTAAAAATAAACAAATGGGATCTAATTAAAATTAAAACCTTCTGCACAACAAAGGAAACTATAAGCAAGATGAAAAGACAGCCTTCTGAATGGGAGAAAACAATAGCAAATGAAACAACTGACAAACAACTAATCTCAAAGATATATAAGCAACTTATGCAGCTCAACTCCAGAAAAATAAATGATCCAATAAAAAAATGGGCCAAAGAACTAAATAGGCATTTCTCCAAAGAAGACATACGGATGGCTAACAAACACATGAAAAGATGCTCAACATCACTTATTATCAGAGAAATGCAAATCAAGACCACAATGAGGTACCATTTCACACCAGTCAGAATGGCTGCGATCCAAAAGTCTACAAGCAATAAATGCTGGAGAGGATGTGGAGAAAATAGCCCATCTTTTAAATAAGGAAATCAAGGCAGAAAGTTCAGGGGCAGTTTAAAATCTGCCGGTAGAAGCACCTTCCCTTTAGTTGAGGATCCATTCATTTTAAGTGAATTACCTATTCTCAGGAGCCCTGTGATGGCCCTAACCAGGGTAATTTATTTCCAAGAAGGGAGTTCTTAGCTTTTAAGAGGAAACAGTTTTACTTATTGTATTGTAGAATTGTGTCTGTTATTAATATAGTAAGAAATATATATCCTGACTCCACTAGCATTAAGCCAAATATTGTGTTCTGTTTTTTCTTACCAGATGTTTTATAGTATGTAAGTGTGTTAAGGAAGATTGATAAACCTAATAAACTTATATATAAACCTATCAGTAAAGGATTATAGAAAGGAAATTCTACTTCGGTTTGAAATGCTTGTAAGGTTTTGACCATAGGTTTTGCTTTACCTTAGCTCAATCTCATTTACGAGAGAATAATTTTTTATCCTATGTTTTGCAGCACTTATATTTAAACTAAGAAAAAGAAATTATGCAAAGCTGTTAACCAGATTCTGTCACTAAGTCAGATCTAATGAAAATATTCTTTGTCTCAGATATTTTGTAACTGTAACATGGAAATGTAATATGGTTGGTTAGATGCCAGTTTTATTTAATCTGATTTGATTCCTTGAGGAAAAAAGACTGGATTTCTAGAAATTTAAATGTGTGTTATTAAAAAGGGAAAGTAAGGCTTAAATAATGTTCCTATATAACCATGTCATCAATTTAGCTGCTGCAAAATGAAAACATAGTCTACAGGTTAAGTATACGATAAAAACAGTTATTTTTCTAAATTACAAAAAGGTTAACATTTCTATTATATAAATAATATAGTAAAGAACTATAGAGTAAAAATAACCTTTGAGATTTTGATGACTGTCTCTCTAGACCTCTTCAATGACACACTTAAGTAAACTTAAGTCTTATAGTGCAGACTATTTTACTTCTATGAATGTTTTATGTCTTTTGGTCAACATAAGCAGTGACTTCTGTTGGGTATTTACCTAGGTGCAAAACTGCTGGGTCAAAGGATACTCATATATTCATCTTTAGTAAACACTGTCAAACAGTTTTTCAAACTGGTTGTAAAATGTGGGTGGTTCCTTTCACCAATCCTTGGTATTGGCAGTATTTTATATTTTAGCCGTGTGTGTGTGCTTGTAGTGATATTACATTGTGCAATTTTTGACTTGTGTGTTTGTGTGCTTTCAGTAGATGGCTAACGATTTGAGTAGTTTTTCTAACGTTTATAGCTAGTTGGATCAGCTCATTCCTGAAGTTTATGTTCAAGGTTTTTGCCCAGTTGTCTATTGGATTGTCTTTATAGTCTTTATTGATTTGCTATAATTTCTTAATATAAGTTTTTGCTGGATGTATATTTAGATCATTTATATCTAATTTACTGATGTAGTTGGGATTGTATCTAAATATCTAAATTAGATAGTTTTAGATATTTAGATACAAATATCTAAGTGTTTCTTATTATGACTAAGAGTCTTATATTCCTCTTTATCTCTTTTGTTGCTTACTTTTGTATAACCAAATTTATTATTATTATTATACAACTTTTCTCTATTACATTGTTAGTATAACACTATTTACTATTATTTTAGTTTGCTTGGTAACAGTATTTTTATTCTAGATATCATAGTATAAATATAAGTTGATTTGAATATAAATTGATTTATTATAATTTAATATTAATAATATGTTTTACTAATTCTATTTAGCATCATGACTCTTTGGTATTGTTATTTTCATGAATTTTATCTATGATTATATTTAAAAATCTATAGAACATGCTTACTTATTTTTTTAATATAGTCAATTTCTATTTTATATTGTTGTTCTCCATTTCTTTCTGTATTTTGTCTTCTTCTGGATGCATTTTTATCCAGACTAAATCTCCTTAGCATTTTTAAAATTCAGATCTGGTAATAATTTCTCTTAGTTTTTAATTATTTGAAATTATCTTGATTTTTTTATATTTCATAGACACAACAGCAGTGCATAGGTTTTTGTGGGGATATATATTTGCACCTAGTACTTAAGATTCCACTCTATTTTCTCTGGCTCCTCTATTTTTATAGGGTGTCAGTTGTCAGTGTGATGGCTTGTACCTATTTTCCTTTGCTTGCTTTTAAAATATTCTTTCTTTGGTTTTCAGTGTTTTGACAATGATATCCCTAAGTATGTTATTTGATTCAACATGATTATTTTATGTCTTACATGGCATATGCAGAGATTCTTGGTTCTCTGATTCAATACCTTTTGATAGCATTTTTAAAGCTCATTATTTCTTCAAATATTTCTTCTGTCCAATTCTCTTTCTTTTTCTTGAAACTCAGTACTTTAGTTCTTTTATATTGTTGGGTTTCACTCTCTTTTGTGTTTTCCTTTTTTATCTGTCAATTTGAATATTTTCTTTTGACCTTTCTCCCAGTTCACTAATTCTCTTTTATATCTATTTTGCCTATATTTTCTTGAACTAGCTAATTATAATTATATCCATGTTTATTAATGTGGATCATCTGTAGATCTGTTCCAGAGGGATGGTACAGGGAGGAAGGTGGGAGGGGGTTCAGGATGGGGAATATGTGTATACCTGTGGCAGATTCATGTTGATGTATGGCAAAACCAATACAATATTGTAAAGTAATTAACCTCCAACTAAAATAAATAAATTTATATAAAAAATAAAATAAAATGATCACTGGCAAAAAATTTTTTCTCTCTGCTTTCTTTTGACAGGAATTTAAAAAATTTTGATCATTATAATTGAATTCTAAATGTTGCATATAAAAACATGTAGAGAGTTCATGCAATACAACATTACCAAAGGGAATTTTATACTCTCACTTTCCAAGCAGATAGAGTGGAGGACTGACCATCTCAACCTAATCAGGGATTAAGCTGAGTTATACTTGGGTTGCTATTAAAAAGAAAACAAAAACCTTTCTATTTTTCCCGTTTCCAAATTGCAGCTTTCCTGGACCTTTAAGTTATAGTATATTGTGGTTTTGAGGCCTCTACTTGATGGTTTTTGTTTCTTAATATCAAATACTGCTGCTGCTGCTGCTGCTGCTCAGGACTGTAGAGGGTTGTGGTTGAGGTGTTTAGCCTCTGGTCTTCACAACTTCCTACTTCATCAATGCCTTGTGGGAAAAACTGTCTGTGTATTTGATGCCCTCACATCATCAACTTTTCATTCTAGTAGCATCCCTCTGCTCTGGAAAACCTGGATTCTTATTCACTTGCTGTAGCCAGAATTAGCAAAGGCGATAGGAATTATGTATCTCTAGATGGTCAATATACTACTTCTGCAGAGTATTTCTATACAGCTCTTGTTGTTTAGTTACTCAGTCATATCTAACCTTTTGCAACCCCATGGACTGTAGCCCACCAGACTGCTCTGTTCTTGAAATTGTCCAGACAAGAATACTGGAGTGGGTTGCCATTTCTTTCTCCAGAGGATCTTCCTGAACCAGAGATGGAACACGCATCTCCTGCACTGGCAGGCGGAGCCACCAGGAAAACTACGCAATAGAGTACCACAAACTTAGCAGATGAAACTGATGTACATACGTTATCTCATAATTTCCATGGATCAGGAGTTTAGGTGCAGCTTCCTCTACTTGGTATTCTATAAGGCTACAGTCTTGCTGTTAAGCAGGCAATACTCTGTTCTTCTTGAGTTTTGGATCATCTGGCAAACTAAGCTGGTTTTGAAAAATTCAGTGCACAATAATCAGCAGCACCCCACGGCAAACAGCTTCCCCTTGCACCTCCTTTTGGGACTTTTGTAGCATAATACCTCCAGCAAGTCATTTCTCCCAGAAGAGCTTTTCCTGTACCACAGAAGGAGGGTTTTTGCTAAGGTCCAGATTTCTAGCAATCCCTCCAGTGGGTAGCTTCTCTGCAGTTTAGATACTGCAGACATACTTTCTCTAACAAGTTCTGAGGCTCACTTATGGGTGTGGAGCCTCCTCTTTGGGAATGCCATCATAGCCCCAGGAGTAGTGGCTGATCCTTGTTTCTGTTAATCTTTCATTCTCAAGAGTTTTCTGTACTCCTTAGGAACCAATTTTCATTGCTTCAGTGCCCTGTTATAGTTAATAATGATTTCTATTAAATTTTCTCTGTTCAAATTATTATGTGGTTTCTATCTCCTATTTGGATTCTGACTAATACATTCCATATTTGTTTTTAGTGACTCTTCTTCTGTCACTGCCAATTATAACCACATAATCTATGATAGTTGTTCCTTTAATGAAGTTACAGCAAATCTACAATTTCCATAATGTTCATAAAAGAGAAATGTAAGCCATTTGAACCAATAAAGAAAAGAAAGTGAGAATTTGAAGTGTAATCTGAGAGAAACAGGGTCATTTTTTTTTAACATAAAACTGAGTGGAATAGAGAGCCAGATAATTTGTAATGGAAAACAATGATAGAAGATAAAATTAAATCAAGAAAAGATGATTAGAATATAATTAAATTTCTATTTTCAGCGTGATGATTAGGATACACTAAGCAAATTAACAAATAAAACTCAAACTCTCCAAATGAAGTATGTAACATATTGGAAAAATAATCATACTTAAAATAAAAGACTTATGGTAAGAAAATGTAAGGAAATCAATGTCTATTTATATATATATAAATGTATTAGTTTAGTTCAGTCTCTCAGTCATGTCCGACTCTTTGTGACCCCATGAATCACAGCACGCCAGGCCTTCTTGTCCATCACTAACTGCAGGAGTTCACTAAGATTCACATCCATTTAGTCGGTGATGCCATCCAACCATCTCATCCTCTGTCATCCCTTTCTCCTATATATATATAAATAGGCAACCATGGGAGGTAGCAAGCATCAAAGTCTTCTTTCACATTCAAGGGCTTCTGCCATTCCCCATGTAACTTCTACTGAGATTAATACAAACTTTCAAGTCTATAATACAAGGCAGGATTTACAAAATTGGCAGTCTCTATTAAACTGACCATGTGTATATTCTATAACCCAGCAATTCTATGCCTAGATGTTTACCCTAGAAAATATTTTACACAGTTGCCCCAGGAGATCCTTACAATATATTCATGAGCAAATTCATGAGGATGATAATTAAAATGCTTTGAATATCTATCAATAGGTGAATGTCAGTAAAATTGTGGTATATTCACGTGAGGAAATACTATTCAGCCATGAAAAATATATTAGAGCTGCATATCAATACAACAACAGTAAATCTGATAAATATGTTTTTATCTTATTTACCAAAAAAACAAAAGTTAGAAAGAACAACATGATATAAAAGTCAGAGCATATTATTAAAATAGAACATTTATTTTGGTCACTATTTTGAATTATTGTTCAGTTCAGTTCTCAGTCGTGTCCAACTGAATTATTGTTACTATAAATCAATTCGATATGACTCTAAGGTGCTAATCTTAGCTTCTTATTTTACTTAACTTGGGTTTATTCTATAAGGAGGTAGAGTGGGGAAGTAAATACATTGATGCCTTGATTCACGTGGTAATAAATAAATACCTGAAATATATGTTAAAAAATGTATTTCTAATTGTAGAAATTGCTGATATGGCTCAAACTCTTCAAGGAAAAGTAGGAAGAGAGGAGAAATAAAAAAGCTGCTTGTAGCATAGCCTTAGAACAATCTATTTTATTGAAAAATACTACTCTGATTTATGGAATTCTATGGCAGAAAGTGAAGAGGAACTAAAAGCCTCTCGATGAAAGTAAAAGAGGAGAGTGAAAAAGTTGGCTTAAAGCTCAACATTCAGAAAACAAAGATTATGGCATCTGGTCCCATCACTCCATGGGAAATAGATGGAGAAACAGTTGGAAACAGTTTCAGATTTTCTTTTGGGGCTCCCAAATCACTGCAGTTGGTGATTGCAGCCATGAAATTACAAGATGCTTACTTCTTAGAAGAAAAGTTATGACCAACCTAGATAGCATATTCAAAAGCAGAGACATTACTTTGCCAACAAAGGTCCGTCTAGTCAGGGCTATGGTTTTTCAAGTAGTCATGTATGGTTGTGAGAGTTGGACTGTGAAGAAGGCTGAGCACTGAAGAACTGATGCTTTTGAACTGTGGTGTTGGAGAAGACTCCTGAGAGTCCCTTGGACTGCAAGGAGATCCAACCAGTCCATTCTGAAGATCAGCCCTGGGATTTCTTTGGAAGGAATGATGCTAAAGCTGAAACTCCAGTACTTTTGCCACCTCATGCGAAGAGTTGACTCATTGAAAAAGACTTTGATGCTGGGAGGGATTGGGGGCAGGGAGGAGAAGGGGAGGATGGAGGATGAGATGGCTGGATGGCATCACTGACTCGATGGACATGAATCTGAGTGAACTCTGGGAGTTGGTGATGGACAGGGAGGCCTGGTGTGCTGTGATTCATGGGGTTGCAAATAGTTGGACACGACTGAGTGACTGAACTGAAGACAGTGCAACCATTTTCATCCTTTAAAATACTTGAAATTATTTAAATATCATCACATATGAGTGTGTGTATAAGTGTGTGTGTTAGTCTTTCAGTCATGTCTGACTTTTTGCAACCCTATGGACTGTAGCCCACCAGGGTTCTCTGTCCATTAGATCCTCCAGGCAAGAATACTGAAGTGAATTGCCATTCCCTTCTCCAGGGGTTTTTCCTGATTGTACCCAGGTCTCCTGCATTACAGCAGATTCTTTACTGTCTGAACCACCAGGGAAGCCTATCAGGTTATGAAACTGTTAACAAGTGTCTTTTTAAAATTATATTTGAAAATAATTCTTATTGGTTTTCAGATCAGTTTTTGATATCATTATATGTTCAATGAAATGCACTCTGGTTAACCTATTGGGTACGATTGTGTATGTAAGCATGCATACATGTGTGCATTAGGAAAGAGAATAAAAAGAAAAATGCAAACACTAAAATTATGGCTGAGATGTTCTAAAAATAAGGTATGTAGGTGTGGTGACTATAATGGATAAACAATTTGAGGAATTTGACCTTTTACTTAAAAATGGACAAGATTAATTTTATTTTCACAGATTGCTCCTTGACAAAAGAAAATTATATCACAATATAGGTAAGGTCACAAATCTGTAGGGCCTGTCTGTTGACTTTTGACCTTACATATTTGGGTAGATAGCCTCAAAATATTTTTCTATTTGTAATATTTAAAATTTTCTAATATTTTTCCAAATTATTCACTTCATCTGATTGCCATATGAACTCTGTATTAGTCAGGGATTGTTAGTAGTTTTCTTAATGTGAGAGAAAGACAGTTAGAGACTCAGAAAAGTATATTCAGTTAGAGTATATTTTGCCAACGACCAGATTTTAGGTGGCAGGGCAGGAATTCAGAGCCAAGATTTGGGGCTTTTATACCTCCGTCACTTTGCCTAAACAGTAGAATGGCATGATAATTTTTTCAGCATTAATCTGGAAGCAGTGTGTTCAGGTAGAACTGGAGGGGAAGACTGGAAAAAGGAGACCATTTGGAGTGCCGTTAAAGAATTCTAGATGGAGTTAACAAAGGCCTGAATTTAAATCGTAGCTGTGGAAATGGATCCTGCTTCTAGCTTCTTAACTGTGTCCTATGTCCTTTTATACATTTTCTGTGAGAACTAGTTTGATTGAGAGTCTTTACAATCCTTTTAAAGGTCTCTCTGGTGTTTTTACAATGAGCTGAATGCTTTTGGATAATCTCTCTGATTTATCTAAGCTTAGTAAAATGTTCAATAAAAGTGGACTATTTGAATTCAGTGAAAGAGCACAGACTGCTGTTAGATTTTGGAATGTTTTCTAATTTCTACATATAAAAGGATAACAAATTAAACATTCAAGGAAAAGAATATGCTGTATGGGTTTCATCCTTATGAGAAACACTGAAGTTTGAGGTTTGGCCAGAGAGCTTTTGTGTATTTGTTGTCTTCCCTGTTTCAACTCCACATTTCTTTCTGTTGCCTTGGTTTATTTATACATGGGCAAGTCAGGCTGTAGTTAGGTGAATATTTCCTTGTGGATTATAATGCTAATTTGTGCATAGTAGAGCAGAATGGGCAGTAATCAAGAACCTAAAAGACCATCACTTTAGACCAGGCTCTGTTACTTCTTTAAGTTAAATTGTTAAATGACTTAGTTTGCATTGTTCATCCTTATTGAACAAGGATTCCTGAAAAAAAGAGATAAGTTTCCTGAAAAAGAGATTCTAAATTCTTTTAATCACTTTCTTTTTCTTACAGATGTATTTAAAATTATCAAGCAAATAAAAATCCCAAAACTAAGTGTTTAAATTCTGTGTGACTCTTGAGAGTCCCTTGGCCTCTCAAACCAGCCAATCCTAAAGGAAATCAATCCTGAATATTCACTGGAAGGACTGTTGCTGAAGCTGAAGCTCCAATACTTTGGCCACCTGATGTGAAGAACTGACTCCTTGGAAAAGACCCTGATGCTGAGAAAGATTGAAGGCAGGAGGAGAAGGGGATGACAGAGGATGAGATGGTTGGATGACATCACTGACTTGATGGATATGAGTTTGAGCAAACTCTGGGGAGATGGTGAAGGACAGGGAAGCCTGGTATACTACAGTCCATAGGGTTGCAAAGAGTTGGACATGACTGAGTGACTGAACAATAACAACAACAAAATTATGTCAGGAGTTAATATATCTTATCATTTATTTGCATGCAAAAGAATATATGGCATAACTTGATGTATGGTATGAGACTTTTACAATTGATTGAAAGCTAATTGATTAGCAGAGGAGGACAATATATGAATAAACAAATAATCTATCCATGTGGCAGATTCTGTAGACTCACTGAATACCATTTTTTCAGTCTCTTTCTACATACTTTCCTCTTCTACACAGGCTGGGAAGCTAATAGATACATTTTCTGGATTTGTATGCAGCTAGGTTTCTGCATGTAATCTAGGATCTTTTCAGTAGATAAACCCATTCAGAAGCCAGAGGTGAGCAGTGTGATTTGGCAGAAACACCTAATTTTTTTAAAGGGTTCTCCAAAGAAAAATAACCAATAGCCAGTAATACTTTATATATAAATTGGGTCACACAATTGTGGGGGCTGGAAAGTTCAAAATCTGTAGGGCAAGTCAGCAAATTGGAAATTATGTAAGAGCTGCTATTATATTATTGAGCCTGAACAGTTTGGAAAATCAGGGAGAATTTCTATACTTCATTCTTGATCCAGAGTTTCTTCTTTAGAAAACCTGTCATTGCTCTTAAGGCTTTTAACTGATTAGATGAAGCTTATACACATATTATGGATTGCAATCTTTTTATTCATAATCAACTAATTATAAATATTAATTACATCTAGAAAGACCTCAAAGTAACATCTAAACTAATGTTTGATCAAACATCTGGGTATATTAGCCTAGTCAAATAGGCACATAAATGAATGTACTTGAGAAGAAAAACTTTAGGGCAGTTTATTAGCATTTCTACTGTCCAGGCTTAGTGGTATAGGTGCTGAACAACAGATTACAGGACTAATGAATAGTTTTAAATATTATGGATATGTAAAAATTGAGTTAATTTTCCCAGGCATCTAACACATTAAAAGAAACAAAACTTTTTAACAACATCTAGCTAGTTTAAACAAAGTCAAGAGTGAATAACATTGTCTGCAATTACCAACTCTAACAAAAATAGAAGTGCTTTCAAGTGCCATAACTTCAAAGATACAAAACGTAGAACTGGTTTTCTGACCTAGATTGAGTTTAAAACTGAAAATTCAGTTAGCACTAGAGAAGGAGATACTGGTAGTCCATGATGGGCAAGGTCACAAAGTTGCTTAAATTATCCTCCTCCTCATGTTGAATAAATTTCCTCATAAAGTTGAAGCTTTAGGAGACTGAAAGGAGACTGTGACAGATAATTTTAAAAGGATAAAAGAAGAAAATATTGTGAGATGACATGACTGTTTCTGAATACATTAGGGAACTTAGTGGAAAAAGTGACATGATTAAAATGTTAAATATTTGTTCTAATAACTATTAGTTTTTCAGGATTGAATGCCCCCTCCCTCACCAAAAAAAAGAAAAAAAAAAAAACAGGAAAAGAAGAGAAAGAAATATCTTCTTTCCCAAAACTGCAACTATACTAGGACCCTATGACCAAAAGTAAGATGCAAAATTTAATTTTTATTAGTGTGCTAAATTATAGTGGTTGATTAGTTGAGTTCACAGCCTTGTGAAAGCTAGACTATCAATTGAGAAAGACTGTAAAAATCTGCTGAATGTAAGTTTGAATGGATTTTGAGGCAAAGAGGGAGAAGCATAATTACTGATAGATATATTTACATAGGGCTTCCCTGGTGGCTGGAGATGATAAAGAATATGCCAACAAAACCAGAGACCCAGGTTTGATCCCTGGGTTGGGAAGATCCCCTGGAGAAGAGACTAACTATACACTAGTTATTCTTGCCTGGAGAATTCTATGGACAGAGGAGCCTGGCAGGCTAGAGTCCATGGAGTCTCAAAGAGTCGGACATGACTGAAAGACTAACACTTTCACTTCACTTCATATTTACATAGGGAATTTACCAAGGATTCTGGTCTCAGTGTGTTGAGGAATATTGAGAATAACGGAGAGGGGTTCTGTTTACTCAGTTAGTTGGCCTATATTGGGCCTCAGAAAGAGTTTGTGCTCAATGAAGTTTAATTAATAACATTTTCTTATAGTAGAATGTGGTGGCATGGCATGCCGCAGTCCATGGTGTCACCAAGGGTCAGACAGGACTTGGTGATTGAACAATAAGATGCAATGAAAGGAATGCAATAACTTGGACAAAGGAATTTATTATGTGCATCCCACTCATCTATCCTCAGATACAGTCCTCAGAACATCCCAAAGGATATTCTTCTCCAAGGCACTTGGGAGAGCAACAGCTTCTTTGCAGAGTACTATGGCAGTTATCCTTTGTAGACTGGGATGAGGGGGGAGATGCTGCCACTGAGGTGGATTTTCTTACTTCATAGTGGAAGAAGCTAAACATCAGTATTCTCCTGCCAGACAAGATGGCCTGATTATAATGATGGGCACCAGAGAAAGAATGGTAATCAAAATATTTTGGTCTACCCAGGTCCCTGTTGACCTCTAATTTATCATGGAGTCTTTGGTACCAAAATAAAAGGATAAGTTCCTGAAGTCCTGCTTGACTTCTAAAAGTGCCTCCTTCACTTAAAAGAAAAAAGAAATTAAAATTAAACACAACTTCAGGTTTAGCAAAGATAGAGGCTTGAACTGAGCTGCAAAATAGTCAATTTTACCAACTACTCAGTTCCAAGAGCCGAATAAGTTTAGAGGTACACGCTATCAGACAGAAGAATGCAAAGCCACATCTGTTTGAGGAAGATGTTTGCAACATCAAAATTACATAAAATAAGATTCTTTCCCAGACTTCCTCAAGAAACCTATGATCATTTGCCAAAACAATTGCTCAGTGGGAAAGGGATATAGATATAACTAGATTGTTTTTAATTATTATTGGATGATGGACACTGAATTATTGCTAACCTCAAGAAAGTCATTTTTCCCTTGTTCAGGAACAATTAAGGAGAGTAAGGTAACAAATGAAATTTAGTCTTGGTTGAAAAGATGTAGACATCTTTATCTATTTTACATAATTCAGGTCAACTGTTTGCCTGTGTAGGAGACATGTTGGTATTAAATAATGAGAATAAATTATTGTAAAACTATGCATTTAATATCTCATGTGCTATGTGATTTTTTTGCCATATTCATTACTTTTTAAAAATTTGTTTATTTTAATTGGAGGCTAATTACTTTACAATATTGTAGTGGTTTTTGCCATACATTGACATGAATCAGCTCTGTGATTCTTTAATAAAACAAATAAGCATACCATGGCATCTTGTCACTTGTTATGCGATTACTGATCTGGCCAACTTTTTATTCTAGTAAGTGGAAAATACTAGAAATAATTTATTTCACATAGCCAGAGAAAGTCTAACTTCAAGCCTTCCAAGTCTAACTTCAATAATATATGTCATTTTATTTACCTCTGGGTTGTAATTTTATCTTCAGAGAACTTCATCATTTCAACATCTCCCAGAACATCAAATCTGTCCTTTTCACCGATGACACATGTGAATAAAGTCTAGGGAACAAGAAATAGTAGGCACTTAGACGATTTGATAAAACACACGCATACATAAGGGTAGGAGATACACTCTAAAGACATTCAGTCTTAAAAAATATAGCAAATTTTCAAAAGATACAAGAGTCTAGAGCACATTGGAATTTTATTTTCAAAGTATAACTATTATTTCTGGTATTAGAAAACTAAATTTATTTGAATTTTGGAGGCTATATATATATACATATGACATTTGTTCTATGTGTAATCTCAGCCTATTTATTACATAATTAGGCTTTAAGTTTTTAATTGGGCAAAAACACAAAATAAGGCTTTCTAGCTTATTCGGTTTGCAGTGTAAGCAGCTTTGTCACTTAGTTCTTATGACTTAACAGATGTAGTGACATTTGCTGTGTCTGCAACCAATTGGGATGCTGAAATGAAGAAATAACAAGCTTCAATGATAGAATCATAGAGGTACGTACTACACAATTTTGAGAAATAACTCAACACCAAGTAATCATGTGATCTGAACTTCCCATTACGGTCTCTGTTATTTAATCCACAAAATCAGAATTTTGGGCAAAACTAGAAGTGGAAAATATGAGATCAAACTCAAGAAAATTTCAAAGGTATTAGGCTGATGGACAAGTCATATCTTTCTCCTGTGCCAACTACTGCTGGATAGCTATCTCCCTACTCAACCTATAATTATGTCTTCAGGGAATTCCCTACATCTGATAATTGAAGATGGTGAACTTGAAACCTAGCTGTAGATAAATCTGGCACTGATTCAGAGTAGCATCCTCTAGAAATACAATTCACCATAGGCCCTGAAAGACAATGCAGTGAAGAAGTCCTGCCAGTAGGTAACACTCTGAGAAGTGCAGGTGATTTTTCCACTTTGATTGGAAGAAGTGATGAGTAGGCTATGGATTTATTTAAATTTATATGCTGTAACTAGTTTTTGGTGGCTTTGATGGGCCTCCTGTTGATGGTCCTTCAACAGCTGATTGCAATTTTGGTGCTCTAGCTAGAGTAAATGAGAACTCGTCCTTCTAGTCCACCATCTTGAACCTATCTTCTGTAGGTAGATTTGGCCAAAGAATCAGGCATTTGGAAGGATATATTGGGAAGATTAATGACAAGGTTTGAGGAAATATATGTAAACGTGTCCCAAATTTGAAATATTTGTGCCCCATGTGAATGATCAGCAGATGGCCAGTCTATGGGGAAACAGTGATCACTTGAGAATTTACTTTGTTGTTGTTGTTGTTGTTTTGTCAGGAAGTGCCCTCTAGAATAAGAATCCCAGTTCTTATTCTGTGTGGTCATGAACAAATTGCCATGATGGTCAGGGCTAAGTATACAGACAGGTTTAAGAATACACAACCCTCCTCCTCCTGGATATCCTTTATATTACTGTTCTTGAGTAGAGACATAGACAGAACTCTTGATATAAACGACAATTAGGAGGGACCAACCAAGAATCGGCTTCCTTGTGGCTCAGATGGTAAAGAATCTGCCTGCTGTGCAAGAGACCTGAGTTTGATCCCTGGGTTTTGAAGATCCCCTGGAGAAGGGAATGACTACCCACTCCAGTATTCTTGCCTGAAGTATTCCATGGACAGTGGAGCCTGGAGGGCTACTGTCCATGGGGTTGTAAAGAATCGGACACAACTGAATGACTTTCACTTTTACTTTTCAACCAAGAACCTGGGAGGTCAAGTATGTTGAATCCTCCCATTTTGAAAGGGCAATGATTTCACCTGATTGAAACTGACTTTTATTCTGGATTTTGATATTTCCTTTCTTCCTTACTTGTTTCTTTCTGCAATATTGTTCATAAACTTACTGATTTTTTTTTTATTCTCCGTTAACAACAACAACAACAACAAAAACAAAGCACAACAGAACAAACAGAGAGCAAAACTTTTGATCGAGGAATTCATTTTATCATGAAATAAGTACAGAATGTTTTTAGTGCTCTTGGTATTCATTTTTTTTAACTTAAAAGAATGTATTATCTCAATCAGACAGCAAACTGCCTTATATAAAGTGTTCATTTAGTAGTATATAAGGATCCTGATCAGAAACAATGCATTAAAATGTTTTGTACTGTCCTATAAAGTACACAATAGTTACTTAGCCTGCAAACAACGTATGGTGATCTTTTCCCCATAGTCAGAATGAATGAGCCTGGGAATTAGGGTGTTAAAGAGAGAGTGATGCTTTCTCTATAGCACTAAAATGCCCTACTCTTCAAATTTTTGCTTTCTGTTCTAGTAACTTTATACAGTGTTGATTTAGAAGTCTTAAACAATAATCAATACTTCCAATACTGAACAAGTAGTTGAGAAAATCAGCCAGCCATTTTTGGCTTTTCACACCTCTGGATGAATGAACCAATGGGGAGAAAGTCTTGTCTTAATTAGCAAGTAATGCTGCCCGAGAGCAAATAGCATCTGAATGGATAATAGAAGAGGAAAGACATATTAAACACAAACCACAGCTTTGTGGACAATTCCGAAAATTAAAGCTATGGTGCAAAGAGATCCAATCGATCCATCCTAAAGGAGATTAGTCCTGGGTATTCATTGGAAGAACTGATCCTGAAGCTGAACTCCAATACTTTGGCCACCTGATACAAAGAGCTGACTCATTTGAAAAGACCCTGATGCTGGGGAAGATTGAAGGCAGGAGGAGAAGGGGATGACAGAGAATGAGATGGTTGGATGGCATCATTGACACAATGGACATGGGTTTGGGTAGACTCCAGGAGCTGGTGATGGACAGAGAGGCCTGGCATGCTGCAGTTCATGGGGTTGCAGAGTCAGACATGACTGAGTGACTGAACTGAACTGAACTGAGCTGAGATAATTTTTTCTTTCCTTGGTTATGTGTATGCTGAGGTATATGAAAATTTCTCCCAATCCTATTTTTTATTATTTTATACAGATTATGAGGATAATAGTTAAATATACTTTAGTAAATAAACTGTTACTGCTGCTGCGAAGTCGCTTCAGTCGTATCCGACTCTGCGCAACTCCACAGACGGCAGCCCATCGGGCTCTGCCGTCCCTGGGATTCTCCAGGGAAGAACACTGGAGTGGGTTGCCATTTCCTTCCCCAATGCATGAAAGTCAAAAGTGAAAGTGAAGTTGCTCAGTCATGTCCGACTCTTAGCGACCCCATGGACTGTAGCCTACCAGGCTCCTCCGTCCATGGGAGTTTCCAGGCAAGAGTACTGGAGTGGGGTGCTGTTGCCTTCTTCGAGTACATAAACTAGAGGATACCAAACCAAGAACGTGACTGAACTATGGCCAGCAAAAAAAAATATATCATCTAGCCAAGGGTAAGATAAATGATGAGATTATGGATCTACTCTTTTGATAAGAGGTGAACACATTTCTTTTCTATGATGAATAGTTAGAACTAGGCAGGATTACATGTCTTTCATTAGAGTTGTTATTTTGCTTTTTACAATAGGCATATAGGTGTACAGAGGAACTTGGTGTCCATATAGTCTCAAAGAGTCAGACACAACTGAGTGACTGAGCACACACACACCACACAGACAAATACAAATAACCAAATATTTGCTTTGTGCTAGATATTACAGATTGGTAGTAGGTTTTCTAATAGGACAAGTTTCAGAAGGTAGTTGTGCTTATTTAATGTCTATGCTGTTCTCAGTTGTGTAGCCTTCAAATTCATTTCTCTGTGCATTTCAGATGTTTGGTGAGTTTCCTAATTGCCTATGGTAAATACCATTCTGCAGAAGTAAATTCTAAGAACTGAAAGTTAGAAGGAAGTCTGACTAATGGCTAATTCATTCATTCATAGAACAAATGAATATTCTATGAATTTGTTTCCTACAATGAGGTTGTTGAGTGGTCAATTTCCTCTTTCCCCAGAAATAGAAAATAAGATTTAAATTTGGAAGAACAGAAGGTGAGGAGTACTCTAGCTTCTAATGACGGAAAACGTTTCTTAAAATTCACCCAGACCATCACACCACCATTCCCCAATCTTTATATCCTCTCTTTGCCTTGTCTGTCTAAATCAGAAGACTAAGAATTTATACAGATTAGAAAACAGTATCAGGGTTCTGAAACACTGAGTTGGAGACAGTGCTGGGGGTTTGGAGAAAGGAGAGAGAAGCTTACCCTTCTACTAAAAACCAGTGAAAGGTATGCAAGAAAACCATTTATAAAGATTATGTATTCAAGGGTGAAGGTGAGATTGGCATTTCAGGCTGTAGCTGTTCAAGTGGAATGATCTGAGCCTATATAAAAATTGGAAAGAAGAACTAGGAAACTGGAGAGAGAGGGAGTAGGAAAGAGAGAGAAGTCTAAAGTGGAGCAGTCAGCCCTTTTCCACTTTTGCATTGTCCTTTGGCATGATAAGGACACACATTTCCCTGTGGAGAGTCTTGGGTTGCTGCTGCTGCTGCTAAGTCACTTCAGTCGTATCTGACTCTGTATGACCCCATAGACGACAGCCCACCAGGCTCCCCTGTCCTTGGGATTTTCCAGGCAGGATTCCTTCTTCAACATGAAAGTGAAAAGTGAAAGGGAAGTCACTCAGTCGTGTCCGACCCTTAGCATGGACTGCAGCTTACCAGGCTCCTCCATCCATGGGATTTTCCAGGCAAGAGTACTGGAGTGGGGTGCCACTGCCTTCTCCGAAGTCTTGGGTTAGGCTTTCAATATCCCACTCAAGATATTTAGTGCTGGGTCAGAGGGAAAGATTAAGAGATCAAGTCAAGAAGAGCTCACCTGTCAAGGAGCCATGCCATGGGGAAGACCCCACAGATTTCCCTAAAGAAGGGTATCATCAGCAAGTGAATAATAGCTGAGGAGCAGTATGAACAAATGGAGGATTACAGTTATAATTACTGATTAAATATCTATTTGGCCTTTTCATCTCATCCTTTTCAATAGGTCTAGATCACAAAGGAATAAGAACCTAAAAAGCAGGAGATGACAAGAGTGAAACACAAGATCAAGCTCTGAAATTCATCTGAGTTTCCTGGAGCCAGTCTGGCAGAGAGATAAGGGTGCAGGTAGCTATTAAATCATGTAAAATTTTGAAGAACTGGACTGGGCAAGATAGTTTCTTTCTTTTTTTTAACAATAAAAATGACCAAGAAAGCATAGATGATGTCTGAGACGTTGTTAATAGATGGGAAAGGAACATATGACATAGTGCAATTGGAAGTCAATAATTAGAGGAAAATGTTTTGTGTTTATACTTTATCCAAGTTCACACTGATGATGAACTGAAATTTACCAAGTGGTGAAAAAATATATTAGTGGAAAAACCCCAGTGATTTGAGGTACAAAATAAGGAATTTGATTTTACTGGGTGAGTCCAAGGAAGTTTTCAGCAAAGGTTGACACTGAAGCTAAATGATGAAACTTGTCCAGGAAATTCCAGTGAAGGCAAATATGGGCAAGCCTGTTGGTCAGATGGGACAGCAAATGCTTTAAGGCTGAAATTTTGTGGTTTGGCTAAAACATATGGGACAAAGGAAACGACAGGAAATAAGATGGAAAGAGTGAGCAGGGTGATGGTAAGTTCACAAAATCTTTTGATCTGGGAAATACTGATTAAGTGCATATTTTTTGAGAGATAGTTGTGGTGAGAGGATGGAGTTTGACCTAGAAGAGACTAGAAAAGCAATCACTTAGAAGCCTGCAGTGATAGCTCATGAGAATTCAAACTGAAATAAGTTGCAAAAGGTAGAAGAAGGGCAGTTGTACAGAATTTTCTGTGATAGAAATATTAGCAATTGAGGAGAGGAATAAGTAATGCGGAAGTTGCATTCAGGATGATAACGAGGTTTCAAAATTTGGACTAAGAGTGAGAAATCTTTTATAGGTGGGCACAGCGGATGTGAACACATAAACATTAAGATGAAAAAAATTATTTTTCTGCTTCTCTTTTTCCCCTTCTATTTTTTTCTTCCTCTTCCACTCTGTCTTCTTTGCCACCATCTCTAGCATATCTTTCAGTCTTTCTGTTTTCATTTTATTTTCCCCAGATGTCACACCAATAATTTGGAGTGGTTAATAATTAATTCTGTTCTCTTTGTGGTGTTCTAATATTTGTAACACGAGATTATTATCCACTTTTTCGTCTCAGTTTTGGTGTGTGCATGCTCAATCGCTGAGTCATGCCCAATTCTTTGCGATCCCAGGGACTGTGGTCCACCAGGCTCTGCTGTCCATGGGATTTCCTAGGCAAGAATACTGGAGAGGGCTGCCATTTCCTCCTTAAGGGGATCATTCGGACCCAGGGATCAAACATGTGTCCCTTGAGTCTCCTGCGTTGGCAGGTGGATTCTTCACTCCTGAGCCACCAGTTTGGAATCCCATGTAATTGTCCTAAGAAACTAAGAACTTGATCTAATTTTACATTCAGAAACAATGGCAGTCCTATATGCCTTTTGAAAAAATTGTAATTAAAATAATCATATTAAGCAGTAGCCAATAATCAAGGTGACTTGCTAAAACTAGGCTTTAATAAAACTTTACTTTCAGTTTCCCGAAACAAACTGAAAGTGAAAGTCTCTTGGTCGTGTCCAACTTTTTGCGATCCCATAGACTAAAGAGTCCATGGAATTCTCCAGGCCAGAATAGTGGAACGTGTGGCCTTTCCCTGTACAAAGTCATTTGTAAAAAAGTTTGACACTCACAGATATGTTTAGATATAATAAAATGTTTAATGAATAACACACAAAGAAGAAAACAAGCAAAATAAAATTAAAATAAAAGTGATCCTAGGAACAATGACTTGGTAAACAAAATGCTTGATCATTTATAGGTTTTAAAATCATTGAGAAAAATTCAAAAAACTGTCTTGGACAATTTTTCTCTTGGATTCATCCAAAATGTGATTTATTCTTCTCATCTGCTGGTATAAAAGAGAGAATTTGATTTGATGTGGCCTTTTTCCATGGAAAAAGAGCTGTGCCAGTAATGTAACTTATTGGACAGATACATAATATTTAAACCAGATGAAAAAAATCAACATGTTTACTTTTCATCAAGTTAAGGTCAGTAGAAATAATTATATGTAATGTAATATATCATCATGGGATGTCATCTTGAGAAGGTCAATTTAAATAAGAAAGAAAAACTTGTAGATTAGATCAAAACCACAATGAAGCCTCCAAAGAAATATAAAACTGTAAGTTGTATTCAGATGCAGGAATGCTTAATAATTGCTTTCTTTAGATCATCTCTGGGATAGGTAACTCTAGCTGTTTTTGGGAGACTTAATTTGATCTGCACAAAAATAATGCCTGTCACTCACAAGGAGAAAAATCCAATTAAAAGGACACAAACATGCTTTAAGTGTCATCATATGTTTTCTCAGTTCATAAGGCCTTTATGTAGCATAGCTTCCCCACTCATAACCACAACCAGGGCTGGACTGCCTTAGAGAAGAAATACTGGCAAATTTCCAGATGACTGGTTAGCTAATTAGCTCTCTTTTGGGGATGTGAGAGGAGAAGTAGAGGAAGGAAGATAGGTTTCCTGATGTTCCTGAAAACTCTTTAGAAAATGGCATGATGGGAACTTATCAGCTTTGTCCTTTGGGTGTTTTTATACTTAATAGAATGACCCAGTTTCTTCTAGTGTCCAAGTGATGCCATGAAATAAATTTAACTGCGGAAGGAACAGATATTTTCTCCTGCCTATAATTTGGCACAATGTTTAAACCAATTAACATCCACAGGGAAGAAAGCTGAATAAATAAAGCACCCTTTTATAATGTGTAATATCTTTTAAAGTAAAATGCTAAGAAAAAATATTAAAAATAATTTACACTTGTTCTTTAGTATAATTTCGGAAAACCCTTCAGTGCTAATCTGGTACATTAAAAATTCTGTGGTGTCAATAAAACATTAAAAGCAAAATCTTTTATTAATACTTCTTTCCCAAGCAACTGTTATAAAGAATTAGAGGTTTTAAGAATAAACAAAGAAAGTGTTATACATAATCATGTTATGAAGTAAACGTGTTTTGTTTGGTAAGCACTTTCATCTTCAATGATTTTAATAGTCACAGTGGAGTAAGAAGGTGGAGCTCGACGCCAAAGATGGCGGGGATAGGATGGGGAGAACACTCTCTCCCCTCTACCCATCAAAGAACATTTCAACGCTGAGCAAATCCACAAATACCGACGCTGGCAGAGGACACAGGCACCAGCAAGCAGCATTGGCCAAGCCAGGAGGGATATTATTTTAAGCGAGATAGCAAAGGGGTAGGGGGATCCCGGCTGGGAAGGGAATCCCGTCCCAGGAAGAGACTCTTAAAGAGAGAGGTTCCCAAAAGGGGAACTTTCTCACAGCGTGCATGGGGCGAGCCCTGGAAGCACAGAGGGCACATAACAGGAGGAGAATAAATAAATAATTAAAACCAACAGATTACGAATTCAACAGTATAACCCCGCGGAGCAGCGAACGCCCGCCGGGCAGTGGGGGGGCAGGGAGGGCGCGCCCGCGACAGGCTCAAGAAGTGGGCAGCGGGGACTAGGCGCAGGGCTCCGAGAATCGGGCGAACGGGGCCAGAATCGGGCCGCGCGGGATAGAGCGAATTATCCCCGGACTAGCAAACGAGACTGGGGAGATAACTAACAGCGAAACACCCGAACATAAGGCACTGACAGGCCGCGCACAGAACAAAGGCGGATCGGAAATAGCGGCGCAGACCACCCCCACCGGGGGCAGCCAGAGCCTGAAGCGCGGAAGAGGGAAGCGCAGCCAAGAGAGTCATTACCACCAAATGAGCGGGCCCGTGAGACTTCTGGGGGATCGAGGGCATCATCGCCGAAAAAGAGCCGGCGGAGATCCCAGAAAAGGCGACCGAAAGCCCAGAAGAGAAACAAAGCGCAAACCCAGCCACGGACGGGACCAAACCGGCACCGGAGGGGACCCGAGCGCCAATCCGAGCGGCAAAACCAGGAATGCAGAAACATAGGCAGGCCCCACACGGTATCCGGGTGGGAAGGGGCAAGCCCAGTGAGAGTTCACCACCACCCCCCGGGGACGAAACAGACACGGAAGAGACCAGCAAACAGAGGAGGCAAACAGAGGGAACTGCCTGATAGCGACCCCACACAGTCCCAACGACAGAGAAAGCGACAGAACGCCGCCTACATGATCAAAAAAAATTTGGCGGGGGGATGGGAAGCGTGATTTTCTTTAAGAATTTTTTTCTCTTTAAAATATTTTCCCTTTTAAATTTGTTTATCCTTTTCTTTTCATCCTTTTTTCCCCTAAACTCCTTAAATTTTAAGCCTTCTATATTTCTAGTTTTTATTTTTATAACCTAATATTACTTAAAAAAAAAAAAAACCCTACCATTTAAGCAAAGCCATATGTAGTCTTAATGGTGAAGGAAGTTGTCTTTAATAATTCTGGAATCTTTTATTATAGTTACTTCCTCATTTTTTAAAATGCCCTCTCCTCATTCTTCTTCTCTTCAATAATCTATCTTTGAAAATAACTATACTCCAGTTTTTAATCTGGCATTTTGGTATTTGTGCCAGTACTTAAAACCAACAAACCAGAAGAGTGAGATACGGCTAACCACTCTCTCCACGGAACCTCCCCCGGGGTGCCCCCCCCCCCCCCCCCTACCCAACCCATGAACCTCGGCGCCAGAAGGAGGAGAACTCTAAGGGAACTGGTCACTGACGGATCTGTATCCCCCTTCCCATCTCCCTCTTTATCCTCCTGACCACCTCATCTACTTCCTTCTCTCCTCTTCCAAGTATAACTCTGTGACCACCTCTGAGCGGCCAGACTTGGAGCACACACAAGAAAGGGCTACGGGCTAACTTCCTTTTCCCTCTGATTCCACCCATCCCATTCCACTCACCTCTAACTACTCCCCTCCCTCTCTCTCCTCCAAGCAACCCACCTATCCTCTAGGGACGACCCTCAAGGTGGAGAAACCTATCATCATTAACCTAGATGTTTTAACATTAGTGCTGAATAGATGGAGAAATCATGAGGCTATTCTAAAAATAAATCTGAAAACCAGAATCAGGAGGCGTAATTCCAAATCCTGTGATCAACAAAGAATTCCTGAACACAGGGAACATTATCCAATTAGAGCTCATCAAACGCCTTCATACCTATACTAAAACTGAGCACTGCCCAAGGGCCAACAAGCTCCAGAGCAAGACATACCACGCATATTCTCCAGCAACACAAGAACAAGCCCCTGAGCTTCAATACATAGGCAACTCAAAATACTCCAAAACCATTGACGTCTCATAACCCATTACTTCACACGTCACAACACTCCAGAGAGAGGAAATCCAGATCCACCCACCAGAATTCCAACACAAGCCTCCCTGATCAAGAAACTTTGACAAACCAGTGATATAACACCAAACACAGAGAGGAAACTCTATAATAAAGAGAACTCCACAAATTCCCAGAATATAGAAAAGCCACCCCAAACGCAGCAATATAACCAGGATGAAGAGACAGAGGAATTCCCAGCAGGTAAAGGAACAGGAGACATGCCCACCAAACCAAACAAAAGAGGAAGAGATAGGGAATCTACCTGAGAAAGAATTCCGAATAATGATAGTGAAAATGATCCAAAATCTTGAAATCAAAATGGAATCACAGATAAATAGCCTGGGGTCAAGGATTGAGAAGATGCAAGAAAGGTTTAACAAGGACCTAGAAGAAATAAAAAGAGTCAACATATAATGAATAATGCAATAAATGAGATCAGAAACACTCTGGAGGCTACAAATAGTAGAATATCGGAGGCAGAAGATAGGATTAGTGAAATAGAAGATAGAATGGTAGAAATAAATGAATCAGCGAGGAAAAAGAAAGCGAATTAAAAGAAATGAGGACAACCTCAGAGACCTCCAAGACAATATGAAACGCTCCAACATTCGAATTATAGGAGTCCCAGAAGAAGAAGACAAAAGAAAGGCCATGAGAAAATACTTGAGGAGATAATAGTTGAAAACTTCCCTAAAATGGGGAAGGAAATAATCACTCAAGTCCAAGAAACCCAGAGAGTGCCAAACAGGATAAACCCAAGGCGAAACACCCCAAGACATATTTTAATCAAACTAACAAAGACCAAACACAAAGAACAATTACTAAAAGCAGCAAGGGAAAAACAACAAATAACACACAAGGGGATCCCCATAAGAATAACTGCAGATCTTTCAATAGAAACTCTTCAGGCCAGGAGGGAATGGCAAGACATACTTAAAGTGATGAAAGATAATAACCTTCAGCCAAGACTACTGTACCCAGCAAGGATCTCATTCAAATACGAAGGAGAAATCAAAAGCTTTCCAGACAAGCAAAAGCTGAGAGAATTCAGCACCACCAAACCAGCTCTCCAACAAATACTAAAGGATAGACTTTAGAAAGGAAACACAAAAAGGACGTATAAACCCGAACCCAAAACAATAAAGTAAATGGCAACAGGAGCATACTTATCAATAATTACCTTAAATGTAAATGGGTTGAATGCCCCAACCAAAAGGCAAAGACTGGCTGAATGGATACAAAAACAAGATCCCTATATATGCTGCCTACAAGAGACCCACCTCAAAACAACGGACACATACAGACTAAAAAGTGAAGGGCTGGAAAAAGATATTCCATGCAAATAAAGACCAAAAGAAAGCAGGAGTAGCAATACTCATATCCGATAAAATAGACTTTAAAACAAAGGCTGTGAAAAGGGACAAAGAAGGCCACTACATAATGATTAAAGGATCGATCCAAGAAGAAGATATAACAATTATAAATATATATGCACCCAACATAGGAGCACCGCAATATGTAAGACAATTGCTAACAAGCATGAAAGGGGAAATTAATAATAACACAATAATAGTGGGAGACTTTAATACCCCACTCACACCTATGGACAGATCAACTAAACAGAAAATTAACAAAGAAACATAAACGTTAAACGATACAATAGACCAGTTAGACCTAATTGATATCTATAGGACATTTCATCCCAAAACAACGAACTTCACCTTTACTCAAGTGCACACGGAACCTTCTCCAGAATAGATCACATTCTGGGTCATAAATCTAACCTTGACAAATTCAAAAAAATTGAAATTATTCCAAGCATCTTCTCTGACCATAATGCACTAAGGTTAGATCTCAATTATAGGAGAAAAACTATTAAAAATTCCAACATTTGGAGGCTGAACAACACCCTACTGAATAATCAACAAATCACAGAAGAAATCAAAAAGAAATCAAAATAGGCATCGAAACAAATGAAAATGAAAACACAACTACACAGAACCTTTGGGACACTATAAAAGCAGTCCTAAGAGGAAAGTTCATAGCAATACAGGCATACCTCAAGAAACAAGAAAAAAGTCAAATAAATAACCTAACTCTACACCTAAAGCAACTAGAGAAGGAAGAAATAGAGAACCCCAGAGTTAGTAGAAGGAAAGAAATCCTAAAAATTAGGGCAGAAATAAATGCAAAAGAAACAAAAGAGACCATAGCAAAAATCAACAAAACAAAAGCTGGTTCTTTGAAAGGATAAATAAAATTGACAAACCATTAGCCAGACTCATCAAGAAACAAAGAGAAAAAAATCAAATCAACAAAATTAGAAATGAAAATGGAGAGATCACGACAGACAACACAGAAATACAAAGAATCATAAGAGACTACTATCAGCAATTATATGCCAATAAAATGGACAACTTGGAAGAAATGGACAAATTCTTAGAAAAGTACAATTTTCCAAAACTGAACCAGGAAGAAATAGAAAATCTTAACAGACCCATCACAAGCATGGAAATTGAAACTGTAATCAGAAATCTTCCAGCAAATAAAAGCCCAGGTCCAGACGGCTTCACAGCTGAATTCTACCAAAAATTTCGAGAAGAGCCTAACACCTATCTTACTGAAACTATTCCAGAAAATTGCAGAGGAAGGTAAACTGCCAAACTCGTTCTATGAGGCCACCATCACCCTAATACCAAAACCTGACAAAGACACCACAAAAAAGAAAACTACAGGCCAATATCACTGATGAACATAGATGCAAAAATCCTCAACAAAATCCTAGCAATCAGAATCCAGCAACACATTAAAAAGATCATACACCATGACCAAGTGGGCTTTATCCCAGGGATGCAAGGATTCTTCAACATCCACCAAGTCAATCAATGTAATTCATCACATTAACAAACTGAGAAATAAAAATCATATGATTATCTCAATAGATGCAGAAAAAGCCTTTGACAAAATTCAGCATCCATTTATGATAAAAACTCTCCAGAAAGCAGGAATAGAAGGACCATACCTCAACATAATAAAAGCTATATATGACAAACCCACAGCTAACATTATCCTCAATGGTGAAAAATTGAAACCATTTCCCCTAAAGTCAGGAACAAGACAAGGGTGTCCACTTTCACCACTACTCTTCAACATCGTACTGGAAGTTTTGGCCACAGCAATCAGAGCAGAAAAAGAAATACAAGGAATCCAAATTGGAAAAGAAGAAGTAAAACTCTCACTGTTTGCAGATGACATGATCCTCTACATAGAAAATCCTAAAGACTCGACCAGAAAACTACTAGAGCTAATCAGTGAATATAGTAAAGTTGCAGGATATAAAATCAACACTCAGAAATCCCTTGCATCCTATACACTAATAATGAGAAAGTAGAAAAAGAAGTTAAGGAAACAATTCCATTCACCATTGCAACGAAAAGAATAAAATACTTAGGAATATTCCTACCTAAAGAAACTAAAGACCTATATATTGAAAACTATAAAACACTGATGAAAGAAATCAAAGAAGACACTAATAGATGGAGGAATATACCATGCTCATGGGTTGGAAGAATCAATATAGTGAAAATGAGTATACTACCCAAAGCAATCTACAGATTCAATGCAATTCCCATCAAGCTACCAGCAGTATTTCTCAGAACTAGATCAAATAATCTCAAGATTTGTATGGAAATACAAAAAACCTCGAATAGCCAAAGCAATCTTGAGAAAGAAAAATGGAACTGGAGGAATCAACTTGCCTGACTTCAGGCTCTACTACAAAGCCACAGTCATTAAGACAGTATGGTACTGGCACAAAGACAGAAATATAGATCAGTGGAACAAAATCGAAAGCCCTGAGATTAACCCACATACCTATGGACACCTTATCTTCGACAAAGGAGGCAAGAATATACAATGGAGTAAAGACAGTCTCTTTAACAGGTGGTGCTGGGAAAACTGGTCAACCACTTGTAAAAGAATGAAATTAGACCCCTCTCTAACACCATACACAAAAATAAACTCAAAATGGATTAAAGATCTAAATGTAAGACCAGAAACTATAAAACTCCAGAGGAGAACATAGGCAAAACACTCTCCGACATAAATCACAGCAGGATCCTCTATGATCCATCTCCCAGTATACTAGAAATAAAAGCAAAGATAAACAAATGGGATCTAATTAAAATTAAAAGCTTCTGCACAACAAAGGAAACTATAAGCAAGGTGAAAAGACAGCCTTCTGAATGGGAGAAAACAATAGCAAATGAAACAACTGACAAACAACTAATCTCAAAGACATATAAGCAACTTATGCAGCTCAACTCCAGAAAAATAAATGATCCAATAAAAAAATGGGCCAAAGAACTAAATAGGCATTTCTCCAAAGAAGACATACGGATGGCTAAAAACACATGAAAAGATGCTCAACATCACTCATTATCAGAGAAATGCAAATCAAGACCACAATGAGGTACCATTTCACACCAGTCAGAATGGCTGCGATCCAAAAGTCTATAAGCAATAAATGCTGGAGAGGGTGTGGAGAAAAGGGAACCCTCTTACACTGCTGGTGGGAATGCAAACTAGTACAGCCATTATGGAAAACAGTGTGGAGATTCCTTAAAAAATTGCAAATAGAACTGCCTTATGACCCAGCAATCCCACTGCTGGGCATACACACCGAGGAAACTAGAATTGAAAGAGACACGTGTACCCCAATGTTCATTGCACGCTGTTTATAATAGCCAGGACATGGAAGCAACCTAGATGTCCATCAGCAGATGAATGGATAAGAAAGCTGTGGTTCATATACACTATGGAATACTACTCAGCCCTTAAAAAGAATAAATTTGACTCAGTTCTAATGAGATGGATGAAATTGGAACCGATTATACAGAGTGAAGTAAGCCAGAAAGAAAAACACCAAACAGTATACTGACACATATATATGGAATTTAGAAGACAGTAATGATGACCCTATATGTGAGACAACAAGAGACACAGAGGTATAGAGTGGACTTTTGGACTCTGAGGGAGAGGGAAAGGGTGGGATGGTTTGGGAGAATGGCAGTGAAGCATGTGTATTTTCCTATAAGAAACGAAGCGCTAATCTATGTTTGGTGTAGGATACAGGATGCATGGGGCTGATGCACAGGATGATTCAGGTAGAGGATGTGGGGTGGGAGGTGGGAGGGGGCTTCGGCATTGGGCGATTGTGTTCACCTATGGCTGATTCGTGTCAATGTATGGCAAAACAAATACAGTATTGTAATTAAAAAATAAATAAATTTAATTAAAAAAAAAAAAAAAAAGAAGGTGGTAGCTCTCAGCTATAAATCTTTAGAGTTTTCTTTTTCCAAAGAATCTGTAAGCACCCCTCATTTTTATTGTTGAAGGTGTGAGATATTTTCAGTTAAATGTTTCCAGTGGGTTTTAAGGTTACTAACAGAGCACATATGCTTAAATATTTATAAACATCAACTATGATATAAAAATTTCTAGAAAATTAGTAATTTTTTTTTCCCAACAAATCTTCACAGAACATCTACTAAGAGGCAGGTATAGAAGCTACAAAGCCAGATGCTAGAGATACAAACATAAAGAAAACCAGCAATACCAATTCTCTGCCATGGAGATACTCAGGTAAGTCAAGCCATGTAGTATCAGTATTCTTTAAATTCTATCTCTATCTGTATATAATTGTGTATTAGATATTTTCATCTTGAGGTCTTATGTTAATTTTCATTCAAATATCCACAATCAAGCTACTCATTTACTTTGTGTCTGCCAACAGTCACAGCTCATACTACTCACATCTGAATTTTTAAAAGAAAATTCTGAGTGCTAATTTGAAACCTTCACATTTTTTTGATTCCTCTTCTTCTCGTTTATTCTTTTATTTGATCATCTGATTTCTTTTCCTATCCTTTTATGGTCCAATGCTGTATGTGAGAGTTAGACCATAAAGAAAGCTGAGTGTTGAAGAACTGATGCCTTTGAATTGTGGTGCTGAAAAGACTCTTGAGAGTCCCTTGGACAACAAGAGTCAATTCCTAGCAAGTTGATAAGAAGTCTGAAGGAGGAGAGAGGGGTCTGGAATTCTCAAGGAGAAGGAAAGGACAAATGCCTTTATTTTTTTCTACATTCCTTAGTCTTGGTCACATAAAAAGTTTTCTTTCTTTTTTTTTTTTTTAAGCCCAGAACTGATAATTACACAACAAACAACTCAGTTTAAATTCTGTAATAAGGATAATATAACAACAATGTATCTTGAGAATATACAACAATATATATAAAACAACAGTGTATTCTTGAGGATAGTTTCCCCTTCTTGAAAACCTTCTGACTAAACCGGTTATCTTAGAATGTATATTGTGGGAGTAGATCTGGAAAATTTTTACAAACTTGAGACATTCTTTTGGCTTATTGTAATAACTAATTTAAAAAGTATATAACTTCCTTGCTAACACTAGCAAGGGGGCACTCTCCATCCCCCTTCTAATGTCTATGTTAGAAGCTTGCTCTGTCCCTTTTTATACTTTAATAAAACTCAGCTATACAAAAGCTCATGAGTGATCAAGTCTGGTCCTTGGTCCCAAAGTTAAATGTCTTCAGAGATCATGAAACCACCACCATTCACCATAAGCTATCAACAGCAATCAAACCGGTCAATGGTAAAGGAAATTAAGCATAAATGTACACTGGAAGAACTGATGCTAAAGCTGAATCTCCAATACTTTGGCACCTGATGCAAAGAGCTGACTCATTGGAAAAGACCCTGATGCTGGGAAAGACTGAGGGCAAGAGGAGAAGAGGGTGATAGAAGACGAAATGGTTGGATGGCATCACTAACTTAAAGGGCATGAGTTTGAGCAAACTTCAGGAGATAGAGAATGACAGGAAGCCTCACCTGTTGCAATCCATGGAATTGCAAAGAGATGAGACTCAACTTAGCTATTGAACAACCTATTCTCTTGATTTAATCTAGTCATTTAAAACTCCTCAGTTTCTGCTTTAAAACTATTTCTTACATTACTACTTTATCACTCCAGAAGAAGAATCTTGGAGGACAGAGTTTGGTTCCAATCTATGCTCATCCACATAATTGATATATGTGTTTAAGAAAGTGATGTAACATCTCTGTGAGCCAGTTTCCTCCAGATTGTTTGTAAGATTAAGAAGACAATGTATACAAAGCACTTAGTAGAGTGTCCACCAATGCTAGGCAGCAATGCAAACTGGCTCTATTTTTCCCTGCAACACTTTTTCTAGTTCAGTGCCTTATCACTTTGTTCAGTTCAGTTCAGTTCAGTCACTCAGTCGTGTCCCACTCTTTGTGACCCCATATTGCAGCACACCAGGCCTCCCTATCCATCACCAATTCTCAGAGTTTACTCAAACTCATGTCCATACCATCCAACCATCTCATCCTCTGTTGTCCCTTTAGCCTCCCACCTTCAATCTTTCCCAGCATCAGTGTCTTTTCAAGTGAGTCAGTTCTTTGCATCAGGTGGCCAAATATTGGATTTCAGCTTCAGCATCAGTCCTTTCAACGAATATTCAGGATGAATTTCATTTAGGTAGGACTCCTTGGATCTCCTTGCAGTCCAAAGGACTCTAAAGAGTCTTACCCAACACCACAGTTAAAAAACCATGAATTCTTCTGTACTCAGCTTTCTTTATAGTCGAACTTTCACATCTATAAATAACTACTGGAAACAAACAAACAAACAGAGCTTTGACTAGATGGACCTTTGTTGGCTAAGTAATGCCTCTGTTTTTTTAATATGCTGCCTAGGTTGGTCATAATATTTCTTTCAAGGAGTAAGCATCTCTTAATTTCATGGCTGCATATGAAGAAGCTCTATACAGTCAGCAAAAACAAGACCAGGAGCTGACTGTGGTTTATATTATGAATTTTTATTGCAAAATTCAGACTAAAATTGAAGCGAGTGGAGAAAACCACTATAACATTTAGGTATGACCTAAATCAAATCCCTTATAACAATACAGTTGAAGTGAGAAATAGATTTAAGGGACTAGATCTGATGGACAGAGTGTCTGATGAACTATGGATGGAGGTTCATGACATTGTACAGGAGACAGAGATCAAGATCATCCCCAAGAAAAAGAAATGCAAAAGAGCAAAATAGCTGTCTGAGGAGGCCTTACAAATAGCTGTGAAAAGAAGGAAGCAAAAAGTAAAGGAGAAAAGGAAAGATACACCCATTTGAATGCAGAGTTCCAAAGAATAGCAAGGAGAGATAAGAAAGACTTCCTAAGGGATCAAAGAAAGAAATAGAGGAAAACAATAGAATGAGAAAGACTAGAGATCTCTTCAAGAAAATGAGAGATATGTAGGGAACATTTCATGCAAAGATGGGCTCGATAAAGGACAGAAGTGGTATGGACCTAACAGAAACAGAAGATATTAGGAAAAGGTGGTAAGAATATACAGAAGAACTATACAAAAAGATCTTCATGACCCAGATAATCATAATGGTGGGGTCACTCACCTAGAGCCATACCTCTTGGAATATGAAGTCAGGTTGGCCTTAGGAAGCATCACTATGAACACAGCTAGTGGAAGTGATGAAATTCCAGTTGAGCTATTTCAAATCCTAAAAGATGATGCAGTGAAAGTCCTGCACTCAAAATATGCCAGCAAATTTGGAAAACTCAGCAGTGGCCATAGAACTGGAAAAGGTCAGGTTTCATTCCAATCCCAAAGAAAGGCACTGCCAAAGAATAGTCAAACTACTGAAGAATTGCACACATCTCACACACTAGTAAAGTAATGCTTAATATTCTCCAAGCCAGGATTCAGCAATACATGAACTGTGAACTTCATGATGTCAAAGCTGGTTTTAGAAAAAACAGAGGAACCAGAGATCAAATTGCCACCATCTGCCGGATCACTAAAAAGCAAGAGAGTCCCAGAAAAACATCTATTTCTGCTTTATTGACTATGCCAAAGCCTTTGACTGTGTTCAGTTTAGTTCAGTTTATTTAAGTCACTCCGTCAAATCTGGCTCTTTTCGACCTCATGAACTGCAGCATGCCAGGCCTCCCTGTCCATCACGAACTCCCAGAATTCACTCAAACTCCTGTCCATTGAGTCAGTGATGCCATCCGGGCATCTCATCCTCTGTTGTCTCCTTCTTCTCCTGCCCCCAATTCCTCCCAGCATCAAGGTCTTTTCCAATGAGTCAACTCTTTGCTTGAGGTGGCCAAAGAAGTGGAGTTTCAGCTTTAGCGTCAGTCCTTCCAATGAACACCCAGGACTGATCTCCTTTAGAATGGACTGGTTGGATTTCCTTGAAGTCTGTGGACTCTCAAGGGTGTTCTCCAGCACCACAGTTCAAAAGCATCATTTCTTTGGTGCTCAGCTTTCTTGACAGTCCAAGTCTTACATCCATACATGACCACTGGAAAAACCATAACCTTGACTAGATCGACCTTTGTTGGCAAAGTAATGTGTCTGCTTTTGAATATGGTATCTAGGTTGGTCATAACTTTCCTTCCAAGGAGGAAACAACCAGTCTGTTGTTCCATGTCCAGTTCAAGCTGTTGCTTCCTGACTTGCATATAGGTTTCTCAAGAGGCAGGTCAGGTGCTCTGGTATTCCCATCTCTTCCAGAATTTTCTACATTTATTGACTCTGTGGATCACAATAAACTGTGGAAAATTCTGAAAGAGATGGGAATAAATATAGACCACATGACCTGCCTCTTGAGAAACTTATATGCAGGTCAGGAAGCAACAGTTAGAACAGGACATGGAACAAAAGACTGGTTTCAAATAGGGAAAGGAGTACGTCAAGGTTGTATATTGTCACCCTGCTTATTTAACTTATATGCAGAGTACATCATGAGAAATGCTGGGCTGGGGGAAGCACAAGGTGGAATCAAGATTGCTGGGAGAAATATCAATAAACTCAGATATGAGATGACACCACCCTTATGGCAGAAAGTGAAGAAGAACTAAAGAGGCTCTCGATGAAAGTGAACAAAGAGAGTGAAAAAGTTGGTTTAAAGCTCAACATTTAGAAAACTAAAATCATGGCATCTGGACCCATCACTTCATGGCAAATAGATTGGGAAACTGTGGAAACAGTGGCTGACTTTTATTTTTGGGGCTCCAAAATCACTGTAGATGGTGATTGCAGCCATGAAATTAAAGACGCTTACTCCTTGGAGGGAAAGATATGACCAACCTAGGCAACACACTGAAAAGCATAGACAACCCTATGTCAACAAAGATCTGTCTAGGGAAGGCTATAGTTTTTCAAGTAGTCATGTATGGATGTGAGAGTTGGACTATAAAGAAAGCTGAGCACAGAAGAATTGATGTTTTTGAACTGTGGTGTTAGAGAAGACTCTTGAGAGTGGCCTGGACTGCAAGGATACCCAACCCTTCCATCCTAAGGGAAATCAGTCCTGAATATTCATTGAAAGGACTGATGATAAAGCTGAAACTCCAATACTTTGGCCACCTAACGTGAAGAACTGACTCATTTGAAAAGATCCTGATGCTGGGAAAGATTGAAGGCAGGAGGCAAAGGGGAAAACAGAGGATGAGGTGGTTGGATGGCATCACAGACTCAATGGACATGGGTTTGGGTTAACTCTGGGAGCTGGTAATGGACAGGGATGCTTGGCTTACTGCAGTTCATGGGGTCACAGAGTCGGAGATGACTGAATGACTGAATTGAACTGAACTGAATCACAGTGATTTCGGAGTGATTTGAAGCCCCCAAATAAAGTCTGTCACTATTTCTACATCTATTTGCCATGAAGTGATGGGACCAGATGGCATGATCTTTGTTTTCTGAATGTTGAGTTTAAGCTAACATTTTCACTCTCCTCTTTCACTTTCATCAAGAGTCTCTTTAGTTCATTTTCTGCTGTAGGGGTGGTGTCATTTGCATATCTGAGGTTATTTATATTTCTGCCAGCAATCTTGAGTCCAGCTTGTGCTTCATCCAACTGGTGTTTCCCATGAAATGTCTTCCATAGAAGTTAAATAAGCAGGGTGACAATATACAGCCTTGACACACTCCTTTTCCTATTTGGAACCAGTCTGTTGTTCCATGTCCCGTTCTAACTGTTGCTTCCTGACCTGCATACGTGATTCTCAAGAGGCAGGTCAGGTGCTCTGGTATTCCCATCTCTTTCAGAATTTTCCACAGTTTGTGGTGATCCACACAGTCAAAGAATTTGATATAATCAATAAAGCAGAAATAGATGTTTTTCTGGAACTCTCTTACTTTTTCAATGATCCAGTGGATGTTGGCAATTTTATCTCTTGTTCCTTTGCCTTTTTTAAAACCAGTTTGAACATCAGGGAGTTCATGGTTCACGTATTGCTGAAGCCTGGCTTGGAGAATTTTGAGCATTACTTTACTAGCATGTGAGATGATTGCAATTGTGTGGTAGTCTGAGCATTCTTTGGCATTGCCTTTCTTTGGGATTGGAATGAAAACTGACCTTTTCCAGTCCTGTGGCCACTGCTGAGTTTTCCAAATTTGCTGGCATATTGAGTGCAGCACCTGCACAGCATCATCTTTTACGATTTAAAATAGCTCATCTGGAATGCCATCACCTCCATTAGCTTTGTTCATAGTGATGCTTCCTCAAGACCACTTGACTTCACATTTCAGGATATCTCGCTCTAGGTGAGTGATCATACCATTGTGATTATCTGGGTCATGAAGACCTTTTTTGTATAATTCTTCTGTGTATTTTTGACACCTCTTCTTAATATCTTCTGCTTCTGTTAGGTCCAGACCATTTCTGTCCGTTATCGAGCCCATCTTTGCATGACATATTCCCTTGGTATCTCTAATTTCTTGAAGAGATTTCTGGTCTTTCCACTCTGTTTTTGTCCTCTATTTCTTTGTCCTGATCACCTAGGAAAGCTTTCTTATCTCTTCTTGTTATTCTATGGAACTCTTTATTCAAATGGGCCTATCTTTCCTTTTATCCTTGCTTTTCACTTCTCTTCTTTTCACAGCTATTTGTAAGACCTCCTCTGACAGCCAATTTGCTTTTTTGTGTTTCTTTTTCTTGGGGGTGGTCTTGATCCCTGTCTCCTCTACATTGTCAGGATCCTTTGTCCATAGTTCTTCAGGCACTCTGTCTATCAGATCTAATCCCTTGAATCTATTTGTCGCTTCCACAGTATAATCATAAGTGATTTCATTCAGGTAATACAAAAATTGTCTATCTAATGGTTTTCCCTACTTTCTTCAATTTAAGTCTGAATTTGGCAATAAGGAGTTCATGATCTGAGCCACAGTCAGCTCCCAGTCTTGTTTTTGCTGACTGTATAGAGCTTCTCCATCTTTAGCTGCAAAGAATATAATCAATCTGATTTTGGTGTTGGCCACCTGGTGATGTCCATGTGTAAAGTCTTCTCTTGTTTGGTTTGAAGAGAGTGTTTGCTATGACTAGTGTGTTCTCTTGGCAAAACACTATTAGCCTTTGCCCTGCTTCATTCTATACTCCTAGGCCAAATTTGTTTGTTAATCCAGGTGTTTCTTGACTTCCTACTTTTGCATTCCCCTATAATGAAAAGAACATGTTTTTTTGGGTGTAAGTTCTAGTAGGTTTTGTAGGTCTTCATAGAACCATTCAACTTCAGCTTTTTTTAGCACTTTTGGTCAGGGCATAGACTTGGATTACTGTGATATTGAATGGTGCCTTGGAAATGAGCAGAGATCATTCTCATTTTTGAGACTGTCTCTAAGTACTGCATTTAAGAGTCTTTCATTGACCATGATGGCTACTCCATTTCTTCTAAGGGATTCTTACTGGCAGTAGTAGATATAAAGGTCATCTGAGTTAAATTCACCCATTCCAGTCCATTTTAGTTCTCTGATTCCTGATATGTTGACGGTCACTCTTGACATCTGTTTGACCACTTCCAATTTGCCTTGATTCATGAACCTAACATTCCAGGTACCTATACAATATTGCTCTTTACAGCATCAGACTTTGCCTCTATCACCAGTCATATCCACAACTGGGTGTTGTTTTTGCTTTCGCTCCATCTTTTCATTCTTTCTGGAGTTATTTCTCCACTGATCTCCAGTAGTATATTGGGCCCCTACAGACTTGAGGAGTTCATCTTTCAGTGTCCTATCTTTTGCCTTTTCATACTGTTCATGGAATTCTCAAGGCAAGAATACTGAAGTGGTTTGCCATTTTGTCAGAACTCTCCACCATGACCCGTCTGTCTTGGATGGCCCTATAGGGCATGTCTCATAGTTTCATTGAGTTAGACATGGCTGTGGTGCATGTGATCAGATTGGTTAGTTTTCTGTGATTGTGGTTTTCATTTGTCTGCCCTCTGAAGTATAAGAGACTTATGGAAGCTTCCTGATGGGAGAGACTGGGTCTTGTTTTGATGGGCAGGGCCACGTTCAGTAAATCTTCAATCCAACTTTCTGTTTACTGTTGGAGCTGTGTTCCCTCCCTGATATTTGCCTGGGCCAAACTATGGTGGAGGTAGTGAAGATAATGGCGACCTTCTTCCATGCCTCTACTGGAAATTCCTGGACATTCACGGGCAAGTCTGGGTCAGTCTCTTGTGGGGTCACTGCTCCTTTCTCCTGGGTTCTTGTGTGCACAAGGTCTGTCTGTGCCCTTCAAGAGTGTATTTCCCAGTCTTGTTCTGGCAGCTCTCAGTTCAGTTCAGTTCAGTCACTTAGTTGTGTCCGACTCTTTGCGACCCCATGAATCACAGCATGCCAGGCCTCCCTGTCCATCACCAACTCCTGGAGTTCATTCAAATTCACAGCCATCGAGTCAGTGATGCCATCCAGCCACCTCATCCTCTGTCATTCCCTTCTGCTTCTGCCCCCAGTCCCTCCCAGCATCAGAGTCTTTTCCAGTGAGTCAACAATTCACATGAGGTGGCCAAAGTACTGGAGTTTCATCTTTAGTATCATTCCTTTCAAAGAAATCCCAGGGCTGATTTCCTTCAGAATGGACTGGTTGGATCTCCTTGCAGTCCAAGGGACTCTCAAGAGTCTTTTCCAACACCACAGTTCAAAAGCATCAATTCTTTGGTGCTCAGCTTTCTTCACAGTCCAAATCTCACATACATGACCACTGGAAAAACCATAACCTTGACTAGATGGACCTTTGTTGGCAAAGTAATGTCTCTGCTATTCAATATGTTATCTAGGTTGGTCATAACTTTTCTTCCAAGGAGTAAGCATCTTTTAATTTCATGGCTGCAATCACCATCTGCAGTGATTTTGGAGCCCCCAAAAATAAAGTTTGACACTGTTTCCACTGTTTCCCCATCTATTTGGCATGAAGTAAAGGACCAGATGCCATGATCTTCATATTCTTAATGTTAAGCTTTAAGCCAACTTTTTCACTCTCCTTTCACTTTCATCAAGAGGATTTTTAGTTCCTCTTCACTTTCTGCCATAAGGGTGGTGTCATCTGCATATCTGAGGTTATTGATATTTCTCCCAGCAATCTTGATTCCAGCTTGTGCTTCTTCCAGCCTAGCATTTCTCATGATGTATTCTGCATATAGGTTAAATAAGCAGGGTGACAATATACTGCCTAGCATACTACTTTTCCTATTTGAAACCAGTGTGTTGTTCCATGTCCAGTTCTAACTGTTGCTTCCTGACCTGCATAAAGGTTTCTCAAGAGGCAGGTCAGCTGACCTGGTGGGGTTAATGGTGATCTCCTCCAAGATGGTTTATGCCATACCCAAATTGCTGCACCCAGAACCCCTGCCCTTGCAGCAGTCCACTGCTGACCCATGCCTCTATGAGTGATGCAGAAGCACAGCTTCCCTGTGGCCCAGAGGGTAAATTATCTGCCTGCAATGTGAGACACCCAGATTCAATCCCTGGGTTGGGAAGATCCCTTGGAGAAGGAAATGGCAACCCACTCCAGAACTCTTGCCTGGAAAATCCCATGCATGGAGAAGCTTGGTACACTACAGTCCATGGGGTCACAGAGTCGCACACAACTGAGCAACTTCACTTTTACTTTGTTTAGTGTTTACCAAATTCCTGAGCCTCTCTTCCTAATTGTAGTCTCTCCCTAAACATCAATTTGCACTAATAATTTCCCTTTTGTGTGGACTTTTTCTTATCGGCCATTTGGCTGTTCAAAATGGTGTCCTGATTCTCCTTTTTCATTAGGATTAAGAATCTTTTAAGCCTGACCTTTTTCTCCCATTGATTCTTCATAGCAATTCCTCACGGCAGTCACGTTCGCTTCTCTGGGTGTGTGTCTGTGATTTCTTTCTCCCTTTCTTTCTGGTTATTGAGACAGATAACTTTGAGTCTCCAAGTATAATTTCTGCCTGTTGAGTCCTTCAGTTTCTTCTGTTTTCTGTATTTGGAAGTTTAGTTATTGGATGTATACACATTTGGGATGCATATATCTTCATAAACAATTGACAGTTGACCTTTACATCATTATGTGATATTTTTCTTCACCCACAGTGATTGTTTTTCAGTTTTGCAGTCTGCTTTGCCTTCAGCTTCTTTTAAAATGAATCACGCTTGCATGATAAATCTTTGGCTTCCCTTTATTTGTAACCTTCATCTTCATATTTATAGTGGGCTTTTATAGACTGCACATTGATGGATCTGGTTTTCTTTTCTATCTGATCTGAAACATCTGTCTTATAATTAGTGTATTTAGACCATTTACATCTAATGCAATTCCTCATGTGATTAGATTTATGTATCATTTTAATTTGTGTTCTCCTTGTTCCTTTACTATTTTTCATTCCTTTGTTCATTTTCTACCTTGTTTTGTTTTATTTTAATAACTTAAATTTAATTCATTGATTTTTATCTTCCTGTGTGTGTGTGTTTGTAGTTTCTCTAGACAATAAAATGTGTAATTTGAGGGTATTGTAGCATACATAGAAATAAATAATCATATTTTAATATAATAGTATTTTATCTGATACAGCCAAAACATTACTTGGTAACTCTTTTGCTTAACATGTGATATAGTTGAAATGCAACTCATATCTACATTTATTTACACATATTTATACAGAAACTATTTTAATTTTTATTACTGTGAATTTAATAAAAACTATTTTTAAAGGTATATTGGTATATCTGTTTCAAGTAAACTTGTAATCAATGGGCATGAATCTTTAGGGATGTAATTTCTCACATTTAATTAACTTAAAAATACTTATAATTCTATTAAGTTGTACAACTGAACTTCTGTTTAGTGCATGCTTCTACCACATACATACATTTAATCTCTGTGTGATCAACACTGTATTTACGTTGTTTCCCAAATGACTTTGATTAAATTAAATGAGGAATATGAACCTTAATTTTTTAAAATATTGTTCTAGGAACATGGAAAAATACTTCATGATGAGGTAAATCAAGGAAATTATTTTAGGTACATTCAATTCAATTCAGTCGCTCAGTCGTGTCTTACTCTTTGTGACCTCATGAATCGCAGCACGCCAGGCTTCCCTGTTCATTACCATCTCTCGGAGTTCAGACTCACGTCCATCGAGTCCATGATGTCATCCATCCAGCCATCTCATCCTCGGTTGTCCCCTTCTCCTCCTGCCCCCAATCCCTCCCAGCAACAGAGTCTTTTCCAATGAGTCAGCTCTTTTGTGGCTATAATAACAAACCAACACTACAGTTTACACATAATCAGAGAGGTGTTTTTTTTTTTTTTTTCCTGTTTATATATAGAGAACTGATGCTGAAGCTGAAGCTCCAATACTTTAGCCACCTGATGCAAAGAACCCACTCATTGGAAAAGATCCTGATGCTGAGAAAGTTTGAAGGCCAAAGGAGAAGAGAGTGACAGAGATGTGATGGTTAGATAGCATCATTGACTCAGTGGACAAGAATCTGAGCAAACTCTGGGAGATAGTGGAGGACAGGGAAGCCTGGCATACTGCAGTCCATAGGGTTGCAAAGAATCAGACATAACTTGGTGACTGAACAACAATAACAACAATATAAAGGATGACCACTTGAACTAGAAATTCTCAGTTCAAGTAGAGTAACATTGAATGATCAATGTATTAAAAAAAAATAAGCATACAAACCAAATGTTGATCATTGAAGCTAGAGATGTTACAATAGCAAATACAGTTTAGGAATAGTGATCAAAAGTAAAACAAGTTAGAATATTTTTTTAAATTTTTATTTTATTTTATATATTTTTAATACTTTATTCTACGTTACAATACTGTATTGGTTTTGCCATACATTGACATGAATCAACCACCAGGGTATACAATCTCCCAATGCCAAAGCCCCCTCCCACCTCCCACCCCATATCATCTCCCTGGATCATCCCGTGCACCAGCCCCAAACATCCTGTGTCCTGTATTGAACATAGACTGGTGCTTTGTTTCTTATATGATAGTATACATGTTTCAATGCCATTCTCCCAAATCATCCCACCCTCTCCCTCTCCTTCAGAGGCCAAAAGACCGTTCTATACCTCTATGTCTCTTTTGTTGTCTCACATACAGGGTCATCATTACTATCTTTCTAAATTCCATATATATGTGTCAGTATACTGTATTGGTGTTTTTCTTTCTGGCTTACTTCACTCTGTATAATCGGCTCCAGATTCATCCATCTCATTAGAACTGAGTCAAATTTATTCTTTTTAATGGCTGAGTAATACTCCATTGTGTATATGTACCACAGCTTTCTTATCCATTCATCTGCTGATGGACATCTAGGTTGTTTCCGTGTTCTGGCAATTATAAACAATGCTGCAGTGAACATTGGGGTGCATGTGTCTCTTTCAATTTTGGTTTCCTCAGTGATGTTATTGACACATCACTTATAATGAGATAATAACACAACTATAATGGATTTTAAAATTTCCTATTAGCTAGTAAAAAAGCAAACTAATGTTTATAATTGTTAGTATGATACTGTCATTGTTAGTCAGTCAGTGGTGTCTGACTCTTTGTGACCCCATGGACTGCAGATTGCCAGGCTCCTCCATCCATGTAATTTTCCAGGCCAGAATGCTGGAGTGGGTAGCCATTCCCTTCTCCAGGGGATCCTCTTAACCCAAGGATTGAACCCAGTTCTCCTATATTGCAGGCAGATTCTTTACCATCTCAACTACCAGGGAAGCCTAATGTTAGCATGTTTAAATATTAAAAAAAAAAAAAAAAACCAAACAAGAAAAAGCATCAGATTTAAAATAGATGGTACCAAGTAAGGGGCTCCACTCTTTCAATACCTTTTCATAGTCTATTCTAAAAATCTGTTCCCATCTAAATAAAGATTGGGGTGTAAACAAGTTCAGTTCAGCTCAGTTCAGTTGCTCAGTCATGTCTGACTCTGTGACTCCATGGATTACCACACTCCAGGCTTTCCTGTCCATCAACAACTCAAATGTATGTCCATCAAGTTAGTGATGCCATCTAACCATCTCGTCCTCTGTCATCTCCTCCTCCTGCCTTCAATCTTTCCCAGCACCAGGAAACTGACTCATTTTCCAGTGAGTCAGTTCTTTCCATCAGGTGGCCAAAGTATTTATTGAAATTTCAGCTTCAGCATCAGTCTTTCCAATGAATATTCATGACTGATTTCCTTTAGGATTGACTGGTTTGATCTCCTTGCAGTCCAAGGGACTCTCTAGTCTTTTCCAACACTACAGTTCAAAATTATAAAAATGTAAACAAATAACAAATAATATTTTACATTTATTAAAGATATGCCAATAACACCTTGTTATCGAAAACAATTTTTGAATTTAGAAAAAAATGATTTTTAGGATTAAAAATGTCTTCAAAAACATTCAAACTAATGTATAATACTGGCAGATCTTATGGCTTTTTAATGCATTACTAAGAATAAAAGCACAATATTCAAAAATACTTGGTCTTTTTACCAAGACATTAGTTTAGGTATATCTGTGATTTTACTTTCAAGACTCTGTCAGATTCTGATTGGAATGATTACTTTTGTTTCTGAGATCAGGAACTTTATTACTCACATAAAACACCCAAGAAAAATAAATAATGTAACAAACAAATAAGTTGCCACTCTGGGTTAGAAATCTCTCCTCCTCCTTGCAAACAGTTTCTCTTTGAAGAGTAATCTTCCATTCAGAGGGCAAATTGACTAAAGTGAACACTCCTTTATCCTGTTGTTCCATGCTCTGCTTGAGTCACCCTTTGTTCACTGTCCACTGTTAACAGTTTGGAACTGGGAAGTATTAGTTTTGGGGAATGCTTTTTCCTCCTTCCTCCCTGAACACCAAAGACAGTTACTGCTGACAGAACGGTTTCAGGGGAAGCCAGGCCTATACTGAAAGTCCTAGGTAGGCAGAAATATAAGCAGTGTGGCTCAGTTCCATCTTAATATTAGAAAATGCAGTCTGCTATGAGTCCCTTGGACTGCAAGGAGATCCAACCAGTCCATCCTAAAGGAGACCAGTCCTGGGTGTTAATTGGAGGGACTGATGCTGAGGCTGAAACTCCAATACTTTGGCCACCTCATGTGAAGAGTTGACTCATTGGAAAAGACCCTGATGCTGGGAAGGATTGGGGGCAGAAGGAGAAGGGATGACAGAGGATGAGATGGCTGGATGGCATCACTGACTCGGTGCACATGAGTTTGGGTGAACTCCAGGAGTTGGTGATGGACAGGGAGGCCTGACCTGCTGCAGTTCATGGGGTTGCAAAGAGTCAGACACAACTGAGTGACTGAACTAAACTGATGGGTCCCCAGTTTTTTTCTTATTCTTGCTATGAATGCCAAGTATGCCATGTCCTGACTACACTCTTCTCCTGGACCATTTCTTAAGGCTGTTATCTAGATTTGCAGTGAGCAGTCTTGTAGGATGAGTGCTATCTACCTCCAGGCATAGAGCAGGCCTTTTTCTACTCATCCAAAAAGAGACAGAGTCCTAATAATCAGTAGTTCTCTCTGACAATGCAACACATTATATGTGCAGACATCCATTACTGAGCTGTATTCCTCCAAAATTCATGTTATGCCCCAAGCCCCAGCTGACTGTATCTGGAAGTCAAGTCTATTCAAGATAATTAAGGTTGAATGAGAGAATATGAATGGGCCCCTAATTCAATAGAAATGTACCCTTACAGGAAAAAGAAGAGAGAGATCTTTCTGTTTCTCCAAACATGTGAGATCACAGGGAGATGGCAGCCATCTGCAAAACAAGAAGGGAGTTCTCCCCAGACACCAACCCTGCTGGCACCTTGATCTTGGACTTCATGTACATCAAAAATATGAGAAAAGAAGTTCCTGTTGTTTAAGCCACACAACCTGTAGTATTAGTCCACCAGACTAATATCAGCCCTTTGTGTTTGTCCTGTGAAATTTGAACAGAAGTAAGGGGAACTGTCACGAACAAAAATGAAGCTCTGATTACTGCTTTTGCTGTGATTAATGTGTGTGTCTTTTCTTTAGCTTGTAAGTAAGGTAAAACCTCAGATTCCACACACATTACTTGATACTAAGAAGCCCAGTCTCAACCCAAAATGATCAGCCACTAGTCAGTGTTAGAGATGATGATGTGATGATGGTGATGGCATTGATGGTAGTTCTTCCTTTCTCTGCAACCATGCCTGTGTACCAGGCACCTTGTTCAGCACTTTTTATATATTATCCCAATTAATCTTGATAGCAACTCTGTGAGGTAGCGAACGTTAAATAAGAGTGTTAACCGATCTGAATTTTTTTCATAAGATTTTTCTGACTGATATGTAGACAATGGAAGCAGAGTAAAGTCCACAGCTATTGAAATAGTCCATATGAGATGTAATATAAGTTCCAACTTGTGCTGGTAGTATCTGGGAGATATTATACTGTGTCTCTATTTATGGTTTTGAAATAAAATATTTCTGAGATGCCTATAGTCCAGTTTAACACAGAAACTTCAGCACATTCAGTGTGCTCTATTCTATTTTGTAGTTCAAGTCTCCTATATGCAATGCTCCTTTTGATCTACTCAGATGTATTTAACAAAAATCAAATGGTGTTTAGACACAATGATATATTAAATACCAGTTTGGTATTTCCAACATTTCTGAGTAAGTTTTCAGTCATCTCTGTTGAATGACATCTGGATTCTCAGCATGTTTTTATTTTCACGGCCCACACTGAGTGGCAATGAGACTGATAAAAATAATTAGGATACCTTTATTATAATGATACAGTTTATGTCCTCTAAAAATATTTTCATAAAGATTTGCTCATTTCCAAAAGACATTTATAATGGGCTAGGCTATATTTGAATGAAAAAGAAATCCTTAATTCCAGTGTCTTTCGAGGAATCAGAGCTATGGTCAAATTCTGGCCCTTTCCTCTCAGACTGATTAAATTTTTCCTCTTGTCACATTGTTCTCATACGGGCTGCAGAAAATGAATGAGTTTCTAGCTTTAAATTTCCTACATTTCCTTAGGTTAAAAAATTATGTTCATTTCAATTCATAAATAGCTGATTTCTTTTCTTTGTGGCCAAGAGAAGGCAGTAAAAGATACTTACAAAGTCATCTGCCCTGGAGGGCTTTGACTCCCTCTTGGAAATTATTTCCTTGTCTTTCCAGAAGCCCTTCTTTCTGGACAAAATTTGTTTACTTCCCACTTCAATACTGCATACTTTAATACTCAAGTGTAAGGCTCTTTGAATCAACCACCTGCTCCCTATGACTTGTACACCAAATTTTGCAAAGAACATTCCGTCTCTGTGGTGTTTTTCCCTTTTTAATTGCTTTTTAGGGAGATGTACTTGCAATTGTGAGAAATCTGTAGAAAAGTTTAGCAAAGAACAGAGAGTAACACAAACTATTCATTTTGTTATTGTTCTAAAACATGTCACCAAATACTAATACATTAAAAATACCTAAATTTTAAGTGCAAAAATGGATTTTTGAAAGCTGTGCCAATTTCTAGAACTATTTCCTCATAACATTTTGCATATATATTATGGAGATTGAAATGCTACAATATTTTTATTAAAAGTTACTTTGATTAATCAATTACTGAAAAAACTGTTGAAGCTAATGTTATCAAAAATCATAGTTTTATTTATATATTTTTACTTTTATTTACTTATGTTTTAAGCTGTCAGGACATTTCTTATGTTCTCCTATGGTCAATTGCTTGAATAGGCTTCACTCACTCTGAATATTTATTAGTTATGGTTGATTCATCATGATCTAATAACCAATTCCAATTTCATATTTTTGCTCTGACTGTTCTTCTTTTGTTTTTTCTTTTGTGGAAGCCTATCTAAAAACTAGTTCTGAAGTCCTTATTCATATATGAATTTTCCCTGTGCTCTGATCATCTACATTAAAAGATCTGTAGGAGATGGCTATTACATTAACATAGTTTCAAGATGGGAGACTAGTAATAATATTGCCTACCAAATAAGTTTATTGAGAAAACTAATTAGTTAGTACTTGTGAAGCTAATTATATAATAAGAATTCAATTTTTTTCCCATAGCAATGCACACATCATAAAGGAAATGCAAACATTCATTTAAAACACTAGATGATGTTGTATTTAAAGAGCTAAGCTAGTCGATCTAAAAATTGTCTGTCAGAATTTTCTCTTTAATGAATAATTCAATGTTTAATCTATTAATATTAACCTCTTCATTTTAAATATAGCTTAATGTCAAATATATATCAAAAACTCCTTAGAGTTAGTATGCCTTTTGACCAGAAATTTTGCCTCTAGGAAATTTTCTGTAAGGAAATAATAATGAATATGTACAAAGGTCTAATGAAAAGAATATAGATCAAAACTAAAGTTAAAATAGAGAAAAATAAACAAATAAAATGACCAATAGGGTAACAGCTACATAAATTATATTATAGTTATAAGTTTAAATATACTGCAACTTCTTTGAAATTACACTGTATAAAGTATTTCCTTAAAGAAAAAATGCACTTAACATATTGATAATAAAATGGCTATAAAAATCTGTCCCATTAAAAGATATCTTGTATGATATGATATCTAGATTCCCTTGTAAGATATGCTACCAAAGCCAGCAAGGAGAGAGAGAGGTAAATCAGTATTAAAAAATGTTATGATTATTGGAGCTGAGTAATGGACACCATGGGGTTCCTTACACTATTCTATCTTTTTTGTATGCTTAAAGTAAATTTATGCAATAAAAAGTAAAATTTAAATATGCATCAACTTCTGTTTGAAAATATACAAATGCATACACACATAAACATCTATGTGTTTAGGCATAATAAGTATGCATGTGTGTTTATTTGGAAGATAACGGAGTGATTAATAAACTTTTATTCTCTTATGGCTTCCCATATATATTAAAACAGTTCAGCAATTAATAATTGTTAAGTTTAGAATCAGAAAAAAAAATTTTTATGAAGACATAAAAAACCTAGTATCAAATTATTTCTCCATCTTTTAGGGACTTAAAAGTATGAAAACCTTCAGCTTACCAATTATCTAAATAGCCAGAGATCATTGAATTTATCTATAATAAAGGACTTTAATAAATAATCCTTTCAGGAATTTGTGAATATAGTTCATTGATGGTGGAATCAATGGTCATTTCTAAGGAAGCTGGAATGTTTAATGAATAAAGCCTTGATCTGAATATTATATCCAAAGCAGTGAGACATTTATATCTAGCAGGCAGGATCATTTAAACCCTGATTAGTTAACAGGCTGTATTCATGAGAATGGTGTATTGATTTCAATGGCTTTATTGATTTTCAGTCTGTTGAACCTAGGCACCTTGCAAATTTATGGTCTGGCTTCATTGACTCTCTTTTGATGTGATATATAGTTGTTTCTAGAAAGTGCTATAAAAATTTTCTGGCATCTGACCTTCTCTATACAAAATCATTAACCTGTTTTTTTTAAAATTATTATTATTATTTTCAAAGGTCTTTCATAGAAGGATAGTAAATCATTAATTTTACCTTATGTTATATATAAAAGGAAAAAACAAAAAATAGGTAGTATAAAAATAAAATATTTAAATTTAAATGTTTCATTGAAATTTAGTTATTTTAAATATAACTTTCTAGATGAGTGACTTGTCCAAAGAAACCAAACTGAGCTGGTAACTGACCCCCTTGGGTTACTGGCAAAAATATAGAATGCTAGAATAATAATGTTGTTATGATGACAGTTTTTTTTTAAATTCACAGTTCTTAATTGAGTCTTACAAAATTATTTTAACTCTATCAAATTTGCTGAGTTTCCTATAAAGTTTTGATTTTGAATCTTTTTATACTGTGAATTCAAATTCAAAATATCACACTATTAAAACAGAACAGAAACTAATTGTACTTTTATTACATATTGTGAATCACATAAAACTTTTGAAAATGGGAAAAATATTTTTTTCTCAAGTCATACCATTACGAAAAATACTTAGAGTGATTAATTAGATTATTTAAATTCTGTCTGGATTTCACTTAAATCTTCTTGCCACACTTATGTAAATAAAGTCAAAATCTGATTTTTATGACTTTGGGTATAGATATATCTTTTCAAGTTTAACCTAAGATTTCTTACCAAAATTCTACATTCTTTATGACATTGCACATGGCTATCTCAGCAATATCTCATTATTTAATAATTTGAATAGCTTACTTTCATTTATGTCTTTAATATTTTCCATTAAATTACCCACTTGCACTCTGTGCTCTTATTCAAGTAGTTAATACAAGTATTAAATTGAATAGTACTATGGTTTGCTGATATATTTCCTTTTCTAGATTGACACTGATCCATGATTCAATTCAATCATGAAATAAAGACAGAATCTCATACAAACAAGCAAATGTCTATTGACAGTCTAACATAGGCCAGGGATTTGCTCAGTGATTAACTTAGTGGCTAAGGATTTCAATATTGGATTTTACAGCATAAATTAGAAAATTTTACTAGCTATTTGACCAATGATTTTCTGTACTTTGTTTTCCCAACTGTAAAATATATAACTCCTGGTTAAAAGTAACCATGTTAAAAGTTATGTTTACAATAAATAAATGAATATACCTGAACCATGAGAACAGTGTCAATCACAGTAAGCCTCAATAAATACTAGCTATTGCTATGTCATACTAAAATTTACCATGGTGTTTTAGACTTTAACTATTATATCATTGTTATTCTTAAGTCATTTTTATGCCTAGTCAACAATTAACACAAAGAGAGGCTCAAACTCGTCTTATACCCATAATCCCAGTCTCTAAAGATAATGACCATCTGTAGTTTCCTGGGCATAGTGTTAGACATGTTCTTTGCATGTACATACAAATGCTTCCTCTTTTCTTTCTAACACATATTCAGTTCAGTCTCAGTCGTGTCCGACTCTTTGCAACCCCATGAACTGCAGCACACCAGGGCTCCCTGTCCATCACCAACTCCCAGAGTCCACCCAAACCATGTCCTTTGAGTCTGTGATGCCATCCGACTGTCCCATCCTCCGTCATCCCCTCCTTCTCCTACCTTCAATCTTTGCCAGCATCAGAGACTTTTCAAATGAGTCAGCTCTTTCCATCAGGTGGCCAAAGTATTGGAGTTTCGCTTCAACATCAGTCCTTTCAGTGAATATTCAGGACTGATTTCCCTTAGGATTGACGGGTTGGATCACCTTACTATCCAAGGGACTCTCAAGAGTTTTCTTCAACAGCACAGTTCAAAAGCATCAATTTTTTGGTGCTCAGCTTTATTTATAGTCCAACTCTCAAATCCATACATGACTACTGGAAAAACCATAGCTTTGACTAGATGGACCTTTGCTGACAAAGTAATGTCTGCTTTTTAATATGCTGTCTTGGTTGGTCATACCTTTGTTTCCAAGGAGTAAGGTTCTTTTAATTTCATGGCCGCAATCACCATCTGCAGTGATTTTGGGGTCCAGAAAAATAAAGTCTGACACTGCTTCCACTGTTTCCCCATCTATTTTCCATGAAGTGATGGGACCAGATGCCATGAACTTCTTTTTCTGAATGTTGAGCTTTAAGCCAACTTTTTCACTCTCATCTTTCACTTTCATCAATAGACTTTTTAGTTCCTCTTCACTCTCTGCCATAAAGGTGGTGTCATCTGCATATTTGAGGTTATTGATATTTCTCCTGGCAATCTTGATTCCAGTTTGTGCTTCCTCCAGCCCAGCATTTTCCATGATATTAGGGCATCCTTATGGACATCACCAGATGTTCAACACTGAAATCAGATTGATTATATTCTATGCAGCCAAAGATGGAGAAGCTCCATACAGTCAACAAAAACAAGACCAGGAGCTGACTGTGGCTCAGATCATGAACTCCGTATTACCAAATTCAGACTTAAATTGAAGAAAGTAGGGAAAACTGCTAGACCATTCGGGTATGACCTAAATCAAATCCCTTATGATTATACAGTGGAAGTGAGAAATAGATTTAAGGGCCTAGATCTCATAGAGAGAGTGCCTGATGAACTATGGAATGAGGTTCGTGACATTGTACAGGAGAAATGGATCAACACCATCCCCATGGAAAAGAAATGCAAAAAGCAAAATGGCTGTGAAAAGAAGAGAGGTGAAAAGCAAAGGAGAAAAGGAAAGATATAAGCATCTGAATGCAGAGTTCCAAAGAATAGCAAGAAGAGATAAGAAAACCTTCTTCAGTGATCAATGCAAAGAAATAGGAAAAGAACAGAATGGGAAAGACTAGAGATCTCTTCAAGAAAATGAGAGATATGTAGGGAACATTTCATGCAAAGATGAGCTCGATAAAGGACAGAAATGGTATGGACCTAACAGAAGCAGAAGATATTAAGAAGAGGTGGCAAGAATACACAGAAGAACTGTACAAAAAGATCTTCATGACCCAGATAATCATGATGATGTGATCACTAATCTAGAGCCAGACATCCTGGAATGTGAAGTCAAGTGGGCCTTAGAAAGCATCACTACGAACAAAGCTAGTGGAGGTGATGGAATTTCAGTTGAACTGTTTCAAATCCTGAAAGATGATGCTGTGAAAGTGCTGCATTCAATATGCCAGCAAAATTGGAAAACTCAGCAGTGGCCACAGGACTAGAAAAGGTCAGTTTTCATTCCAATCCCAAAGAAAGGCAATGCCAAAGAATGCTCAGTACCGCACAATTGCACTCATCTCACATGCTAGTAAAGTAATGCTCAAAATTCTCCAAGCCAGGCTTCAGCAATACGTGAACCGTGAACTCCCTGATGTTCAAGCTGGTTTTAGAAAAGGCAGAGGAACCAGAGATCAAATTGCCAACATCCGCTGGATCATGGAAAAAGCAAGAGAGTTCCATAAAAACATCTATTTATGCTTTATTGACTATGTCAAAGCCTTTGACTGTATGGATCACAATAAACTGTGGAAAATTCTGAAAGAGATGGGAATACCAGACCACCTAACCTGCCTCTTGAGAAATCTGTATGCAGGTCGGGAAGCAAGAGTTAGAACTGGACATGGGACAACAGACTGGTTCCAGATAGGAAAAGAGTACGTCAAGGCTGTATATTGTCACCCTGCTTATTTAACTTCTATGCAGAGTACATCATGAGAAACGCTGGACTGGAGGAAACACAAGCTGGAATCAAGATTTTGGGAGAAATATCAATAACCTCAGATATGCAGATTACACCACCCTTATGGCAGAGGGTGAAGAGGAGCTAAAAAGCCTCTTGATGAAAGTGAAAGAGGAGAGTGAAAAAGTTGGCTTAAAGCTCAGCATTCAGAAAATGAAGATCATGGCTTCCGGTCCCATCACTTCATGGGAAATAGATGGGAAAACAGTGGAAACAGTGTCGGACTTTATTTTTCTGGGCTCCAAAATCACTGCAGATGGTGACTGCAGCTGTGAAATTAGAAGACACTTATTCCTTGGAAGAAAAGTTATGACCAACCTAGACAGTATATTCAAAAGCAGAGACATTACTTTGCCGACTAAGGTCTGTCTAGTCAAGGCTGTGGCTTTTCCTGTGGTCATGTATGGATGTGAGAGTTGGACTGTGAAGAAGGCTGAGTGCCAAGGAATTGATGCTTTTGAACTGTGGTGTTGGAGAAGACTTGAGAGTCCCTTGGACTGCAAGGAGATCCAACCAGTCCATTCTGAAGGGATCAGCCCTGGGACTTCTTTGGAAGGAACGATGCTAAAGCTGAAACTCCCGTACTTTGGCCACCTCATGAGAAGAGTTGACTCATTGGAAAAGACTCTGATGCTGGGAGGGATTGGGGGCAGGAGGAGAAGGGGACTACAGAGGATGAGATGGCTGGATGGCATCACGGACTCGATGGACGTGAATCTGAGTGAACTCTGGGAGATGGTAATGAACAGGGAGGCCTGGGGTGCTGCTATTCATGGGGTTGCAAAAAGTTGGACAAGACTGAGTGACTGAACTGAACTGAACTGATAGAGACTGGCCTATATCATACTGTTATTTCCCTTAATATATCCTGACAGTTTTATATTTCCATTTCCTTCTCCATGGGATCTTCCCAGCCCAGAGATTGAACCCGGGTCTCCGCTTTGTAGATAGATGCTTTACCGTCGCAGCCACCAGGGAAGTCCAAATATAGGAAGATATCATTCTTTTAAGCAGCCTTTGTAAATTTGACAAGTCTTTTTACTCATAGATTCTTAAGTTGTTTCATTACTTAAAAAAAAATAATGATCAGTGCTGTGATAATTATGTAATAATTTATATATGTATTTGAATACATGGATAAGTATAACTGCTAAAAAATTGATTCAATTACTCTCAGATTTACTGGAGGAAGGGGTGTTTTTAAAGTATTTTATTGATGCTATTGGTAGCCCTCTGTCTGTTACTTGTGCCAATATAAATTTCCAACAATGTATGTGATTATGTATGTTTTACCATGTAATCAACGACACAGTCATTTAATTTCTATGTCTCTGAATAGATATATCCTGATTGTTTGATATAACATTGCAGCTCTAATATTTTGTTTTAAAATATAAATATATTAAAGGCCTTCTATTTTATAAATATGCACATTGAAAAGAGAGGTACTCTCTCATCTCATACCAACAGTCTTAGTCTTCAGAGGCAATAGCCATTACAGTTTCTTGGGTGGAATGTCATACATATTCTATGCATGTACACACACACACACACACACACACACACAGATATATATATATATATATATATATATATATATACATCCTCTCTTTCTAGAACAAATTCGCTGTACAAATTGAGGCTGGTTTAAACCTTATTGTTATTTCACTTAATGTATCTTGATAGCTTTATATTTCACTAAGTGTAGGATTTTTTTAAACCCCTACAGAAATACTGTGTTTTTATTTCTGTTCTTTCAGTCTTTCTTTTATATGTTATTACTTCTATTACAATATTTGGTTTTTCAAAGGCTTTTAAAATTTATGTAGTCAAGTGTATCTTTGTATGATTTCTTGCATCATTGGCATTTTTTGATAACTGATCATGTCTTTCATAGTTTTCATTTTTTATATTTTACATTTAGATGTCTTATTCATTAGAAAATTATTTATATATACATTATGACTTAGTAACTGAGCTTTTATTCAGATACTTTAAAATATTATATGAAATTAATTCCCACATGGAAAAATTATATACAATAGTTTATGTAAAAGTACATGTGTATGTTCATGTGCCCAAAATTGCTTCAAGTAAACAAGGGCACTATAATCTCAAAATGAAGACATTTGAAATTATTTTTCTCATGTGTTTCCATATTGCTGATTCTTTTTTGTTTTATTTCATTTTCATCCGAATATGCTGATTACATTAAATTACCAAGATAAATGCAAATCTAATGGTTTCTAATAATGCATACTAGGCGTAGAGTCTAATTAATTAATAGTTTACATAATTTGTTACTAGACACTTGACACTGGATCTGTTATGAATTGATTGAAAGTATATGTTGCTCCTCTAGTCATTTTCTCTCTTCTTTGGAGATAAATTTCAATTTGTTCATAAATGGGTTTGTCCATAAAATTATATCTTTTAAAGAGAGTTGAAAAACGCTCATAGTATTTTCTCATTTTGAAAGATATATTTGTTATGCCTGCTAATAATCTTCATTTTTACATAACAGTTCAGTTGAGATGAATAAAATCACAGTATTTTGGTTTTTAGTCATTATTGGACAGTGCATGTAATCTGTTGAGTTTACAAACTCTTCTAGTGATTTCTAGGTTTCTTTCAGGGTGTGAAATATTCCTGGATAATTTTTATAACATCATATGAAAGTTATTTGTTCTGAGTCAACAGTGCCATATTTGTTCTATGCCACTAGTCTTATAAATTAATAACTTTGTGGTAGTTTTATTTTACAAAGCATCTTCTGTTTCTATAGCATACGAGATAAAATCCAGATAAAACAGTCTTTTAGATTCAGCATTATTTAATTTCTAACAACAGTAAAATCAAATAGTTTTACCTGCAGGTGTATTTGTTTTTACATTTTTATCACCCTCAGGGAGGGGCACAAGTTAAGTCTTGTAACATTTCCACACTGTGTTATTTATACTCCCAGTGGGTACCATTTTTCTTACTTTAGCTGCAGTCAACTATTTTCTGACACATTTAGCTACTTTTGTACTTACACTATTACATGATTTACTACTGCACACTGGTTGAGTGGGGCCAATTTTAGTGCTGGTATTTCAGATTGAACCAAATATTTCCTTTTGGCTAACCAAAACATATATGTTAACTATTTAATGTAGTTGTTATATTGTAGGGACTATACTATGTCCAGCTGAATGTAAAGTTAATTGTTTTAGGATGTGGTTGTTCCATTGTTATGCTGGTAAATGCTTAAAATCAGTTTTATTGAAGAATAAAATAGGCCAAGATTTATAAGATTTTTTCCCTAAAATGTATATGACTTTGGCTTATTATTGAAGAATAAAATAGGCCAAGATTTATAAGATTTTTTTTTCCCTAAAATGTATATGACTTTGGCTTATTTCTATCTATCATGGTGACATCAATTGGTCTTGCACAGTTCTGTTATGCAGTTGACAAACATACAACAGTTTCAGCACAACAAAGGTGGGAACTATCTTTAAATGTCATTTTCAAAGCATTCCGTTCCGTTCAGTTCAGTTCAGTTGCTCAGTCGTATCCAACTTTCTGTGACCCCATGAATTGCAGCACGCCAGGCCTCCCTGTCCATCACCAACACCCGGAGTTCATTCAAATTCACAGCCATCGAGTCAGTGATGCCATCCAGCCATTGCATCCTCTGTCGTCCCCTTCTCCCTCCTGCCCCCAATCCCTCCCAGCATCAGAGTCTTTTCCAGTGAGTCAACTCTTCGCATCAGGTGGCCAAAGTACTAGAGTTTCAGCTTTAGCATTATTTCTTCCAAAGAACAACCAGGACTGATCTCCTTTAGAATGGACTGGTTGGATCTCCTTGCAGTCCAAGGGACTCTCAAGAGTCTTCTCCAACACTACAGTTCAAAAGCATCAATTCTTCAGCACTCAGCTTTCTTCACAGTCCAACTCTCACATCCATACATGACTACTGGAAAATTGGACTATCTTTATTTAAACTTGCCTCCTTTTGAGGTAGTCATTTCTCAAGTTGGCAAATGTCTTTATGATAGTCTGTTTTTATGCTATGTTAGCTAAGCTCTTTCCTGATTTTTCGGCATTCTAGGTATTCTAATAAAATCACTTAGGTTAATTTCAACTTTCTATGATGTAAAGTATTGGTTTATTGTTTTCCAAAAGCATGAGAAGAATCTTCATAAATTACTTTTTATTTTGATCTATCTATGAAGCAGCTACTTTAGAATTATTTTATTCTTTCAAATAGTCTTATAAAATAATTTTGATTTATAGATGAAAGGTTCTTTGTTGTCAAATAAAAAGTTGGAATTTTTACCTTCAACATTTTTATTTTTACCCTTTAAAATTAAATATGCTTATGTCCAAGTTGCTCTTCTCTGAAATACTGATTATTTTAGCTTTGCATATTTTCAGAATTTTATCCTTTTGCTAGGCCCTTCAGGATTAGAAACATTTGTCAAGCTAAGGATCTTAGAGACCCACGCTTAATTTGTTTAGGTTCTACGAGGCAGAATGAAGCTAATGCTTGCCTGGGAATTGAGGGAACGGTGGCTGGATACTGAGCTCACTGATAAGATCTTCAGGGAATAAACCAAGACAGTTCCTAGATGGATGTCTGGTTTTGCTTAGGGAGATGATTACTTGTACTGGTACAGCCTTCCATATACACATCTTGGCTAAGAATTGCAATCTGTCACCTACCTGATATTTATCTTCTATTTTAGTCTTTGTATTCCTTAGGGCAGTGGTGTTGAGCTGTTCATCTAATATAACCCTACAGGTTTGATAAAACAGAAACCAAAACACCATTTAGAAAGGTCTCTCTTGGTTTCCACAATCCTCACCTTCATTCCGAGTCTAACTGGTCTTCATCACTCGTTTTACTCTGTGCAACATTTCTACTGCGTGATATAAACCTACGCACATGTAACTCTAAACTGAACAACAATCAAACAGCTAGAGCCTGCACAAATAAACACTGTGTTTCAAAAGAGAGTATTTTGCCAAAGAGTCTTAGTAAAGTAGAGGACCTCTTAGGATAGCAGCTTAGGAAAGATATGATCATAGCAAAGATATGTCCAGGGGAATACATGATGGTAATCCACAAAGCTATAAAACTTTTTTTTTTTTTGAGACGATAAGAAAAATAAAAATGTGTTTACTATAGTTACTAAGGCAGAATTTTAAAGTGACAATTTCAAATTAAAAACAAACAATGCTCAGGTTATACAGTAGAAGGGAAAATGGAAGCTTTTTTCAAATATTAGAACGATGTTTATAGGGGTATCTAGAGGGTATTTTTTAAATTCAGTTTGAGGCTCCCTCATTCTGGGCTTAGGAAGATGCTAACTATGCATTCTCCTTAGAGAATGAAAATGAGAAAAACCTTCTTGATTTGCCCTTAAACCCATGTTCTGCCACTAATGTTAAAATAAGCATAGCAGCTGTTCTCTCAAATCATGCAAACCCCAGGAGAGGTGGTTATACTTGGTGATTGTAGCTAACTCAGCTGCTTTGGGGTTAAAGTCCCTTCCTCCTCTCCCTGTGTCCACAAATATTTGCTCAGTAATTGCTGGGAGGAGACAAAACAATGATCTACAGCTGTGTTGGGAACCCCATGCCTTCATGGTTTAGGGTTGACTGATACCTGAAGAGCTATCCTGTCTGAGGACAATACTTATTTGTCACACACAATGTGTTCTTTCATGTATAGGGTTCAGCATTTTTGTAACAGCCCTGACTTCTCTTCAGCAATTAATGGAGAAGGGAGAGGGGAAGGGGAGAGTGATTTACTTCAATTATAAGTTTGATAGATAAGCTGCATGGATAGCTCAGTCTTTCTCTCCCTCTCTTCAATTCAAGGAATGTGGCTTCTGTGCTCCTCTACCATGCCAGAAGTTTAATGTTTTATCAGCAAAGTGATTTGGGATGAATTGCAGAGATATTACTTTGCCAACAAGGTCTGTCAAGTCAAGGCTATGGTTTTTCCAGTGGTCATGTATGGATGTGAGAGTTGGACTGTGAAAAAGCTGAGTGCTGAAGAATTGATGCTTTAAAACTGTGGTGTTGGAGAAGACTCTTGAGAGGCCCTTGGACTGCAAGGAGATCCAACCAGTCCATTCTGAAGGAGATCAGCCCTGGGATTTCTTTGGAAGGAATGATGCTAAAGCTGAAACTCCAGTACTTTGGCCACCTCATGAGAAGGGTTGACTCATTGGAAAAGACTCTGATGCTGGGAGGGATTGGGAGCAGGAGGAGAAGGGGACTACAGAGGATGCGATGGCTGGATGGCATCACCAACTCTATGGACGTGAGTCTGAGTGAACTCCAGGAGTTGGTGATGGGCAAGGAGGCCTGGGGTGCTGCAATTCATGGGGTCGCAAAGAGTTGGACACGACTGAGTGACTGAACTGAACTGTAGAGCATTACTTATGACTGGGAGGATCATGGGGAAAACATGTATCAAATTATGCCACTTGGTTTTAGGAAAACCATTGTGCAGCATAACTCTGTTGCTATGTCTTATGGGCATATGTGTAATCAATGCTATTTTGTTTCTTACCTACTTCATTTTTTTTTTTTTTCTCATTTAACACATGATTTGAACTCAGAGTGGGAAAACAGAGTGTTACTTATTGGGGCCTTCCTTTCTTAGCATGGAAATAAAACTTGGGAAAAATTGAACTATTTCTCAGCTTCTACCAAGCACAGGGAATTATCCCAGGAAGATATTACTATTTATATCATTAATTGTTGAAGATATAAAGGATATTTTTATCTTGATTTAGTTTGATTCTTTTCAAAAGTAACCTCCAAGACTATTAATAATCAGAAGTATTTTAAGTAATCACTGGGTATCTTGCTTTTTGTGTGCTTGCAAAGTTGCTTCAGTCCTGTCTGACTGTTTGCAACCCTGTGGACTGTAACCTGCCAGGCTCCACTGTCCTCCATTAGCTCTTGGAGTTTGCTCAAATTCATGTTCAATGAGTCGATAATGATATCTAACCATATCATCCTCTCTCACCCCCTTCTCTTTTTGACTTCAATGTTTCCCAGCATTGGGATCTTTTCCAAAGAGTTGGCTCTTTGCATCAGGTGGCCAAAGTATTGGAGCTTCAACATCAGTCTTTCTAAGAATATCAAGCAGCAATAAAATGGAATTAATAAACAATACACCCAATAATAAGGGTAATTATCAAATGTATTATTCTAGGTAAAAGAATCCAGAGTCAAAATACTATATATGAATGATTCTCTTTTAATGAAATTTCTGCAATTCAAAATTATAGAAATAGAAACAAATCAGTGCTTTCTGATGTTGTGGAGTGAGGGAAAAGGATTGACTACAAAGAGGCAGAGGGGTTGTTTTGGAGTGATGGGACTATCCTGTATTTTTATTTTTCAAAACATGTACAACTATACATTAATTCATAGACATTTTAGTATCTGTGAATTACATCTTAATCAAAATAAATAATGTTTCCTTATCACATTACTGAAATAAAGGCTGATTTCAGTAATTCCAGATGCCATTTCCTACTCTGTGCTCTGAAAGGGAAAGTCAGAGAGAGTTTTTCAAAGTTTCATTTTCTGGTCATAGAGATAATGTGTCTTACAGATAGTCTGATACACAGAAATTGTAATATAGTTTAAAAAAACAATTCATAGTAAACATTAATGCAAAGTATATAACTTTGGAATTTTACATTATCTGCATCTTTATTAATTACTTAATATAAAAAAAGCACATACGTTATGAGATTTATTTTCACATCCTTTGAGCAGATTTTTCTAACACTAAAGAGCAGAGATCAGTTCAGTTCAGTCACTCGGTCGTGTCCGACTCTTTGCGACCTCATGGACTGCAATACACCAGGACTCCCTGTCCATCAACAACTCTCGGAGGTTACTCAAACTTATGTCCATTGAGTCGGTGATGCCACCCAACCATCTCATCCTCTGTCACCCTCTTCTCCTCCTGCCTTCAATCTTTCCCAACATCAGGGTCTTTTCCAGTGAGTCACTTCTTCTCATCAGGTGGCCCAACTATTGCAGCTTCAGCTTCAGCAACAGTCCTTCCAATGAATATTCAGGACTGATTTCCTTTAGGATGGACTCCTTGGACTTCCTTGCAGTCCAAAGGACTCTCAAGAGTCTTCTCTAACACCACAGTTCAAAAGCATCAATCTTTGGTGCTCAGCTTTCTTTATAGTCAAAATCTCACATCCATACATAACTATGGGAAAACCATAGCTTTGACTAGATGGACTTTTGTTGGCAAAGTAATTCTCTGCTTTTTATTATGTTGTCTGGGTTGGTGATAACTTTTCTTCCAAGGAGCAAGCGTCTTTTAATTTCATGGCTGCAATCACCACCTGCAGTGATTTTGGAGCCCCTCAAAATAAATTCTGTCACTGTTTCCATTGTTTCCCCGTCTATTTGCCATGAAGTGATGGGACCAGATGCCATGATCTTAGTTTTCTGAATGTTGGGTTTTAAGCCAACTTTTTCACTTTCTTCTTTCCTTTTCATCAAGAGACTCTTTAGTTCTTCTTTGCTTTCTGCCATAGGGGTGGCGTCAATCTGCATATCTGAGATTATAGATATTTCTCCCGGCAATCTTGATTCCAGCTTGTGCTTCATCCAGAGCAGGGTTTCTCATGATGTAGTCTGTATATAAGTTAAATAGGCAGGGTGACGATATACAGTCTTGACGTACTCCTTTCCCAAGTTGGAACCAGTCTGTTGTTCCATGTCCAATTCTAACTGTTGCAGAGGTCAAATCAAATTATCAGTCCCCTAGAATGAGCCTTCAAGAAATTTTGCCCTTGGGACTCCCGGGGGTCCAGTGGCTATGACTCCAGGCTCCCAATGCAGGGGGCCTGGGTTCTATCTCTGCTTGAGGAATGAGATCCCACATGCCACAACTAAGAGTTCACAGGCTGAAACGGAGACTGAAGATCCTGGGAGCCATAACTAAGACCCGCTTCTGACAAAGAAATACATATTTTTTTAAGAAATAAATTTTACTCTCAGTTTTTGAGAAACACTAGGATACACTGCAGGGTTTGTCATATGTAACCTTACAAAATGACTTCAGAGTAGACATTTTCTTAAATTTACAGCTTAAGAGCATGAAGATCCTGGAGTCTAAGTAACCCACTCAAGATTACAAAACTATGAAAATTAGTTCAGGTGTTTCCTATCCAAATTTTGTGTTTTTCCCACTGTACAAATTCTCTTCTTGTTATATATTAACTTTAAAAACACAAAAGCAGATATACCTGACTCAAGTTTTGAGCAATTTTTTTTTCTTTAAACAGTTTTCTCACTTGTTTTTCCATCCTCTCCTATTATGTATTGTTACAAAACCTAAATATTTACTCAGTCATTAACACTGATTATATTACTTAGACAATGGCAACCCACTCCAGTACTCTTGCCTGGAGAATCCCACGGATGGAGGAACCTGGTAGGCTACAGTCCACGGGGTCGCAAAGTCGGACACAACTGAGCGACTTCACTCACTCACTCACTAACATGATTATATTACTTAGACAAGGATAAATTTCTTTGCATTTATTATATTTTCCCTCAAAATAGCAGTATGAATTATTTTATAATACTTTAAAATCTTTTATTCATATCCCACTTTCAATCCTTTCAACAACTATTTTACGTTTTCACTACTCATTTTAGACTTCTAAAACAACCTCTATTTTACTCTCTTACCACAAGATTTTGCCTTTGCTTTCTTAATAAAATGAACTGGTAAGCTGAACCTCTTCAATTTCATGGCTTTTTCTCTTCAATCCATACTGTTTCTTCCCTCCTGATCACAAGAATATTCATTCTCTTGCCCAAGACCAATTATTCCAATATTTCTTGATGCTTGTGTTGATGCTTATCTTCCCAGGTAAGCTGTTCCACCAATGATATCTTCTCTGTATCAACTTTAACCTTCTCTCTTTTTCCCTTTATGCTAAAATTATGCCCAAGAACCTCTACTGTTTAATATAAGGAAAGACTACATCATCAAAAGTGACCCAGAGAGATGGTATAGGGAGGGAGGTGGGAGGGGGGTTCAGGATTGGGGACTCATGTACATCCGTGGTGGATTCATGTTGATGTATGGCAAAACCAATACAGTATTGTAAAGTAAAATAAAATAAAATAAAAATAAATAATAATAAAAAAATAAAGTGGAAAAAAAGCACAGTCTTTCTTCTCTCTCTCCACCCAATATGTGTCTTTTAATCACCTAAGCCACTAGTCTAGCTTTCATTCTTGGCAGCATATTAATACTATATGGAGGTTTTAAATAATTGAAAATGTGTTTGTTCTTTTCTACTCTTTTTCATTTTCATGGCATGATTTTTTACAGTAAGCTCTGGTTACTTATTTATTGCTGCTGTTTTTAGTTGCTAAGTCATATCTACTCTTTTGGGACCCTGTTGACTGTGAAAGCTTCCGTGGTGGTTCAGAGGGAAAAAAATCTGCCTGTAATGCAGGAGACCTTGGTTCGATCCCTGGATTGTGAAGATCCCTTGGAGAAACAAATAGCAGTCCACTGCAGCATTCTTGCCTGGAGAACTCTATGGACAGAGGAGCCTGGCAGGCTAAAGCATGTGGGGTCTCAAAGAGTCAGTGATTACTAACACTTTCACTTTCAGGCTTCCCAAGCAGTGCTAGTGGAAAAGAATCTGCCTATAAGAGATGTGAGTTTGATCCTGGGTCAGGAAGATCACCTGGAGGAGGACATGGAAACCCATTCCAGCATTCTGGCCAGAAGAATTCCATGGACAGAGGAGGCTAGGTTACAGCCTGTAGGGTTGCAAAGAATCAGACACAGCTGAAGTGATTGAGGGCTTCTCTGTGGCTCAGATGGTAAAGAAGCAGCCTGCAGTGAGGAAGACCTAGGTTCGATACCTGGGTTGGGAAGATTCCCTGGAGAAGGGAACAGCTATCCACTCCAGTATTGTGGCCTGAAGACATGGACAGAGGAACTTGGTGGGCTACAGTCCATGGGGTCGCAGAGTCAAACACAACTGAATGACTTTCACTCCCCTTCACTTCAGCACATAGTATGTGCACTGTAGATTGCCAGGCTCTTCTGTCCATGGGATTTCCCAGCCAAGAGTTCTGAACTGGGCTGTCATTTCTTTCCCCAGGGGATCTTCCTAACCTAGGAATTGAACCTGCCTCTCCTGCATTGGCAGACAGATTCTTTACCACTGAGCCACTAAGGAAGACCCATTTTATTGATACAAAACTTATAAGAAAATAATACAATTTAGGTTTAAAATAATTATTTCATTGAGTTATGTTGCCATGTTGAAAATAGAAAAAAGTTTATTATGGTAAGATTTTTATATACCTTACTACTTTCAGAATTACCAACTTAGGGCTCAACTCTCTCTTTTTTTTTTCTATATGCTAAATGAACTGCAGTTATGAATCTCATGTCAGTGCTTCATGTGAACTCATCTATGGCTTAGTTTGCTTTGGTCATATTTCATAGAACAAAAAGCCAGATACTTGATCCCTAGACAATGCATTTTTACCAAGAATTAATCCCTACTACGTCCATTAGTTTTGATGTGTGTAATAGCAAGGGCAGGCCCAATATTCTAGTGGGCTGAAATTTTGGGGAATGAAATGTCAAGAAAACCAAATTAGAGCTTTAATTTTTTGCCACAAATCTCAATATTTTCAACTAGAAAGATAAAATCATTGAAAGTATAGAAAGAAAATAGCATAGGATTAGTTAATTAAAAAAAATAGTTCCTGAGCTTTTGGCTTAATTTGGCTTTGGAAATCAGTTATTTTGAACAGTGATTATTTTGTCCATATTAAATACACCTCCTATTGATCAATTTTGCTTCGCTTTCTGTGACTACTGATTTTCCACTTAAAGTCATCAAGTTTGACCTGAACTGTTTCAGTTTTGTAAGATATATCACATCTCCCAAACTGTGCAATATATATTTGAATGGGATTTGATTAAACCAGACAACAGTGATTTATACCTATTGTGAAATGACAAAATAGGAAGAAAAGTTCCAGTACAATTGTGAACTACCTAGGGGCCAGTTCATCTTTTACTGCTTTGATATATGATTAACTATTTTCTTAGTTTCAATAGCACACCAGAGACAGGCATTCATAGATAACAGTAGCAATAGCATTTATCAATTGATACCGGTGTGCAGATCTCATCTGGGAAACGTGTTAGAATTAAACTAGCATTCACAATAGGAAGACAAAGAACATGTTTAAAAGCCTGAAAAACATAATATTTACCTATTCATTCAAGGATTACTTTTCCCTGGGGAAGGTGACATAGGAGATCATTTCATTCTGATTCCAAACCAGAAGGGTGAGTCAAGGCCTTCACAGGTTTAGCAGGACTTTTCTGACCTTGAATTAACATGACTATGTTAGGAATTATCATAGACACTGTTTGTTTTCAACATTTATGTCTGAATGCTGTTGTTGTTCAGTCATCCAGTTGTGTCCAACTGTTTGGGACCCCATGGACATCAGTGTGCAAGGCTTCTCCGTCCTTTACCATATTCCAAAGTTTGCCCAAGTTCATGACCATTGCTACAGTGATGCCATCCAGCTATCTCATCCTTTGACGCCCTATTCTCCTTTTGCCCTCAATCTTTCAGGGAATTTTCCAATGAGTCAGATGTTAGCATCAGATGACCAAAATACTGTAGTTTCAGTTTCAGCATCAATCCTTCCAATGAGTGTTCAGGGTTGATTTCCCTTAAGATGGGTTGATTTCTTGACTGCTTTGATCTGTTTGATGTCCAAGGGACTTTCAGGAGTATACTTGTGTCTGGATATCTATACTAAATTCCTATGCATGTCTTGATATCAATATCTGTATTGGTAGATATAAGGCTTTTCATATCATACTAAATAATTTCACTTATTGTAATTTAAATTCATTGAAATAACACTGAATCACTTTTATTTTTCTTATTTCTGATGAAGTATTTCAGCTGGATGCAAATAAAATGTGCCTTTCAATTCTTATAAGACATTATTTTTCATGTACATTTGTGTAAATTACCAGTTAATGCTTAAGATTCAGTTCAGTTCAGTTCAGTCGCTCTATTGTGTCTGACTCTTTGTGACCCCATGAATCACAGCACGCCAGGCCTCCCTGTCCATCACCATCTCCCGGAGTTCACTCAGACTCACGTCCATCGAGTCCGTGATGCCATCCAGCCATCTCATCCTTGGTTGTCCCCTTCTCCTCCTGTCCCCAATCCCTCCCAGCATCAGAGTCTTTTCCAATGAGTCACTTCTTCACATCAGGTGGCCAAAGTACTGGAGTTTCAGCTTTAACATCATTCCTTCCAGAGAAATCCCAGGGCTGATCTCCTTCAGAATGGACTGGTTGGATCTCCTTGCAGTCCAAGGGCCTCTCAAGAGTCTTCTCCAACACCACAGTTCAAAAGTGTCAATTCTTTGTCACTCAGCCTTCTTCACAGTCCAACTCTCACATCCATACATGACCACTGGAAGAACCATAGCCTTGACTTGACAGACCTTGTTGGCAAAGTAATGTTTCTGCTTTTCAATGTGCTATCTAGGTTGGTTAGGGCTTCCCTGGTGGCTCAGGGGATAAAGCATCTGCCTGTGATGGGGAAGATCCAGGTTCGATCCCTGGATCGGGAAGATCCCCTGGAGAAGGAAATGGCATCCCACTCCAGTATTCTTGCCTGGAGAATGCCATGGAAAGAGGAGCCTGGTCGCCTATAGTTCATGGGGCCGCAAAGAGTCAGACACGACTGAGCGACTACACTTACACTTAAGTTGATTAAGATTGGTAAGATATTATTGTTGTTTTCAAATGTATGAGTTTTATTTTTCCAACAAGAAGGCAAATTCCTTGGGAAGGCATGATATTTTCTTGTGTTTTTCTTCATCTAGTTCGGTATTAGCATATTGACTTTCGCTTTAAACACATTTGGTAGAGTTAATACATTAACTGAGCTCAGAGAAAGGACTTGAAACAATTAACTGTCAGGACATCTTGCCTAACTGATATGCAGTGTCCATTGTCACCTGACTCTGTCCTCAATAAATAATTTGAGCCCCTAGAAAAATTATTTTAAAAGGCCAAATTATTACAGTCAGGATATGCTGTGCTTAGTCGCTCAGTCATGTCTGACTCTTTGTGAGCCCATGGAAAGTAGCCCGCCAGATTCCTCTGTCCATGGGGATTCTCTGGGCAAGAATATTGGAGTGGGTTGCCAAGCCCTTCTCCAGGGGATCTTCCTAACCCAGGGATCAAACCCAGACCTCCTGCACTGCAGGAAGATTCTTTACCTCTGAGCCACCAGAGAAGGCCATGAGTACTGGAGTGGGTAGCTTATTCCTTTTCCAGGGGATCTTCCTGACCCAAGAAGCGAACTGAGGTCTCTTAACATTGCAGACAGATTCTTTACCAGCTGAGCCACCAAGACGGTCAGGATATTTCTATTTAAATAGGAAAATCCATTTAAGATCTTTGAGAGCCAGAAACACACATTTCTAATAGTGAGATTTCAGACCTTGTGCAAGTCAGTGGGGGATTCATTTTTGGACAAGTGATACTTCTTATCTATTGCTACAGAGATGCAACTGCCAACCTAGTTATTTATATCAAACAGGATTCCTTTTTTTTCCTTTCTCCTCTTTTCTCTAATGTTTTCATGTCATCCCTAGAGGACAGTGTTTTTCTTTTCAATTTCTCATGATTTTAGAAAACCAACTTTAGTATGTCATAAATAGTTCAATAGACAGTCATTATCTTTAATATCTATACTTTGGAAGTAAATCTAATATTCTACTCCCTCTATAAATTACAGCTTAGTAAAATGTGATACTACACAAGGTTTCTCTCTATACTTTAATGCCTTTTCTGTATGTTTGATTTAGAAATGATCTCCTAAGGTTTCATATCACTTTGATCTTATTAGGTAACATAAGTGTCTATATATATTTTATTCCAGTGTAAAAGTACTTAATAAAAGTTTGGGTCACACTTTGTCATTGGAAGGTGGATTCAACTTTTCAATTTTTCTTTTTTAAAATTTTTATGAGTTTTCTGTGTACTCTACAATAGAGAGGTATCATTTATATTTATATTAAATAATTTATGATACATAAATTTGTCAAAATTATTTTCCTTAGTAATTTATTTAAATGATTTTGCACATTTAAAGTGATTTATCTGTTTGAAGCATAAGAGAAAATTATAACACTATTAGAAATTTATTTTTTAAATTTTGGCTTATTGGCAGGTCAAAAGAAATGTTACACTGGCAAAATAGCTTATTAGTTGGTTGGCATCAAAAATTTTATTAATTCGATTAATCTGAAAAATTTAAATTTATATTAATCCAATAATTTTATATTATTTCAACTAGTTGATGTCCATTAATTTTTCTTTAACAATTTTGCTAAGATGCAAATTTCAAAATAGTTATCTAATCAATGGCATCTGGTTCCATCACTTCATGGCAAATAGATGGGGAAACAATGGAAACAGTGACAACTTTATTTTTGGGGGCTCCAAAATCAGTGCAGATGGTGACTACAGCTATGAAATTAAAAGATGCTTGCTCCTTGGAAGAAAAGATATGACCAACCTAGACAGCATATTAAAAAGCAGAGACATTATTTTGCCAACAAAGATCTCTCTAGTCAAGGCTACGGTTTTTCCAGTAGTCATGTATGGATGTGAGAGTTGGACTATAAAGAAAGTTGAGTTCTAAAGAATTGATGCATTTGAACTATGTGTTGGAAAAGACTCTTGAGAGTCCCTTGGACTGTAAGGAGATCCACTCAGTCAATCCTAAAGGAAATTAGTCTTGAATATTCATTGGAAGGACTGATGTTGAAGCTGAAACTCCAATATTGGCCACCTGAGGTGAAGAACTGACTCATTTGAAAAGGCCCTAATGCTGGGAAAGATTGAAGGCAGGACAAGAAGAGGATGACAGAGGATAAGACGGTTGGATGGCATCACTGACTGGATGACCATGAATCTGAGTATGTTCCAGGAGTTGATAAAAGATAGGGAAGCCTGGCATGTTGCAGTCCATAGGGTTGCCAAGAGTCGGACATGACTGAGCAACTGAACTGAACTGAATCTATCAATAAATTTAAATTTATTAAAAAGTTTAAAACAAAACAAATGCTGGAACACTGGATATGATAAACATGGTTTTGAGACCCCACCCTATGACTTATTAGCTGAAATACACATAATTTCTGCATTTCTTTAACCTGTCTGTAGCCTCAGAAGGGCTATAATAAAACAAAATTAAGATATACATTCTGTGTTTTTTTAATGATAATAGAAGGTCTTTTTTTTTTGTTGTTAATTCCATAGTAATCTATGTGGAGATATATGTTGCACTGACATCTGACTGCTGATGGTTTAAAAATATCCATAGAGAGTAGCCTTGGTTGGCATTAAATTTTTCACTTTCACAATGGCCGCTTTCATCAGGGATATTGATGTCTTTTTCAATCAGTTTCAGGGTAGTGTTTGCAACACATGGAGGGAGCCATAACATTATACTGTGGATTTCCAATGGGAACTCATGTTGGAAAACTGGCAACTTGGTAGGCTTTTCTGAGGTACATTTCAGTAATGCCTGGAAATAACACAAGGAACTCAGTGGGAAGCAAGGTTGTTCCTACTGGATCAAGAGAGGAAGCACCATATTTAACCACTTGCTTCTTTAGGAGACAGAGTTTTCTGGTACTAAAACTTTACTCACTAATCCATTACAGTGAGAAGATATCATTGATGTCTACAATGTCCCAGAAAAGTAATTGTTAACTGTCATATACACTCCTTCATTCTGAAGGAAGAGTCTCTGTCCACTGAATTGGAGAAGAGAAAGCAAAAATTGATCCATTGGAGAAAAAGAATGGAAAATTGAATCTGGGAAGATACTGAGGCACTGCTGATGGTTGTGTTTGTTCAGCTGAAGTACAGATAGGGGTGAGGATCCCTTGATGTTTTTAAGAGCCTTGGTTGATGAGGGACAGGGAAGAAAAACAAGAGAAGAGTAATCAAAGACTACATACCTTATGGTTCAATTTATACAAAATTAATATTTAAGGACAGAAAACAGATCTGTGGTTCCCTGAACATAGGTGGAAGCAGCGAGAGACAGGAATCATGAAAAGGCACAGGAAAACTTTAAGGGGTGATGAATATGTTCATTATCTAGACTGTGGCTATGTGTACATATGTCAAGACTTACATTTACATATTTTTTATGGGTCAACTACCCTTCAATAAAGCTGTTAAATATAAAATAAACTTATGCATTTATAATAAAAATTAATTTATATATTTCAGCTCAATTTGGTTTGGTTTTATGCCTTAATTTCAAAAGAATGGACTTCCCTGATAGCTCAGTTGGTAAATAATCCATCTACAATGCAGGAGACCCAAGTTTGATTCCTGGGTTGGGAAGATCCCCTGGAGAAGGGAAAGGCTATTCACTCTGGTATTCTGGCCTGGAGAATTCCATGAACTACAATCCATGGAGTAGTAAAGAGTCCAACACAGCTGAGGGACTTTCACTTTCACTTTACCAAAAATGCTATTAAAACTCAAACAAAATAAAACATAATCCCTTATCTCAAAGACCTCGAAAAAGTGGAGCACTTCCATTTTGGAAATCATAGCAAGTAAGATTTTTGAAAATGATCTATGTTATAATTCAAATAGACTCTGAAATATATTTTATATTCATTGCTGAGCTAGGAACAATTCATTAGCAGTCAGTGGAGACCAAAATAAACATACAAACACATAAATGAAGAGACAGCTGGAAGTAGAGCTATAAATGACTTTGAAATCATGAAGAACTAGAGATCATGCTTTATCATCCATACAAAGTTGGGAATTCAAGCCTGAGAATCCTCAAATAGGCATAGACCATCAGTAGGACTATATAGTCAAAGGATGGGCTAGGGAAAAAAATTGCCAGGCAAAAATTAGATTCCCCCATGAAATCTGTCATTTTCAGGGTTGATACTGGGGGAAATACTATTAATAAGACTCTTTACAAACAATCTGTAGTCACCAGCTTCCTCTCCTATAAGCCTGGTGTTCTAATTTACACTAACCAGTGAGTCAGGAAAACCTCAGGTTGAGATCTGAAATTAGCATGTTTTAGATTGGGGGCACCATAGCCTTTAGGCAGAAGCCATCACAAATCCTCTCTGGTAAAAAGTCTATTCTACCTGATATCTCTGGTTTTCTGCAAACTGTGTACCAACAATATGTGTTCCCAATTCAAAAAATATTACTAAACATAGAAGGAAATATGCGGTCATGATTGAGCATCAGCAGAACAATACTCAAGTTCTCATATTGAAATTATTGGATAAATAATAAAGACCTATTTTTCAAATGTATAAAAATAATAGAATAAAGAATAACCAGAACACTAATGACTACCTAAAATAAATGGATAGATTAAAAAAAAAAAACACATATATTGTGTGTGTACAACCTATAATTCTTAAATGAAAAAAAAATGGATAGGGTGAACACAAGACTAGACACCCCTGAAGAAAGCAGTAGTAACCTGAAAGATAAAACTGAATACATATCTTAGAAATGAAGACAGACGAGGAGATAGAAAATATGAAAAGGAGGTTAAAAGACTGAAAGATTACCTTGACCAAATTTGTCATCTATCTCATTGGAATTCGAGAAAAAAATGAAAGATCAGAGAAAATCGGGAAGAACAAATATTCAAAATAACAACTACTGGAACTATTATACAGTAAAAAGATATATCCAGATATATAAAGAATAGTGCTACTAAGCAGTACAAAGTAAAAGAAATTCACATGTAAATACATAAAGATCAAATAGAGGCAAATTCAATTTACTTAAAGAGAAAGAGAAAAGATATTCTCATATAAAAAGGAGACAATCTGAATGACAGTTGACTTTTTACAGTCATGAGCCAAGGTTGTAATCTTCAAGTGCTGGTGTCCCCAGAAAAAAACAAAAACGAAGTGCCAGACAACCTTGCAACACCCATAATCTATTTTACAGAAGCTAAGACAAATGCACTTTTTAAAGTAAATTGTTCATTTTATTTATTTATTTTTATCTTTAGTCACACAGCATGTGGGATCTTAGGTTTCTGACCAGGGAGGCAACCTGCGCCCACTGCAGTAGTGGCATGGTGTCTGAACCACTGCACTGCCAGGGAAGCCCACAAAATGCAATCATTCTAAGATAAGCATATTTTAAGAGAAAAGTAGGAAGTGACACAGTCAGTGTCCAAGAGTTTGTTCTCTATGGAAATTGAGTATACTTCAGTCGGTAATTATCTCTCTATTATGTAAATTTTGGAACCAGACTGCCTAGAGTTGGAGAACTGAATTTCCTTCTATTTGATCTTGAACAAGTTGTTTAAACTTTCAGGGTCTTAGATTATTCATCTGTAAAACTGGAATAATAAAAGTTTATGACATAGGATTTTTATAAGGATTGAATGAAATATGTAAGGAGCTTAGAATGATGCTTGGCACACAGGAAGAACTGAAAGTTTATCTATTGCTTGTGTTAACATTGTATATTTCAAAGAAAATTTAAAAATAAAATGCTCTCCAATTACTTTGATGTGGCTTCTTTAATAGCAGAGACAGGAACAAAAATGTGCAAGAAAGGAAAATTATAGGCCAATGGGAACAGTAAATACTCAGAAACCTTAAATAATAAAAATATAAAAGTTTAGGCAAATAAAATTTCCCAATGTATAAAAATAATTTACTTCCTGACCAACTGGAAATTGTTCAGTTGGCTCATGAGGATGGTTTAGCATCTTTTAAAGTAGTCCATTTACTCATGTAGATTAAAAAAGGAAGAGTCATAGATAGTCGTCTCACTTAAAAATATTTATTTGACAAAGTAGAACACTTATTTTTGCAAAAAGATATTTAGAAAAACAGAAAAAAGACAGAAATTTTCTTAACCACATGAAGGCTTTAAATAAAAAAAAATGAATATAGCAATTTGTCACTGATAGTAGTGAATCCTTGGAAGCAATTTGTTTAATGTCAAGACGAAAAACACAGCATCTTGAATCACTGACTCCAACCTATCACTGCAAAAAAAAAAAAAAAAAAGAACAAAGAAATGAAAATGAGTTATAATCAATACTACCACAATGAGTAACGGTAATGATCATGCTATGAATGATGCCTCTGGAAAGACAGGCCTGACTTTTAGATGGGGAAGAATGAGGTAAAACTGCTATCATTCACAGAAAAAGAATGCCTTTCTAACAATCCAAACTATCCACACAAACTGTTAGAACTAATGATAAACTTTAGCCAAAGTGATATGCAAAAATGAATCGCATCTGAATTAGCAAAGATAATTAGAAAATTTTAAATAATAGCAGTAATAAGATGTCCCATTATCAAATAACATGTTACTTTAGAGTATTTCTATCCCAAAATGCAAAATCATCTGGAAGGAGAAAACTATAAAACTTAATTGAAATACATATATTAAATGAAAATGAAAGCCATGCTTTTAGCCAGGAAGTATCAAGATCATGACAATGGCAGTTCTTCTTATGTATATATTTAATGCAGTTATTCAAAAATTTTCCAACAGAGTTATTTTTTTAAAATATATGGTGATAACTTAATCCTGAATTTCATTTGAAAAAGAACAGTGAAGATATTTTTGAAGAAGGAGAGGATATTTACACTTATTTGTGTAGTTGCTGTCATATCTGATCCTTTTGAAACCCCATTCACTCTAAACTGCCAGGCTCCTCTATCAATGGGATTTCCCAGGCAAGAATTCTGGAGAGGGTTGCCATTGCCTTCATGGTATCTTCCTGACCCAGGGACTGAACCCATGTCTCCTATGTTTCCTGCATCAAAGTCAGATTCTTTACCACTGAGCCATCCAGGAAGCCACCATATATAAATAATATTGAAACATACATATGCAAATACATTTATGTAATGCAGCATATACACCCATAATCACATACCTATATGTATCTCTGTATGTATGTATATGTACATAATGGCATTATATTATGATGTGCATACAGGTCTGTGTATGCTGTAGGATAGGTCTATACATGTATGTGTCTATTTCTGCATATATATGTGTGTGTGTTTCTGCTAATACTACTATATCTTTATCACAAGTTTTACTGTTAATTCAAATATTCTCTTTATTCTTCAAAATAATGTATATCAGTACATATATATGTGTGTGTATGTGTGTGTATATATGTATATGTGTATATGTATATGTATAAAGAGAGACAGAAAGAGAGAGACAGTGATATAGAGACAGAAAGATACAGAGAGATAGAAACTGAAAATTCAAAGAAACAGAATATTGGCATGAATTCTTTTCTATCAATGGTTTAATATTTTATTATGTATATCAGTTCAGTTCAGTTCAGTTCAGTTGCTCAGTCGTGTCTGACTCTTTGCGACCCCATGAATCGCAGATGCCAGGCCTCCCTGTCATCACCATCTCCCGGAGTTCACTCAGACTCAAATCCACTGGGTCAGTGATGCCATCAAGCCATCTCATTCTTGGTAGTCCCCTTCTCCTCCTGGCCCCAATCCCTCCCAGCATCAGAGTCTTTTCCATTGAGTCAACTCTTCGCATGAGGTGGCTAAAGTTTCAGCTTTAGCATCATTCCTTCCAAAGAAATACCAGGGCTAATCTCCTTCCAGAATGGACTGGCTGGATCTCCTTGCAGTCCAAGGGACTCACAAGAGTCTTCTCCAACACCACAGTTCAAAAGCATCAATTCTTCGGTGCTCAGCCTTCTTCACAGTCCAATTCTCACACCCATACATGACCACAGGAAAAACTATAGCCTTGACTAGATGGACCTTAGTTGGCAAAGTAATGTCTCTGCTTTTGAATATACTATCTAGGTTGGTCATAACTTTTCTTCCAAGGAGTAAGTGTGTTCTAATTTCATGGCTGCAGTCACCATCTGCAGTGATTTTGGAGCCCGAAAGTATAAAGTCTGACACTGTTTCCACTGTTTCCCCATCTATTTCCCATGAAGTGATGGGACCAGATGCCATGATCTTCTTTTTCTGAATGTTGAGCTTTAAGCCAACTTTTTCACTCTCCTCTTTCACTTTCATCAAGAGGCTCTTTAGTTCCTCTTCACTTTCTGCCATAAGGGTGTGTCATCTGCATATCTGAGATTACTGATATTTCTCCCAGCAATCTTGATTTCAGCTTGTGTTTCTTCTAGTCCAGCGTTTCTCATGATGTATTCTGCATATAAGTTAAATAAGCAGGGTGACAATATACAGCCTTGACGTACTCCTTTTCCTATTTGGGAACAGTCTGTTGTCCCATGTCCAGTTCTAACTCTTGCTTCCTGACCTGCATACAGATTTCTCAAGAGGCGGGTTAGGTGATCTGGTATTCCCATCTCTTTCAGAATTTTCCACAGTTTATTGTGATCCACACAGTCAAAGGCTTTGGCATAGTCAATAAAGCAGAAATAGATATTTTTCTGGAACTCTCTTGCTTTTTCCAGGATCCAGCGGATGTTGGCAATTTGATCTCTGGTTCCTCTGCCCTTTCTAAAACCAGCTTCAACATCAGGGAGTTCACAGTTCACGTATTGCTGAAGCCTGGCTTGGAGAATTTTGAGCATTACTTTACTAGCATGTGAGATGAGTGCAATTGTGCAGTAGTTTGAGCATTCTTTGGCATTGCCTTTCTTTGAGATTGGAATGAAAACTGACCTTTTCCAGTCCTGTGGCCACTGCTGAGTTTTCCAAATTTGCTGGCATACTGAGTGCAGCACTTTCACAGCATCATCTTTCAGGGTTTGAAATTGCTCAACTGGAACTCCATCACCTCCACTAGCTTTGTTCGTAGTGATGCTTTCTAAGGCCCACTTGACTTCACATTCCAAGATGTCTGGCTCTAGATTAGTGATCACATCATCATGATTATCTGGGTCATGAGGATATTTTTGTACAGTTCTTCCATGTATTCTTGCCACTTATTCTTAATATCTTCTGCTTCTGTTAGGTCCATACCACTTCTGTCCTTTACTGAGTCCATCTTTGCATGACATATTCCCTTGGTATCTCTAATTTTCTTGAAGAGATCTCTAGTCTTTCCCATTCTGTTCTTTTCCTCTATTTCTTTGCATTGATCACTGAAGAAGGCTTTCTTATCTCTTCTTGCTGTTCTTTGGAACTCTGCATTCAGATGCTTATATCTTTCCTTTTCTCTTTTGCTTTTCACTTCTCTTCTTTTTATAGCTATTTGTAAGGCTTCCCCAGACAGCCATTTTGCTTTTTGCATTTCTTTTCCATGGGGATGGTGTTGATCCCTGTCTCCTGTACAATGTCATGAACCTCATTCCATAGTTTATCAGGCACTCTATCTATCAGATCTAGGCCCTTGAATCTATCTCTCACTTCCACCATATAATCATAAGGGATTTGATTTAGGTCATACCTGAATGGTCTAGCAGTTTTCCCTACTTTCTTCAAGTTGAGTCTGAATTTGGTAATAAGGAGTTCATGATCTGAGCCACAGTCAGCTCCTGGTCTTGTTTTTGTTGACTGTATAGAGCTTCTCCATCTTTGACTGCATAGAATATAATCAGTCTGACTTTGGTGTTGACCATCTGGTGATGTCCATGTGTAGAGTCTTCTCTTGTGTTGTTGGAAGAAGGTGTTTGCTATGACCAGTGAATTTTCTTGGCAAAACTCTATTAGTCTTTCCCTTGCTTCCTTCCGCATTTCAAGGCCAAATTTGCCTGTTACTCCAGGTGTTTCTTGACTTCCTACTTTAGCATTCCAGTCCCCTATAATGAAAAGGACATCTTTTTTCGGTGTTCTAAAAGGTCTTGTAGGTCTTCATAAAACCGTTCAACTTCAGCTTCTTCAGCATTACTGGTTGGGGCATAGACTTGGATAACTGTAATATTGAATGGTTTGCCTTGGAAACAAACAGAGATCATTCTGTCGTTTTTGAGACTGTATCCAAGTTCTGCATTTCGGACTCTTTTGTTGACCATGATGGCTAGTCCTTTTCTTCTGAGGGATTCCTGCCCACAGTAGTAGATATAATGGTCATCTGAGTTAAATTCACCCATTCCTGTCCATTTTAGTTCACTGATTCCTAGAACGTCGGCGTTCACACTTGCCATCTCTTGTTTGACCATTTCCAATTTGCTTTGATTCATGGACCTGACATTCCAGGTTCCTATGCAATATTGCTCTTTACAGCATCAGATCTTGCTTCTATCACCAGTCACATGCACAACTGGGTATTTTTTTTGCTTTGGCTCCATCCCTTAATTCTTTCTGGAGTTATTTCTCCACTGATCTCCAGTAGTATATTGGGCACCTAATGACCTGGTGAGTTCCTCTTTTGGTATCCTATCATTTTGCCTTTTCATACTGTTTATGGAGTTCTCAAGACAAGAATACTGAAGTGGCTTGCCATTCCCTTCTCCAGTGGACCAAGTTCTGTCAGCCCTCTCCACCATGACCTGCCTGTCTTGGGTTGCCCTGCAGGCATGACTTGGTTTCATTGAGTTAGACAAGGCTGTGGTCCTAGTGTGATTAGATTGACTAGTTTTCTGTGAGTATGAATTCAGTGTGTCTTGCCTCTGATGCCCTCTTGCAACACCTACCATCTTACTTTGGTTTCTCTTACCTTGGGCGTGGGGTGTCTCTTCATGGCTGCTCCAGCAAAGTACAGCTGCTGCTCCTTACCTTGGATGAGGGGTATCTCTAAATAAAGTTATTTGCATTTTTATTATTCTCTAAATATTATTATACTAATCCTATCACCTAATTAGAGATATTGAGGCTCTGGAATTGAGACAATTTGGTGATCTAATGACATGGCAAGATAAGGGAGAGTGAAGAGCCTGGGAACATTACCTAGTTCTTTGCTAGGATTCATGGTGAATATAGCTGTCTTCACTAGAATTTGGGATGCTAAGTAAGGATAGGCTTGGAATAATAGTGAGCCCAGTTCTCAGATCCTTCAAGTCTGGGATTTCAGTTGAACATTCAAGAAGCTATCTGTGCTTTGCAGAGGAATTCAAGGAAATAATGTCGCTTCAGAGGAGGGCAAGCAAATAGGAGGGAGAATTTGGAAATGTCACTTTCCAGGAGAGAATAGACTGATGATGATTTCAAGGTGTTTATATAACTTACATGGTGCTTTTCTTTTTAAATAGAAATACTTATCAACTTATGGTAGAAATACTTACCAATACTTAAACTAGTTTTCATTCAGGACGTACTTTCTATCACAGTCCCTACTCAGCTGCAGTGGAAGTAAAGGCACAAATTGTGTCCCTTCAATTCTATTTTTAAGATGTGTCAGATTTTCTGTAGCATTAGTAATGCTCAGTCTCACCTCTGAAAAATTCTAAATTTCACTTGCTTGCCTTTTACACACTTTCACGATCTGGCCTTTCCCTTCCTTACCTCTGGCTTCAGGATATATGTCACCTCTACAAGCAAGACTTCCTTGATTCATTATCTCCACCCTACCTAAGAATAGGGAAATTCATCAATAAGAAAGACTATATCTTTATTGCTGGCATAAACCCAGCTCCCAATATGGTGCCTGATAATGAGTATTTAATCAGCATTTGTTAAATATTAAATGTTGTTTCCTTAAGACATAGGTCATGCACACCAAGGGCTTATAGTCAAATCTAAGTGTTGCATGATTTGCTTGGAATCATTCTTTATAGCTTTATGCTTGTGTCTTTTCCCAGTTAAATATAAATAAGTCAAGGTTGAGGACTGTATTTTTAGGTTTTGGGGATTGCTCATCTTGTCTGAAATAGTATTCAGATCATTTGTATAGCGTTCAGCTAAGCAGTAATTTAAGTCATAAATGAGATTATCACATTTGCACTGTATTTCCAAATTAAATATTCTATTGCAAACCTAATGATTTGTGTATTTAACTCAGGACTGATTTCTCCATGAGGACCTATTAGCAGCTCAAAATTGGCTTTGTAAACCTGGTAAAACCTGATGGTTATCAGCTATTATTAATTTGTTAGATCCTTTATATAAAGTTTAAAAAAAAGAGCAAAATGCTTCAACTTAGTGGCATTATCTGGTTATGATTTTAGCAAGAGGGCAAAAGCTAGAATATGATTTCTCAAATTCTTTGGTGAAAGAGAGATTTTGAACTTATTATTTCCTAGTTTTGGAATTTCATTTTACTAAATAGAAAAAAATTACTTTATCTGAAATAGGAAATGCATGTGGAGTTTGAGTGTTAAAAACTCTAACAAATTTAAGTTTTGTGTTTTGCTGTTTGAGCTAGGGATGGGTTGGCCTGTTGATTTAATTTGTTTTTCTAAAGCATGCCTCTGTGTTTGAGATAGAGATGGAAAGAAATGAGAGTGAGAGAGAAAGAAACAGAACATTTGACTAATGACCTTTTAAAGGGATCAAAACAACAATCTATTTATATCCACTGGGAAATGTTCATTCCTTTGAAGGCATCTCACAGTCTCTTTATCCTATGTGGCCTTTTTAGGTGTTCCGTTTTAATCCTGATCTAAATAAAGAAAGTAAATGTTGCACAGGATCAAATTTACAGGCTAGCTACATGAGAAATCTATTCGGTTAGAAGCTCTGTAGACAGTTGTACTGCTGTGGACTGACTTATTTTCCCCCAGTATCAACCTTGACTATACCCACTAAGCACAGTTTCTCATCTGTCTGTCCACTTTACTCAGTTACCATCAGCTGGAGAGCCCTGTATGGCTCTGTCTTTGTGTAGCACATCTCTGTGTAGAACCATGACTTAGATGCTAAAAGTTTCATTGCTGAGACTCCATCAGTGTCCTGGAGATACCTGTGTGTCCACCATTTTCCTCACTAATAGAACTCCTGTAATTATAGAATCTAAAACTAATGCAAAATGTAATCAATATTAGTAAACCATGCTTCTGCTTTCATTTCATTACCCTCTTAGACTTTTAAAGTTTATATTAGCAAAGTTCAGGTCAAATAAAATCAAGCAGTGGTCCTTTTCTAAATTCACCCACTAAGAAAAAATTCTTAGTTTTTTCTATTGTCAGAAGGACAAAATATTTTTGGTTTTCAAATAGAGTCCTTGAAAAGAAAAGCTTACAGCCTGTCAAGGCTTCTATTTTTGAGGACACAGATATGTGTTGTAGCTGAGGAAAATATCATTCTTTGCGTAGGTGAGGAAATATCAGATAGATTTTTTTCAGTCCTGGTATTTTCAAATACTTGCTCATACTGATCTTAAAGAAGACTTTCAGCTTTAATAGTCCCTAAAGAACCAGGGAATCATGAAAGCAGTTATGAGCATGGAGGCTTTATCTTTGAAAATTAGGACACTAAAAAAATAGAAAGACTTTTAAAAAAATTATGCCAGTGCAAAAAGCATAAACCAGGTCCATGACCATGCCTGGAAAACTAGAACCTTTGGTCACCTTAATTATGAGGGGAGGGCAATTAAAACTGAATGCTAATGGAATCTATTAGAACTGAAAGACTCGGGTTTAGTTTGGCAAACAGTGATATTTATTTGACAAATCTGATGAATAAATATGAAGCCAACCTCCTATATTAATGTGGAAGGTGAATAATTTGATTGGAGTTATTAAGACCATTAAAACTGATTGCTTTAAGATTTGTTGTTATTCTCTTAGATTAAAAGATAAATCAATGTCAGCTTTTTACTGGGACTCTCCCAACTAAATCAATCAATGACTAACTTAGTGTGTGCTTTCCATTTCTAGTCATTTTGGTTTCATTTTCAGAGACTGATTTTTGCCCTTGAAGGTAGTCATTGTACTTATGTAGAATGTGAACTATGCCACTTCTTCAATTACAGCTGTTGAAGATTTTCATTCAAAAATATGCAGTTGCTTTGCTTGGTAGAATTGAGACCTTGCACATCTTTAAGCCACTTAGAAGAAACGTGTGCATGATTTATAGAACAAGCAAACAAAGCATGACCTTTCTTGAACTGATTAACAGTGCTATTCTTCAGAATGACAGTTTACTATAGATTCACTCACACTGAATGATTTTATAAATGTGTATAGGATACAAGTACCTAACATGAATATACAATGGGCTTGAAATAAATTTGAACCAAACATTTATACCATACTGTTATAAGGAAGAAAGCTCCAAATATTTTCCTTGAGCCTTGTTCACTGGTCATAAAATAATGCTTTATATAAAATTTGAGAATCCTATGAAAGAAATTATTTCATTTTTAGTTTTAATGTTAACATATCTTTCATTTTAAGTTACAGATGTGATGACACACCAGGCATGCATATCTGCCTTAAAATGGAATACAATTTAATTAACTTAAGCACCCTTAAAGCTAAATGTTGATAGATAGATATTATTTTTTTCTGACAAATTTTATTTCCCTTTCTATGACTCAGGACATCATGTGAATACAAGAGTATGATACGAAGTCATTTAAAAATCAATTCTCACTTTTAAGGTTGATCACTTTTGCAGTCCCGGAAAAAGAAGCACTTTGAAAGATTACAAAATTACAGTTCTTTTGTGTTTCCATCTTGCAATATCAGGTTCTTTCAAATAAAATAAGATAGGTTTAGAATGGTTGGGTTATCACACTTTTTAAAAGAAGATACATATCAGAATTCACAACACAGTAATACAATACGAGTCATATACCAGAAAATAGCAGTCCTTTTTTGTTGACTTGGCAGTGCTGTTGGTATTGTTAATTTAAGTTCCTCGAGGGCAGGGCCCATGTCAGTATACCTCTGTCTTCTGATTCTGTGCATTAAGCAACAGTATTTGGGTATTATGTTCTTTTGGGCGGGGGAGGTATTTTCTAAACAGAATATAGTATGGAAAACCAAAACTTTAATATTCTCAAGTTGAAAGTATTACTGTAGTTGTAGAATTTTATTTGCTTCCTTTCGGTTAAAAAGCAAAATTTTGTGATGTTCCTCTTTTCAAGGAAATTCTTCAGAAAACCATTCTAAATATGGTCTTCCCTACCTCTGCCTCCACACAGTATTTAACTTACCACAGCTTCATGCTCACGGGGACACTGACTAAATATTTCTTGTCAATAATCTCAAACCAAGTATTTTCAAGTCAACTTATTTTTCTTCTAGCACCGTTCACAGTCTTGTTTCCTTTAATATGGAGTTAATTTTCAGGTTGGGCTTTGTTTCGAAAGTTTTTTATCCAGTGACTTTCAACTTACTTATATTGTAAGTATATAAAAAGAAACACTGTTAATGTAGGGAGAGCTATTCCTAGAAACAAAACAAAACAAAACTGAGAAGTAGGCAAAGTCTCTTTTTGTGTTCTCTCCACACATCCTTTGAGCACTTCCCTCTGTTTCCCGAAGAAGCCACTATTTCCTCATCGCCTAGGCTACTTCTTACAACAGCAAAGAACACAGGAAATGCAGATTAGAGTTTTTCTAACTGATGGTTTGTATTTTAAACAAAACCATGGAACTGCAATTTTGAAACAGTGAATACTGTTTAGTCATGCATATGGATGGCCCCCAAATGAAAAACGTGTCTGTGTCTTGAAATAGCTGAGCAATTGAAATAGACAAGCTGACATTATGAAAAAGGCTTTATTAATATGAGGGCTTCCCAGGTGGCACAGCAACAGTGGTAAAGAACATGCTTGCCAATGCAGGAGACACAAGAGATGCAGGTTCAGTCCCTGGGTTGGGAAGATCCCTTGGAGGAGGGCATAGCAACCCACTCCAGTGTTCTTGCCTGGAGAATCCCATGGACAGAGGAGCCTGGCAGCCTACGGTCCATGAAGTCAGAATCAGACATGACTGAAGCAATTTAGCACGTACACAGTTAACATCACCATCTTTTATTGAAAGCCTTTCACAAAGATCAACTGAAATAAAAAAGTATAGGTCAAGCCAAGGCCATATTTTAAGTTTTCACTCTTCCTTGTACAGTCACTAAGTCATGTCTGACTTTTTGCACCCTCAAGGATTGCACACTCCAGGCTCCACTATCCTTCACTATCTCTCAGAGTTTGCTCAGATTCATGCCCATTGAGTCAGTGATGCTATCTAACCATCTCATCCTTTGCTATCCACTTCTTTTGCCTTCAATTTTTCTAGTGATAGAGTCTTTTCCAGTGAGTTGGCTCTTTGCATCAGGGTGTCACAGTATTGGAGTTTCAGTCCAATCAGATATTGGATAGGACAATAGTTGTTTCAGCTCCAGTTGAACAATAATGATATTGTCCAATTATTGGACAATATTGTTGTAGAAAGTGGGAGCCCTCCCTACAGGGCCCCAAGAGTGGTCTCTTGTCTAACACTCAGAAAAGAATTGTCTGAGGAGACGCATGCTGACAAAGCAAGAGATTTTATTGGGAAGGGCACCCAGGTGGAGAGCAGTAGGGTAAGGGAACCATGGAGAACTGCTCTGTGGTGTGGCTCTCAGTCTCGGGTTTTATGGTGATGGGAGTTTTTGGGTGGTCTTTGGCCAATCATTCTAATTCAGGGTCTTTCTTGGTGGCGCAAGCATCACTCCAGCCAAGATGGATGCTGGCGAGAGGGATTCTGGGAAGCAGACAGACACGCAGTATCTCCTTTTGACCTTTCCTGAACTCTTGCAGTTGGTGGTGGCTTATTAGTTCCGTATTCCTTATCAGGATCTCTTGTCATAAAATAACTCATGCAAATGGTTACTGTGGTGCCTGGCCAGGGTGGGCGGTTTCAATCAGTGTGCTTCCGCTAACAGTATCAGTACTTCCAAAGAATCAGTCCTTTCATTCTTAACTTAAGGCTATTAAAGCAAAATAAAATTTAGAAAATGATCCGATTTTGTTACAATATTTTGTACGTGAGGTCAATTTACCTTTTAAAATAATTCATCTCAGTTTTTCCCTGGGTGAGTGAGGAGAGAGATGCTGTAATTTTTTTTTCAAATTAATAAGATCAGGATATGGGGAAGAAAGTTGGAGCCACTGCCACATATCTGTCTATATGTTGTTGGTAATGATCTGCTTTCTCTATTTCCAATATTCTTAAAGGAGAAGCCATGGAAGCATGCAATGGTCTCTCTTTATTTTGAAGGGAAGCAAATATGCCACCCCAAAATGTACCACCTGGACAGGTGGATTATTGTGAGTTGGGGGTAATCGAGATCCAGCGGACTCAAGAAAAACTAGTACTTCTTTCTTAATTTCCTATAGGAATTTAGATAGGAGACTGACTCAGAAATAGAGTATGACCAGGGATAATTTTTATTTGAAAGACCTACCTCCCTCACAGAACAAACACTTGACTATCAGATGTTTGCTCTTGTTATCTTCTGTAAACGGCCCTGCTCTACTTTGAAGCCCCAGGCCCCTATCCAATTCCTTAGCTCAGAGTGGCATATAAACCTTAATTGCTTGATTGCCTTTCAGTCTCAAAGTTCATGAGAATCCCATATGCACAATACTAAACGTGGTTTTCTCTTGTTAATTTGTCTTAGGCAGGGTCCCTGTGTGTTCATTTGTGTGTCTGACTCTTAGAGACCTGGTGGACTATAGCCCACCAGGCTCTTCTGTCCATGGAATTTTCCAGGTAAGAATACTGGAATGGGTTGCCATTTCATCCTCTTGGGAATCTGCTAGACCCAGGGCCCAAACTTGCATCTCTTGCATCTCCTATTTTGGCAGGCAGATTCTTTTACCACTGCACCACCTGGGAAACCCCTAGTTTGTCTTATGTCAATTTAATTAATAGACCAGCTGAAGAACCTAGAAGGATGGAAGAAAAACTTTTCCACACTAACAATTTCTTCTAGGGTATGATCCAACTGGTTTTCTTGGAAGCTCAAAATTTGGAATGTAATGTCATGGCAACCATACAACTGGGAAATAGTATTTCTAATTAAACAAAGGAAAAGAAAACATTTAAAGGTGATTTGAGAACCTTTCTATAATTGAAAAGCATGAAGCCATTTTACTATTTGAGAAGAACTCTAAGTAGGAAAGAGAAAAGAAAGTGAGCAGTAATCCACAATTCTCTGTGGCCCCAAATACTTCAAATAGCTAAATACAAAGAGAATCCCTAAGAAGGTAAATACAAATAAGAGGGAAAAACCTCTTTCATGTTAGACAACGCACCATCTAAATCACCAGAGGAGAACAATGAAGGCTTCTGTACTTGATAACAATAAGATACTAACTTTAAACTGTCCTAAAGCTAAAAAAAGAATGTGAAATATTTATTTTTGTAAGCACAGAGAGGATTCTTCTTTCCTCATTTGTCTGGCTCTTTAATATTTTTTGGATGTGTCTCCTGTGAGCATCCTTTCTTTTAGGAATTTTTATTCTAAGAACTAATTCATTTTCTTTAACTGAAATGACTGTAATAAAATATACAGAATTAATTGCTTAGAATATTGATATTCTTAAGATTGATGTCCTCTCAATAGCCATATAGTATGATAACCAAGAAAAAGAAAGAAAGAAGAGAAAAAAGAATTAACCTGCTCCTCTATAATGACTGACCTTTCCTAGAAGGTACTTCCCAAGGTGATCATAAAATTCTTTTAATGTGACTTCTTAAATTTTCTCATCTGATTTAATATATCTGATTTCTCCTAATATAATCTTGTTTTACTAGGGAAAGGATGAAATAATTTATAGCTATATTTCCTGTAAAAATTTAGAGGTGGTATTAGCGAAGTTGTTTTATTAGTTAGGATAGGCTAGGTTCTGCTGAGATAACAAACTAATACCATATGTCAGTGGTTGAATAGGACAAGCACATTACTTTCTAGTCTTAAATGTTCTGCAAAGATCAGCTGGGGGACTCTGCTCCACAAAGTTTAAGTCTGCTCTTCAGACTTCAACTGCTCCACCATCTTAAAGCTAGGTTGTGTAGAATAGGTGTCTTTCTTAGTCTCTGTAGCAAAAAAAAAAAAAAAAAAAAGAACTGGAAGATATTGCCCTGGCAAGTAACTGCTTGGCCTAGCAGAGATATACATCACTTCCAACTTCAGCCCAGTGGCCACAGCTGGCACAATAACCTGCCTATTTGCAAGAGCATTGGTAAGTTTAATCATCCAAGAGAATAAGAAAGAAAGAATTACTGGATGTGGCTGTGTTCTAACTTTTCTATCTGCTGTATTCTGCAGACATGTACAACTGACTGAGAAAAGCATTTGAGGTACATCACTGCAGAAGTATAAACTGGATTGTGGTAGACCTTGATTGTTGGGCAAAAGGATTTTGCTTGATTTTATAATTAATGAAACCCATCTGTTGATGAGCCTCAGAAGCTCCTCAGTTCATCCTCAGGAGGATGGACACACTATGCTTTGGAGTGGTGACAGCATTCAGGATGGTCAAATGTAATTGGAGATATATACTTAATAAAATTTCCTCTAGGATGTCACAGTTTGCAACTACTTCTGCTGACATTTCCCTAGCAGTTACTGAATTTTGTTTACATGTTTTCTGGATCTCCACCTTTCACTTTGCCTCTTCTGAAAGTGAGAGTCGCTCAGTTGTGTCTGACTCTGCGATCCCATGGAGTGTGAATTCTCTTGGCCAGAATACAGAAGTGGGTAGTCTTTCCCTTCTCCAGGGGATCTTCCTGGGATCAGCTGGGGGACTCTGCTCCACAAAGTTTAAGTCTGCTCTTCAGACTTCAACTGCTCCACCATCTTGAAGCTAAGTTGTGTAGAATAGGTGTCTTTCTTAGACTGTAGCAAAAAAAAAAAAAAAAAAGAAAAGAAAAGAAAAGAAAAAAAAACTGGAAAATATTGCCCTGGCAAGTAACTGCTTGGTCTAGCAGAAATATACATCACTTCCACTTCCAACTTCAGCCCAGTGAAGGATCAAACCCAGGTCTCCTGCACTGCAGGCAGAATCTTTACCAGCTGAGCCACAAGGGAAGCCCAAGAATACTGGAGTGGGTAGCCTATCCTTCTCCAGTGGATCTTCCCTACCCAGGAGTCAAACCAGGGTCTCCTGCATTGCTGATGGATTCTTTACCAGCTGAGCTATCAGGGAAGCACTTTGCCTATTTTGAATGTGATTTTATTCCTTACCTAAAGCCCACAATTTCCTTCCTCCCACAGATCAATTTTGAAAAGACATTTGTGACATTTGTAGGGAAATTATATATTCAATAACTGCTTTAATATAGTAAAGTTTAGTACAGATATGCTATAAAAGATAGAAGTTGAATTCAGGATATTATTTAATTATTTTTCTGAAGATAATGTGTGACAGCAGTGAGACCAGAGAGACCTGAAGAGAATGTTACACATTAGCGTCTGAAAAGGATGAATTAGTAGTTTATATGAAAATATGAAATGAAAATTATAGAATACTGCCCTTAGGGAGGCACATATTTCCTTTTCATACACCATCAAGTCCGTTCATCATGTCACTGCCAATTGTATTTCTAAAACACAGCTCTATTCCTGTCACTTCACTAGTAAAATATCTATAGATTCTTATTATGTGGACTGTCATTTCCCAAAATGTTCTAATAGTATTTAATGTTACTTTACAATGAAGTATGATTCCCTGAAAACATTGGAAAATGCTAAATTACACACATATTGGTAGTGTCTTCCCTAGAACAAACTGATGGTAAATCTGTAAGAAAGGGAATAGTATACGATAGTTTCCAAAATTTCTTTAACATAAAATTCTTGTTTTTCTTTGTTGGTAGCCCTTATTTTTGTCGTTTTTGTCTATTTGTTAAGTCATGTCCAACTCTTTGCAACTTCATGGACTGTAGCACATAATGCCCCAGTGTCCATGGGATTTCCCAGACAAGAATACTGGAGTGGGTTGCAATTTCCTTCTCCAGGGGATCTTCCCAACCCAGGGATTTGAACCTATGTCTCCTGTATTGGCAGGCAGATTCCATACTGCTGAGCAACCAGGGAAGCCTTATAACTAGGTGAAATATTGCAAATATATAGAATCATTGAAATATACTTTTGGAATTGAATGCTTCAGCTGGTTTAATAATGAAGTGGAGACTGAACTGGTTTTATTTCTTAAAAAATATTCTAGTAAGGAAAATGAGAACTCTGGTTTGGCAATAGTAAGGTAAATAAAGATATTTATAACAGTCTGATGGGAACAGAGTGAGGTGGGCACTTTGAGAATTCTTTAGGAACTTAAATGCTGAGCTCTGGTGGTAGAATTAGAATGGAGATAGGGCCTAGTACAATTCAAGCATGACTCTGAGATTTGTCTCTCAGGTAAAACTAGCTAAGAAGTGTGAGAAATGTGAGATAAGAAATAATCATGATACTTAACATCCATTAGGTATTTACTACGCCATGTCATGTTCTCAACTCTTCTTACTTTAAGTTACTTAATTTTCAAAATGATTTTGAATGTTTTCATATGAGAGAATCAAGTCAGAGATTAAGTTATCCAAGGTATTCATGTTTTAAGTGTTAGAAGTAGCCTATGAATTCAGATATTTGATGAAGCCCATGCTCTTAAATCCTATGCTATAAAAAATTTTATAAATGCATAAATAATTAGAAATCTTAAAAATGTGGTGATGGAGTGGGGTGAGGAGATCACTAATTTGGATGTATTGCATTTATAAATCTTAAAAATGTGGTGATGGAGTGGGGTGAGGAGATCGCTAATTTGGATGTATTGCATTTATAAATCTTAAAAATGTGGTGATGGAGTGGGGTGAGGAGATCACTAATTTGGATGTATTGCATTTGTGGTAGCTTTTGGACATTCAATAAAAGCAAATAATGTATGGCTCTATATTCAAAAGAGAAGTGGGGAGGTATAGATTTGAAAGTATCTAGCAGACGAATGAGGCTTCCCTGGTTCCTCAGTAGTAAAGAATTTGCCTGAAATGCATAAGACCTGGGTTCGATCCCTGAGCCAGAAAGATCCCTTGGAAAAGGGAATGACAACCCACTCCACTGGGAAATCTCACAGAGAAGCCTGGCAGGCTACAGTCTATAGGGTCAGTCAGACACAACAGGAATGACTAAAGAGTAGCAGCAACATCAGTTCAGTTCAGTTCATTTGCTCAGTCATTTCTGACTCTTTGTGACCCCATGGACTGCAGCACACTAGGCTTCCCTGTTCTTCATCAACTCTCAGAGCTTGCTTAAACTTATGTTGATCTACAAGGTGATGCCATCCAACCATCTCATCCTCTGTTTTCTCTTTCTCCTTCTGCCTTCAATCTTTCCTAGCATCACAGTCTTTCCTAATGAGTCAGTTCTTCACATCAGGTGGCCAAAGTATTGGAGTTTCAGCATCAGTCCATCCAGTGAACATTGAGAACTGATTTCCTTTAGGATGGACTGGTTGGATTTTCTTGAAATCTAAGGGATTCTGAAGAGTCTTCTCCAACTCTACAGTTCAAAAACATCCATTTTTTTTTTTTTTTTTTTGGTGCTCAGCTTTCTTTATAGTCCAATTCTTACACGCACACATGACTACTGGAAAAACATTTGTTGGCAAAGTAATGTCTCTGCTTTTAATATGCTGTCTAGGTTGGTCATAGCTTTTCTTCTAAGGAGCAACTGTCTTTTAATTTCATGGCTATAGTCTCCATCTGCAATGATTTTGGAGCCCAAGAAAATAAAGTCCATCACTGTTTCCATTGTTTCCCCATCTATTTGCCGTCAAGTGATGAGACCGGATGCCATGATCTTAGTTATTCTCCTCCTTCATTTTCATCACTTTCACCACTTTTTTTTAGTTCTTCACTTTCTGCCATATGGGTGGTATCATCTGCATATGTGAGGTTATTGATATTTCTCCCAGCAATCTTGATACTAGCTTGTGCTTCATCCAGCCTGGAATTTCACATTCTGTACTCCGCTTGTAAGTTAAACAAACAGGGTGACAATATACAGCCTTGATGTACTCTTTTCCTGGTTAGGAAGCAATTTATTGTTCTATGACCAGTTTTAACTGTTGCTTCTTGACCTGCAAACAGATTTCACAGGAGGCAGGTAGGTTCAGTTCAGTTTAGTAGCTCAGTTGTGTCCAACTCTTTGTGACCCCATGGACTGTAGCACGCCAGGCTTCCTTGTCCATCACCAATTCCCAGAGCCTGCTCAAACTCATGTACATCAAGTTGGTGATGCCATCCAACCATCTTATCCTCTGTCATCCCTATATCCTCCTGCCTTCAATCCTTCCCAGCATAAGGGTCGGTCCAAATGAATCACTTCTTCACATCAGGTGGCCAGAGTTTTCCCATTGGAGTTTCCCATCAGAGATTTCCCATATATTTAAGAACATTTCCCTTTTATTCCCACCTATTTCAGAATTTTCCATAGTTTGTTGTGATCCACACAGTCAAAGGCTTTGGCATAGTCAATAAAGCAGAAGTTGATGCATTTCTGGATTGCTCCTGGATTTTTGATGATCCAATGGACAAAACGTGATCCAAATGACAAAATGTGGTTCACTGGAGATAGGAATGGCAAACCACTTCAGTACTGTTGCCTTGAGAACCCCATGAACAGTATTAAAAGGTAGAAAGTTATGACAGTGAAAGAGGAACTCCCTAGGTTGGTAGGTGCCCAATATGTAACTGGAGAAGAGTGGCAAAATAACTCCAGAAAAATGAAGAGACAGAGCCAAACCAAAAACAATGCCCAGCTGCTGATGTGACTAGTGATGGAAGAAAAGTCCAATGCTGTAAAGAACAATATTGCATAGGAACCTGGAATTTTAGGTCCATGAATCAAGGTAACTTGGATGTGATCAAACAGGAGATGGTAAGAGTGAACATCAACATTTTAGGAATCAGTGAACTAAAATGGACTGGAATGGGTGAATTTAACTCAGATTATCCTTATATCTACTACTGTAGGCAAGAATCACTTAGAAGAAATGGAGTGGCCCTCATAGTCAACAAAAGAATCCAAAATGCAGTTCTTTGGTGCAGTCTCAAAAATGACAGAGATCTCTGTTCATTTCCAAGGCAAACCATTCAATATCACAGTAATCCAAGTCTATGCCCTGACCAGTAATGATAAAGAAGCTGAAGTTGAATGGTTCTATGAAGACCTACAAGTCCTTCTAGAACTAACACTGAAAAAAGATGTCCTTTACATTATAAGGGACTGGAATGCAAAAGTAGGAAGTCAAGAGATACCTGGAGTAACAGGAAAATTTGGCCTTGGAGTACAAAATGAAGCAGGGAAAAGGCTAACAGAGTTTTGCCAAGTGAACACACTGATCATAGCAAACACCCTCTTCCAACAACACAAGAGAAGACTCCACACATAGACATCACCAGTTGACAAACATCAAAATCAGATTGATTATATTCTTTGCAGCCAAAGACTGCTGAGCTGTATAGAGTCAGCAAAAACAAGACCAGGAGCTGACTGTGGCGCAGATTGTGAGCTCCAAACCCTTATTCCAAAATGTAGATTTAAATTGAAGAAAGTAGGGAAAACCACTAGACCATTTAGGTATGACCTAAATCAAGTCCCGTAGGATTATACAGTGGAAGTGACAAATAGATTCAAAGGTTTAGATCTGATAGACAGAATCCCTGAAGAACTATGGACGGAGGTCTGTGACAGTGTATGGAGACAGTGATAAAGACCATCCCAAAGAAAAATAAATGCAAAGAGGCAAACTTTTTTTCTGAAGAAGCCTTACAAATAGCTGAGAAAAGAAAAGTGGAAGGTAAAGGAGAAAAGGAAAGACATAAGCATCTGAATGCAGAGTTCCAAAGAACAGCAAGGAGAGATAAGAGAGGCTTCCTCAGTGATCAATAAAAAGAAACAGAGGAAAACAATAGAATGGGAAAGACTAGAGATCACTTCTAGAAAATTAGAGATAGCAAGGGACCATTTCATGCAAAGATGGGCACAATAAAGGACAGAAATGGACCTAACAGAAGGCTAAAATACTAAGAAGAGGTGGCAAGAATACACAGAAGAATTATACAAAAAGTTCTTAATGACCTGGATAACCACGAAGTGATCACTCACCTAGAGCCAGACATCCTGGATGTAAAGTTAAGTGGGCCTTAGGAAGCATCACTGAAAACAAAGATAGTGGAGATAATGGAATTCCAGTTGAGCTATTTCAAATCCTAAAAGATGCTGTGAAAATGCTGAACTCAATATGCCAGCAAATCTGGAAATCTCAGCCATGGCCATAGGACTGGAAAGGGTCAGTTTTCATCCCAATCCCAAAGAAAGGAAATGACAAAGAATATCCAAACTGCTGCACAATTGCTCTCATCTTACTCACTAGCAAAGCTCAAAATGCTCAAAATGCTGCAATCTGGGCTTCAACAGTACATGAATTGTGAAATTCCAGATATTCAAGCAGGATTTAGAAAATTCAGCAACAGATAGAGATGGTCAAAGCCAAATGTGATCATTACAGGAAATTCAGGAAAAGTTGCTAAAAATAAAGTTTCTTGTACTATATAGTAGGGAAAAAGTCAATGATTTTAGAGAACTGGAAGTCACTGATAATCCTACCAAGGGTCATGTTGGGTGGGAGAATAAAGCTAATGCTGAGTGGGACAAATAATGAAAATTAAAGAAACTGATTTTTTCAAAAAACACTTTCAAGAATTTAACTACAAATTTAGGGAGAAAGTAGAAGAAAGTGAGAAATAAATATTTGTTTAAAGGGAAGAACTATTTTTAAATTTAAAGAGAAATATTGTTTTTAGGGGAAAGTGAGAGAAAAGATATCCAACAGTTAAAGCTTCCTGAGAAGAGAGAGTGATTTATTAAATATTGCATTACTAAATTCAGTGAGAAAAAGACTTGTAGGGTTAACTTTGTGAATTATGGGGTCACTTTTCCTTTAAAATGCAAAAAGAGAAAAGATAGGAGGATAAACGGGTACCCAAGAACCTAGGCTCACAGAATACATTATGTGGTGTGGAAGGGTGCTTGAGGGCTTCTTTTTCTAGATAAAGCAGAAGGGAAGCCATTTGCTAAGAAAGATAGATGAGATATTATTTAAGTAGCAAACTCTTTCCCAAGTACTCTAGAAAATAATAAGGTATAAAAAAGTTGAGAAGAAAGTCATACACCATCTAGAATTAGTAAGGCAATCATCATCAGTAACACTGAAAAATCATATGGTTAACATTTTTTATATAATCTAATTCAAAATGTTCATATTCATATAATATTGCAGAGTTTATAGGCCACTTCCACTTCCACTCTATTTGAACTTCACTGTAACAATGAAGTTTACAAGAACATTATGAGGTAACCACTTCATTAAAGATGCCGGGCGCCGCTGCTGCTGCTAAGTCGCTTCAGTCGTGTCCGACTCTGTGTGACCCCATAGACAGCAGACCTCCAGGTTCCACCATGCCTGGGATTCTCCAGGCAAGAACACTGGAGTGGGTTGCCATTTTCTTCTCCATTAAAGATGCTACAAGATATGTATAATAGTCAACAGTGATCTTCTCATTGAGATGCAATCACCTGTAATATTTTGCTATCATTGTTTCTATGTATGCTGTGGTATACATGTCCTCCAAAGAAGAGTCAAAGTGTGCATTTAGTTTTGTAATCTCCATTTTTAATTCAAATCTTATTTTGTATTTTCCTGTTATAATTAAAATTATATCAACATAGTAGTTTCAAAAGAATTGATATTTTTGCAGCATTGATCACCTACATATAATTTACCTGTATTTACTCAAGCAAATTTGTGTTGTTTTTCAGTAAAAGTTAATAGATTTCTCAATATTATCTTGTACATAAGTTCTGAAGACCCTTTTCTTCATGGTTAACCCATAATTTAATCCTGGTATTGAGCACTGCATTATTATAAGCCCATCTGTTCTTTAGTTTCCTCTTTTTTTAAAACTACGTTTATTTAAAAGATTTGGGGAGTAGGTAGAATTTCTTCATTTCACAGAGGGAATGCTTTAATGATTTGTTAGCTTATTTGTCTTTGTTGGTGGGGTTTAATCCTGAGGTTGCAAGAATATATATGTGAACATGGATTTGATTCTTCATCTGCTTTATTTATTTATTATAAAGTCATTTGTCATTAGTTCATCTCTCTTGCACAGTGCCTTCCATATTGAATGTGCTGAATAAGGCAGATTTGTCATCCTTAAATTGTTGTGTGATCAGTTCTTCAAGCCTTTGGGAGATAATACCACAATAATAGTGGTACAATATTAATGAAGAGGTACAAACAATATTGCAGTATTACGAAGAAAAGAAAATTTTGAATTCTTAGATATATGCTTTTAAATAATGCCTCCCTTCTTTGTAATTCTTAACATTAGATTAACTTATCATCAAAAAAACTGTTTGTGTAGGACGCTAAATGAATATTTTCTTTAAATAATTCTGAAGACTTACAAAGAACTTTAATCTTGCTACCTTGAACATCACCATGCTGAACAGAAGAAACAGGAGTGTGGAATAGGAGCAAAAATAAAAGGCAATGGAAATAGAAATGATAAATTTAAACTTTGAGCAAACAAAATGGAAGCCATGTTTTTGTTAGACTCAGCAAATGATCTTTATCAGATTCACTGTTCTAAGCATAGAAAAGCATACAAGCATTCTCCGTGTGGGGACCTACTAAGATCCCAGGCAAAGCTTTCAGTTTGATTTTAGTAAAGATCATAGATATCAGTAATTTTCTTTGTTCTCTCCTTCCCCTTCCACATTCCTGATAAATAAGTAGTGATTACCATTTTTGTCTAAGTCCCCTTTGATGTGACATCCATATTTCCTATGTATTCTGTTTATTCATGGATATCTAAAAGAACATGTGAGTGAATATATAATTAAAAAATTACCACCTTTTGGTTGTTGTTAAAAGGAATTGTTATTCTTTAGTAAATTTCCAGGAAATCACTGACTCAAATGGTTTTTTTTAACTGTCTATGTTAAAAGTTATGAATATTTCTTCTACTTTAATTATTTTATTAAGTTCAAAAATTAACAGTTGGAGCAATAATAAATGAATTCTGGGAGCCAAGAAATTGAATAATATGAAATCTCATATGATATGAGAATAATCTGTTCTGAACTAGAAACAAGTCAAACCTATTTAAAGAATGTTTATCATCTACTAATAATCTTTTAAAATAACTCAGAGTTTTAAAGTTAATATATTTTCTAGAATCCATTCGTGATATATACAACTAGGTTAAAAATGTCTCCAGTTTTTGAAGTCAAGGAACTACTTTCTATCCATGTGCCCCAACAGAGAAAGTAAAAATGTAAAAAGGTTTTGGATTTACCATTATGAAAACTGGCAGTACAGTATGAAGATAGCTGTCTGCAAGCATGAGACACTTTAAGGTACATGAGATCTGATTAAAGCTACACTTCTCTTACTGCAGGAGTTCCCATATATTCTATATGTGTTCTTCTTCACACATACTCTGATGTCATCTCTATTAACTACATTCTTTTCTGTGAGCATCAAAAGAAGCTGTAAAAGTTAGTGCACAGTGTGTACTCATAGAATAACTATAAGGAACTCTACTCAGTGTTTGGTGGCAGCTTGGATGAGAGGGCAGTTTTGGGGAGAACGAACAGATGTATATGTATGGCTGAGTCCCTTTGCTGACCATCATAGCATTGTTAACTGGCTATATTCCAACATAAAATAAAAAAGAATGATATTAATTTATTCATGTACTCATTCATTTCAATAAGTTAACAGATACCTATTGACAACTCTTGTGTACTGGATGTTCTAAGCAAGGCCTTAAAAATGCAAAAAACAAAGAAGTCATTCTTTTAAGAAGGTCATAATCAACAAAATAAATAGAGACATACATATGTAAATTAAAATTACACGAAAGTCATGGGGAGTCATGGGGACCAAGTTCTTTCAGAATTCAGAGAAAAGCAAACATTACTCTTCCAAAGATATCCAGGCCTCCCAAAAGGTGAAAATTGAGCTTCATCCTAAAAGTAAATATGGACTTATTACATAAAAGTACTAATATTTTAAGCATAGGATACCACATATCTCCTGTCTCCAACTCATCTAATGACAGGTGTGGTGAGGAAAAAATATTGGCTTGAGTTGGTGTCTGCGTGTCAGAAAGGAAGGGAAATGACTAAAACAATCTTGGGGATACTCTTTGTTGGACTGCAAGGAGATCCAACCAGTCCATCATACAGGAAATCAGTCCTGAATATTCATTGGAAGGACTGACGCTGAAGCTGAAGCTCCAACATTTTGGCCACCTGATGTGAAAAACTGACTCATTGGAAAAGCCCCTGATGATGGGAAAGATTGAAGGCAGGAGAAGAAGAAGATGACATGTTTAACTGGCATCACCAACTTGAGGGACATGAGTCTGAGTGAGCACTGGAAGTTGGTGATGGCCGGGGAAGCCAGGCATGCTGCAGTCCACGGGGCTGCAAAGAGCTGGACACAACTTAGCGACTAAACTGAACTGGTTCTTTGTTAAGTCAAGGAATTTTGACTTTATTTTGTAGGTAATAAAAAGATAGCAATAGGTTTTTGAGCAGAAAGTACCATGATCAGATGTTAGTTTTAGGAAACAATAGATAGCAGTGTTGAGTTGGACTTGCATATAAAAGATGATAGCAAGAAGGCTAGTTGGGAAGGTAGTTGTGGAACGTCCAGTAGAATATAATGAGGACCTCAGTGGGAGGAAGGTTACATGAGGGGATCTACAGAAGATTGTAGAAGGAAGCAGTGGGGTCATTTTTTCATGCCTAAGAAGGACGTTTTCTTTCGAAGGGCAGAGAGAAAAATATAGATTTTCTCTCAGGAAGATTCCCTGGAGAAGGAAATGGCAACCCATTCCCAGTGCTCTTGCCTGGCAAATTCCGTGGGCTACAATCCATGGGGTGGCAAAGAGTCGGACACGACTGAGTGACTTCACTTTCACACTCACCATAGAAATACAAGTCTTTGAATAAAATGTATGATAAAGAAAAGAAAAACATAGATAAGTAATTTAAACAAAAGGAAAGGAGGGCATTAGAAACTTTGTTTTTGTGTTTGTTTCATAAAGAAGCTGGCTGGTCTACAGAAGGGTTGAATCTGTTTCATCAGTGATGAACCATGATGTGAAGACTTGGTATGAGATGAACTATGTCACATTTTGGATTTCCTTTTTGATACTATTTCAAGAAGCCAACAAATAATAAATTTATATTTCATATTTAACAAAGGAGAATTCAGTTAACATTGAAGGACAGGTTTCTGGAGTATCAAATCCCATTTTGTTTTACTGCTGAAGTTTTCTCCAGGCAGGGAAACCTACAAGGATTGACTCTTACAATCCTTGAATCTGGATGGTGGCTGAACTGGAGGAATGCTGAAGTCATGCAAGCAAAACATGAATTTATAGAGCATTATACTTGCTTACTAAGAGATGAGGTTTGTTAATATTTTCATTGCCTCATTATCCTTGAGTAGGTTGCAACTGGATAAGTCAGGAGAAAAATGCCTGCTGAACAAGATTTACTGTTGACATGCAGGTGGATAGTGGCAAAGCTAATGTACAACTAGCCTGACAATGACATAATAAAATGTTATTAATTATTTTTCATATTTGAGATATTGTGTATTTTTGTCAATACAAGCTCATGACTAGATAAATGTCTACCGAGAAATATATAAAATTTTAAAACTCAGAGTACTGCTAAAAATCTTATGCTATGTTTTCAAGGGAAGATATTAAAATAAATTTGTTCTAAAACCTTTAGGGAAGTCATTTAAACATGTGGGCATCAAACTGCTCTTTTAATATGTATTCCAACTTTCTTCATTCATCTTGTTATAGCTCGGCATTTGTGTTGTGAGGTCTTGCTGGGTAAAATCCTATTGCCATTTCTAAGTACAGATGCACTAAATGTGTTCAGTTCGTTTCAGCTGCTCAGTCATGTCTGACTCTTTGCAACCCAATGGACTGCAGCACATCAGGCTTTCCTGTCCATCACCAACTCCTGGAACTTGCTCCAACTAATGTCCATCCAGTAGGTGATACCATCCAACCATCTCATCCTGTCATGCCCTTCTCCTCCTGCCTTCAATCTTTCCTAGCATCAGGGTCTTTTCCAATGAGTCAGTTCTTTGCATCAGGTAGCCAAAGTATTGGAGTTTCAACTTCAGCATCAGTTCTTCCAATGAATATTCAGGATGGATTTCCTTTAGGATGGACTGGTTGGATCTCCTTGCAGTCCAAGAGACTCTCAAGAGTCTTCTCCAACACCACAGTTCAAAAGCATCAATTCTTTGGCACTCATCTTTCTTTATAGTACAGCTCTCACATCCATACATGACTACTGGAAAAACCATAGCTTTGACTAGATGGACCTTGGTGACAAAATAATGTCTCTGTTTTTTAATATGCTGTCTAGGTTGGTCATAACTTTTCTTCCAAGGATCAAGCATCTTTTAATTTCATGGCTACAGTCACCACAACTATACATTTTATACTCATGTTTGTCTAATTTTACTCTCGGTGATTGTAAGTTCCTTCAGTTCTTGGCTGTCTTCATACATCTAGATATATGTAGTAAGAATTCAATACAATTTTAAAGGTTGTGGATTTTTAAATATCTGTTCTTAAGACTACTTTATTTGAAAGTGAACATATTAATTTGTATGTCTTTTCCTCTTATTGCAGAATTTCTTCCTCTTAGTCACTCAAATCTGTTTGGATGATTTATATTCTGTATCATTAAGGGATGTGATTTCAGGGTCATGGAGGACTTTTTTCCCCTGTAGTGAAATATTTTATGGCTTACAATTTTGCTTTATAAGATTCTATAGTCAAGCTGTCTCTCACACGCCTATAATTGGACCTGGCACACAGAGTTCTAACTCTTAATGTGATTTCTTGCATCATTTTGCACCTTTTTAAACTTCCTCAATGACTCAAATCCTTTGGCCTTTGAAATGTGTTTGTTAACTGGAAAGATGTAAATAGCTCATTTAACTTGACCTTCAAATGTGCCTTCCTTTCTCATTCCTTTGGTGTGAACATAGCACAGACTGTTAGTCTCCTTTGCAGCTGTGAAGTGGCATCCACCTTCCCTCAGCTCTTCCCAGTTGTTATGCCAGGCATGCCCTGTCAATAGTGACAAGCGATTATTAGTCTTTGTTTGCTTTGCACTGTATATTGGCAAAATAATCATTGAAAGGAACTGTGGACATAGAAACCATTATTGTTGCACTACTGTGGTAACATAGCTCTTAGGCTTGCTGAGAAGATCCATTAGATTTGTCCTCTTATCTAAAAACGATTTCTTCTTTGCTTTGTATTGCTCCAGGAGTTGAATGTTTCACCAATGCCTGCCACATTAGAGATGGATACCTTTATTTAGTCAGTGGCTGAGTTCTATTTCTTATTGGCCTTTGTTCTCTGCTTAAAGATAATCTTGGTTCATTTCAATTCCAGTTTATTAGCTGTAATTGAGATACTTTTAAAAGGTCATTTGAAACTCTAGAGCTTTTTAAAAAAAAACTTTTTTTCTTTTAATCTTGGTCTGACCTCAGTGTCTCATCCTCCCAAAGTACATTTATATATACCATGCATATAAACAGAACAGTTAGCTAGGTGTTTTACTCAAATTGCAGCTAGGAAAATTTTGCCTTTGAAGTTTTGATTATATCAGGACTTGAAAATAGGGCAAGCTTCTATCATTAAAATTATTCTTTTAAATTTGATCCTAGACTCGTACGTGCAGTCATTTCTTAAAGGTTTTACCTTGTAGAAATATATGGAGACCACCCAAATTAGAACACGCAGAGGCTAGTTATTCAAAGCTTGCTACTACAAGTGAGTCAGCCACCATTGCTAGAATTTGGCAGCAGAGGAGCAAAGACTGGCAGGACAGAGAAAAGACTTATGGTGACAAAAGAGATGGCTTTAGGTGTCAGTTACAAATTGACACTTTGCTATAGGCATTGCCATCTACTTAAGTCTAAAAGGATTAAATCAGGTGCTAATGTAGCTGCTGACTTTTAAGACCCCCTGAACTCACAAACTCTTGAAAAGAGTTCAAGAGCAGAAATGAGGCACTCTGTGCTCTGGGAAAAACTGGCAGAACAGGTCTTCAGATATTTAGATATTTTCAGGAGTTGATTTTATAAGCCCAATTCTTATATCTCCTCATATCTAGAAAAGCACTAAAATCCTTCATGGTGATGGCCACTCCTCATCACTAGCAGTAACCCTCAAGAGACCAGCAGAAAACTTCTGAAAAAATATGTGCTTGATGGCATGTACTCCCCCTTCACCAAAATCCTATATTTTTATTCTCTTCCTCCCTACATCTTTGGAGCAATTTTTCAGAGCTATCAGAAAAGCTGTATCCCAGGCTATAGTCTTCATTTTACCTCAAATAAAACTTGACTCACAACTCTCACATTGTGTATATTTTAAGTCAACATAAGTATGCTCTGATTGGAGGTCATTGGGATGGAGAAGACTCAGGTTGGGGGATCTGGAAGCGGGACAACCTATGTGGTTGTTTGAGGAGTGTGTTTGGCTTTCTTTGCTTGGTCATGAGTTGGCAGGTATGCAAAAAGTGGGGAAGCTGCCAGTCATCCATTAAGTCTTCACCATTCTGGGCTAATTGCTACAGAAACTGTACCTCGTTTCTCAAGATAGTTGCTGACCAGATTGTTGAGTTATTGTTCTCTTATCATGGATTGTCTTAGACACTTTCTCGACCTCTAGAATGTACCTTTTCAGAAACAGATTAAAAAAGGAATCAAACCTAGAAATAACAATGCTTTGTACTCTGCTAAAAAGCCACTGGGATCTATTCATATCTAACGGTTCAGTTACAATCTCTATTTCTTCTCTCTTCATATTTTTCCATAATGGTTCTGGAAAAAATAAAAAAGTATCTGATTGACAAAGTATGTATTATAAATGGCTCCTGGAAAGGGGCTTCTCTCATTTAAATCATGGTTTTGTAGTGTACATGGCCTTGAAAATGTCATTCAGTTTCTAAAATATATTGTACTAGCTACATTGGAGAGTGTATCATCATATTATTCACATGCTTTCTGTCTTTAAAATTGCTAGATCATTTTTATATCATAGAAAAAGAGTGAGAAAAATACCTAGAAAGGAAATACAGAGCTGAAAGTCATTAGAGTTTTCAAGACACTGTAGAATTTTGGAGAAGTGATAGAAGTAAATTTTTCCCAGACAGGAAATTTTTGTATCATATATAGTACAGAGGCAGGATGTGAATAAGCATCTCTATGTGAAGTCAAATGTTGGAAGAGCAGACAGGAACTGGAAAAGGTTTACTTTTATCCATCCCTTAAATGTCAAGTAGAGTACCATTCCTTCTGAGTAGAAAGGGTACCCAAGTTTTAGGGCTCATTTGTGAGAAATGGAGAAATGATTACCAAGAAAACAATTGTATGCAATATAATGTCTTGGATTCTCACCCCCTTTTTTTTTTTTTTGCCTGTTCATTTTTACTGGCTTTGCCTTAATATAAACGTATATTTAAAATCACCTTCTTTAGCTTCCTTAATCATAGCTTAGACGTGACTCTTGATTAAAGTGTTTTTAAGAAGTGACTGCTCTTAACTTCTTATCCTCATCTTCCTCCCTTAGATAAGCAGTAACATTACACTTTTACAAAGTAATAGAAAGTATCCAGAAAGATTTTTTTTTTAATTGAAATGATAGCCATTGTATTTATCTTTTCTGGGTTATTCTTTATATGTGAAGAAAAATTTCATAAGAGAGTAGTCAGCATTTCACAGGTAGCAAAGATTACTTTTTCTACTGGAAAAAATTACTCTAAACAAAGACTTAAACTTGGCATGAATTTTTATTTTATATATATATATATATATATATAAAGCCCTGGAGAAGGGAATGGCATCCCACTCTAGTATTCTTGCCTAGAGAATCCCATGGACAGAGGAACCTGGCGGGCTACAGTCCATGGGGTTGCAAAGAGTTGGACACGACTGAGTGACTAACACAACACACATATATATAAAGAATATTTTAAACTGAAATTTGAGCACAGGCATAGATTTAGTGTGCATTTTTCATACTAAGAATATAACTGTACATGTATGTGTGTATATATATATATATATCTTATTGGCAAACTGACTTTACTAATTGGACAATGATAAATATTAAGGAATGAATAATTGAAAATAAGTTGTGTTACAGATGCAAGTTTTCAGTCACTTACACTCTTCTAAACCTCAAATAAAAATGAGTGAATTTTGGTCATGGAGGCCATTGTCATTCTTTTCATTGTGTCTGATTACAATGGTTGGTAGGAGAAAAAGACATTCTTTTTCTGTTGACTGAAATGTCCTGCAGGTACAAAATAAAGGTGCCAAACTTAAGGCCTCTGAGAGCAGAAAAAGTATCAGAGTGAATGCTCCAAGGATGTATAGCCCATTGTACTCAGCGTGAGAATCTAACCTTAGTGGTACTTTTGCACTTGCAATGGGCTATTGATGAAAAAGGGAAACTGAAAGAAAAAAAAAAAAAGAGGACAGCAGTAGAGTAGGAAAGATGCCCACAAAATGAACAAAATAGCAGAAAGAGACTTGAGGCTAAAAGCCCACAGCCATTTAATCTGAGCCCTTTCTTTGGTTTCAGTTTCAGTTCAGCCATTTTGATAAAAATCTTTTCACTTCTTTTACCTTCCATAGATTGATGATACTACTTGGCAGAGCTAGACATGAACAATGGACCTGATTATTGTTGCTTTTTATTTAAGGAGGAGTAGTTCTCACCTTGAATGCAGAATATACTATTCTTATGACAACTTTCAAAACATTTGAAGAGATTAATTGTACATGCTTAGGACTTTTAGAAATGAGAGATGCAGTCTCTATATATATTTGAACTTCTGTTATTTTATGTTAAGGGTGAAAACTGAGAGTTTACATTCAGACCAAATTAAACTGGGCAGCTTGTATAAACAAAAACAAATCCAACATGGATTATTTAGGTTAACACTTCAGTGTGGATTTCTTTATTACTTCCAGGCTAATCTTCTTGGCAAGACTGCCTTCTTTATACATCACTGTACTAGTTCCAAATAAACCTGGCTCTTGTGTTCCTTGAATGAATACAGCTACTTAGCACCTTGGCCAATAAGATCTGATAGGCCCTTTTGGAGCCTCCTTGTATACTCTTTAGTGGGTTCTTATCTGTGATAAAATGTCACATCCTCAAACAGAGAAATTAGGTCCCTTTATACTTCTGTTATCTCCTTGACTTCACTCATTCATTTATTCACTCATTAAATCAGTAAGTTTCAGTTATTGAGGACCTTCTATATGATGGGCTCAATTCAGACACTAGAAGACATTAATGAACAAAACAAAGGTACCTATGTTCATGAAGTTAAATTCTGGGTGGGGGTATAAGAGGAATAGACAATAAGCCATAAATATTTTAAATAAGCATAGGAAATGTCAGAAAGTAAAATATACAAAGAGAAATGTAGAGCCAAAGGGATGAATGAGAAAGTGAGGTGAGGAGGTATGTGTACTGCCTTCAATAGTTTGATTCACAGCACAGACCTAAGAGAAAATGCTAGGTTGTAGGAGAAGGCACTGGTGACCCACTCCAGTACTCTTGCCTGGAAACTCCCATGGACAGAGTAGCCTGGAAGGCTGCAGTCCATAGGATCTTGAAGACTCAGACATGACTGAGTGACTTCACTTTCACTTTTCACTTTTCACTTTCATGCATTGGAGAAGGAAACGGCAACCCATTCCAGTGTTCTTGCCTGGAGAATCCCAGGGACTGGGGAGCCTGGTGGGCTGCCGTCTGTGGGGTTGCACAGAGTCGGACACGACTGACACAATTTAGCAGCAGCAGAAGCAGGGAATAAAAGCTATGAGGGCTTCCCTCATAGCTAGGGCTTTCCTTATAGCTCAGTTGGTAAATCATCTGCCTATAGTGCAGGAGATTAGGGTTCGATTCCCGGGTTAGGAAGATCCCCTGGAGAAGGAAATGGCAACCCACTCAGTACTCTTGCCTGGAGTGTCCCATGGACAGAGGAGCCTGGCAGGTACAGTCCAGGAATTGCAAGAGTCAGACATGACTTAGTGACTAAATCACCACCAGGGAATTAAAAAAAAAAAAAAAAAAAAGGAAAAAGGGAGGAAAGTAGAAACAATAAGATACCGTAGGTAGAGAAGGCAGTAAAAGCTCTAAGTTAAAAGCATATCACAAGAACAGCCATATAGAATAGGTCAGGGACAAGAACTGAGACAACAGAAAAACCGTGAACTGAAAGGAATGAGCTCATAAACAGTCACTGTCCTGACTTTGGCTTTTGATCTGAAAGAGATAGGAAACCATTAGAGGGTTTTCTACAAAGGGTGACGTATTCTTAGATTTTAAAATATTGATTGCTTTAGAATCAGTTCTAGGGAAACAAGGGAGGTGCCAGACCTGCGAGGAGATAATTGTTAGTCCAGAAGAGGCAGAAGACTTAAAACATGATATTAATATTCAAAGTGGTAAGAAGTAGAACGGAGAAGGCAATGGCACCCCACTCCAGTACTTTTGCCTGGAAAATCCCATGGGTAGAGGAGCCTGGTGGGCTGCAGTCCATGGGGTCACTAAGAGTCGGACACGACTGAGTGACTTCACTTTCACTTTTCACTTTCATGCATTGGAGAAGGAAATGGCAACCCAGTCCAGTGTTCTTGCCTGGAGAATCCCAGGGATGGTGGAGCCTGATGAGCTGCCATCTATGGGGTTGCACACAGCCGGACACGACTGAAGCGACTTAGCAGCAGCAGCAGCAAGAAGTAGAAAAATTCTGGAATTATGTTAAAGTAGGGTCAGGGGGATTTCCTGACAAACAAAATAGGAAGTGCAAACAAAAGAGCAGAACTAAAAGATGCAAAGTATGACATATACCAATAGTCATCTTAGAATATTTTTTATCCTGGTTGTAGTAAACCTTTCTATCTAGTCTCTCTGATTTCACTTTTACATGGCTATTGGATTGGCTGAAGAGATCCTTCAATTTTAAAGTAAAAATAAAGACGTATTTTTCATTTTCACCAGAACTTCATTGGACAACATCCTCATATTTTGTTCCATGACCCTCTGCAATTTTCCAGGCAACTTCATAATTCTATCTTCGCAAAATGTTTTACCTTTCTGAGCAAAGAATTGTTTCAGGTGCCTTATATAGTCTTTCAGGGAAATGTATTTTTTTTCCACTAACAGAATTTTATAAAGATTGTAATAAATGGAAATGTGAAGTTGCAATGTCTGGTAAATACATGGGATGAATCAGAACCTCCCAGCAAACTGAAACAGATTTTGCCTAGTCATCAAAAAAAACTTGAGGTCTTGCATTATCCTGATGGAACATTACGTATTTTCTGTTGACTAATTCAATATCTGGTAAGATTTTCATGTATAGTTTCTAATATTAATTTGAAAATAACCAGCCCTACACTCACATAAACGATCAATCTAAGCCATGTTAGGAAAAAGAAAGCTAACAAACAATCAAAACATAAACTGGGGCCGCCACTAGTGGATATAGATAATTAAGTTATTATATAAGGCTTTTAATGACTATGATCATTTTTTTCAAAGAATTAAAATACATGATAGAGTCTTTCAACAGAAATATTTAAATTATTTAAAAAAATCTGAATGGCAATTATTTTACTGAAACAACACATGAAATTAATGTTTTATATTAAGAATAAATAACATATTCATCACAGCAGAAAAAGTATACTCAATCAAAAAATTGGTGAACTGAAATGTATATTTTTATTCAAAACAATTGAAAAAATTGGTGTACCTAGGTAAGATAAAATTTGAAAAGCAACATACAAAGAGCAAAATGATGAAACTGTAAAAGAGCACAATAAGATCTAAAAAAAGAAAAGTATGATTAGAATCCACAAACGAGAAATAATAGATAATGTGGCAGGAACAATATTTGAAGACGTAATAACTGATAACTATTCATCAGGCTTGCATGAAATGTTCCCTGGGTATCTCTAATTTTCTTGAAGAGATCTCTAGTCTTTCCCATTCTGTTCTTTTCCTCTATTTCTTTGCATTGATCGCTGAAGAAGGCTTTCTTATCTCTTCTTGCTATTCTTTGGAACTCTGCATTCAGATGCTTATGTCTTTCCTTTTCTCCTTTGCTTTTCACCTCTCTTCTTCTCATAGCTATTTGTAAGGCCTCCCCAGACAGCCATTTTGCTTTTTTGCATTTCTTTTCCATGGGGATGGTCTTGATCCCTGTCTCCTGTACAATGTCACGAACCTCCATCCATAGTTCATCAGGCACTCTATCTATCAGATCTAGGCCCTTAAATCTATTTCTCACTTCCACCGTATAATCATAAGGGATTTGATTTAGGTCATACCTGAATGGTCTAGCAGTTTTCCCTACTTTCTTCAAGTTGAGTCTGAATTTGGTAATAAAGAGTTCATGATCTGAGCCACAGTCAGCTCCTCGTCTTGTTTTCATCGACTTTTTAGAGCTTCTCCATCTTTGGCTGCAAAGAATATAATCAATCTGATTTTGGTGTTGACCATCTGGTGATGTCCATGTGTAGAGTCTTCTCTTGTGTTGTTGGAAGAGGGTGTTTGCTATGACCAGTGCATTTTCTTGGCAAAACTCTATTAGTCTTTGCCCTGCTTCATTCCATATTCCAAGGCCAAATTTCCCTGTTACTCCAGGTGTTTCTTGACTTCCTACTTTAGCATTCCAGTCCCCTATAATGAAAAGGACATCTTTTTTGGGTGTTAGTTCTAAAAGGTTTTGTAGGTCTTCATAAAACCGTTCAATTTCAGCTTCTTCAGCGTTACTGGTTGGGGCATAGACTTGGATAACTGTGATATTGAATGGTTTGCCTTGGAGAAGAGCAGAGATCATTCTGTCGTTTTTGAGGTTGCATCCAAGTTCTGCATTTTGGACTCTTTTGTTGACCATGATGGCTACTCCATTTCTTCTGAGGGTTTCCTGCCTGCAGTAATAGATACAATGGTCATCTGAGTTAAATTCACCCATTCCAGTCCATTTTAGTTTGCTGATTTCTAGAATGTTGACATTCACCCTTGCTGTCTCTTGTTTGACCACTTCCAATTTGCCTTGATTCGTGGACCTGACATTCCAGGTTCCTATGCAATATTGCTCTTTACAGTATCGGATCTTGTTTCTATCACCAGTCACAGCCACAGCTGGGTACTGTTTTTGCTTTGGCTCCATCCCTTCATTTTTTCTGGAGTTAATTATCCACTGACCTCCAGTAGCATATTGGGCACCTACTGACCTGGGGAGTTTCATGCAAAGATGGCCTCGATAAAGGACAGAAATGGTCTGGACCTAACAGACATTAAGAAGAGGTGGAAGAATACACGGAAGAACTGTACAAAAAGATCTTCACGACCTGGATAATCACGATGGTGTGATCACTAATCTAGAGCAAGACATCTTGGAATGTGAAGTCAAGTGGGCCTTAGAAATCATCACTAACACAAAGCTAGTGGAGGTGATGGAATTCCAGTTGAGCTGTTTCAAATCCTGAAAGAGATGCTGTGAGAGTGCTACACTCAATATGCCAGCAAATCTGGAAAACTCAGCAGTGGCCACAGGACTGGAAAAGGTCAGTTTTCATTCTAATTCCAAAGAAAGGCAATGCCAAAGAATGCTCAGACTACCGCACAATTGCACTCATCTCACATGCTAGTCAAGTAATGCTCAAAATTCTCCAAGCCAGGCTTCAGCAATACGTGAACCGTGAACTCCCTGATGTTCAAGCTGGTTTTAGAAAAGGCAGAGGAACCAGAGATCAAATTGCCAGCATCCGCTGAATCATGGAAAAAGCAAGAGAGTTCCAGAAAAACATCTATTTCTGCTTTATTGACTATGCCAAAGCCTTTGACTGTGTGGATCACAATAAAGTGTGGAAAATTCTTGAAGAGATGGGAATACTAGACCACCTAACCTGCCTTTTGAGAAATCTGTATGCAGGTCAGGAAGCAACAGTTAGAACTGGACATGGAACAACAGACTGGTTCCAAATAGGAAAAGGAGTACATCAAGGCTGTATATTGTCACCCTGCTTATTTAACTTCTATGCAGAGTACATCATGAGAAATGCTGGACTAGAAGAAACACAAGAAACACAAGATTGCCAGGAGAAATATCAATAACCTCAGATATACAGATACCACCGTTATGGCAGAAAGTGAAGAAGAACTAAAGAGCCTCTGATGAAAGTGAAAAAGTTGGCTTAAAGCTCAACATTCAGAAAACAAAGATCATGGCATCCGGTCCCATCACTTCATGGGAAATAGATGGGAAACAGTGGAAAACAGTGTCAGACTTTTTTTTTTTTTTGGCTCCAAAATCACTGCAGATGGTGACTGCAGCCATGAAATTAAAAGATGCTTACTCTTTGGAAGAAAAGTTATGACCAACCTAGATAGTATATTCAAAAGCAGAGACATTACTTTGCCGACGAAGGTCCGTCTAGTCAAGGTTATGGTTTTTCCTGTGGTCATGTATGGATGTGAGAGTTGGACTGTGAAGAAGGCTGAGAACCGAAGAATTGATGCTTTTGAACTGTGGTGTTGGAGAAGACTCTTGAGAGTTCCTTGGACTGCAAGGAGATCCAACCAGTCCATTCTGAAGTAGATTAGTCCTGGGATTTCTTTGGAAGGAATGATGCTAAAGCTGAAATCCCAGTACTTTGGCCACCTGATGCCAAGAGTTGACTCACTGGAAAAGACTCTGATGCTGGGAAGGATTGGAGGCAGGAAGAGAAGGGGATGACAGAGGATGCGATGGCTGGATGGCATCACTGACTCGATGAAAGTGAGTCTGAGTGAACTCTGGGAAATGGTGATGGACAGGGAGGCCTGGCGTGCTGCAATTCATGGGATTGCAAAGAGTCGGACACAATTGAGCGACTGAACTGAGCTGATTCATCAAGCTGCTGATTTGAGAATATGTATGAGTCTCATGAAGAATAAATACAAAGGAAATTACACTTAAGTACACTACAATAAACCTGCTGAATACCAAAGTCAAAGAAATATACTGAAGATATAGAATAAAAAGGCAAAGGAACAACAACAATAAAACAGATAACTGACCTCTTAATAGAAACAGTGGAAATCAAATAAAATAAAGTGATATTTTTCAAGTGGTGAAAACTATAAATGACTTCCTAAGATACTATCTTCAATTAAAATATCCTTTGGAAAATAAGGTAATACTTAAGGCATTTTCAGACAAACAAAACAGAAAATTTGCTACAAGTAGCAGACTCCCCTGAATGAATTACTCAGAACAATTTTTCAGGCTGAAGGAGAATGATTCCAAAATGAAGTTTGAAACACAAGAAGTAATCTATATTGGATAAAAGAATGTCTGTTTGAATAAATATGTTTGAATATTGACTGTGCAAGATAATAATAATGTCTTCTGCAGCTTAGAAGGTATCAATACATCTAAAATGAAATTATTCAGCAAAATAGCACATAGGTTGTTGGGGGGCATAAAAAGAATTAAAATGTTCTAACACTTTTGTATTTCTAATAAATGAATATGCAAAGTAATAATTTAAACTCCAGGAGGTATAATAACTCCAGGAGGCAGGTCAAATAAATCTCTAAAATAATAATGTAAGAAATGTATAAGAAAAACTTTAATTGACAGGAAAATTGAAGCATGAAAATATAGGCAAATAGAATCTTTAAACCTAAGAAATCAGTGTTTTCATTAAATGTAAATGAACTAAAGGCATCAAAAGAATACTATCATATTAAGTGCTTAATTTTTAATATCCTATTTATAAGAGATGCACTTTAAATTTAAGGCTAAATAAAAAGATGGGAAATAAAATGAATGGAAATATATACACGTTGCAAGCATCAGCAAAGTGAAACTTGCTGGAGTTGTAATATCATAAAGCATTATTAGAGATAAAGAGGATTCAACTAAGTTCAGTTCAGTTCAGTCACTCAGTCATGTTCAAATCTTTGTGACCCCATAGACTGCAGCACGCCAGGCCTCCCTGCCCATCACCAACTCCTGGAGTTTACTCAAACTCAAGTCCATTGAGTCGGTGATGTCTTCCAACCATCTCATCCTCTGTCATCCTATTCTTCTTGCCTTCAATCTTTCCTAGCATCAGAGTCTTTTCAAATGAGTCAGCTCTTTGTATCAAGTGGCCAAAATATTGGAGTTTCAGGATCAACATTAGTCCTTCCAATGAACACCCAGGACTGATCTCCTTTAGGATGGACTACTTGGATCTTCTTGAGGTCCAAAGGGCTCTTAAGAGTCTTCTCCGACACAACAGTTCAAAAGCATCAATTTTTCCACACTCAGCTTTCTTTATAATCCAACTCTCACATCTATACATGACTACTGGAAAAACTATAGCCTTCTCTAGACGGACCTTTGTTAGCAAAGCACTGTCTCTGCCTTTGAATATGCTGTCTAGGTTGGTCATAACTTTTCTTCCATGGAATAAGCATGTTTTAATCTCACGGCTGCAGTCACCATCTGCAGTGATTTTGGAGCCCCTCAAAATAAAGTCTGACACTGTTTCCACTGTTTATCGATCTATTTGCCATGAAATGATGGGACTGGATGCTATGAACTTAGTTTTCTGAATGTTGAACTTTAAGCCAAGTTTTTCACTCTCCTCTTTCAGTTTCATCAAGAGACTTTTAATTCTTTGCTTTCTGCCATAAGGGTCATGTCATCTGCATATCTGAGGTTATTGATATTTCTCCTGGCAATCTTGATTCCAATTTGAGCTTCATCCAGCCTGGCATTTCTCATAATGTACTCTGCATGTAAGTTAAACTAGCAGGGGTGACAATATACAGCCTTGACGTACTCCTTTTCCTATTTGGAACCAGTCTGTTGTTCCATGTTCAGTTCTAGCTCTTGCTTCTTGACCTGCATGCAGATTTCTCAGGAGGCAGGTTAGGTGGTCTGATATTCCCATCTTTTTCAGAATTTTCCACAGTCTGTTGTGATCCACACAGTCGAAGGCTTTGACATAGTCAATAAAGCCAAAGTAGATGTTTTTCTGGAACTCTCTTGCTTTTTGATTATCCAGAGGATGTTGACAATTTGATTTCTGGTTCCTCTGCCTTTTCTAAATCCAGCTTGAATATCTGGAAGTTCATGGTTCCCATATTGCTGAAGCCTTGCTTGGAGAATTTTGAGCATTACATTGCTATCGTGTGCGATGAGTGCAATTGTACAGCAGTTTGAAGCTTCTTTGGCATTGCCTTTTCTGGGGATTGGAATGAATCCTTTTCTAGTCCTGTGGCCACTACTGAGTTTTCCAATATAGCAAAATTTTACCTGTAAGGTTGAAAATTTACATAGTCTATTTTCATAACACAATTGAAATTTTAGAAATCCATAATAAAAAGATAGCCAGAGGCTACCCATGCTTTAGAAAATTAAACAATATACTTTAAAATAACCTATGGAGAAATAAATAAGTCACAAGGAAAAAATACTTCACCTATGGTAATGAAATCACTATGTATCAAACTGATGGAATAAAGCTAATGTCATCCTTAGAGGAAAATACATGGTTTAAATCGAAATGTCAATTAAGAAGACAAGCTAAAATGCTAGGAAGCCATGTCTACAAGCCAGAAAAATAATTTAACTCAATGTCGAAACAAAAAGGGTCTTTCATGGTGGCTGAGCTGGTAAAGAAATACTTGCAATGCAGGAGACCCAGGTTGGATTCCTGGGACAGGACGTTCCCCTAGAGAAGGGCTAGGCTGCCCACTCTGGTGTTTTGGGGCTTCCTGGTGGCTGAGATGATAAAGAGTCTGCCTGCAATCTGGGAGACCTGAGTGTGATCCCTGGGTTGGGAAGATCCCCTGAAGGAGGTCATGGCAACCCACTCCAGTATTCTTGCCTAGAGAATCCCCTTGAACAGAGGAACCTAGCAGGCTACAGTCCATGCGGTTGCAAAGAGTGTGACATGACCAAACAACTAAGTACACAACACAGAAAGAAAAAGTCAAATATAAGAACTGAAGTTAGTAAAACAAAAAAGCAGACTCTAGATATGATGAATAGAGCCAAATACTGTTTCTTCGATCAGACTTATAAAATTGATAAAAATTTGTGAGACTCAAGGAACAAGAAGAGAGAGAATTCCCTGACAGTCTAGTGATTCAGACTCTGTGCTTTCACTGCTGAGGACCCTGGGTACAATCCAAGGATTGTACCCCATTATAAAGTACTTGGTGCAGCTGGAAAAAGAGAGAGAGAAAGAATACCTAAATGATCAGTTTTGGAAATGAGAGAAAGGGAATACAACCTCAGAACATACAAACATACAATGAGAATATCATGAACAACTCTGTGTCAATAGATAAAGTGGAGAAATTCCTTGCTGAATTTTATGCAAAGTAAATGTAAAAATTAGTAGTTCCCTATCTGTTAATTAAACTTAATCTGCAATTATAAACCAACCCACAAAGAAATCTCTAGTTCCAGATGGCTTCTCTGAGTCCAGATGTTTATTCACTAGGATTAAACATTTTCAATCTTCCATGAATGCTTCCAGAGAATGGAAAGGAGAAGGAACAATTTGTGCCTTATTTTATGTGTCTGATACAATCTTGATAACAAAAGATGGCAGGGAAAGTATAAGTAATAACAAAGTCCAATCTACTGATGAGTATAGTTACAAAACTGCTACATAGAATATTAGCAAATTAAACTAAGAAACATAGATGAAGATAACATATTATAAGAAAAGTGTAATAATTTTAACATTTGAAAATGTCTAAAATAATAATTCATTGTATTAATGAAATAAGTAAGAGAAAATATGATTACCCCACTATTTACAGAAAAAGTATTTGCTAAAACTTAACATCTGAAATGGGCTTCCCTGGTGGCTCAGACAGTAAAGTGTCTGCCTGCAATGCGGGAGACCTGGGTTCAATAGCTAGGTCAGGAAGATCCCCTGGAGAAGGAAATGGCAACCCACTCCAGTACTCTTGCCTGGAAAATTACATGAACAGAGAAGCCTTGTAGGCTACAGTCCATGGAGTTGCAAAGAGTCAGACATGAATGGACGACTTCACTTTCACTTTTCACTTAACATCTGAAATATCTTATTCAGTTCAGTTCAGTTCAGTTGTTTAGTCATATCTGACTCTTTGTGACCCCGTGAACTGCAGCATGCCCGATCTCTTTTTCCATCTCCAACCTCCAGAGTTTACTCAAACTCATGTCCATTGAATCAGTGATGCCATCCAACCATATCATCCTCTGTCATCCACTTCTCTTTCTACCTTCAATCTTTCCCAGCAATGGGGACTTTTCCAATGAATCAGTTCTTTGCATCAGATGACCAAAGTATTGGAGTTTAAGCTTCATCATCAGTCCTTCCAATGAATATTCAGGACTGATTTCCTTTAGGAGGCACTGGTTGGATCTTCTTGCAGTCCGAGGAGCTCTCAAGAGTTTTCTCCAACACCATAATTCAAAAGCATCAGTTCTTTGGCACTCAGCTTTCTCTGTAGTCCAGCTCTCACATCCACACATGACTACTGGAAAAACCATAGCTTTGACTAGGTGGACCTTTGTTGGCAAAGTAATGTCTCTGTTTTTTAATATGCGATCTAGATTAGCCATAACTTTCCTTCCAAGGAGCAAGCATTTTTAATTTCAAGGCTGCAATCACCACCTGCAGTGATTTTGGAGCCCAGAAAAATAAAGTCTGACACTGCTTCCACTGTTTCCCCATCTATTTTCCATGAAGTGGTGGGACCAGATACCATGATCTTCTTTTTCTGAATGTTGAGCATTAAGCTAACTTTTTCACTCTCCTCTTTCACTTTCATCAATAGGCTTTTTAGTTCCTCTTCACTTTCTGCCATAAAGGTGGTGTCATCTGCATATCTGAGGTTATTGATATTTCTCCTGGAAATCTTGATTCCAGCTTGTGCTTCATCTAGCCCAGCATTTCTCATGATGTACTCTGCATAGAAGTTAAATAAGCAGGGTGACAATATACAGCTTTGACGTACTCCTTTCCCTATTTGGAACCAGTCTGTTGCTCCATGTCCAGTTCTAACTGTTGCTTCCTGACCTGCATACATATTTCTCAAGAGGCAGGTCAAGTGGTCTGGTATTCCCATCTCCTCTTTCAGAATTTTCCACAGTCTGTTGTTATCCACACAGTCAAAAGCTTTGGTATAGTCAATAAAGCAGAAGTAGATGTTTTTCTGGAACTCTCTTGCTTTTTCAATGATCCAACGGATGTTGACAATTTGATGTCTAGTTCCTCTGCTCTGGTAATGGATAACTACAAAACACTTAATAGTTAATATTGCAATTAAAGATAAAATTTGAAATATTTCATCTGATATCAGGAAAAAAACAGGATGATTACATACTTCAGCAATGTATTGGTGTTCATGGCCAGTGGACAAAGACAAGAAAAGACTTAAAATAGAACTACCATAATAAAATGTTTTTATATCATATAGTAAATTATTTTATGTATAATAATAGTATTGTGGTCAGTTTGAAATTCTTTTATTATTTATGTTAGTAAATATTTTAAGATAAAATATTCAGGGTTGGACACATGTCTATAATTTGCTTTATGCTTATACAACATAATTTTTATTAAAGAAAATATAGCTAAATATTAACTGCTATTAAGATTCATTTATTATTATATGTTTTTTCATTGTACTATTCAGTATGCTTTTCCAAATACATGAAAAATTTTATTACAACAATAAAAACTAAGTAAGTATATAAACTAGATTATTTCCTGTAGAATATGTGCCTCATTTGGGTAATTGGTATATATTGAATGTATGTATGAATGAATAAATGAAAGAGTAACTAAAGTAAAGCTAAATAAGCAATGGAAGTGCAGTTATTCCTGAAATTCAAGCTGAAATATTATTAATTAATAAATAGGATTGAGTATTGCTACAGCAAAATAGAAATGATCCATTCAACTAAATTTTCTCAAGAAAGGGTTTATAGTTGCACTTTTTGTCTTATAAATTTGATTTTGTTAAATAAATGCTTCTCATGATTTAGATTTTTTTCTTTTAAGTAAAGTGTTGTTCATTACCTGATAATTAATTTTCAGGCTTTACCTGCACACATAGACTGTGTACGTAAAAGTCTTGCCAGAACAGTTCTTCGGTTATAACCTAGAAGTTAGTACATTTTTCTCTGTACAACCCGATACTTGGTTACTTTTGTTTGATTTGTCTTTTTGCTCTAAAATATTGCATAATAGTTGTTGATATCAAGTGAAGTGGGGAAATATGTCAATTAATTACTGGCTTCTAGTTATTTCGAGTAACATGTCTGTAAAGTAAAGTGAACAGGAGCTTTTGGCACATTGGAAGGAACTTGAGTGGAAGCATCTTGGATGAAAGCAAACTTACCTAATTCCTTCAGTTCTGACTAATCAGATGCCTTTTATTTAAATGCAAATTAAATATTATTCAAAATATTCTGTGTGTGTGTGTGTGTGCGCGCGTGTGTGACAAAGTCTGGCTTGAGGCCAACTTAGAAGTAACTCTTATAAAATCAGTAAATAAAAGGAAGAAAGGCAAACACCTAGTTTCTCCAAAGCTTGTAGATGTTGCATAGCAGATGCCTTAAAATCTCTAACTGTAATTCACATTGTGGTTGTTGAGTTGCTAAGTCATGTCCGACTCTTCTGTGATCCCATGGTTTGTAGCCTGCCAGGCTCCTCTGTCCTCTTGTCCCAGGCAAGAATCCTGGAGTGGGTTGCCATTTCTTTCTCCAGGGGATCTTCCTGATACAGGGATCAAACTCATTTCTCCTGCATTGGATCTTTTACTGCTGAGCCACCAGAGAAGCCCCATAATTCACACTAGAGTTTAGGAATTGTTTTAGATGAACGCTGATCTCTTTTTCCAATAGGGCTTCCCTGGTGGCTCAATGGAAAAGAAGATTGCCAATGCAGGATATGCGGGTTCAGTCCCTGGGTCAGGAAGATCTCCTGGAGGAGGAAATGACAACCCACTACAGTATTCTTGCCTGGAAAATCCCATGGACAAGAGGAGCCTGGTGGGCTTCAATCCATGGGGTCACAAAAGAGTCGGACACAATTTAGCAATTAAACAACTTTTTTCCAAATAAAGATAAAAGTTCATTAGAATATGATTTTTTTTTTTCTGTAGGCAGCTCCTATTTCCAGCCAAGAAGTTTTAAGTAGTATTCACATTTAGCCCAGTTCTTATAATTACACCTTTCCTTGAAGTCATGAGCAGCACTGAGAAAATGATACTTTCATTTGGAATTTGTATTCCAGCTAAGTTCCAAATTGTTACCACAGAATAGGCTGCATTCTCTCCCTTCTACTGGTAGCATATTTAGGTCTAAGAATTTAAAACCTAAGAAATCTTAAATGCTGCACCAAATAAACAGAATCCTCAATTTAGAAACTGTTAATTGTCTGCAGTAATGGAGGTTTCAGTTCAGTTCAGTTCAGTTCATTTCAGTTCAGTCATCAGTCATGTCCCACCCTTTGCAATCCCATGAATTGCAGCATGCCAGGCCTCCCTGTCCATCACCAACTCCCGGAGTTCACTCAAACTCATGTCCATCAAGTTGGTGATGCCATCCAGCCATCTCATCCTCTGTCTTCCCTTTCTCCTCCTGCCCCCAATCCCTGCCAGCATCAGAGTCTTTTCCAATGAGTCAGCTCTTTGCATGAGGTGGCCAAAATATTGGAGTTTCAACTTCAGCATCAGTCCTTCCAATAAACACCCAGGACTGATCTCCTTCAGAATGGACTGGTTGGATCTCCTTGCAGTCTAAGGGATTCTCAAGAGTCCTCGTTCCTCCGTCCACGGAATTTTCCAGGCAAGAGTACTGGAGTGGGATGTCATTGCCTTCTCCAGTCTTCTTCAACTCCACAGTTCAAAAGCATCAATTCTTCAGCGCTCAGCTTTCTTCACAGTCCAACTCTCACATCCATACATGACCACAGGAAAAACCATAGCCTTGACTAGATGGACCTTTGTTGGCAAAGTAATGTCTCTGCTATAGCCTGAATAAATTGAAGCCAGGGAAAGACTGAAGCTTGTTAGCTTCTGATTTTAACTCTAATTTTCTCATGTTTTTCTCCTCCCTCTGGCTAAGTTTCAACAGTTTAAAATGAGTATCAGAATTCAGATGAATTGACATTTTCTTTCTTCCTTGCTTCTGTCATCCTCTTGTTAAGTTGAAAGTCATAACAAAGTGGAAGCAAAGAGTGGGTGTAACAAGATAAAGTTACAATGGTTAATGAAGTTTTCCTTATTTAACTACATCAGCATAAACCAAATGTTTTGTCTTTTAAACTAGGGAACAGTCCACTGATCAGTAACAGTGATGGGTTTATGTGTATGTGTGTGTGTGCATGATTTGCTTTCAATATTTTGTCTGGTCAGAGAAAAAGAGGATAGAACACAAAGTGAATACTGAACATTGTGTACTTAGCTTCAAGAGCCTTATCCAAACAATGCAATGACATTTCCGTTCCATAATAGATAGCAAGAATCATTACCAGTTATTACTCATCAGGATGATGAGTTGTTTTAATGCCTCACTCATAGCCTTGCAAACAAATATTTATCCTGCACTATTTACATCCTAAGGCAATAATAGGTGCTGTATTGGATTGATTTTTGCTTAGTAACAGAACATTTCCAAAGATAAGCCAGGAAAATTATACCTGAAATAGCTGATTTATAGTATGTTATTAAAGCCTACCAAGGCAGTTGCTGTAAAGAGTCTATGAATAAATTTATGTTTTGCAAGACTCTTCACACATATCTGAAGTCATTTTCAAGTTTGTGGACAAAGATAGTTACTCTTATAATGGTAAGTGAATGTATTCATTTTTGTCTCTGGAGCCATACACAAGACCATATACCAGTCACCTGGGATAACTTAGTGAACAATATAGAGAAAAATCCAAGCTGTGATGGAGTAGGTACATTTATAGAACTTAATATGTGATTGACATTGCTATAGATGTCTTAAATGTATTAACTCATGTAATTCTCAGTACAGCCCTTGAGGTAGGTACTAATATTAGACTTATTTTACAAATGTGTAAACAAAGATAGCACATATTTGTGTGTTGCACCCCAGAGCTGCAGAAGTGATGATCATGAATTCAAATCCTGATAGTCTATGCTCTTTACTATACCACTCTCTCTCTCTCTCAATGTGAGCACATTGGGTCTTACATTCTAGTGTGGTGAAAAAAATATTTAAGAATATAAGTGAAAAAGATAAATATATGTTTGAAAGAAAAAATGCTAGTTCTGATCCTTTACAATGTTAACAGCTTTGAAAATCATTAGAAAATCATAGAGCCAGCAAGAGCAATGAAAAATTTGTAATAAAAATTATATGTCACATGGCACAGGAAGATAAACCAGTTTATCTCAAGACACTAGGAACAATTTGATCAGGTGGTTCTCTGCCCTAAAAGGGAGCATTCTGGCTACCTTGATATGAGTGTATTTATGCCTCCTTCTGGTTTATATCATATAGTATTGCCAGTTTATCAGGATGTGTAAGCTTTGGGAATAAAGGCAGCGCCCTTCTGTTTTTTTGGCCCCTTGATGTGAAGCGCTGACTCATTGGAAAAACGCTGATGCTGGGAAAGACTGAAGGCAGGAGAAGGGGATGACAGAGGATGAGATGTTTAGATGACATCCCTGACTCAATGGACACGAGTTTGAGCAAATTCTGGGAGATAGTGAAAGACAGGGAAGACTGGTGTGCTGTAGTCTGTGGGGTCGCAAAGAGTCGGACATGACTTAGCGACTTAACAACAATGATAAATCCACACTCGCTTTCATCTCATTCAGACATCCCTAAGGGCAGGGAGAGGATTGGGTTATAAACATCTTGGAAAGTTCTGAAAAATTGCCAGGCAGAAATCTCATTGCCATGGAGGACACATTCGGTACTGCATTTGTATAAAAAATAATAGGCTAAGTAGTACTCTGGTGACACCTAACTCCCAAATTCCAGTGTCTCAACAAAATAAAAGGTGGCACTTTATAGAGTTCCTCAGGAACCCAGGTTGATAGTGATTCCATCATTATGTAACTGTACCATGTGAAAAAAAAAATTTGCTCAGTCACCTCAATGATGAAAAAGTTAATCAGACTCTTCTTTGCTTTGGTTTAGAAGTGACACATGTCTTCCCCACCACCTGCCATTAGCCAAACTTTGATATATGACCCCTTCAAAAGAGTAAAGAAACTTGGATGTCAGATGGAAAGTTTGGCAAATTTGTCTCTGTCACAGTAAACTCCCCTGACTCCACTAAATATTCCAGCATTTCTTTCTTTCTACACTTAACAACACATTCAGCCCTTCCCCAAAGAATCCAGTCAATCAAAAGTCGATTCAATCAAGAGTTGGAGTTCAAAGTCCAGGATCTCTGGGTCTTATGTTGTGCATTGTTCTCTGCATCAGTTTGGAAATAGTTGTCTCTAGGTCTAGAGACTGATGAACTCAAAGACAAGCTATTTTCCCATTATACTCTGGTGGATACTGAAAAGTGGTAATTCAAAGGCAAGACCTGGTGTGCTGCAGTCCATGGGGTCACAAAGAGTCAGTCATGACTGGGTGACTGAACTGACTGACTGAAGGAGAAGACAAACAATAAACATTTTTAAGTGGGGAAAGGAAGAATGAATACCACAAAGTAGTCACAGGCACCTGTATTTCCAGTGTCCAACTGAACAGAAAATGTGAGGTATTCCTTACTCTGAAAGTGAGAAATGTTCTATAAAGCAGACCTGATTTTGCTTACTTGTCCACTGAAGAATTGATGCTTTTGAACTGTGGTATTGGAGAAGACTCTTGAGAGTCCCTTGGACTGCAAGGAGATCCAACCAGTCCATTCTGAAGGAGATCAACCCTGGGATTTCTTTGGAAGGAATGATGCTAAAGCTGAAACTCCAGTACTTTGGCCACCTCATGTGAAGAGTTGACTCACTGGAAAAGACTCTGATGCTGGGAGGGATTAGGGGCAGGAGGAGAAGGGGATGACAGAGGATGAGATGGCTGGATGATATCACTGACTCAATGGACGTGAGTCTGAGTGTACTCCGAGAGATGGTGATGAGCAGGGAGGCCTGGCGTGCTGTGATTCATGGGGTCGCAAAGAGTCGGACACGACTTAGCGATTGAACTGAACTGAACTGAACTGTCCACTCTTTTTAATACTGTGGTTTCATTGCAAGGATATTGTTTAGTTTCTTTGTGCTGTGCTGTGCTTAGTCACTCAGTCATGTTTGACTCTTTGCAACCACGTGGACTGCAGCCATCTAGGCTCCTCTGTCCATGGGGATTCTCCAGGCAAGAATACTGCAGTGGGTTGGCATGCCTTCCTCCAGGAGATCTTCCCAACCAAGGGACTGAACCTAGGTCTCCTGCATTAAAGGTGGAATCTTTATAGTCTGAGACATTTGTTTCCTTGGCTCCATCTTAAATAAGCAGTGTGGAAAATGAGCTGGTTGGTTGCTGAGCAGCTTTCTCAACTCACTTGAGGCCTATTGTATGAAGGTTAAGCTTTGAGCAGTAACAAGACTTTTTAATTCAGATTTGTGTTTTGTTTGGCAGGTCAGTTCTCTCAAATATTTTGCATGTATTTTTTTCTTTTTATTATTCCAATCCATTTCAAGTTCTGGTAACAACTTTACCATGCTTCCCTAGCCATAATTCTCAGGTCAAATCTATTCTCCTAAATTCCTGCCTTTGTGTCTGTCTCTCTAGATAGTTGCCTTGAACCCGTTGTGATTTCTCTTAATCATATTTTGTCCTGAGCTAAAAAAATCAAAAACAGACAAACTAATGTGTGATTTTTAAAATTAAGACAGTGGTTATCTTGGTAGGTAAGGAGACAAGGAACATGAGGATAATTCTTTCAGGTGCAGGATATATTTTATTTATGAATTTGTTTATGCACTCATATCTCTACATGTTATGCTTCAGAAATTTTACTTTTAAAAAGTTATTTTAACTAAAATAACTTAATCTTTCTTTGTGGCCATTAGTTGCTCAGTTGTGTCTGACTCTTTGTGACCCCATGGATTGTAGCCCAGCAGGCTTCTCTATTCATGGGATTCTCCAGGCAAGAATACTGAAGTGGATTGCCATGCCCTCCTTCAAGGGATCTTCCCAACAAAAGAACTGAACCCAGGTCTCCTGCATTGCAGATGAACGTTCTTTAGTGATAGGCTAATTCAGACCGACTTAGCACAAACAGAAGATTCACTCCCTACCACACTGGGAAAGGGTAGGGTATTCCTTATTGGTCCATGAGAGTATTCAGAGGGATAACTGAGGAGGCAGGAAAGGACATATGCTTTCATTTCTCTTATGTAAATACACAGTAATGGAATTACTGAGACCTATGGTTGATGGATGCTTAACTTTCAAAGAAAATTTCAAACTTTTTTTTTAATGTGATGATAGCCTTTTATGTGTTCCCATAAGTGATGTATGAGAAATCTATATGGTACAAATTCATGCCAATAATCTCAGCCTTTTTAATTTTAGCTATTCTAAAAGATATAGATCTCATTGTAGTTTTAATCTGTATTTCCTTAATGACAATATCCAGCTCCTTTGGATGTACTTATTTGACATCCATATATCTTTTGATGAACTGTCCATTCAAATCTTTGCCTATTGGACTTTGCGTTGTTGCTGAGTTTATAAGTTCTTTATGTATCCTGGATATGGGCTCTTAATCAGATTTTATTTGCAGGTAGTTCTGCATTCATGAAGCCTACTACTTATGCAGCAAGAGCCGTGGTTGCCTTAGAAGAAGACTGCCTCTAGACATATGCTAAAAGAAAATGCAAACAAACTCAGAAGCAAAATAATATGAGTGATTTGGGCAACATGGAGAGCACATGGAATGCTATTAAGAAGTGCTCACAATGACCTTAAAGGCTGCCTAAAAGATGTCACTGACAAAAATGATATTTTTATTAAGTTCTATTGGATACTTAAAATTAGAGTCCCCATGCATTCTTTTCCATCACTATTTTCTTAAAGCCTAAGGATCTTTTCAAGGAAAGGGGCAGGGCAAGATCCTGATCTCTTCCTTTTTGATGTTCAAAGGTATTAAAAATGTCTGAGGGCCTCAGGCAACCCACATTGGAGAACTTCTGGAAAAGACAGTGACAGTCTCCAAGTGCAATCCAATTTTAGAAGAAAGGAAGATGAGACTAGAAATGATTATCTTCTCTCACTGCCTGAGAGACTGCTGCATCACAGGCAGCCTCACGGGGAGGGTTTATACAAAGCTATCAGGTGGCTCTGATTTCCTCAGTCTTCCTAGCAATTACTCTAGCCATCGGAATGTTGTGGCTGATCTCAGAATACACAGACACAAAACCATAGGTTTACTTATAGGGTAACCACGAATATTGCTGAAAGAAACCAAAAGTGTAGAGCTGTCCAGCAGAGGCAGAAAACAAGCCTGAGTTCTTGCTCTTACCCAGGAAGTAAAGCAGCAAGCATCAAGAAGACCTGACTCAATGGACCACTTTAGGCAGCCGCAGGAATTGTGGGAATTCTTGAATGGAAGAACTCTGGGAAAGATTAGGTTCTTGTCATGTTGGCCTTGGCATTGCTTGGGGTGAGAGGGAAGTGGTTATCTCAGCTGTTGCTCTTGCTGTTGCTGAGTCACTAAGTCATGTCAGACTCTTTATGGCCAGATGGACTGTAACCCACACAGGTAGGCATATTGGGTTCACCAATTCGGTAACGTCTTACAGAAAAACTCAAATGAACTTTTTGGCCAACCAAATATATTTGCAAAATCTCCTTGTGGGATTTCAAATCCATGTTCTATCCAAGTTTCATGTTTCCATGGGAAATGTCCAAGTTTCTATGTGCTCTAGTTCACTGATATGCAAAATAGTAATAATAAAATAATACAGATAAAATAATAATAGTACCTGTTTTGTAGAGCTGTGGTGAGATCTAAGTAAGATAATACATATTAAATGCTTAGAAGAGTGGCTGACACACTGAAAGCCTTCAGTAAAGCTTACATATTTAGGAAGGCTAAAAAAAGGAAAACAAGATATGCTTACCAAGATTCTAATGTTGTGTTTCTTTGGCTGGCTCTTACTGAAAATTTTTATTTTCATTTGTGAACTCTTCTGATTTTCCAAATGTCTAACAATAGGCATATAGACCTAATAATAGGCATATAGTCCTGTGCTATGGATGTAACAGAAGCAAAAGATATTAAGAAGAGGTAGCAAGTATACACAGAAGAATTATTTAAAAAAGATATTAATGACCCAAGTAACCATGATGGTGTGCTCACTCGTTAGCCAGACACCTGGAATGTGAAGTCAAATGGGCTTTAGGAAGCATCACGCTATGAACAAAGCTAGTGGAGGTGATGGAATTCCAGTTGAGCTATATCAAATCCTAAATGATGATGCTGTGAAAGTGCTACACTCAATATGCCAGGAAATTTTGAAAATTCAGCAGTGGCCACAGAACTGGAAAAGGTCAGTTTTCATTCCAATCCCAAAGAAAGGCAATTCCAAAGATTGTTCAAACTACTGCACAGTTGTACTCACATCACACGCTAGCAAAGTAATGCTCAAAAATCTCTAAGCAAGGCTTCAACAGTATGTGAACTGTGAACTTCCAGATGTTCAAGCTGGATTTAGAAAAGGAAGAGGAACCAGAGATCAAATTCCAAACATCTATTGGATCATAGAAAAAGCAAGAGAATTCCAGAAAAACATTTACTTTTGCTTTATTGACTATGCCAAAGCCTCTGCCTGTGGGGATCACAACAAACCATGGAAAATTCTGAAAGAGATGGGAATACCAGACCACCTTATCTGCCTCCTGAGAAATCTGTGTGCAGGTCAAGAAGCAAGAGTTGGAACCAGACATGAAACAGACTGGCTCCAAACTGGGAAAGGAGTATGTCAAGGCTATATATTGTCACCCTGCTTTGTTAACTTATATGGAGGATACCTCATGAGAAATGCTGGGCTGGATGAAGCACTAGCTGAAATCAAAATTGCCTGGAGAAATCGGAAAACCTCATATATGCAGATGATGCAACCTTTATGGCAGAAGTTGAAGAGGAACTAAGGAGACTCTTTATGAAAGTGAAGGAGGAGAATGAAAAAGCTGGCTTAAAACAACATTCAGAAAACTAATATCATGGCATTCAGTCACATCACTTCATGGGAAATATATGAGGAAACAATGTAAACAGTGACAGAATTTTTTTCTTGGGCTCCAAACTCAGTGTAGATGCTGACTGCAGCCATGAAATTAAAACATCCTTGCTCTGTGGAAGCTATGATTTTTCCAGTAGTCATGTATGGATGTGAAAGTTGAACTATACAGAAAGCTGAGCATTGAAGAATTTATGGCTTTTGAACTGTGATGTTGGAGAAGACTCTTGAGAGTTCCATGGACTACAAGGTAATTAAACCAGTCTATCCTAAAGGAAATCAGTCCTGAATATTCATTGGAAGGACTGATGCTGAAGCTGAAGCTCCAATACTTTGGCCACCTGATGTGAATAACTGGCTTATTTGAAAAGACCCTGATGCTGGGAAAGATTAAAGGCAGGAGAAGGGGACAACAGAGGATGAGATGGTTGGATGGCATCACCAACTTGATGGACATGAGTCTGAGCAAGTTCCAGGAGTTTGTGAAGAACAGGGAAGCCTGGCATTTTCCAGTCCATGGGGTTGCAAAGAATTGGACACGACTGAGTGACGGAACTGAACTGAACTGAAATCTTATGAAGGAGTGAGTGACAGTATTTTTCGGGAAGCATACTATCATTATGATAGTCTGATTCACCTATTTAAGTATTCTCAAGGGTGGTTATTGTTGTGTCATGATTGAAGGAAACATCGGTAATACTGGATTATGCCGTTTATTGTGAAGATTAAGCTGCTGGGAAGTACTGATCTTAGCATATCCTATCCCACCATGACTCAAGGAGTATCAAAAGCTCATACCTCCTTGCTCAAGGAAATTTGCCTCCCTTCGTTGCAAACGAGAAAAACACCTCTGGCAACTTGCCAGTAGAGCCCATTCATCAGTAAAATGAGGACTGATTCCCATTCATTAAACACGTTAAGTACCAGTTCCAAACAGCAGTCCTCTCAGAGTTTTGGTCCACGCGTCTCCCATCACGTTCGTTTGGTGCGGCTGCTGTGGCTACTGCCACTCCTGCTCTGCACTACCGCAGTTGATGGGAAACAGAGCGCGAGTCCTGGATGATATCAGCGCACTTAATAACTAATTAATGTCTCTCTCATGCAGCACATTAGGAGGATGCTCTTGCCGGAGTCGTGATTAACTTCAGAGCTGCAGATGTTGGAATAGTTCCCCGGTAACAATGTTGTATTGTCAAACGGTATGTTCAGGTATCATCGTGACTGGTGATTTAATTGCATTGCTACCAAGTGTTTGCTTCCTATTATCTTTAAAACAACATCATTATGGAAATCTTATAGATGCTTATGGGAAAAATCAATGCAAACATATGCAATATAAATGTACCAGTGTTATTTGTATTCATGTATATGTAAATATTCATGCACTCTTCTAGCTTTTGCTAGAAAGCCATTTGTGAAATCTATTTGAAGAAATGTAAGCCATATGCATATATATTCCATCTAATTTTTTTTTCCTATGTGACAACTATATTTCTAAAGTATGGACATACTTAAAAATCAGAGGCAAGGCTAAAATCTTATAAGCCATATAGCTGAGAATAGCTAAAAACTGAACTGGTTACAACTATACATGATAAAAAACTCACTTTACTCTCTTCTCAAATTATTTTCTTTAGTATGTTCTCAAATGTTTAGACTTTTGCTGACACAAATTCTAATAACCTATATGATATTGGAAATCTGACATTGTGAAAATATATTACAATGCATATGGCTTCAGGGAGTAGGTCACTCAGAGGTTAGCTCATATATATGGACTTAAAAAGATTCTTTAGTTTCTACCTAGCCTTTGTTATGGCATTATTTCCCAAATTTTTATTCTTGCTTAGGGCAGCAAGTATTAATTTAATGTTGCCTAAATTTGGTGCTTTCTGTGTGTGACATTTTATGTTTTACTCAAGTGAAAATATAACTTTTGTTCTCGATGTTTAGGTACTTTTTAGTTGTCATGCAATGGGAAAATAGGACATAGTGATGATATCAGTTCTATCTTTATTTCTGGTGGTTCTGTAAATCGCTGTTAATGACATGAAAGTCTGCTAGGTGATAGATTGCAGAGTTAAATTATGGAAATAAAGCAGTGGAAGCAGCTTGTTGACTTATAGTAGAGTTCTGTTAAAGCAAAAATGATTCAGATACATACACAAATTTCTAGAGGCATGAAGAGTAAATGTGATCACAAAAATAAAAGAATTTTTAATAATATATATTACACAAATCAAGGTGGCATTATTATGATTATTATTATTTATTTTTATGATTATAATTTTGATACTACTTTATAAAATCATGTCTCCAAAACTCTACTTAATATGTATAAACTTCCATTTGTCTTTTCCAGAACATCACATAAAAGGAATCACAGGGGAGGTGGAGAGATAAATAGGCAGAGCACAGATCATTCTTAAGAAGTCAAAGTACTCAATGTCACGGGCCCCCAACCTCTGGGCTCTAAAGCCTGATGACCTGAGATGGAGCTGATGTAATAATAATAGAAATAAAATACACAATAAATGTAACGTACTTGTATCACCCTGAAATCACCCCTCACCCTGGTCCATGGAAAAACTGTCTTCCGCAAAACTAGTCCCTAGTTCCGAAAAGGTTGTGGACTGCTACTCTATATGATACCACAATACAGGATACATGTAATATTCGTTTTTCAAAATCAATAGAATGTTGATTCTATGGAACACCAAAAGTGAACCATAATGTAAGCTACAGACTTAGGGTTATCAATGATGTGTCAATATAGGTTCATCCATTGTAACAAATGTACCACTCTTACAGGTGTTGTGAGTAGTGGCGGAGGCTATGCATATGTAGGAGCAGGAAGCAGATGGGAAATCTCTGACTCTTCCTCTTGGTAGTGAACATAACACTGTTCTCAAAATGTCAAGTCTTAGTTTTAAAACTAAACAATAAATGGAATCCTAGAATATGTATCTTTCCAAGACTGACTTCTTTTACTTAGAATGCTGTATCTATAATTTATCCTTGTTGATAGTGTATGAAACACTTGTTCATTCCTTTTCAGTTTTCATTGCAATTTTTCAATTCCATTGCTTGTATATACCATAGTTTATTTACTTGCCAGATGAAGAATATTTGGGTTGTTTTTAGCTTTGGTGATTATAAATAAATCCGCTAGAAATATTTGAACACAGGTTTTTGAGCTCATGTGATGTTTCATTTCACTTTAGTAATCATTAATGCAGATTGTTGAATTAGATGATAAACATTTTTAATTTTATAAGAAACAGGCAAAATATTTTCCAAAATGACTACCATTTTGCATTCCCACCAGCAATGTCTGAAATTTTCAGTTGTTCCTTGTACTATTCAGCATGTCTTTTCACTACTTTCTTTGATTTCAATAGTGTGGTAGTGTTTAATTATAGTTTCCATTTTCATTATTCTAATGAAACAAAGATGCTAAGCACTTTTCAAGTACACATTTGCCATTTTATATATCTATCTTTATTGGTGAAGTGTCTCTTTATATATTTTACCTTTTTAATTGTTTTTTTTTATGATTGAATTTTGAGGATGTTTCATATAGAGTCTGGATATAGGATTTTTACCAATCTCATCTGTAAATATTCTCACTATCTGTGACCTGTTAATTCTCTTTTTTATGAATAGCTTTCAAAGTGCAGAAGTACTTCATTTTCACAAAGATCAACTAGTTTATTTGTTCTTGTGCAGAGCATACTTTCGGGGTTGTATATCAATATTGTTTAAATCATGGTTACAAGTGTTCTCCTTTGTTTTCTTGTATAAATTGCAAAGGTTTAGATTTTTCATGTAGGTGCAAGGTCAATTTTGAGGTATTTTTGCATTGCTATGGAGATGATCTATTTATTTGCATATGAGTCTCCAGTTATTCCTCCATCTTGATGAAAAGTCTGCCTCTGAATATCTTTTGCATCACTCAGGGAGAAATCTAAATTCTTTCATGATTCTCATTTGAGTACTGCCTGGAAAATGGCTCCTTAGCATTAAAAAAATGTCTTTGGTTATTATTTCCTATCCTTCATTATAATTTATCCTTTCAGTACAATTAAAATATGTCTCTGTGAAATAAAGTAAACCCCTCCTCACCAGAGTTTTATGTATTTGTTTAACAGTCCCTGTGCATTACACTCATTTCAACACTGACTGGTATACTGCAAATCAGTTTTGGCACTAACCAATGGTAGATCATGTGGACATTGCAAGTACAAGGGCATGTTACCTAACAAGACTGCCTTAACTTTAGATATCAGATACAAGTGGAGACCCCAGCAACACTTCAAAACACAAGCTACAAATTCTAAGGGTTCCCTAGAGTCTCTATTGGATTCAATAATTTGTAGTGCAATTCTCAGAACTCTGGAAGGTGCAAAACTCATGAGTACATTTTTTTATTATACAGATACAAACCAGGAGAAATCAAATGAAAAGACATATAAAGGAAGATCTGGGAGGGACCAGAACACAGAGCTTTCATACCCTTCTCTGTGAAGTCAGGACAAGTCATCCTCCTGTGACATCAATGTACTCATCAACCAGGAAGCTCCTCTGAGCCTCCGTGTCCAGAGTGGTAATTGATATTCCATTACATAGACATGATGGATTAAATCTTTGACTATATGATAGAAATCAGTTTTTAACCCCTGGAGTTTGGATTGGCTCAAAATCTCAAACTTCTAATTACATGATAGGTCTTTCTAGTGACCAGTCCTACTCTGAAGCTGTCTGGAAGCCCATTTGAATCACCTTATTAGCATAAATTCAGGTGTGCTCTGAGATTAATGAATAACAAAAACACTGCTCTGAAAATACTAAGCATATAGAAATTCCCCTGACACTGCAACAACCAGAGACAAACCCCAGTAAAACTCTTTATTATACAAAACATCCTACCATCAACATTTATAATAAACTTGCTATGTTTAAATATTTAAATTTTGAGAGAGTTAACAAAATCGGTTCTAAAAGATTTGCTGTGAGATTTATAACACATTGAGGTATAAAGCAGTAAAATACTTGTTCTCTCTTTTAAAAGCTGAAAATGTAAATCTCAAAGGAAGGAAGCCATATAATACCAAAGAAGTAGAAGCTTAATTTAGTAGTTGTATTAATTCCAACAAAGTATGGTCAAAAGTTATTAGGAAGAAAGCTGGAAAGATAGAATAAGTCAGGGTACAGCAAATGAAAGCACACTTAATTTAATGTTAATCTCAGGTAGCTTTATATAATTTCATAGAGGATAATAGGTTATTAATATGCAATAATAACTTCATAGACATAGCCTGAATATCAATTTCATATAGATATGTGAGAATTATATGTGGAGATCTTGGATGCTTTAACTAGTTTCTCATGTCTAAAAACAAACAAATAAAGATGACATAAGATGTCACTTTTAATGCATAGAAGCTACCTATGGTTTTTCAGAACCTCCTACACTTTTCTAAAGTAACAGGCTTATAAATGCCTTTCTTTGGAAGCAGCGTGTAGTATGAACAAGAAGAGTGAAACCTGAGGAGATACTTTCTAATATAGTTACATTGAAACCCAGTCTTTTGGAACTATCCTTTCTCATTTAGAAATTCAGTCTCTGCCAATTCTATTTTAGGGGTTTTACAAATAAATTATGACAACTTACTATGTTCCTTTACAGATACTTCTCCTGAGAAGTGTGGAAAATAAATGGCCCTTTAGCAGAACTTACTCTTAAAACTCATCTTAGAAAGAATCTCTAAGGTAGTCCTGCCTACTGCCTGATGTACAAATGTTGCTGAGCCTGTGTTTTGTTTCCAAATGCTGTATTAACGGCTTTGCTGTAAGCCTGAAACATATTTTCATGTTCCTCTAAATTCACAGGAAAATTTGTAGTGTTCTTAGAATTCTGTTCTTCCCAGAAAACATTTTCCCAAGACATTTCTTTCTGAACAGCACTTGATATAGTTACAATTCTGTTGTTTCCTAGGACTTACACTGTCAGAAACAAAAATGTGTGGCACTGATTCCCCAACAAGTCACACTGATTGTGCACTTGAGTGAATCAAATTAATTGTGAAAATAAACACCATAGGAAAATGAACAGTGAAAATGGTTAACTGGTTTCTTTTTAATTTAATGGATTTATCTATGAATTATATAATTTCTACTACCGTTACTCAGAAGATCTTCTTTCCTATTTTTAATGGACATATAATATCTACTGATCAATAATCCTAGTGCATTATACTCATTACTTTGAAAATGAATTAATCTCACTCTTTCTACACATAAAATGGATTCCACCAACATATCTAATTTGTCTAATAGTTAATGTACTATAATACTACAAATATTACAGCAAAATGCCATACTCAAAACCAGGAATACGTTCAGATGCTTCATCAGAAAAGCCATGGATGTTTTAATCATTTGCAAAGGGTGCTGATGCAGTCAACTGAATAAAAAAAGATGGTCATTGATTTTTAATGTAATTTTGCAGCTCTCATAAAATAAAATATCTGTTAAATATATCAGAAGGTGTTCATTTCTGATCTGTGAGAAAAAAGCACACACACAAACTTGTAGGCATAAATGTGTGCACACATACTCAAAACAAAAAGTGAGGCCTGGGGAGAGTAAGTAAAATGTTCCCCCTCAACACTCTGTTCATAAACAAATGCTCTGGGAATAGTCTGTCTCTCTTGAGCCCAAATTTCTATTTTTAACATCTTCCTTCACATAGATCATATGATGTTCCTGAACTCTAAGAATGTTCTGACTTATTGCCTCACTGATAATTTAATTGGAAACCACTTCTATTTTTAGGAAAGAGCTTAGTCACGTATGTGGGATTTTACTACGCTTCAAGAAAGATTTTGGTTTCACAGTAAAATAACCTAAGTAAACCATTTTGATCTTATAAGGAGTGGATTTTTATTTCATACAAATGATATGTCCATTGCAAAGTCAGATTTTCTAAAACTCCTGTAATGTTGTTTAAAGGTATATTTGCATCACCATAACGATTCCTTATTATTTATAGTACATTACAGCAAACATAGGAATAAATTAAGTATATTTGTAGGAAAGAAAATACATTTTAACAAATGAATCGGATTGATTTTTCATTTTTCCAAAAGTTGCAGTCACTTGTGACTTTTGAGACACGCTGAAAGATATCAACTATATCATGCATTTTCCCCTTAAAAGACTATTGTTCCGTGACAGAAACTGAACCTATTTCTAAAAAATCACGTATTGGAAAATTCAAGTTTATCCATCTGATCTGATCTTTTAACCTTGGAAAATCAAGCAGTTTTTGCTTTTCATAAGTAAGAAACTGATGACTTCATTAGGACTAGTGCCTGGCTGGAAATAAAAGAGATGATCAAGTTGCAAAAAAAGATAACCCATTTTACTGCAGATCATTCCTTGTTCTAAGTTTTCAGTCTGTGATATGGACTTAGACAATTCTAATAGGAGTAAAAGCTATCACTTGAAACTTTGTGAACTGACGATAGCACAAGACTCCTTGTGGGAGAGGAGAGAACCAGAAATTCTGTCACCCATCTATAAATATTACATGGTGAGTTTAGACTTTATTCAACACCTACATCACTGGTCCAATCGGCACCCTAGCAAGCAGTCAAATGTCAAAATTACCATGTACTTCCCACCCACGTCCCTCCCTACACATGCATATGTTGTGGAAACAGTTATTTTAATATTCTGTAAGAAAATTATTTGGTAGACTTTTTCTGACCAGATACTTTAAGATTCATAGTTCTTAAGTATGTATTAGACATTGCTATTCTATAGGAATTAAAGTGAAAGCTTTTTCTATTCTGCCAAAGTTTCCGTAGATTCACTATACAGCATAAAACAAGACTGAATGTAGTTGTGTATTTTGTAAAGACACAGAACAAAAATAGACAGTAATTACTATGATATAAATTATTCTTTCATTCTAAACATTAATACTTGACTTGGAAAGTGTAATGAACCTGTTGTCACTTTTGTTTTTCTTTGCTAAGACTTTTGCAAAAAAAAAAAAAAAAAAAGACTCAAGCAAACGATTTAATGCAGTATACAAATTAACTGGATGTTAGTGTGACCATAGATAGGCTTCAAAGCCCTGTAGCCTGGGGAGTTCCACTATTTTAGTTTGTGATTAGAAGTTCTTCAGTGTAGTGGGTTCATTAGCTTAAATAAAATAATATTTTTCTTTTCATTCACACTGCAGTATAATCAATACATTTGAGCTGCAGTAGGATATGTCTTGGTGCTTGAGAATTTCATGAAGAAAATCTTATTTCTATTATTAGAACATTTGACTCCCTACAATAGACCCACATTCCTCAGGTCAGAAAATTTCTTCTAGCTTGTAAAAATATTGCAGCAGAGTTTTCAATGTACATTCTGGGCAATGCAGGCAGATTTTATGTGTAAGGAGTCTGCTTTATGGCTGAATTGTATAGAATAAATATGTAGATGAACAAATTTATTTTTCTTGAAGAAAGCAAGGCTTGATTCGAGATAGCATCACCTTTGAACTCCCTGGAGTAGGGTGGGTAGTGTTTTAGTCTGTTGGAATTTCTGTATCAAAGAGTACTGTAGACTGGGTGGCTTATTAACAGGAGAAATTTATTTCTCACAGTTCTGGAGGCTGAGGAGTCCAGGATCAAAGCAATGGTAGATTTGGTATCTGATGAGAGCCTGCTTCAGATTCATAGACAGCAGTCTTCTTCTGTGTCCACACTTGGTAGAAAGGTTAAGACAGGGCTCTTTATGAAGGCATTTATCCATTTCTGAGGGATCTGCCCTCATGCTTTACTCACTCCTAAAGGGCCCACCTCCAAATATCATATTGTTTAAACCTATAAATTTGGGGAAGTAACATCTGTTACTGTTTAATTTTTATTGGAATATAGTTGCTTTACAATGCTGTGTTAATTTCATCTGTACAGCATAGTGAATCAGCTATACTTAAACATGTATCCCCTCTTTTTTGGATTTCCTTCTCCCATTTGGGTTACCACAGAGCACTGAGTGGAGTTTTCTGAGCTATACAGTAAGTTCTTATTGGTTCTTATTAGTTATCTATTTTACACATAGTACTGTTGGTGTATGCATGTCAATTTCACATATTATACATGGTAACCATCCTATATAACGAAAGTAACAACAAAATTAAAACTCATATTAATCATTGATAATCTGAATTGCTAATACAGTGGGCTATGGCATGGATAAAAATTTTTTGGTTCATATAATTCCATCACCATTCTCTTTTATTCAAGTAAACATGTAAAATGTGAGTAAAGGTGATATTATTGATTATTCTGGAGAAAACTCCAAATCTGTCTTAATTTATATATTTTAAAAGATATAATGTTGTTCTTTGTCATGTAGAGCTTCCTTAGGATCCTTTATTTTTATTTTTTTGAATTTATTTATTTATTTTATTTTTATTATTATTATTTTACTTTACAATATTGTATTGGTTTTGCCACACATCAACATGAATCCATCACAGGTGTACACGTGTTCCCAATCCCAAACCCCCTCCCACCTCCCCTCTGACACCATCTCTCCGGGTCATCCCAGTGCACCAGCCCCAAGCATCCTGCATCCTGCATCAAACCTAGACTGGAAATTTGTTTAGTAGGGGCTTTTTAGTAAGACTTTTAAATTTACTCTTTCTAAGTTCTTATAAATCACTTTTATTATGTTAATGAAATTTAAAGACGTGAAAGTAATACTATTGTATCCTTTCAAGTCAGAACTTATGACACAAACCCTAACAAACATCTTTCCTCCAAAAACCAAATCAAGCATATTCATTTCTCAAATTTTTAAAGTCCCTTGAGAAAATTTATCAGACTGAAGCAAAAGAAATAAAAACAAAAAACCAACTAAAAGCACTGACTAAATCAGATAAACTACCTGATCTGAGTCATGTGAAAAGTAAACTTCTACTGATCAAATGATAAAAATAACTTTAGAAAAAGAGGAAGAATGAAAATTAGCACAATAGATGAAAAAACTAGTTTACTAAGTTAGAAATCTGCCTCAAAAGTTCCTTCCATAAAGAAGTAAAAGGGTGAAACTTAAGTTTGTACTAAAAGCTGAAAGAAAAATGTTCTCTATTCCCATGAGACAAGACAAGGATCAGATCCAAGTGACTGAAGAGAACTGTTATTAGCAATAACTGAGATGGTAGCAATGATTATCACACTATTAATTTTTATTCATAATTTAAGTTTTTTTGTACATAAATACTCTATTTCTTTGAAGCACAGAATGTTCTACATGTTTCCATCTTACTTGGACACTTCCACCTTTTCTTTCTACCCAGATCTCTCACTTTTTCTCTATAATCATATCACTCACTCTCCTCATTAGTATGTTCATATGTCCCTTTATTTTTATTATCTTCATAATACACAGATATACATAAAAGTCAGACACAACTGAGCATATACACAATATTTATTTTTAAATAGAATAGTACTAGGCACAGTTTTATGCATCTTGGCTTTCTTACTCAACCATACCAAGCAGAAACACTGAATCACCTGAAATATATAGCTGTAATTAACATATTTTAATGGCTGCATAATATTCAATTTTATGCATGTTCAGCCATTCATTTGATGATTCTTTACTGATTGGCCATTCATCCCTCCTTAAATAATACCGTGACAAGCGTTTTTGTATACACAGTTTTATATACTGTGGTCTTATTATTATAAGAGGGACCCACAGTTACTCCATTTCTTAGTTGAAGGCATACATGTTTATTATGTTTATTGGACCCTGATAGAAGTTGAAACATACTGGTTTAGTTGCTAAGTCATGTCCGACTCTTGCAACGCCATAGATTGTAGCTCACCATGCTCCTCTGTCCATGGGCTTCTCCAGGCAAGAATACTGGGGTGGGTTGCCATTTCCTTCTCCAGGAGATCTTCCTGAACCAGGAATAGAACCTGGGTATCCTGCACTGCAGGCAGATTCTTTACCAACTGAACTACTCTGATAGAAGTTTAAACATATCACAGCCCCAAACACCTTCTAGCCTGACCAGCAATAAGTGTTATTGCTCTTGCTTTTAAAACTTATCACTTTAATGGGTAAAATTAAAGTAGTTGCTGTACTTTTATTTTTCAGTTTATATTTATAGTAAAGATACAAATCCTTAATCTGTCACCTGAATTAAAAATTTGTTTTTGAAATTAAATGTTATCTATTGACATTAGTTGAGGTAAGTTTTGGTATAAGATTTTAAAAGTTTGCTTTCCCTACATAATATAGATTTCCAGTCTTAGTTAAAATATGTAACCTTTAAATTATACCTTCTTCTCATAAAATGTTTCACATTTTTTAAATTGGATTTTCAGGTTGTTTCTCAAATTTTCACTTAATACACTAGCACATAAATCTGAGTATGTCATTAGCATGTTTAGTCTTAGTTTTATCATTTGTGATATAGAAATGATACTATTTAAGTGTTATTGTAACAATCTGCTTATTATAAAGGTCACATCATATGGTCTATGTTAACAGATCATATAATGGACTATAAACCCTACAGTATAAATGTCAGTTATTTTAATAAACTAATAGGAAGATAATCACAAATCATAAATAAGCAATGTTCAAAGTGTTTTTCAATTTTTATGCAAAAGCTATTAAATTATGGTATAATTTCAGAAGACAATTTAGTGCTTGATACATTTGCTGATCAACTTGGTATTGCTGCCTGAGGATTTATGTTTTGTTTGGGTTGTTATAAAGTTATAACTTTAAAATTCAGTTTACTCTGTATAAATTTATGATCTCATTTAAGAATATTCTAAGCCACATCAATGTTCTTAGGCAGTCGTGAATTTCATGAGATAATGACACATTGGCTTAAGAAGAATTTCCTGTTTTCAGTTTTGGGTGCTTTGCAGTTTTGCAGTATGCCTCTATGAGAAAGTTACATGGAAAAAAAATGTGACAGTGTAAGGCTATGAACCAAAATATTTTTGGGATAAACTATCTAGCATATAAATAATTACATTTTTTCCCCCGGGAAGCAAATATTTAAGAGGAGAGGCAAGCAAAGCCTTGTTTGAATGAATAAATAAAGATCCGTGCTTTTAGTCATAAAACCAGACACAATCTTTTGTTACTGCTTAGATTTCATTCATGTTTTCTTCTTGACTGATCAAAATTAGAAAAGGAAATCAATAAAAATTACCCTCGTTGTGAAACTGTGATCTCCTTAAAATGGTAGTTATAATTGGGCCTCAATCTACTCAATCTCCCACTGCCTGCCTCTCTCCTGCCTAGAGTTCCCAGGCGCCAAATTCAAGGGAGACTCTTAAAACCCCATACCCATATATATGCCATTTCAAGGGGCCTGGAATTCTCTTTCTGGACCCTTTTAGCTTGAAAATTCCTTTTATTTTTACTTCTGATTCTTCATGCAATTTTACCTTTTATATTTAACTAAGTTGTACCTTTTAGGCATGTCAGGAGAATGATTTTTTTTTCACTCTAAGTAGTAAAAGTTATGCAGGCTATTATTCTTCTCTGTGAATGAACTTTATACAGTAAACAGAGGCACATAAAGAATGAAAAAAATTAGACAATTCTTAATACCCTTTCATTTTTCCTCTATAAACCAGGATGAAAATAGGAAGGTTTCAAGCCAAATGAGAGAGTTAATATTTCAGTTCCTGACAGCTCTGTGCCAGTAGGGGAACAAGACCAGCTGAGAAGGGGCACAGTGTGCACTTCTAACAGTGATTGTTCTGGAGAAATATGGAACCTTCTCATTAAGGGATAGAAGCACAGGAATTTCTATCTGTAGAGTTCAGAATACACAATAGTGGCAATCTAGCCAAGGATGAGTTGGTTTTTCAGGCTGCCTTGGAAAGAGGTTTTCACTAATCTGCCTCTTCGTATACTCTGACTTACTGAAAGTTAGAGGACAAGCCACCTGCTTGCTCCAGGGATGGCCTGAACGGTGCCTGTTGGGTGTCTCCAAGTAAAAATATCAATTCTTTTAAAAGTTATTGAGAGCCAAAAATATGTTTACATTTTAAGCTATCAGAAAAAAAAATACTTCCAAATTACAATATTAAAGTGAGTTTCATGAGCAACTCTATCTGCACTTTGGAAGACATTTTAGTGATTAAAGTAATTATTTTATTAAATGATATTTCTTGGATTTATGAGGGCCCCAAAGAAAGTTATTAAGTCCCTGAGGGACTTAAACAAAACACCTTCTTATGCCGCATTTTAAATTATTTATTTGGTTGTACATTTCTTCCACTAAACCAGGAGCTCCTTGAGGTCAGAGGGATGGAATGAAAAACAGATGGACTTTGGTATGAGTTGACCATGTGTTTAACTACTGGCTATGTGACCTTGGGCAAGTTATTTAACTTTTGGAGTTTTGCTTTTTGTTTAATTTCTAAAACCTCCTAGAAACTATTCTACACAAGCCTGCCGCATTCAAAGCATATGGTAAATGTTTGTGAAGTGAATTAATGGAATAATTAATTAATTAATGGCTCTACCTAAGAAAGGATTTCAATGCTATTTATTAGTATCTGTATGATGAGGAGTATAAATGGAATAAATTTAAACGTAAGGTGTTCTGTATAAAATCAGATGATGATAGAGATGAAATCTGTTCAAAAATAATTCTAGGCCTGTTAATGTCAATACTGAAGGTGAGGAGGCATTTCAGAAACATCTAATTCTGTGTATGATATATTATATAGATTATCTCCAGAGGGGATTCTGTTATGCTTGAAATTTGGTTATAAGTCATATTCTGACATTTATTTCTCTGTTATACCATTGTACTGTATTGAGATATTTAATTATTTCTTTCATAATCCCTGTCTAAGTAAAGAGTCAAATTTTCAGCCAAATAGCTCCATCTGTAAAGGACAAAATTGATCCAAGTTTCTGTGACTTTTGGGGGTCCTGTAGGGTCTAATACTGAATTTGCAATACAGTGCACTTTCTCACTAAACTTTTATGCTAGGGAGATGCCAAAGTTAGAAAGATGGAGCCTCGTCACAGAAGTAATTAAAATGGAACTGAGACACAAATGAAGAGGATTCATTATCTGAAGGGGTAAATTTTGTCCCATTTGAAATTAATGTCTGTGCTTATTCAATGTTTAATGAGTTAAGGGGTCACAAGATAAAGGAACCAGGATACACAGGGTAACTTCAGACCTTGACTGTTTTATAGTCAGATGGTGTCTGTCTGGTGGTTAATTTAAAAAAAAAAAAAAAAAAAGGAAAACCAGAAAAAGTAGGACTAACTTCAAGCTGGGAAGATATGTTTGCTGACAGAAACTTGCGGAAAGACACTGACTTTAAAAAAGGAGCTGCTTGTTTGGAGGAAGGAAAAGTAGCTTGGAAAGACAAATATTGTCAGAGAGTGAGGCCTGTGGTTAAGTTCAGATGAATGAACACAACACTTTTGCAATCATAGGAACAGTAAGCCTAGGAAGACTAAGCAGTTTTATCTGAGAATTAGAAAAAGGAATAATTTGTGGAAGGTTTATGACAGAGAGTGAACAGTTTGGATGAGATTTTTGTTACAAAGATATGTTTAGTTTTTAAATCTAAAGATTTAGAAAATGTTGTCTTTTACCACTTTCATTTTACTCCATCAGCAGGCTTGGTGAAGCATTTTGATAGTCAAGATCTTTATCCCAAAAACCCATCAGGTAAGACAGCTGCAGAGAGTAATCCCAGCTTTACATGGAGTACACAGAAGATCTGCTTTATTATTACACATAAAACTTCACTGTTTCTTTACATCTGATGATAAATGATGTATCACTGATGGAAAGTATCATGATTTTTTTTTACAGTTACAAAATAAGATGAAATCTGAACTTTCATTCCTAAAAATAAAAATGATTTGATTATAATAATTGTCTCATAAATTTTAGATAATATCCTCAAATGGCAAATCTGTCATTGTCAAACACATAGCCCCCAAATCCTTTTATGGAACAATTAGGAAGCTGGAACTCCATGTATTTTTTTCCATTATGTCATCTTGCCTGGCATGAAAATTGTGAGAGTGTTGAATCTTTGAATATAGTTCTGTTTGTTGGAAAGAGCCCTGAAATGAAAATTAAGAGAGTTATGTTCCAGTCCTTTCAAGACTTGATAAACAGCTACAAGACCTTGGCAAATCACTTAACATCTATGTACTTTTATCATTTATAAAATAAAGACATTGGACTTAATGATGCGTTATATCTAAAATCAAACCATCTTTTATCATCTAGGTCAGATTTCCAGGCATCAAACTCAGGAACTTGGGACTCATTCTAGATGTCAAACCCAATATATCACTATGATCTACTGATGAGTTTTCCTTTAGTAATTCCCTACATGTAATTGTCATTTGGTTTCCAGTTAATTGGAGCAGGCCTTCATCTCTTGCTTGTACTACTGGAAGAGTCCCTTACCTGCTTTTTATCTGCTTCCTTAGGTGTTGCTAAGACCTCTAGTATTTTGTTTTTAATGCATCTCCTTCAAACAGAAAACTAATGATTACAATACCCTATCTGAAATAATTTAATAGTTCCACCTAAATCCTTAGCATGCTATTCAAGACCCTTCATAATTATTATTCTCTTTCTAGACTCAATTCTCACCACAATCTTAGCTCCTGACTTGATCCGGTCTCTTACCTCCTTTCCCTTGTACTGATTAATTTGCATTTTTCTGAAGGCACCAGAGAGGGTAAATCTTGACATTCTGTAGATTTTTTTCACTCTCTGGGCTACTTTGCTTCCCACAGTGAATCTTAGTGAACTGTATCCCTTTATAGACATCTTAAGCATCATTCTACTCAAGGGACATTCTTGCTTCTCTTTCCACACCCCACATTACCTGTTCAAAGTAGACCCCATTAGTTTGTTGTGCCCACTGCCTTGTACTTATATCACAGAGCCAATTGCATTTCATTGCTATATATGCACTTATGTGTGCCTATAAATGCATTTATTCCATCTTTATTTTTATTGTCAACTCTGAGAATTAGAGCTGACAAGTTGACATTTACATTAAAATTCATAAGAATTGCCTTTGTAAAGGTAAACTGCTCTTTAATTCATAGACAGTCTTTGAAGTTCCCTGAATTGTGGGTACTTTATTGACTGCAGTTTTTGTCCATATACAGAAAATAGATGTGCTGTTTTTTATATCAGGATCTGAAAATACTGGTTGAGATTTACATGGAGATGTGTATCTGATGATTTGAAGAATTAGTTATCTACTTTGTTTTTCTCAGTATTCTGGTGTTGTAAAACTTGTGATGAATTTAAGGTTGTCCTAGCACAGGTTAAGAAAAATGATATTTCTTTCATGTGAAATCTTTGAAATTTCTTTATTAGTTTCTATTAGAATAAGGGATCTAATATTTCCTTGGGTACTATAATGTACTTATAAAAATAATTATGCGTCATAATTTTACAATAAAATTAATTTCTCACGTGCTCTTTCTCATGATCCTAGACTCAGACTATCTTCTTGCATACCTTGTTTCTTATTTTCTTTCTAAAAATGCATTAAGCAACATCTCTGCCACTCAGTGCATTAGGAACCTGATAATCAAGCATAAACACATGCACACACATACACCTATGAAGAAAGCCTGAACTTCTGGAGTTTACATTCTAAGAAGGGGAAAAGAAAAAAGAAACACTGAAATGTGGCAACTACAACAATACAAGAAAAATGCAGATCTTTTTTGTAATGATATTTTTAAAGGAATTTTAGGATTAATGTAATTCACCATGGATTGGTTCCATATTGGGAAAGGAGTATGTCAAGGCTGTATATTGTTACTTTGCTTATTTAACTTATATGCAGCGTACACCATGCAAAATGCCAGGCTGGGTGAAGCACAAGCTGGAATCAAGATTTCTGGGAGAAATATCAATAACCTCGGATATGCAGATGACACCACCCTTATGGTAGATATTGAAGAGGAACTAAAAAGCCTCTTGATGAAAGTGACAGAGGCAAGTAAAAAAGCTGGCTTAAAGCTCAACATTCAAAAAACAAAGATCATGGCATCTGGTCCCATCACTTCATAGCAAATAGATGGGGAAACAATGGTAACAGTAGCAAACTTTATTTTCTTGGGTTCTAAAGTCACAGCAGATGGTGACTGCAGCCGTGAAATTAAAAGATGCTTGGTCCTTGAAAAAAAGCTGTGACCAACCTAGATAGCATATTAAAATGCAGAGACATTACTTTACTGACAAAGGTCCATCTAGTCAAAGCTATGATTTTTCCAGAAGTCATGTACAGATGTAAGAGTTGGACCATAAAGAAGCTTGGGTGCTGAAGAGTTGATGTTTTTGAATTGTGGTGTTGGAGAAGACTCTTTAGAGTCCCTTGGACAGCTAGGAGATCAAACCTATTGATCCTAAAGGAAATCAGTTCTGAGTAGTCAATGGAAGGACTGATGTTGAAGCTTCAGTACTTTAGCCACCCAATGTGAAGAATAGATTCATTGGAAAAGACCCTGATTCTGGGAAAGACTGAGCGCAGGAGGAAAAGGGGATGACAGAGGATGAGATTGTTGGATGGCATCACCATCTATGAGTTTGAGCAAGCTCTGGGAGTTGGTGAAAGACAGGGAAGCCTGACATGCTGCAGTCCATGGGGTCACAAAGAGTAGGGCATGACTTAATGACGGAACTGAGCTAAAAGGATTTTTTTAAGAGGTAAAAATAAGATTTAGTGACTCATTAGGTGTAGAAGATGGAGGAGTATAAGACAATATGCTGGTCGTAATTTAGGAAGACTCTAGAATTTGATGCCTATAAGGAAGCAAAAGTTAAAAAGAAAAAAAAAACAAAAACATTTGGAGGAGGAATAAGAGGTGAGGTTTAAATTACACTAAATATGGGATGCTTTTAAGGCAATAATCTATATTTTGAAGATAAGAAATGTGGGTCTGTATAAGTTAATATCCTATTTGTCTAAGTTTAACAGAAAACCCACAATCGGTGGCTTAACCACACAAGGGTTTATTTTTCTTTCATAACAGTAAATCCAAAGGTGCTGACAATGCTCTGCTGCCCACTAACATTAGGACCCACATTTCTTTCATTATCCTGTTGTCTTTTTTTTTTTCTCTCTCTCTCTCTCATTCTGGTCACCCAGTGGTAACAAGATGGCTTCTCCATTTCACTTAAATTCACATTTGAAGCAGATGAAGAAGGAGGAAGGCAGTGACAAAACCAGAAATAATATCTTTCTAATAACTCCCTTGGAGAAGGCAATGGCTCCCCACTACAGTACTCTTATCTGGAAAAATCTCATGGGCGGAGGAGCCTGGTAGGCTGCAGTCCATGGGGTCACTAAGACTTGGACACTACTGAGAGACTTCACTTTCACTTTTTACCTTCATGCATTGGAGAAGGAAATGGCAACCCACTCCAGTGTTCTTGCCTGGAGAATCCCAGGGGTCGGGGAGCCTGGTGGGCTGCCATCTATGAGGTTGCACAGAGTTGAACACAACTGAAGCGACTTAGCAGCAGCAGCAGCAATAACTCCCCAGAAGGAAGATTTCCACAATAGTAGCATAAGGAGTTCTCTAGGTATACTCTCCAGAAAAAAACACTCAAAAGTGATAATAATTATTTCTTTTAGAAGCCTCCAATATTTGAAGTCTCTGGAAATCATCTTAAATGTGTGCTACAAATCAAATCTGTAAGAAGAGCAGCAGGTCGGTAACCTTGGAACCACAGTCTATTTACTCTCTTTCTGAAAAACTCAGGTCACCGTGCTGAGGCCTATAATCTGGTAGTTTGTGACCAAGAAGATGGGTCTCCCTCTTCCCTCAGCTCCAGTCAAGGGCTGTGGTATCTCCCCTAGGTGAAACAGGCCATGAGCCTTTCTTATCTATCCCAGCATTATACTGCCGAAGCTAAATTCTGAGCAAGTACATGGATCCCCCTCCCTCCTTTCACCCCTCAGGTTCTACCTCATGGATAGAAGACCGAAAAAAGTGCCAATCACCTTTGTCCCAGTTATCACTTAGAGAATAAGTTCTGTGTTGGCATATGCAACCTCAGAATACTAGAAACACTGGCCCAACCCAGAATGCTTCTCTGAAGGCAGGGATGTCATCTCAGCAGAAGTCAGTCACTTTCCCTTACTCCCAGTTTTGAACCAGTGGCTCAGAGATTTTTGCCTATAGGGATAAGAAAGGTATAAGAATAGAGAACTATGGTGTGTGCATGCATGCTCAGTCATATGTGACTCTGCGATTCCTGGGATTATAACCTGCCAGGTTCCTCTGTTCATGGAATTTACCAGGCAACAATATTGGAGTGAGGTGCCATTTCCTCCTCCTGGGAATTTTCCTGACCCAAGGATCGAACCCACATCTCTTGCATCTTCTGCATTGGCAGGCGGATTCTGTAAAAACTGAGCCAGCTGGGAAGCCCTGAGACCTATGGAGTTCTCAAAGCAATTGATTTCATTGGACAGTGTGCAGAGAAGTTCAAACCTAAAGTTGCTCTCTCTATGACTCACATCTTATTAACTGATGAGTGGGTAAATAAAATATTGTCTATTTACACAGTGGGATATTATCAGTAATAAAAGGAATAATGAACTTTGAGTGATATTGTATGCAATTATTGAATTTGCTTATGCACTGACACTTTGTGCTAAATCAATATCCAGCAATAAAATATGTTTAGTGCAAGAGAAAAGGAACGCGCAGAAAGAGATAACTGTGGGTACTAATGAATACCAGGGGGCCAGATGGGAACTAAGAAAATAAGCATGTCATATAATGAACTGGTTCAGCAATGAAAGTGATCTCATGAGAAACAGATTCAAAGTATGATCACCCTGTTTGAACTTAGGAGGTTTTTTAGAGCTCCGTTCATTTTCAAAGTGAAAGAGTTCCAAACATAGGCTGCTGCCACCTTTAGGGATTAAAATATTCATCCCAGTGAGAGGATAGAGCAGCTTTGAACAAAATCAACCACTTGTGGTTAACAGAGAGGATACAGAGGTGTTAAACTTGTTTGCTTAGCGCACCATGTTCATTCAGACTTCCAATTATTAAAAACAGAAAATTTTGCCAATTATACGTATGTTTAAAAAATTCATCGATATGCACCTCCTAGGACCAAATATTACTGCCAGTATTTTTCCAGTTAGTCAGTGTTTCAAAAAATTATCTACAATGGACTATTAATTAAGTTCTGTTAAACTTAGTCATTTTCCTTGCTCATAACAGTACTAGAACTCACATCTGAAGAGCTATAGGATGATGGAAGTCTTATAAAACTAGCTGTTCTTAAAAAAAATTAAAACATGCATCTGTGGTAATGCACAGCATTATATTGTTCTTCTGAAATACGGTAAGAGGAGAAACTTTTTAAAGTCATATGACAGGTTATTACATTGGCTAATGTGAAATGTTTATCTGACAAACTTATTGAGTTTGATTTGTGTGCATAACCCCACAGCAAATTTTATAGTTTATCTCATCTCCTGCCTCCTCCCCTCCCATGCTGACATTAACAAATGCACCACCTTACACACACACACACACACACACATACACACACACACACACACACACACACATAAGAAAAACACCTGGAGTATTAAAGTGTTTTAACCAGTATGATTTATGTTAATGGTACAGAAGAGAATATTTTTGTTTCTCAAAAACATAACAGGCAATTGATGTGCCATATTGCAGTATGGTTTTAGCTATCAACATGTCAAGATTTAGTTTTGCTGTTAACGTTTTACGATTTAGAAGGCTATAAGAATATGTGCAGTGTAGCAACAATACAGGTTTCATTCCCACAGCTATATTTATCAGGCTCTCATTTTTCCCTCTTTTTATAGGAAAAAATTGAAAAAGAAAGAGGGTAGGAGAGACAAGCATCCACTCACTATATTTTATTTTCTTTATTATGTCAAGTAATGAGAAATAAAGAGACAGAAAACAGTGCTCTTAATAGCCTATGCTCAGACCAAATAGGATTGTAGATGAAGGAATCACAGTATATTTTATTGGTTTATTATCTCCAAGAGATAACTTAACCATGTCAAAGAATGTACCATTTGATCCCAGACTTTAACCAATTACAAGGGCCCCAAGGTTAAGGATTTATTGTTCAAGCTACTTGACTGGAAGTTCTTGATAACGTTAGACAAGTGCCAGTGAGTGAGAGGCAGAGGAACATCATCTGAAGGCTCTAATACTGTTCTTCAGGGTGCAAGGCTGCAGCTAATAGGGTTTAGCTGATGCATAAAGAGTAAGTTAGTAGACGATATTAATTTATCTTATAATCAAGGCTTAATTTCTGACATTCGGAACAAGTCTACCTTTGGCTGGTCATTATTTTCTGGGTCTACACAGATGATGCATTTCTAATACCATTGCTCCTGGAGAACACTGTCAATATCAGTATTTATGTAACCATTGATTCTCAAGCTCAGTAGCAGACACAGACTTAAATTAATGAGATATGTAGACTATGTACACATATTTATTTCATGACCAAGGAAAATACTTTAGACTCAGCATACATTTTTAAATGATATTCCACAATGAGCCAGATGGAGTTATTTTTAAAATAATTCTATTTTACAACTTTTTGAAAGGAAGGCTTTTCCTTTTAAAGTGGAATCAGCTATTCATCAAAAACAGAGAACATTATGTTCTTGGCTTAGTTTTTCCATGGAGAACTCAACATAAACAAAAAGAAATTCTAGAATGTGTGCTTTATTTCCCATGCATGAAAAATTGGAGTACACAGACTTTAGGAAGAAAGAATACTTAAGAAAAAAAAGTGTGTATGTATGTATGTGTGTGTGTGTAGACATCATTAAATGCCATTAAATGTATTTTCATATATAAAATTAATCTTTCTTATCAGCTAGATAATTCACTATTTTTAGTTCTTTACATCTTACACTTTAAAGCATATGCAAAAATATATTTTAGAGTATTTACATTAAGAGTATTAAATGATTGCTATATCAGTAATCACAATGTCAGTAATTATCATGTCAGTCTCAAAAATGTCCGAACAATAAACAGGAAGCTTGTATGTTTATGTGAGCCTATCAGAGGAAGGGTTAGGAGATGAGAAGAAAAAGAAACAAGGAAAGATAGGTGGAGAGAGCAGAGGAAGAGAGTGGAAAGGAGAGAATAAGGTAGATTTTCAAGATCAGGGACGTACATATTCAAATATGTTAAGATTTCTTCATGTTGAATATTCTTACCAAAAAGAGAAAACAAAACCAATTCCTCTCCTAAAAAAACACAAAAAACCACAAGGACATTTTTGGAGGTGATAGAAAGATTTAGTACCTTGGTTGTGGTGATGGTCTCATGGGTGTATGCATATATCCAAACTCATCAGAGTGTAAATATAAAGTTTGTGCAAATTTTTGGTGTGTAAATCATACTTCAATAAAACTAGAAAAAAATAATGTAATATTTTCTCTCACACAAGAAATGGAACAATCAAGAGAAAGTGTCAGCTTCACTTAGCAGGCCACTCAGTGAGATTCAGGGTACAGGCTAGATTATCACTGGATTCAGGGTACAGGCTGCTCCAAAATAAATTCATAATTTACAGCGTAGAATAAGTCATACCAAGTACTGGCGTCTTTGTTGTCGCTCACGCATCACCTCCCTTTAACAGTGTATGAAGTCAGTTGTCCAAATACAGTCCTTTCAGTCACTCCATTACCACCTAAGGGGGCTTCCCTGGTGGCTCAGCTGGTAAAGAATCCACCTGCAATGTGAGAGACGCGGGTTCGATCCCTGGGTTGGGAAGATCCCCTGGAGAAGGAAATGGTGACCCATTCCAATATTCTTGCCTGGGAATCCCATGGACCGATGGGGCCTGGTGGGCTACAGTCCATATGATCTCAGAGAGCTGGACGCAGCTGAGCGACATTCACTATCACCTAAGGCAGAGACGTTCACTTAGCCTCTAGTGTAGTGTTGGTATTCTTCTGAAGATGCTCTAAGTACTGTCCTTGGTGTTAAAATAGCAATGTAGCTTTCTTGTTTCAGACAGCACAATTATTTTGTCTGCCCTTTTGTTACAAGTTTCTGAAGCTTTGATTCTAGGAACTTTGGGACTAGGTCTTTTTCATCTTTATATAAACAAGATAATAAATTTTAAAGTTCCCAATACATTCCAAGCAAATCTTCTACTTCAAAACCTTTGTGAAACAGGCAGGGTATAAATACATAAAATGAAACACTTGTATGTTGAGCTCAATTGAAAATGATGCCGAATGATAATAAGTCCCAAAGTAGTAACACTTGGTTACTTTGGGTAGTAACTTTGGGCTTCATATCATTTGGCATCTATATTGGTATACAGATATATGGCAAATTGTCTTTCAAATATAGAGACTGAGTATATACCTAAACAGATCTGATATATTTTACTGAGTTCCCCATACTACAGTACATAAAACAGTTCATTGCTAAATTATTTACAAATGATAAGCCATTAGAAAACCAATGTGGTGTAAGAAAATATTATTCCAATGTAAAAAAAAACTTCAAAGTAGTTATAATGAAAGGGCTGGCAATAGCCGTTTCATAAAATGAATTCTATCTAACAGCACGGCAGCTCATAAAATGAAATTATGTTCTCTCTGTATATGTCAGCTCTAATGATATCTAATCAATAACTCTGCTGTTGTCAAGTTCAGGTTGAATTTTCAGGGAGGAAAAGCATGTTACATAGTCTACCTATATTATTTCATAAAGAAATGTTCATTTATTTTAACCATAATCCTTTCAGGAATAGTAAATAGAGAAGTATACTTTTTGCTGAGTTCTATGTTTAGTGACCAGAAATATTTTTAATATGTCTTAAAGTAGGCTGAATAGAAGATTAAAATATTTTCATGTATGTCTTAACAGTTTAACAGCCTTATTTCATTTAATTTTTTAGTATTTACAGAAAGGAAAAAGTGGGGAAAGCAATTTCATTTAATATATAGCCATTTTAGTCAATTAGAAATATCAATTTTGGAATTTCTTACAATTAGATAGCAACACATTTTAACCCAATATTTCTTTTTTATTTTTTTTTATTGAAGAATAGTTGATTTATAATATTATGTTGGTTTCACTGTGCAACATAGTGATTTTATATTTTATAGACTATACTCCATTTAAAGTTATTATAAAATATTGGTTATGCTCTCTGTGGTGTACAGTGTATTCTTATAGCTTATTTATTTTCCACAGAGTGGTTCATATCTCTGAATTCCCTATATTTAAGAATATCCCACATTTTTCCTCTCCCAACCAGTAACCATGAATTTTTCTCTGTATCTATGAATATATTTCTGTAGAACCAAATATTTTTAATGTCTTAATAACAATAATACATTTACTTGTTTAGAGCTTTCCAGTTTACAGTGCTTTTATATAACTATTTATTCAGTACATAATTATTTATTCAGTAACTTCCAGATGTTAAAGCTGGTTTTAGAAAAGGCAGAGGAACCATTGATCAAATTGCCAACATCCGCTGGATCATGGAAAAAGCAAGAGAGTTGCAGAAAAGCATCTATTTCTGCTTTATTGACTATGCCAAAGCCTTTGACTGTGTGGATCGCAATAAACTGTGAAAAATTCTGAGAGAGATGAGAATACCAGACCACTCGACCTGCCTCTTGAGAAACCTGTATGCAGGTCAAGAAGCAACAGTTAGAACTGGACATGGAACAACAGACTGGTTCCACATAGGAAAAGGAGTACGTCAAGGTTGTATATTGTCACCCTGCTTATTTAACTTCTATGCAGAGTACATCATGAGAAACGCTGGGCTGGAAGAAGCACAAGTTGGAATCAAGATTGCTGGGAGAAATATCAGTAACCTCAGATATGCAAATGATACCATCCTTATGGCATAAAGTGAAGAGGAACTAAAAAGCCTCTTGATGAAAGTGAAAGAGGAGAGTGAAAAAGTTGGCTTTAAAGCTCAGCATTCAGAAAACGAAGATCATGGCATCCGGTCCCATCACTTAATAGGAAATAGATGGGAAATCAGTGGAAATAGTGGCTGACTTTATTTTGGGGGGCTCCAAAATCACTGCAGATGGTGATTGCAGCCATGAAATTAAAAGACGCTTACTCCTTGGAAGAAAAGTTATGGCCAACCTAGATAGCATATTGAAAAACAGGGACAATACTTTGCCAACAAAGGTCTGTCTAGTCAAGGCTATGGTTTTTCCTGTGGTCATGTATGGATGTGAGAGTTGGACTGTGAAGAAGGCTGAGTGCCAAAGAATAGATGCTTTTCAACTGTGGTGTTGGAGAAGACTCCTGAGAGTCCGTTGGACTGCAGGAGATCCAACCAGTCCATTCTAAAGGAGATCAGCCCTGGGTGTTCTTTGGAAGGAATGATGCTAAAGCTGAAACTCCAATATGTTGGCCACCTCATGCGATGAGTTAACTCATTGGAAAATACCCTGATGCTGGGAGGTTTGGGGGCAGGAGGAGAAGAGGATGACAGAAGATGAGATGGCTGGATGGCATCACCAACTCAAAGGACATGAGTTTGGGTGATCTCCAGGTGTTGGTGATGGACAGGGAGGCCTGGCGTGCTGCAATTCATGGGGTTACAAAGAGTTGGACACGACTGAGTGACTGAACTGAACTGAAGTGAACTCTATGCTTTTTTGTGTGTATGTGACTGTACTAGGAAACAGATTTTAACACTTTAAGAATTCTTTTAGATTAAAAATATAGAAAGCGAGAATCATAATTTCTGCTCAGTCTATCTTACTTTAATGCCTGAGCCATGTAACCACAGAGTATGCTTTGTGAATATTATGTCATTAATTGTTGAGAACAATTCTATTACTCAGAAACACCTGTCCTATTTCTTGGTCTCCATGCACTTTTCAGAATCTTCCATTGACTCTGAAATCTCAATTAGACCTCCCAACAAAAGTTATATTTTTTGTTAACAAAATGATGTCTTTTGATGTTGCCAAGTGGAAATGCCTTCTACTCCCTTTTGTCATAGTATTTTAATTTCTCTTGAAGAACTCTGCCTCAGAATTCCATTCTGTCCTGAAGTTGAGTTATTCTGTGTTCTTATTTCCCTAACAGAATCCATATAATACATAATATATTTGACATTCAAATGCTGTGTTATTTATTAATTATAATATTTTATACAACACGTATGAAGCCTCCTTCAACCACATAACTCATCAAAACAATTCAAAACTTGAAAATATACTACAACATTTTTTTGGCTGTATTGTATGGCATGTGTGTTCTTTTGTTTCCTGACCAGGGATCAAACCAGTGCCCCCTGCAATGGAAGTGCAGAGTCCTATCCACAAGACCACCAGCAAAGTTACACTATTACTCTAGAATATCTCTTGATTATCTCTTGCAAACTTTCACCTATTTTTGCTTTAATTCTACTACATTTGTCAACTCTTTCCTTTTCTGCTTTTAAAATACTACAAAGACACTCTCTCCCAAATATTGTCCAAATTGGTGCCAAAGTCTACCATTGGATCTTATCATCATCTGGCTACAAATACTCAACAGCTCTCTAGTATTCTCTGAAAAGCTCAAGACCTCTATTTAACAGAGCATATGAAGCCCTCCATAATCTGGCTCCTGTGCTGTTTATAATACGCGTAGTTTCTCCCTCTCTACTCCTTTCCCTCTCCAGTCCCATCCCAAGATAGGACACAAAGCCATCTGGGGCTTTGAAAAGTGAAGTCTTTTTCCAGAAAAGTAAAGGAAGATTAAATGTTCCAAGGGTAAGAAACTAGAAGATAGTGATTTGAACTGACATAGTATATACTGTTGAGCGTTATAGGCCTGTGAAATGTACAGGTTGCTTTACACTGAGTCTTCCTTGAAGGCTGCTGCTGCTGCTGCTGCTAAGTCTCATCAGTTGTGTCTGACTCTGTGCTACCCCATAGATAGCAGCCCACTAGGCTTCACCATCCCTGGGATTCTCCAGGCACGAACACTGGAGTGAGTTGCCGTTTCCTTCTCCAGTGCATGAAAGTGAAGTGAAAGTGAAGTCCCTCAGCTGTGTCTGACTCTTTGCGACCCCGTGGACTGCAGCCTACCAGGCTCCTCCGTCCATGGGATTTTCCAGGCAAGAGTGCTGGAGTGGGTTGCCATTGCCTTTTCCATCCCTGAAGGCTAACCCATGAAAACCTCATCCTCAAGAGATAATTTTCCAAAGATCTGATTATCACATTTGGATTAGGATTTCAACATGAATTTTGGTAGGACATAAACATTTAGGCCAAAGCAGTATATATTCCAGCTTTCTTTCCCTGTCTTAAAAAATATCTGAACCATGTTCCACACCATCTTTCAGAAGTCTCAGGACCTGTTTCTGGGTAAAGCTAATCAATGAAGGATTAAATCTAAAAACTTGGGTCGATTTTAAGTTTGTTAGAAAGCAACTGGAGAATTTTTAGCAAAGCAGTATCATGATCTGGAGTTACTTTTTAATTAAAAATGTCATGTTAGCTGCTTTTCAGTGAACTGAGTTAAGAGGAAGCAGTGTGACCTGCTAGATGATTATTCCAGGAGCCTAGGCCTAGTTTGAGGGTATCTTGAACTTTTTAATTCACATGAAGGGAAATGCATAATGGAGTTATGTGCCTTGAGAGCAAATTAACAAGATTTAAGGTTTGAATGAAATAATAGTGTGAAGGAAAGGGAGAAATCAAAGATTACACTTAGATTCTAGCTTATTGGATATTGCTACCATTTAAACAAGATGGGATAAAAAGCTGGAAGAGGAGCAAGTTTATAAGTAAAACAAACCATTGTTGTCTGTGTTAAGATTATGCCAAGTATTAAGCCAAATAGATACTATAAGACTCATCTGGAACTCAGAGAAGTTGGTACTGAAGATCCAGCTATGAGAGTTACTGGCATACAGAAAGTAATTAAATGTCTTGGATCCAGATGATCTCAGCTAGTTTAGGTATAAATGGAAAAGAAAAGGGTGATAAGAATGGAATGCCTTGGTCCTCACAAGATGTTGTTGTTGTTTAGTCACTAAGTCATGTGTGACTCTTTTGCCACCCCCTGGACTGTAGATGGTAATGAACAGGGAGGCCTGGTGTGCTGCGATTCATGGAGTCGCAAAGTGTCAGACACGACTGAATGACTGAACTGAACTGAACTGGACTGTAACCCAGTAGACTCCTCTGTCCATGGGATTTCCCAGACAAGAATACTGGAATGGGTTGCCATTTCCTACTCAAGGGATCTCCCTGACCCAGAGATGTAACCTCTGTCTCCAGGGATCAAACCTGCATCTCCTGCATTGACAGGCAGATTCTTAACCACCGAGCCACTAGAGAAGCCTCTCTTAGGATGACGACTGTAAAGGAGACGAGGAAGAAGGCCTGTATAGTAAGAGTGAAACCAATAGAACACCAGGTGGAAATGCCTTTAAATATGGACAGAGTGTTCAAATACCAGAATAGACACTGGTATGTGTTAGGGACCTTACTGTTTATCTTTTCAAGATCAAGGTAGGTCAAGTTTGGCATGAAAAGCCTAATACGTGAGGTCTGAAAAAAGTTAATAATGGCTACATTGATATGATGTGGGCAATGCAAACAGAGATTTAATATATGTCAAGAAAAATTCATTGTAAAGCAGAGAAGGGAAATGGAATGGTAGTTGCCCATGTATGGTGAATATAGTCAAGATAATTCTTTTCTTTTAGAATGGAGCTTGAAAGATGGTTGTATGCTTATAGAAAATATCCAGTTTTTAGAAGTCATTACCTTCCACTTAGCTCTCTTTTCTGTATGTGATTGTTAGGGATTGAATATTTGTGCCCTCTCAAAACTCATATTAAAACTCTACTCCCCAGTATGTTGGTATTAAGAGGTGGGGAATCTGGGAAATAATTAGGTTAGATGAAGTCAAGTAGGTGGATGCCCTTCTCTGCTATGTAAGGGTACAGTGAGAAGTTTGTGGTCTGCAACCCAAAAGAGGGCCCTCACTAGCACCTGACCGTACTGGCACCCTGAACTCAGATTTGCAGCCTTCAGAACTGTGAGAACTAAATTTCTGATATTTCTAAGCTACTCAGTCTATGCTACTTTGTTTTAACAACACAAATTGACTAAGGCAGCTCAACTTATTATTCCTTTCACACTGTGTCAATGATAGTTACATTTTTACTGTAAGTATAACTGCATCGTTAATGCTTGGTTTCAGGTTGAATTTTAAAACTAAAAAAAAAAATCATAAATCAGTGCAGACCTGACTGTGACTACATATTATTATTAATTCTATAGCTGAGTACCATAGTTTAACATTTCCTTCTTTTGTATTTGGTTTGTCTAAAAGTAAAATTGCAGTTCATTTTTCTTACTCTCCTTGCCTTTATCACTTATTCACTTTTTTCCCCCAGTTATCTGTTCAATCAGGTACATTTTTTTTTCGGATTACCACCCATAATTCTTAGCCATCTGCTCCTTTGTGGACTGACAATTGTACTACCTAGGATCTCTCTTTCCCAGAGACATCCTAGGACCTCCCTCCTCTCTCTTCCCAAATTTGGACCTGCCATTTTTTTGTACCCTGCTTTTAGTTTGACTAACTTTCACATTTGCTAATGTTATCTTCCTAAGAAAGAGCAAGGAGTACATATTCTTAATTTTGTATTACAAATGTGTCTTTATTCTCCATTCATGCTAAAGGAACACTCAGCTGTGTATAAAATTCAATTTGAAATCACATTTATTCAGAATTTTGAGGGTGTTTTTCTAATATGATTTATTATTAAAAGTTATATAAAATCTGAAAGTAAATCCAAGATTAACCTTGTTTATATCTTTATAGGCAAGAAATAATGCTTTCCATTTTTTGTTTTCCTCCCTGAAAACTTTTAGTATCATTTATTTATTTTTTTAACTTATATACTTTTTCATAGAACAATTTTGGATTTATAGAAAAATTAGGCAGGCAGTACGGAGAGTTCCCGTATGATCACCCAGCATGCAATTTCCCCTATTTTTTACAACCTGCATTTGTGTGGGACATTTATGGCAGAGTGCACTGATATTTATTCATGATTATTAACAAAGTTCATAGTTGACACTGAGGATCAACTTTTGTGCTCCACACTCACATGTTTTGGAAAATGTAAAATGTCATGTAGTCACCATTACTGTATCACACAGAAGAGTTTCACTACCTTAAAAATACCCTATGCTTCATCTAATGGCAGAAAGTGAAGAGGAACTAAAGAGTCTCCTTTTGAGGGTGAAAGGGAAGAATGAAGGGTGGCTTGTCAACATTCAAAAAACAGCTTCCAGTCCCATCACTTTATAGCAAACAGAAGGGGGAAAAGTGAAAACTGCAGGGTTTTTTTTTTTTTCTGTACTCCAAAATCACCGTTGATGGTGACTACAGCCATGAAATTAAAAGACACTTGCTCCTTGGAAGGAAAGCTATGACAAACCTAGACAGCATATTAAAAAGCAGAGGCATCACTTTGCCTACAAAGGTCTGTATAGTCGAGCTATGGATCTTTTCAGTAGTCATGTATGGATGTGAGAGTTGGGCCATAAAGAAGGCTGAGCACTTTTGAATTGTGGTGCTGGAGAAGACTCCTGAGAGTTCATTGAATAGCAAGAAGATCAAACTAGCCAATACTAAAGGAATTCAACCCTGAATATTCATTGGCAGGACTGATGATGAAGCTGAAGCTTCAGTACTTTGGCCATCTGACACAAGAAACCAACTCATTAGAAAAGATCCAGATGTTGGGGAAGACTGAAGGCAAAGGAGAAGGGGGTGGGAAAGGATGAGATGATTAGACAGCACCACCAATTCAGTGGACATGAATTTCAGCAAACTCTGGTAGATAAGGAAGGACAGGGAAGCCTAGCATGGTGCAGTAAATGGGGTCACAAAGAATTGGACATAGAGGCTAAAAACAACAATGATTCATCTATTCATCTCTGTCCCAGTCCTACTTCTACACCATATTCACCCTACTTCCCAGGTTCCAGAATTCCTGGCTATCACTGTTTTTTTTTTTTACTACCATAATAGTTTTCTTTTTCCAGAATGTCATATGACTGAAACCATACAATCTGTAGTCTTTTCAGGCTGGCTTCTCTACCTTAGCAGTATGCACTGATAGTTCTTCTATGGCTTTTGTGGTTTGAATATTGATCTTTCATTTTTATTGTTGAACAATGTTCTGTTGCATGGATTTACCACAGTTTATTTATCCATTCACTTGCTAAGGATTTATTAGTTGCTTCTAGCTTATGAACAAAGCTGCTATAAATATTCATGCATAGGCTTTTGTAAGGACATCACTTTTAACTCAACTGGATAAATATTTTGGAGCACAATTAGCTCAGTCATATTGTCAAGACTGTACTTAGCTTTAGAAGAACTACCAAACTGTCTTTCAAAGCAAGATGGCTGTACCATTTTGCATTCCTATCAGGAATAAATGAAAGTTCTTGCTGCTCCACACTCTCTCTCCAGTAGTTGGCATTTATCAGTTCTATGGATTTTAGCTATTCCAATAGGTTTGTTCTGGTATTTCATCACTTGTGTTAAACTAAAATTCCCTAATAACATATAATATTGAGCATCTTTTCATATGTTTCATACTTGCACATAATTTTTGGAGTGGTGACTATTCAGCTTCCTTCTCGTCTTAAAACTGTTACATGTTGGAACTGAAACAGGGAATATAAAGCATTTTTAATAATTTTTAGTGGGCTTGCTGTTCTCCTAAAATTTGACAATAGTATGGCAAGTTTTTTAAAAATTCACTTTTCTATACATTGCATAGGTTCCTTTAGTATGTATACTCATGTCCTTCATGAAAAATTACACTTTATTATTTTTGTTTAGAAAATATTCTTCAGCACTACTAAATTTTCCCTATTCTGCTAAAACTCATGTTAGTCATACTAGTCATAATATTAGTCATATTAGAGTATTGACTCTTTGGGTTAATCATTCTTTTTATCGGCCCTCTCATACTTTCAAAGGAATTTCTTTGAATTTATCTTCCCTATTTTTCTAGCATTTATCTTATTCACCTGAATTTTAATTTTTCACCTTTTGTACTTGTTTGGTGTGTGTGATATCTTCTTAAATGTGCCTTAAGAGACAGCAGATTCTTTTCTTCTAAACACACATCAGTTTTGCTTACTATAGAATAATTTTTCTCCTTCTTCATCTTGGTCTCTTTCCTTTTGTTATAGGATTCCCTGAGACATTTCCTGAAATTGATTTTTTGTCCGTACTGGAAAAAATGAGAGTGAAAAACTGATGGAATCTCTTTGTATGTGGATGGGAACTGTTTTACAGGCAGACTCAGTTTTGCATTAGACAGAAAGTTGGTAGTTATTCTGAGAAAACCCAAATGTTACAGTGTAAAGAGTTTTCACTGGATATTCTTTGTGGTAGCAGTAGCTGTGGAAGGGGATTTATATGATCACTATTTCAATTACTTCTTCTTTTCAGCACTCATTTTACTGTTGTCCTCCAGCATAATTGGGATTTGCAAATTTTAAGCTTTTGCCCCCAAGCCAAAAGGAAGATTCTCTAGGCTGGAACTCCTTCCATCTGCTCTTTGTCCTTTCAAACTTGATTAAATAAATCCATCTGTGTCTATATTTATGTCTATGTTTATTATCTATAAATATGTTCATATATATCTATCAGTCCATATATCTGTTGTTCTATTTATCTGTGAATGAAAATTAAGAGTCTAAGAACTAAACAGATTTTAAAAATAGCATTACCTAATAAAACTATTTTGTATATGAAGAATTTTATGAGTAATGAGTAGGAAAAAAATTTGTAAACATGATTTTTAAAAAGTTTATTTTAAGCAAAAGTCTATTGAATTTGAAAAAACTACCCCTCTCATCAAAGGACAGGGAAGCCTGGTGTGCTGCAGTCCCTTGGACATGACTGAGTGACTGAACTGAACTGAACTTTCATCAAGTATCTCCAAGTCAAGCTTGCTTCGTGAATACTGAGGAGGCACAAAAGTATATTAGAAATGATTTATTACTGTGAGCTCCATAAGTAAAGTGGAATCCTCGCTACTTAAGGAGAGAGATTCCGTTTATTCAGTGCTTCATCAGAAGGCTACATTGCTTTCTGAGGAGTATGAAATGTTTGTAAGTTTGAAAGAAAACATCTAATGTGGGAGAGGAATCTGGCAGGAGACACAGTGAATTTACTGAAAATCTTTTCATGGCAGGACTTGACTTTGCTGGCCATGGTTATATAAATATTGCACTGATTTTAATCTTGTACCTCTCTCCAACCCAATGCCACCATGACTGTCTTTCTCTTCTACTCCATAACCACAGGCTGGCAACACTCCACTTGAGCTGTCAGTGAGGAAAGTGAAGACGCTACTTAGGTTTCTGATAAAGCAAAAATCTAATGTACATTAAGTCAAATACTCCCTCTGTCATTCTGGTACCTTAAGGAAAGCTTTCCGCATAACTTACAGAGAAGGAATTCATGTTTATATGGAAAATTTTAATATCTGTAAACCATAGACGTCTAAGCTGTTACTCCTCCGGTGATCACTCCCTGGCAAGGGCCAGTGGCCCACTTCAGTCCATTTTTCTTTTCTTTGACCAACATTCTTGTTCTGTGACTTGGTTCCTCTATGCCCAGCTGTCAGCTTTTCCAAAAACAAACAAACAAACAAACAAACAAACAAAACTAGCTAATACATATACTTTATTTCCACTTAGGAGGCTATAGCTTACAGTGTTACTTCTGGCAGCATATTTAGTATTTTTGTTAGAGATTTTTCAGGAATTACCAGATTTGATCTTTAACGCAGTGGAGACATTACTAATTCTAATGAGAAAGACATTGTTACAAACTACTAGTAAAGATATTATAGCTCCTCTGAAAATATTTCCTAAGCACGTGGGAGTTGGGTTGGGAGAATTTCTCAGCTATAACTTGAAATACATATCAAAAAACAAACAGTCCAGCAAAAAAAAAATGGGCAGAAGACCTAAAGAGACATTCCTCCAAAGAAGATATACAAATGAATAACAAACACACAAAAATATTTTCAACATCACTAATTATTAGAGAAATGCAAATCAAGCTGCAATGATGTCATCTTACACCAGTCAGAATGGCCATCATCTAACAGTCTACAACAATAAATGCTGGAGGGGATGTGGAAAAGGACTGTTAGTGGGACTATAAATTGGTACAGCCACTATGGAAAACAGTATGGAGGTTCCTCAAAAAACTAAAAATGGAACTACCATACCCAGCAATCTCACTCCTAGGCATATACCCAGAGAAAATGATAATACAAAAAGATATATGCACTCCAAGGTTCATTTCAACATTATTTACAATAGCCAGGATATGGAAGCAACCTAGATGTCCATTGACAGAAGAATGGATCAAGAAGATGTGGTCCGTATATACAATGGAATATTACTCAACCATAGAAAGTAATGAAATAGCACCATTTGCAGAGACGTGCATAGACCAAGAGACTTTCATAAAGAATGAAGTAAGTTAGAAAGAGAAAAATAAATATTGAATAATATCATGTATATGTGGAATCTATAAAATTTGTACAGATGAACTTATTTGTAAAGTAGAAATAGAGACACAGTTTAAGAGAACAAATTTATGGATACCAAAGTGGGCAGAGGGGATGGGATGAACTGGGAGACTGGGATTACATTATGTACACCACTATGTCTAAAATAGCTAACCAATGAGAACCTACCGAGAACCTACTGTATATAACCTACTGTATAGAGTTATACAAGTAACTCTATGGCATGCTCACTGGTGACCTAAAATGGAAGGAAATCTTAAAGAAGAGGAGATATGTAAGTGTAGCCGCTCAGTTGTGTCAGACTCTTTGCGACCCCATGGACTGTAGGCCACCAGGCTCCTCGTCCATGGGATTCTCCAGGCAAGAATACTGGAGTGGGTTGCCATATCCTTCTCCAGGGAATCTTCCCGACCCAGGGATAGAACCCAGGTCTTCTGCATCACAGGCAGATGCTTTACCCTGGAGTGGGTTGCCATTTCCTTCTCCAATGCATGAAAGTGAAAAGTGAAAGTCAAGTCACTCAGTCATGTCCGACTCTTCACAACCCCATGGACTGCAGCCTATCAGGCTCCTCCATCCATGGGATTTTCCAGGCAAGAGTGCTGGAGTGGGGTGCCATTGCCTTCTCTGTCTGAGCCACCAGGGAAGCCCAGTGTATAACTGATTCATTTTTCTGTACAGCAGCAAGTAACACTACATTGTAAAGTAACTACTCTAACCAAAATTAATTTAAAAAGCATATTGAATAGTAATTAATACATATAAGACTGGCCTTGAATAAAGTAGGTACAAGTTGAACGTTGGTGATTCTTACTTGTCTTACTTTGTTGGGACACCTGCTCTTCTCTTGTTTAAAACAAGAAGAATTACAATTAGAAGAAAAAGGTACATGGCAACACACTCTAGTATTCTTGCCTGGAAAATGCCATGAACAGAGGACCCTGCCTGGGCTACAGTCCATGGGTCGCAAAAGAGTTGAACACAACTTAGTGACTAAACAACAACTAACAACCTTTAATAGAAGCACTAGTTGCCATAAAAATATTATGACCGTACTTTGGATAATATTGTGGCCCACCTCTGTGTACTTTATGAAGCATTATACTCAAGAGATGATGAATTATAATTAATACGTTGGCTTTGAATTTCAACCTCTGAGTTAGACCACTAAGACCCTAAGTTAAACTGAATTTGAGAATGGATATCAATTCAAAGCAGTCAGAAAGAACATATTTATTGGAACCACAGAACTTCATAATTTTCTGGCCCGGGGGCTGAGGAAGCTGATGAAGGAGATCCAGGTGAAACTGCAGAAGCCGCCTCCTAACTACAACCAACACCTAGAAAATGAGCCCGCAGATCAGTGACATCCTGTGTGAGCTACAGTGGCTGAGGCACCTCTCACAAACATTCAGAGTATAATGCCTGTTGCTCTACTTCTATTTCTACGCTCTGTCCTTTGCACCAATGTTTCTGGTGGCTGACTCTAACCAGGAAGGAGGCAGGGAAGGAAATTCTGGGGAAATGTAGTTGCAGCTTAGCTAGTCAAAACAGTACAAAACAACCACAACTGGTAATACTGAAAGTGCAAAGCTGCCCACGATGTGCATTCTCCCCCGATCATGCTGTTGCTGCAGTGAGCAGTGGCTGAGTAATTAAAGTCTCACCATCAGAGGTGTCATTATTAGAACCCTGTTGGGGCTCTCACTTGTGAAGTCGAGCATGGTCCTTTATCATACAGCATCCTGTGAGTGCCTGCACTTTATCAGCAGCTAGTGATTCTTTTGATGGTACAGCAATAAAAATATACATTTTATAGCTATAAAATGAATAATACACTTATATCCATAAAAGCTAAAAGTCCTCTCTCCTCCTTTTCTACTGCATTTGTACACACACACACACACACACACACACACACACACATATGCAGCACATAGCCTGAAGTAATACCATAAATTACCTCAACATTAAAGAGAAAAATTGTTCTGGGTGAGTGTCTTTAAGGAAAGCACTATGAATGCACATGGAGATGACGCCTGGGCAGATAAAATGAAGAGAATTTGGTTTTGATCTAATGGTTTCATCGATTTTTCCTAAGCAGGATTGTAATTACCTGCATAGGAGCTTGAAATCATATGTGTGGGAAGTTTCAGGAGTTATCTTATTAAATGAATATGTTATTTGTATTCTATATGGAAATGAGCTTGTGTGTTTTGACTTTATACATGAGGCTTGGACCCCCTGGGTATCCTGCGGGGACCAGGCACAGCTGATTTCTTCATCTGCAAGGTAGAAGCCTGACAGGCACAGATGTGAGCTGCTCCAGGGTTAGGTGTGAAAGCTGCTTTGTGAAGCCAGCATTCAGGCAATTAAGCAAGTTCCCCTCCTGGTAAGCTGGTAGTTAGCCAGGCCACTGTCTCTGCTGCCCATTCTGCTTCAGGCAGAGGGCTTGGTGAGATGGAACACCTGAAGCTTCTTGCTGGAAAAGAACAAAGAGTCAAAACCTAAAATGTTAAGGACCTCCTTTATGAAATTGCTTTAGCCCTTGGCTCTGCATTCTATAGACAGATTCAAATAAAATATAAAGAATCCAGGAAAATACCGTTAATCATCATGCATAACTCCTCAGAACTACCAAACACACTCATTTTTCATTGCATATGGTGCTGTATTCATTATATACTCTCTATAAATATATATACATATATATTTATATATTTACGTATATCATTTAATTTTTACAATCACCCTATACTTCTATATCAATATTGCTTAGAGATTAGGAAACTGTGACTCAGGTTCCACACCTTACTATAGGCTATAAGGACTATAAGTGGCCAAGACAGGAGAGAAACACAGGTTTCCCTGCTATCAGTCTCAGGGTCCACTTTAAATCCTTTCTAAGCAGACAGGACATACATGAGTTAGTAAAATAAACAGCCAGTTCAACCAAGCTCTCCAGAACAAGTGTCTTGTATTATTATACAAGTTTTCATGGGTCACTTAAAAATTAGTTCTAAACTTTGTCCTTAGTAGTTTAGGAGCTACTAGTAATGAATTGGCCCATAGCACTTTGACAGTTTTTTGAAATGGAAGATAGAATTGTGAATAGTCACTAGAATACAAATATGAGTTTCTGTTCAAGATGAGGAGAAAGTGAAGGGGAAATGAAATCTGGGGCAGTCATATTATCAAGGGTTTTGTTAAGTGATTGTACATTTTTTCACCAAAAATGAGAAATGGTGTATTAGTCCTCATGAAAGGAGATCAAACTCAGAGTTAAGGAACTTTCCCCAAGGTCAAAGAGAAAGTGAACAATCAGCTGGGATTGAACACCCCTGATTCTCAAGACGAAAGGAGAAAGTGAAAAAAATGTGTTGAGTGCCTCTTCTACAGCATGTACTCAAATCAGTACTTTTCAAGCACTGCTTTCTATAATTAGAACAGTGCTATAAAGTTTGTAACTATTCACCTCATTTTATAAATGAGGAAAAAGATACAAATTAACTTAAATTGCCTGAAATCCCAAGGCTAATAACTGGCAGAGAGGGAAATCAAATGACTGACTTCAATGTTTGTATTCCTTCCAGGGACAAACACGCAAATCGCTGGATACATAAAAGGAAATGTAAACAATGCACAGTATATAAATTACTTTGTTAAGGCAATAGAATAAAAACAGTGCATAGAACAGCTGAAGACTGTTGAGCCCTGGAATGACTGCTACTAAAACAGGATACAGGTTTTAGTTATTTTTCCATTAAGCCTCAAAGAACACTTCACTTTGAGAGGGCACTATTTCATCTATTTTTTGCCAATATTCTCATAAACACAAGCTTACATGAAATAGTCATCAGGAAAAAAAATGCAGTAAACAGTAAAAGTAGCTAGATACAATGAATTATGAATTGCCTCCTAGGTTACTCTAAATGGAAAGGATTAAAGAAAAGAAGAAGAAAAATTTCCTGGAAGACCAAATTAAATATACACATCATTATCAATAAAAATAAATGGAACAACAATAGGTTTATTTAAATATACTTTCATTCAAAAACTTTTACACTGACTTAAATCAATTATTCTTCCCTAGGGTTGGGCTTTCATGGTGACTCAGATGGTAAAGAATCTTCCTGCCATGCAGGAGACTGGGGTTTGATCCCTAGGTGAGAAAGATCTCATGGAGAAGGGAAAGGCTTCCCACTCCAATATTCTTGCCTGGAGAATTCCATGGTCAAGGGAGCCTTGAGGGCTACAGTCCATGGGGTCACAAAGAGTCAGCCATGATTGAGCAACTTTTCAAAGGGTTGTGTTGCTGCTGCTGCTGCTAAGTCACTTCAGTCGTGTCCGACTCTGTGCGACCCCATAGACGGCAGCCCACAAGGCTCCCCTGTCCCTGGGATTCTCCAGGCAAGAACACTGGAGTGGGTTGCCATTTCCTTCTCCAATGCATGAAAGTAAAAGTGAAAGTGAAGTCGCTCAGTCATGTCCGACTCTTTGCGACCCCATGGACTGTAGCCCGCCAGGCTCCTCTGCCCATGGCATTTTCTTTAGTCTTATGGAGCAATTAAAGTGGCAATACCACTTTAATTGCTCCATAAGACTAAAGTTGAATAAATATTATTAACTAAGTACATTAATATTGGAACTTTCCCAGTGATTCAGTAACAAAGAATCTGCCAGTCAATGCAGGAGACAAGGGTTCAATCCCTGATCCAGGAGGATGCCACATGCCGAGGAGCAGCTAAGCCCATGTGCCATAATCCTTGAGCTTGTGCTCTAGACCCAGGGAACTGCAACAATTGAGGCCATATGCCACAACCACTGAAGTCCATGCACCCTAGAGCTAGTACAACAAGAGAAGCCCCCTCAATGAGAAACCAGCGCCCCTCCACTAGTGAGTAGCCCCTGTTCACTGCAACTAGAAAAAAAGCCGGCACGGCAATGAAGACCCAGAATGGCAAAAAAATTGTATATATTAATGCCATTTCTTATTATAGCAATGTTTTTGTTAATGAAAACAAACTATTCAATACAACCCTATGAAACTGTGTTGCTTTAATTGTACTTGCCTCTCAAAATGAATTATGTATGTGCATAGATACTCTCCTTTCCAGGAGATGGAACTTAATTCCCTGCAACTTAATATGCCGGGAGGGACAATGTCCTCCCTTGAGGTCACTGGAGGTAAGATTTACTGACTTCTCACTTTCAAAGAATAGGAGAGGGAAAGGAAAACAAAAACAAAAACTGCAAAGTAGAAAAATCTGTGAAAAAATACCCTAAGTGACGAAATGACTAGATGAATCAGCGATGCCATACAGCATGTAGCCCTGATAACATGTGAAGAGAAGGGTATTTAAGCTCTATACTTTTTTTCCTCCAAACCCCATCAGTTCAGTTCAGTCACTCAGTCGTGTCCGACTCTTTGTGACCCCATGAATCACAGCACGCCAGGCCTCCCTGTCCATCACCAACTCCCAGAGTTCACACAGATTCGCTCCATCGAGTCAGTGATGCCATCCAGCCGTCTCATCCTCTGTCATCCCCTTCTCCTCCTGCCCCCAATCCCTCCCAGCATCAGAGTTTTTTCCAATGAGTCAACTCTTCGCATGAGGTGGCCAAAGTACTGGAGTTTCAGCTTTAGCATCATTCCTTCCAAAGAAATCCCAGGGCTGATCTCCTTCAGAATGGACTGGCTGGATCTCCTTGCTGGATCTCCTGGCTGAGTCTCCAAGGGACTCTCAAGAGTCTTCTCCAACACCACAGTTCAAAAGCATCAATTCTTCAGCACTCAGCCTTCTTCACAGTCCAACTCTCACATCCATTCATGACTACAGGAAAACCATAGCCCTGACTAGACGGACCTTAGTTGGCAAAGTAATGTCTCTGCTTTTGAATATACTGTCTAGGTTGGTCATAACTTTTCTTCCAAGGAGTAAGTGTCTTTTAATTTCATGGCTGCAGTCCCCATCTGCAGTGATTTTGGAGCTCCAAAAAGTAAAGTCTGTCACTGTTTCCACTGTTTTTCCATCTATTTCCCATGGAGTGATGGGACTGGATGCCATGATCTTCGTTTTCTGAATGTTGAGCTTTAAGCCAACTTTTTCACTCTCCTTTTTCACTTTCATCAAGAGGCTTTTTAGCTCCTCTTCACTTTCTGCCATAAGGGTGGTGTCATCTGCATATCTGAGGTTATTGATATTTCTTTTGGCAATCTTGATTCCAGCTTGTGTTTCTTCCAGTCCGTGTTTCTCATGATGTACTCTGCAGAGAAGTTAAATAAGCAGGGTGACAATATAGAGCCTTGACGTACTCCTTTTCCTATGTGGAACCAGTCTGTTGTTCCATGTCCGTTCTAACTATTGCTTCCTGGCCTGCATACAGATTTCTCAAGAGGCAGGTTAGGTGGTCTGGTATTCCCATCTTTCGAAACTTTCCACAGTTTATTGTGATCCACACAGTCAAAGGCTTTGACATAGACAATAAAGCAGAAATAGATGTTTTTCTGGAAATCTTTTGCTTTTTCCATGATCCAGTGGATGTTGGCAATTTGATCTCTGGTTCCTCTGCCTTTTCTAAAACCAGCTTGAACATCAGGAAGTTCACGGTTCATGTATTGGTGAAGCCTGGCTTGGAGGATTTTGAACATTACTTTACCAGCATGTGAGATGAGTGCAATTGTGCAGTAGCTTGAGCATTCTTTGGCACTGCCTTTCTTTGGTATTGGAATGAAAATTGACCTTTTCCAGTCCTGTGGCCACTGCTGAGTTTTCCAAATTTGCTGGCATATTGAGTGCAGCACTTTCACAGCATCATCTTTCAAGATTTGAAAGAGCTCAACTGGAATTCCATCACCTTCACTAGCTTTGTGCGTAGTGATGCTTTCTAAGGCCCATTTGACTTCACATTCCAGGATGTCTGGCTCTAGATTAGTGATCATACCATCGTAATTATCTGGGTCGTGAAGATCCTTTTGTACAGTTCTTCTGTGTATTCTTGCCATCTCTTCTTGATATCTTCTGCTTCTGTTAGGTCCAGATCATTTCTGTCCTTTATCGAGCCCATCTTTGCATGAAATGTTCCCTTGGTATCTCTAATTTTCTTGAATAGATCTCTAGTCTTTCCCATTCTGTTCTTTTCCTCTATTTCTTTTCATTGATCACTGAAGAAGGCTTTCTTATCTCTTCTTGCTATTCTTTGGAACTCTGCAATCTGATGCTTGTATCTTTCCTTTTCCCCTTGGCTTTTCACCTCTCTTCTGTTCACAGCTATTTGTAAGGCTTCCCCAGACTGCATTTCTTTTCCATGGGGATGGTCTTGATCCCTGTCTCCTGTACAATGTCATGAACCTCATTCCATAGTTCATCAGACACTCTATCTATCAGATCTAGGCCCTTAAATCTATTTCTCACTTCCACTGTGTAATCATAAGGGATTTGATTTAGGTCATACCTGAATGGTCTAGCAGTTCTCACTGCTTTCTTCAATTTGAGTCTAAATTTGGTAATACGGAGTTCATGATCTGAGCCACAGTCAGCTCCTGGTCTTGTTTTTGTTGACTGTATAGAGCTTCTCCATCTTTGGCTGCAAAGAATATAATCAATCTGATTTCGGTGTTAACCATCTGGTGATGACCATGTGTAGAGTCTTCTCTTGTGTTGTTGGAAGAGGGTGTTTGCTATGACCAGTGCCTTTTCTTGGCAAAACTCTATTAGTCTTTGCCTTGATTCATTCCTCATTCCAAAGCCGAATTTCTCTGTTACTCCAGGTGTTTCTTGACTTCCTATTTTAGCATTCCAGTCCCCTGTAATGAAAAGGACATCTTTTTTGGGTATTAGTTCTAAAAGGTCTTGTAGGTCTTCATAGAATCATGCAACTTCAGCTTCTTCAGCATTACTGGTTGGGGCATAGATTAGGATTACTGTGATATTGAATGGTTTGCCTTGGAAATGAACAGAGATCATTCTGTCGTTTTTGAGATTGCATCCAAGTACTGCATTTTGGACTCTTTTGTTGACCATGATGGCTACTCCATTTCTTCTGAGGGATTCTTGCCCATAGTAGTAGATATAATGGTCATCTGAATTAAATTCACCCATTCCAGTCCATTTTAATTCACTGATTACTATAGAATGTCAACGTTCACTCTTGCCATCTCCTGTTTGACCACTTCCGATTTGCCTTGATTCATGGACCTGACATTCCAGGTTCCTATGCAATATTGCTCTTTACAGCATTGGACCTTGCTTTTATCACCATTCACATCCACAGCTGGGTATTGTTTTTGCTTTGGATCCATCCCTTCATTTTTTATGGAGTTAATTATCCACTGACTTCCAGTAGCATATTGGGCACCTACATAACCCTGGATTTATCATAGGAAAAACACCAAACAAACTCAAATTGTATTGCATTGCAGGGAATACCTGGTCTATACTGCTTTAAATTGTTAAATTCATGAAAATCAAGGACAACTGAGACCAAGAGAGACCATGAGGAGATAACAACTAAATATTATGAAGCATCTTGAATTCTATCCCCAAACAGAAAGAGACCATTATGGGAAAACTGGTGAAATCAAAATGAAGTCTTCAGTTATTAGCAATGTGCCAATGTTAGAGTTTTAGTTTTGAAAAAATTCACAAAGGCTTTTGTATCATGAATACAACTGAATCACCATGTTTATTTAGTCCTGTCCAATTGCATCTCTCTTCATTTCATAGTAGTGAATGCTACAATTGAATTTCTTTAATGTTTCCATGCCTATCTTGCCTTCTTTGAAAGGATACTTATTTTTTCAAGTGGTTTTATATTAACATTTTTAACTTCATAGAGACAGTAAAATATTTCTAAACCTTTTTTGCACAATATATAATGTTAAAAATTCACTTATATACCAGAGATGGTAATGGCACCCCACTCCAGTACTCTTGTCTGGAAAATCTCATGGATGGAGGAGCCTGGTGGGCTGCAGTCCATGGGGTCGCTAAGAGTCAGACACGACTGGGCGACTTCACTTTCACTTTTCACTTTCATGCATTGGAGAAGGAGATGGCAACCCACTCCAGTGTTCTTGCCTTCAGAATCTCAGGGATGGGAGAGCCTGGTGGATTGCTGTCTATGGGGTTGCACAGAGTCAGACACGACTGAAGCGACTTAGCAGCAGCAGCAGCAGCAGCAGCGTATTTATATACAAAGCTTTAATATATTTGTTTCACTGCTTGAGTACCTCAGTGACATAACAAAGGTTATAGAGATGTAATAAAGAACCTAATTCAACCTCTTTAGTCTCAAATTTGAATCAGATAGTCATTTGAACTTAAGATAGTTTTTCTCTGGGAATTAAGTAAGCCTCTTAGATTACTCTCATAGTATGAAAGTAATTTTTTTCTGGAGAAAATTAGTATTCCTATCAGAATTCCCAATAATTTTCATAAATATTATTTCTGTTTAAAATGACTTTTTATTTTAAATCTGTTTAGATGTAAATAATCATTTTGGAGCCGTCACAGTGAGTTCCCATATCCTCTCCATCCAGTATTGTGAGTTAAATTATTTCCTCCCCAAAATATGTTAATATCCCAATGTTGATACTTGTGATGAGATCATACTAGATTTATGATCATCGGTGACCTTATAAGAAGACCATGCAAAGACACAGAGGTACAGCCATGGAGGTAAGCACATCGTATGAAGATGAAGGTAGAGACTGGAGTGACATATACAAGTCAAGGAATACCAAGAAGAAGCACTAGAAGCTAGGAAGATGAAGCATGGCTTTGCTGACCCCTTGATTTTGGACTTCTGGCTTTTTGAAATGGAAGAACAGATTTTGTTGTTTCAAGACACCTAGGATGTAGTGATTTATCATAGGCACCCTAGGAAACTAAAATATCCAGTTTATTGTACTACTAACATCCTACATAGCATATTGTGCTGTGCTTACTCTCCCAGTTGTGTCTGACTCTTTGTGATCCCATGGACTGTAGCTCACCAGGCCCCTCTGTCCATGGGGATTCTCCAGGCAAGAGTACTGGAGTGAGTTGCCATGCCCTCCTCCAAGGGATCTTCCCAACCCAGGGATCAAACCCAGGTCTCCTGCATTGCAGGCAGATTCTTCACTGTCTGAGCCACTAGGGAAGCGCACATCCTTTATTAATATGGTACAATTGTCAATATCTGAAAAACAACTTTGTGGGATTTTCCTTGGAATTTTGTTGAATACACAATTTTCCAAACATTAAGTTTGGAAAATTTGACATCTTAACAATATTGAATTCTCCAGTCAATGAATGCAGAATCTCTCTCAATTCCTGTATGTCTTTGAGGCTTACAAAAAAAACCCAAAACCCAAAAAACAAACAAACCAGTGTCTTTAGTTTTCCATATGTGTGTTGTATATACATTTTGTTAGATGTATCCTTCTAGATTCACTTTTTGGATACTAAACAATTCTGATTTTCATATAAGGATATCACTTTATAAAGATATAGTTTTTATGCAGAGATATTTCATATATAGATATTGATTTTTAAAATTCCAGTTGTTCATTGTTGGTTTATGTAAGAGAAATTGAATTTTGAATATTAACACTTGTATTCTGTGATCTTGATTTACTTACTTGGTTCCAGGAACTTTGGGGGAATTCTTTGGGATTTTCTATGCAAACTTTCATGCCATATACTATCAGAGACAATTTTCTTTCTTTCTTTCCAATCTGAATGCTTTTTATTTCTTTCTTTGTGATTGAACTAGTTAGGATTTAAGTGCTGTACAATTATGAGTGCTAAGTGAGGAGTGATTCTTGCTTTGTTCCTGATCTTATGAAAAAAGTGGTTAGTTTCTCATATTAAGTATGAAGTTGCTTGTAGATTTTCTTCATCACTTGAGGCAGTTTTTCTTTCCTCTTAGTGTTCTGGAAGCTTTTGGTTTGAGTCAGTATTGGATTTTATTAAATGTATTTTTGCATCAGTTAAAATAATGATAAGATTTTTCTTCTTTAGTTTGTTGATGTAATAGTATTTATTTTCCGGTGCTGAGTTTGCATACATGGAATAAATCACTCGACTATGGTATATAATTAGTTTATACCTTTTTGATTTGCTTTGCTAATATTTTGATGAAAGTTTTCCTAGCAATTATAAAAGAGATATAAGCCTCTAGTTATATGGTTTGGTATTAGGATAATACTAGACTCAGGATGAATTAGAAAGTATTCCTTTGGCTTCTAATATCTGCAAGAGATTGTGAAGATTTGGCATCATTTCTAACATTAGATCTTTGGTAGAATTTACAGTGTTACCATTTGTGCTTGGTGGGTATTGGGGGAAAATAATTAATAATGACTCTATATAGCAACTAAAAACTATTCAAAATACCTTTTTCTTCTTTTGTGAAATTTTGCAATTTATCTTTTAAAAAACATCCAATTCATGTAAATTCTCAAGTTTGTCTCAAAGTTGTTCATGACATGCCTTGATTGTCCTTTCAGTGTTCATAGACTGAGAACTACTTCTCATTCATTGGTTGTATTAATAATTTGTGCCATCTTTTCCCTTTGCTTTGCATTATTAGAGGTTTAAAAATTTTATGAATCTTTTCAGAGACTCATCTTCCAATCTTACACTTTTGCTTTCTCTTTTTTAGTATTTATAATTTTATTTTTTCCATTCTAATTTTTATTATTTACTTACTGTTTAAATTCAAATTTCTCTTCTTGCTCTAGTTTAAGTTGGAAGCTTCATTTATTAATTTTAGGTATTTCATTCTAACATGCACATTCAGTGCTATAATTTTCCTTCTAAATACTGCTTTGCTGCATCTTGACAAGTTGCATTTTTATTTTAATTTAGTTAAAAGTATTTTGGAATTTCCCTTGACCCATGTGTGACTTAGAAGTAAGTTGTTTAATTTTTAAATATTGCAGATTTTCAGCAATTTTTCCATCACTGATTTCCAACTGAATTTCACTGTAGTATGAGGACATGATTATGTGATTTCTACGCTTCTAAATCTGTTCATATGTGTCTAATACCAGAATATTGTCCTTCTCAGTGAACATTCCATGTAAGTTTAAGAAGTATGTGTCCTGCTGTTTTTGAATGGCGCCTACTATAAGTATTGGTTAGTTAAAGTTAATTGACAGTTCTGTTCAGGTCAACTATATGCTTATTTTGTACCTGTTTGATAGTCACTAAGGGTAATGCTAACTGATATTAACTAAGAGAGCATATTTATATATTTTCCCTTTCAATTTTATCTATTTTTCATAATGTGGTTTGATGAGTGAGTGAAAACACATTTAGCACTGTTATATCTGATGATTTTAGTTACTCTGAAGTGTACTTTGTCTAGTTATTCCAGCTTTCTGTTGATTTGTGTTAGCATCACCTATCTTTTTCTATCTCTCTATAGTTAACCTATCAGAGTTTTTATATTTAAACTATATTTTTATGGGCAATGTATACTTTAGACATTTATCTAATCTGATTTTTTCCCATCTCTGTTTTTCAACAGGTGTACATTGACTGCTGCTGCTGCTGCTGCTAAGTCACTTCAGTCATGTCCGACTTTGTGCGACCCCATAGACAGTAGCCCACCAGGCTCCCCCGTCCCTGGGATTCTCCAGGCAAGAACACTGGAGTGGGTTGCCATTTCCTTCTCCAATGCATGAAAGTGAGAAGTGAAAGTGAAGTCGCCCAGTCGTGTCCGGCTCTTAGCGACCCCATGGACTGTGGCCTACCAGGCTCCTCCGTCCATGGGATTTTCCAGGCAAGAGTACTGGAGGTACATTGAATAGTCACCTTTTAATAATTATTGTTATAGTTGGTTTAATGTAACCAATGTTTTAACTGTTTTATATTCATTGCTAGAGACTTTGTTTTCTGCCTGCTCTTATTTTAATTGAGATTTTGTTATTCCATTTTGTCTCCTAATTTAATATATTTATTTTACCTTTATTTAAAAAATACTTTCTCCAGAGTTTACAATATTCATTTACTAATATTATTCTTTTCTAATCTTTTATATTCAGATAATCATATTCTGCTTTATATATAGTTCAAACATCTTATGTCAGAGTATTCCTAATTCCTCTCTCCTACTCCCTATGACATTTCTGCTATTCACTTCACATATCCATATGATTATAAATTAACCAAAACATTGTCACTGTTATTGTTTTAAATGAATGATTATATTTTAGGTCAAAACTAAAAACAAGAAAAATAAAAGATTTTATTTTACTTTCATTTATTTTTCTTTTTTAATGTAGATTTAAGTTTATTATCTATATTATTTTTCTTCTGTTTGGAGAATATCTTCTAACATGTCTTGCAGGGTATGTCTACTGGTAGATTCTCTCACTTTGTGTTTGAGAAGGTCATTTTATCTTTTTCAATTTTGAAAGATAATTTTGCTGGAGGCCAGAGAGAAGAATCTCTAGATGTGCCACAGATTTAAATTTCTTAACTTTTCTTGGATATTTTTTGGGGGTTGGGAGTGCAGATTTTTACATCAACTGATTTTTTCCTAAAGCCTATGGAACTTGCAAATTTAAAAATATTATCTTCATATAAAGAGATATCAAGGAAGCCGATGGAAATAAAAAAATAATAAACTATAGCCTTGCAATAGTCCCTTTCAGTAGTCTAAAGCAACATTCCTAATACAATCGATCACATTTCTTAGTAATCCTTTTTAACTTTCAAAACCATATCATATGCTCATATTCCTCAACATTAACATTTTACAATGCTTATTTATTCTTTCTCACTCTCATATAAAGGTTATTACTTTTCAGACTTATTTGAGATTATGCTGCAGAACTGTAGCCCATGCACTCCTAGATACTTCAGTTATGTATTTCTTCAAAACAAAAGCAACACTATGCATCTCCACAATTATCACTATTGAGAAATTTACATGGATACAGTATTATGATACAACTCACACACTTCGTCAATTTTTATCTCCCAGAAACCGGCCCATAACTGTGCAGCATTTTCTTTCCTGCTCTTTAGTCTTCTTTAATCTGCAACAGTTCCCCATTCTTTGTCTTTTATGATCTTGGCAGTTTAAGCAGTAGAGTCTGCTTATTCTGTGGAATGCCTCGCAATCTGCCTCTATTATTTTTTCCTTTCCAGTGCATCCTATCAATTGCTTTATTCTGTTTTTGCTGCTGTTAGCATTGATCTCTTGGTTAAGACTGTATCTGCAAAGTTTCTCCAGTGCACATTTTCTCTTTGGAAAAATAGCACCTTGTGGAGAATACTTTGAAAAGTTTAATTTTTCTGCTTCTCCTCCTACTCTATTCCTCTACCCCATCAAAATTTCAACATTTTTGTCTATCTTTCTTTGCGCTACAAAAATGACTTCTTTCATCCTTTGGTTAAGGTATACTCCCTGTTAATAATGATAGCTTACAGCATCACCCAGATTCTAGCTCCAGCTTTGTTGGTTTTGCTGGAGCAGTGGAGAAGTAGATCTCTCCTTTCACATCATTTGGATGCAGAAATTCATGGAAATGTCCTATATTTTGTGCTATATTCTTCCTATCAATTTTCTTCAGAGGAATCATTTTGTAATGTCAAAAACATAAAAGTGCAGAGGTGTCATGGCCATTTAAGTAGAAAAAAACCAAAGGCTGCCCTAAAAGTTGAAGGGCTTGCAAGTGAGGTTGTGGGTTTAGAGGGAACACGCTACATGGTGTGACATTCAATTCACCATCACGTTTCAGCCACTTGATGAGCAGCATCTGGTACATGACCTCTAATAAGCCATGACAGGGTCAGGGCTTTGGGGTTGAGTGCAGAGAGCTGCACTCATAGAAGGCATAATTGTGGAAAGCTTGAAATTTCTCAAGGAGGTTGGAGATTTAGAGAGTTAGTAAACACTGGGGTATTATTTTTGCTAGTCCCCCTGGGTTCAACCAAATTTAAATAGAATAAGACTCTATCAGAACCAAATTCAACTTCATCATGTTATCAACTGGGGAAAGTTGGGCCATTTTCCTTAAGAATACATTCTGTGCTAGTGGATATCTTCAGAGTGACACTTAAAGGTAAAGGAAAAAATTTCTGGGAACAGCAAGTGACCCACCACCCCTGCCAGGCACAGGAGGGCTTAGTTAAGAAGAGAAGAGGTGGAGAATGAGAACATTCTACCCCCTGAGGTTAAGTGATATGCTCCTGTCCTCCTGACCCCAAAGCTGGAGCTCTAAATCTCAGAAAGGCACCCTCACTAGAGTTTAGAGCTCAAAGAAGTGTTAAGAATGTGGCAAGACCTCAATCAATATGTGTACAATTAAAGGAAGTGGTATATTGGAATACAATGCAAGGTTAAAATGAAGCTGTCATATTCTGAGATAGGCACCCCTGATAGCTTATTAAAGAATTTATATCTTCTCTGAAAATTCAAAAGTGCTTTTCTCCAAACACTCTTCAGGAAATATGGATTTAAGTTTGTTTTTCTCTCTTGACTTTTTTTTTTTAATTTAAAATTTATGGCTGAAACTAAGTCTTACTCCATATGATAGATTAATATATATGGTTGTAATTCAGTGTGGAAAGCTTCACCATGGTTTCTTCATCATAAAAGTGGAACTAAATAATTATAATAAGATCATAAATAAAACCTATAGGGCAAACATTTTAATAATTATTTAATGCTTATAATTATGTGCTTGTGGTTTAGGATAAAATTTCTAGAACATTATACTTGAATTCAGAAAGTATTATATCAATACAAATGACATGCTAGATGACTCAATGGATGCATGGAATGACGGTGACTTGCAAATTCAGGAAACAAGGTGTTTGAAATTTGAAGGGTGGGAAATGTATGTTTGAATTAGATTACAAATAGCTGCATGTAAGTTACATGAAATTAAAATTAATACATATATATAACATTTTATAGTTTAAACTATATTTTAAAAGTTCACATATTGAAAGTGGCACAAAACATCACTTATTTGAGTATCACATTGGAAAATTAGTGAAAATTTTATATCCATAAATTTGGGAACATATCTTGGATTCTTGATACTATATTTTATATTCTACTTCAATTGTAGAATATAATATAGACATCAAAACAAATATTAAAATTGAACTATGTATGGACTTTGTAACAGTATACACTTTCAAAATGGATATTACACTACAGTGGAATGTAATATCATAATTTACTTAAATATTTAATGAGCAAAGATATTGTTCTTGATCAATCGATTTTGTTAAGTTTGTGTGAATAAGGCCTGTTCCCCTAGGACAAGGCTAAGAAATCTAGTTCCAAGGCCTCATATTTCTTTCAGTAAATAGAGTGGCTTTTTGTTTTTTTTTTTCTTTTTGGTTAGTTCATGATAGGAAGAGACAGGACAACATTAAACGATCAACATCTAGTTACTATTATTTGTAAGATTTTCTTTTAAATAATACTAAAAATATTATCTTCACTACACATTTATTTCTATATATCCCACAAAACAGTATTTGCAGCCACTATTGCAGTCAGGGGTCATAACTGAATTTCTTTCCTTATTTTTTCTCTCCTCCTTCCTTTCCTTCTCCACTTTTGTTCTCTTTTTTCTCCTTTTCTTTCTTTCTAGTATCCACAAGACCTTTGCCAATACAGCTATTAGAGCCTTATTTCCAGTGTCTCAATAGTTAAGCCTCTTTCTCCTTATTTTCTTCTTTGTGACATCACGCCAGTAAAAATGAAATGTTACAGTAGACAGTGTTTAATATTATTTGCTCCTGTCACTGTTAACACTTCCATTATTCTCAAAACATTTAGATCAGCACTGTCAGTTCTAAAGGACCTGCTGACATACCAAGGGAAACTTTGATAAAGAGCTCTGCTGTATTTTCCTTATATTTTTTATAGTTCTTGTTTGAAAATCTTTTCTTATTCCTCAGGATATTTATTTTTTAAAAAAACACTGTTTTTCAAGAGCTCATCAATTCCGTCTTTTTATTTTCCTCTTGAAGCTTTAATCCTCTGCTTCTGTCCTCACAACTGGTTGCTGTGGAGGTGATTAAGATGTCACAAATATAGGATTATTGTAATTCTGGGCAGAGAATAAGCCACAGATGATTTTTCTAAGGAACAAAGATGTCATTTTCATGTAAATATATCAACTATTTCAAAGTAAGAAAAAGGGAATGAAAGACATAAATATGAGATCTGATAAAAGAAATAGTCTAAGATCAAAATTTCACATGAAACATTAATAGTTCTTAAAAATTCATATATACGTCATGTTTTTTGAATTCTTCAGTTTTTTAAATATACATATGTGGGTCTGCAAATATCAAACATGAGTGTATTGGTATACCTTCGTTAATCCAAATACCTAACTGATTGATATGTATGACCTTGAACAAAGAAGACCAATTTCTTATTTGGTTTGTAGGAACAAATGTCATTTTACAATTGCACTTTCTGTCTTCCATTGCAGTAAAAAAAAAAAAAAAGCATCTCAAAAACTTTCCATGAAGTTCTATATTCTACATTGATTAAATGTTAGATGGGAAATTCTATTGGCTTTATTCTAAGTAATTTAAATATGGGAAAATATTGGACAGGTTATCAATACCTTTTGAGAACTTCTTACCCAGAATGTGATTCTAGAAGGTGTTTCCCAGTATAAGGCACAGAGTAAGCTTTCATTCACTTTGCATTGGTTTGACCAAAAGTTCGTTTGGGTTTTTCTTAAAGAAAAACTTGAACTAACTTTTAGCTATCCCAATATTTGTCAGCTTATGATAGAAGGGAGACATTTTACCTCTGAAGAAAAATGCTGCCTTGACAAATTTTTGAATGGTCTTAGTTTAAGAGAATCTCTCTTTCCCACTGTTTTTATAGCTCTACTGATGAGCACATAGCTCCATCTGGGGGCAAGGTCATTGTCTGAGAGTCTCTTGGTATCCTGGTCACAGAGCTGTCATCTTTATGCATCCCTCAGCCAACTACCAGCATCACCAGCACTGAGCTGCTCATGGAAGACATTTTGGTAGCTCAGGGCCACAAGGATCTCCAGCTAGTGCCTTTCAGATCTCTTAATTGGTGATACCACAATTGTCAATTTTACAGGATACTATTCAGGAACCCTATAACCTTAGACTTCACAGTCCATCAAACTTTTCCTATTACTATGCTGTTTCTGGGATGTTGCTCTCCTCTGATTGTCTTTCTAATACTTTTATTTTTCTTAAAAGTCTAATTCACACATCATTTTGTTAGCTATTCCCCCAAGTGATTTATATTTGGCTCTTTTTAAAATTCTTCACACTTGTATATAAGGTTGTCTGCACCCATATCATTAAATATCTGTTCTACCTTGATGACTACTGAATCTCCATGTAAAGCCCTATCTGTTCTCTTACATCAGAGATTCACCCTGTAAGTATACTTGTGAACTACTGAGTTTTCCTTGGGTATCTATCTAACAGACCAGTCACAGATAATACATTTCAAATTATCCATTTGCTTCTACTTAACCATATCTATTTTTTCTCTTCTTTGACACCTTATTTTTATCATCCTTTTTTTCTCCTCAGTGTGCCAATCAATTGGCAGGTTCTGACAATTCTGGTCTCAAATCTATCCTTTATCTCATCCTTTATCCTGACTGTCCTTTATCCTCACTGTCATAACCATACTTACTTTGGCTGCCTGAAACACTACAGCAGCTTTCTAATAATCAGTTTTGATATTTAAGCCATCTTCCCAACTGCAGAAATATTATTTGAAATAAGCAAGTCAATTTCATCATCCTCAAAGTTTTCCCCAATCTGTCAGGGGCAGGCTGATTGAGTGGGTAACATTACAGAGATAGACAACTTGAATTTGAATGCTGGCTTCTCCACTTATTAGTTGGTGAATATGGGCAATCTATTTAACCTCTCTGACCCTCCTTTTCCTAATATGCAAAACAGTATTAATACTGGACTTATAGATTGACTGGGAGAAAGAAATGAATTAATCTCTATAAATCTAAACTCTCACAACAGTTGGCACGTGGTAAGCACATGATAAATATTAATTTTAGCCCTAATGCCATCACCAGGATTCCAGATGCACTCAGAGGTAAAGAATCCACCTGCCAAGCAGGAGATACAGGTTTGATCCCTGGATTAGGAAGATCCCCTGAAGGAGGAAATCACAACCCACTCCGGTATTCTTGCCAGAAAAAAATCCCATGGACAGAGAGCCTGGCAGGCTACAGTCTATGGGTTTCAAAGAGTCAGACACGACAAAGCGGTTGTACATGCAATATCATCATTTTAATCATCATAGGGAAAAAGACAATGATACGGAATTTAAAACTTTTTTATGTTTATACATTTTGCTCATTCAGGTTCACACTCTGATATTTCCTTAAAAATAAATCTTCCAAAAGCTTTCTCTCTTCTGCCTTTGAAGGAATTTTTCTGTTCTAATGAGATGTCTACTCCCCTTGCCACTCTTCTTAGCATATCTTCTCTTCATCTGCCTATAAAAATGACAATTTATTCTCTAAGCCATCCTTCAAATTCACCTTTGTGAAATCTTTCCTCATGCACAGAGCAACCAGGCACTCTCTTTTGCTTTCACACCATGATATGCGTATTTCTAATATTGCATCATTTCATTTGTAGGTATTCACTGTTTTTCCTAGAAGCTTATGAAAATGTTGGGGGGGCAGGAATTGAGATTTATTCATATATTCAGTGCTTTCTAGAGTATCTGGAAGATCATGGACACAAAATTATTTTTAAATATGTGGGAGGGAGGTTCATGTAGGAGAGAGTATATGTACAGTTAAACAGCTGATTCATGTTATACAGCAGAAACTACCATAACACTGCAAAGCAATTGTCCTCAAAAAAAAAAAAAAAAGAAAGAAAGAAGCATTAAAAATATGTGGTATATACACACTAGTTTTCCATAATGAATTGACTATAATAAGCGTATTTTCACTTGAACAGAGAAGTGAAAGCCAGGTGGGCTTTAGAGAGAGCCTTGGTTTAATACATGCCTTCAGTATTCTCTCTGTCTTCTGTTATAGTTACGCTCTACTGTTCCCTTTCTTCATGACACATTTGTTCAGTTATCAAATGTAGATACTTTTTTTAAAATTTATTTATTTATTTATTTATTTTTTAAAAATTACAATACTGTATTTGTTTTGCCATACATTGACACGAATCAGCCATAGGTGAACACAATCTCCCAATGCCGAAGCCCCCTCCCACCTCCCACCCCACATCCTCTACTTGAATCATCCTGTGCATCAGCCCCATGCATCCTGCATCCTACATTGAACATAGATTGGCGCTTCGTTTCTTACAGGAAAATATACATGTTTCATTGCCATTCTCCCAAACCATCCCACCCTTTCCCTCTCCCTCAGAGTCCAAAAGTCCACTCTATACCTCTATCTCAATAATACCTTGGGAATCTAGCTTTTTTTTTTTCTCTCCAACCCAACTAATCAGTTTTTGCCTAGGTGCTAGTGCTACATTTCTAAAAAAAATCTGACACAATCTCTCCTCTACATAAAGATTCTTTAGAACAGATGAAAATAAGCACTACCTCATTCTGAATGCAGACAATCTATCTCTAAAAACTTTCCTCAGTCTTATTTTCCATCATTATCCTAAAGCACACTCAACTCTTTGTACATCCCGTTGTTGGGTAGAAATAGGCAAAGTCTGTTACTCTTCTGCATCTTTGCATACACTCTTACATTTGCCTAAAATGCTCTTCATTCACCTGCAGGACACTTGTTGTCCCCAGGTTTCTAGTTCAAATAGAATTTCTTTATTTTTTTCATTTATTCACTCATTAAATTCATTCATTGGACAGGAGCTATCTTCAGTTCCCTGTTTTGATATACCTCTCCAACTCCCCATATCTTTATCAAGTCCATATCATCCCAACACCATCCCCACCACCATCTTCAGGCCCAGGTACTCAGTTAAACCCAGCTCCATCCCTGTTTTCCATTCTCACTTCCTCCCTCTAATCTCTGGTTTTAGAATTCATTCTCTCTTGCTTCAACAGGGACTTTACTATGTCAGCTACATCCTTTTCCCCCATATTTCAAGCCATATTTTTTCCTAGTGGATCTTCCCAGGCAGTATAAAAGCATAATTATCTCCCACATTAACTGGCAAATAAGCAAAAATCCTAAACCAAAGCATTCTGTCCTATACCCTCAGGACACTACCATCCAGTTCTGTCATTTAACTGCCAACTGTATTGAACTATTGTTCTATTTTCAAATATTCCATTTCCCTTACCCCACCTGTAGTTCTGAATCTACTGAGAAAAAGTCTCTTCTTTAAAACAGTTTACATCTGGAGTACCAAAAGCTCTTTATTGAAAATACAATAATGGGAAATTATTTATCTTTTTAAAAATTCTACTGTTATTAATAGTGTTAAGTATACCTTCCTTGACTCATTCTCAATTACCCTTGGTTTTCAGGATTCAAGGTTCTCTTACCTCTATGATTATATTTTATTATTCTTTTTTCTTGAGTCACATTGCTAACATTTATCCTATAGTATTCACTCTCTTTAACTCATGTATACACATGGCCATTTATGGCTGATTTGTAAAAGATTTCAAAACCTCATCTGCAACAACTTTTAAACTACCTATTGAGTCTTTTCACTAGCATAAGTCAAGTACTTAAAGTTTACTGTAATTGAAACAGAACTCAGTATCTTTTCACCCAAGCTTGCTCCTTTTCCTGTACTTCTTATTTTGGTGACTGATCTCATTATTCATTCTTCCTCTCAAGAGACAACTTGGAATGCAGCCTGTATTACTATCATTCTCAGTTCCCATATCTTGCTAATTCTAAGTGATATTGGCCAGTTCTCCTCTTTTCTTCTCTTTATTTCCACTTCAGTTTTGACTCTCATCTTTCTTTCCTGGAAGACATCAACAGCATCTTAACTCATTTACCTGTCTTCAGTCTTCTTTCACTTCATTCATTCGGTTCAGTTCAGTTGCTCAGTTGTGTCTCACTCTTTGTGACTCCATGAACCACAGCATGCCAGGCCTCCCTGCCCATCACCAACTCCTGGAGTCCACACAAACCCATGTCCATTGAATCAGCGATGCCATCTAGCTGTCTCATCATCTGTCATCCCCTTCTCCACCTGCCCTCAATCTTTCCCAGCATCAGCATCTTTTCCAATGAGTCAGCTCTTCACATCAGGTGGCCAAAGTATTGGAGTTTCAGTTTCAACATCAGTCCTTCCAATGAACAACCAGGACTAATCTCCTTTAGGATGGACTGGTTGGATCTCCTTACAGTCTAAGGGACTCTCAAGAGTCTTATTCAACACCACAGTTCAAAAGCATCAATTCTTTGGCACTCAGCTTTCTTTATAATCCAACTCACATCCATACATGACTACTGGAAAAACCATAACCTTGACTAGATGGAACTTTGTGGACAAAGTAATGTCTCTGCTTCTTAATATATTGTCTAGGTTGGTCATAACTTTCTGTCTAAGGAAAAAGCATTTTTAATTTCATGGCTGCAATCACCATCTTCAGTGATTTTGGAGCCCCAAAAAATAAAGTCAGCCACTATTCCCCCATCTATTTGTACGAAGTAACAGGACCAGATACCATGATCTTAGTTTTCTGAATGTTGAGCTTTAAAACCAACTTTTTCACTCTCCTCTTTCACTTTAATCAAGATTCTCTTTAGTTCTTCTTCACTCTCTGCCATAAGGGTGGTGTTACCTGCATATCTGAAGTTATTGATATTTCCTCCCCACAATCTTGATTCCAGCTTGTGCTTCATCTAGCCCAGCATTTCTCATGATGTACTCTGCACAGAAGTTAAATAAACAGGGTGACAATATGCAGCCTTGACATACTCCTTTCCATATTTGGAAGCAGTCTGTTGTTCCATGTCCAGTTCTAACTGTTGCTTCCTGACCTGCATACAGGTTTCTCAAGAGGCAGGTCGGGTGGTCTGGTATTCCCATCTCTTTCAGAACTTTCCACAGTTTATTGTGATCCACACAGTCAAAGGCTTTGGCATAGTCAATAAAGCAGAAATAAATGTTTTTTCTGGAACTCTCTTGCTTTTTTGATGATCCATCAGATGTTGGCAATCTGATCTCTGGTTCCTCTGCCTTTTCTAAATCCAGCTTGAACATCTGGAAGTTCACAGTTCACATATTGCTGAAGCCTGGCTTGGAGAATTTTGAGCATTACTTTACTAGCATGTGAGATGAGTGCAATTGTGTGGTATTGAACGTTATTTGGCATTGCTTTTCTTTGGGACTGAAATGAAAACTGACCTTTTCCAGTCCTGTGGCCACTGCTGAGTTTTCCAAATTTGCTGGCATATTGAGTGCAGCACTTTCACGGTGTCATCTTTCAGGATCTGAAAGAGCTCCACTGGAATTCCATCACCTCCACTAGCTTTGTTGTTAGTGATGCTTTCTAAGGCCCAGTTGACTTCACATTCCAGGATGACTGGCTCTAGGTGAGTGATCACACCATACATAGTCAAAGAATAGTTCTGTTTCAAAAATCACATTGTCACTCTCCTACCAAAAATTTTTCTGTACCACAATCTTGTTTTTATCCTCTGACATCATTTTTCCCTAATATTTGTGGAAAGAAAGAAGTGCCTTATGCACCCTCCTGATCTCCATGAATCTACACCTCATTTATCAAGTGCTTCCTGTGTGTTGCTGTCACCTACGCCCTGGCCCACTCCATCTCCTGGTTCTACTTTCATCCATTTGACCTTCACAAGGTCAAATGAGTGAACAGGGTTAGTTCCAGCAGTTTCTAGTCTACAGCAAAATAGGTTCAAGCCCAGTTTACATTTGGTAACATCTGTGCAAATCTTGAGGGCCATTGTATGAATTAATTTTGTTCTTAGCAAATCACAGATTCAATAAGTAAACTGGGCTGCTGGAGAACATGTTGGGATATTATGCTTACTTTTGAAAAGTCACTGTGGCATGGAGGGTCTCACGCACTAATAGGCTTCAGAAGATATTAAGAGGAGGTCCTCAAAATATACAGAACTGTACCAAAAAAGACCTTCAGGACCCAGATAACCACAATGGTGTGATCATCCACCTAGAGCCTGACATCCTGGGATGCAAAGTCAAGTGGGCCTTAAAAAGCATCACTACGAACAAAGCTAGTGGAGGTGATGGAATTCCAGTTGAGCTATTTCAAATCCTAAAAGATGATGCTCTGTGAAAGTGCTGCACTCAATATGCCAGCAAATTTAGAAAACTCAGCAGTGGCCACAGAACTGGAAAAGAGTAGCTTTCATTCCAATCCCAAAGAAAGGCAATGTCAAAGAATATTCAAACTACTGTAAAATTGCAGTCATCTCACACACTAGCAAAGTAATGCTCAAAATTTTCCATGCCAGGCTTCAACAGTATGTGAACCATGAACTTCCAGATATTCAAACTGGATTTAGGAAAGGCAAGGAAACAGAAATCAAATTGCCGTCATCTGTTGGATTACAGAAAAAACAAGATAGTTCCAGAAAAATACCTACTTACGTTTTAGTGATCACGTCAAATCTTTTGACTGTGTGGATCACGACAGATTATGGGAAATTTAAGAGAGGGAATACCAGACTGCCTTACCTGCCTCCTGAGAAATCTGTATGCAGGTCAGGAAGCGACAGTTAGAACTGGACATGGAACTACAGACTAGTTCCAAATTGGGAAAGGAGTATGTCTAGGCTGTCTATTGTCACTGTGCTTATTTAAATTTTATGCAGAGTACATCACTTGAAATGCCGTGCTGGATGAAGCACAAGCCTGAATTAAGACTGCCACGGGAAATATCAATAACCTCATATCTGCAGATGACACCATCCTTATGGCAGAAAGAAAAGAAGAACTAAAGAGCCTCTTGATGAAAATGAAAGAGGAGAGTGAAAAAGTTGACTTAAAACTCTACATTCAGAAAACTAAGATCATGGCATCTGGCCTCATCACTTCATGGTAAATAGATGGGGAAACAGTGGAAACAGTGGCAGACTTTATTTTGGGGGCTGCAAAATCACTGCAGATGGTGATTTAGCCATGAAATTAAAAGATACTTGCCTCTTGGAAGAAAAGCTATGAACACCCTAGACAGCATATTAAAAAGCATGGACATTACTTTGCCAACAAAGATCCATCTAGTCAAAGCTATGGTTTTTCCAGTAGTCATGTGTGGATGTAAGAGTTGGACCATAAAGAAAGCTGAGTGCCAAAGAATTGATGCTTTTGAACTGTGGTGTCAGAGAAAGCTCTTGAGAATCCGTTGGACAGCACGGAGATCAGAGCAGTCAATCCTAAAGGAAATCAGTCCTGAACATTCATTGGAAGGACTGATGCTGAAGCTGAAGCTCCAATATTTTGGCCACCTTATGTAAAGAACTGACTCATTTGAAATACTCTGATTCTGGGAAGGATTGAAGGTAGGAGGAGAAGGGGACCACAGAGGATGAGAAGGTTGGATGACATCACTGACTCTATGGATATGCATTTGAGCAAGGTCCAGGAATTGGTGTTGGACAGGGAAGCCTGGTGTTCTGCATTCCATGGAGTCGCAAAGAGTCTGACATTACTGAGCGACTCACTGAACTGAATGCATTATATTTAGTCAGTGGAGTTTTGGATGGAACAATCCTTGGACCATATAGGACAGAAAAAGAGTCTTTGAGGAAAGTGTAAGTGTTATTATGGGGAAATGGAAGTCTCTACACTCAATCCTAATCTTGACTAGCCAAACATAAATTGCACATGTTTGTGATGTCTTTCCCAAACCCTAAATTCTAGTTTGAGCTGGACGATCAACTGTGTCTCTATAGCAATCTGTGCCAAAATATATAAAGTGCTGTTATTAGTGATAGCACATAAACTCTTAATGACAGAAGTCTGCTCACAGTCATTTTGGCTCAGACAGTAAAGTGTCTGCCCACAATGCGGGAGACCCGTGTTCGATTCCCAGGTCGGGAAAATCCCCTGGAGAAGGAAATGGCAACCCACTCCAGTACTCTTGCCTAGAAAATTCATGGATGGAGGATCCTGGTGGGCTACAGTTCATGGGGTCGCAGAGTTGGACACCACTGAGTGACTTCACTTTCACTTTCACATGACCCAGTGCCTGTTATGAATTTCTTGCTCAATAGTTACTTGCTTTACTTGTGAAATTAAAGAATAAATAAATACCATATTCCAGATCTTGGGTTAAGTTACCTAGTAGAAACCTCTAATTGCTTCAGACTTAGTTTATTCTGTCCTTTGTACAGTTTTTAATGGGATTATCTATTTGCATATGTGTCTCTGGAAAGTGTTTTATTAATCTTTAAACAAATATACTTTGCTCAGTAATGTTTGGTAAAAAAAAAAACAAAGAAGGAATATGTGAGTTAGTGAATAAATGAATGATGAATGAAGAGTAATTTACTTCCTTATCTCCCCTGAGCCTCATTAAGCACTATGGATTCAGACAGGAAAGATCAAGTGAGAATTCCATCACTGTGCAATTGAGAAACTAGAAGCTCTGGAGAAGCCAAATTACATTTGCTATGGAACTTTCTTTGTGACCTTGAGAATGACAGAAGAGAATTTAGATCTCTGATTCTATGTGCTGAGTTGCATTGTCTAAATTCATATTCAGACATCTCAGTTTTCACTTAGACCTTGAAATTTTTTGTCTGTTTAACGTAAGAGAATCAGGATACATAGTTGATTTCGTTAGAGGTTATAACATTCAGTATCTAATAAAATTTCCTTTAACTTTCTAATATGCACCTTCATTTTAAAGGTATAAATTTATTTGCCAGATCCTAGGTAGGGTGCATTGAATTTTTAACTAATTAGGTTTAAAATTATATTAGAAAACTATTTTTTATATGTTGTTCTCTAACTTACTAAAGAAAGACGAAGTCACGTGCTGATTTTTTTCTTTTTCTTTATAGAAGTAGGAGACATCAGAAATACACAGAATTTGTTTTTATTTAAATGTCAACTCCAAAACCATCCCTTTTGCTCAAGTTTTCATGTAGTAGAAATCAGGAATAGTTCTGTTTCTGGTGTGGTTCTTATCAGTTAACATTTCAGTTCAGTTCAGTTGCTCCATTGTGTCCGACTCCTTGCAACCCCATGGATTGCAGCATGCCAGGCTTTCTTCTGTCCATCACCAACTCCCGGAGTTTATACAAACTCATGTACATTGAGTCGGTGATACCATCCAACCATTTCTATTGTTCTTAATTACAAAAGGCAAAAGTATTGGCTTGCATGTAATAGACTCTCAATAAAGATTTGTTGGGCAGAATTTAATATACAATATTAAATTTTCTCCACCCTTGCATTTTTTTCTTTTTACTTTTGCTATTGTGTGTGTTAGATGCTCACTCATGTCTGACTTTGTGACCCCATGAACTATATATAGCCCACTAGCTTCCTCTGTCCATGGAATTCCTGGCAGGCTGTAGTCCATGGAGTTGCGAAGAGTTGGACACAACTGAGCACGCACGTGCATGCACGCATAAAATATACATCAAAGTAAACCATATTCTGGGCCAGGAAGAAAATCTCAATACATTCAAAGTAAATGAAAGATTCAGAGTGTATTCCATTATCATGATGTAATCAAACTAGAAATCAGTAGAAAGGTGAAAACAAAATCTGCAAACACTTGTAAGTAAGCCATTTACCCCTAAATAAGCCATGAGTCAAAAGGAATTTCAAGTGAAATAAAAAATACATTGAGTTGTATGAAAGGAACATAGTTAATAGCTGTCTTTCTTAATGGACTGTAAGTTTCTGGGGGATGTGGCTCAGTGGTAAAGAACCTGTCTGCCAATGTAGAAGACGCAGGTTTGATCCCTGGTTGGGAAGATCCTTGGGTCAGGAAGAAACCCTGAAGAAGGAAATGGCAACCCACTCCAGTATTCTTTCCCTGGAAACTCTATGGACAGAGGAGCCTAGAGATTTACAGTCCATGGGGTTGAGCAAGAGTTGGACACAACTCAGTGACTAAACTACATGCATCCCTTGAGTCTCCTGCATTGGCAGGCTGATTCTTTACCAACTGTGCTACTTGGGTATCCCATATATTCCATAGGCCTGTGAAAAAATGTTTTCTGCTGTCCTTTGTGGGAGTATTCTATCTATGAATGTTGATTAGATCCTGTTAGTTTATGGTGAACTTTTGAAATTCTATATCTTGCTGATTTTTTTTTATAATTGTTCTGTCAATTATTTAGAGAAAGGTGTTGAAATCTCCAATTACACTAGCGAATTTACTTCTTTTAGTTTTTAATTTCACCTATCTTTCACTTGTTTGGTGCCTGATCATTTATGATCTTGCGGGATTCAATGTCTCTTTCTGTCTCTGGCAATTTTCACTCTGAAATCTATCTGATATTAGTATAGCCACCGTTTCTATTGATTATTATATCATGGCCTGTCTTTTTCCTTCCTTTTATTTCCAACCTTCTTATATTGTTTTAACTAAATTCCACATAGTGTGGTCAACCTTTTAATTCTGCCAAGCTCCAGGTTCTCCACTCTACATCAACTGACACCTAGTTATTGCTAGAAGGGACAGGGGAGTTCCAGCTTCTACTAGGTGATTGTTGACATCACCCTGTCTGGGAGTAAGAAAAGTACCTCATTTTTGCTCCCTATGTGGCCTCTGTGATTGGGATTACTTTTACTGCTGGTTGTTAATGAAAATCCTGACTCTTCCCTTGGCCTCCTGGACTCCATCCCATTGGGAAAAGGAAGGCTAAAGTGGGTACCTGATTACCATGGGAAGGGATTTGTTTGCATTCTTTCCACTTTCACCAGGAGGCAGGGGTGATTCCTCATTTCTTAGCAAGGAGTAAAATCCTTTATTAGTATTAGTTCCCTAGGGCTGCCATAGCAAAATATACTGGGTTGTCCAAACAGGAGAAATTTATTTTCTCACAGTTTCAGAGGTTAGAAGCCTTAGCTCAAGGTGTCAGTAGGGTTGTTTCTCCTGAGGCCTTTCTCCTTTACTTGTGGATGGCTGCCTTCTAACTATATTTTCACATGGTTTTCCTTTTGCTCTTTGTGATCCCTTGAACTATAGCTTGCCAGGCTCCTCTGTCCATGGAATTATCCAGGCAAGAATACTGGAGTAGGTAGCCATTCCCTTCCATAGGGGATCTTCCTGACCCAGGGATGAGACCCGGGTGGCTCAGATGGTAAATAATCTGCCTGCAGTGCAGGAGACCTGGGTCTGATCCCAGGCACTGTGTTTCACTCTACTTATAAGTGAAGTGAAAGTTGCTCAGTCGGAATACTGGAGTGGGTAGCCTTTCCCTTCTCCAGGGGATCTTCCCGACCCAGGAATCGCATCGGGGTCTCCTGCACTGCAGGTGGATTCTTTACCAACTGAGCCATCAGGGAAGCCCCTCCTAAGACACCAGTGTTATTAGATTAGTGTTCACTCTAGGGCCCCATTTTAACATAATTACCACCTTAAAGGATCTATTTCTAAATGTAGCCACATTCTGAGGTACTGAAGGTTAGGGCTTTAACATGAAAATTGGAAGGGACACAACTCAGTCCATATAACACTAGGGCCTCTTGGCTTCGCTGAAATCAGCCAGCATGGAAGTTAGTATGCCTTCTGATAGCCTGGCTAGAAATAGTCTAGGCTTTCTACTTAGCCTTTCCTGGTGGCACTAGGGTTGGAGACTAATGTTTTCTGTGATGTTTCATTGAAGTGGAACTTTTGTCATCTAATAGTTTTTTGTCTTGTTAGGTCTTTCCTGGCCTTTCAGTTTATAAGAAGTGACTTTTACTGGAATGCTTTTTTGTTAATACCTGTTGTTTTTTAATCACTCCCTTTTCCAAAACAAATTCTGGGACATTTGGGGCTAAAAGAAAATTCAGGAAACTCACCTTATGTTTTTCCTCAGGTCCCATGGTCCACAGTAAGTGGTTCTTCTCTCTAACTTTCAGTGATCTTACGTTTATTTTAAATGTAATGCCCAAGGTTTGTGGTTTTATTTAGTGGAAATAGTAGAGAAAATAATTACACTCTAAATTTCCAGATGTGGAACTGCAGTATAATCAATTTATAGTCAATATGATACTTTCCTACTAAAGCTTTCATTTACAATGTTATTACTTGTTAATCTTATATTTTTCTGGAACACTTTGTTTGTATGTTATTTTCTTAATACTTCAATATCTGTTTAATTTTGTAGAGTGCATTTCTGTACCTAATATCATAGCTCAGTCTGCTTGGGCTTCAGGGGCTTTTCTTTGTAGGCACTTTTGCTGGTGTCAAGAACTGCTCCTTCCTTGCCCCCCCTCAGGGCTACCAAGTGCTTCCTGTTGTTGCTAGCTCCATTTCTTACGCTTTCTCTTAAACTTCACCACAAAACTGCCCCTTTACTAAAATGCTCTGTTGCCTCATTTGAGCATGTCATTTATTTCAAGTTCTGATTTAATATAGATTTATTCATATTTGAAATTTCAGTTTTTCTTTCTTATAACCTCAGTTTCCAAAGCAACTTTCAACATGTTCTATAGAGTTTATTTTTACAACTTGTATATTACTGGCATATTTCTCTTGATGTTCTGAAGAACATTCGACTTTTAAAATATCATTATTAAGAATATAGCTTCCAAACATGGTTCATACCTCAAACACCTTCCTTGGCTTTGTTCAGAAAATAGCGCTTACTTTTGAAATCTAGAATGTAACATTTACAGGACAAGTTTAACTTATTAAATGCAATCTAGGCTGCTGTCTATGGGGTCACACAGTCGGACACGACTGAAGCGACTTAGCAGCAGCATCAGCAGCAGGAGCATCTTAAGTGTAACAAAGGTTGATCCCTAAATAAACACAAACCAAAAGAAATAGGGTCTTATATTTTCCCAGTAAAGCTATTAGCTTTATGCTTCCATATGTAAGACTCAGTCAGTCTTGTCTGCTACCAGGAAGAATCTGAAAGACTTTGACAAATTTATCCACCTATATGATGAGTTTTCATTGACTTCATTGGTTTGGCATGGATGATAGGCCTTTGCTCTTTTTAAGTTAATAATGTCCCATGTTTGATATTTAGCTACGTAGAACTTGGCTTGCACAGATTTCTTTGTGATTATTTTTCCTAAAATTAATTTGTTTTGCTCTTTCTGTTTTCTAGAAGTCTGGAATTAGGCTGCAAATTATGCTTCTGGGTATTCTTAAGGCAGATATTCTGGATTTTTGACCAGACTTATTTCAGTTTCCTACATGGCCAGCTGCTCAAGTGTACCGCTATCATCCATCAGCTCTACATGTTGGAACTAACAAAAGTGAATAGCTCTCAGCATTGCCTCTAAACTGGTAGCTGGCTGACATCCAGCTGCTGTTTTGGTGATTTTGTATGCTAATATCCCATAGGTAAATGCCATTGAAACTGGTTAAGAAGCATCCTTGTAGTTTTCTCTCCACATGTCTTATGGCTTAAGGGAAGACTGAAAAATTTAAGCTTCCAATATGGCCAGTGCAAAGACGACTTCAAATATTGTTCTTTCTAGGGAAAAATAAGGCCTTGTAAAGAATATAGCTATACAACTTCTGAATGTGGATGAATAATTGAACTAATTACTATTGAGTTCTCTTTTTTCATTATCATGTGTATCTATATGAGATGGACATCACCTGCATCCTTCCCCAATCTCATAAACCACTTTTGACCCTAGAGAAGTCTTGAGATACCAGCTTATAGCTTCTTTATTATTTTTGTCATTATTGTCAAACTAGAGAACAAAAGTGATTGATATATAAGTAATAGAAAATGATGAAAAAATGAAATCCTAAGATAATGCAACGATAATATCAAGCACTTTGTGGGTATATATTTTGGCTAATAATTTGAAATATCCCATAAGTTTTAGTCTTTATTAATAGACTTATTAAATTTAAGTAACCTATGAATGCCTCTTTCAAAAATATATCATCACATCATTATCATTTCAACAAGACCAGTAACTAGTCCTTATTCATCTTTGAAAGCACCTCTAGCCTTTTTGACCCTATTATAGTGAATTTATAACCAGGCTTAGACTGGGTCTCAATCCAAAGAGATATTAGACAAGTTACTGATGAAAAAAAAAAAGAATAAGAATGCATGAATACATAAATCTTTTGTTAATGAAGTGATATCTCCATCTTCACTCCCACTTTTCCTTTCTAATCTTTTGTCATTACAATTACGGAAGCAGCTTCCAGAATTTCTCTGCTCTTCAAGATTCAGTTCAGTTCAGTTGTGTCCATCTCTTTGCAGCTCTATGGACTGTGGCACGCCAGACTTCTCTGTTCATCACCAGCTCCTAGAAATTGCTCAGACTCATTTCTATCAAGTCGGTGAGGCCATCCAACCATCTCATTCTCTGTTGTCCCCTTCTCTTCCTGCCTTCAATCTTTCCCATTATCAGGGTCTTTTCTAATAAGTCAGCTCTTTGCATCAGGTGATCAAACTATTGGAGCTTCAGCTCTAGCATCAGTCCTTCCAATGAATATTCAGGAGTGATCTCCTTTAGGATTGACTGATTTGTTCTCCTTGCTGTCCAAGGAAATCTCAAGAGTCTTCTCCAACACCTCATTTCAAAAGCATCAATTCTTCAGTGCTGAATTTTCTTCAAGGTTAACTGCATTTTCTCTGATTGCTGGTGATTTGGTCAGCAATTGTAGCACTCTTTGGAAATGACTAATCAATAAGCAGCAGCAATCAGTAAGTGGCTACAAGATACTTTATGTAACAGAATTCCAAATTCAATAAAATTATGAAACCAAATCAAAGGAATATGATGATGGTAACGCTGAGACTGGACTCATGCACCTCTAGAGATGGAACCAATCTTGCTAGGCCTGATGACAGAACCAAAGATGATGGTAGAGCAAGCAAGTGTGAACAAAAATGGGCATCAGTTTTGGATGAGGCTGGACTCCCAACTCTCAGAGACTTTACTTTTCTCATTTGCACAGTAGCTACTAAAACACATTCTCATTTCCATTAAAAACAACATCTATCTTTCTTTGGTTTATGACAGATGTCTGTAATCATTGCCTTTAGATTGGCAAACCCATGAAGAGGGAAATTTGATCCAAATAGTTTAGAGGTGAAAAGACCAGGAATTAATTCCTTCATAAGTGAGTAGGGATTCAGTTCAGTTCAGTCGCTCAGTCGTGTCTGACTCTTTGTGACATCATGAACTGCAGCACACCAGTAAGATGGTAGGCAATGAGAGAGGGCGTCAGAGGGCAGACAGACAGAAACCACAATCACAGACAGCTAGCCAATCTGATCACATGGACCACAGCCTCGTCTAACTCAATGAAACTAAGCCAAGCTGTGTGGGGCCACCCAAGATGGATGGGTCATGGTGGAGAGGTCTGAAAGAATGTGGTCCACTGGAGAAGGGAATGGAAAATCACTTTAGTATTGTTGCCTTGAGAACTCCATGAACAGCATGAAAAGAATAGAGATTAGGAGAGAAAAATCTGTTTGGGTGTCACTGATAGTCACGTACAGGATGAATTCTCCAAAGATTTTGAAGAATAGAAGCAGAAGTAATCTCATCAATCATCTTCTAGTAGTTCAGTACGTTGCCTCAGTAGTTATGGTGAGCAAATATTGGGCATGCATTGGCTCAAAGAGAGAAATAGGTATTTAATCACATTTGTAAATATCCTATGGGTCTTCACTGAGGTATGCTTTCCCAGAGGTCCACATATAGCTAAATGAGTGCATGTATCTACTAGACACTGTTCAGTGTGCCTTGGAAAAATGTCTCTTTCCTCATGGAATTTATATTCTAGTGTTTGAGACAGATGAAGACCAATCATCAAAGTGACACAGATACGCTGTCAGCTGGTGTTGAGTTCCAGGAAGTAAACTAAACAAACCCTAGGTAGTGGGCAAAGGGAGTTGCTTTCTATGTAGGGAATGGAGGAGAAGTCTCTCTGAGGAGCTGACATTGAGCAGAGAGTGAGCCACAGGGGTAACTGGGGATGGGATGGAGATGGGAATACTTTTATGCAAAAAGGCACCAGGTTCAAGGTTTCTGGGGCAGCAGTGTCTTTGCTGGTTGGGACAGTAGGGGAGGGTGCAGAATGATGAAAGCACAGTCATCTTTATTAGTGTATCAGACCATCATAAGATCCTATAGGAAAGAATAAGGGCTTTAGTCAAAAAAGAATAGAAAAGAAAGTAATTGTGAATAGGGGATTTTAAGTAAGAGGTAACAAGATCTATAGGATTAGTCTCACTACTGGGTAGGCAAGGACGTTAGAGAGTCAAGAGTAATGTAAAGAACCAGGTATGAGGAAATTATAATAGTAATGCCTTGGGCTAGACAATGTTTTTCGATTATCAGCCATATGAATGGTGGGTTTTCACAATCTTTAGAAAGAGAGGCAAGCAAGGTACAAAAAGTTAACACATAAATTTGGGGATCTAGACTAGTTCTGCCACTAAATAATATTTCTTTGGGCAAAAAATTTAAGTTTCCTAATGTAACTTCCTATTTTAACTCCCAAGGTTTGAACCAAGTGATCAGAATAGTCTCCAACTGTCTCTTTTTCTCTGCAGACTGTTACACAGGATATAGAACATGGAAAATGTATGAGTACTAGGAGTCTACTATAGCACTGAAGTGTTCCATGACTTCTTCCTAATTCCCAAGGAAACATTAAGAAACTACTGTTACACTGTAGAATAAAAAAGGTTAGGAGGTGGGTTTGGTAGTTTCTTTCTTTCTTTCTTTTTTTTTTTTTTTTTTTGCAGTGGATAACACATGTGCAAATATCTTATTTTTTAAGTCTATTCCTAGAAGCTTTATCATGATTTTCATTTGATTGTCTATAATTTATGCAATCCCAAGTCACCAACTGAATTAAACATACTAGAACCAGTTTAGTGATTCAGGATAGAAAGGAAAAATTGCAGAGTTGAAACTCTGTTTCAATATGATGCCTCCTGAGAATTTTATTGACCTTGGCAGACCTTTTGGAATTTGAGTTCATTTATAATCAAAATAGGAAAAAAATGTTTTGAAATGCTATTTTGAAGCTTAAAAGAATTATTGGACCCTGAATAACTTTCACTACATGATATTTTGATAAGGTCATTGTAAATGAGTCAGAAACACAGATTACATTTCTTTTAAAAATACACATCATTTCACGACAGATTTGGTCCAAATTCATTTTGGCTTTTGCTGAATCCCAAGTGTTTTTCCTTCTATTTTTTTCCCCTGTTTAAATTCTCCAATAAACTTAAAACCCATAATCTAGGTGAGCTCACCTGCCTCACTTCTCCTTTGAGTTTTGCCTCAGGCTTTTCTTTAATAGCATGTATCCTTAGAGCACAGAGTTTTATACAGAGAGTCAAGAGAAGCAAAAGTCTAATAAAAACATGGGAATATATATATATATATATATATATATATATATATATAAAGGAAAATATATATATTTTCTTTTTCAACAGGGAGAGGTTTAAGAGAATGATATTGTTCCAGAGTACTGACTCAAATCTGTTCTGTATTTGAACTCTGTGATTATGAGATTTCAATTAAATCTATAAAAAGCAAAGCTAACAGATACCGGAGCATGCCAAATAAATAAATAAAACAACCACAGGATGTTCTTTTTTTGATTGGGAAATAATTATCTAAGTTCAGTGGCTGGGTCCAGGTAGCTGAGTTTACATTTGCTTCCCCTCATTATGGAAACAGTTGAATTATGATAAATTTTCCCCAAGCAGCAAAGCTGTCATTCAAAAGGGTGATTTTCTTGGGGTATAAATCCCTTTAGTTATTGCTTCAGTCCATTTTTAAATGGATTTGAAGCCTGAGGGGAAAGTACAAATTAAGACGGATTTTTCTCCTGATGCCATGAACCTCGCCTGTCTTTTGCGCCGCAGCCACTATAGTACCTGTAGGGCGCTCAGCTGCCAGGCAAGCCCTGTGTCATCTCATTCTTTACAGAAGTGAGATGAAAACACCTCCGGCCTCTCTTCTTTCTCAAAAATCATTACATTGATTGTATTATATCTTCAACAATGGAATGAATTTCCTCACACATTTATTACCTAGTGATTGAAACATGTAGGCTTCAGTTTTGAGGTAACATAGAAAGATGATCAAAATTTTCAGGATTGCAGGAATGTGGTTAACATTGGTGTCATCCATACTTTCCCCTTGGGGGTGGAGAGGAGGGAGAGTATACAACATTTTAAAATTTCAGAAAATGACTACTTTAATTTTTTTGAATTTGAATTTATTCACTAGTTTATTGTGAATAAAGAAATAGTATGCAGAAACATTCTGCTCAAGATAAACTAAGGAATTATACTGTAATGATTTAAGATCTCAAAATAATTCAAAAGGATTGTAACAGAATAAGATATTTATATGTAACAAACATTATTTGAAATGGATAATACAATGGAAGAGAGACCAATATCAGATATGATTACTCTCTTTTGAGCAGACACTGACAATCAACATAGTCTCTTTAGGGTACATGAGGACATTTTATCTTCTTTTTTGTCATGGGGGAAATAACAACTTAAAACATATCTTATAAATATGTTTGCCTACTGTTGAGAACTAAGTTCAACTTTTAATTATAACATTCATTACCTTAAAATTTTAGAATAATATTTTTAGGTTAAATAAGGATTTTAATAAGCATATTATATAGTATGTGTACAATATATGAACACTATATTTATGAACACACACGTACACACACATTTTCAGAACTTAAGAGACCTCAGAAGATAATTAACTCTATCCCTTTTGCTCCATGACCATATCAGTATATAAACAATTTAATATAGGTATCATAATATACATTAATTTGACATAACTTACAGAAACATATTTCATGAGAAGTCATTATTCTACATTTAAATTAAGTTCTTCCTGTTGTACCCTTGAACTTTTATCCCTCCTTCATTCATTTTAGCAGAAATAGCCATAAGCACTTGAACTACGTATCGTTAAAATCTGCTATCATCATCTTCTGAAATCTCACCTGAGGCCACATCATTCTTGTAACCTTTCTTAGATAAACCTTGTGATCAAAGCTTTTAATCAATTTCACTGCTCTCCTGTGTACCCTGTTCATGTTGCTTGCATGCATGTTAAGCCACAGAAGAGAATGCTACTTCATGGTGTGAATAAGTTTGTGCATAATGGGAGGATTACATTGATTTTTTCTGCATACATTTTCTTCATTCCTGTTGACTAATGGTGAAATGTTACTGAACCACCTTAAATTATATTCTGTTCTGAACTTAGAGACTGATTTCCATTAAATTTCCCATAGAACATTTAGTGAGAATCTAGTATGTCTGCAGATTTTTCTCTAAATGTTAACCACATTTGATCTCTTACTCCCATGTTAGCCAATTCTCTGATTTTAAAAATAAAATATTTTTAAATTATCACAATAGTGACCAATTATCAAACACTAGTCTTGAAATATTCCTTGAGCAAAGTAAGAATTAAGCATTTGTTAAATTAATGAATAAATGTAAAGTGAAGTAATTTCCTTGCCTTCTTTCTTTATATTTTTCATTTGCTGTTACTCATCTTATTGGATGAGTATTATAATATTTGATGAGTATTACAATATTTGGTGAGTTATTACAAGAAGTAAAATGAACTGAGAGTTTTTCTATATTCCTATATTTCTAAATTATTTTCAATAATATTATTTTTAAACATTTGGTAAACACACTTCTAAACAATCTGAATGTTGTGTTACATTCCTATTATATTATTGTACACATACTTCATGATGAAAATCAAGTTGTCTGCAAATATTGACAATCTTATTTTCTTCTTTGACAATTAACATACCATTTCTTTTTATTGCCATATTGTATGAGCTACAACCCTCAGTACAATGTTGAATACAAGTGGTAGCTAGAATAGTTATCTTGACTCAGTTTCAAGAAAAAACTTCCTATGTCCCACTGCTAAATATTCTATTGAATATAATAACTTTTGATAAACACATCAGATTTAAATAATTTCATACTAGTCCTCATTTGCTAATATGCATTTTTAACCATAAATAGGTTTTAACTTATGTAACATGATTTAAACATGAGATAACTCTATTATTTTTCTGCCTTTTCCTGATAAATGTGATAAATTGCATACTTTTATTAAATGTTAAACTGTCTATGCATTCTTAATATAAAATCAACATGGTAATTGTGAATTTTCTTAAATTTTGTACAATTGGATTCTATTTGTTAATTTTTATGGTTTCCTAGAGTTCATTATATGTGTTTTAAAATGTTAGCAATCTTCAAATATTGTACAACTTTATATATAATGTGAGAAACATTATATGGTTTAATTTTCTCCCCTGTTGATTTAGTGTTGCTATCCATTATAATTCTATGTGCTTCAAAGTCCACAATAACTTATAATACTTAATATTAAATATTCAATATCATTTAATGAAAATAATGAATAAAAATGTATAGTAACTACCTGTATTATAGTTTCCATATAAGATCATTTTTGCTCTGTCTGAAGGACTTCTATAAATATTTTTATAATGCAGACGTGATTATACTGAATAATATTGTCACTGGTTGTTCCTGAAAAAAATTAGTTCTCGTTTTTAACATGTTTTATTTGGATATATTATTCAAGGTGAGTATTTCCTGGTGGCTCAGACAGTACAAGCCTCTGCCTACAATGAGGGAGGCCTGGGTTCGATCCCTGGGTTGGGAAGATCCCCTGAAGAAGGAAATGGCAACCCACTCCTGTAATCTTGACTGGAAAATCCCATGGAGGGAGGAGCTTGGTATGCGACAGTCCATGGGGTGGCAAAGAGTCAGAGGCGACTGAGCAACTTCACTTTCACTTTCATTCCTCCACACCCCCAGACTATAAAGAGGCTGCTCCATTGTCTCTGAATTCAAAGATTCAGATAAAATGTCTCCTGACTTTCTTTTCTTTTTCCTCTTTATATAATGTATCTGTCTCTGTGCAACATTTTTCTATTTATTATTGTTTTAAATAATCATATTAAAACATGCTTTATGAATTTTAAAGCTGATAATTTATAGAATTCAACACATTTGAAAACTCTACAGCCATAATTTTTCAAATATACTTTCCCTTCCTCTCTCTTTTATCCACACTCTAAGAATCAAGTTACATGTGTTTTAGACAACTGTATGTTGCTCCAGGTGTCACTAGAGTTATTTACATTTTTAAAAAATTTGTTTTTAAGAAATCTCTCTGCTTTATTTTAGAAAATTTCTATTGAGATGGGTTTAACCTCATTGAATTTTTCTACTCCAGATACAGTCTACAGTTAATTTCATTCAGGCTATATTTTATTCAAGTCATTCTAACTTTCATCTCTAGAAGTTTAAGACCTTTTAATATCTTCCCTTTCTCTCCTTAACATGGTTCTTCTATATCTTCTAGAAAAGAGCAGGCATATTTATAACAACAATATTAATACTTGGCTGTGAATGTCATCATCTCTGAATTCCTTGGTCTATTTCTATTTATTGATTTTTCTCCTTTTTACAAGATTTCTTTTTTTTTTTTAATTGGACCCCTAACATAAGAATTTTATGTTTGGGTTCTGGATTTTGTTATATTTCTTTAAATAATTTTAGACAGTTTATTGCTCAAATGTAAATTTCTTGAGCATTTTTGTCTTGCTTTTAAGCTTTCGTATGGAGAAGGAAATGGCAAGCCACTCCAGTATTCTTGCCTGGAGAATTCCCATGGGCAGAGGAGCCCGACAGGCTACAGTCCATGGGGTTGCAAGAGTTGGACATGACTTAGCGACTAAAGCACCACCACAAGGTTTCTTAGGAAAGTGTTTTTTCTATGGTACATTAGATTCACTAGTAATTATATTCTCTGAAAATTCTACTTGATTTTCCATGGGTTAGAAAGTCTTTACACCATAGCTGGAGGAAACATAATCTATTCATGCTGTGCTGTGCTTAGTCACTCAGTTGTGTTTGACTCTTCGAGACCTCATGGACTGTAGCCTGTCGGGCTCCTCTGTCCATGGGGGTTCTCAGGCAAGAATACTGGAGTGGGTTGCCATGCCCTCCTCTAGGGATCTTCCCAACTCAGGGATCAAAGCCAGGTCTCTTGCACTGCAGATGGATTCTTTACCATATGAGCCACTAGGGAAGCTCAAGAATATTGGAGTGGGTAGTCTCTATCACTTCTCCAGGGGATCTTCCCAACACAGGAATCAAACCACAGTCTCCTCCAATGCAGGCATATTCTTTACCAGCTGAGCTACCAGGGAAGCTAGAAATTATTCAACCAACCATTTTCTGGTGATAATTTATCTAACCCCACCCTATGCATGTATAGATCAGTATTTGTATAAACATTTGATGGAATTATTCTAGAAAATCTCTATCCCGTTTATTCTTGGCAGCTCTCTCTTTTCTGGGGAGACTACAAATTCTGTTCATGTTGGCCTTCCTAAAATCTAAGCTCTATTCGTTATCTCAATGTGACCATTCAGTTCTTTATTTTCTCCTTTCCTGAAACTGGAAATTTTGTCTAGTTAACAAACTGAAGCAATTATTTGACTTACCAGGTTTTCTCTTGTTTCAGGAACATAGACATGGGCTCCCTGTTGTCTAAATACTATAGAAGTTTGCTTCATATCTTGTCTAATTTCTTCTAGTACTTGATTGATAAGAGAACAAATGTAGCATTGATTGGATCTTAAATTGAATGCTTGTTATTGTTATTATAGATTTTTGTAATTCAATAAAAGCAATTATGGTAACACATAATTTTTTTGTAAGAATTATTCTGGCTACATTTAATATATTTTTATATATTTGCTTTTATAATCAATAATTGTTTTGAATTTTCATTTTTTTATAATCATCAAATTTAATTTTACTATAAAAACTTTCCAGCATTCCTTATTGCAAACGAAGGTTTTAATCTGCTGAGTTTATTACCAACCTCACTATTCCACACTATGTCTACAAACTTAGGTTATCATTCACCACTGAAATTTCTATTGATATATTATTACTTGTTAAATATTTAGGGGCTTCCCTGATGGCTTAGACAGTGAAGAATCTGCCTGTGATGCAAAAGACCTGGGATAGATCCGTGGATCAGGAACATTCCCTGGAGAAGAGAATGACTACATCATTGACCAAAACCATAACATAGTGGTCTATTAAAAAATTAATATTCATCTATGTGTCTAGTTTATCATGACTCAATACCATCCAAAATGCTGAAAAATAAAATTATTTTCAAAAAGACAAAATTGTAAGATTCATTTTAAAATGTTAGATGCAATAATATTACAAGTATTTGGTTAGAAAAAATTCTTAAAATTTTTCTAAGTGTTTATTTTCAACTTCTATATGTATCTTACCATTAAATATTTGCACAATGTATAGTGGCCACGCCATGCAGTGCTTAGTCACTCAGTCGTGTCCAACTCTTTGTGACCCCATGGACTGTAGCCTGCCGGTCTCTTCTGTCCATGGAATTCTCCAGGTAAGAATGCTGGAGTGGGTTGCCATGTCCTCTTCCAGGGGATCTTCCCAAACCAGGAATTGAACCCAGGTCTTCCACATTGCAGGCGGATTCTTTACCATCTGAGCCACCAGGAAAGCCCATGGACACTGGAGTGGGTAGCCTCTCCCTTCTCCAGGAAATCTTCCAACCCAGGGATCAAACCAGGGTCTTCCACCCTGCAGGTGTATTCTTTACCAGCTGAGCTACCAGGGAAGCTCAATGTATAGTAGCCCAGGTTCGTAATTCACATTTTGAGTTGCTGTGCTCTAGGGTTCATATGTCTTTGTATTAGACTAGTGGTGGTGGTAGCAGTATTGGATTGTGATACTAACAGAATAATCAACTGGACTAAATATCTTCTATATACTCTTTAATGTGTGAATGCTTAATCATCTATGAGCCTTGACTCTGTCCTATCAGTTAATGAGTCAAATACTTTACAGAGCTTCTGATAAGACAAAAAAAAAAAAAGAATAACACTTTTTCTCATTTAAGTTACCTCAGTTTTTACAAAATAAAATCAAATTTTGCTTAAAAATTGCATTATTACAACCTGAATAATCTGACTGCTCTTTTATTCTACTCAGTACTGTTATAGCTCATGAAAAAAATGGAAATATACCTATTGGTATATATAGTCCTTCACTGGAATTTGGAAATTTTACTGAAATCACATTATTGAGAAAACCAAGCATTTGGACCACAAATTATGTCCACTGTTGTGTTCTCCACATCTAAACTTATCAAAATAATGTAGTATTCTATCTTTGATCTTGAAAAAATAAATACCAAGCTTAATTAGAAGAGTTCATAGTAGAAGAAAAGATCATAGCAAAATATACTGTGGGTTTTTACATCTTATGACAATAAGAAAACAAAACAAATAATGCTATCTACATTCTATATTACTGAGCCCTCTGTAGAATTTCCAAATAAAATACAAGATTCCACTTAAATCTGAAACTCAGGAAAAATAACAAGTAATTTTTAGTATAGGTATATTCCATGCAATATATTTATTTGCTAAAGCTGTTAACAATCCTTCTTCTTGCCTTATTCATTTTTAGAGATGATGACTGTCAAGAGTCAAAATTCTAGAAGAATTTTGTCACTCATGACAGAGAACATGCAGTTTCTAATAAAAAGCTTTCAAATACTCTTTCCCTATCACATCAAATAGAAGAGGTGGAATCTTTTAGATGGCACAAGTCCAAAAGGTTGGGGACTTTATCAACTTGAATTGACTTTATCATGGAGATGCTGAAAATATGAATACCAAGTGCCTTATAGACTTGACTGGATATGCAGCATACTTTTTATAAGCTAGGAAAACACTTTTGCTGTATAGAGTTCCCTAGTTTCAGGTGATGACTACTGCCACCTGACCTAGTTTACGCTGACTTCTATCAAAATGTTTACTTTCAAAGTGAGATCTTTGTGGTCATTCAAGATAAACAGTATTACTTCTAGATTAAATTAGATAAAAGAAGCAAATTATCATAAAATTTTGTCATGCTTTTACAAGAATTTAAATCCAGTTTTAGCCATTTTATTGATGTTAATATAATCTTATAGGTAATGTTTTTAAGAGGATTAGGCAAAAATGAATAAGCTAATATCTTTAAGCTTTTTTAAAATAATTTCTCTGAAATTGAATTTGCACACTCTACTGCCATAAATTATAAGATGGACTTCGAATTCCTTTTCAAGTAGATAAGTCATAATATGTCCGGTTTTTTGAAGAATGTGACTGGTTGTCCAAGGAGACTAAGATACGTTGCAAATAAGGGCCATCATCATGGGAGAAGAGCCACTGTCATTCTTTTCCTTTGGAATTGTCCTCTTCTTATTGTCATTATGTTTTTATCTAAAGATTTTATGACATTTTATGGCATTATGTGACATCTTATGACAGCTGTCAGTATACCATTTATGATAATATGTTTTCCTTCTAAAGAAATTGGTCCTTAGGATATGAAGAAATAATCTGAATCCATCTGACTTTCCTAAAAGGAATAGACTTATTATCTAAGTGGCAAGTGATTATCTCAGTAAGTGACAGGTTAGCAGAAAATACAGTGGTGGAATCAATGAGATGTGGTGGCTAATGAGAAAACTAATGACAAGACTGGCTCACTGTTGAGCTGTAGAAATAAAACTCTCTATAATTCCTCAATAGTTTCATTTGTAATAAATCCACAAAGGAAGCAATATTGGTTTTGTCAGTCATAGTAGACTTTCTCAGTTTTCTCCTTACATATTAATCTTCTTCAGAGAGCTTTTTTCTTAATAAAAGTGTTCAGGCTCTTCACACAGAAATTCCAACTCTATACACTTGCTCAGTGTCTGACTTTTTAAAGGTTTCACTGGTGTTTTTCATAAACATATTAATCCTGCTAGAAATTCTTTGCAGTTTGCTTGATATATGATATGACACGTTCTAAGTTTGTTGAACTGGAATATGCCAAGCATATGCTTTGCTAAAAAGAAATTTAGGAGCATATAAGTGAGGTGGGTTTTTCTCTTACTTATACCTGAAACCATTTCCAAAACATACTCAGAAAGCAAAGAGAAAATGAAGAGGAAATTTAAAGAATATGGGAAAAAGTTGAAGAGACTGGAAAAATACGAAAAGGTATAGAATAGCCTGGACAGATCTCAAAAGCATTATGCTAAATGATAGAAGCTAGAATTTAAGACCATATACATTAAAAAGAAAATGAAAGCATCAGTCCTCAGTCATGTCCGACTCTTTGGGACCCCATGGACTGTATAGCCCCTCCAGCCTCCTCTGTCCATGGGATTTCCCAGGCAAGACTATTTGAGTGGGTTGCCATTTCCTTCTCCAGGGGATCTTCCCAACCCAGGGAACCCAGGTCTACTGCATTGCAGGCAGATTCTTTACCATCTGAGCCACCAGGGAAGTCTACAGGTGGTCTATTTACATGGAATTTTAGAAAAGGCAAAACTATAGTGACAGAAGCAAACCAGTGGTTGCCAGGGCCCTAGAAAGGGATTAACTGCAAAGAAACACAAAATAACTTTGGGGGATGATGGAAATATTATTTTACTATTATGGTGGTGGTTACATGATTAAATTCATGTGCCATAATTCATTAAATTATAATTGGTGAATATTTTGTAAAACTAATTTTTAAAAGTTAAGAAAAGAGAAACAAAAGTGCAGTATTTACCTATGGCTGGCATAATTCTATTTGTTTCACTGTATACACCAGATTCTTGACTCTAAAGAAGATTTTGACAACGTATATGAACATAATTTAAGATGAAAAATAGAATCAGAGAGGATTTCTTGGCCTACCACCGTAGTTCCCAACAGATGCAAATCAGAATTTTTGGCAATGTAGTCTGAATGTATCTTTCTAGACCCTTTCCCCAGAAGTTCTGATTTAAGGTTGGGTACATGGAGGATAGACCTCTGCGGGCTCATGGGCTCTCCAAGTGACAATGAGGCATAGCAAAATTTGAAAACAGTAAGCCTAATGTATAGATTGACCTGGAGTAAACTTCACTGATGTCATGTTCTGGTCCCTTTTGGAGACTTCTGAGAATAATATCAGAACATCACAAAAGACTTTGAAGCAAATAATTACATTTGCATTAGCTCCAATAGAAGGCTCAAGACTCAGCAAATTTGCCTCCCAAAGATGTAAGTCTTCTGATATGCCATTTACCTCCTTCCCCAACCTCAGCCTGGCTGAACGCATACTCAGTCCTCAAGCCTTAGCTTTTTCATTGGTTATTTGGTGAGATCAATAGCATCTACCTATCTCATAGGGATATTTGTCCAAATAAAGCAAATCCATATAAACTGCTTAACACAATGCCTAGTACATAGCATGTACAATGAAACCTGGAATATTTGGATAGTCTACTTAATAACTCATTCCTGACCTCCACAGAAGGTTCACCCTGGTTATTTCATTAATTTCATAATAATGAGATCTGGATTTCATGCTTTTTAATTATTTGGACCTCATTTGTACCACTGACCCCTTCTCAATAAATGTCATCTATTAGTATTAAAAAAAAAAAAAAAAAACAAAAAGGTATACCAAATTGCCATTCTTCTGAACACGCTGTTTCTGGAAAGTGCCAGGAGTAATATCAGACTCCAATTAGAAAGTTGTGCCTGTACACGGAACCTTTTCCAGGATAGATCACATTCTGGGTCATAAATCTAACCTTGATAAATTCAAAAAAATCGAAATTATTCCAAGCATCTTCTCTGACCATAATGCACTAAGGTTAGATCTCAATTATAGGAGAAAAACTATTAAAAATTCCAACACTTGGAGACTGAACAACACCCTTCTGAATAATCAACAAATCACAGAAGAAATCAAAAAGAAATCAAAATATGCATCAAAACGAACGAAAATGAAAACACAACTACACAGAACGTGTGGGACACTATAAAAGCAGTCCTAAGAGGAAAGTTCATAGCAATACAGGCATACATCAAGAAACAAGAAAAAAGTCAAATAAATAACCTAACTCTACACCTAAAGCAACTAGAAAAGGAAGAAATAGAGAACCCCAGAGTTAGTAGAAGGAAAGAAATCCTAAAAATTAGGGCAGAAATAAATGCAAAAGAAAAAAAAGGAGACCATAGCAAAAATCAACAAAGCAAAAAGCTGGTTCTTTGAAAGGATAAATAAAATTGACACACCATTAGCCAGACTCATCAAGAAACAAAGAGAAAAAAAATCAAATCAACAAAATTAGAAATGAAAATGGAGAGATCACAACAGACAACTCAGAAATACAAAGAATCATAAGAGACTACTATCAGCAATTATATGCCAATAAAATGGACAACTTGGAAGAAATGGACAAACTCTTAGAAAAGTCCAATTTTCCAAAACTGAACCAGGAGGAAATAGAAAATCTTAACACACCCATCACAAGCACGGAAATTGAAACTGTAATCAGAAATCTTCCAGCAAACAAAAGCCCAGGTCCAGACGGCTTCACAGCTGAATTCTACCAAAAATTCTGAGAAGAGCTAACACCTATCTTACTGAAGCTATTCTAGAAAATTGCAGAGGAAGGTAAACTTCCAAACTCATTCTATGAGGCCACCATCACCCTAATACCAAAACCTGACAAAGACACCACACAGAAAGAAAACTACAGGCCAATATCACTGATGAACATAGATGCAAAAATCCTCAACAAAATCCTAGCAATCAGAATCCAGCAACACATTAAAAGATCATACACCATGACCAAGTGGGCTTTATCCCAGGGATGCAAGGATTCTTCAATATCCGCAAGTCAATCAATGTAATTCATCACATTAACAAACTGAGAAATAAAAATCATATGATTATCTCAATAGATGCAGAAAAAGCCTTTGACAAAATTCAACATCCATTTATGATAAAAACTCTCCAGAAAGCAGGAATAGAAGGAACATACCTCAACATAATAAAAGCTATATATGACAAACCCACAGCTAACATTATCCTCAGTGGCGAAAAATTGAAACCATTTCCCCTAAAGTCAGGAACAAGACAAGGGTGTCCACTTTCACCACTACTCTTCAACATCATACTGGAAGTTTTGGCCACAGCAATCAGAGCAGAAAAAGAAATACAAGGAATCCAAATTGGAAAAGAAGAAGTAAAACTCTCACTGTTTGCAGATGACATGACCCTCTACATAGAAAATCCTAAAGACTCGACCAGAAAACTACTAGAGCTAATCAATGAATATAGTAAAGTTGCAGGAAATAAAATCAACACTCAGAAATCCCTTGCATTCCTATACACTAATAATGAGAAAGTAGAAAAAGAAGTTAAGGAAACAATTCCATTCACCATTGCAACGAAAAGAATAAAATACTTAGGAATATTCCTACCTAAAGAAACTACAGACCTATATATGGAAAACTATAAAACACTGATGAAAGAAATCAAAGAGGACACTAATAGATGGAGAAATATACCATGCTCATGGGTCGGAAGAGTCAATATAGTGAAAATGAGTATACTACCTAAAGCAATCTACAGATTCAATGCAATTCCCATCAAGCTACCAGCAGTATTTTTCACAGAACTAGATCAAATAATCTCAAGATTTGTATGGAAATACAAAAAACCTCGAATAGCAAAAGCAATCTTGAGAAAGAAAAATGGAACTGGAGGAATCAACTTGCCTGATTTCAGGCTCTACTACAAAGCCACAGTCATTAAGACAGTATGGTACTGGCACAAAGACAGAAATATAGATCAATGGAACAAAATAGAAAGCCCTGAGATTAACCCACACACCTATGGACACCTTATCTTTGACAAAGGAGGCAAGAATATACAATGGAGTAAAGATAGTCTCTTTAACAGGTGGTGCTGGGAAAACTGGTCAACCACTTGTAAAAGAATGAAACTAGACCCCTTTCTAACACCATACACAAAAATAAACTCAAAATGGATTAAAGATCTAAATGTAAGACCAGAAACTATAAAACTCCTAGAGGAGAACATAGGCAAAACACTCTCCGACATAAATCACAGCAGGATCCTCTATGATCCAACTCCCAGTATACTGGAAATAAAAGCAAAGATAAACAAATGGGATCTAATTAAAATTAAAAGCTTCTGCACAACAAAGGAAACTACAAGCAAGGTGAAAAGACAGCCTTCTGAATGGGAGAAAACAATAGCAAATGAAACAACTGACAAACAACTAATCTCAAAGATATATAAGCAACTTATGCAGCTCAACTCCAGAAAAATAAACCAACCAATAAAAAAATGGGCCAAAGAACTAAATAGGCATTTCTCCAAAGAAGACATACGGATGGCTAACAAACACACGAAAAGATGTTCAACATCACTCATTATCAGAGAAATGCAAATCAAGACCACAATGAGGTACCATTTCACACCAGTCAGAATGGCTGTGATCCAAAAGTCTACAAGCAATAAATGCTGGAGAGGATGTGGAGAAAAGGGAACCCTCTTACACTGCTGGTGGGAATGCAAACTAGTACAGCCACTATGGAAAACAGTGTGGAGATTCCTTAAAAAATTGCAAATAGAACTGCCTTATGACCCAGCAATCCCACTGCTGGGCATACACACCGAGGAAACCAGAATTGAAAGAGACACATGTACCCCAATGTTCATTGCAGCGCTGTTTATAATAGCCAGGACATGGAAGCAACCTAGATGTCCATCAGCAGATGATTGGATAAGAAAGCTGTGGTACATATACACAATGGAATACTACTCAGCCCTTAAAAAGAATAAATTTGACTCAGTTCTAATGAGATGGATGAAATTGGAACCAATTATACAGAGTGAAGTAAGCCAGAAAGAAAAACACCAATACAGTATACTGACACATATATATGGAATTTAGAAGACAGTAATGATGACCCTATATGTGAGACAACAAAGAGACACAGAGGTATAGAGTGGACTTTTGGACTCTGAGGGAGAGGGAAAGGGTGGGATGGTTTGGGAGAATGGCAATGAAACATGTATATTTTCTTGTAAGAAACGAAGTGCCAATCTGTGTTCAGTGTAGGATGCAGGATGTATGGGGCTGATGCACAGGATGATTCAAGTAGAGGATGTGGGGTGGGAGGTGGGAGGGGGCTTCGGCATTGGGAGATTGTGTTCACCTATGGCTGATTCGTGTCAATGTATGGCAAAACAAATACAGTATTGTAATGAAAAAAAAAAAATTTAATTAAAAAAAAGAAAGTTGTGCATGTAGCTATCATTATTACAGAACTTAGAGCTATCATGTAGCTATCATTATTACAGAACACAGAGAATAATGGCTGTTGAATCATAGTTCCTATATATTATACTTTGACTATATATATATATTTAGTTTTTATATGGCTTTAATCATAAATATAAACACATGTATATATACACATATTGCCTGGTGATGTGCCTTTTTAAAAATTTTTATTTATTTATTTATTTATTTTTAATTACAGTACTGTATTTGTTTTGCCATACATTGACATGAATCAGCCACAAGTGAACACAATCTCCCAATGCCGAAGCCCCCTCCCACCTCCCATCCCACATCATCTACCTGAATCATCCTGTGCACCAGCCCCATGCATCCTGCATCCTGCACTGAACATAGACTGGCACTTCGTTTCTTACAAGAAAGTATACATGTTTCAATGCCATTCTCCCAAACCATCCCACCCTTTCCCTCTCCCTCAGAGTCCAAAAGTCCTATATATTACACTTTGAATATTTTATGTTATTCTTTAATTTTGCCTCTCTTTGTTATATATCCAGATTAGTGTCTGTCTCTACAGCAGTTTTGTGTACTGACTGAGCCATTTTTCATTTAACTAATAAAAAAGACACTTAAACAATAAACAATATAATTGATAAAAAGGATGTCTTGTTTGGTTCCATAGAAGCTTCATAGAATAAATAGAGTTTATAAAATCATAAAGAGAACGAAATGTTAGTCTCTTCCATAATAGGTACATTAAAATACTATGTTTGCACATAGTTAATTGGATCAACACACTTTAGTGATCAACTATTACTACTGTAAGGGCTTTCAGAGTGACTCAGATGGTAAAGAATCTGCCTGCCAATACAGAGGATCTGAGTCTGATCTCTGGGTCAGGAAGATCCCCTGGAGAAGGGACTCGCTACCCACTCCACTCTTCTTGCCTGTGGAATCATATGGACAGAGGAGCCTGGTGCCCTGCAGTCTGTGAGGTCACAAAGAGTCAGACACTACTGAGCGACTAACAGTCACTGAACCATTAATCACCGCAAAGGGACAAAAACTCCATTTTTAAAATAAGTGTAAAAAATAATTTTCATTACTTGGATTCTGAGAATAATTCTCCCTATATACTTATATAAAAGAATATATACAGGCTTCCCAGTGGTTCAGATGGCAGGGAAACTGACAAGTTCACTCGTTCACTTTCAAAATAATGGAAATTAATTCTATGGAACATTTTTAATTGCCATGGGGTCATTGTTTTAAAGAGCATATATCTTTCAACTGATAACTTCTGGCTAAGGTAAGTATGCTATTCATTGTACTTCAAAAGTATGTCTGTTAGAATAATATTTTGACCATAATAAATTGTAAAGATTACATATTATTATCTGAGTTTACATACCTTATTTTACCAAATCAATGTTAATCTTTATGATTAACCCAGTTAGATGTTATTCAAAAGACATTCATGAAACTGTCAAAAGGCATAAAAATATTAAATATTGGGTTACTCTTTTTTCATCGCTATTCAGTATTTGTGCTCAGACTTCATTTGATATTAGTGGTCATCAGCATAAATTAAACTCTGCCCACCCACATTATCTGGGCCATGGGTCATTTTCATTTCTAATTGTGAAACTTCCTACATACTAGTTTACTCATCTTACACATTTATCACTTATTATTTCCCTCAAATAAAGCTTTTTAAAATAACAGCTTCTAGATTTCCACTTTTCTGATTGTTCTAAATTCAAAAATACATTTTATAAGCAGAGATTTTGGTAGTATAAGCAACATAAAAATTTCAACATGACTTGTACCTGAGAAGACACCACAGATAGAATCTTTAATAATAATGATAAACTGATTTTATGGAATGTAAATCAATCATGATTTACCAAATATTTTCCTATAAATTGTTATATAATGTTTCTTTAAAAATTATTTTCCCATAAACACAAGCTGGAATCAAGATTGCCAGGAGAAATATCAATAATCTCAGGTATGCAGATGACATCAGCCTTATGGCAGAAAGTGAGGAAGAACTAAAGAGGCTCTTGATGAAAGTGAAAGAGGAGAGTGAAAAAGTTGGCTTAAAGCTCAACATTCAGAAAACTAAGATCATGGCATCTGGTCCTGTCACTTCATGGCAAATAGATGGGGAAACAGTGGAAACAGTGGCTGACTTTATTTTTTGGTGTTCCAAAATTGCTGAAGATGGTGATTGCAGCCATGAAATTAAAAGTTGCTTACTCCTTGAAAGGAAAGCTATGACCAACCTAGACAGTATATTAAAAAGCAGAGACATTACTTGCCAACAAAGGTCCTACTAGTCAAGGCTATGGTTTTTCCAGTAGTCATGTATGGATGTGAGAGTGGACTGTGGGAGCTGACCGTGAAGAACTGATGCTTTTGAACTGTGGTGTTGGAGAAGACTCTTGAGAGTCCCTTGGACTGCAAGGAGATCCAACCAGTCCATCCTGAAGGAGATCGGCCCTTGGATTTCTTTGGAAGAAACGATGCTAAAGCTGAAACTCCAGTACTTTGGCCACCTTATGTGAAGTGTTGACTCATTTGAAAAGACTCTGATATTGGAGAAGATTGAAGGCAGGAGGAGAAGGGGGCAACAGAGGATAAGATGGTTGGATGGCATCACTGACTCAATGTACATCAGTTTGGGTAAACTCTGGGAGTTGGTGATGGACAGGGAGGCCTGGCATGCTACGGTCCATGGGGTTGCAAAGAGTCATACATGACTAAGTGACTGAAGTGAACTGAAGTTTTAGTGTTGTGACCATAGAGTTAGACATATATAGAATAAATTATTTTAATTTCCAGATGTTAGCAGGAAGAAACAACTGCAAAGTCTATTGCTAAAAACAAGCTTTTAAACCACCACTCTTTGTCAAACTGGAGCATTTTATCCACTCAGGTTAGGATAACAGCTTATATTAATTATTCTTTTTATATTCCCTATTATGTTTCACATTTAGCAAGACTGATTGTGGGTGGATACAGATGAAGAGAAAAATTTTGCATTTTTACAATTCTGAGATTTTATTTCAAATATCTGAATCTACTGGTAAGATTTTTTAAGATATATGGGCACTGTTTTTAAGACTATTTTGAAAGATTCTTCAAATGTTAATTCATGTTATTTAAATATTAATAAAGATATTCCCACCTTTATAATCATAAAGCTATGCTTTTGCTAGGATGGGGACTCTTCATAATTTATTCCCACCCCCTATCTTCTTGATTATCATACTTGAATAATCTCCTCCAAAGTAAGTATCAACATTTAGAGGTATTATAAATGCATACTAATCCTTTAAGTCAAACTTAGCTAACAGACTGTACTTTTTACAAGCCAATTTGTGTTTATGCTCAGATAACATACTTTACTGGCAAACATAATTGTTCATTGGTCGATTTGCCAGCTATAAAATAGGTGTGTATATTTTTAAGCTGAATGTAATAAATGGATTTCATATATACATGAAAGTAAAATAAGCATCTGCAAGAGAGCTTTTACCTAGTATATATTTCAACCATTCAAGATTCAATTTTTTAAATTTTTTATATGTACATCCCAACATTACAATATTACAAGTAATATTGGAAGCTATGATTAGAAACAAGCCTGGGGGAGTAGATGAATCATGAGATTGCTAATAGGATATTAAGTCTTTCACATCTACATAGTCATTTGGTTGAAATCTAGGCAACATTAATAGGGTACCATCTTATGATTTTCCAAATGAAATGACTGTATTATGAGACCTAGTACTATTGAATAGAGGGCTACAAAGTATATTGACCAAGTAGTTCATTTTAATTACTTTCTAAAAGATCAATAAATACTGTTAATTAGTATGTAATGTGAGATAGTTTTGTGTGATGTAAATATCAGGTTAGAATGTATTAGACACTTAAATATCCTGTGATATAAGCATTTATGGGGGAGATATGAGCATATTTTCTTTGAACATCCTGACTGTAATATGATACCATGGAGTTAAAGGCAAAATACAGTAAATATAAGGACACTAAAGAGAGCAGTGAAGTTACTGATAACTTTATATGTATATCTCTTCAACATGTTTTCTGATCTTAACTATAAACAATGACAAAATAATGCTTATTAGATCTGAAACTAGTCCTATGACAAAAATGTAATTTAAGCTAGGGTTACAATTACAGGTCTTTCTAGAAATTTTCAGCTAGAATTTAGAGAGAGACTTGGTTTAATGTTTGTTAATAAAAAGCATAATTAAAGTTTATTATTTTGATTTTATTTCACATTAAAAAAATTTCTTTCTTATCCCTTCAATCTTACATCTTATAATTGTTCCAATATGATCTTGGTACAAAGTATAAAACATGTTAAAAGATAAATCCTTTTCAATGTACTTCCTGGCATTAAGAACATGAAGAGTTCTCTAATTAATTAATTTACTAGTAATTATCTTCTATGAAGAAATTTGCCAGTGGCTGTGATTGGGATCATAACCAAAGTGATATAATGAATTTCCATGAACCATACATGAATATTAGCTTCACTACTTCATAGTAAGTTCCCAAACTTGTTTTATACCCAAAAATACCTTGAAGATTTGGAAGCCCCATTTGACAGTTGGTGTTCACTAAGCAATAATGCTCAAGTGAAAGTGGGAATGTGGCACATATCAAAATCAGCTATAAGTGGGAGTAAGATTGCCTCATATGTCATTTAATTTTATAGCATCACTATTTCTAGAAATATCCCTGATGTTACAAATCAGGAGGATTCTTGAAGTTATTCTTCTAAGGTATTTCTACTTATGTGACTCTGACATTTATTTATTCATTCAAAAAAATGTTAGTATCTTCTGTTTCAAGTACCATACTATCAATTTGGAGCACAAAGACTAATTAACACAAGATGCACCTTATAGACTGTAGGAAAGTGATACCTGTAAATGAATAAATTATTGCTATGTTTTGTAGAGTGGTAACCAGAAGGTCTAGGGATTGAGGAAGGCTTTTCAGAGGAAGCAACTTTTAAGCTGAACTTTAAACAAGGAGTGACTTAATAATAATAACAATAATAAACAGAATAATACATACCCTAAGAAGATAAGGAAAAAACTGAAAAGGCACCAAGGAATGAGAGAGTATGACAATTTCACAAATTATAGCTAATTTCATGCCTCTGTAATTTCTGGAGAATGTGATTGTTAAGAATACAAGACTAAAATGATTAGCTGGGAAGAACATCCATACCCATTCAAATATGAACACATTAGGCCTAGAACTGGGTTCAGAAATTGTATGATTCGGATACAGCTAGGAGTTTAAGGACTACTTGAAATTCGAAACATAGGAACCACTCCTATTTGTTATGGCAGCTCAATAAATTATATTAACTCAGAGAATGTGTTAAAATAAGAATAATTATTTCATTTAAGAACCTCATATGGAAACTCATTAAAATAAAATATAAGAAAGTGTATACAATTATCACGGGAACAGACAGGCATGCAACCTAATTTATTTTGCTGGGGAAGTCACAGTCGTCGTCTGAGAAGCAACACATGATGTGAGTCCATGGGATAAGTAAAAGTCAGTGAGGCAGAAGAAAGGGATAGGATATGGAGTCACTGCAAGTAGAAACAGCAATGTGAGAAAAGGTAGACATTTTGTAGGTGAGGTAGCATGCCTTAGTTTTCTAATCACCACAGTTTGGTGACTTAACACATATTATCCCAGTTTTTAGGGGTCAGAGGTCTAGGCATCATTCAGCTGAGACTTCTGTTCTGTGTACCACAAGGCTACAGGGTAAACCTTGACTGGACTGCATTCCTTTCAGAGCTCAAGGATCTCTTCCAAACACATTTGGTTGTTGGCAAGAATTCATTTCCTTTCAGTTACAGATCTGAGATACCTGTTTTCTGTTGACTGTCAACCAGGGGTCTTGGCTTCTAAAGTGAAAGTCAAAGTGTTACAAGCTCAGTAGTCTCTGATTCTTTATGACCCCATGGACAGCAACCCACCAGTCTCCTGTCCATGGAATTCTCCAGGCAAGAATATTGAAGTGGGATGCCATTGTTTTTCCAGAGGAGGTTCCTTACCCAGGGATTGAACCAGGGTCTCTGCATTACACTTGAATTCCTTATCATCTGAGTCACTAGAGAAGCTCATTCAGGTCAGTTGAGTCACTCAGTTATGTCTGACTCTATGTGACCCCATGAATTACAGCACACCAGGACTCCCTGTCCATGACCAACTCCCGGAGTTTACCCAAACTCATGCCATTGAGTCAATGATGCCATCCAACCATCCCATTCTCTGTTGTTTCTGACTACTTCCTCCTTCAATCTTCCCTAGCATCAGGGTCTTTTCCAAGGAGTCAGTTCTTTGCATCAGGTGGCTGAAGTATTGGAGATTCAGCTTCAACATCATTCCTTCCAATGAACATTCAGGACTGATCTCCTTTAGGATGGACTGGTTGAATCTCCTTGCAGTTCAAAGGACTCTCAAGAGTCTTCTCCAACACCACAGTTCAAAAGCATCCATTCTTTGGCACTCAGCTATATTTATAGTCCAACTCTCACATCCATACATGACTACTAGAAAAATCATAGCTTTCTCTAGATGGACTTTTGTTGGCAAAGTAATGTCTCTGCTTTTTAATATGCTGTCTCAGTTCAGTTCAGTTCAGTTCAGTAGCTCAGTCGTGTCTGACTCTTTGCAACTCCATGAATTGCAGCGCGCCAGGCCTCCCCTGTCCATCACCATCTCCCATAGTTCACTCAGACTCACGTCCATCGAGTCTGTGATGCCATCCAGCCATCTCATCCTCGGTCGTCCCCTTCTCCTGCCTCTAATCCCTCCCAGCATCAAAGTCTTTTCCAATGAGTCAACTCTTCGCATGAGGTGGCCAAAGTACTGGAGTTTCAGCTTTAGCATCATTCCTTCCAAAGAAATCCCAGGGTTGATCTCCTTCAGAATGGACTGATTGGATCACCTTGCAGTACAAGGGGCTCTCAAGAGTCTTCTCCAACACCACAGTTCAAAAGCATCAATTCTTCAGCGCTCAGCCTTCTTCACAGTCCAACTCTCACATCCATACATGATCACAGGAAAAAGAATAGCCTTGACTAGACAGACCTTAGTCGGCAAAGTAATGTCTCTGCTTTTGAGCATGCTATCTAGGTTGGTCATAACTTTTCTTCCAAGGAGTAAGCGTCTTTTACTTTCATGGCTGCAGTCACCATCTGCAGTGATTTTGGAGCCCCCAAAATAAAGTCAGCCATTGTTTTTACTGTTTCCCCATCTATTTCTCATGAAGTGATGGGACCAAATGCCATGATCTTAGTTTTCTAAATGTTGAGTTTTAAGCCAGCTTTTTCAGCCCAGCGTTTCTCATGATATACTGTGCATATAAGTTAAATAAGCAGGATAACAATACACAGACTTGAGGTACTCCTTTTCCTACTTAAAACCATACTGTTTTTCCATGTTCAGTTCTAACTGTTGCTTCCTGACCTGCATACAGGTTTCTCAAGAGGGAGGTCAGGTGGTCTGGTATTCCCACCTCAGAATTTTCCAGTTTGTTGTGATCCACAGTCAAAGGATTTGGCATAGTCAATAAAGCAGAAATAGATGTTTTTCTGGAACTCTCTTTCTTTTTGGATGATCCAGCAGATGTTGGCAATTTGATCTCTGGTTCCTCTGCATTTTCTAAATCCAGCTTGAAAATACAGAAGTTCACAGTTCACGTATTGCTGAAGCCTGGCTTGGAGAATTTTTGCGCATTACTAGCGTGTGAGATAGGTGCAATTGTGTGGTAATTTGGGCATTGTTTGACACTGCCTTTCTTTGGGATTGGAATAAAAACTGACTTTTTCCAGTCTGTGGCCACTGCTGAGTTTTTCAAAATTGTTGACATATTGAGTGCAGCACTTTCACAGCATCCTCTTTTAGGACTTGAAACAGCTCAACTGGAATTCTGTCTCCTCCACTAGCTTTGTTTTTAGTGATGCTTCCTAGGGTCCACTTGACTTCACATTCCTGGATATCTGGCTCTAGGTGAGTTATCATACCTTTGTGATTATCTGGGTAGTGAAGATATCTTTTGTATAGTTTCTTAATATCTTCTGCTTCTGTTAGGTCATATCATTTCTGTCCTTTATTGAGCCCATATTTGCATGAAATATTCCCTTGCTATGTCTAATTTTCTTGAAGACTTAAATCAATTGTTGAAGATCTAAATAAAATCCCTTATGATTATACAGTGGAAGTAGGAAATGGATTTAAGGGACTAGATCTGATAGACAAGAGTGCCTGATGAACTATGGATGGAGGTTCATGACATTTATAGGAGACAGGTATCAAGACTATCCCCAAGAAAAAGAAATGCAAAAAAGCAAAATGGCTGTCTGATGAGGCCTTACAAATAGCTGTGAAAGGAAGAGAAGCGAAAAACCAAGAGAAAAGGAAAGATATACCCATTTGAATGCAGAGTTCCAAAGAATAGCAAGGAGAGATAAGAAACCCTTCCTCAGTGATCAGTGCAAAGAAATAGTGGGAAATGGGAAGGACTAGAGGTCTCCTCAAGAAAATTAGAGATACCAAGGGAACATTTCATGCAAAGAGAAGCTAGGAGCCCCCCCCAATTCATTGTGGCATGGCCTTCCCACAGAGCCTTGCTTACAATATGGAACCTGACTTCTAACTCTGTAGAAGAATCTCTTGCTTTTGCTGCTAATCATTAGAATGGTGGCCCATTACCTTTGTCATATTTTATTGGCTGGACACTAATAATAGGCTCTGCCCACAAACAAGGAGGAGAATAATACAAGAATTTAACTAATTTGGGGTTTAGCTTAGAAGTCTGTCTACCACAGACTTTCTGGAGATATTAAGAAATATAACCATAAGTTGCTTGTATATTTTTGAGATTAGTTGTTTGTCAGTTGCTTGATTTGCTATTATTTTCTCCCATTCTGAAGGCTGTGTGTAAGGCAGAACCAATACAGTATTGTAAAGTAAAATAAAGTAAAATTAAAAAAAAAAACCACAAAGTTTTGAGAAGACAGACTTGAATTAGAAGGAACAAATAGAGGCAAATGTAAAACAGAGGACAAGAAATATTCTAGGGCATATTCACACACAAAGAAAAGCGTTTAGCTGTACATACTATCAGGGCTTTCCTTATAGCTTAACTGGTAAAGAATCCACCTGCAATGCAGGAGACCTGGGTTTGATCCCTCAGTTGGGAAGATCCCCTGGAGAAGGGAAAGGCTACTCACTCCAGTATTGTGGCCTGGATAAGTCCCTGGCCTGTGTAGTCCATGGGGCTGCAAAGAGTCAGAAATGACTAGCAACTTTCATTTACACATACTATCAAAATATTTAGGCATGGAATCTAGCCTACAGAACTTACTGGCATACTGATTAATAAGAAAATAAGTTTGGTCTCTTTCCTCCACACCTATGCAGGTTTGGAGTTTTCATTGCTAAGTCATGTCCGACACTTTTGTGACCCCATAGAATATAGCCCACCAGGCTCCTCTGTCCATGGGATTTCCCAGGCAAGAATACTGGAGTGGGCTGCCATTCTTCCTCAGGGCATCTTCCCCAACCAGGGATAGAACCTGTGTTTCTTGCATTGGCAGGAGGATTCTTTCTGCTGAGTCACCTGGGAACCCCCTATACAAGTTTAGGGACTAGATATCTGGATACTTTCTGTAACCACAGTTTATAAATATGCTGTAAATTTTTCATTTCTGTTGAATATTCAAACCATTAATGATAGATAATATTACTCATTAATTAAATATAGGTGTTCCATACCATGCTTAGCACTGTACTTAATCTAAGTTTATTATATTGACATTTTTCACATAGATTTGCTTTTAGCATTTACATTTGCTGAAGGAATATGAAAAACACATTCATGTTGTTTGCAGCAAAACATTTAGTGCTATATAATGTAGATCAAAGGGGAGTATTCAAAGTGGATGGAAATAATTAAAATGAATATAGTAAGGAAGGGTAAATTTTTCTTACAATAGTTTCTCATCAATATCCTAATAAAAACATTAATAGAAAAAAATCTTCAAAAAAAAAAAAAAAGAAAAGAAAAGAAAAATCTTCAGACAATAGGAGGGGGGTTTTACTAAATATGAGCTACTATTTGAATAGTAGACAAAACTTAATATTAGACAAAACTGAAAATGTAATACCATTAATGAAGTTAAAATCAATAACTTTGATTCCCATCTTGTCCAAAAGTCTCCCAGCTATTTTATTAAATATATCAATTATTAAATAAACAAAATTTAAAGATAACTTTTTATATCTAGTCTCTAGGTTAACATTTTTTTTCTCAAAGATAAAAAGTACTTTTCAACTTTCCACTAGGGTATGATATAAAGAAATTACTTTCATTTGTTTAAAAAAATGAAAATCTAGTCTCTCTGATCCTGCATACCCAGCTCTAGCAAATGTTCTCAACTGTCTATGCTGTGATTATTTCATATTTTCCTATAGAAACTACCCTCACTGTTTTCTTTTGTCTAGTTCAATCACTAAGGTCAATTCATGTTAAGTGTCCCACCCTACTTTTTAAAAATACTTCTTAATTCTTCTTTTATAAAATATTAATGATTTGAGAGTAGCTACAAGTACAGAATCATTAAAAATCATAATCTGTGATACAAGGCACATGCTTTACTTCACTGAATCTTTACAGTCCGGCATTTATCAATATTTTCATCATTTCTTTCCACAGGTCAAGAGTCAAGCATAACATTTGGCATTTTGCACATTGCAAAATAGGAATTTTACTCTACATGTATTTATCAATAGTCTATTCCAAGTGCTTCCAAAACCCCATTCTTTGGCCAAAAGATAACTTTTGGTTAGGGCTGACCTAACAATGACCTAACAGTGCTAGGGCTGACCAAGCATGGGCTGTGGTCTCTGAAACCCAAAAGCTGATCATTTCTGGTTCAACCCTACAGGTGTGGCCAAACCCAAGAGGTTGTCATTTTCTATATAAGACACCAAGTTAAAGTTTTGGCAAGCATTGTTCCCAGTTTAGAGAATATCATTGTGAGATACATAGACAAAACACTGGACTTTATAGAATTTAGATTCTAGAAGAGGGAAGCAGAGGATGAAAATATTAGATATTATCACTGACTCAATGGACATGAATTTTAGCAAACTGTGAGATACTGAAGAAGAGGGAAGGCTGGTGTGCTGCAGTACATGGGGTCCCAAAGAGTCATACATGACTTAGTGACTGAACAACATAACATAATTTTGAAAAGTAAATAAAAATACATCAGAAATACACAGAAAGTATAATGAAAACACAAGCTCTAACATTATTAAGCATTAAGAAGAAAATACAAGGGAATATAATATATAGCATGAATATGCCTATATCTACTTTAGAAACCAGCCAATGAAAGCTTCTTTGTGAAGATGTTTTGTAAACTGAGAGTAGAGCAACATGAAAGAGCTAGTCATCTGAAAATCTGGGAAAAGAATATGCTAACCCCAGAGAATAGCAAGAAGAAACAGAAGCAAGGAACTGCATTGATTGAAATTAAAGTATTCTACTTTATTAAGTGCAGTTCAGGTCAGTTCAGTCACTCAAGCGTGTCCAACTCTTCGAGACCCCATGAATCACAGCACGCCAGGCCTCCCTGTCCATCACCATATCCCTGAGTTCACTCAGACTCATGTTCATTGAGTCTGTGATGCCATCCAGCCATCTCATCCTCGGTCGTCACCTTCTCCTCCTGCCCCCAATCCTTCCCAGCATCAGAGTCTTTTCCAATGAGCCAACTCTTCGCATGAGAGGGCCAAAGTACTGAAGTTTCAGCTTTAGCATCATTCCTTCCAAAGAAATCCCAGGGCTGATCTCTTTCAGAATGGATTGGTTGAATCTCCTTGCAGTACAAGGGACTCTCAAGAGTCTTCTCCAACACCATAGTTCAGAAGCATCAGTTCTTCGCACTCAGCCTTCTTCACAGTCCAACTCTCACATCCATACATGACCACAGGAAAAACTATAGCCTTGACTAGACAGACCTTTGTCGGCAAAGTAATGTCTCTGCTTTTGAATATACTATCTAGGTTGGTCATAATTTTTCTTCCAAGGAGTAAGTGTCTTTTAATTTCATGGCTGCAATCACCATCTGCAGCGATTTTGGAGCCCCCAAAATAAAGTCTGACACTGTTTCCACTGTTTCTCCATCTATTTCCCATGAAGTGATGGGACCAGATGCCATGATCTTCGTTTTCTGAATGTTGACTTTAAACCAACTTTTTGCTTTCCTCTTTCACTTTCATCAAGAGGCTCTTTAGTTCTTCACTTTCTGCCATAAGGGTGGTATCATCTACATATCTGAGGTTACTGATATTTCTCCCAGCAATCTTGATTCCAGCTGTGTTTCTTCTAGTCCAGCATTTCTCATTATGTACTCTGCAATAAGTTAAATAAGCAGGGTGACAGTATACAGCCTTGACGTACTCCTTTTCCTCTTTGGAACCAGTCTGTTGTTCCATGTCCAGTTCTAACTGCTGCTTCCTGACCTGCATACAGATTTCTCAAAAGGCAGGTTAGGTGGTCTGGTATTCCCATCTCTTCCAGAATTTTCCACACTTTATTGTGATCCACACAGTCAAAGGCTTTGGCATAGTCAATAAAGCAGAAATAGATGTTTTTCTGGAACTCTCTTGCTTTTTCTATGATCCAGCAGATGTTGGCAGTTTGATCTATGGTTCCTCTGCCTTTTCTAAAACCAGCTTGAACATCAGGAAGTTCATGGTTCATGTATTGCTGAAGCCTGGCTTGGAGAATTTGGAGCATTACTTTACTAGCATGTGAGATGAGTGCAATTGTGTGGTAGTTTGAGCATTCTTTGGCATTACCTTTCTTTGGGATTGGAATGAAAACTGACCTCTTCCAGTCCTGTGGCCACTGCTGAGTTTTCCAAATTTGCTGGCATATTGAATGCAGCACTTTCACAGCATCATCTATCAGGATTTGAAACAGTCCACTGGAATTCCATCACCTCCACTAGCTTTGTGCGTAGTGATTCTAAGGCCCACCTGACTTCACATTCCAAGATGTCTGGCTCTAGATTAGGGATCACATCATCATGATTATCTGGGTCTTGAAGATCTTTTGGTACAGTTCTTCTGTGTATTCTCGCCACCTCTTCTTAATATCTTCTGCTTCTGTTACGTGCAGACCATTTCTATCCTTTATTGAGCCCATCTTTGCATAAAATGTTCCCTTGGTATCTCTCATTTTCTTGAAGAGATCTCTAGTCTTTCCTATTCTGTTATTTTCCTCTATTTCTTTGCATTGATTGCTGAAGAAGGTTTTCTTATCTCTTCTTGCTATTCTTTGGAACTCTGCATTCAGATGCTTATATCTTTCCTCCTCTCCTTGGCTTTTCACCTCTTTTCTTTTCACAGCTATTTGTAAGGCCTCCCCAGACAGCCATTTTTCTTTTTTGCATTTGCTTTCCATGGGGATGGTCTTGATCCCTGTCTCCTGTACAATGTCACAAACCTCATTCCACAGTTCATCAGGCACTCTATCTATCAGATATATGCCCTTAAATCTATTTCTCACTTCCACTGTATAATCATAAGGGGTTTGATTAAGGTCGTACCTGAATGGTCTAGTGATTTTCCCAACTTTCTTCAATTTGAGTCTGAATTTGGTAATAAAGAGTTCATGATCTGAGCCACAGTCAGCTGTTGGTCTTGTTTTCATCAACTGTATAGACGTTCTCCATCTTTGGCTGCAAAGAATATAATCAATCTGATTTCGGTGTTGACCGTCTGATGATGTCCATGTATAGAGTCTTCTCTTGTGTTGTTGGAAGAGGGTTTTGCTATGACCAATGCATTTTCTTGGCAAAACTCTATTAGTCTTTGCCCTGCTTCATTCCGCATTCCAAGGACAAATTTGCCTGTTACTCCAGGTGTTTCTTGACTTTCTACTTTAGCATTCCAGTCTCCTATAATGAAAAAGACATCTTTTTTAGGTGTTATTTCTAAAATGTTTTGTAGGTCTTCATAAAACTGTTCCATTTCAGCTTCTTCAGTGTTACTGTTTGGGGCATAGACTTGGATAACTGTGATACTGAATGGTTTGCCTTGGAGACAAACAGAGATCATTCTGTCATTTTTGAGGTTGCATCCAATACTGCATTTCGGACTCTTTTGTTGACCATGATGGCTACTCCATTTCTTCTGAGGGATTTTTGAGCGTAGGTGGAGGCAGCGAGCTGGCACACTGAGCACAGCCAAGAGGAACTACACCACGTCCGAGGTCAGGGGCAGTGGCCAAGAGTGCCAGGCTGCGACAGTGCAGGAACAGCCGAGAGGAGCTACCCTGTGTCTGTCAGGAAGAACTACCCCTCGTCTGAGGTCAGTAGCGGCCGGGAGGAGCTACCCCGCATCCGAGGTCAGGGGCCTCTGGGAGAAACCACCTCGGAGCCTGAGGCCAGGGGCGGTGACCCTGAGGAGCCATCTGGAGTCCGAGGCCAGGGGAGGCGGCTGGGAGGAGCCACTCATGCCTGAGGGCTGGGAGGTGCAACCCAAGGAACCCTGGCTGCGCACGTGCAGGAGGGCCTAGAGGAGCTATCCAACACTGAAGGTCAGGAACGGAGGCAGTAAGGAGATACCCCTCGGCCGAGGTAAGAAGAAGCGGCTGTGCTTTGCTGGAGCGGCCGTGAAGAGATACCCCATGCCCAAGGTCAGAGAAACCCAAGTAAGATGGTAGGTGTTGCAAGTGGGCATCAGAGGGCAGACACACTGAAACCATACTCACAGAAAACTAGTCAATCTAATCACACTAGGACCACAGCCTTGTCTAACTCAGTGAAACCAAGCCATGCCTGTGGGGCAAGCCAAGATGGGCAGGTCATGGTGGAGAGGTCTGACAGAATGTGGTCCACTGGAGAAGGGAATCGCAAACCACTTCAGTATTCTTGCCTTGAGAACCCCATGAACAGTATGAAAAGGCAAAATGATAGGATACTGAAAGAGGAAATCCCCAGGTCAGTAGGTGCCCAATATGCTACTGGAGATCAGTGGATAAGTAACTCCAGAAAAACGAAGGGATGGAGCCAAAGCAAAAACAGTACCCAGCTGTGGCTGTGACTGGTGATAGACGCAAGATCTGATGCTGTAAAGAGCAGTATTGCATAGGAACTTGGAATGTCAGGTCCATGAATCAAGGCAAATTGGAAGTGGTCAAACAAGAGATGGCAAGGGTGAATGTTGACATTCTAGGAATCAGCGAACTAAAATGGACTGGAATGGGTGAATTTAACTCAGATGACCATTAAGTGCAGTAAGATATCCTAAATATATACTTAAAACTGAAAATAAGTGTTTAAACTATCAAAAGCAAATAGACCCTTATTGTCATATATAAATTAATAATTTCTTTTGATGATTACTCCTGCTTACTGTGAGGAACAGAATATTATATTTTTATTATAAAAATAGAAAATACTTAATTTAAATAATCAACTTGTCTCTATTCGTTTTTATCCATGGTACTTGAAGGTATTTCAATATATTATGTCTTTCCTGGATAGAAATTAAATTGCTTCATTTGAATTAGCTGATTCACCACAATATATGACTTTAATATCAAGGCAATTTTTGATGCACCAAAACAACTGTTGATACATTAAAATGTATTGCTTTCCCAGTTGCATTACTTACTGAATTCTCCCTACCATCTGGAACCCTCAAAATGGAATTTCTGGAGGCCTCATCATGGCTTTGTGCTTCCAGGGTGGCATAGTGTAAAGAATTTGCCCACCAATGTAGGAGATGTAAGAGACACAGGTTTGATCCCTGAATTGAGAAGATCTTGGGAGGTATAAAATGACAACATGTTCCAGTACTTCTTGCCTGGAAAATTTCATGGACAGAGCCTGGTGGGCTACAGTTTATAGGGTCAAAAAGAGTCAGACACATCTGAGTAACTGAGCACACACATATATTGCAGCTTTGCCGATTTTTCTGGCTTTATCCACTTATAGCCAAAAATTAGCTGAGACAGTCTACAGATACCAGATAAAATAAGAGAACTATGGCTAAATTTAAATTTCACATAAACAAAGAATCATTGTTCAATATAAGCATTTTCCAAATATTCCATGTAACCTACTTATGCTGAATAATTTGAAGAATGTTAATTCTGTCTAAAGAATGTAATAGAATAATTTTACCAATATATTTTAATATCAAAAACCTGCATGATAAATGGAAACCTTGAGGATTCATGATGTTTTAATTAAATATAAAGAAAATGTTGGGTTTTACCTAAAGTATAGCTGTATAAAAGACATGCTCAATTGTGATTTTTTTTTTCTCAGTAAATTTAGTCTAACTGAATCAGAGGTAAATTTTAAGTTAAATTGCTTCTCTATACTATTTATGTGGAGAAGGCAATGGCAACCCACTCCAGTACTCTTGCCTGGAAAATCCCATGGATGGAGGAGCCTGGTAGGATACAGTCCATGGAGTTGCTAAAAGTCAGACACGATTCAGCAACTTCACTTTCACTTTTCACTTTCATGCATTGGAGAAGGAAATGGCAACCCACTCCAGTGTTCTTGCCTGGAGAATCCCAGGGATAGAGGAGCCTGTTGGGCTGCTGTCTATGGGGTCGCACAGAGTCGGACACGACTGACGCCAGCTTAGCAGCAGCATACTATTTATGTGATCCCTGGGTCAGCCAGATCCCCTGGAGGAGGAAATGGCAACCTACTCCAATATTCTTGTCTGTAAAATCCCATGGACAGAGGAGCCTGGCAAGCTACAGTTACTGAGCTTTTGATGAGTTGGACACGTCTGAGAACACAGTCACACACTATTTACATCATTCCAGCCTATGAAATTAGATTAAAATAATCATAACATAAATGACATTTTAGTGAAGTAGAAGGAGGACAGATGAAACATATGTATTTAATTTTGATCAATCATTATAAGTTCCTACCTGAAAATGTAGTAAGATATTTGTATTAGTTTACTAGAGCTATTGCTACAAAGTACCACAGACTGAGTGGTTTAAATGACAAAATTTATTCTCTTGCGTTTCATGAGCTCTCCCTGTGGGTATGTGTCTGTCCAAATTTCTCTTTTTATAAAGACACTAGATTTGATGTAAAGATATCAAATACTTATCCTACTCCAATATGACTTCATTTTAATCAGTTATCTATAATCACTTTATTTCCAATTAAGGTCCTATATAGAGGTATGGGGCTTAGGGCTTTAACATATGAGTGGGACTGGGAGGAACACAGTGCAACCCATAACAGCAGAAAGTAATACAGATTCCAAAATTATAGGAACCTGGCTGTAAATTTGGTTCTTCATTGTCTTTGTCAAATATCTTAATTTCTTTATCTCAATTGTATAACCTACAAAATGGAGCTAATTATTTCAGCCTAAAATGGAGCTAATTATTTCAGCCTTGCTTACTTCATAGGGCTTCCCTGGTGGTGCAGATGTTAAAGCATCTGCCTGCAATGTGGAAGACCTGGGTTCGATCCCTGGGTCGGGAAGATCCCCTGGAGAAGGAAATGGCAACCCACTCCAGTATTCTTGCCTGGAGAATCCCATGGATGGAGAAGCTTGGTGGGCTATAGTGCACGGGTCGCAAAGAGTTGGACACGACTGAGCGACTTCACTTACTTTATAGGGATATTGGAAGAATTGCAGGAAATTTTGATTTTTTTAACCTGAATTATCAAGTAAAATGTAAGTTCATCCTTTAGAGTATATTTAGAATTAAAGAGCATTTAAGTAAAAATATAGCTAGGTAAAAGTACTTGTTTGGGTCTGGCCTGCCCAGGACAATCCTCTTCTGCCATAAAACATAATAAGATCTCTGCAGTGATATATTCAGAGATTATAGTCATACAAAGAGAAGGTGATTTTACAGGGCATTTACATTAGAAAGTGAAACTCTTGGGACTGGTTTAGAATTCTGCTTATCACAATCAGATTTTGCATTGTTACAAAAATAACATTGAAATTATTTGTCCTTTAAAATGTAAAATAATTTCTGTATAAAATTACACAAACCTTGTCACATTTCTTTGTGTTGTGCTTAGTCACTTAGTCATGTCCAACTCTTTGCGACCCCATGGGCTGTAGCCTGCCAGGCTCCTCTGTCCATGGGGATTCTCCATGCAAGGATACTGGAGTGGGTTGCCATGCCCTCCTCTAGGGGATCTTCCCAACCCAGGGACAGAACACAGGTCTCCTGTATTGCAGGCAGATTCTTTACCATCTGAGCCACCAGGGAAACCCATTAATTTCTCTACTTTCTTGGAAACTGATCTCTTTAAGATTTATACTTCTAATGGAGTCAATTTTGATAAATTTTCCCTAGAAAAGCCTGTATTTTACCTACATTACATTAATGTTTTATTACAACATTTTTATTAAACTTTGCAAAATAGTCTTTATAATTTTATTATGGCTTTATTTCTGAATTCACATATTTATGATCTATATTTTTAAAAATTATGTTATCTAGTTTTTTAAAGAAAAGCATTTTTATTTGCTAATTAATTTTGCTTTTTTTCTGTGTTTAATCTTTTGAATTGTTGATTTTTGTCTTATTTCTTTCTTGGTGCTTATCTTGGGCTTACTATTTGTTTGTTTTCTCATTGAGTTGGAATTTAATTCACTTATTAGTATTCCTTCACATTCACTGATATAATATTTAAAGCTATGAGTTTTCCTCTGATAACTGCTTTAAATGCATTCTATAGCAGTTCATAGATTTTGATATGTAATTTTATGTCAAAATTGTTTAGGAAATTTGTGACAGTTTCCCTTCTTCCAAGATGTTTAAAAATATCTTTTTTGGTTAATTAATATTCTTAGCAAACAACAAATGTTGAAACATCAATAAGAATCCTTTCTTTCTTCCCTCCTTTCTTTTCTTCTGCCCTTCTTTCCTTCTCCCTTTCTTCTTTTTTGAATGATTAAACCCAAAAACCATTATGAGTAAAAAGCAAAATAGCATACACACCTAGCAAAGAGAAGGAAGGCATGATACTGGCTTGGTGTAGAAATCTGGGTCTGAATGGGGAAGCAGGGAGGGTTTACATTCAAGACAGTGACAGAAGGATGATGAGGTGTATATAGAAGCTTCAGTGGAATGAGGAGGGACTCCTCGTGGATGGGTGTTGACAGCACAAAAGAATAGTTGCACCTGTGGTGGTTGATTCAATAAGTAAATATAATGGAGGTTATAGTACAAAGTTTCTTATTGTCAGAGAAGAGTTTTAAAAATATGGGAAGGGAGAAAATAAAATTAAATCTGTGATATTAGGTTGGAATTGGATATAGCAATGTGAACTTAAGGTTTTAAACCTACACATAGATAAAAAATTACATGTAGATGCCTGCCTACATTTTTGGTCTCCAAATTCCTAGATTGTTTGGAATTTACTTTCAAGAATTCAAAGGAAAGACACATTTCACATCATCAAAGACAGTTCATCATTTTGAACTGTCAA